>JAHBOF010000001.1:0-1411052 GCA_020736565.1 Coprinopsis sp. MPI-PUGE-AT-0042 | reverse complement strand
CAGCTCAATCAACTCTTTCACTCTCCTCTACTACTACTATTCAACATGGGCATGTTCGACGGCTGGTTCGACTGGATTTGGGATGTTTTGGCCTCACTGGGTGTGTACGCTGGAATATCAGTTATCATTGGGTTGTCATTTACGCCGAAACTCAGGTTTGGCTTCCAAGAACGCCAAAATCCTCTTCCTTGGTCTCGATAATGCTGGCAAGACGGTACGTTATACTTTTGTACGGCATTGCATAGATCCTGATGGTATATGGGCTTGCAGACTCTCTTGCACATGCTGAAGAACGACCGACTTGCTACCCTGCAACCTACCCTTCATCCCAGTACGTTTTACACGTATCAGTTCGGTCTGAGCAAGCATTAAGCTACTGTTTTATGTAGCATCGGAGGAGCTTGCTATTGGGAACGTCAAGTTCACAACTTATGATTTGGGTGGACATCAACAGGGTAAGCCATTCCGCCGACGCCGAACCTCGTGCCTCTTACTGACAACGGTATAGCCCGCCGTCTCTGGAGGGATTACTTCCCTGAAGTTGACGGTATCGTCTTCATGGTCGACAGCGCCGACTTTGAGCGATTCCCTGAATCAAAGGCTGAGCTCGACGCTCTCCTATCCATCGAGGAGCTGTCAAAGGTTCCCTTCGTCGTCTTCGGAAACAAGATTGACGCTCCTGGTGCCGTCTCTGAAGATGAGCTTCGCCACCATCTTGGCATGTACCAGACCACTGGCAAGGGCAAGAGCCCTTTGAACGACATCCGCCCTATTGAAGTTTTCATGTGCTCCGTCGTTCAGCGACAGGGTTACGCAGAAGGTTAGCCACTCATTTCCCTCGTGCTTGACTTTAGCTCACATCCACCCAAGGCTTCCGCTGGCTTTCACAATATGTATGTCCACGTCTTGCGTTTGCTCTCATACTTGATGCTAACGTCTTCATAGATCTAAGCTGGGCTACTCTGGGGTTTCTCTTAGACATTCATCTGTGTTTTGGTATTCTACTTCGCTTTTCGTCCTTAGTTTATTACCTTGTAACCCTTTTTTGCCTTGTGTCATATCCATCTACCAATCATACATGGATGAACAACAGAGAAATGTCATGGTTCGCCGTACCTTGGAATCGCGTGGTTTGAGGTGTTACTGCTCCCGGACAAAGAACGTCTCCGAGATGGACTGGGCAAAATAACCCAACCTGAAGCTTGAAGGTGGGCGTTGGTGTACAACGTGCAATGCTTTCGAGTCGTAGGTACATTGACGCCCTCTGGGCGCACAATGTCTTCCCACTTGTTCAGGAGGGAGGCTGGCGTGGGAATTAACGCTTCAACTGTGCGGCGCAACTTCAATGGTTTTGACCTCTTTGCCACCTGCCCCGTATACTATCGGCTCCAGCTCAATGGCAGCTCTTCCTGCCCCCGAATATGACTGGATTGATGGAGCAGAGGATCTCGGAATGTACGTTCCAGGCGGGTATCATCCAGTCGAACTGGGAGACCTTTTACATGGACGCTATCGCATCATGGACAAGCTAGGGTTCGGGGGATATTCTACCGTCTGGCTCGCCCGCGACACCATTCAGGAGCATTACGTCGCGGTCAAAGTCTGCCTTGCGGATCTGCCGTCCAACGAGACGAAGATTCTCAGAGATATTTCTTTGACATCCGAGTCTTCGCCTGTTCACCCTGGGCGTAACTCAGTGCCTCCGCTCTTGGATGAATTCGTAATCGAAGGTCCCAACGGAGCACATGCATGCTACACGACGCTTCCCACTCAAGGAAACCTTAGGGACGTATCCTTCAGCCGACTTTTCACGCTCGAAGTCGCACGAGCCCTGTCTGCTGGGCTCGCACAAGCACTGGCATACACGCACTCGCGAGGTTATATCCATGGAGGTTTGTAGCAGCTTTCTACAAGTTTCTCATTGCTAACCATATGTACTACGTTACACTTAGACGTACACCTCAGTAATGTTCTGGTTCCTCTTCCAGCCAGCTTCCAGCAACTTTCCGTGGAAGAATTCTGGAAGAAGTATGAATCACCAGAAACCGTTCGTGTAACACGGCGTGACGGCAAAGAGCTGCCACCCAACGTACCAAAGGAGGCAGTTCTACCACTATTTATGGGAGATGACGCGGAGAAGATGGTCATCTCTGAAGCCCGCGTTATCCTGAACGATTTCGGGGAGGCATTCGCTCCTGACTCAGACGTACGCCTTGGGAAACACTGTCATACCCCGCTTGCCTCTCGACCCCCAGAGGCGCGATTTGAGCCAGAGGCACCATTGTCATACTCGGCCGACATCTGGAGCCTGGCGACGGCGATCTGGGACATATTGGGGATGCAGGCGGTCTTTTGGACCGAATTCGCGCCTGAGGACCACGTCATCTCTCAGTACATTGATCTCCTGGGGCCGATGCCGAGGGCTTGGTGGGTCTCTTGGGAGGGGAGATTTGAATACTTTGACGATCAAGGCCTATCGAAGGAGAAGCGCGTTCCAAGGCAGCCACTCGAGCAAGAATTTGAATTATGTGTCCAGGAGCATCGGGAGAAACGCAACATGAGCAAGTACGACAAGGACGAGGCGGCAGCAATCCTCAGACTAATGCGCCGCATGCTTGTCTTCCAACCAGAGGAGCGACTAACCTGTAACGAAGTTCTTGAATCCGAATGGATGGTAAAATGGGCATTGCCCGAGTTGAGGCGGGCAGAAGAAGCGTCCCGAGCCACCGCTCTGTAGTTCTAGATCACACTGTATACATAGACAAAGTAATTCATGAAAGCCCTGGTGGCATGTACTAATCTCGCCACTCAAATGTCCACCGCTGCCAAACTCGTTGGGTAAGAGGCGCCCGTCAGCAAGAGTGACCCTATGCGATCAGGCAACTTGGTAGGCCTAATTGCCTTATATGCTCTAGCCCCCAATTGTGTTTTGTATCTCAAATTTTCATAGGATCTTGTTCGAGCTCTGCAGTCAGGCTCAGCAGCCCCGTACAGAGGAGTTGAAGACTGGGGTTTGATCTCATGCTGGCGCTTATCAACACCAGACCCTAAAACCACGTGGTTTGAGAACACTCGACATACCACTGTCTGCGCTAGCAGGTAAAAACACCCGATGCTAATGTGCTGATTTACATGCAAACCGTTTCTAAGGCAGCTCCTCAGATACATCATGCCCAGAAGGAACGGGTGATGCAAACAGCTGCAAAGGTCTGCACCCAAATGCAATCCCCCGAAATTGCAGATGAGTGCGTTAGATTGCGTAGGAGTGCAGTAAATTTTCCGTCACTTTGATCGACTCGGTCGTGAGAGCTGCACTGGTCTGCACACAACTGCAATACACCAACAGACGCGTTATTCATATGCAGCCAAATGCATTCTGATCTATTATTCGAAGCTACTATACACGTGCTCATTCTACCTATTATCCGCCCAAAAATGCACCCATCCGCACCGAACCGCTACTTGCCAGGGAGGCGCAGGGTCCCACACTTGCAGGATACCATACTACTGCATTGCGCCTCACGAAAGCCACCTATGCACGCTCGTCAGTACACCGAATGAACACATCCAAAGGGGGCTTACAGCGATAGCTTTCAGAGTGATTTGAGACGATTCCTCGGCCATCATAGAACCTAAAAACTTCCATAAACGACCGTCAGCTGAGCTTCGGCGAGATGTTGGTTGTAGACCCACAATATCGCGTGTTCGTCAGGTGGTACAGAATGTAAGAGGGAAACAATGGGTATCGGTGTATTCTTCCATGAGCGGGCGAGCAACAAAAGAACGCACCCTAGCAGGAACACATATAATCGGCTCGGATCCCCATGAAATGGTCAGCTGAAACGACGCGCGACGGCTGATAGACATGGACCAAAAATCACCTTACCAGCGAGTAAACAGACAAATATTCAGTTTCAAATCCTTATTGTCGCGTCCCTTCACCTGAAACGTTCATTGTCGTTACCAAGATCTACAACGCCGTGAGTAGCACCTACAGTTGTTGTTCCCGAGCTGTCGATGGAGCCAATAGCACCTCGTTGATGAGCTATGGAGAAGCTGGCGAGAGTCGGAGACTGGTGGAAGCCGCCGTCGTGGTGGTGGAAGGAAAGAAAGGATGGGCAAAATGCGCGACAGGGAAGCTGAATGTGAATTCAAACTCAGCACGCCCGTAGTTGACCAGGAGGTCGTCGAAGAGAGTGCCGAGGGGACCGAACGGACTTCATTAGCTTGGTTATCGATCTGTCATGGATCCGCTTGGATGGACGTTAGCGCGTTAGCATCAGGCCGCCAAACTGCACTCGTCTGCAATTAAGCGGAATTATGCAGGAGGCCGAGTAAACTCGAGGAAGTGTTGCTCTTGGCGAAGCGCTTCTTTGCGTACCACTGCAGTTGTTTGCATCGAAAATGGTAAGTTTGCAGATGTCTGCAACACCCGTTTCTTCTGGGCATCATGGCTCGCCCTCGAGCCTCAGGAGGCTGGCGTGGGAATCAACGACTCAACTGTGCGGCGCAACTTCGAATGGTTTTGACTTGTTTTTTTCGCCACCAAACAGACCCTTCACCATATACTATCAGCATCCGCCATATCAATGGAAGCTGTTCTTGACCCCGACTATGACTTGATTGATGGAGGAGAGCAAATCGGAATGTACGTTCCAGGCGGATATCACCCTGTCGAACTGGGAGACCTTCTACATGGACGCTATCGCATCATGGAAAAGCTAGGGTTCGGGGTTATTCCACCGTCTGGCTTGCTCGAGACACCCTCCAGGAGCGGTACGTTGCGGTCAAAGTCTGCCGGGCAGACCCGCCGTCCAAGGAGACAAAAATTCTCGCAGATCTCTCCGTGGCACCCTCGCCCGACCACCCTGGGCGTAAATCTGTGCCTATGCTATTGGACGAGTTCAAAATTGAAGGTCCCAACGGAAACCACACCTGCTACGCGACGCTTCCCGCTCAGGGTAATCTCAGGGACATTTCCAGCGGTCGACTTTTCACGCTTGAAGTTGCGCGGGCCCTGTCTGCCGGGCTTGCACAAGCACTCGCGTACACGCACTCGCGAGGCTATGTCCACGGAGGTTTGTAGCAGCTTTTGCACGACCTTCTCTCACTAACCATAGGCTTCATGCTACACCTAGATTTACATCTCGGCAATGTTCTGGTTCCTCTTCCAGCCAGCTTCCAGCAGCTCTCGATGGAAGAATTCCTAGAGGAGTACGGAGCACCAGAAACCGCCCGTGTAACGCGGCGTGACGGTAAAGAGATCCCACCCAATGTCCCGACCGAGGTTGCTTTGCCACTGCTCATGGGGAAGAAGGCACAGGAAATGGTGGTCTCGGAAGCCCGTGTCATCCTGAACGATTTCGGGGAGGCATACGCCCCTGCCTCGGAAGTACGCCTCGGCAGGCACTGCCATACTCCACTAGCGTTTCGACCTCCAGAGGCTCGACTTGAACCGGACACACCACTCTCATGTGCGGCAGACATCTGGAGCCTGGCGACGGCGATCTGGGACATTGTTGGGATGGAGCCGGTCTTCTTCGCCTTATACGCAACTCCGGACGATGTCACTGCTCAGTACATCGATATCCTGGGGCCCATGCCTAAGGCCTGGTGGGACTCTTGGAGGGGGAGGTTCAGATACTTTGACGATCAGGGTCTCTCAAAGGAGAAGCGTGACCTTCCAAGGGGGCCACTTGACCAAGAATTTGAACTGTGCATTCAGAAGCATCGGGAAGAGCTCAATATGGCCAAATTCGACGGCGAGGAGACGGCGGCGATCCTCAGTCTAATGCGACGCATGCTAGCCTTCCGACCAGAGGAGAGGCCAACTTGTGAAGAAGTTCTCAAGTCCGAATGGATGGTCGAATGGGCATTACCCGAGCTGAGGCGGGCAGAAAAAGAATCTCAAATCAATAGCTCATAAGAAGATAATGTAATATATTACATTAGACAAAGTACCTAATAGAAGGCGCACTTGATACAGTCTCTTGTGTGCATGGTTGACAGGGAAATCCATAATCCATACTAACCATCATTCTGCAATGCAACTAAAATGAGTCTTTTTGTGAACAAAAGTCAACTATCAATAGACCTTACCCATAACTCCCCAAAGTTTAAGAAGACGTCGGATTTGAGGTCCCTCTGCAAAATGGATGAAAGCGGCAAGTAAGCCCCTATCTTTCCCTTCTCCGCAAAAGTTTGATGTGGCGTGTTCCTTGACCTGTATGACCATCTTCTCCACCACGTCGTTCCCCTCGTTCAGCAAGGTCCTCCTGGGGTCTGGGCTCCTGAGAGTAGCCTTGATAATCTATAGTGAATGGCACGATGCTCGGTCGCTAGTCAAGTATACCGATGTTGACTACCGCGTCTTTACCGGCGCGGCATGGTTTTTGTCCAACCCAGGACCTTCAAACCAGGCGGAGGGTCCTCTCAAGGAGCTGCTTGGCCACACATTTGACTTTGGAAGGTGAGCCATAGATACCTGCGCAATGGCACGCCAAATAACAATGCTCGTAGCCCATATACACGAGAAACATATCGTTACACACCCTTGCTTGCATGGATGGTCACACCGAACGGCTGGCTACACCCTTCCTTCGGGAAGTATGTCTTTGCAGCCTGCGACCTCATAACCGGATGGATGCTCTACCACATTCTTCTACGCTATATTCTACCGAAATCAAGCGCAGAGCATTCAACGACCGAGAAGGGCTCAAACGACAGAGTGAATCCATATGTCCTGGAACGTCGGAAAGCGCTCGCGACAATCTACAGCTCAGTTCACTTGCTGAACCCCATGGTGTTCTCAATATCGACGAGGGGATCGTCGGAGTCAGTGCTATCCCTCTTCGTGCTTGGAACCCTGTTTGCAGCTTTCAAAGGACGATGGAATGTCGCGGCGGTCATGCTGGGTCTGAGCACCCATTGGAAGATTTACCCTGTCATTTACGGGGTTTCGATGCTGGGTGCCGTTTCCATAACTTCTGGCAGCATTTCGCGAGGGAGCTATCTCCCTCGCTTGGTGAACGCAAAGACCATCTGGTTCACCATGGTGAGCGCAGTGACATTTGCTCTATTGGGAGCGGGATGCTACGCCATGTGAGTTTGACCCTTGTTAATATTGTTCAAGCGAAACTCATCCTTTCATCGCAGATGGGGCTACCCATTCTTGTACGAATCCTACATCTACCACCTGCACCGACTGGACCACCGACACAACTTCTCGCCCTACTTTTACCTCACATACTTGACCTACCCGTCTACCGACTCATCTGTAGTCGTGGAAGCAGTGTCCTCGTGGAGTCACATACTGCACTCCCCGTTGACGAGCTTTGTCCCTCAGATGGGATTGTCACTGGGTCTAGGGCTCCTTTTCGGGAAGAGGATGGACGATATGCCCTTCACTTGGTTCGTTCAAACTGTTGCCTTCGTTGTGTTCAACAAAGTCTGCACGTCACAGGTTAGTGCCTGAAATTCCCTTACCACCTTCCCGTGCTGAGCGTCCTTTTAGTACTTCCTGTGGTACCTCCTACTCTTGCCCCTCATCCTGCCTCGCCTTACTATGTCTGGCCGCAAAGCTGTGGCTTGCGTGGCCGTATGGGCTGCAACCCAGGGCCTATGGCTCAGCGAAGCATACAAACTAGAGTTCCTCGGCGAGAACGTCTACTTTAGCCTCTGGATACGAGGGCTCGTCTACGTTTTGGGCAACTGCTGGGTGCTAGTAGAGATCATGAAAGCGTACAATTAGTTATACAGTACAATTAGCCAATAAATAAATAATACAATCCAAAATGTATATGCCAACTCAGAACAACACAACTCCAGTAATCGTCCGCCGAGCATTGTTGCTCATCATATCACAGTCTAGGGCTCTCGTCATCCTCCAGCTGGGCGACCACGTCCCATAATCTATCCTCTCCCTTGGCCCGTCCTTGATTGGACGAGCCCATCCCAGGCTTCTCGAACCATGGCTGCTCACAGGTCGAACATGGGGCATCGACAACGAAATATAGTCTGCTGGCCAGGTGACATCCAAAATCAGTTTTGGAGCGGTGCTAGCAATGACGCTGGTATCGCTGTCAATCTCGTCGTTGCTCTCTGCCTCCTTGGTGAGAACGGCAGTCTCTTCCACAACCGTTTCATCACCGCCAAATTCGTCATCAAAGAGAAAGTCGTCCTCGTATGGCCGCGTAAAGGTGACGAGGCTAGGTCCGAGGTCAAGATCTGGGTCGTTGAAGAGAGGCGCAAAGACACCTGGGTTCCTCTTTTCCTCCATGTCACAGTAGTCTTCCCAAGACGGAAGCTTGATCGCCAGATTCTTGCCAATGTCCTTCAACCCATTGCTGTTGGCTGAAGTTGGTGATGCCGACGACAACGAAGAACTTGAGCCCAACCCCAGCTGTTTTTCGTGTCGAGAAGCAAACTCTGCCAGTCGCTCGTCCATGTTCTCCATTGGCCTATGCATCGCAAACCGGACGACGACTTTTTCAATGTAGTTGTCAATGAGACCTGTTTCCAAAGCTCTACGACTACGCCGAGCGCGGACAAAGTCGAGCAGCACGTCTTCTGAGAATTCCGTGGACTGTAGATGGCAGTGAAACATCTTGAGTTTGGGGAGTTTACGCGATAGGGAGGTGTTCGTAGTGCAGATGGTCTTGAGCATGTCGGTTCCCTTTCCGCTGTTTGTGGCCACTATGTCGTCGAGCCGCGCCAAGTCTGGAACCAAAAAATCCCTCATAAACGCATCCGTGAGCAAAGCGCGTTTCTCCACCATCTCCGGTTCAAGATCGCCCAACGACTGCCACCGTCTCGAAAACCGATCATTAGGATCTGTACCCTTGAGTCCGACGTTGAACCACAGGTTCTCGAGGTTATCGTTGACAAGTGGGAGCAGCCTTTCCAGTTCGTGAATCGTCCATGACCGATAGTCGATGCCCAATGTACGAATTCCTGACCCGTGAGCTTCGAGCAGGGGAAAGATGGGTTGGGGGATGTGAGCGGGGTCGATCGAGGGTGGGACGTTGGTCGTAAAGATGAGGGTACGCAACGAAGGTGTGACGAGACACTGAAAGAACTCGCACGTCCCTACCAATCGCGATTTGGTGCTCTCGTGGATTGAAAAGTGGTGCAGGTCTCCTAGGAGAAGTAGAGGTGGAGGTTCAATGGGCAAGATCTGGACGGGCAGCCGGCGAAGAACCAGGTGGCATTTCTGCATGCGGGGACATTTGCGGAGGAGTGTGGTCGCCTCTCTAGGGCCAAAAGCCATACCAGGTGTGAGCGTGTACTTGTCGAAAAAGAGTTCTGTGATGTTGTTCCAATTGACGGGGAGGTTTACAATGTCTTCGTGGAGGTTCTTCAAGAAGAGAGTCTTGAGGCTGGGAAACTTGATACCGTTCATTGGGAAGAGTGTCCGGAATATCCTGATGTGCTCTGCTAGCGTAGGTTCGACGGATCGGTAATCACTGACGAGGTACATCTCTCCCCGCAGGATATCTTCTACTTCTGAAGCCGAGTTGTTGATGCGGAGGGACGTCAGGTTGGGTGCGGGCGCCATGAAGAGAGTGTGTATGAATGGATACGACGCTTTCATCTCGATTTGCCCCCACTGCTCCGAGTGGCGCTGTAAGACGTCGATAAGGTCTTTCATCGGACGGGCAAAGGTCGGTAGGGCATCCGCAGCTGTCATCCTTCTTCCATAATTGAACGAAAGCCCGGAATAGTCGAGGATGTTAAGGCAGAGTGGACGTTTCCCTGCTCGGCTCAGCCACAACTCCAACATCCTCCTCCGTTGGTCCATTCGTGTCTCCCAGTACTTGAGAGCTTGGTCGTACGATGCTTCGTTGGCGTCTAGGACGTCCAGCAACGAATCGTCGTCCAGTTCATCCGTGACCATGTTCCGAGGCGAGGTGGGTTCACGGGGGTACGAAGGGAGTGGAATGTACAACTTGGACCATAGCTCTGGCGTAGCCAATGCAATCTCCCTCCAACTCTTGCATACCCTCGTCAAGACGGCTGGCATCTCAAAAGGCGACATGCTCGGGTACGACCTTGTGGGGAGGCAGAATCCAAAGATGATCTGCCAGATATCGAGAGGAAGTCTTCGCATACGTGAGCTTAACCCTTTGTGTCGCCTCATGAACGCGTCGTATTCTGCTTTTACTTTGGAGAGTCTGGCGAGTTCGTCGGTGATGCGTTGGCCTTCTGCGACGATGGCGGGGGAAGAGAGAAAGGTTTGGATTTGGGTGGCTTGTTCGTGTGAGGGGACATGGTCTGTGTCGAGGTAGGATGTGTAGGGGGATTCTGGGAGCATGGTTGTTCGGTGTGGTGGGGGTTTGAAGTGAAGAGGTTTGGCGTAAATTTAGACCAATACGGTATCCCATTGTGCCGATTCGGAAGTCGGACGTTGTTGCCTATTCTTAGTCTTAAGCGGATGGTCTACGCCTCGCACCTGCTCTGAAAGAAAAGAGCTGGAAAAGGTATGATTTATGATACATGAAAGTGTTATACATTATATTACAATTGTTGATACGGTGTGATTACATCCCATCTTTCGCCAGGTTTTCTCGCTCGGCGATCCAGCCTCTGATGAACGTGCTGCTCAGCTTCATCTTGGCCAACCATGCGACATCGTCGTGTTCAAGGCTTTCTTCGGTGGCTGATATCACGTCAATGATGAATGTTTCAAGTGCAGGCAGGTTCTGGGCTGCTCTGTGTGAGGCGACTGTGAAATGTTGAGCACCTAATTAAGATAAGATAAGACGTCATCAACGCACTCATTTCGCCACCTTTAACCGTCTCGCGACTGACGACCAAGGCTTGTACGTCAGGATCGTATCCTGTTGGCCCATAGACGTCTGTGAGCTCTGTAATGGCGAGCTCTATCCCAGGCTTGAAGAGGCTCAAGAACTCCCTCACATGCTGCATACGAACGTCGATCGGTTCAATGAGATGGGCGTTTGGCTTCTTGACAAGAAGCGAGTCTGACGTGATGCCGACGATCAACTTGCAGCTCGCTATCCAAGCGCCCATAGACAAAAGGATCTTGTGGCCAGGATGTAGATGGTCGAATGTGCCTCCTAGAGCTACGACAGGATAGAAGGAGGGTTGTGGTGAGATGGGTGAGCCTTCCTCTGGAACTTCGAGAAGGGTCTCAACGCTCGGTCGTGGATGCTCCTCTGGGTGCGCTTCTCCCGGAGGGAGGAAGGAGGTTCGAACTTGACCGATATCGAGTGGAATAAGTGTCGGTATTGTATCTGGCCAACGTCAATAGGAGGGCTTGAATGTAACTGAGGGCGTACCTCCGCTGACCCGGAAGACGAGATCAGGCATAACGCTGCCAAGGTAGAGACTATCATTGAAGCCTTTGAGGAGCACGGTGACATCCATGAGGATTTTGCCCTGCTCCTGGGCTACCTTTGTTGCCTGGACATAGACAAAGGTCAAGAGCCTCTGGACTGTTGAAAAGTTGCCGGCATCTGCATGAGAGAGCGCCTGAGTCTCCGGGAAGGATGGCCTGCGTCCATGGGCCTTTGGTTTAGGACCTGAATTGAAGAATCTAGAGAACAAGACAATGACAATCTGTTCTGAAGTAAGAGTTGTTGCCGTGTGTATGACTGGTGTCAAGAAATGGGGAGCACCAAGACTGGGAAGGGTAGCGAGGAGGAGAGAGCGCTTGTTTGAAGATGACATGATGAAAGAGACAGGCGTGGGAAACAACCAGGCTTGACCACAAACCAGCTGGCGGCTATAGCCACTTGACCACTCGATTTTAATTATGCATTCTCGACGCAACTCAACAGGCGTGCAGCTGCCTCTGCCAACAACACTCGTTCACAGCACTCAGACATCTCCAACAACACCCTCTTTCCCTATAACAGCTTCCAATATCCACCTCCACAACTCCCAGTTCCCCCCATCTGGTCTAGCCCATGTCGCTGCATATACCGCTGGAGGGAGCATGTCTTCGCCCGTCAGGAGCACACATGCAGGCGGTATCCAGCCCAGTGCAAGCTTTTTCAGACCAGTCAGGCCAAACCAGCCCCAGAGCCCAACCATGTGGAATCCACCGCGGTACCCAGACACCGAGGACGATGACCAGAGGAAAACTGCAATGTTGTCTCCCCCACCACTAACAACATCGCTCTCCCACTCGTCATCGCTATCAGCCCACCAGCATCACCATTCTAACCATTCCAGCGAGCATGTCAAGGCACATGAAGACCAAGGGGGTACTACCACCACCCACACCAACGAGGCAAATCCCAAAGGCGTAGTGAGCAAGCTCAGCAGAGAACCTCTCATACCCTTCAGGGCTCACAAAGATCCGCAGACGACCTCTACATCAAAACGTGTCAGCACAGATGGTCCAGGTGTCGTTATCCTTCCGCCGCCGTCCAACACCGTCAGCGCTGCTGCCGCAAAACGACATTCGGCGTCCTATCGCCACCGTCTCACTTTCGATTCAATACGACGGAGCCTTGATAGTGCGACTGGATCGACAAACGCTGCCATGAAGCGCTTTAGCTTTGGGAAGCCGACCGGGGTGGTTTTGGAGAGCGAGGAGGGTCACATCGAGGAGCGGCGGAGGAGTAGAGGGGAGCCCGCAGACAATGATATCCCTCTCACACCCCGCAAGAAGACGGATGGGCCGTACAGGGCTGCCTCGACGTCTTCACTCCGCAGTGCAGCTTCATCCAGGCGAAGACGGAGTGCTAGTCTCTCCTCCTCACATACGGAACCCACCTCGTTCGACCCTACCGCACCACCACTAGGGCCTCGAGAGCATCCCTTGATGAAGACACCTCTCACGCACCCTCTCGATCCCAGTCTACTCCCAGAACGCCGGTTAATGAAACTGCACAATAGGGACCCCTACGGAATTGACAACTCGAGGACGAAAGCTGTCAACGAAGGCAGCGAGGTTGGCCTTCCCCCACCTGCCAGCGAAAAGAAGCCAATTGCAAAGGGATTCGTGACGTTCCTATATCCTTCATCCATGGATTCACCTCGACCAGACGCCGTTCCAAAAACTCGCCGCCAACCCAAGGAAGGGTCTTTGGTCCGGAGGTACTACCTCCACCCTTCACGGAATGGCTTTTACTTTGGGGGGAGGGTCATGACGGGGGGAGACGAACCCTATGCTTTCATCTTCACGCTTGTGATTGTCTGTGGTCTGGCTGCCCTCTGGTTTGCGTTTGTCGGCAAGTGGTGGTGGCAGGAAGCTGGGTTGGAGGTGGTTGATGGTGGTACGGAGGTCGTGAATGAGGCTGCTAGGAGTGCTGGAAAGGCAGTGGTGATACTGTGTTCGTATGCTGCTGGCTTGGTGTTGAGCAGCATGATGGTCACTGTGAGTCCAGTTCACTGCCGTGGTGAACCTGGGATGTTGACGCTCGAGTAGGCTTTCAGTGACCCTGGGATCTTACCTAGGGGGTTGGATCCGAATCCTCCTTACCCTGCGACGTCTCCTTCAAATGGAGACCCAAGGGCACCGTTACCGCGGGACCTCAAAGTGCGCAATGATGTGTACGTTTGGTTTTTGCTATTCAAGCATCTTTTCTGATTCGTGCCCAGCGTTCGCGTAAAGTACTGCCCGACGTGCAGAATCTACAGGCCTCCTAGAGCGAGCCATTGCAAGATGGCAAGTATCTATTTATTCGCTCATTGGAAACATCATTCATGAGAACCTCTTCAGTGCGACAACTGCGTCGATGCATGCGACCACCACTGTCAATGGGTGAACAACTGTATCGGCAGAAGGAACTACACCAGCTTCCTCGTTCTACTCATCACTGCCGTCAGTCCCCTTTCCTCTTCATCCTACCCCCAAAGCTAAATAGGAGTTGCTATCCCAGGTTCTCACTCTCATTCTTATCATCGTCACTGCAGCATTGCAGCTCTACTTTCTCACACAATGGCAACATCTATCATTTGGAAGTGCCCTAAAGAAGACACCAGGCTCTGCTGTGGTGTTTGCGCTCGCGCTGATTGTGATTTGGCCTGTTGCGGCTTTGTTGAGCTATCATCTTCGAGTGAGTACTCTGTGTCTTGTGAAAAGTGGGCGGGTTGTTGACTATTTGTTTGGTAGCTTCTTTTCTTGAATGTGACGACGATTGAACAAGTGAGTACCTGGTTCCCTCGTGAAGCCCATTGCCCATCCCCCCTATTTCGATAATCTCGCCCTATGCACACTCCGCCTCGTGGTATCGAGGAAGGAGTCTTTATCCGACGAGTTCGCGCCGAAATGACAAAGCGCAAATCTAGCTCTCCTTGTTGCGTCCTTGGACTATGCCATTTGCATCATCGCGGCGATTCAAGCTCGCTGGAGGATCTCGGTTTGTACCATCGGGAGCGAGCAAATCGCTTTGTACGAACCAACCTTGCTTCGCGGGAGTCATCGCGCTCCTCGTTGCGAGATTCTTTCTTGTGTCCTCGACGGTACGATCGCGGAGATTAACGGGGTGTTCTTTTCCCTTCGTTTTAGTCACTAGACGCTTTTTGGTCTCCCGCGATCGTGCTTGCGCATTATCGTCTTCGCCACGGACTTACGCGCCATTTCATTTGTCTCTCGATTTTACTTTCGTCCAACGAGGAAGTAACCAATGCTTATCTTTCCTTCCCCCGCTCTAGATCCGCAACACAGCGCACAAATCACTCGTCGACGGGCCTCCTCCGCCCAACCCCTTTTCGCACGGCAGCTGGCGCAAAAACTTTGTCGCTGTCTTGTGTCGACCACGCCCACCATCTTGGCTCAACGCATCGGGTTTGGCGACGGAGGATAGACGGGAGATCAATCCTGGGATGTTGTTGGATAATTCGGCGCTGAGGAGGGAGGCGTCGATGGCTCGGTTGGATGCTTTGGCGAGTGCGCGTAGTGGGGGCGGTGCGGAAAAGTGGGGGGATTTGTTGGGTTCGAGGAGGAGGGATGAGGAGGATGAGGATGAGGATTTGTGACCTTGTGGGCTTACGGTATTTTATTTTATTTTCAGCGCAAGACATCTGCTAGACCTGTGAATGGTCACCCGCCTGGAAACGGGAAATAGCCTTGTTCGTCTTTGTTTTTGCATTTTCTCTGCCATCTCATTTTTTAGTTATCTTTATTTTGTTTTTCCCCGTCATTCCTCTCTCCTCTTTTCATTTTTGCGACACATAGATATCCCACTCATCTTCGTTCCTCATAGCATAATGTAATACCGTGAACGTCGCATATTTAGTCAGCTTCTAGGATACCCATGCATACGATCTTTGAGCCCTCAGGCTTCTTTCGAATCCTCCAGCGTTGATGGCTGGCTGACTGATATCAATAACACACCGCTCTACAGCATTAGAGAGATTCACTCTCGCTCTTCCCTCACCCCCCCATGATCACCCTCTTTGACATTCCGTCTGTGCCCCCCAATCGCCCGTGGTCTCCCAATACCTGGAGGACCCGCTTTTGTCTAAATTACAAAGGTCTTCCTTACAAGACCGAATGGGTCGAATATCCAGACATTGCGACCGTTTACGCAAAGTACAACATGCCTGCACCGTCCACGAATGACGACGGGAGCCCGTACTACTCTCTTCCCGCAATCATAGACGATAGGAGCGGACAGCCGTCCATGATCACAGGATCTCGTAACATCGCACAACACCTCGACGAAACCTACCCCGATACGCCACTGATCTTTCCCGAACCGGGAGAAGAAGGGATGAATCGACAGGCGTTCTGGGCCAAAGAGGACCGAGTCGTCCCACTCTATCCTCTGATCTGGAAACAGGTCATGAAGAAGCTTCTCAGCCCGCGCAGTCAAGCTCACTTTACGGTTGCACGGGGAAAGGATCTGCGCGAATGGTATGGAGGTCAAGTGGAGACGCTGGAGGATGTCCAGATCTCCGACGAAGAAAAGGCCGAAAAATGGAAGAAATTTAAGAGCAATTTCGAGCTGTTTGGGGAGGAGACGTTTGGAGGGAAGGAGGGTTTCAGGTGGTATCTTGGAGACAAGATTTCGTGGATCGACTTTGTGGTTGCTGGGATACTCATTTGGATCAGGGAGTCATGGGGAGATGATAGCGAGGAGTGGAAGGATGTGATTACCTGGAACGACGGGAAGTGGCTTCACCTACTTGAGGGTTTGAAGGAGTACCAAGCTGTATTATAATAGGCTTTGACCGTAGCCGCTTGAAGCTTGAAGGCCTACGCTCAACGTTCCACTTGAGTTGGGACTCTCTTCACAGCTTTATGAATGACGTCACTCGTCCATTTCCGGCCCAATTTGATCCTCATGCTGATGCGCCGTTGATGAGTTAGGCGCTCAACGCCGTGATGCTGCACTCGCGTGTTAACATTCGAGCCAGGATGACTGGTAGTAATCTGAGGTGTAAAGCAGCATATCGCTGATCTTCCTCACCAAGCCATGACACAGTAAGCACGAAGAGGTGACGCAGGGTAAGAGGACGTGGCTACTCAGCGTTTTGCCCTCATGCTACCGCCTTCTATCAAAGCAAGGTGGTAAAACAAATTACGCGCACGAATTTACTTTGTCTGCGAGCCCGAGGGCCCTTCCGTCCCCCGAATAAGAGTGGCAGCCAGTGAGAGAAGGGGGGAGAGATCGCGAGGCGCTGTTCCGGGTGGAAGCCGCCTCGAAACTGTGATCAAGGCCTTTCGACATCCCGCCTCCACCGCCGACCGCTTTTAGAGTTCATTAAGAGTTTGTGGGCGACTGTCAGGGTCAACACGCTCTCGCGTGTTCCAGGGAACCGAACAGTGGCGGATTGGCGGAGTTAGGAGAATGATGTGTTTTGCAAGTTGGTGGAGGACGCTTCAAATTGCCAGTCTGGTGTTGAACCCATGGCCAAAGTCCCCGTCATATTGCCACCGGATCGACGAGCCCCTCAAAAGGGTGAACCGTCAAAGTAGGACGCGAATATCTGCATGCGCGGAGAACTCCTGAGCCAGACATGGGGTTTGATCCCCGTTGGGACCAGGACTTGGGAATTCTGCCTCAGCCCACGGTAACGCCCCCGCTGCTGGAGGGGAACGATTGGCTACCCATACTTGGGAAGACCAAAGGAGTGTATTCTAGTGTATTGTGTATTGTATGCACACCTCGTGGTATTCCAGACTAGTAGTATGAATACTCCCAAGGGGATGTCTGGGACTTTTACACAGGTATGGAATTCAATCATGTAGATCGACAGCAACGTCGATACGATGGACTAAGTTTGACCTGCTCTGATCACCAGACAGGTCTGGCTGTGCAGCGCTACTTCCCGCATGTTCGTACTCAATTGTCGTCTCCGCCTGACCTTTTGTGTCTACCATAAGCCAAGTCAGCCTTTGGTCTAGAGCCATCCATCAAGCAAACACCGATATTCTCGTCCTTACACAGCTAATCAAAGCTCAACCGCACGGCTGACCAACGGCGTGAGTGACCGCCGCAGCCTGAGTTGCTACTGGCGACTGAAGCGGCTGCATCCGGGCGTCGAGCCTGACTGCTCTCTTGCAAGTTGCAACGACGACGATGACAACGATGCGGTCTCGCCCGCCGTAAATCCTTCTGGCAAGTATGCAAATGGTGTAAAAGACGACCAGTGACACCGCGTGGTGTTAGCCTGGGCATAATTCTGACATTCTTCCATTGGTTTCACCCTTGTCAGCGCGCAGCGCTTTAGTGCTGCCTCGACGCTCCACAACCATTCAGGATCAGAAGCAACGCGGTCGTTTATTGGCTGTTTAGGTAAATGAAATGTTACGACATGTCTTTGTTTTCAAAGAGGGATGTGTTGCCCTTTTCCACAGAGGAAATCGGAGTGTTTCCAGCCGGGTCATTCCAGACCACTGTGACCCTGAAGGCTAAGAGCATAATTGTCTAAGCTAGTCTTCACTTCCATGAAGGTCGCGTGATGCTTTCCCTGCGGTGGCGCGTTGACAGTCATAATTAAGTTCAAGGGTCGAGGGTAGCCGCCGGAGCCTGGAGGAGGTGAACACCAAAAAAATCGAAAGATAGTCTGCAGGAAGGAAGACATAGGAAAGGTGATCGGCCGAGTGAGGCCAGGGTACAGATATACCGTCCCGTTACACCGGGAATCGTACAAAAAGGATTCCAGCTGGGCTTTGGAGCTCCCAAACAGGGCTTTTTCGTTCATAAAGTCCTGACAAGGCTAAGGGTGGATTTTTAATGCATAAGAGACGGAGAAGTGCAAGGTCCGACTGCGCCAAGAGAGAACAAAGGTGCTGATTCGAGTCCAGAGGGGCCTTTGAGCTGAGACGAGGCTCAAGAAGGCGCCGAATTCGTGAATGGGGGACCGCATGGGGGATAGAGAAGTTCTTTGTTGCCACGCTCCGCTGCAAAAAAACCTAGTACGCAGATCGAGCGGTGCTCTCGTCTTGAGCCAGCGCTCAAAAACAGCCCTAGTCTTTTTACGGCCAATGTCGAAATTCACGGATAGTATCTTGCATTTCAAACAGGCAAGTTAGCAGTTGAAAGAGTCGTTGCTGCCCATGGGCGTTGTGGGATTGAAAACTGTATTTCAGGGAGCCCAGAGCGGTCCGTTCGAGGGCCACAATACCGTACTCCACCGTCATGACTGGCCGGAAGCCACATGAAACGGTGAGAAGGCGGACCCCATTTCTGTCCATACTGATGCCTAGGACATCAAGGGCATCAACCTCCAGACTCGAGATGATGGAGGTCGTTACAGTAAATCACCGTCGTAAAGGCTCAAAACCATGGCCAGAAACGAGGTATATTGCTTGCCTATGGAACAGCACGCTTTGAAAGGCAGGAAAACTCGGTGAGGATGCAGTCGATGAGCAGCACAAGTGCCATTTATCATGGATCACACAATTATTGATTACTTTGATGACGCTTCATTATCCCCATCATACCCACTCAACTCGAACCTGATTGGTGGAACATCGGCTGGGGGTATCATTAATAATCGACCGTGCTTGAAGGGAGTCTAGGTTCATGGTTGAAGAGGGAGAGGGTAGCATGCGTCGAAGGCCTGTCTCAGTGTCTGTAAGACAGCTGGGCTGTCATGCATCTCGAAGAACCCCATATTTCGGAAGGCAAGTTCCGAGTGCAGACCAAGATACAAGATGGATAACAGGTCTTGGAAGGCATGTGTGGGATACCACGAGCACCAACGAGGCAGGAATCCGAGGTAATTGGGAAGCCTGGAAGAGGAAATTGTGGGCGATAGCGGTTTCAATGCCACCCTCGAGCATCGCCCCGCTAAACTGGGAGGCGGAGAGGCAAGGCGGAGAGGCAGATCGTCGCCTTACGACTGAGCTAGAAGAGTTGCCATAGGGGCCGCATCCAGCGGGGATCTTCACACAGGATATGTGGCAGGATGAAAAATTGATATTTTTAGACTCGACTACCCAGGCAGAATCAAAATAACGGTAATTTTAGGTTATTTTGCAATAAAATTCTGTTGAATGACACCGAGGTTGTTCCCAGAAGTTGTCACTCCAAAATCTTGGAAGGAAACTCTTCGGTCCTTTCGATTGCATCTTGGTCTGTGAAGGAGGACTTCGAAGCCGGGAAATGGCTACTTACGGTTCCTGTGACGCGTCTATAATTATAGGAACAACAGCTTCCGGCTTTTCGACATGGTTTGTATGTAGACTTTCGGAACAAGGGTTGGGTTCTGAGATAACCAGGACAATATACTTTTATAGATACTGACCGAGGAAGGGGGAAACTGGAGTTGATTGAGACGGAGAATTCCCGCAACCAAGGAGAAAGAAGGTATCGGGCAGATCGCGACGGGCAGATCTCGACCCAATGGAATTGAATCGGAGCTCCAAAGCTAGGCCGGCATCAACGCCAGACCCAACCACATTCTTGAACCACTTCGACAACAACGAAGACGAAGACCAGAACGAGCGGGAGGGCCACCGTGTAAGATTCTGTGCTGTTACATGCAATTATAGCTAAATACTTACCCTGAAAACGAGGCAGGGACCAAAGAACGAAATCAGTGATTACATTGTGTAAGCAGTTTTAGGCAGGGTCGAATCTTGTCTGAAATCGGCGGACCAGTTCAGGAGTAAATCAACCATTCCGACAGGATTTAGTTTTACTAAGGGGGAGATTTACATTGTTATAAATTGAGCGACAATGTCAGCGCCAGGTGCCGACGCTCCTGCTGCCCCTCCAACGCTGCCGCCACAGCCGACGTCTGTGCCAGCCAAGCCGCCGCCGCCTCCCGCCCCAAAGCGCACCCGTCAGCGAAAGGAGAAAGAGGCTGCCCAGGAAAAGAAAAAAGACAAGGAAAAAGAGAAAGAAAAGGAGAAAAAAGATTCGGGATCACAGTCGGCACAGAACAAGCCGACTGTTTCCTCTGCTCCCCCTCCGCCGACGCTACGTGAGTTTGATCTGGATTCTGACCGACATATGCCTCCATCTCGTCCCGGGAAAATCAGAAAATTCTAATGATTGTCCTTTGTAGACCACCACTACCCGACAGCTCCAGGGCCCATATTTCAGCCCTACCCTCATCCTTATCCCATGATGAATCCTTCCTACCCCATCGGCGGCTCGCCCTACGGTCAGCACCCCCACCCTCAGTATCTGGCTCAGCATCCCCAGGTCGCTCAGCCTCCCAATGCAGGTCATCCTCAGCATCCTCAGTATGCTTATCCCATGCACCCGGCCGCTTATTCCAGCTATCCAGGCTATCCCCAGTACCACCAACCGATGATGATGTACCCCCCGACGCCACGGACGGGACCTCAGTCCCCCGGCTCGCCTATCCAGCAGCAGCAGTCAGCAGTGCCGCCGCCACTACCGCCGGCATCCGCATCTGCTGCATCGGCGTCTGGTGGTAAGAGGAAGCGCAAAGTCAATGAACCCGGCAGGAATGACAAGACTTCCGACGATGAGACGGCAGCTTCAAACAGCGACGCGCCGCGTACCCAGTCCTCCCGAGCTCAGCAGTCGGCAGCGGAAGGCAAGAAGAGGACCAAGACAGTACGTTATATTCCCCCTCTGTCGGCATACTGATATTAAAAGCTACTAGCAACGTGCTTGCGACTCGTGTCGTAGCCGAAAGATTCGATGCGATATTCTGTCAGAAGCGGTAGGCTACGGCGACACATCTATCGAGGGATTGCGCTGATCCCCCTCCAAGGACCCACCAACCTGTCAACACTGCAAGCAATACTCGTTTGAGTGCACATTCTTCCTGCCTATCACGGAGACACGCTTCAAGAAGAAAAAAGGTCGAGGAAGAGGCAGCGGCTCACCAAGACAAGGCATCCAAGAAGGACGCCATCCTTCCTCAGCCTTCGAGCTCAGTGACCCATGACACCAAAACTAAGCATGATGTGGGCATCATCGGTAAGTCCACATGGCCCAAAGCGCCATCTCTTCCCTCTCAGCGTTGGTCAGACTCACATAACACTATAGGCCCAACCTCTCCTGCTTATCTCTTGCACTCTCAAGCTAGCGTCGCTGCAAAGGTGTACGAAAGTTATGACCAACGCCACAACCACACTTTCACTGTCGGGGACAGCGGTGACGGCTTCATTCGGATTCATAAGCCGACTGCAGAAGAACAACAAGCATCTCATGCGAGACCAGTATTCCATGTCGAACCCGAGGTCATCCAGTCTTTGGTCAATGCCTATTTCACCGACATTGCACCCATCCTTCCTATCGTGACTAAGGCCGAATTTCTGGCATCTACGAATCCTCCACCAGTGCTTCTCTACTCGATGTGTCTGGTAGCTGCTGCCAGACGGGAGGTTGACCCAGCGGTCTTCGATGCTATCCGACACACTGTCAACAGCATCATCAAATCAGAGGACGTACTTTCAGATGCAAAACTCGTAAACGTGCAAGCACTCCTCATCTTGTCCATGAGTGGCGATTGCCATTCGCAATTCGTTCCAACCGCTCTGTCATCCCTGTGGATCAGATTGGGAACGGCAATTCGAATGGTGCGTGCATTTTCATTTGCCTAAGATGAAATCTGTTCCTTACTCGACGCGTTTGAACCACAGGCCCAGGACTTGGGTTTGCATCGCGCGGAGTCTGTCTCGCACGACATCGAGCAGCGACGACGTTTATGGGCGGCTTGTCTCATCTTGGATCGCTGGTACGTCTATCTGGCTTCTTTTGTCCATTGCAACGGGCTGATAGAAGCTCTGCAGGTCAAGCATCGCTTATGGCCACCCTTACATGATCGACGTTCTCGATTGTGATGCTCGTCTGCCGTCCTCTGGCGACCTCCACGATCTATACTTGGATGAATTGGTAAGGCTCAGTATCATCCTCGGTCGTGTGCAAAAGACGATCTACACGTGAGTGCGATTATTTTGCCTTTTGCGAAATGGTTGCTAACGGAAGGGCTAGACCTTCTGGGCTTAACTTCACGACGGATGAGATGCTCCATGACCTCCTTACCGATATTCAGCGTTGGAAGGACGGACTCCCTGAACATCTGAGATTCAAAGGTCCGGATTCGCATCAGCACGCAGGTAAGTAGCTATTTTTGTCGGGTTCCGTGCCTATTTATATCGTTTTCCAGGCCTTCTTCACATTCTCTATTCTTGCGTGTGCATGATGTTTTGGCGCGTGTTCATGCGCATCAGCTACACCGTTCCTGCGCAGCTAAAGTTTAGCCTTACTGTGGAGCAGTGGTCTGAACTTGTCAAGCTGACTGCGGAATGTATCGATTGGCTGGACGCACATGAACGCCTCTATGATGTCTGGTTGATAGTGGCCTATGCCAGCACATCCCTGGCCCTTGTACAGGTATGTCTATCATTACCCCTTTTGGCCGAGGTCTCTGACACAATAATCCCAGTATCATACGTTTATTCGAAGGAAAGACGCAGAAGCACAAAGCAAGCTGAAGAAGCTACGAGACTGCGTTCGAAGGTGGGAAAGCGCTATTTCGCCTGACCACATGTCGACACGACGCAAGGTGAATACAATTACCCTCCTCTCGCCGCTGTACCTGCGAGGCGAAATGAACGCATTGGCTGACTTGCTGCGCCATGCTTGCCTTAGACTTCGGAGATTATCTCGCTATTGTATGAGGCAACCCAGGGGCCTGCTATGCCTATCGAAGCCCCTGCCCTCAACCCCACTGGAGGCGTCAAGCCCAAGGCACCGGTCACACTAGACTATCGCAGGGACCCCACAAGGCCCGGAGGAGGTGTCTTCGTCGCCCAGGGCAACTCCAAGGACGACTTTCAAGACCTTCCTGAAGGAACAGTCATCAGTGCGTCCTCCGATGATGACGCTCCCGGATCTGACGATGGTAATGAATCCCCTGTTATGCATTCATGCTCTTGTGATGCTAACGCACAACGTGGGCTAGGCGACCACGAAGATAGAGTACAAGGCCGACAAGAGAAAGGTGAAGCGAGGAACGTACCTCCGACAACCCAAACCGGTCCTATGAATGCAAACTCGGGTATGGGCTCCGGCTCTGGTTCAACTCCAATGGTCACATTCACTCCGCTGAACGTGGGAGGATCAGCTGGGAGAGGTTCGCAGAGTTACAACGTGAATCCAGCTATGAACGTGCAGGGTTCGCAAAACGGAAACGTGCAGGTTATGAATATGTTGGATGCGTCGCAATCGGGGAGCTCGATGGCGGATCTGGCATTGGCTGATAATGGGTTCTTGGAGGGCTTGCCTGGTGGGATGTTCGATTGGAGTGAGAGCTACTTTTCCTCTTCCTGTTTCTTTCCAAATTGACGGCCATCTTTTAGACCAATGGGACACTTTCTTTTCCCGATTTTCTGGTCAGGGAGGGAACGTACCTTCTGGTTTCAACGCTCACCAGGGGCAACACGCGCAGCAACAGCAAGCGCAGGCACAGGGAGGGACGCCTTCCCCTCACAATCTACCGCCCCGGTTCTCTAATTAGATGCCTCGGACAATGGACGAACGAGAACACTTGATGCCGCAGTTATCATTGACGGACTTTCCTATTTTTGACCAAACTTTGCTGCTAGACAATTAGAAATGTTTTGCTTCTCAAGGACGCTGCGCTTCTATGCTACCGACGGTTTTTGTAAACTACTTTATTTCGGCAATAGTTCCTATCTTACTTCAACCTCTCTGTTCCGTTTTCACTCCGGGAGCTTAAAAGGCCATCGAGGCACTTGAGCGCAGTTTAGCGCCCGATGGTAAATGATTGGCAATGACGCCATTGCCTGATATGGGCAACCCAAGGCTTCTTCTCGTCCACCAACGTCAGATTCATCCTCACATTCATGCAGTCACGCCTGTTCGTCTAGACCTTTTCTTTTTGAATTTGTGACTTTTCGCAACGTCTTATCTTGCGAAGTCTGCCTGTACGTTCTCTTGCATCATCTTGTTTGAAAAGATTCTGATTGGATAGAGGAGGTCGTTGGTGTAACCAACTGCCATGAAAAAGTTCTTTGCAAAGGCCACCAAGCCTTTCGCAGTCAATGCAGAGGCCGAGAAAGATGTCGACTTGAAGGCCGAGGCAGCGAGGCTGAAGGACCGAGCAGCTCCAGGGAAAACGGGCAACGCAGCGTCGTCTTCGGCAACTGCAGCTGCTCTCCACGCAGCCCCTGGGCTGAAGCCCAAATACGTCCTTCCAGCTGTTCCTCAGCCGTATCCATGGGATCACCTTGCAATCCTGCCTACGGCTGGGGGATTGCTCGTGCGTCCTTTTGTGCCTGGTCAATCAAAACGCAGGAATCCTGTCTCAACGCATCTGAAGATTGGGTGGAAGAGTGGAGAGATTGTGGAGGTCGATGAAACAAACGAGGTGAAAGAGGATGATTGGGTGGAGAGTGTTGTTGTCTATGGAATTGTGGGCATGTTGGATTTGTTCTCCTGTGAGTTTCCCTCCTAAACGGGCCCAATGTACCCTCTGACAAGTTGGCGTTTGTAAAGGCCCTTATCTCCTGGTCATACACTCTAGGACAGAAGTGGGAACAGGTGCGAGAATCAGGACCCCTTGACCTCGTGGACCCGCTCATGACGCCTCGTCCTGTATAGTTCTTGATCCAATGAACGTCGTGTATGCCCTCAAGGGCGTCACTGCTATCCCTCTCTTGGAAGACAGGGCAAGAACAGTTCTCCAATCTCTTGCCACCAGAAACGCTGCACTCTCAAGGCCTTCCATCCTTCCTCGAAGGACGACTATTGACGATCCAACAAGCCCCTTTCTCGATGAAGGGCTCCCAGAAAGGTCTTCGCCAAAAGTTCAATTTGCCATGGCCACAGACGTAAAGGTCATGACACCTCCTCTGACACCAATAGCCCCCACAGAGGAAGGGAGGCTTGACCCTGGCCTCATTGAACGGCCGCCATCTGCTCAGTCTTTCCGCTCCGACATCTCAAGCCCTTCCTCAGAGAACTCTATGGTTACATCACCAGTATTCAAGACTCTAGCTCAGAGGTTATCCTTTTGGGATCGTACTTCGAAGCGTTCCAACAGTGAACCAGTTCCCGAGAGAAATGCGGATGGTGCTGCAACAGGGATGAACCCTTCAACTATCAGCGAGGAGCGAGTGGTTCTGGACAAGCTAATCGAGAAGGAGGAGCACCCTCATAAGGTCGTGGAAGCGATCATCGAAGCAACCGCCCCTCCTCCTGCAACGGCCGATGAGAAGCACAAAGAGCTGGAAGAAAAGGTTGTGAGGGAATGTATAGGCCAACTAACGAAAGGTGGAATGTACTGGGCATACACATTTGGTGCGAGCAATAGCATCATACCTCGTTGCTGGCTAATCTTATCCTGACGCAGACATCACAAGGTCCTTGCAGCACAAGCAAGAGCAGATAGCCAAATCTCAAAAGAAACACGAACTCCTAGAGGGACTTGGAGCACTGGGATCTGACTCGAATTTACCATCTCCGAAAGAGGGCGAGAGTGTGTCTCCCTTAGCCGAACCCAATTCAACACTACCTCTTTGGAGAAGAGTTGACAAGCAGTTCTGGTGGAACGAATGGATGTCAAAGCCATTCGTTGATGCAGGCGTATGTGCTCCCACCCCACTTTTTAGCTGCTCTAAATGCTTTGTTTAGCTTCACCCATATGTTTTGCCCATAATGCAAGGGTACTTCCAGCCTGCAACACTACATATACCCCCAAGCCCGACGGACCCCGACGGAGAGTTTACCGTTGTCGATTACACCATTATCTCTCGTCGAGCTCGATATCGAGTGGGACTTCGGTATCAACGGCGCGGTATAGACGATGAAGCACATGTCGCAAATTTCGTTGAGACAGAGACGGTCATGAAGGTTGAGGTTTGTTCGTCTCCCTTTGCCTATGCACGATCCCTTTCTCACAAGCGTGTCGATGTAGAGGGAGAACATTTCCAATATTTTCAGCTATGTCCAGATTCGAGGATCAAGTAAGTGCCTGGAGTCGATCTTGTCAATACCCGGCTGACAGAGTATAGTACCTCTCTACTGGACGCAATCTGGATACAGCCTCAAACCACCTCCTACCCTCGCTGCCGACCGAACTCACCAACAGAATCAGGATGCTTTATCGAGACACTTCAAGAACACAATTCCGATTTATGGACCCCATGTACGCATGAAAGCCCCAAATGATACCTAAAGCTCACGGACCCATGCTAGACTGTCGTGAATCTGGCGGAACAAGGGGGCAGGGAGGGTGCCCTTTCACATGCGTACAAAGAACATGTCGTCGAATTCGACAACAAGGATGTCCAGTGAGTCTCGCCTAACTGGCATTACGCTCTGTCTGACGCTGGGTCGAGGTACTGCGACTATGATTTCCACCACGAGACCAAGGGCATGAAGTACGTTTACTGTACTTTTATCCCTGCGGCGGGGTGCTGATTCACACAGATACGAGAAGATTTCCAGCCTTGTAGATTCCATGCAACGGACGTTCGAGACACAGGGGTAGGTCTAATGAGCATCCTAAAGCTCGCTGCACCTCCTGACTCGTCTAGATTCCTCTGGATATCAGACGAGACTGTCCTTTCGCACCAGAAAGGTGTCTTCAGGGTCAATTGTATCGACTGCTTGGATCGTACGAATGTCGTACAGGTGTGTGATCGCCCTCACCCATGAATGTGTGGCACTAACTGATTTGCAGTCTGCCTTTGCAAGATTTGTGATGAACCAGCAGCTCAGTGCCGTTGGCCTGCTTACCCCGTCATTGACTGGGAGTGTAGAGGCAGACCTTGTTTTCAACGATGGTGGGTACATCTCCAAGTGAAACCCTTGGTTTGAGCTGACCTTGGTGCTTCAGTCTGGGCGAATAATGGTGATGCTATCAGTCGAGCATAGTGAGAGCCTATTGCTTCGTTTTCCAACCACAGTGACTCTGACGCGACAATCTAGTGCTGGGACATCCGCGTTGAAGGGTGATTTCACTCGGTAAGCTTTTGTATCGTCTTAACAAAGTCATTCTGACAGCCTGTTCAGGACGGGCAAGAGGGACCTCAGTGGAATGCTCAACGATGGCATGAACTCATTAGCAAGGTTAGCGTCGAAATGCCATCTCGACTGACGTTCCTCGCTAATCTTCCCTTTACAGAATGTACACCTCGACGTTCAGCGACTGGTTCTCTCAGGCAGTAATCGACTTTATGCTCGGTTCACGGACGAGAAGTGTTTTCTCTGAGTTTCTGCTCAAGTTGCAGTCAACAGATCCGAGAGATCTTATCCGCCTATCCAAGATTCGAGCAGAGGCGATTGCGACTGCTACGTCTCGTGTGCTGCCGGATGATGAGAGATTGATTTCGGGCTGGACTTTGTTCTCACCGGAGGAACTCAATGTGAAGGTTGGGTTGAAGTTTGAGGAGAAGGTACTTTTGTTGGTAAGTTGTGGCAGGACATTTGTGTGTTTAGTGGCTAACTCGATGCTTAGACCATGAGGGCGCTTTATGTGGTGGTACGACCCTCCTATACTCCTTCTATACGGTTTCATTTAAGCGTACCTATAGAGCTACGACTACAGCTTAGAGAAGGTGAAGCTTTATACTCGTGTTCCGCTTGGAGAGGTCGTTAGCATTACGAAAGGTTCGTACCAAGTCACTGTCGGTTAGGTTTCGACCATCTAACATTAAGCCACTAGGCGCCTACATTCTCTCACCTCTCGAAGAAGCCAGTCGAGACCCAGAGCAAAACTACGGGTTTGTGATCACCTGGCTCACCTCGCACCAAGAATCCCGAGCAACCAGCTACTCTGTGCGCAACGACATCGACCTTGGATCCATCTCTAACCCATCGTCTCCCATCACCGAGACTGGAAACAGCCCAGGATATCCCATACCAATCAAGTCGCCAACGCCTGGTTCGCCACCTTCGTATTTTGCCACGACACTCATTGGACGCAGTTTGGCCATGAAGCGGAATCTCACTTCGCCACCTGCCAGGTCAACTGTCAATACCTCAAGGGGCACCACATCCTCGAAAGCCAGCACAAAGGCAGCAGGCCTCAGCCTCGGTCTCTCTCTCAACGACGCCTACGCCAGCAGCGCCGAAAAGAGCTTTGCAGCCTTTAAAGTTCTGCCGATTGATCCTGCTCGAATCCGGCGAAGCAGTAGCAGCTACTCGGAGATGTCGGACGAGCTTCTGGGTGCGAGCACGTGTAAGGAGGCGGCGGATTTGGTGGTTGAGACAATCGTCAAGGCTTGTGAGGAAGTAGGGAGTGCCGGGAGCGGGTTTGTGAGTGAGGAGGAGATTGTTAGGTGCGTCGTATTCCTTTCTTCCTGAAGTCTGGGCTGATTGAAATGGTCGGATAGTCTTGCAGAAGCGCAGAGGATGACGACGGTGTATGCGAAGATGGAGTATGGGCTCAAGAGGTTGCTTTGGTTGGGTGGTTAGATATGCTCGATTCTGCTGATCTATGGGTGTGAGTGTAAGGCGTCTTATTATTCTGGATTTGTATAATGGACATGTGTGTATTGACGGAAGAAAGGTGGGCTCCGCTGAGCATTTTACCTGCTGCAAGTCTCACGCACCCCCAACTTGAGCTATGGTCTGCGTTGCCTGACGCCATCGGTGAGCGCCCAAGGCGAAGATCAACCTGGGAAAGAAACGGTTAGCAGAACTGGCAAAGTTTACCAATTCTGGCAGACATCACATCGAAGCTTCTCAGTGAGATGTGAAATGAAGTAAGCTTCAAGATTTGGCTAGTCTTGTCCTTTGGAAGCATCGATTTGCGGTACCGTTGGTAGATTAAGCGCGACGACGTGGGATGTCGTAATTGACAAGATGACAAGGCACAATTTCGGATGCGCTGGCAGCAGAGGCAGAAGTCGATAAAAGTGGCCCTCAACGAAGTTGCTGAAAGCCAGGAGAGTTCTCAGCAGGCTCCCAGGGAGATGATCACGAAACGTATGTCGTGATCGGTGCATGTGCTCGAGCGAGGCATGGGATCCATCAACGAACGTGAACGCTGGCAGATCCCTCGACTGGCACTGGCTGTTCATTAGTCCAGAAGTTGCCAGTTGTCCAGAGCTGTACATAGTGTCCGAAGAAGCCCAGGAGAGACGAGTGTGAGATTGTCAGAGCAACAGGAGACATGGAGGAAAGAAGCAGTGATGTCGGAGTTTTGCTGTGATTGTGGGTCGAATTTGGGATTGTTGTTCGGTT
This sequence comes from Coprinopsis sp. MPI-PUGE-AT-0042, assembly GCA_020736565.1. NCBI lineage: Eukaryota > Fungi > Basidiomycota > Agaricomycetes > Agaricales > Psathyrellaceae > Coprinopsis > Coprinopsis sp. MPI-PUGE-AT-0042. The sequence goes on along the minus strand of JAHBOF010000001.1, from coordinate 1,381,482 downwards.
TTGTTTCTTGGTTCAGTCTGCCATGTCTTCATACGCTATACCCTGCTAAACCCTTGTACCACCACCACTTGTCATATGCAACTCTTCAGCAACATACCTGGAATCCAAAACATACCCGCTTGCACGCTGGTCGTTCCATATAACACCCAACAACTGTCCTTGACTCTTGATCCACACTCATTCACTTTCATATGGCTACAATGTTGGCACCAGCTCAAGACTCGGGGCGAATGTCCCAGCTGCTTCCAAGCGTAAAGTGCTCAAACTGCAACCAGCCAGTTCCCCTGTCGGATCTCACAGAACACACCTGTGCACCAGCTCCACCCGTTCCCAGCCTCCCAAAGCCATCCATGTCCCAGCAAAATATGTCGTCTCTGTTGCCAGATAGGCTCAGAGGGCGCGTAGTTTCTCCTTCACCTGCATCCTCCCCGTCTCCACCCAATGTCATCCCACCACCAGCCCAGGAACCACAGCGGCCTGGTCCAGATCGGCTACGTATCAATTCCAATGCAAACCCACCCCCATCTCGCCTGAGTCCTCTATCGCAGTCCAACCCCGGAGGAGAGTTACAGCCCCCGGTAAGGATGGATATGCGATTGAGAACAACCTCGTTATCATCCTCGAACCCCAACTCTGGTCCACCCATGCCGGCAGTGAGGGAGAGATCGCCCACGTACAATGGACCACCTCAATCCACACTCCCCGATCCGAGATACCCTCCGAGTCGTACAGGCACACCTGCCCAGCCTAATGGCCAACCGCTGGGTCTGCCATCGAGCCCACGGACATCACCCACCAGTCCTCGACTTCCTTTCGGTGCACCTCCACGGAGTGGGCCTTCTCCTGCGCCTCCTGGTAATCGGGGTGGCCCTTCTCCTGCACCCCCTGGCAATCGCGGGGGTCCTGCACCTCCGATGGGGAGGAATCAACCTCCACCACCACAAGGAGGAATGCCGCCCCCACGACCTGGCATGCCTCCGCAACGTGGTCCTTCGCCGCCTTCGAATCAAGGAGGGCCGCAGGGAATGAGAGCTGGAATGCCTCCTGGTCCTCAAGGCATGCGACCGGGCATGGGAGCTACTGGACCTCGGGCTGGGGTGCCTCCTCCCGCTGGCCCACCAGGACCTCGTCCTCCTGCTCAGATGCAACGACCGGGGCAAGATGGCCCACAAGGGCGGATGGCACCTCCACCCCCCCTTGGATCTCTCCCAACTCGAACTGCTAGCCCATTTATCCTTCCACCCGGAACACCTGGTGGGCCCAATCGCTCATATACACCTCAACTTTCCCCAGCACTTACAAACTTCCCACCGGGACAAGTGATATCCGAAAACGACATTGATACCAAGACTGGCGGAGAAGCTGGCATGGCGGGCGTGGGCCGGCGTGGTTTCGCAGCTGCGGCTCGTGCCGCCATGTTTGCCATGCCTCCGAAGCCAAGTGGAGCAAGGGGTAAGCTTCAAATCTTTGATTTGATATGTCTTTGATATCCATCAACTCACCCATGAATCTCTTATAATCCAGATGACGCTTCGTATCTATCCTCAAACGCCCCTCCACATTCCCCCACTTCACCACTCTCACAAACCTATTTCCCAGCATTACAAGTACCCGAGTCTGAAAACGACAATATGGCAAGGGATCTACCCAAGCTACCCAGCAAGATCGATACTTCGGTCAACAACCTAACCATTACAAACGAGAAGACGTCAGTGGGAGACAAAGACAAAACTCCTTTGGCTGCAGCACCCGCGACACCCGCTTCGCCCTTTGGCATCCGACTTCCCCTGTTCGAGAAGCTCAAGAATATGATTCCTGGCTCGAGCCCGTCGTCCACGGAAGCGACCCCGACCAAGCCAGAACCAGAACCTCTCCCTACTACCCTCACCCGAGACAACTCCAAGGCCAGCAACGCCTCATCATCTGACGGTTCCGATCTTACACGTCTGCGCTCAACAGTCAGCAGCAGTAGCACCTCTTCATCTCACCCACGGGTACCCATCGACCGGGGACCCATCTCGCCAATCTCGCCTACCAACGAATCAGAGTATAGTGGGCTGGCCTATGCCAGGTCTGATGAAGATGACGACGACGATGGATCAAGGAGTCGAGGAAGCTACCGCAGTAGTCGCAGCCGCAAACGATCATCGCCTCCACCACCGCCTCTCCCATCAGGTGCTGCTGCACTTGCTCGACAATTGTCGTCTGGCACTACCACTACCACCAGTAGCGGCCGTCTCGGCTATTCGCCTGAGTCGCCAGAGTCCCGGCGCGGAGGCATTCCGATTGTAAATGGTGCTCGTCCAAGACATGCACGCAACGATTCGGGAGCTTCGTCTTCCTACTCCTCAGCCTCGAGCTACGAAAATCCTCGCAGGGAACGAGCCAGTTCCGCTGCTATCGCTCAAGCACTTGGGCTATCCCGCACGCCGTCCAAGGAGTTTGGCAAGATTGGGGGACCCGGCCGACCACTTGTGAGGAGTGCGAGCAACAGCAGTAGCCGAAGTGCGTATTCGCGCACGGCGAGCATGCTCCCTGTGAACGGTCCCAGCGCGTTTGACGTTCTTGAACGTTCGTTGTTAAAGGATGAAGCCAAGAGGCCTGACCTTGCCAAGAGTAAATCGACACCGGACGTCGCTGCGAGGGCAAGGGCGGGGTCCGTAGCCAGCCGGAGTGGGAGCACGCGTGGGACAGAGTATTCAGAGGCAGAGAGCAGCACTTCGTTGGCCTATGGTGGCGTCAGTGGCGGGAAGGGAGCACAGAGGAGCAAGACGGTGCAGGGAATTACTTCCCCAGATAGAGACAGCAAGCCAGTCAAGTTGCCAGTACGGTCCAAGACGAGTGCGTCGGCGGAGGATAGGGAAAAGGCGATTGTGGAGGGCGCTACGAGGGTGAGGAAGAAGAAGGACAGGACTTGTGTCAAGTGTCAGAGAAAGGTGGAGGATGGGAGGTGGATCAAGGTTGATACGGGGAGTGTGCTTTGTGAAAAGTGTTGGAAGAATATGTATCTGCCCAAGGTGAGCTCGTCCCTGGTCTTGGAGGTTCTGAGGATGTACTGACGGATGGATAGTGTCGCCGCTGCAATCTTCCTATCGAGAAACAAGCTGTTTCGTCGTCTGACGGCCAGCTCAAAGGCAAGTATCACAAGGAGTGTTTCAATTGCCATACTTGCAAGGTGGGTGCATTACGCCTTCGCTTCTGTGCTCACATCTGACCTGTATCCTTCAGAAACCCTTCCCCGACAAGACATTCTACGTATTCGACGGGAAACCCTTCTGCGGGTTCCACTACCACGAAGCCAACGATTCCCTCTGCGCAGCCGCCAAATGCGGCCAACCCATCGAAGGTCCCTGTGCTGTCTCTCATGCCGGCGATCGCTACCACCCCGAATGCATGACCTGCGAACACCCCGGATACCCAGCCTGCCGCGAACGCCTCGAGGAGTACTGGGAAGTCGATGGACGGATGCTGTGCGAGCACCATGCGACCGTGACGACCGCAGATGACTTTGATTCGCAGTGGGCTGTTAGTGCCAAGGCGATGAAGCGGGTGACGAGGTTCATTGATCTTACGGGGGGCGCTGGTGCTGGTGCTGGAGGTGGGAATAGTAATAACGACCAGGAGGAAGATTCTGGTTTGAGGTAGAAGCGTTGAGGTATGGTGGTTTCGTTCTATTTTACTCCCAGGGACGGTGGCAACAATCATTCAAGCTTCGTATCTCCGCTCTTTGTTTGACTTCGTTCGTATACCTTTCACGCTCAGGCTCGGACACATGGCCTTCAAGGTTTAACTTTACCCTGTCCCCTTTCTCCCTAGCGACACCTCCAATTTTGTCCACATTGTTCGATTCTCTCTCTCTCTCTCTTTGGCTCGTCGTCTTGAACAATGTTTGATCTAAATTATATCCCTTTTTTACAGTGCCTTATACCATGGTCCTTCTAAATACAGTGCTTCGTATTCGAGTTTCTTTCCATTTTTCTCGTTTCGTCGGACGCCGCTTCCCTTCCCACCCTCATATTCCTCCCTCCCCCAGTGCATGTATCTCTACTATGGAATTTTATAGTCATCTCTTTAGTCGACCCTATTATCCCACCTTCTGTAGTGTCCTTTATAAACCTCGTCTCTTCCCGCATGTCTGATATTACCCCTTCGTACTACTATCTGTACGGTGAATGAAGAAGTGTTTTTCGTGTGGTCTTTCGCATGCGTGGATATCTTCTAGGCTATGGATGTCTGACGGCGATGTGGATGTGAGAGTGGTTAATTCCTACGCTCGTCATCTTGACCCGCGATGTGTTGGTTGCAGTCTCAGTGGTTGTTGGTATGCGCCACCAGTGTGGCGCACTGCCCGAGGTAGATCACTAGAAATGGCTGAAAGCTTCAATGGAAAAGCTTGTAGACAGTCTACTTATGACTCTCTCGATAGCAACGCTGCCTCGCGATCTAGGCTCCGAATCGTGTATTCGCCGAGTGTCACGTTTATCGGGGGTGGCGTGAAGAATCGGTCAGCGAGTTCGCACAATCAGTCGATGAAGCTTGGAAGGCTTCAAGTTTCTATGACATTGATGCACTCCTCTTTGTTCAGAATTCAGCCTTTTTTTTTTTCTCCCACTCCTCTCTTTGGCCATTTGGAACATCGCTTTTGTTATCTAGGACAGTTTCTCATAATCAACAAATGGTTTCCCCTGCCATACGAGATAAGCTGGAGCCACGAGAGACAGAAGGTTGGAACCCGCATCCGTGTCAACCTTGACTGGCACCTCACCTCCACCCACCTTGCAGACCATCTTTTTGGCGCTCATCAGCGCCGAATAGCCCAGCTTAACCATTCGTGTCGAATGCCTCGAGCACTGCGTATTCCACACACCACACCTAGCTGATTTATTTTTGTTATCAGACTGACTATTCCGTCGAGGTATATCTTCGCCGCATTACCTTGGCCTGTACGTAGGCAATGACGGCTTTCGTGAATCATAACATTGTTACAAGGGGACACTGGTATTTTCAAGGCGTCTATGGGCTATCTAAAGCCCCGAGAATCTGTTCCGCTGTCAGGCTTCAAGGATTCTCGATCATGACAGTGCGGATCCCCGCTCGTGATGTGGCAGGCAGTTCGAAGGTTGAGCGGAAAAGCTTTTTCCACTGGAAGGAGGGGTCTTGAAGGGAGGTTCCTCGGAGTTGGTGCCGCGAAAGGGGCGGACAAGTTGTCGATAGAATCAACAACCATGGACGTCATTGAGAGGAGGCTGGGGAAGAAGGACGTATAAATATGAAGAATTTGCAGGTCAGAATGTCAACAGAAGAGAGAACCTGCGTGAAGATGCTTTCCTCGACGATTTTGCTGAGCGTTCTCCTGGTAAGCAGTCTCGTTGGACACCCATACAATCGAAACTGACCATAGAACGAAGGTTACCATTGGCCGAGTATGGGCCGCTGCCATCCTTCCTGTCGTCGACGAATGGAAGTTTGTTGGCTGCTACAAGGATGGTAGTCCTCGTCGACTCCAGCATCTCGGTGGAAGTTCTGGTAGCAGAACGGTTGGGAAATGTCTGGAAGTATGTGCTGCTGGTCAGTTCATACTTGGTGGACTGGAGTACGGGTCAGAATGTTGTAAGTTGGGTCGATTCACACATTATTCGTGCGACATTGAATCTCGTGCTTACCTGCGCTGGAGACTGTGGCAACAGCATTCTTTACGACCATGGCATACTTCCCGAGAGCGAGTGTGGAATGCCTTGCTCAGGCAACAGTTCGACGACATGCGGAGGAGCAAACACAATCCAGGTTTACGTCCACAGAAACGCCGCGTATACGACCGGTCCCGGTATGACCGTCGAAAGGACAAATGGCTGGGTGTTGACTGGATGCTGGAAGTGAGTGCCTCGCTTTCGCACCTCCTATTGTATCTCGAGCTGAGGTCAAACAGAGACGAGAAGTGGCTGTAAGTATAAACAACTCAGGAGCGACTGGCTACTAACTTTTTTGCAGGCAAGGAGGACAGCGAACCTTACCCCAGTGGCCCAAGGTCCGTATCCGCGGAGACCAGATGACGGTTGAAAAGTGTCTTGAAGGGTGCGGGGCATCTGGATTTACAAGCGGTGGGCTGGAATATGGCCAGTATGTGTTTCAATTCTTCCCAAATAGCATCCATCATGTTCTAACCGCGCCTCATAACAGGGAATGCTGTAAGTGGTAATTTCCTATATCAAGTGTCGCTAAGATCTGAGGACCGATTTGGAAAGGATGCGGAAACGCAAAGGACTCCCTAGATGATGTTGCCCCGATTGGAGAGTGTAGTATGCCGTGTTTGGGGGATGGGTCACAGCTATGTGGTGGTTCCCTCCGATTGCTCGCGTATGCGAAAGAGGACATTTGACAGAGATTGAATTAGAAGGAACAGCTCACCCACAGGCTGATATATCGGAAAGGACTAGACAGCGCTCGTTGAAATCAGGGCAAGGGACTTGAATTGTTATCACCGGAGGGGAATACAAACTATTATGCGAATTTTGCATCGATGGCCTCTTTTGTCAGGCCCTCTGCACCATCTCGAACCTCGATTACCTTACTTACATCTGCCTGCATTGTCGATGGTCGTGTCAGAAAAGGTTCGAACAAGGGGATGGGAATTAACGGACCGTAGCCTGGAAGTTCAGCTGTGCGCTTGCATGCAGGGTCAACAGACCAATTTCACTTGACACTGGGGCCCAATTGATGAGGACCAAAGGTGATGATTTCCTCCCGTCCTTGTGCTCAAGCGCATAGGAGAGGACGACGTATCGAGGGGAGTTCTCGGGCAGCTCTTAGCACCATGACCCGGTTTCATCAGTGCCGCTCTCGTCCCATACGACTACAGGCTTACCTTCTGCAAGATCCTCAATCGTAATGTCCTCGAATTGCTCGACCTCCTCCATGGACAGCGTCGTCTTGTTGATCTTGATCACTATTGCTGCGGTAGAGTTCCTTCTTGCGAATCTGAATTTCCTCAACGATTGCTTGAGAGAATCAGGGATGTCGACGGTTTGAGACTACCATGACAGTAAGCAAGGGTTCGAAGGATCTAGATACGGTACCCGCCATATCGTGAGTTGGTGGTTATTAGTAGAGATGAATGCCTCTGGGCGCAAGAAGTCTGAGGCAGGAATAGGGGCAGAGTTTGATAAGATAAGACGGTGATCTAAACCCGATTCGGATTTGAAAAGGATAATAGACTGGTGCGGAGGAATAGGGATGAGTTGCGTTTATTCTTGAATGCAGTGAGAAGCATGCCATAGCTCAGCGTGGATAGGAAAAGGTCGGGAGCATTGCTCAAAAAAGATAGAGAGAGCTTGTAAAGCCAGTAATGGGATCCCGCGGTCCCAGTAGTTGGGTCACTCAAAGTCTTAGCAGACGTACCCATCGCCTCGAGCCAGTTGCTAGCCCACAAGTGGAGAGGATTCGCGTCTGAGCACTTTTTCCACAGAACTCAATACATTGATTATTATGCACCAGGCTTAATGAGATTATCTAAGCAAATAACTATACAAATTCCGTATCCGAAGAGGTCAAGCCAACGCGTTGCTTCACCAACGGCTAGCGCCAAGTCCTCGACGGGCAAACCTGACCTTCTTGCCTCCGCTTCCAGAGCCCGAGGCTTTGGGCTGGTAGCATTTACCCTTCTTGTGCTTGTAGATGCTACCTCCAGCCTCCTTCTTGGTGATGCACTTGCTTTCGCCGTCAGCAATAAAACCGACCGCGCTGCTGTTGCTCTCGCAAGACGAGCCCGTAGAAGATGAGCCGGTGCCGGTACAGCTGCAAAAGATATTAGTCTGTATCAGAGATGGCAAAATGGTTTCGAAGGCTTACTCTCCATTGCTTCGCACGACTAGTTCGTCGCCGTCGAATTCCCGACGAGCAAATCGGACCTTCTTGCCTCCGCTTCCTGAACCCGAGGCTTTGGGTTGGTAGCATTTGCCTTTCTTGTGCTTGTAGATACTGCCTCCGGCCTCCTTCTTGGTGATACACTTGCTCTCACCATCAGCGATGAAGCCAACGGCGCTGCTGTTGCTCTCGCAAGAGGAACCGGTGGACGACGAGCCAGTACCCGTGCAGCTACACGACGGAATAAGCCAATGAAGGAGCGATGTAGGTATTTAGGACGTACTCTCCGTTGCTTCGGGCAACGAGCTCCTCCAGAAGCTCTTCCAGCTCCCGACGAGCGAACCTGACCTTCTTGCCGCCACTGCCAGAGCCCGAGGCTTTGGGTTGGTAGCATTTGCCCTTCTTGTGCTTGTAGACGCTGCCTCCAGCCTCCTTCTTGGTGACGCACTTGCTTTCACCGTCAGCGATGAAGCCAACGGCGCTGCTGTTGCTTTCGCAAGAGGAGCCCGTGGACGAGGAGCCAGTGCCAGTGCAGCTAAGGACGAGGTTAATAAGGATAGGGATTGCTTGAGCTGTTTAACACTTACTCTCCGTTGCTTCGAGTGACGAGGTCGAGCAGGTCTTCATAGGGACTGCGTGCAACAGCTCCAGCAGCAAGAGCAAGCACAGAGACCAAAGCAACACCAGAGAAACGCATGATTTTGGACTAAGGTCGAGGAAAGTGGGGATGTAGAGTTATTTGTTTGGCTGACCAGCAGCGAGTTGTAGTGAGGTAGTAGGAAAGGGGAGAAACCGGTTCTGAGGAATCATTGTTTTCGAGAGGGGTACTTATACCTTTCAAGAATCCCTGAAACAGGGACAGGCGACACGCACACGTGCAGAAAATACACACGATGCAAAGGACTTGTAACCCGGAAAGCCCATTTCCCATGCTTATGACGAGGAGTTGTCAGCAGGGCATTTCGGATTGTGGCGCTAGCACCACGCGCTTTCCCAGGCCCTTCATCATGGACTTCCCCCCTCGAATGGAAAGCATACGCTCGAACCTAAGGCCCAGATGAATAATAGAGATAAACGGTGAAGTCTGCTGTTCTTCATATGCAAAGTCTCAAGCAGTATACAAATTCTGACGATTGGAGTTTGAGTCCCTTTTTCCGGCCCGGATAACTATCATGTAACCCAGACGTACTCAAGGCTGCCAAGGAGAATGACTTTGCCGGAACCTGCTGGCAGAGCAATGCTCCCGAAGAGAGCACCCGCTTTAGCGCTCAATATTTGTCACGTCTGCGGGAAAATGGCCCTGATATTAAGCACACGAGTACACTCCATCTGTTACCGCGATAGGGTGGCTTGCGATCGAATCGTACTTTGGGGCATCGCGGCCAGGGACTCCCATACAGATTTTTTCTACTTGTGACAGCGATGGCCCTTCCACAAGATCTTCTGCGGCCCATTGTAAGGCATATCTCCCACCGAGGCTCCCTAATCGCCCTCCTCTACTCCAGTCGTGTTCTTCGGGACGAAGCTGAGCGTATCATCTATTCCACCTTCCAAAGTCGGTATCAACAAGAAGGCCAAGGTGATCCTTACTGGGTCGAACTTCCTCTATGGAGACAGCAAGGCTTTTTCCAGCGCGTTGAAAGCAGCCCGCAGGTAGCTTCCTATGTCAAGAGAATGAACCTCGAAGTCTATGAGCACCTTGAGGATCCATTGCTCGAAAGCTTCCTCCATACCTTGAATCGTGCGCTCCCTACGATGCGCAATCTTGAGGTTCTGGGTATGCATTCTATTCACTGGTGGTCTGATCGCTCATTGACTCTGCTTCAGCTTTCCTGTCCAACGATTTGCCTGGCTTCGCTCAACTCCTTGCCATGCATTCGACCAGGTTTCAACTGAAGATCCTGGATTGGAACTGCCCGCTCGAGCCCTCGGACGAGCAGTTTGTTCAAGTCTTCCTCCGATCCCAACGGCAACTCGAGCGCGTTATACTCACGAGCTGGAACTCAAAGGACCCTATGTCCATGCCAGGCCTCAGGAACGTTTGGGCACACAGCACTCCGGCTGCGATGGCTTTGGTCACCGGAAACTCCGTTCGCACGCTGCGATGGAACCCGGACCTCTTTGCCCACACCCTGCCAGCAGCATTTCCTCCATCATTCCTGGAGAGCTTCCGTGGGATCACTACCTTGACGATCGGTCACCATCCTGATCTCTTCCCCACTCTCGTCGAATATTTGGATAACGTTCGCATTCTGGAAATATGTGGCTCACAGGTAAGTTAGCACGCACTTCGTTGCTCGAGACCGCCTCAACTTCGTCGTCCATCAAGGAGCGACAACCAGATATTGGAAAGCTCGTACATCGGGTCCCTCATCTCGAGGAACTGACTCTCACATCAATCCCGACGCGTGAGTCATTTCAAATACTATCCATGGCCTCAGAAAGCCTACATACTGACCACGTTCTAGCTACCGTTGACAAGGCTCTGATCAAGGATATCTTCAGGCGCGGACGGAAGCTCCGAACGATTTACGTGCGCCCCGATACAGTGCGGTGTACGCGTTGGGACCGAACGGCTGAGGAAGGCATCCCAGCTCCCAATCATAATTTCTACAGTCACCTGCCGTGGCGAAACTGCGGACTTGATGAGGTGGACTTCCCTTGGGAAGAGATCGAGAAATCACGTTGAGCACTAGATCTTTGGCTTCGCGGCTTGCAGCTACAGTTTTAGAAGGTGTGCTTATTTTCTCAGTATCCATAGATCCATAACTGTATATCTTGCAATCCCAATCCCTTTGTGCCTTCCTGCCCTCCTTCTTGCTTGACTTGGCCGAGCCAGCGGTTAGCGGTTAGCGCTCAGCCCCTAACCCGTTGATGGATTGATAATGTTGATGGCGGAAGCAATTGACATATGTCCATCTCGTTTGTCTGTCATCCACGATGCTCGTGTCGAAGGCTGACCGATAAGCAAAAGCAGGACATACGTTTTCTTGGAGTACGCTGCTGCGGGTTCCTCTCGAACCTTCAGGTCCCACCATCCTCAAGCCCTTACCTCTTTTCCGGTTGTCAAATGGTGGAAAACTCGTTGCGCGTGAGGCCGGGACAATCGAGAACGCCGAGTTCTGCCTCGCAGCCATACATCACTCAAGCAAATGCTTCACTGTTGCCGGAAGGTCCTGTTGATCAGGAAGCCGCGCAGCTTCTGGAAGAGTTTGTAGGCACACGCGAACATCACCTTCCAGAAAGCGCAGACACCAACGACGCTGACAGCGAGGACAACGATTGGAAGGCTCTTCCATGGTGGAAGAGGCCGTCGCCTCTGTGGTGCGTCTCTTATGATCCCTGCTGAAATTAGAGAATCTCTTGTTAATGCGTATGCAATCAGGATGCTCTGTCTCATCCCATTCTCGGCTATGGCCCAAGGAGCAACGCTTGCCCCCAAGGTTGAGCTTTACACCATGCTCGCCTGCCGTGCGGTAAAGCCAGACATTTTCGACGAAGGAATCTTCGATCCTACGATACCAACCGCATTGTCTCTGCTCTCGTCCTTAACACCCAGTATCTCGAAGATGGAAACTCTGAGTCCCAGCTCCTGTGCCTCGGACCCGACGGTTCAAGCCGCTGTCGCTCAGCTCTCGGCAGGTATGCGTTTGAACACCTCACATGGACACGGCCACTGAAATCCATCGCAGTGATCACAACGACAACGGGTGTCCTTTCATTGCTGACCACCGCATGGTGGGGCGCGGTATGTCAACCTCGCGCTAGCAAACTCCGGGCATTCATTGTCGGCGTCATTTAGCTTTCAGATAGGCGAGGGCGCGTCTTCGTTATGGCTATCGCCCTCATTGGGCTATTGATCACCGATTTCAACTACGTCAATGTCTATTACTTCTCTCAACACCTTCCCGGTGGCTATTGGTTTCTGCTCCTGGGGCCCCTAATCGAGGGCATTTTGGGAGGTAAGCCTATGATCCTCTCCAGCAGACAATGCACTAAACCATGACCTCCCTCCCAGGTTTCGCCACGGCCACGGCGACTATACATGGGTACTTGGCTGACACGACAAATGAAAAGACGCGGTGAGTGTTTCTGTCATCTGGATAAACGCCAACTAACGTTATTGAAGATCGGGGGTATTTTCCCTCAATCTCGGCCTACTATTCATTGGATTCGCTGTTGGGCCAGCATTAGGATCCCTGCTCATCTCATACACAGGCAGGACAATCTCGGTTTTCATTGCAGCCGGAATTATCCATGTCATCTATGCGACGTTCATCTGCACCATCGTTCCAGAATCTCTCTCGCAGTCGCGAATGCAAGAGGCGAAACGCAATCATGCTAGACGGACGAACGAACCACTGATCAGACACCACAACCCTCTCATTCGAGCAGCCCAGGCGCGAGCAAAACGCCTGTTCATGTTTATGAGCCCTTTGAGTGTGTATTTCCCCGACCTCAGACCACCCTCCCACTGGCAGGCGCGAGTAGAACGCCTGTTCATGTTTATGAGCCCTTTGAGTGTATTTTCCCCCGACCTCAGACCACACTCCAACCCTTTGAAGAAACCGAAGCGAGATTGGAATCTTACCTTGCTCGCTGCTGCGTACGGCTTTGCCATGGCCTTGATGGTGTGTCTTTCAATACCAGGTCCAATGCGATGGGGTTAACTCATGTGTTTACTAGGCATCATATACCTATAGCTTTCAGTACGCCGCAGCTACGTTTGGTTGGGACTCCGTCAAGGTATGATCAACACACTACTTTGTATTGGCTCGGCACTGACTTGGTCTCAGCTGGGATACTACGTCAGCATTGTAGGCGCATCCAGAGCCCTTTTCCTCACGGTTCTCTTACCTGGTAAGTCTTCATCGTGAGGCCTCCACGAGATTCAACAATTCACTGACCCTTTTCGTGAAGTTGCTATCAAACTCTTCAAACCTGAACCCCTTGTCATCGACATGCCCTCAACCCCCTCAGAGACAGAGCCCCTTCTCTCCCGAGCAGAAGAAACTACTCCCCCAGCTTCTACTACGCCATCTGCTCCTGCAGGGCCGTCCTCGCGCAAGGTTCTGCATTCGCCGACCTTTGAACTGATTGTTGTGCGAGTCTCTATCGTCGTTGAGATAGTCGCATACAGCCTCATGGGCCTCGCCTCTACTGGTAGTGCCTATGCAATGTCCGCTGTTCTGGCTGCATTGGGTGTTGGCTTGAGTCCTGCCCTGCAAACCGTCGCCCTGGCTATGTATGCAAGGAAGGGAGGAAGTGAAACAGGGCGCCTGTTTGGCGCCCTTAGTGTCGTTCAAGCCCTTTCGTAAGTACCTCAACGCTCTCCAATACCCCGCGATGACTCTGACCAAACTCTGTTCCTTACAGATCCCAAGTGTTGGGCCCGACCATTTATGGCCTTGTGTACATGAAGACTGTCGCCTTCTTTCCACGTGCCATCTTCATCGTATCCGTCACTGGGTTGTTCCTTTCCTTGCTGTCCATCTCATTCGTTAGCCTTCCGAAAGATGAAGAGTTGAAGCGCGAGATCCTTGCATCACATTCCCATGCAGAAGATGCAAATTCTGCGCCGGAAGCTCCGTGATGGCCGGGCTAGACCGCTCAAGAGTAGGCTGAGGAAGCGCTCAGCGCCCAGGCGGCGCCTGTTTCGGGGTATTTATGTGACCGACAACGTATTTCCCAACTCTTCGTACGCTCTCAGTGACTATTGTATGATGCGTCGCTCACGGAATTTCGATGTATAAAGCTCTTCTACTCATGTATGTTACATACCGGTGTAATGTAATCTCCATTGCGGATGGACGTCGGTGAGGCCAGGGCCGCTCGAGTTCGGTCTCGAAGGCGTAGCCTTGTGGTAGCTGATTCTCAAGGCATCCTTTGGTGCGCTTCGTTCAAACTTGTAAAAGCTAATGAATGAGTTTTGCCTTGCTGCTAGCGTCTCTACGCACATGTTATCCCATTGGCGAACAAACTCGCGGTATGCCTGCTTGGAGGCTTACTTCGCACATTGCTAGGTCTGCTCCCAACATGATTCTGTGCGGAGACATCGCATTGCAACCGAAAATATGCGGAAAGAAGGAGGGTCCGGATCCAAATCTGGGCAGGAAGGCGGCCACCTTCTCGCACGTAGGTCGACGAAGCTTCAGCATATGGTCACAACCAGCGGTTCGAACATGATTTTGCGACCTTCGTGGAGTAGTGATCCCCGCCCCGCAAGTAAAGGGCTGCGGGGAGCTTCTCGGGGAGCGTATAAAACAGAGAGGTGTACCCATGTCCTCACCACAAGGAACAACCCCAACACCTAAACCCAATTCTCAGATAATGGTTTCGTTCAGTCGCCTCGCTCTTGTTTCTCTGGTGCATGCTGCTGTAGTGAGCGCCGCCACCAACTTTGCCGGCATCAACGTCTCGAACAGCCTGAGCACTCCCGCCTACACTTGTCGAAGCCAACAGCAGGTGAGCCTAAACCGAATTTGATTTTGAAGTGTTTCTCTGACATCGGGGATGGTGCTAGTGGAACGACATTGTGAACAATGCGAGGGATAATGGCTTCAGTTCGATCAGAATCCTAGGCTTTGACTGCGATGCACTCAATAGGGCGGCAACTGCTGCTGCTTCTGCCGGCCTCACAGTTCTTGCTGGTATTTGGATCGAGGTCAGAGTCACTGCTAGTGAAAGGCTTAGGAGGGCACTCACACACACCCACTCGCTTTATAGGGAAGCGTTGCAAACGCAGCAGCGTCTATCAGGTACAGTTCGCCCTGATTCATAAACTCCAGCCAATAACTAATCGGTTGACAGGAACGATGTTGAAGCTTTTCGCAATGCTGTCGGCAGGTTTGGCGCAGGACGGTTCAGGGCCCTCACTATTGGCAACGAAGTAAGTTCCAATGTGACTGGACTCCTCCTAGACTAATCTTGGGACCAGAACTTCGACAACCCTTCGGCTATCATGGATAAGGTTAATGAGATGCGAAGCAAGTATTGATCAGTGCCTCTGCCTGGTACATGTCAAACTAACATGAATGTGTAGACTACCTCCGCTCTGTCGGAGTGAACACGCCAGTTTCAACGGTACACACCTGGGTGCACATCAGGGCAAACCGTGTCTTGTGTAATGGAGATTTTGTAGGAGCGAATGCACAGTAAGCGCCCAACAGAGATCACTAGAGCCGCTCCACTGATGCCGTCAACATTTAGTGCCTTCTACGACGGCAACTTTGCAGCATGGCAAACGGGTGATTTTGTCTTCAAGACGGTGATACCTGAGCTCAAGGCAGCATGCCCTGGAAAGACCATCATAATTACCGAGTATGTCTTTCCTCTGCTTCAGCATCGCTCAGTGGTCAAGCGACTGACATTGCGTCAGGTCTGGATGGCCGTCGCGAGGTGCTGCCAATGGCCGGGCTATTGCTTCGGTGGACGATGCAAAATCAGCACTGCTCAACCTCAACTGTGCATGCAGGGATGATCGCGGTGTATCTGTATACGCATTTGAAGCTGACGATCAGAACTGGAAGGGCGATGATAGAGAACGCAGCTTCGGTTTGCTGGCCAACAAGTACAACCTTCTGGGAGAAGTCTTTGCTCCTTGCTGATCGTCAGGTGCAACGCTACAAAGGAATCTGTTTGTTCTGTAACAATGCATTTTATCGTGTAAATTTCCGTCGCAATAAATTGTTCTCGAGCGATCTAATGGATTTCGAGGGCTTGACTGCACTTCTGCTTTCTTGGTGCACAAAGCAAGGAGAGCCTAGCACGGACCCTGATTGAAGTTCCGGAGCCACGCCTATCTGTATCGCTTATTACACCGTCACGGTGTACGTGTGTGTTCTTCACACCTCGCTCGCAGATACGCGGGAGGTTCAAACGTTAACATACTTACGAGTGGGCTGACAGTGGTAGCCTGGGTTGACTGGGCGGAGATTTAAACCTACATCGTTGTCTGCACACCCAACACTTGAGCTTGGCGATTTCTGTGAAACTGGACGAGTCCAGACGAAGTCCCAAGAGATCTTTCTGCTTGACCTTTGCCAGAACTGGTGATTGGAACACGGCATCGACCTTTATTTCAATCGCCCAATCCCGTCTGAAACAGCTGCAACGCAACTGATGAGGACCTCATGAGCCTCGATCACGTATCGGTAAGGGATAGTTAGATAAACATCGGAATGGTGACAGCATTCCAAGTCGAGGCGGGTTTCGTCTATGAGATGTCGACTGGCGAGGCGCGCGCCAACTGGGATCAGCGGAGTTTGAATCGATTGAGCGATTTAACCTCTCATCGCAATGGCATACTGGGTTGCAGAGCAGATTCTACAAAGGTAAATACATAACGAATAAATTTTACACGCACACTGGCTATGTGGGTACCTTTCCAGTCGAAATTTAAGCTTGTGCAGAATGGCCATGTCCCATGATCCTTACACATGTGGTTACCCGTATGCGTATGATGATCATATGTACAACCCGATAGCAATCATGAGTTATGAGTTTCATAGTGGAAGCTGGTGAGGCAAGACCGCTGAAGTTCAGCCTTGAAGCTAGAGCTGTGTCGTAGCTCAGCGCTCATCCTTAATTCCATTGATGGGTTTCGTTCCAAGTTTTGAAAGCTAACGACTTTTGCCAGACTGCTGGCGTATCGATCCGCACATGAGGTCCAATTGGTGAACAAAACCGCTGCGTGTAAATCGCTGGGATCTGGTGTACGGTTGCTTCCGACATCATTCCGTGGAGGGGCATCGCCGTCCAAGCAAAGATATGCAGAAAGGTGGGTTTCAAATCCGAATCCATGCAGATATCTTCTCGCGCCTTGATCGACAAAGCTTCAACGTTTCAACATATGGCAAGAGAATACCAGCGTCTCGAGCAAGATTTTGCAATCTCCGTGGATTTGTGAGCACTTTTCCGCAAGTGAAAGGTTGGGAGAGAGCGTATAAAGCCCAGAGATCCTTCTATTTCCTGTCGAACAGCAACCACTCCAACCCTTGCACATTGCAACCCAATTCCCAGATGATGGTTTCGTTCAGTCTCCTCGCCCTCCTTTCCTTAGTGCATGTTGCTTCAGTGAGCGCCGCCAACAACTTTGCTGGCATCACCGTCTCGAACATCCAAAGCACCGACCCTACATGTCGAACTCAACAGCAGGTACGCCTGAACCAACCTTGATTTTGATTTATTTCTCTGATATCAGGAATGGCAGTGGAACGACATTGTGAATAAAGCAAGGGATAATGGCTTCAATTCAATCAGAATTCTAGCCTTCGATTGTGATGCACTCGATAGGGCGGCAACTGCTGCTGCTTCTGCTGGCCTCACTGTTCTTGCTGGTATTTGGTTCCAGGTCAGAATCTCCGCTAGCGAACGGGCTTAGTTGCACTTACACACCCACTCCTGATACAGGGGAGCGTTGCAAACGCAGCAGCATCTATTAGGTAGAGTTACCACTAAGCGATACATTCCAAACGACAACTAATTAGCTCATAGGAACGATGTCGAAGCTTTTCGCAATGCTGCTGGCAAATTTGGTCCTGGACGGTTCAGGGGACTCACCATTGGCAATGAGGTAAGACCTGATGTGACTCAAACCTTCCAGACTAATTGTGGCGCAGAATTTCGACAACCCTTCGGCTATCATGGACAAGGTTAATGAGATGCGAAGTAAGTTGCGATCAGTGCTCCTACCCAGCGCATGCGATACTAATTTTTGGTGGCCTATGCGCAGACTACCTCCGCTCAGCAGGCATCAACACGCCAGTTTCGACAGTCCACGACTGGGTGCAAATCAGGGCAAATCCCGTTTTGTGCAATGGTGATTTTGTGGGAGCAAACACACAGTAAGCGCTCGAACAAAGATCACTGTAACACCCCCGCTGATCCCGTCAGTGCCTTCTACGACGGTAACGTTGCAGCATCGCAAATGGGTGATTTCGTCTTCAAGACGGTTATACCTGAGCTCAAGGCAGCATGCCCTGGAAAGACCATTATAATCACCGAGTACGTCTTTCTTGTGCTTGAGCATCGCTCAATGGTCAAGCTACTGACATTCTTCGTCTCAAGGGCTGGATGGCCGTCGCGAGGTGCTGCTAACCGTCAAGCAGTTGCCTCAGTGGACGCCGCTAAATCGGCACTGCTCACCCTCAACTGCGCGTGCAAGGATAATCGTGGAGTATCTGTCTATGCATTCGAAGCTGAGGACCTATTTTGGAAGGCTGATGATAGGGAGCGCAGCTTCGGTATCCTGCCCAATAAGTACAACCTTCTGGGAGAAGTCTTTGCTCCTTGCTGACCGTAAGGCGCTACTGTATACAAGAAGGTGTTTGTTTTGTATTAATGGATTGTGTTTACCTTTCGTGGCAGCAGATCGTACTCTATTAATCCAATCGATTTCGGGGACTTGATTGACTCCTACTTTCTTGGTACGCAAAAAAAGCAGAGAGCCCAGCACGCGCCCGGAATGGAGTTATAGGAGCCACGCACTGTCTTTATTGCATATTTTACACTGTGCATGTGCGTTCTTGATCTCTCGTTTGCAGATACGTGGGAAGTTCAAACACTACGAGAGCTTTGCGTCCCGTTTCCTCATCGAGGCTAGCATCAACTGCGGAAGCATCTCACTTCATGCTATGGCGACAGCCCCGAAGATGCGAAGAGAAGCATGCACTCATGCACTGGCCCAATCAGCCTGTGAGGTATTCTTTACGAGCCTTTGCATGCTTTGCAACGGTCGTTTCCATTGGTCTGTATACAGGCGTCGGGCCTTCGGATGTGAATGGTTATGTTACGAGTAAAGCCGCATGCTCCAAAGTGACAGTCTGCTTGAGCACCAGCAGGCGCCTAAACAAACTCAACAAGAGGTCCTTAACAAGGTCTCCTTGCAAGTACTGTGCAAGACAGCAATAAGCACCATAAAATCATTGGAAGATGATCATGAACATCAGCCAAGGCTAGCGACGAATCCCGGAACCGTAGATCGAAGACACGAGAACATATGGCACGAAAGAAATAGGCGGCGAGGACTCCGCTTTGAGCATTGCGATCTTCGTGGAGATGTGATTTATGTTCCGTGAGGCGAGGTCCAAGATCTCGAGGATGTGGATAAAAGAAAGAAGCGATTCCCTACTTTCACCAAGGAGCCGACCTCGCTCTTGATTGGCCATCCTAGCCCACAATGGTCTCTTTCAACCGACTGTTCCTCCTTTCCCTCACAACCATTGCCTCTGTGAACGCCGTCAATAACTTTGCTGGTCTCACCGTGTCCAATAGCCCAAGCTCGTCTTCTTACACCTGTCGATCGCAACAGCAGGTAAGCAAGGGGCTTCTTGGGTTAGCAAAGACGTCGCTTACCTCTCGGCTTCGTTTACTATGAAAGTGGAACGACGTAGTCAATAACGCGAAGAACAACGGCTTCAAATCAATCAGGATTTTAGGCTTCGATTGTGACGCACTCAATCGGGCAGCAACTGCTGCTGCTTCAGCCGGCCTGACTGTCCTCGCTGGTATCTGGATTGAGGTGAGAGCTTCGCCAAGGATTCATCAGATAGATCGCTGACCGGGATGGTGGTTGTATAGGGAAGTGTTGCGAGCGCTGCCACTTCGATCAGGTACTACCTCTCTCCTTTGCTTTAGAAAACAGGCACCCAGGTTCTTATCGAATTGATAGGAATGATGTCGAAGCTTTCCGCGTTGCTGTCAGCAGATTTGGTGCGGGACGTTTCAGAGGTCTCACTATAGGCAACGAGGTAAGGCCCAGCATGTTCGCAGTATAGTTAGGACTCACCACAAACGCAGAACAACGACAACCCATCGACTATCATCAACAAAGTCAATGAGATGAGAAGTGGGTCGTCAAGAATTTCTGTACCGTCCGACGAGACTGACAGGTTTCCAGGCTACCTCCGCTCAGTGGGAGTGAACACACCAGTCTCCACTGTGCACACATGGGTACACATTCGTGCCAACCGCGTCCTGTGCAACGGAGACTTCGTAGGAGCAAACGCACAGTGAGTACTCGAGCAAAGACGAGCAAGATCGCTAAGCTGATGCCGTCCAACCCCAGCGCTTTCTTCGACGGCAATTTCGCGGCCTCTCAGACGGGTGACTTTGTCTTCAAGACAGTCATTCCCGAGCTCAAGAAGGCATGCCCGGGCAAGACAATTTTCATCACTGAGTGCGCCTTCTCTAGCGGTGACGGGTGTGCAAGCTGACAACGGTTTTCTGAAGGTCCGGATGGCCGTCACGAGGTGCTTCGAATGGTCGAGCCATTGCATCCGTAGCTGACGCTAAATCGGCATTGCTCAACCTCAACTGTGCATGCAGAGATGATCGCGGTGTTTCAGTTTATGCCTTCGAAGGTGATGATCAGAATTGGAAGGGTAACGACAGAGAACGCAGCTTTGGTGTCCTGGGGAACAAATACAACCTCCTTGGCGAGGTATTTGCCCCTTGCTAATGTCAAGACTCGGGAGAACTGTATAAAAGCAGCTGTATATCCTATTTATGTTATGCAATATCCTTTTAGCTTCGTTAGTTTCACATTCGGAGGAAGCAAGAGAGAATCTCACTACGACTCAAGCATCAGCTAGCTTCAGTAGCTTCGGCTGGTTGTTTCGGAGTTCCTGGCTTTGGTGTCCCTCGAGAGCTCGAGCTGGGGGTGTCAAGGTATTCAAACTTTCGAGAATCCAGAGTCAAGGTTACAGGGCCCTGAAAAGGGTCAGTTGGGTCGGATGTCCGTCCCGAGTCTTCCTAACCTCGTTGGTCAAGCTGACATTCATCATGGCGCCAAAACGCCCATCTGAAAGGATATGTCAGTCCATCGTGATCACGCGACGAAGCAGTGAATGGTATGTACCTTTGATTTTAGAGCTTTCGTATTGTTGTCCCAGCTTCTCGAGAAACCGCGTGTACATTGCACGAGAGCCCTCTGACGACTGGACAAAGACTCAATCAAGCATTAGATCGGCCATCCGAAGGATGTACGTACCATTGCCTTGTGGAAGTCAGGTTTATTTCCCTTCGACGTGTTGGCAAAGAGAGTGAATTGAGATACGCAGAGGATTTCTCCGTTGATATCTTTCACGCTCGACTTCCACATCTTGCTTGGGTCACTAGGATCCTCGAAAACCTTTATGCCAAGGCTACCTCAGATAAATATGAGCATGGCTTTTGAGCTAGATAATTGGCAGCACTTACATCTTCTTGGTCAAAGTTGCAATATCGGTGTCATTGTCATCTATGCAGTAGTTCAGTACCGCTTCACTGTCAGTGAGGCTGGACAAACCTACTCCAATTCCCACTAGGACCATGATCCCTCTCCCAATCTGCGAAACGGTTTCTCCATCCACTTAGCAAAGTGTTTGTTCAATGGGATGAGGTTTATAGTCCGGCTGTAGGCTTACCCGCCACGCTAGCAGACGTTACACGCTGAACCACAGCACGCATTCTAGGGGGATGATGGTCGTAGGAGAGAGCGCGTGGGCGCCAACTGAAAGTGACACTTCAGGGTTACGTAAGAAATCCCAGCTTGCTTTCAACCATCTCAGCGCTTATTCGCAATGGACTCTGTCGTACTAGAGACAAGCTTGGGAGATATTCAGTTTGAACTCTACTGGGAGCATGCCCCAAAGGTGAGCTTCGTGCCAGCTACTGAAGGAAGGACCATGCCAGAACTGACGGAAAGGTAGACCTGCAAGAACTTTGCTGAATTGGCCAACAGAGGGTACTACAACGGGGTTGTCTTCCACAGGATCATTGCGGTACGTTAACTGATTCGTCCTTTCGAAGGATACTTAATAAATGGTCCCCAGGACTTCATGATTCAGGGTGGAGATCCAACAGGGACAGGTCGAGGAGGAACCAGCATCTACGGCCAGAAATTGTGAGTGTCTTGGAGCTTTATCTAGGCAGCAGTTGACATCGTACTCAGTGAGGATGAGATAACTTCCGACCTACGCTTCACTGGTGCAGGGATCCTTGCCATGGCCAACTCAGGCGCGAACACCAACGGTCTGTTAAGCCTCATCTTCTCCCTGATCATGGAAAGCTTATGCCCAAGCTTCCAGGCTCGCAATTCTTCATCTCGCTCGCACCTACACCCTTCCTAGACGGAAAACACACCATCTTTGGTCGTGTTAGCTCCGGAATGCGCGTCGTGCAGAGGCTGGGAGCTGTGGCAACCGATGCGCAAGACCGGTATGTTAATTCCTAGCTTTCCTTCTGCCTGAGTTCTCAACATTCTCAACACAAGGCCACGAGAAGACGTAAAAATCCATAAGGCTCGACTTGTCTGAACGGAACAATAAGATTTTCTACTACCACATTCCCTCAAATTGCAGACGCCACACGACGCCGAACAGCATTCAATTCCAATTTGTCAAGCAAATCTACTCCTTGACGTTTGCGCAAAACCACCCATACGACTTCGCCATCAATTCTGTCTTTCCCCCCTCGAACCGGTCATAGTTCCCTTTGCTAATCTGGCTATCATGGCAAATGACATCGTTTCCTGCCTTCAAGCCATCCACGACTTGCTTCGTGAACTCATCGAGGGGCACCCAGAACTTGGAGACCTGTTCGGTTGTCTTTGAACCTGCAGATGGAAAGTCAGCGCCATCTCCATACAGGTATGCGGTCGATCGACTTACTATCGTGGAGCTCAGATTCAACGAGCCTGAAGGAGACCGTGTTAGCTAAACATTTAGCTAAACATGAATGAGTTGGTGGCGACGAATCCGACTTACGGAGGCGCGATCTCCATGACCTTGATCTTGGTATCCTTTAGCTGAAGGCGAAGGGACTGCGTGAAAGCATGGACAGCTGCCTTGGTGGCTGAGTAGTTGGCACACCATGCTCCTGGGACGATGGCAAGTCCGGAGGTCACAGTAACAATCGCAGAGGGCTTTCCTTGGGCCTGGATGCTGATTGTCAACAACGTTGCCGGTAAGATGTTCGTCAGTGGAGCCTTACGCTAAGTTTCTGGAAATGAGGTAGGAACTTGAGGATTGTGGTGACGACGGAGGTATAGTTGATGTTTATTTCCTGCTGAACCTCTGGATCGAGGATGGCTGCGCTCGATCTCAGCTGTTAGAAACGTATGATAAGGAGGTACCTTGAATGCTGACTTCCTTTGTCAGATCCACAGTATGCTGAATTCCAGCATTGAGGATGATACAGTCCAACTACAGTACACAAATGTCAGCAGTTAGCTCTCAACCGTACATGTCATTGTGAACTTACATCAGGGTACTTTGCCAAGGTCTCGTCCACGAACTTTTGGATACCCTTCTCATCTGTATCCGTGTCGAACTTCAACGCCTCGATCCCCTCGTTCTTGAGCTCTTGCAGCCGATCGTCTCGCCGTCCAACGCCGATAACGCGAGGCCTGCTCTCGAGGGTGGTGAGGCTTCGAGCGAGGGCACGTCCGATTCCTGATGTTGCACCTGTGATGAGGATGCTTTTAAAATCCTGGATTCCGACCATGCTGGTAGTAGGGAAGAGATGTTCAGTGGTTTGGTGGTATTGAGAGTATGAAAGACTTTCTGACTGAGCCTGTGGAAATGTGAGACGTTTTAAATACTTTGAACTGAGAACATCGATGTCGTCATCTGGGCGACTCAAGTTGGAACTTGGGCGAGCGATCTGAGCCTTTTTTTTGGGAGATTTTCTACACCTGGATTCCTGAAACGCTTCTTACGCCAGTTCGGATATTGTCCGAGCGCCTTGGTCTCGTCCAGGGGGCAACAGTGACAGAAAAACTTCTTCCCTGCTTGCGTCACCTAGCCTTGCCGAACGACTTCGTCACCTCTGGTCGCTTGTAGAAGTCCGTCTGCTGTAATAGATAAGATAGAAGACCGTCCTCACCGGGAGCAGACAGATAATTGAATTACTGCACCTTCGTCTTGAGTGCGAGTCAGGCAGCGACATTGAACCTGAAGCTCGAGGTTATGACCCGAGGGACTGGACTTAGACTGTCCGCGTCGCAAGAGAATCGGGGCCCAGAAAGAGAAGGATACTGTTTCTGTGGTTAGCTCATATGAATGTCTACGACACTTCTGCGCTCATCGTGCTCCAAGGCCCTGGATCAAACCGATTTCAAGGCCCTGAGACGATGAGGGGACCTATTGATCACCCAAACAAGGCAAGAGAAAGGCCCGATTGGGGTTGCCCCCGGAACCAAGGGACAATACGCCAGTCTGAACAACCATAATTGAAATTGGAAAGGGGGTAAGCGGCTGGGACTATCCAGTCGGGAATGACCACCTTCGAGGGTCATGGCCTACGCTCAAAGTGGCTGCGTTATAAATTTGGCGTGGTCATTCGTTGGGTATGATTTGTAGGTTACCAGACCCAAGATCGCTGAAAAGGAAGGCCAAGCCTCAGCTGAGCCGATCGCAGTTGACTGACGCTGCCAACGTGTTTGGGTGCACTGGCACGCGACGTGAAGGCGTCGAAGGCCAGCTGCTGTGAGCACCCGAACAAACCATTGGCTGCCTTTTTGCTACAGTGTGGTAACCACCTAGAAGTAACTTTAGCTTTTGTATAAAGACAAATCGTTGTGGCAGGCTGACAACCGCAAAGCACAAGGCCGAAAAAGGTACAATTGTGATGAGTGCCCTAATTGAGACTCCGCCTGAATCAGGGCTGCACTCGTGTGGATTGTTTCCCTTTGCACCGTGACCACAGGCCCCGAAGGCTTTCTCCGTCTTCGTCCTCGACCAGCACCATGAGTGCCTCACAGCGACCGTATATCGTCCTCCAGCCCTCGGTGAGCACAACAAAGTAAGTTCTTGTTCTCGACGTCGGCGGTCTGCTCAACATTAGTCACAGAGTTATCACGACCACAACCACGACCACGACTTACGCGCCCATTCCCCTGCCACCTCTACCACCACCAACAGTCCCTCAAGATCCCAAGCAATATCCCCTACTGAATGCCCCACTACCCAAATCGCTGCGAACCTTCCCACTTTTGTTTCCAAATGGCTCACGCGCAACGTTTCGTGAAGGAGAAGGGCCAGAAGAGGAGGCTCAGGAGGAGATGGCGGGAGGGTCTGGATGGACGATGCTGAAGAAGGAGGATGCCCCAGAAAAGGTTCCTGACATTGGACTTGCGGAGGCTGTTGAGCGATTCAGCAAGAAACGGGCCCATACTTCAGATAGCATGATGGATATTGAACTTCCTGGTGAATCTGGGGTCACTGTGCCGCCACCCAGGAAGAAGACCAGAACAACTCCTTTACCACCCATCTCGACCATGAATGCCGCAGCGCCACCATCGCCATTGCCATCGCCACACGGCTCACCACCCCCTGAAACCATCTGGCCATCTGCACCTCCCAGCGGAGCAGGCTCTCCCGTACCCCAGGCACCCCTTCAACCAGACCTCTCTCTGACTGCCCTCCTTGCCCTTCCCAGCATCGTGAACCAATTCGCAAACCTACCTCCCCCTTTACAGTCGCATTTCCTGCTAACGTTAATGCGGCACGCACCTCTGCAAGTGCTTCGCACTTTACACTCCGTCCTATCGCCGACTCTGGCACGGGACTTCCTGACATTGCTTCCGCCAGAACTCGTCTCCCATATTCTCAGCTTCCTGCCGTTCTCCACACTTGCTCGAGCTTCTCGAGTTTCCAAGACGTGGCGGGCCATCATCGATTCCGACGCGGTGTTGTGGCGGGACCTTCTGCAGAGCACAAAGATCTGGTTCGGCGGTGAATCAGAGCAAGCATT
This sequence comes from Coprinopsis sp. MPI-PUGE-AT-0042, assembly GCA_020736565.1. Classification (NCBI taxonomy): domain Eukaryota; kingdom Fungi; phylum Basidiomycota; class Agaricomycetes; order Agaricales; family Psathyrellaceae; genus Coprinopsis; species Coprinopsis sp. MPI-PUGE-AT-0042. Next base: position 1,355,886 of record JAHBOF010000001.1, on the reverse strand, counting down.
CGCTTCTTCCATCTTTGCGAAGCGACGGAGGATGTTCCATCTGAATCCGGCGCTACAAAAGTCTCTGCCACTCCCTCACCCTTACAAAATTCTCTTCAAATCGCGACACCTCACTTGGACTCGTTGGGTGAATAATCAAGAGCCCAAGCACATATCAGTTCCTGCGCACGGCTCCTCCGTGGTCACCTGCCTCATCTTCTCTCATGGCCGCATCATCTCGGCTTCTGATGACCACTCCATCCATGTCTACTCGCCAGAGACAGGAGAACTCATTCGTACGCTTAAAGGCCATGATGGAGGCGTTTGGGCTCTTGCTGCGACCAAGGATACGTTGGTCAGCGGTTCCACGGACCGAACAGTCCGCATTTGGGATCTCAATACGGGCGAATCCACACACGTCTTTGGCGGCCACACTAGCACTGTGCGATGCCTCGCCATCGTCAAGCCAGAGCTAGTGGACGTCGAAGGGCCAGATGGAATTGTAAGAAAGGAGAAGTGGCCCAAGCGCCCTCTAATCGTCACGGGAAGCCGGGACCACTCACTGCGAGTGTGGACGCTTCCCAAGCCGGATGATCCTGAGTATCGATCCTTTAACATTGAGGATCGTGACGGCGACCCAGCGGATGTTGCTGTAAGAATCAATCCTTGATGTTCCTGGATTCTCTCACTGACCCTGATTTACAGAACAATCCCTATCATCGTCTTCTCTTGGAAGGGCATGACCATGCCGTGAGGGCTTTGGCTGCGAGAGGCAGGATGCTCGTTTCGGGAAGCTACGACTGTTCAGTCCGCATCTGGGATATCATCGACGGAACATGCAAGTGGGCACTGCATGGTCACACGCAGAAAGGTAAGCTTCTTGTACTCTTGCTCGCAGTCCCTTCGCTTATGCAGCTCTTAGTGTACTCTGTCGTTCTTGACTTGCCACGGAACCAAGCGTGCTCAGGTTCTATGGATGGAACCGTCAGAGTGTGGAACCTTTCAACCGGAGTTTGCACCCATACGCTGACCGGGCATACTTCCCTGGTTGGCCTTCTGGGGCTTTCGTCCTCTCACCTCGTTTCGGCAGCGGCTGATTCAACCCTTCGGATCTGGCATCCTGAGACGGGCGAGCTCCAGCACACCCTCGCGGCGCACACGGGCGCCATCACTTGCTTCCAGCATGACGAATTCAAGGTGCTCAGTGGTTCTGACGGGAATCTCAAGATGTGGAATATCCGGGATGGAACGGTGGTGCGAGATCTTCTCACTGGGATCACGGGTGTATGGCAGGTCGTCTTTGAGGGGCGCTGGTGTGTCGCCGCAAGCAATCGACAAGACACAACTGTGATCGATATTTGGGACTTTGGGAAGGATGATGATGACGATGATTGGGTTGGAGAGCCAGCTACTGGAATCTACGACGAGGATGAGTTTACAGATGATGGCGATGATGACGATGAAGCTAACGCACGCATTCGACGGTTTATGACTATGGAGGATGATGAAGACGAGCAGGCTGATGTCGATGCGATGGATCAAGACCTGGTTCCATCCGACGAAGGAGATTCAGTGGAAATCTTGGAGTCAGCAATAGATGTCGATGAAGAAATGAAACCTGCAAGCCAAGTCGGCCGGGCAGGCAAGCAGCGGAGGGTGGAAGCAAGCAGTGATATTGAGGTGCAGGAGATTGAGACGGATACATCAGAGGCGGCGGCTTCACCACGGGAATCACCCGCCTCACCTCGATGGAATATGGGTTCGACAGGTACGACAGGAGCAAGCTCGTCGGTGCTGAGGCATGGGGTTGCGTCGACCGCTTCGGGGAGTCGGCAGAGGTCGTCGAGGAGTACTGCGCCTTCGAATCCATTTAGGACGAGGAGTGGGGCTCCGGGACCGTCGTCGACTGGTCCAAGCACGCTTCCGCAGGTTGAGGAGACGCCCACTCGACCACGGATACGGACGCATGCTCGAAGGCGATAGGCGAGCCTCCACCCCGCTTCCCGTGCCATCCTCTTCACTCTGATATTTTCCTTTGACGGCTATATATATTCATCCATCATCCAACTCCACGACCTTGCATGCTACCCCGCTTCCTCATCTCCTCACTGTCGCTGTGCCTCTTTTTTTGTCACACGTTTCTTATCTTTTTTCTTGTTTTGTCTGCACAAGTCCTCTTTCTCCCTCGCTTTCGATATGGGTTTTGCTGAATTCTAGTTTCATGTTGGGATTCCATGTCCATTCCATACCTTTCCTGTAGTTCAGGTATACTGTATTATATACATATAGAGATAATGACGATATTGGTGATATTCCTGTTGGTAGACACCAGTGGCTCGCGTATGATCTCGGCGCCTCAAGGGTGGCGTTGGCTCACCGCGCATCAAAGGACATTGTATCTGGGATTAAAGGGGATCTTGGTGATACCTTTCCTGTCCCATTGCTATAAGCGCCCATCAATGTGACCGGCGCCTGACGGCATCGAACAATTTCGCATCGGATAAGGAGCACGAGAAGTACAGAGAGGGCTACGGCGACATCATACACATGGGAAGAACAGAAGCACAGGCCCTGGAAGGGGAGCCAGGAATGGGGACGCGATTGGCTCAGGCATCCTTGACGCCTTGGTTCTTCGCATTCCTGCCAGCTTTGGCAACCGCAGTCCTCCACTGCTCGACGACCTTGGCAGGAACCATCTTGACACCCTCCGCATCGACTTCATAAGCCAAGGGAAGCATCAGACCCCTGCGCCTAGGACCAAAGTTCCACCTCTGGTACTTCCTCTCCACACCGTCGGGCCCTGTCTCGGTGTAAGTCTCGTACGTGAACCCGTAGCCATAAACAACCAAGGTTCCACTGATGACGGCTACAATGGCAGCTATTTCGGCAGCATTGGGGCTGTTAATCAATTCGACGAGGCCATTCCAGGGGAAGCCGGCCATGAGATTCGTGCCAGCCGTAGCGGCCTGAAGCCTATCACAAATGGCGTATAACGGCGATTAGCCTCAAAAATGATCTACGAAACCAAGAAGAGGAAGGACTGACATGAAGGGCAATTTAAAGAGCCGGACAGTCAGAGGCCCATACGTCTTCCCAAAGACAGCAGCGCCCACTTGAGCACAGAGCCATCCATCCTCCAGGAGGAAGCGGATGTATCCAGAGAGGATGTTACCAGGGAGGTTGAACTCCAGCTTAAGGCCTGAGTCAAGGCTGCCGTGGGCCTGGCCCAAAGTGTAGGTCCCAAGGATGGGGACGCGGGGCAGTGACTTCCACGTCAAGCCATTTGGTACGGATGTTCAGGGAACCGCGAATCTGTTAGCAGTGTCGATGTCAGCGAGGAAATTTCACTTCGGGGGATGATGACGTCTACCTTAATGATGACAGGACCCAAACCGATTTCGCCCTCGATGCTGTACACATCATTGAGAGCATTGGTCTGGGGGTAGGCGGGACCGCCTGCTAGCGTAAAGACGTGAACTTCGGTTCCCGAAGTCTTGTCGTTGACCACAGAGTGGTGGCTTCCAGGAACAAGAAGGGGTGATGCTTTAGCACAGTATCGCGTCAGTAGACGTCGAATGGACGGACGCGCGCAACGGAGTACTCACCCTCGACTTGTTCGACTTTCTCAGCAAGAGGGTCGACGGTGGAGTTATTCAAGTTGGCCATTGTGTTCAAGTGTGGTCGGTTCTGAATCTCTCCGTGACCACTCTTCCTTCTTATATATGTTCTGCAGGGGACAGAATCTCGGAGTTCAGCCGTCGCTCCGACGTCCTGAGCTTACCTGTGGAATGCCAACCTTTCCAAAAGAACACAAGTGGAAACAAGGGGAGAGTCACGAGCATGAAGATTTCCCGGTAAGCGCATGCTCCAATACATTAAAATCCGGCGATATGAAAGGCCCGAGCAGAGATTACGGTCTAAAGTGAGGGTGCAGAGGGCATGTTACATCCAAGTATAGTAGCCTGTAGGTGTAAGTGGCTGAGACACCTGATTCAGATGGAGCCTTGTTATGTTACTTCCAGAGCTTAGAATTGGCGGCACAGAGACCCACGATGCTATCGTCGATGTCAGTGTCAAGGAAGACTGTCAAGACGGGCAGATGTAAATGCTACATTTACTCCATCTCCAACCCACAAAAGGCTTAGCTTTCCCCGGCCACAAGAACTGCGTAATGGCGAGGAAGATCCAACAGAGCGGCGAAATAAGATTACCTTTGATACGAAGTATTTTCCTGTGCCCTAGAGGAAGCCGGCAAGGGCATGCACGAGCACAACTCTGTGAGAGTCGACCGCCCATCAACTTTGTACTGATTGACGCCCGGGGTTTTTAAGTTCCGCCCTTCTTCTCAGCTGGGTGAGTCCCACGCCACAACCTGGGCGTGAGGGCCAAGGCCTAAGGGCCCTTTGATTTGTACCTGCATGATACATCCAAATACGACACAAAGTCAGAGACGTTCTCATGCTAAGCGCTCAGCCACTTTCCCTCAGTCGTCCAAGCCGTGTTTGACAAGTTACGAAGTGCGCCGCCTCCACTCAGTATTGATGAATGGTACCTTCAGGTGTCATCATCTTGGTCAGTGTCATAGAAAAAGATCTCGCAACTTTGAACCTCCGGAATTTTGGCATGGAGAAAGGTCACTCGATCCGCCGAAAAAGCTCCCCCGGCCTGGCAGGTGATCGTTGTAGGGAGACCTAAGGTTTTGGGCAGTCTCGTCTACCCAGAGGGATGGCACAGCTTTGCTCCGGAATTCTGGCTTGACTTATTGGTTAGGAGTGGCGAAAAGGTATATAAGCCTTCCCGTTTCATCAACCATCCATATCTCACTCCCCTTTTCGTTAATCCTCAAGCTTCACTACTCTACCACCATGCCAATCAAAGTCGGGTTTTTCCAATGCACCAACTGTGCACCCATCATCTGCTATCCAAAGCTCTACAGCACCTCCAACCCCGACAGCGGCAGCGGTCTTTGGGACGGTCGCAACGTGTCGGGCTCTACCTATAAACTCTTGGTTAGCCCTATTCATCTTCGACTGTTTCCAGAATACCAAACTAATCCCTCATGACTAGGTCAACCAGAGTGTTATTGTCAATCTCAAGGCTACTGGCATTGCGCCCGGAACGGTCTTCCTCATTGGCGAGGACACCGTCGCTGGCGTTGATCGCTACGCCTCTGCTCCCGAGTTTGAATATGATCCCAACTCCACCGCCATGGTCTGTGGCTCTCGTTGGGGCGCCATCTACCACGGATCCTTCACCTGGGATGGTACCAAGGACACCGGCGGTGTTCCCTTTTCCATCCAGTCCACCCTTACTGCGGCTCAGGCCGACACGAATCACCTTGCCGCCGCGTACCTGCACGAGGCGATGCGCCAGTTCGGCCGTCCCGATGATGCCATGGAAGGCGCTCCTTGCCAGGAATTGCCCGAGACGCGAGTCGTCCCTTGGGCTGACGGATCCGATCTTGCCACCATTAACCGTGGCATCGCGTCCATCATTGGCCGTCTCGTCACCCAGGGATACTACTACGACTACGAGACCAAGATGGAGGAGAATGGCAAGGCCACAACGACTTTCACGATTGGCCTCAAGGAGGATCCTATCCTCAAGCTCGCAGAGGACTGGCAGTCCGCTCTGATTATCTCCCACGTTGCTGCTGCTGGCAGGAAGTCTGCCTTCGAGGTTCTCGACGACAAGGCCAATATTAGTGGTGTCGAGAAGGCGGGCACTCCACCTGCCATTGACAATGCAACTGCTGCTTGAATTCTAGCTTGATTTCTCTTTTCTCAAACACGTTTTCCTTTGTACTCGTTCTCCAGGGTCTTTACGCTGTACTCTTACCTCTAGTACCAGAAGAGTGACCCGCGACCCACCCTAATGCGCTGTACCTATTGTTTATCGAAAAATATCATGCATTTGGCCCAAATCGGCTTGAAAGTGCAGAGAGAAACCCTGATGCTCTTACGCCCGTGAAATATATTCCTAGATGGGCAGCGTCGAGGCATGTGATGTGGTCGAGGGTGGCCATTCCTCTAGCGTTGTCTAAGGCTTGCGAGACCTTCGACGGGTTGGCCACATTTGGCGGCTGCGCAGATGGAATCGTTGGCTTCGTGGTAGTGGAGCTCGCAGAAGGGTTTCCTGTCAACTACGTAGAACGGCTTGTCGGGGAAGGGTTTCTGTAGAATTCTTGCCAGACGCCAACACGAGAGCGAAGGTGTAATGTGCTAACCTTGCAAGTAGGGTATTCGCCCTTGAGCTGACCGTCAAAGGACCAAATAGCTTGTTTCTCGACAGGCAGATTGCAGCGGCGACACTATCCATCCGTCGGTACATCCTCGGAACCTCTAAGCTCACCGTTGGCAGGTGAATATCCTTCCAACACCTTTCACAAAGCAAGCTCCCATTATCGACCTTAATCCCTCTCCCATCCCCCACCTTTCTCTGACACAAGTCCTGTCCATCTTCTTTGCACTTGTGCCCATGACCGTAATCATGGTACGCGTTCACCCAACCGCAGTCGTTCTCTCCATCTCCACCTCGTATTCCTTCCTTCCTTCCTTCCTTCCTTCCTTCCTGTGGCACCAGGCTGACAATCTCCCAGTCACGGGAAGCAAGAAAGATTGCCAAGACAGAGGCGTTTTGGACCAATGAACGGGATTAGCCAGTGTTCAATGAGGTTCCAATCATTGGATCACGAACGGCAAGTGCGCGGTTCGAGCTCAGGCCTCAGGAGGCACGGGCACCACCAGCAAGTCTCGCGTTGTTTGTCCCGTATACGGGTCAGGAAAGCCAGAGCACTCATCTGATATTATTCAGGCCTTGACTTCGAAGTAGTCATACCTTGATTATTGCGCAAGTGATTGAGGATCGCCTTTGCATGTCTGGACTAACACTTTGTAAGGTAAGTTGTGTCCAGCAAGGCCCCCGAATCTGCGCAAGAGCTCTGAGGCTTTTAGATATATCCCATTTGTACAAGCGGGTACTGGCAGAGCTACAGTATATCATCTCCAGCCGTCGACTACCGCAAGTGGCCTTTTTTGAGTGTTTCCTTGGTAAAAGCAAATAGGATTCAACTATAAAATAGCCTGAGTAGCTTCTATTAACTCATCTCCACCTTCCCTCCTGCTCGATGTAAGAGGAACTGCATTGGAACCAACAGACGAGCGTTCGATGTCGCCGTAAGTGCCAACTGATGATCGATGATCCTTGCCACCACTTGCTCCGATTGACGAACAGTTCGGGCAAACTAGAACCAAAACCAGCTGGCATTTCTGACGATTTGCCGCCTCTTGCTGTGGAAGCGGATAGAAGCTCGTCAACCCTAATCATCTACTCTGCTTGCCAGTGACCTGCAATGGCTGACGACTCGGGTGATAAACCTGCTGCCCACAAAACCTTGGGTGCCTACTGGTCGTACCTTTACTAGATCATTGGAAGCTAACGGACGACCATCCCAGCCCCGCTCACGGCTTCCGAAAGTCATCACTCTAGCGCAACTGCTACAAGTGAAGTCCAGAGCGTTGCAGACGCCCCTGCAGACACTCCTACCTATCCGCAGGCTAACCTTGACAAAGAAAGCCACTCCAACGTCGAAATCCCGCTGGGTCCTGTCACCTTCGTGGTATGCGTGGTCGACGGCCGTTTCCAACCAACTTTGTTCACTGACGGTCGAACATGCCAACAGGTTCGTGGTGCACTCAACCTGCAGACCATATGGCTCGACGCGAAAGTCTCTGTTCGTATCCCCCTGGTGGGGACGTTCGCCTTGGGCGAAGTCCACGGTCACCCAGAGACAGGCCTCAAGTTGGGCTTCAGCCCCCTTGGTGATACCCTCGCTGGCAGGTTCCATTTTTTCATAAAGGGCCAATGGCTCTACGCTGATTTGGCTGCCACCATCTTCAAAAAGGACTATGGTCCTGTGACTGTCTCACTCATTCCCATCTTCTTCAGGTGCGTGTTGCACTCGCATAGAGAGATCGACGAGGAACCTGAATCCCGTACCTCTTCATGATAGGACCGACGCTGCTACCTCCAAGTTCCCGTGGAACGGCTTTATCCAGTGGGTGAATAACCCAGATCCTGTGCAGAAATCCTCCGCCAAACGTGCTATTATCGCGTTGATGATCACACAAGACTATGGATTTACGGACGAGGATTACAAGGAGAAAGGACCTGACGGTGTGGAGAGGGAATACAACAAATGGAACTTTGGTCCCAAGGAGGGTATGGCGCTTGACTTGGCCTCTGAAGCGGATGAGAAGGGTGTCAAGACAGTCCCTCCCGAAGTCGCGGATGAGTGGGAGAGTGCGGTCGCAAACGCTGGGAAGTATGCGAAGGACGAGGGGTTGCGCAACACCCTGCAGCTTCGACCTTCAACGTACACGTCAAAAGTTGTCTCAAAGCTCTAACTCACCGAAGCTTGGTGGTGGTAGGACATGGAGTGCGTTCCCCGTTCCTCTTGGCTTCTGCACCTTCATGTTTTGTCCCTCTCTCTCTTCCTCGCGTATGGCGACTGTAGCTCTCTAATCACAGCATGTATTAAGCGCGCATCCATGTGGCTAGCGCTTGTCGGCAAGCAAACGCGTTGTCAATGAACAAACATGTCACAGTCAGCCTCTAGATTTTATCATAGATAGACTGTTATGGATGCAGATCCACTACTCCCAGCCTTGCCCTCGACGGCCAGAATCTGCGAGTAGTGACTAGCACTTGCATGCAAACCCAGGTTCCTCCACGCAGCAAGGTGACACGCAACGTCCACCGTCCCAGTGACAGCCCCCAGAGGTTTCTTCGTCTTTCGAATAGACCAGAACTGTTGATACGTCCTAATACCTTCAATGGTGGGTTGGTTGAGCCGCCACGCTTGCCAGATCTCGTAGTCGGCTCCATCGCAGGTGACTGCGCCTGTTCTGGTAGCATGAGGTGCTGGTGGTGAGTCCCCATAGGACTCGACGATGAAGTACTCGATGAGAGGGTTTCGTGTCCATCCGTAGACTGCGAGATGGCTGTCGCCGGTTGGTTGATCTGTTTTTCAATGGTCAGCGATAAAGGCTGCATGAAGAAAGTCAAAACTTACAGTTACCAGCGTACCTGACAAGTCTAACACGATATGAGTATATGGTGTGCCCGAAGGTAGCTTGATCTCACCGTGTCCAGGTGCCAGGGTTCCATCCCTTGCCCCCGCGAATGGTTCCGTCGATTTCTGACCACACAATACTGGGATAGTGAGGTTCAATAGATATGAAAGGGTTATTTTTCGGGACACATACGAGTATTGACCACGTGAACCATTGGAATACACGGCTTTGCCCTTCTTGTTCTCAGACTCCCAGGTGTAGTATGGGTCGTTCGGGGAGCATACGCAAGGTGTTCCTTGCCTTGGTGTAAGGTTGGAGGTTACGCGGGGATCTACGTGGTCAATGATTGGGGTGCCGCTGGCGCAGCTGATGACGGAAACGACGAGGAGAGAAAGCGATAGCAGCTTCATGGCTCTGCCAGGGCTTCACGAAAGGGGTGCTAGAATTGCAAGGTTGTAAGGGGTATTTGTATGCATGAAGGCTGACGCATCAACCTCGGTTGCGATACTCAATTATTGAGAAGATCACCAGGTGGCAGAAGCGCCTTTTGCTAGTACCAGACTTGTGATCTGAGTATGAACGACATAAGGCGGAGATCGCGCAGCAAAGTCGTCGAGAAAATTGAGCCGACGGGAGCGGTGGAACGCCGCGGTTGACTCTTGGTAGCATTCCAGGACCAGTATATGGAGGGGGGCAGGTCCCAGGGGAAGCCATGAACGAGAGCACTGTGATCCAGAGCGAAAGAGCGTAAAACCCAGCCTAAGAGTGGTGGCCAAACCCTAGCATAGTCTTGCCATATTAGCCTCAGAGACAACTCTGAAGCCTTGAAAGAATGTCAAGAGTTCGCCATACAATTCAGTTTGTGGAAGTCGAGGAGAAACCTCCTTTTTTGATCCCACGACGCGCTCAAACAAAGTTCCACGTCCGAGTTGTCCGTTGGCATCATCACACCATGTCCATCGACCTCGAATGGCCCAAACTCGACGCGTCGCTTGCCAACTACCTCGTCACCGTCCTCAACCGCCAACTCACCAACGCTGACAGACCGTCCTTCATCGGTCCCGTCGAAGTCACCTCTCTCGAATTTGGCTCTGCCGCACCCGACGTCGAGATTGTCGACCTACGCGACATCTATCGTGATTTTCTAGAGGACGATGAGGATGATTTGGATAAACCTGTCAAGGTTACTGAAGGAATAGGCGGGGATGGACCGAATGGGTACCACGATGATGAAGATGGGTTTGAATGGGTGCCTCGGAGAGCTGCTGTGAGGGAGTACGCAGAAGGGATGGTGAACCCACCTCATATGCTACGACACCATCCATTCAGAAATTCACCTATAGACGGCGGCTTCTCTGCTTCCTCGTTACCGCATTTCAACTCTCCTCTATCCCCTGGACTGGATATATGGATGGGCGGGGGTCCCGGTCCAGTGTTTGGCGCTGGCGCACACCACATGTTTCGCAGCCCTTCGCCGTCGACGCCGTTCCCTCCAACACACTCGAGGCCACCTTCTGGCCACGAAGTTCCAAAGGCCGCAGACTCATCGCTACCTTATGGCAGGAGACCAGGGAACGAAATGTTCACTCAACCTCAGGAGGAGCCACCCCAGCAGCCACAACAAAACCCACATCCGAACCTCCAGATCCACATGCACATAAACTGGCACTCAAATCTGCGCATCACAATCACAACATCGCTTCTAATCAACTACCCCTCACCCATGTTCATGTCTCTACCCATAAAACTCTCCGTAACGGGCCTGATATTCAACGGAGAGCTCGCGGTAGCGTACGAAGGCGAACGACGGCGGGTCCACGTCTGCATCCTCGACGACCTCGATCCCTACGGACCCGCAGGCGATCGACCCAAACGCGATTCCACACACCTCACTCCCCCAAACGAGCTAGGAGTGGACGATGACTCTTCTCCTGGTCGACCTCAGAAACCGCTCCCTGTCGGCCAACGCCTCCTCCCTTCGATTATCATCGAGAGCGAGATTGGTCAGGCGGACAAGCATGTGCTGAAGAATGTTACCAGAGTCGAGCGGTTCATCCAGGATGTGATACGCAAAACGATCGAGGAGGAGCTCGTGTTTCCAAACTTCCATACGCTGGTCATGGGTGACCAGTAAAGACATCACAGAGGTGGCCAACGTGTATTAGAGAGGATATCTAATCATACGAGCATCTTGCTCATATACGGACCGTCAAGCTCATAGCCCAACTTTCGGTAATAATCTCGTGTTCCAACACCCGAGATGACAGCCAGCTTGAGGCTCCCATGTTCCTCTCTCGCTATCCGCTCAGCCTCTTCCATGAGCAGAGTCCCAAAGCCCTATACCATCCCTCGATCAGCACTCTGGTTCAAAATTTCCAAGAACTCGCAACTCACCTGGTGCTGGAACTTGGTAGGATCCCGTCCATGCACAGGAACCGCTGTCCCGTACACGTGAAGCTCGCGAACGATACTACACCCGCCTTCCTCTTTCTTGACGAGCTCAGGGCGGAAGGTCCCCTCATCCGAACACTTGCGCAACCGCAGAAGACCGACGAGGATGTCCTTCTCTGGGTCTTCGTACGACAAAAAGGTCTCCCAGCCTCCATTGGCAGTGTAGTCTCGACGGAGAAGCTCTACGGATTCCGGCCGTACTTTGTGATGGATTTCGTGAATCTGTGTGGAGATTAGCTTAGAGGGAGGTGATAAGGAGAGAGGAGGATGGGTGAGACGTACCCCGACTTCGCGGAATCGCACGTCTCTGCAGACAGCTCCAAAGTCTTTCATCCGGTTCAGGGCCAACTCTCGCAAATTACCAGAGTTATCGCATCCACTTGTTACAAGCGGCAACGGAATATCTCTTCAAACCCACGTATCAGCCCATGCACTCGAAAACCCATAGGGAACCACTCACCTCTGCACACGATACACCCTCGTCCAAGGCGGGACCAAAGCCAACACCCTCGCAACCACATCCACTAACACATTCGGCGTATAATTCTTATACCTCCCTGTCCTCCACAACTCGTACAACCCCGTCCCTCGAATCACCAACGTCGGATAAATCTTGAGTCCATCGCTCCTGAACGCTGGATTCTCAAAGTATTCTTTGAATTGCTCGAGATCGCGCTCGATGCCAACGTTGGGCAGGTCGGGCATCATGTGGGCAACGACTTTGAAGCCGGCGTCTTTGGCGAGGTGGAAGCATTCGGATACGGAGCGGACGGTGTGGCCTCGGTTCGTGTCGCGTGCGACGTCTTCGTAGACGGATTGGACGCCGATTTCGAGGCGGGTGCAGCCGTAGCGGAGCATTTGGCTGGATGAACGAGGTTAAAGAGGCCACCTGGAAGGAGGAAGGGGGTAAATAAGAACCTGAGATGTGGACGAAGACAGTAGTCCGGCCGAGTTTCGATGGTGATACCGATAGCTTTTGACTTGCTCTGTTCAGAGAACCTGACCGCTTCGTCGACGTTTGTCCCTGTATGTCCAGACAATGCATTATGCAGTTGTGCAATAAACTTCTCTCGGTATTCTTCTGGCTGGCTCATAAACGTTCCACCCATCACGATGAACTCGACCTGGATTTTCGACTAGTGAGTGGTGGATAAAGTAGAAGGAAGGCTTTGACGCACCTTATCGACACTGTGCCCTAGACTCTTGAGTTGCTCTACTCGTCCTCTCGTTTGTTCATAAGGATCGTACCGTGCCCTGATAGCACGCATACTGGTTGGTTCGTACCCAGTATAACTCTGGGTGCTGTAGTCAAAGTCTGAATCGGGTCCTCCTGGGCAGTACCTTAGCATAGCATCGTCATTTCCTCCCCAGGTAACAGCCAGGATGGTAATGGAACGTACACGCAAATGTTCCCAGTCATAGCGATATGCGGACACCGGTGAGGTTTGCACATCACAGCTACGACCGCAATCTACATTCCTCTCTATCAACACCTGCTGCCTATACAAACAGAAAATACAAAACCACTCACACCAGATGCAGTCCTGATAGGCCTCGCCTTCAGCTTGGGCAGCAACGCCTTCTTGTACTCGTCCGGAATCGCACTGATGATGTCGACCAAGCGTGGTACACCTCCATACCCGTATTTTTTGCTGATCTTTGTGCGAAGGATGTTGAGAGATACGGATTCGCCTGCGTCGTGTGCTTTGATGAGCTCTGCAGCGATGCCTGAGGTGACTCGGAGGAGGGTTTCGGCTTGGGATGGACCTGTGTAGTTCGTGATTGGGTTAGAAGATTGAAGGGTGGAAGGGTGAAATGAGGAGAGACTAACCGTCTACTTTTGATCCTTGAACCATTGCAATGCCGTAGATCTAAATGCCAGTGTGGAGGCCAGGATCAATAGCAATTTACTGAAGAACGAGGTGGAAGTCAAGAAGAAAGAATCAAATCGTATAGGCTCCGATCACTACAACTAATTAGCACGGCGAGCCAGACCAAGACGTTCGAGACGGTGAGTTCCAGGGGGGCTTGTATTGTATCCGTAAACTAATAATGGACAAGTTGAGGCGGCTGATTTATAAACTGTAGGAACGACACATATCAGACTGAGAGTCCCACCACGACTCGAAAGGACGCCTATTAGGTCCTGACAGGGGCGCTGAGACCCCGTTTGGCCACTCAACGCGAATGATACGCTCCACTAGCGCTAAAGCGTTGATTTTTGATTCTTGCCATCGGGGAGGAGGACGCCATCGCTCTCTGTCCGTACTTCTCCAACCCCAGGGCAAGCAGGCGACCTGGAACCGAACAATCACACTCTGTAGTTGGGTGACACCAGGACCTTCTTGACGTGAACGCACGACACGGGCAACTGCTTTGGCCGCAATGCAGCCCCAATGATTATGGGAGAATCTGATGGACCTGAGGTTTGGGCACAGCGGCTGCAGCTGTCCATCTACTCCCACTTCAAATTTCCTCAGAATGGCGTTTTTAAAGAGAGGTCGGGGTTGCTGCCTGGACCCATCATGGATAGTAGCAAGGGTGTTAGGCGTAGGATTGTCGCCCGGCGTCATATCGCTCAAGTCGACCGTCAATTCTTCGACGTTGGGTGTCATCTCGAGCACTTGGATGAGATGAGCCACATTAAGAATCTTTCCCCGCCCAAAGTCAACGGTGCGAATCCTGTCTCCCCATCTTTGCAGCAAAGGGAGTATGAACAGCTGTTCGGGCGTAGCTTCATACGTGATTCCTGATGGTAGTAGAGCGAGGGAATGGAGGGTCGGGAGCTCGAGCGCGTCAAAGAAGGGGCGGGTGCTGCTCCTGTTGCTGAAATTTAAAGCTCCTTCGCAGATCATCAGGCGGCGTAAACGAGACAGTATCACTCGGTAAGGGGCCTCTGACAATGGCGGTGAGTCTGGATGTTCCTCTCCCAACTTTACCTCGCACTGCACAAGAGCCGGGCATCTCTTCAGGATGGCCAACGCGACAGACATGGCTATGTTGTAGTGCAAAGAACCAAACAGGGATAGTTCCGTGAGGTTGGACCATTGTACTGCGAAAGCATCCGCCATGTATTCCCCTCGGCTCACACAAAGGCGCCGTAAGCTCGGTGCATTGGTGAAGCTGTTAGAAGGGAACGCATGGATTTTGAAGCCAATGAAAAAGGAGCGAAGTCGGGTCGCATGGGACGCTGTGATTGATAAAAGCTCGCTGTGGATAGGGCTGTAGGAGCATAGATTGATGTGCGTTCAGCGGGAGGCATGCTTGCAGATGAGCGACAGTAGATCGGCGACGACTTTTGCCCCAAGGGTGGATGGTACCTCATGATGATCCATGATGGTGATAGAGACCGACAGTGGGCATTGTCTTCCTCGCTCAAGCCACATATTAACAAGCTCAGTCCTCGTCTCGATTCTCTTCTGCCATCCACCTCTGGCCATTTCCAAAACTGCGGCCGCTTCATCCTCATCCTCGACGTCCAACAGTTCTTCTTCCTGCCCGCTCACATCACGGGTGAAGCGACTGAAGCTTAAGTAGGAGGAAGGGTAGTGGGGAACGTCGACAGAGACATCAGCCCAAAGGCTCGGCGTGTTGATCGCCAACTCGCGCCAGTGGTGGCAGACACGAGTGAGCAAGAGCGGGGATTCATCAGGCGTCATGGTGCATTCCTTTTTTGAATCCATACAAAGTAGGAAGATGGTGGTAAGGATGTCGGCGGGGACCCTCCGAATGGGGCAGAGCAGGGCGCGATGGGAAGCCGCAAACGAAGACACAGCGGCGTGCTTTGCCTTCAGTGCTTCCATCTGCCTCTCGAGCTGGGCGGTCATGTCATCGACCTTGAGAAGAATATCGTTGATTGTGACGATTTCAATAGCCGAGGGAGCATAGTTTGTCCCTAGCTTGGCTTGAAAGGGCGTCGCTGGCAGCAGCATGGGCAAGGTTGCCACGAGGCGCAGCAAATATTGAGTCGGAGGGCTCAGATGTGGGGACTGTTAAGCACTGTGTCCTGTACACAAGACTGGCTTACGGTGAGATTGATCTGGTCCTAAAAGGCGAGAAAAGAAAGAACTCACCTCAGAGGCTGACCTCGGGTAAAGTAATGGAGGGGAGAAAGAAAGCCGGGCACCCTGAAAGGGATATAAAGCTTATGAACCGTGGAAAAGGAAGCTAGAAGGTAGATGCCCACTGTACAGTTGAAGAAGAAAAAGGACAGTACGTTGACAAATAAGCTCGGCCAGAAACGTGGACAAAGAGCTCGGCTGGTGAACCCATCACTCTGTATCGGATACAGGCTGCATAGTGTGGCGCGCTCGACGGTACCATACCACCATTGCTAGCGGTATATCAGGGGTAGGATGAGCCGTTTCTCTACCTCAAGTTCTTCGACCGGATGTCCATCAAGCTGGAGGGAGAGTGCATAAGGGGCCAGGACCGATACTAAACAGCGAGATGGAGGTCGAGAAGAAACAATCAAATGGTTGTTGATCCGAGTCCCGATCATGGCAACTACTAGTAATAGGCATTGACGGTAGGTACATGGCCATGGCAGGATGTATTGCATGTACACAAATAATGTTCAATTTCATTCTGGTTATAATTTATAAGAACGGTAACTCCTAGACTGATGGTCCCACCACGACTCGAAATCAGCTCTCTGTGATCCCCGGCGACTGGCAGTTCTTTGCTTTGAATTTTCAACTACTATGTTCAGCCACTCAACGCCGATGGTACGTTCACCTAAACACAATTTGTTCAGCTGCGATTCGCGCCATCGGGGAGGTGGACTCCATTCCTCTGCGGCGTTATGGCCTCCATACGGCGAACTACGGAACCGGACGATGAGGCTTTGTAGCTGGGCGATCCCGGCAGTTCCTTGTTGGCGCGAACGTACAAGACGCGAAACCGCTTTGGCTGCAATATTCCCCGAAAAACGAGACGGAGAATCT
This sequence comes from Coprinopsis sp. MPI-PUGE-AT-0042, assembly GCA_020736565.1. Taxonomy (NCBI): domain Eukaryota; kingdom Fungi; phylum Basidiomycota; class Agaricomycetes; order Agaricales; family Psathyrellaceae; genus Coprinopsis; species Coprinopsis sp. MPI-PUGE-AT-0042. The sequence continues at coordinate 1,339,436 of JAHBOF010000001.1, read as the reverse complement.
AACAGATCTGAGGTTGGGACATAAAGGCTGTGGCCTCTCGTTTGCGCCAACCTCAAAGTTCCTTAATAGCGACTTCCTGGCTAGGTGTAAAGATAGCTGCCCGTCAATGGGCCTATCATGCACGCCTTGCCAAAGTGGGGTATGACGGGTGCCGATCGAGCTCAAATCGACCGTAAGCTCTTCGACGTTGGGTGTCAACTCTAGGGCTTGTATGAGATTAGACACAGTGAGCATCGGCCAATACCCAAATTCAATGCTGCGAATCCTATCTCCCCATCTCTGCAGCAACAGAAGATGAGAGGGCTCTGCGGGCGGACCCATACCCACTGTCCTGAATTCGAGGTTCGTTAGAGCGAGCGAGTGGAGGCTCGGGATGTCGAGAAAGTCGAAGAAAGTGCGGGTAGAACTGTTTTGACTGCTCTCGGAGATCACCAGGCGTTGCAAATGAGGGAGCAACACCCGGTAAGGGGCTTGAGTAGATGCCAGCGACCCTTGGAAACTGTCCCCCGGGTATAGCTGGCACTGTACAAGGGCTGGGCAATTTTTCAAGATGGCCAAAGCCCTGGAAGAGGTTATCCCGCAAGGTATACCTGTAGAAGGGCCTCCAGACAAGGATAGTTCGGTAATATTTCCCCATTGAATGACGAGAGTGTCGAAAATAGCCCGAGGGGAGTGGAGGCAAAGTTGCCGCAATGTGGTTGCATTGGTGAAGCTGTCAGGAGGGAAAGTGGGTGCCACCGACATGTCATCTCGACAATTCAAGGAGAAGGAGCGAAGTCGAGTCAATCGAGCCGTCGTGAGCGATAGAAATTCACCAGGAAATTGGGCCGGCACAGAACAAGTCGAGATGCGTCCACCGGGGAGCATGCTCGCAGATGAGCGATAGCAGGTCGCCAACGGCCTCCACTCCAGAGGAGACCACCTTGTCATTGAGAATGACAGACACAGACAAAGGGTATCCCCTCCCTCTCTTCAGCCACAGCCTGACAAGCTCAGTGCTTCGTCCAATAGCTCGCTGCCATCTACTCCTCACCATATCCAGAGCTGCCCCGACCTCATCCTCGAATTCCAGCAACTCTTCCTCTTCTTCGGTTGCATCACGCATTAAGGGACCATGGGCTAAGTGGGAAGAAGGGTAGGATGGAATGTTGATAGAGACACTGGCCCAAAGGCTCGGCGAGCTGATGGCCAACTCCCGCCATCGATGGCAGACATGAGTGAGCAAGAGCGGAGATTCGCCGGGTGTCATACTGCATTTCGTGTTTGAATCCATACAAAGTAGGAAGATGGTGGTAAGGATGTCGGCGGGGACCCTCCGAATGGGAGAGAGCAAGGCGCGATGGGAGGCAGCAAATGAAGAGAAAGATGGCTGCTTTGCCTTTAGTGCCTCTATCTGCGTCTCGAGCTGAGCAATTGTGGTGTCAGCGTTGAGGACAATTTCGTTGAGTGTTGCGATCTCAATATCTGATGGCGCATAGTTGGTGCCGAGCTTGGGTTGGAAGGGTGTCTTGGGCAACAGCATGGTGGTCAGAGTTGAAGCTTTCAACCTACGAAATCTAACGGGCATGACAAAGTGGATGATCCGAGTTTGCCGGTGCTTGTGGCTCGGCGCTTATTTTGACCATTGAAAGGTTACACACGCACCCGCCAATCTGCTTACCAGGGATTGAAAAAAAGTACCAGGATGATATCCCATGCTACAGACATACACAAAGCATGGAATCATCTCCGAGACCAAGCAGTACAAGGAGCCCCTGTCTTGGGGTGTGCCTTCGCTGCTGACTATCTACTTTGGATCCCTGAGCCCTGATAGATTCGTAGGTTGATTTAAAAGAGGAGATTTTGGCCAATAAGTACGAGGTACAAATTGAATACAGAGGGTTCGAAGAAACAATCAAATCATTTTGACTCCGATCACTACAACTAATTAGCGCCTTTTCATTTGGCTTTAACCAGGTCATGACATGATGAATCAGAATTGCAGGGGGCCTTGTATCACATATTAGAACTATAGAAAGAATCAAACTCGAGCTAACTAGTTACTACGATTTATGAGAGCGATACCCCTGAGATTCATAGTCAGAGTCCCACCACGACTCGAATGCAGCTCTCGTCTTGGTTGCATACTCACTGGCTCGTTGCTGCTTGCGGCGCCACTCAACACGAATGGTGCGCTTGTCTGAGAATGGTGCATTGAATTTCGATTCTCGCCATCGGGAAGGCGGACACCATTGCGCTGCGGTCGTAGATTTCCCTTCCTTTTTAGACGATGGCAGGGACTTGAACCGGATAACGAGGCTCTCTATTGGGATGGCGCCGCCGACGGTAGCTTCTTGTTGGCGCGAATGCACAATACGGGCAACTGCTTTGGCAGCAATTTCCGTGCAATCGACAAGAGAGAATCTGGCGACCCTGAGGTTGGGGCACAGCGGCTGAGGTCTGCCATTTGTACCCACCTCAAAGTTCTTCAAGACCACGTTCTTGTAACGAGGTAGGTCCAGTGGTTTGGACCCGTGATACGTATCGAAAAAGCTAAGCGGAACACTGTCTGTGTCAACCGAAGTCAAATCGACCGTCAACATCCAAGGCTTGTACGAGGTGGTCCACACGAAGTGCCCGCCAAAACCCAAATTCGATATGGCGAATCCTATCTCCCCATCTCCGCAGCAATCGAAGAAGAGAGGGCTCTTCAGGCTGACCTATATCCATTGCCCTAAATCTCAGGCTCGTCAGAGCGAGTGAGCGGAGGCTTGGGACGTCGAGAGAGTCGAAGAAAACGCGATTACTAGAAGGTTTTCACTACTTTCGCAGATCATCAAATGCTGTAGATGAGGGAGCAGAACTCGGTACGAGGCCCCTGTCGGTGGCAGCGAGCCCTGAGGCTCGCCTCGCAGGTTCAACTCGCATCTTGCAAGTGCCGGAGACTTGTTGAGGATGTCCAAGGCGATGGAAGGAGTTATGCCATGAGAGCTGTATTTGGAGGGTCCCAAGATAGACAGTTCTATGAGGTTTACCCACTGAACAGTAAGAGTGTTTACAATGGATGCGTCAAAGCTGTCGCTGTCGAGACAAAGATGCCGTAGTGTCGACGCGTTGGTGAAGCTGTTGGTAGGGAAAGTAGGAGACGCCGACTTGTTACCTTTCCATCTCACAGAGACAGAGCGTAACTGAGTCAATTGGGACGGCGTGAGTGACTGGAAGCTGCTAGGAATTGGATCGAAGCAGACCAGGTCAAAATGCGCCCATCTGGAAGCAGACCCGCAGATGGGAGATAGAAGGTCGGCGAATGCCTTCACTCCAGGGTTGGCGGTGAGGGTGTCGTTGAGAGTGATACAAACAGACAGGGGGCATTCTCTTCCTCGCTCCAACCACAATTTGACAAGCTCGGTCCTCCTCTCCATCTTTTCCTTCCATTTGCACTCTTCCAACTTCCAGAGTGTGCTTGCATCAGCATTGTCCTCGACATCCAACAACTCTTCTTCCTCTTCGGTTGCATCAAGTGTCAAGGGCAGATGAGTTGAATAAGATATGGGGTACGCCGGAAAGTGAATGGAGATGCCACTCCAGAGGCTGGGCGTGCCAATTACCAACTCCCGCCATTGGTGGCAGACGCGAGTGAACAAGAGGGGAGATTCACTCGCCGCCATCTTGCATTTCTTGTATGATTCCATGCAAAGTTGGAAGATGGTGATAAGGATATCGGTAGGGATTCTCCGAATGGGAGAGAGCAAGGCACGATGGGAAGCTGTAAAAGAAGTAACGGCTGCATGCTTCGCCTTCAGCACTTTCATCTGCGTCTCGAGCTGGATGGCCAGGGTGTCGACTTTGATGAGAATTTCGTTGATCGTTGTGATTTGTCCCCAGCTTGGCTTGGAAGGGTGTCGTTGGCAATAGCATGGTGGTCAAAGTTGAAGCTGTCTTGCGAGTCCGCTCTCGGACTAGCTTCTTATGATGGCAAAGGGAGGGATGACTCAAAACAGTCCTGCTGATTCTATTCTCTAGCAAAGGATGATGTACACGAGTATGCATGGTCAGAAAAACAACAATAGAGAAGCGCACACCCTGACATTGCCTTGGAGCTTAGTGAACGGTGGAGTTGAAGGGAAGAGGATAAAGGAAATCAAGGCATGAGCGCGACATTTCCTTACTGTATCCACTTTGAAAAGCGACGCCAGTAGGTACTATTAGACGGTGGTTGTACGGCGGAGGATGGAAGAGGGGACGGGCACATGAGAAGATGGGTGCATAGCGACCGAATAAGCCCAGGGCAACCACTCAGATAGCAAGCTTTCCGGTGCCCCACCCCTTTGCCTAGGGCACATTGCTAGTGGTAATGCGGGAAAGCGAGTAGGGCCGACACTTCTCCTGGTGTTCTGCTTCAAAGTAGCTCATCCGAGTCTTCTGGCGCTTGTTCCGGTTGAGCTCAGGCTCGGGCGCTTATTTCCAGAGTTAAGGAGAACTGTGAGGGAACAAATAGACGTCCACTCAGGTACTTCAGGAAGAACGTCATGGGCATTGAGTAGCCTATTACATTAGGCAGGTGTACTGCACATGAATCAATGGACAGGTTCAAGGTGACTATGATTCATAAGAACAATATCTGTTAGACTGAGAGTCCCACCATGACTCGAAAGGGGTCCTAGTATTGCGTACATGGGGCCAGTCATCGTCATGTTTTTCACGGTTCGGCCACTCAACACGAATGGTATGCTCGCCAGGGACTGACGCATTGAGCTTTTCTTGTCGCCATCGGCCAGGTGGACTCCATTCCTCTCCAGTCTGAAATCCATACGGAAACATTTGGAACCGAATGATGACATGCTGTAGCTGCGTGGCGCCAGCGGTATCTTGTTGGCGTGAGCGCACGACACGGACGACCGCTTTGGCTGCAATATCCGAAGAATAAGTGAAGAGTCTCAACGACCGGAGTTTGGGGCACAGTGGCTGCGGCCTTTCACCTGCGCCCACCTCGAGGTCCTTCAGGAATGAATTCTTGAAAAGCAGGCCTGGCCCGGGCTCTTCTTCCGTATCAAGAGGTTCAGGCGGTGGATCATCCGTATTGATAGCGGCCAAATTGACCGTCAAATCTTCGACGTTGGGTGTCAACTCCAAGGCTTGGATAAGTTGGGCCGCAGAGAGTCTGCGCCAACACCCGATTTCGAGGTTGCGAAGGTTATTTCCCCATCTCTTCAGCAACGAAATAACGGTGGTTCACCGGGTATGTTTTCAAACGAGGGGCTTGGCTTGATTAGAATGAGCGAGTGAAGGCTTGGGACGTCGAGGGCGTCAAAGAAGCACTGGTGGTACTGTCTTCCTCACTAGAGTAGACCGTGAGGTGCTGTAAGTGAGACAGCGGCACTTGAAACGGGGCCTCTGACAGCGACAGCGAATTCCCAAGTTCCCTTGCCAAGTTTAGCTCGCACTGTACAAGGGCCGGGCATTTCTTGAGGATGGCCAACAAGATGGTAGGTTCCGTGCCCTGTAGCGAAGGGTGTCCAAAGATGGATAGCTCTGTAAGGTTTCCCCAATGAACGGTGACGAGGTCATCGAAATAGGATTTTCCCTCTGGATGAGGTAGGCAAAGGCGCCGCAAGCTCGGTCCATTGATGAAGCTGTCATCAGGGATCGCATGGATGTTCCAACCAAGAGACAAGGAGCGAAGTTGGGTCGCTTGGGATGCCGCGACTGGTAGAAGTTCGCTAGGGATCAGATGGTAGGAGGAAAGATCCATGTGCACCCAGCGGGACGCATGTTTGCAGATGAGCGAAAGTAGGTCGGCCAAAACCTGTACTCCAAGGGCGGATAGTCCGTTAGGGTCGAATGCAATCGAGACAGACAAAGGACATTCGCTTCCTCGCTCCAACCATAATTTCAAAAGCTCAGCCCTCCCTTGCATCCTGCTCTGCCATCTCCCATCTGCCAGTTCCATGACTGCGTCCGCCTCGTCTGAATTCTCAACATCCAGCAGTTCTTCCTCCTGCTCGTTCGCATCGCGCGACAAGGATGCATTGGCTGTAAAGGAAGTAGGGCAGCTCGGGATATTGATGTGAAAATCGGCCCAAAGGGTAGGGGTGTTGATCACCAACTCCCGCCATTGGTGGCAGACACGAGTGAACAAGAGGGGTGGTTCATCAGGCGTCATGGCGCATTTTTCATACGATTCCTTGCAAAGGAGGAAGATGGTGGTCAGGATATCTGCAGGGACCCTTCGAATGGGGGAGAGCAAGGCCCGATGGGAAGCTGCAAATGAGGAAACGGCTGCGTGCTTTGCCTTGAGCGCTTCTATCTGCATCTCGAGCTGGGCGGCCATGCCATCGACTTTAAGAAGTATATTGTTAATGGTCGTGATTTCAATATCTGAGGGGACATAGTTTGTCCCTAGCTTGGATTGGAAGGGCGTCTTTGGTAACAACATGATGGACGAGTTGAAACCGCCTTGTCTCCCCTCCAAAGGCTTGAAGAAGTTACTGACTCGAATAGGCCGGCGCTTGATGCTTGAGCGCTTATTTTACTCGAGACCTTCGAGAAAACCTTGGGAACTCGGAAGTTCTTACCAAAGACCATATAAAGGGCCGAGGATTAAATGTCGCATTACGAAAAAACATAGAATAATCTAAAAGATCAAGGAGGAGTACTAGGAGGGGTCCCAACCATCCCCTTTATCTTGTCCAACGCCGAGTTCGAGCCTCGCTTATTCCTAAACGCAGTCCCCCTCGTCATGTTTTTCTTCATCGTCATCGAGACATGCGGCATATGCCCCGAGAACGCTGAACTGTACGCAAACGTCCCAGGTCGATGAGCGTTATCCCATCCCTTCGCAGCCGGGGGACTGGTTCTCCACGACAATCTCCTTGATCGACGTCCCGTGTAAACCTCTCGGGTTCTTGCCGACCACACGAGGAGCATCAAGAATCGACACAGTCTTGGGCCGGAGTTCATTGAGAAGGCTGTTGGAGAGTGCATTCTCCTTTGGTCCAGATTGGGCGTTGAAGAGGGGGTCGGATGTGGAAGGGGGGCTTTGCCATCGACTTTGGCGGCGACACCACCATAGCTGACTTGTAAAAACTCGTTGCGACTGCGGGTTTTGGTGTCTTCTGACCTGTCGGTGGGGTGGTTGCTGTCCGAGTTGGCTTTGGCGTAGTTGAGAGCGAAAGCGGGACGACCTTCTGTGGTGTAGAGTGTATCGAGGAGGGAAGGGTGGGAGTAGATGAGGCCACCGAAACGGTGTGGCTGGGGCTTGATGGTAGGCCGGACAAAGTCTTTGGGGAGTGCTTGCTCTGTGACGGGGTCCTGCGCAGAGGGCTCGACGTCGCGTGCTTCGTACTCGTGCTCGAAGAATTTGTTGAGGAAGGCACGGTGGTCTTCGTTGAAGCAGTTGATGGACGCTAGCTGGAGGTCGCTCACTTCCCCGTCGAGCAAAGTCGATTTGAGTTCGCCCTTGCGCAGACGTTCAGCGTGGACGGCGCGTATTTCTTTGAGGAATTGGGGGCGGAGGTCGCGTAGCTTCTTGAGGTATTGGTCGAATTCGGCCTCGTTCATAGCCTCAATGTTGGGTTGGCGGTAGTTCCATGGTTTGGAGACGCCCTTGACCAAGGGAGCCTTGACGGTTTCTGGCATGGTCGCCCCATACGACCCTTTCCCACTCTTGCCCAGTGTGCTAAAGTCGAGGTCGTCAAACGCGGTTTGCTCAACCTGGACCTCGCCCTGCTCCATCTCTGCCGTCGAGTACTTGTACTCCCCGTCCTCCGCGACGTCAAACTCCGAGTCCGTCATCCAGATACTGTTCTGTATTGGCCCAAGGTTGTCAAAGAACGGCTTCTGAATCGACTCGGTCGTATTCGTTGGCGCGATATTGAGCTCCTCAAATTGTTTCACGAAGCGTACTTCCGCGCCTGCGTTGTTCCATTCGATGTACTGCGCATGGTCTTCGTACGACCTCAGAGTGATGTGAGCATCTTTGTTGCGCTGGGAGATGGGCCGCTTGAGACCCCAGTTGCCGCGCTGGGCGTAGGCGGGAGGTGCAGAGTAGGTCTGCTTGATTTCGGGGTCGTAGCTGGCAAAGCGTGAACGACGGAGGAGCTCAGCAAAAGGAGAGGCTGGGGGAAGGACACCGACTGGTCCTTTGGAAAGAGTTCGGACGGCGGCGGAGGCCATTCCTGCTGCAGGCTTTGCTGTCAAGGGCGTCGCGTCACTGCAGAACACGGCGGGAACACCGAATTTTGGTTTCAAGCTCCGATTGATTTATCGGCAAGCACCGGGTGATGGGTGTATATAATCTCAACTCTCTCATTTTTTCTTCCTCATACCACGGCATCCAAATTACTGTCCTTCGACGTCCTCACGGGCACTCTTTTCGACTGAATGGACGGTCCAGACAAATGTCGGAGAGGAACTGGAATTCTCAAAAACAATCTTTGCTGATTGCTCCTCCCTCTGGTCGAGGGGCTAGGACGCAGGATCACCTGGAGCGTTCTACATTCTATTCTGTATAACTACTCGCTGCAATATTATCGGTTTCCAGATTCTAAGAAGTGAAGGGGTTGGAATGGGTGATGACTAGGTGAGCATTGTCTCTCCCCAAATATGAAGGGATTCGCAAGGCCGGTGATGAAGAACCTGGTAAAAGCACACAACCCATCTTCTACCCGTTCGCTCTATGTGTTCTGGGTAGTCGATTCCACGCTTTTTACAAGCGGATACGGCGTGTCTGCTCTCGTTGCGCGTAATATCGTGGCGAGGGACGGAGGGTGTCGTAGTCAGGTTGTGGATGTGGATTTAAAGGCGAGTCTGAGGCCTATGCGATGGGATCCCCTCTTTCTTCTGTTTTGCGTTTAGACGGTGAACTGATTGGAGATTGGTTTAGGTTTTGTGCTATTATAGCCTTACTTCTTCCATGATGGCGTGTACCATGCTCTATACGCGCACGAAGGTTAGGCGGCTCAAACAGCGCTTCTGCGATAGACGCGCATCGTGTAACACATGTACCACTTAGGATTGGACTTCCATAGGTTATCGCTATCCGATGTATAGTTGAGTGCTATAAATCATATCTATTCGGCAGCCTTCATCATCGTGAGAAGTTGGGAACATTCCTTCTCTCCTTCTCCCATCATCCTGCAAGCCATCCAAGTGTTTTCAACTTCCAGTTTCAAAGCTCAGTCGTAGCCAGAGACCTTTGTAAGTGGTGTATTCTGTTCAGCAGTGGTCCTAGCTCAAAAAAGGGCCCTCGCAGCGTTGGACGCTCTCAGAAAACCTCGTAGGTACACCCTCTCCTCGCCGTAACCATTTCACTGACGAATGTGGTCAGAGTCGTGATGCATCATCGGCCAGTACCAACGGTACGACCATCAATATCTCGCTCGAAGCCATCTCCCATTCTAACCATCATCATCAACAACCTACCATAGCGAGAAGAAACTGCTAACAGCGCGTCGTATTCTCCACAGCTAGATGCCCAAGCCGTTCCGTCGATATGTGGGATGCCTCTCAAATATGTCTCGTAAGTAACCCTCACACACAGCACCGTCGCTCAGGCTGTTAACAGGCCAACAGTCTTGTCACGCTCGCTGTGCAAAACGCCGCTTTGGCGATTGTCATGCACTATTCGCGCATCTCGATCCCACCCGAGCTCGCTTATTCGCCTGCATCCGCTGTGCTCCTCAATGAGATTCTAAAAGGCTCGATATCCTTTAGCATCGCCGTCTACAACGCGTCGCGACCCCCATCCTCCCAATATAGTGACATCTCAACATCTACGCGTCGACGTTCCAAGCCTCTCGTCCCAGTCGTACGCGAAGTATGCAAGGAAATCCTCAGCCCGGATTGTTGGAAACTCTCCATCCAGCTATCCTCTATGTGGTCCAGAACACGCTCCAGTTCGTTGCCATCAGTAATTTGCCAGTGGCGACGTTCCAGGTCACGTACCAGATGAAGATTCTCACCACCGCCCGCCTTCTCCGTCATCCTCCTTCGGAAAAAGCTGTCTGGCGCCAAGTGGCTTTCACTTCTCCTTTTGGCGTTAGGCGTTGGGATTGTGCAGATCCAAACGCAAACTTCTTCCACCTCTGGGCCAAGCAAGCAGCACGAGATGGACACCATGAAGGGGTTTATGGCTGTTGCCGTTGCTTGCATGACGTCTGGTTTGGCAGGGGTATACTTTGAGATGGTGCTGAAGGGTTCCAAAGCAGATTTGTGGGTGCGGAATGTGCAACTCTCGCTCTTCTCCCTCGTCCCTGCCCTCCTCCCCATCATACCAACCCTTTTCGCCCCCACCTCTGCCTCGCCCCTTGCCGAGATCTTCAAGAACTTTGGGTTCTGGGCCTGGGCGACGGTGCTCATCCAAGTCTTGGGAGGCCTGATTACGGCGGTCGTGATCAAGTACTCGGATAACATCATGAAGGGTTTTGCGACGAGCCTGGCGATTGTGCTCTCGTTTCTGGCGAGCGTCGTGTTGTTCGAGTTTGAGATTACGCTGGCGTTTGTGGCTGGCGCTGGGGTTGTGTTGGGTGCTACTTGGATGTATAATCAACCAGAGAGCAAGGAGGGTGGTGCTACGGTGCCGGTGGTGTTGGTGAAGCCGCTGGTGGAATCGCCGCTTTTGGGGGAGAGGGAAGGGGATGTTGAGAGTTCTGGGAATGAGTATGGACAGAAGGCTTTGCGTAGGTCGAGTCGGGATACTCGTCCTGACCTGTAATTAAGTTATTGTGACTGTTAGTGATACCTTATGTTCTTGGTTGTGATACCTCGATTACAAGCCGACGCTTTGTATTGTAGATTAGACTTGTTGGCACGTAACTAGTACGAAACCTTCTCATTTGACAAATGCCAGCTAATCTAAACCCCTCGCTTGTATGAAATATCCCGTTATTACCAGCATGAGCAGCAGAGTCACTCCATTGACACAAAAACAAGGCCAGCAGGCGCCTAGCTGTTGCATTTCGAGTTCCGAATCCTCTTCAGTGATCCGGAGTATTGATTCTTCCTTCTCTCTCTGTTGCATCCTCCTTGACACACCGTTCCTTTAATAATCCCAATGACGCCTCCTCTTAATGAACGGCATGTTATTCGAAAGGTCAAAGGGAACTCCTAGATCTCATAGCAGACCTCGAAGAACGCGACGGCGAACACCAGCATCATTCAAACCACCGAGGCGCTCTCGCTCCTCCCGCTCGTTGGTCTCCCACAATGAGCTTCCCGAACCATTTAGGCCACCTTGTAACTTGTGTTTCAATTTCGACGCAATCCTTGTTCATCTTGTTGCCTTCCAGCATCTTCAAGAATGTCGTACAGCTGGCTGACGCTCCGGGTCTGCGCCTTGGGCTGAAGAACATTTACCAAGCCGCTGGAAGCTGACGTTACGGGCAAACAAAGTTTGGATCATTGACAAGAAAGGCTAATCGAAAGCCAACTTCTTGGGACCCCAACCACAAGGTATCCGCTGGAACTCAAAATAGCTTTACAGCCACCTTAGCCTCTCCCTTGTCCTCGACGCCCGCATCGCTTGCGACAGTTCCGGCAGGATGTCCTCTAGATCGAGCTCGTATCGACCGTATCGACGGTCATCGCCGCATCCTCCTGTGGCTTCCGGCTCTAGATCTCGAAATCAGGAAACCAGGGGTGAGTTGGACGTCCAGCATTTTCTGAACAACACCTGATCGACCGACACTTCTGCAGAGAGGCGACACCAAAGCACAAGAGGTCGCTCAAGGTCACGATCTCCCCGCCATGATCAACGCTGGGCTTCAAATCCTCCCAGCGGTTGGCGCGCGCCGCCGGTGTCTGGCCGCGCCAGGATGAGAAGCCGGACACCACCACCACGGATGAGCCGCCAGCGCTCCTTCGATCACCAGCATGAGGGCCGTTATGAGCGCAGGGAGGCTGGAAGGGAAGCAAGGGACAGCCACAGTCGTTCCTCTGCTGTTGGACGACGAAGGGCTGAGGGACGATCAGAGAATGTGACTACGGTGAATTGGATAGCCATCCCGTATTCATTGCTGAGGGGTGTCCCTGCGATTAGAACTGGAGAACACGCGCAAGGAGCTCATTGCCAGCCCAAGCGATGGGCAATAGGCGACGGTCTAGGAGTCTTTCACCGCAAGGTTACCGCACTCGTGAAGGATGTTCTGGTCGGCAAGATCGAAGGGGGGAGGGAGGAGGAATGAACCGCGCGTACGGTGATCGAAGGAGTCGGAGCAGCGATGCGTCGATGGGGAGCATAACCCCTCCTTTCCCTCAACAGGACGATGAGCGTGGATCCATGGGAAGAGGGGCATGGGAGGGTGAGCGGGGCCAGCTCCCTCCTATGTCTCGCGATCGGGATGCGGGTCAAGCTGGGGATGTTTCTCATCGTGACCCAAGAGAGGGCCAAGCCCTTTGGAACAACAAACCTCGAATCCCGACTCTAGGAGATGCATGTACGCCAACGTTCTTGCCCTATTGCTGAAAGCTCCAGGAACTGACGAGTGTTGCATTGCTATCTTAGACGAAACACCTTCTGTCCACAACTATGGTACCACAAACAACATTAAAATGCAGAAAATGTATTCACAGGCACAAACAGTGGTACGAAGTGTGCTGACCCAATCCATTACGAATGCTGACTCGAGAATCAATGCAGGAATCATCCATATGGGATCGGTCACCATAGAATCGGCAGAAGATTTCATGGTATGCTTTACTATCAAATCACCGAGCTTTTCTCAACCCTGGTACAGACTCGTCTCGCCGACCTGCTCAAAATCTGCAAACGAGCAGACCACAGATACTATGCACCTGACGATGAGGCCACTCTACGCCGTGACCAATGCACCCCAGGCACCCATGTCAACATCCTGCAAGGCGTCACGAACTGGGCCACCAACATGTCACCCGACGGTGAAAGAGTGTTTTGGCTCTCAGGCCAAGCGGGGTCAGGCAAGACAACCATCGCCTACACCATCGCCCGCTATCTTGAGGCCCTGTGGAAAGATAGCAACAGCAAGGTTGTGCTGGGTGCAAGCTTCTTCTGCTCGCGCCAGTTCCCCGATACTCGATCCGCTTCGTCGATCATCCGTACCATCGTCTACCAGCTCGCCCGCCGTTCGAAGCCGTTTCAAGCTGCGTTGAAGCAGCATGGGCAGTTCGACAGTGTCGACCATGGCCCAAGATCCCAGATGATGGATCTCCTTATCACGCCCTGGGAGAGGTCTGCCCCCGAACGGCTGGCAAATGAAGAGCCCTGCTTCATCATCCCGATCGACGCTCTGGACGAGCTGGAGGGAACAGGGGGCACTGAATTCTTGGGCACCCTGTTCGACGTTGTCGACCAGCAAGATCTGTCCGGCCTCAAGTTTTTTGTCACTAGCCGGTCGGACCCAGCTCTGGTCAAACGAATCGAATCCTTTCCAAATAAGCAAGTGTGCCGCCTCGAAGAGGTGCCGCTTGAGGAGAGCAGCGCCGATATCAAACTCTTCCTCAGCAAGAACCTTTCCCAATGCGCCACCACCCAACAAATCCAACAACTGGTATCGGATGCGGCTGGGCTGTTCATTCATGCAGCCACGGTGGTCAAGTACTTGAAAGGGCGTGGCGTGGAGGAGCAAAAGAGCCTCCTGAGACGGTTCCTGTCCTCCTCTTCCGCCCGTCGGCCTTCTCGTGCTGCCACTGCCACACTGGACAATTTGTATCTACAGATTCTCGAGACTTCTCTTGTGGATCCACGAGAGCGCGACGATCCAGAAGCTTTCCAGGAATGTCTCGCCGTCCTCCACACTTTCGTATGCACCATCGAACGTACTTCGGTCTCGGTTGCCATTGATATCCTGAATGCAAGTGGCGGAGACGGCGACACATTGCTCGACGATGGAATTGCGAACGTGGTTTTGGATCGATTACACGCCGTCCTCTACAGCCAGGGCGGCCAAGTCATGTGGTATCACAAATCCTTTGCCGACTTCCTGTTTGACAAAGACCGTTCGCAAAAGTTCTTCTGCAACCAGGAAGATCACCACCACCGTCTTGCGGATGGGTGCTTTGGAATCATGAAAAAGCAGCTGCGATTCAACATCGCAGAAATCCCGAGCTCGCACCAGATGGACTGCAGCAACCCAACACTACCGGTCAGCATCGAAAGCAACATCTCGGGCCCGCTTAGATATGCATGCGGCAACTGGAGTACCCACCTGACCCTTACGGCCGTCAAAGCCCTGGATCACCTTACAGAAACTCTGCACGCGTTCCTTCAGCTACAAGTATTGTTTTGGATGGAGTCAATGAGCCTCTTGGGCCAGCGTGGGCGGTGCCAGAGAATGCTACGTGATGTTCAACGGTGGTCATCAAAGTCCAAGGTTGGCTCGCCTCATTTGATCGCAATGCCTATGCTAACATACCACGCCAGGATTCAAAGGACCTGGTCGGCAAGCTGACAGACGCAGCAGCGTTTTCTTCGTATCACAGCACAGGCAAGGCTGCGCTGTCGACACCCCATCTGTATATGTCTTCCCTTGCCACCTGTCCCCGGCGTTCCGTCATGGTGCAGAACTGGAGGCGCCATTTCAGTGGTATCCCCGGGTTCATTAGTGCATACGGGGTAGGCAGTGAGGGGCTAGTGGCCTGCATCACTGTCAAGGACGAAGTGCTTGCCCTTGCAGTCTCCCCGGGTGGTGTCGATGTTGTGGTTGGATCACGCGATGGGTTGGTGACCATATGGGGTCTGTTCACAGGAGAGGAGATCAGGGTTTTCAAAGGGCATACCGGTTTCGTGCTGGCAGTGGCCTACTCACCTGATGGAACCCATGTTATATCTGGCTCATGGGACAAATCTATCCGGGTGTGGGATTTGTCAACAGGAGAGGCAGCGAGGGTCCTCCAGGGACATACTAACTCAGTCGATGCAGTCGCCTACTCTCCAGATGGAACCCGCATTATTTCTGGCTCAGCCGACGCGTCTGTCCGGGTGTGGGACCCATCTACCGGAGAGCAGGTAGGGATTTTCAAGGGCCACACCGATGATGTTGCGGCAGTGGCCTGCGCGCCGGACGGGACCCATGTTATCTCCAGCTCACACGATAAATCCATCCGGGTGTGGAATTTGTCTACAGGAGAGGAAGAACAAGTCCTCAGGGGACGTAGAGGGGCTACAGCAGTTTCCTACTCTCCAGATGGAACCCATATGGTGTCCGGATCATGGGATGATGTTGTGCAGGTCTGGAACCCGTCTACAGGAGAGGGGGGGAGGGTCCTCATAGGAGATAAAAGCTGGGCCACGGCACTGGCGCACTCGCCAGATAGCACCCATGTTGCCTCAGGCCACTACCACAGTGAGGTCAGGGTGTGGGATCTGTCAACCGGAGAAGAGGTAGGGAACCTTAAAGGACATACTGGCACTGTCACAGCGCTATCCTACCTCCCGGATGGAGTTCATGTTGTCTCTGGCTCAAAGGACAAATCTATCCGGGTGTGGGAGCTGTCTAGAAAGGAGGAGGTGAAGGCGGTTCACGGTCATGCCCATGTACTACATGCATTGGCCTACTTGCCAGATAGAAACCATGTTGTTTCTGGCTTGGAAGATCACACTGTCCGGGTGTGGGATCTGTCGACAGGAGAAGAAGTGTTGGTGCTCAAAGGGCATACTGCTAGCGTCAATGCAGTCGCCTGTTCGCCGGATGGAGTTCATGTTGTCTCTGGCTCAGAGGACACATTCATCCGGGTGTGGGATCTGTCTAAAGGAGAGCAGGCGGGCATTTTTCAAGGGCACACCGAGTCTGTCCTGGCTTTGGCCTACTCGCCGGACGGGACCCACGTTGTGTCTGGCTCCACGGACAAAACAATGCGGATATGGGACATATCTACAGGAGAGGGTGTGAAGGTCCTCACGCCATATAACGAATGGGTAGGGGCAGTTTCCTACTCACCGGATGGAACACATGTTGTCGCCGCTTCCACAGCTATTATCATGCCGAAATCATCCCTTCAGGTGTGGGAACTGTCTACAGGAGAGGTGAAGGCTCTCGAACGACATAACAGCGCCATCTACACATTCTCATACTCGCCGAATGAAACCCGTATTGTCTATGGCTCAAGTGACAATTCGGTTCGGGTGTGGGATGTATCAACTGGAGAGGAGGTGTCGGTACTCAAGGGGCATACCAGTTTTATCACGACTGTTGCCTATTCGCCAGACGGGGCCTATGTTGCATCCGGCTCAGTTGACCAGTCCATCCGGGTGTGGGATCTCTTTACAGGAGAGACTGTGATGGTCCTCAAGGGCCATTTCGGCACCGTCTTCGCGGTGGCCTGGTCGCCGGATGGGACCCGTATCGTCTCAGGCGCAAGCGACAATTCTATCCGGGTCTGGGACGTTTCCCCAGCACACCCCCCCCGCTATGTCCACGAGCGAGGCCCAGACGAGGAACGCACTGGTTGGTTGGTTTCTCCGACTGACCCATCGGCCTACCTCATGCTCCTTCAACCCGAAGCACTCAGGCGGTTACCTGACGATACCAACACCCTCACATTGCCTACAACAGTCGCTTCCCATGTCGACTTTTCGAATGCCAGGTTAGGTGATAGGTGGGCAGAGTGCTACACCCCCATGTTGTTGTAGAGCCCAGGAGCACGACCTACTTCAAGTTTCCACGTTTCAAACCCATTCACTTGCATGTATTTCTCCTCAAGACTTGTTTCGATCATCTGTGTCATGCTTTTCCCTCGTAGATTCTTTATTAATACCCCCGTAATATGTATCCAGAAACCATATGCGCAAACGAGTGTAGTAGAATGAACAGGACTCTGGATCAGCATATTTCGTCGACTTGGTACGTTGGTCGGCTCGCGATCTATACCCACCGATTACTCGCAGTCAGCCCCCTTTCAAAACCCGCGAAATTGAACTAAGATGAAGGCAGGGGCCGTCGATGCCGGCGTTCACAGAGGCATGCATTGACACAGA
The DNA here is from genome assembly GCA_020736565.1 of Coprinopsis sp. MPI-PUGE-AT-0042. NCBI lineage: Eukaryota > Fungi > Basidiomycota > Agaricomycetes > Agaricales > Psathyrellaceae > Coprinopsis > Coprinopsis sp. MPI-PUGE-AT-0042. The sequence goes on along the minus strand of JAHBOF010000001.1, from coordinate 1,322,509 downwards.
GCACAGGCCAGCGGGTGCTTGCTCCTTGCAGTGACCGAGCGCGGGCGTCTAAATCCTGATTGACACGGCAGCCCCCTTTTCCTGCAACCACCACCACGGCCACCGACAAGCCATGGCACTCCGTCAGAATGGACACCCTGAAGCTGAGGTCATTGTCAACGTGCGTGAAACTGTTCTCTACCTGGAGCAAGATGCGCTTACTGTTACACTACGATTCTTGCTTTCCCTGAAACATCCATGCGTTGCACGATCCCGATATTGTGAATCGATATGTCTGGACAGTAGTACTCGGATGGCTTTGCGTACTCGAAGAACAAGATGGAAGATGCCTTCCGGCCTGGTGGGTTCCTAGAGAACCCTCCTGCAAAGGCTGCAAAGAACCCTGCGGCCGCTGGCCTCTCGAAGGATGATATCGAGGTTCTTGTGAGCATACTCTTCTCCTTCCCTGCTATACATATCCCATGAAAGGCATAGGTCAGCGAGCTCGACATCAACAAGGCTCAAGCAGAAAAAGTGTTGCTCGAGAACGGGAGCGATATCCGAAAAGCACTAGACTCGCTCATCTACCCATCGTCATCATCATAGATCTCCCAGCCACCCACATCGTATCGATCTTGCTGCATATATGACATCCATCTGTACCTTCTGCAATTTACGCCTCTGCAATGCACAGCCGACCACTGAGTCGACCTTGGTCACCGCCTGCTGACTAAGCCCATTTTAAATGTAATACCTGCGGTCGTCCTTTCGTTCTGAACCACACACACCGCTATGGATTCGTTTGACAACTTTCAGTACGACAATGGGTCGTCGTATGGGCCCCTGGGCATTGTAGACGACACATCGTCGGTCTACACAGCAAACACAAACGACAACGCCTCAGTTGATCTTTCCAGTCGGGTGCTAAGTACTTGGATGTGTAATCGACCAGAGGGGAAGGAGGGTGGTGCTACGGTGCTGGTGGTGCTGGTGAAGCCCCCGGTGGAATCACCGCTTTTTGGGGAGAGGGAAGGCGATATTGAGAGTTCTGGGAATGAGTATGGACAGAAGGCTTTGCGTAGGTCTGGTCGGGATACTCGTCCTGACCTGTAATTACTGACCGTTAGAGATACCTTATGATCTTGTTTCATTTTGATACCTCAATTAGAAGCCAACGCTTTGTATTGTAGATTAGACCTGTTTTCGTAACTAGTACGAAACCTCCTCATTTAACAACTGCTAGCTAATCTAAACCCCTCGCTTGTATGAAAGATCCCGTTATTACCCGCAAGAGAAGCAGTATCCCTCCATTAACACAGAAACGTAAGCCAGCAGGCGCCTAGCTGTTGCATTTCAAGTTCCGAATCCTTGAGTGATCCGGATCTGTTCTCTCCAGATAGCCGTTGATGGCCGGGTTGTGCCAGACACACCCAACCTGTTGGACTTCCCACGCCCAACCTGTTGGACCGAAAATGTGATGGCTAAGTGATATTGAATATTAGATGGTTTTAGACGACCACAAATTGCAGTTTGGTGTATAATAAAACAATAAATGCGATGGGTCACCCTGGGTTTTATTCAGGTAATGTCTGGAAAAGTAATAAGTGTCTTAATTTTGCTGTCCTTGCTGTTGTGAAGAACCATATACTATAAATGAAGGTTTGGTATAACCATAAAAGCAAGTGTTGGTACCCACTTGTGGTTCAGGTGCATGTCAAGCAATCTAATATTGCCATACTTGTCATTTTAGAGCACCACATACTTGATATATAATGTTCAGACATACATTAACTTGTATACCACTGATAAATTCATGGTTTTATAAAGCCGCATGCCATGCTTCAAGGTCATGCAAAGCAACAAATTGAGATATAAAGTTCAGACAAATGGTAAGTGTCTTGGGCTAACATACTTGAGGTGTCCAGGAACCATATTATGAGCATGAGACATCTTTTGATGTTCTATACAACATTGATCTGTTGACCCATATTGGTTTCAAGGTTCCATGACACCCTCAACTGGCTTTCAAGGTTATCCAAAACCCTAAATTATGGTCAGCATTTGTTTTGATGTTCTGTGGCACCCCCAACTGGCTTTTCAGGTTCCGGAAACCCTGGTCATGGTCACAGCATTTGTTTCGAGGGTCCGTGGCACCCTTGACTGGCTTTTGAGGTTACCAAAAACCATGTATCATAGTTGCAGCATTTGTTTCAAGGTTCTGTGGCACCCTCAACTGGGTTTCGAGGTTTCAGAAACCCTTGATCTTGGTCACAGCATTTGTTTCAAGGGTCCATGGCACCCCCGACTGGGTTTCGAGGTTACCGAAAACCATATATCATGGTCACAGCATTTATTTCAAGGTTCCATGGCACCCTCAACTGGGTTTCAGGGTTACCGAAAATCATGTATCATAGTCACAGCATTTATTTCAAGGTTCCATGGCACCCTCAACTGGGTTTCAGGGTTACCGAAAATCATGTATCATGGTCACAGCATTTGTTTCAAGGTTTCATGGCACTCTCACCTGGCTTTTGAGGTAATTGAAAACCCTGAATTGTGGTCAGCATTTGTTTTGAGGCTCTGTGGCACCCTTGACTGGCTTTTGAGGTTACTGAAAACCATGTATCATGGTCACAGCATTTGTTTCAAGATTCCATGGCACTCTCAACTGGGTTTTGGGGTTCCAGAAACCCTTGATCATGGTCACAGCATTTGTTTTGAGGGTGCGTGGCACCCTCAACTGGCTTTCAAAGTTATTGAAAACCCTGAATTGTGGTCAGCATTTGTTTCAAGGTTCTGTGGCAACCCTCAACTAGCTTTCACAGCTATTAAAAACCCTTGATCTTGGTCACAGTGTTGGTTTTGAGGTTCTGCAGCACCCTCAACTGGCTTTCAAGGTTCTAGAAAACCCTCAATTATGGTTACAGCATTTTATTTGAGGCTGTTGGGACTTTGTCATTAATTTTGGAACAAATGCTAATCATTGCAGATCAGGTACATAACTCTAAATCTCCATCAATGCAAATCAGGTACTTTCAATCAATCAAAACCCTTATTCTTGATCAGAGATCAATCTTGATGTCATCACTCATTAAGATAAGCATGCTCGAGTATAATTTATGCTGGATCTTGCCCATTTCTCCTCCGATTAGAATGATTTAATATGCATTGGAAAGGTTAAAACAAGGGAAACCTCACCATTTATTTGGATCTTCAAAACGTTTATTTTAGGAAGCTCAATACTCAAAATGGTCAAATTTATAGTTTTGAGCAGCATAATATGGGTTATAGAATTGCCCCTGTAGATGGGAGAAATAAGTATTAGCTCTTAGGGTTATGGATTTATCTTAAGAATACCTTTACAGCACTATTCAAAAGGGTTCAGCCTTACTGACAGGCTTTATATGCACAATGTTTCAACCGTTAACATAAGCACACATAATTCAGCAACCAGTGCATGCTATCTGTTCAATATACATGTGAAAAATGTTCTAATAGCTTCCTTAGCTGTCATAGAATTGCTGCAGCTATATAAGACAGAATAAGAAGATCTCAAAAACACGTGTGGTATGTGATAATCAAGGTTACATTTTATGGGAAGTATTTCTTGAATACCGCTACTATAAAAGGAAATTTTGATGGACTGATTCATGGAACGGAAACTACTCAAGAATATCTTTCTGGGACAGTTTGAATCTCGGAAAACGGTCCAGAGACCAAGGAGATACAGCTGAAACACTTTAAAAGTAAGACAAAGACACAAAAAGCATACCAACATGCTTTGCCACTTTATACATTTCCTCAAAATTTCGCGGTTCGAGAGTTGTATCTCCTTGGTCTCTGGACCGTTTTCCGAGATTCAAACTGTCCCAGAAAGATATTCTTGAGTAGTTTCCGTTCCATGAATCAGTCCATCAAAATTTCCTTTTATAGTAGCGGTATTCAAGAAATACTTCCCATAAAATGTAACCTTGATTATCACATACCACACGTGTTTTTGAGATCTTCTTATTCTGTCTTATATAGCTGCAGCAATTCTATGACAGCTAAGGAAGCTATTAGAACATTTTTCACATGTATATTGAACAGATAGCATGCACTGGTTGCTGAATTATGTGTGCTTATGTTAACGGTTGAAACATTGTGCATATAAAGCCTGTCAGTAAGGCTGAACCCTTTTGAATAGTGCTGTAAAGGTATTCTTAAGATAAATCCATAACCCTAAGAGCTAATACTTATTTCTCCCATCTACAGGGGCAATTCTATAACCCATATTATGCTGCTCAAAACTATAAATTTGACCATTTTGAGTATTGAGCTTCCTAAAATAAACGTTTTGAAGATCCAAATAAATGGTGAGGTTTCCCTTGTTTTAACCTTTCCAATGCATATTAAATCATTCTAATCGGAGGAGAAATGGGCAAGATCCAGCATAAATTATACTCGAGCATGCTTATCTTAATGAGTGATGACATCAAGATTGATCTCTGATCAAGAATAAGGGTTTTGATTGATTGAAAGTACCTGATTTGCATTGATGGAGATTTAGAGTTATGTACCTGATCTGCAATGATTAGCATTTGTTCCAAAATTAATGACAAAGTCCCAACAGCCTCAAATAAAATGCTGTAACCATAATTGAGGGTTTTCTAGAACCTTGAAAGCCAGTTGAGGGTGCTGCAGAACCTCAAAACCAACACTGTGACCAAGATCAAGGGTTTTTAATAGCTGTGAAAGCTAGTTGAGGGTGCCACAGAACCTTGAAACAAATGCTGACCACAATTCAGGGTTTTCAATAACTTTGAAAGCCAGTTGAGGGTGCCACGCACCCTCAAAACAAATGCTGTGACCATGATCAAGGGTTTCTGGAACCCCAAAACCCAGTTGAGAGTGCCATGGAATCTTGAAACAAATGCTGTGACCATGATACATGGTTTTCAGTAACCTCAAAAGCCAGTCAAGGGTGCCACAGAGCCTCAAAACAAATGCTGACCACAATTCAGGGTTTTCAATTACCTCAAAAGCCAGGTGAGAGTGCCATGAAACCTTGAAACAAATGCTGTGACCATGATACATGATTTTCGGTAACCCTGAAACCCAGTTGAGGGTGCCATGGAACCTTGAAATAAATGCTGTGACTATGATACATGATTTTCGGTAACCCTGAAACCCAGTTGAGGGTGCCATGGAACCTTGAAATAAATGCTGTGACCATGATATATGGTTTTCGGTAACCTCGAAACCCAGTCGGGGGTGCCATGGACCCTTGAAACAAATGCTGTGACCAAGATCAAGGGTTTCTGAAACCTCGAAACCCAGTTGAGGGTGCCACAGAACCTTGAAACAAATGCTGCAACTATGATACATGGTTTTTGGTAACCTCAAAAGCCAGTCAAGGGTGCCACGGACCCTCGAAACAAATGCTGTGACCATGACCAGGGTTTCCGGAACCTGAAAAGCCAGTTGGGGGTGCCACAGAACATCAAAACAAATGCTGACCATAATTTAGGGTTTTGGATAACCTTGAAAGCCAGTTGAGGGTGTCATGGAACCTTGAAACCAATATGGGTCAACAGATCAATGTTGTATAGAACATCAAAAGATGTCTCATGCTCATAATATGGTTCCTGGACACCTCAAGTATGTTAGCCCAAGACACTTACCATTTGTCTGAACTTTATATCTCAATTTGTTGCTTTGCATGACCTTGAAGCATGGCATGCGGCTTTATAAAACCATGAATTTATCAGTGGTATACAAGTTAATGTATGTCTGAACATTATATATCAAGTATGTGGTGCTCTAAAATGACAAGTATGGCAATATTAGATTGCTTGACATGCACCTGAACCACAAGTGGGTACCAACACTTGCTTTTATGGTTATACCAAACCTTCATTTATAGTATATGGTTCTTCACAACAGCAAGGACAGCAAAATTAAGACACTTATTACTTTTCCAGACATTACCTGAATAAAACCCAGGGTGACCCATCGCATTTATTGTTTTATTATACACCAAACTGCAATTTGTGGTCGTTTAAAACCATCTAATATTCAATATCACTTAGCCATCACATTTTCGGTCCAACAGGTTGGGCGTGGGAAGTCCAACAGGTTGGGTGTGTCTGGCACAACATCAGGGGCAGGGGGGGTCATGGACTCAGTCCTTATCTACAGTTATATACTCTACCATTCCTCTCATATATATCAGCCTGATAATGGTGTTGACAAACCTTTGTCCTTGATGGATATACTTGATGGGGTGCGGAAAGCTACGGTCGCAGCACACATAGCAATCTTTGTGACTCCTGGTCGGGCAGATGTGGTAAGATGCGGTATAATGTTATCTTTGGATAAGGCCTGAGCAACAGCAGTGATCAGGGATAAATGCCCGTGCTCAGACAAGGCCTGGCCGTTGATGTGAGGCATGACAACCTTACCGAGATCTTCAACGTCGCAATCTTCACGGGCCGACGAAAGCCTAAGATTTTGAGAAAGACAAAAGATTGACAACTCTCAGATTCTTTTATACATCCTTTGTCGATAGAATCGCTCTTTGCCAGCGGTGTGGCTATTGTCCGTGTGTGCGTCATTGAAATGAAGTAGACTTACGATCCTTTGGTCGAAGTGATGCATCGCACCTCGGATGTCATTTGACTCACCCCTCAACTCAAGGTTGCTTCCAGTATGGGCAGGCTCTCTATCTAGCGAATATTTGACAATGCCGATTGAAAGCACTTGTGACCTCTCGCAACAGTCTTGTGTCATATTTCCCCCGGAATGTATGCCCTGAGTGGCCGCTTGTCCACAAGAGACCTTGGTTCCCTGCGTCTTTTCCTCTTTCAGCTCATGCGAGCGACCGCCTTATCGATATCACATATAATCGATCTGGCTTGAGGCACTCCGGGCTGGTGTGTTTCCCGTCTTAGGTTGTTATGTCTGCTTCTCAAATGCGAGCCCCTTCTATCGGCGAAAACTGGAGAAACCCTTTCATACATCAGAGACTGCGTTTCGTCTGCTCCAGCCTTGAAGTTCCCACTCGAAGAATTCTTATGCACTCGGCGGATCAACAAAGCGGTGTCAAAACTTGACAGCTACTCGCATATCGATACGTCTTTTTAGGGATGTTCCGTGAGAGGGCACCCGGAGCTGTTTGCCCTGACTCTGAGGGCAAATAAATATCATAAGGGAAGCGATTCAAAACTTGGCCTGTTGGTATGTGAGTAGCTGGAATCAGGATCTGACCCAACTTCATACTTTGTTGTCCACAGTCGAAACGGCTCTCTGGCGTATTGAGGTAGTTCGCTGTGCGAGTAGGCTTGTGAGTATATCCAGACGACCACTTGCCTCCGCTAGCCGTAAATTTATTATATCGGAAATCTGGCCAATGGCTTCTTTACATAACCGACTTGATATCAGGACCAGGCTCTACAACGCCTCCGTGGAGGATCACACTTGTCTGCCAATGACAGCCAGACAAACGTTGAGGTTGATCGAAGCCAATGGATGTAAGAATATCGGTTTCTTCGAGATCTCTCGTACAATCATCCCTTATCCATAGCCTCGGGGCCGGATTTCCTTTCGACCTACACATGTCTGTATGAAACATTACATGGGGGTATCGGTCACAAGCTCAGCCTGGTGCTCTCAAAAAATCGCTTGTTTCGTCCCGCGTATGGGGTTCTCATTCGAAAAATGGGAGACGAGAATAGTTATTGATGCCTCTCATGGTATGACTATGAGACTAGAGTGTGTTGTACATCATTACAAGTACAATCACTATTATGGTACATTGGTGTGACATGCAGAGGCGCTCATGTTGTTCAAACCACACCAACGATTCCCAACGAACCATTTAGCAGAGCTCACCGACGCCATGGTTTCCAGAATGTCCCACTCCCACAACTTTCTTAAGCTGTGACGCACCTACCTATGAAACCAATGTCCGTTCCAGAGCCTTGCAGAGTCCACTCAGTAAAGAATATACCCATGAAGGATGTGACGCTGAAGGTGCAACACACTCTGGTGAATCACATCCAGCTGAAGCTCGGTCAGCGGAATACTACGGAATCCATGGAAGCGACGACACGAACCATGAAGACAAAGAATCGAGACGAGCAGCTTTCGACACTCATGAAGGGGCACCCAAACCGAGGACAAGCAGCCAGGTTGTCTCGTGGATACCCGGATGGCAACGTCTTGGTCTGTACACTGTTAGAGTGGTGGTTTGACCCTAAACCTTGCCTAGAGCACTCAGGAATCCAAAAAGACTGCCGTGATTAGCGTGGATAAGCCAGAGTCGGTCGGCGACGTTACGTTGTACCGAGAGTAGAGTCTACTCGCCAAAAGAAACCTGACCATTGACGAGAATACCTGCAAGAATAAAGCTTCAATTAAGTAAAAATGGTTGAAGGGACAACATAACGATCTTACCGAGATTTTGTGTGATTCATCACTGACTCAAGAGGACGAGTGGCTCCACCGCAAGGCCCGCCGATTGAAATGTAGCAACGCTCATATTTGAGAGCATAGACTGAACAAAACTGATGTCAGCGATAGTGCAGTTATGATAGACGCCAAACCCAGCATGGTGGATGATAACAGCCAAGAGGATGAGAGAGATAGGGCGGTGGAGATGGTAAACTGAACATCGTGGTTAAGAGGAAACCAAGGCTCCGAACGTTGGTGAGGCTTTTATGCAAGCGTGTGTACATATGTGTATACATGCACATACATGGGCACCAGGGGTGGCCTCTTTGGGATCTGTCCCCTTTCATTCTCTTCAAATGGTTAGGCTTTAGTTCTACCGTTTACACAGGTTCTACTGATATACATCTTTATATATCCCAAGAGAGCCTTCTCCCTTGCTCTGCTCTCACCGGTGTTCTCTGAGTCTGTCTAGGGTATTGAGCCTGCTTGTCTGAGGCTCGCAATGTAGGCCGTAGCCCGATACCTGTCTGAAAAACATGAAACCGTGCTCGAACTTCTGGGAAAACAGGCACACAAACCTGGTCCACCAGTGCAACAGCGCTTCCACACTATGCCTATGGGCACGATTGTGTAAGTGGGTTTCCAACTGCCTGCTAAACTTCCGGACAGCACCACGGGCGTAAGCGTCTGGGCCCGCAAGGGTTTGAAGAACCTGAGAGTAATCTTGTAAGTAAATGAACAGGGACTGGCTGAGGAAAGCAGCTACGAGAGCGACGACATATAAGATTGACGAGAGGGATATGCCTTGACTGATAACAAGCGGCAAGTGCGGTGTGTTGTGAATTCTCTTGAAGCACTACACAACAAACAAATGAGCGCGGTCATTTCAGTGGACAAGCTTAAGATAGACCTTGACGAGAAGTCCGCTTTGTAAAAAACCGTCCCATTCGTCTTCCCTGTGAAACACGAACTCTTGATAAAGCACACGGGGCCAAGCATGGAGCTCCACTGTCTGGCGTTTGGACCGCAGCTGTAGCTGGACGCTATCAGACTGCGTCAGCAAATTAGTGGAGGTGCCAAGCTATAGGACCCACCTATCGTCGCTCCAGTCTAGGATGACGGGGCACAAGAGGCCGCCTGCAATCTGACTTGAAAATCCCTGGAGGCTATCTTCTTCTTGCTCACCAAAAATGACCTTGAATGGCAGGAGCCAGTCCGAAAATCTGCTTCTCAATGCATGTCCGTCATGCTTCCAGGCGTCTGCCTGACCTTTGGTTACCTGTAATGGATGGTAAGCGAGTGAGTGATAGCAAAGGAATACGACGAGACATACCAAGGTAAGAATATTGAGTCGGATAGCAAGGGTATGCCCCCGTAGTTCTTCTCCGAAAAGGAGAAGAAGCTCCGCAATGTCCAGGTACGCCTGGTGCTCCAGGCGGTCCCTAGTTCCTCGTGGTAAATCGGTGGCCTAGGGAATAGCAACGGGACAGCAGTCCGCTCACTTCTGAGGAAGCTCGAACCAAGTTAACCCTTGACGTTCCAACTCAGCAGCCACTTTGATTTCCCTCGGCATGAAGGTTATCAAGTTGACGAAAGGGTTGACAGTTTGGGCGATCAGCTTTCCGCATTCGTAAAGGGGATCTGTTCGAAAGCTGCATGTAATCTTGAATATGATTGCCAGATACAGAGAGGGGAGGGATGGGATGATCACCTCTCTTTGCGTTTCTTCCAGAGTTTTCGGCTGGCAAAATTGGAGTGAATCAGTTCAGGGGCTAAGATGATCAAAGGCTAGTACCTCTCTGAAGCGCTGAGACCTTTGCGTGTTGACATCTTCACGTCGTGCTCGGGCATGTAGAGGCAAGGAGCATATTTAAACACTATGGCTGCTGCGGCTGCTGCGACATATGAAATGCGTAGCTGTTGCGCTGCAGCGGCGCCTGCTTCGGGGGAAATCGCTAAAATCCTGGTCATATAAGAAAGCAAACGGCGAGGACCGAAAGTGTAACTCACTCAATGGACCCTATCACCTCAGACAGCAGCTTATCAGATGGTAACGTCACGGCTCTCCAGCCACTTTTAAAGCGAATTCACCTCGCACAAGACTACAGCTTGCCAGACGGGATCAAGTTTCGCCAGATCTTGCACTTTGATTCCGGGACGAAGAAGCTGGCGATATGGTGGTGGTAAGCACTGCGAAAAAAGGAGGGTGCCTGAACTTATCCGTTGACATAGGCCAGTTTACGATGAGGAGGACGAAGCTGTCCTCATCAATCCTCGTCTCCTCAACACCAGAGTTCCCCCGGGAGACCTAGAAGAGTACAGAAGGTGTCACAACATCTGTACTCCATGTTGCTTATGCGCCTATATCAACGATGCGAACTACGTCGAAACACGCATCGGGGTGGTTGGAGTCTCCGAAGGTGGCAAAGTCAGAGACAGCACTGAGCTCAGCGGCGCATACATTGCCGAATGCGCGAAACAGATCTGTGGATACTCCAGTCAGTCTTGAAAACTAAACAGGCAGTCCCCACGTCTTACAGATGGCTTCAGTCTGCTTGGAAGATTTCTACACGCTCCCCGGTATGCGAGTCAAGAGATACACTCATCGCGGTAGGTATAACATTGTCCTCATAGCTTACCAAAGCTAAGGTGCTTCAACAGAACATCCATTGGGTTTCCAAAAAGTGGCCATTGTGCTAGGCGGGAGCAGCGCGGGAGATGGCCTCATAAGGTTGGTTCATTTGAGAGGAAGAAAGAGGAGTTAGTCATATGTTTTTCTCCTTTACAAATGGGGGGCTAACTCGACTTCAGAGCTTGTGGCGTTGGGCAACACACTTGAGGAACCCTTGCACTCCAAACGCCTCCGCAAGCTGCGAACCAAAGGCCTCGCTGAAGAGGAATTTTGGGACATGTTTGCCCAGTGCTTTCGCTGCGGTCATGTAACCCTGAGAGCCTCCTTCCCTGCTGAAAACTGCGTTCAGTGTGCAATGGAACGCTCTGCAACTGCGAGCATTGTGGAAGGCACCGGTCACAGTGAAGTGATCGACCTGACAGGTGATTCCGACTCCGGGGTCGAGGATTTTTAAGTAGTTTGAATTTGAAATGTTAGTCTGTATTGTAGTTCCCTTGTCGGGGGCACGTCAACATTTACCATACTTGATGGTTGTGCTATAAGGGAACATGCCTAAACTCACTATTATATATTGACCACATAACAATCGTTTCTGAAGTATCCCTGGAAAATTTCGAAGTCGACTGAGCATATTAGTATTAGGCATCGCAATTGTACTCTGAATCTGATATCACCACTACCCCATCAAAGGGCAATCGATCGCAATCGCGTACAGTTGAGGCTCATAGCTGTGGGCGGCGACGTTTGCAGCGATGACTGGCTTCAGTCAAGTCACTAAACAGCCCAGTAGAAGCAAGTTCTGCATGTGGACGGCATTTGGTCTGGAAGGCCTGCAAGCCACTCCCGGTTAGCAACTTGACATTAATCTTGGCCACAGGTGAAGACATGTCTGCCGGATGACCATAGTATCCCCTGTTGACACCTGGAAATTCACCCTTGGGTATGCCATCGACGTTCATCATGAACGATCCCGGCAGCCCACACGATTTCAACCATGGCCAAGCTTGGCTGGACTCGCCGCCAGGCAGACCATGCCATTGTCATCGAGGAACATCGCCATTTGTATTGCACTCTGCAGAAGAAGACGAGTCCATCGATGATGGCAAATATGGCAAGCTGGGAAAGTCGGAGAGTGGGCTGCTGTCGTTCAAGTGGACATTGTTGGGCTTGGAAGCTCGAGTCTGTAGGCGTGTAAGAAACTGGTTAGTGGATAGGGCACGGATCTGGAGATACGGAGTACGATCTGAGGTGTAAGATCGTTCCTGTTTCTCCATAGGGGCGTAGTTGAGCAGTATGAGCGCATCGGATGGAAGCGTTGCGCCACGGTGAAGGGCAGCAATCCCAGTGTCTGGTAGCGAGGAGGGGATAGGAGGGGTGACGAGGATGGAGGGTTCACTTTGAGACCGGCTAATGGGTTGGGGTGGGAAGGGTGGCTTGACCTCCAGTGGCTCATCGTTGGCAGAGGGGCTGGCGAGTTGGTAGTCGTCATCGATCCAACTGGTATGGTGGAAGCGGAAGCATAGGCTACTGCCTCAACCTCCGCCTTGGCGAGTTCGGCCTTGAGAGCAATCTCTTCGTCGGTTGCGGAGGTAATGGTTGATAGGAGCTCTGGATCTCCTCGCATGCCGGTTCCTTCCTTCTCCTGCCTAATAAGGTCTGTGAGCTTTGGATAGCCTCCAGGTGGCATAAGGCGGTCTGCAGAACGCCTCCCGATGTTCTTAAACGCTTCAAGACCTCGGGACGAATCCCCGGATTGGAACCAGAGGTAGGAGCCTCTGTGGTACCTGTCTGGATTACGACAGGGGTTGTGGGAAGGGGAGATTGTGGGGAGGAGAGTCGGTTGTGGGCGAGGAGAGTCCAATGGGTTTGGCGAGGCGTTGGGAAAGCAGTGCGGTGCCATCCGAGGGTGTCAATGTAGCCTTCGAGTTGCTGTAGATGGCTGAGAAGGCCTGCAAGCCACTTGTGGTTAGTTACTTGCAATTGATTTCAGAAATGGTGACGAAGGCATGTGTGCCTCCACCGTTGACACCCGGGAATCCACCCTTCGGAGCACCATTGTCGTTCATCACGGATGATACTGACATTGCATCCGATTCCAACCACAGCCAGACCTCGCTTGACTCCCCACCAGGCGGAACCATGCTGTCCTCCAGGGAAGCCGACGTTTGTATTGTGCGCTCTCCAGAAGACGACTCCTCTGTCGACGATGGCGAAAATGATGAGCTAGGAACATCTGAGAGCGGGCTGCTGCCATTTGAGTGGACGTTATGGGGTCTATAGGTGGGTAAGAAGACAGTAGGCAGGCGAGGATGGAGGCCTGGAGATACAGAGTACAATCTGAGGTGTAAGATCGTTCCTGTTTCTCCATAGCGGCGTAGTTGAGCGGTGTAAGGGCGTTGGATGGAAGTGCTGTGGCGTGGCATAGCCCAGCTGCAAGCGCAGCAGTGCCGGTGTCTGGTAGCAAGGAGGTGGTTGGGAGTGAGGAAGGAGGATGATGCTGCGGGTTTGGTGGGTTGCTGGGAAATGTAGGCGGTATGTGGGCGATCCAAAGATGCCAACGACATCCTGTAGGCGTCAAATGCTGAAGAGGCTCTTGAAGGATTAATCTATGCTGTTGTGTCGGCTCTTGTGCTCGGTAACGACAGAAACGAGCATGTACGTACCGATGGGAGTCAACGCGAACTACGTTTATTGCCTTTGCAAATGGTGACATCCTTTAGACGAGATAGATCAACGTCTTATACCGGCGATTATGGCTTGACTGCCAAGTGTTCTGTGAAGCTTGTTTTGTCACATCACCATGATTTCCCGCAGGCGCTTTCTGGGGCATAGTGACTTCCTTCGAGGGTTGGCCAAGCTTACCCACCATGGCGATGACCGTGACAGCATCCTTGAGCTAGTCCATAACCACGCTCTAGAATAAGCTCGTTATTCCACAATGAATCAATGTAATGTACATCGCGTTACCCAGGATATCCAGCCGAGATGAACAAAGCCGTCCAGAACGTAAGGCCCTATCGGGTTAGACATCTCGGTTGGCGTGATGGCTAGTCACGACAGTGCCCAGGACGCTTTAAGGAGAGAGAGTAGATGACGACCTCTCCAGTGGTATGAGTCGCTTTGGCTGTCAGACGCAGGTTAGAAGATGAACGACGTCTTATGAGGAGAAATCGACGCACTCTTGAAGATATCGAGAAGGGGAGAAGGAACAAGAGGGTGGTCGACAAGAGTCTTTCACTGGGGTCCGCCTAGGTCCTGTACCAGCTCGTCACAGGACCTCATCGAACACCCAGGATGCTCTTCATACCACAGCCTCCGCCACCCTTAGAACTTCATTTGCCTAGGTTAAAGGTTGTGGTCCTATCGTGCCAGACTGGACAACTGCATTCAGGCTTACAACTCGGAGGAGGTGGGCTTTCCGCACTTGTCATGCCATCGAATGTTGAATGTACGGCGGAAGGCTATGCGATCATCAAGTTGGCATACGTGCAGTAGAGGTTATTAGGTAGGGTGTAGTAAAGGGCACGGCGAGAATAAGAGACGATGGTAACCCACTGAAATGTGACCAGAACGGCCCTGAGAGTCATCCAACACATAGTAAAACTATCTGCTCGAGGATGGAGACCTGTTTCGGTGGAGCTGCTGCAACTCCACTGCCTCGAGGTAGCCCTGCAAGTACATCAAATCTCCAACCTGTGTCCCATCCGCTGTGAGCTCAGCCGACGATTTGCCTGTAAATGTCACGCAAGTTAGTGGCGTGAATATCAAGTGTGGAAGTGGGACGGAACTGACGAATGAAGGGTGGAGGAGTCTCTATACAAGATACCGCGCACGCCAAAGGTGGGATTATCGATTGGATTTGCATGCGTTCTTCTTCCGAGGCTGTATCGAGCCTTGTCCCCACTTCATGCTTGAGGCCCGGATTCCCATCGACACAGAATTGGATTTGTTGCTTGAGGAGATCCAGTGTGCATTGAGAACTAGTGGAGTGACGTTCCTTGTACGCTAGAACTGCGACTGTGATGTGTGCAACCAAATAATAGTAGAAGTCGAAAACGGTGTCCTCTGTTGTGGGTAGGGTGCTGTTGGCCGTGTCTGTCGCAACAAGGTGGTAGCGAGTGGATATCCAGCGTACAAGCTCAAGGGCAAGGCCACGAGTGTAGATGCATTCGGTCCGCTCTTGATGAGGGATCTTGTTGACATCACAGAGCAACAAACTTGGCTCAGAAACCGCAAACCATACAGAAGCGGTGTCAGCAGTGTTGGGCAGGATGTATGATCGTGGGTCAAGTATGTTCTGAAGCTCAATGGCACTGAGTAGCGAGAGCGTTCCAAGGAACATCGCGGGGTCTACGAGATCCGGAAGGTGCTCAGCGTCATCTGCCAAGTGTCAATTTCGGACAGAAAATGCAGGAGGGCCGCCAGAACTCACTTGAACTATTCGCATTTTCATTTTTGAGCACAAAGGCTTGGTGAAGAAAATGGACTATCCTGCGAAGCAGGAGCCTTGAGGCTGCGGTGTGCGATGTGTTTGTAAGGTCTTCGTCTCGGACAAAGGTATGTATCATGCCGACAACGGTCTGTGAAAGCGTTGAAATCGAGTAGAAGTGACCACCATGGCAAATGGCATCCTCCATGGTCCAAACGGCATGAGGGGTGTGGGGGGCCATAACTCTTTATGACCTGTCAGCTGCGCAAGTAAAGATTCTCATGAAGATTGGACTCACAACCTGGTATTGGGTCCTAGGACAACGGCTTCGTAAATCCACTGGGAATTGGGATATTTTCCCCCGGCAAACCTTTTCGAAAAGGCGTCGATAGTACCGACCAAGGAGACGTCTGAGCTTTTTTTGGGATGAGCAACGACCCACAGTTTCAAACCGCTCTTGACCTCCACCCAGGTACCAAATCCGTCAGCATCAATGTGGAGGAAATGAAGAGCGCCATTGTAGGCAAAGAGCCCCCAGTGCATGGCCTCTACTGGATAAAAAGCAAAACACATGTCGTTGTGCTGCGTACGAAGCCATGCTGTGTAATCTGATGCAAACGGAAACCGTCGCATAGGGCGGAGTCCAGATGGCATAGGAAGATTGAGAGCATTGATATTTTTGCGCTTCTCAATTGGCGTTGCAGCATAGTCGAGTAGCTCTTGCAGCGTTGTGAGACGAATCTTCTTCCGAGCATCCTGCCCTTTGTTGAGCAATACAGATTGATCTGAACTAGCGTTGAGATGGCTGGGACATGGAGCTCTGACAAACCATCTCAGGCTTACCTTGAACTTCAATCCACTCGTCCAACCTTCCTGTAAGTGTTTCTAAGCCGGTGTTGTCACATTTGAGCGCTGGCTCTTGCTTCCCGACACCAGTCAGGATTAGCGCAAGTTTTGGGGTTTCAGATCCCTTCCAAATATTACGCCGTTCCTCCACAGTCATCTTGGAGTATTTCGCCTCTGACATGACGTGGAATGCAGAAAATTTACCGGATTCATAGAGATGAGGCGGTGTCTTGCCATGCAGGAGGCTTGCATTGATAGCATTGAACCACTTTGCGGACAGAGCCGCGTTGTCGTTCTGGGCGGGTTGCCGTCAAGATAGACCACACTGTAATAAGAGAGATACGTACATGGAAGAGTGGTTCCCACTCATGCACCTCACCCTCGGGACCATAGAAAGTTTGAGTTGCGGCCATGTCTGGCAAGTTGGCTTTCGGCTAGATTGGTTTAGTTAGAGGATTTCCCGAAATCCAGCCGCGTGCTCACCTCAAGGCCCAATGGATTGATATCAAGCCTATCGATAGCCTCGTTTGCAAGTTTCATCGAACAGTCGCTCTGCAGAATAAATGTGCATCAGTCAAGAGGTAATCTCAATGTCCACAACCTCACTACACCATACCCGAATTTGATCAAGGATGATGGCAGTGTCAGCACTGCTCCCAAGCTTGAACTGAGAAGATGGAGCACCCAGTGTAAACCCCTTTATGTTTGGGAATGCAGGAGAGTCAGTGCGAGCTTTCTTGGGTAAGCGTGTTTCTGACTCATTCCCATCCGACTGGTCCGAAGAAGGTTTGTCGTGAGATGCCTCCGAATCAGAGTGATCGACAACAGGTTGTCTCTGAGACCTCTTCTTGCAAGACCTCTTTCGCTTTGCTTTAGGTTTGGGGGGTATAGTGAGAGCGTGAGGCACGGCAGGTGCTGTGGGAGGGACAGTCGATGCTGCAGGAGGGACTGTAGGTGCTGTAGGAGGAACGGGAGGCGGTGTGAAAGGTTGACTGTCCAAGTCAAGGGCACGCGCAATCTCGAGATCGACGGTGTCCATGTCGGACTCCTCATTGTCAGGTCCTTTGTCGTCGTCGGACTTCTCAAGGTCAAGGTCTTCGTCGTTCTCGAGACCGGAGGGCAAAGGAGTCATGGGGGATAACGGGATGGAATCAGAATCTGCGGTTATGTTCGAAGTAGGTGGTGAGGACGACAGCGACCTTTCTGGGTGATCGAAGACATTGCGGGACGTGTCAGGTTGCGACTGATCCCACCCGGATAAGGCACGCTCATCATCGAGGCGTAAGTAATATGCTGCGTCGATGGAAGGTGTGCTAGCGCGGGTTGGGCTATCGTTTCCCAAATGTGCATTCATCAAAGGTGGGCTGAGCCGACCGGAAGACCTCGGAGCAGAATTCAGAGAATCCGCCCAGTGTGGTAAGTTGCAGGCTTCCGCGGTGGTTGGCACACCTTCTGGAGGCCTGTGAGGAGAAAGTTGTGGTGAGGGTGCCACAGTTGTAGTTGGGATGGGAGCTGTGATTGGCGGATTCGACAAGGTGGAGAGTACATCTGCGAGGTTGGGTTTCGATTGAACCAATTGATATAATTCAAGGAGTGAAGGGTCGCTTGTTCCTGCGGCTTGGTGGGCTTGGAGTTGCTGGAGGAGGGATACGAGAAGGGATGCCTCTTCCACTGTGAGAGACGAGAGCCAATCAACATCCATGGTCGACAGTGAATCGGGGTTGGTTGAACCCATGGCCTGGGAGGGGGAGGGCGAAGGCGCACGGGGAGGGGGAGGACAGTACCAGTCAGATTCGTCGTCTGATAAGGAGTCCACAAGATCCCAGGGTATAGTATCCACCATGATTTTGATAGCCTCGACGACCGGAATTCGTGTAGTCGCAATATCAAAGATACAGTTCCATACGATTCCCGAAATGGTTTTGAGGGCCTCAGGAGAATCATTTCCGAGGTAGATTGCGCCCTGAACGCTTGTAAGTTCCGCTGTGGATGAAGACGAGGAACAAAAACGTACGAGGAGCAGATGGCTACGATCGAACTTCAGCTTCCAGACTCGACAACTCCGCAGAAGGACGAGTGGAGAGATGAAGAGCGAAAACATGAGCGGGAGGCGCATTTGGTGGGGCGACTCTTTTCCTGTTACTAGCTTCTGGAAAGTCTGGCGATGAGACTCCGCGAGCAATGGGAAAATATCAGTAAAGGTCGTAGGAAGGTCAAATTTTCCCTGATATCTTCCATAAGCGAAAGTTTGAAGAAGTTTGGGGTAGCACTTACTTGCAGTAGGTAGTGAAGATGAAGCGCAGCAATCAGAATATTACATTCAATGTTACATGCGGACCCGAGAGAGATGGAGTCGGCAAGAGCTTTGACAACAGGCAGGGCTGCAGGTGGGTCCAGAGTCAAGACATTGCTCGGACCCTGGTTTGACAGTGCTGTCGTTTGTGAGGATGGGTGTAGGGAACGACTGTTGACGATATGTTCCAATGAACGACGAGCTTCGCATAGCACATGACGACAATCTCGCAGGTATGAGAGTGCCTACAACATAGTGGTAGGCCGCTGATTAGTGAACAGTGGTAGGTGTGATAAACTGAGCAGGCTTACGAAGTTATCTCCCGGTGAAAATGACGACAATCTGGGGATACGCTCTAGGCTAGGTCGTCCTTCTATCACAGCAACGATATCGATGACCTTTGCAAGAGCCATGTAGCGACACAGCGACAGCAGAGCCGGACCACTCAGTTGGCAAATGGTGTCCTTCGATAGCAGGTTCAGAGCGGCTGGCCTGCTATCTAATCTTGCTCCAGGAGAGCACTCATCACTGTGGCAGTGGTGAAGCACAAAGCTTCGGATGGTGCCTGTAAACGATTGGCCATGGGGTAGAACTATGCTTTGTTCCAGGGCCAGGAATGCTACCACCAACGGCTAATGAACAGACGGGATTAGAAGGAGCTTCGGTGTATGTTTACTAGGGACCAACCTGGAGAGGATGTGGTTCAACGCACCCTTGTGCCTGTAAACTTCCGGCCTTTGATAGAAAGGCTTGAAGGTCCCCATCCAGGATAATTGAGGACGCCCAGGGATATGCTCTCAGAAACGTCGACTGGGCTCGCTGGAACGCAACATTGGTAGAAAGGCGTGTTAGCGCCTGTGGCAGAGCGAGAGTGGGAGCGCTAGCAGCCTGGATGGATGAGTTAGCTGCAGGCATTGTCCTCTTAACGCGGTGTATGAACGATTGACCGTGACGAGTAATTGACGTCGTCGGCGCGACGTGCGTAACTCGTCACATGCTTGCGGCTCTTGGTGCCCCGATCACATGGATTTCACGTGACATGATGTCATTGCAAATACCCCAATTTCGACCTTGGCTGCGAGCGGAGAGAATGAGGGATAGGCCCTCTACAATAAACAGCTAAATAAAAATAAAAATTGGGTCGGCTGCGCATTTGATTCTGCGTGCTCGTCTCGACAACTTGAATGTTAACCCCGCTTAAGCCTTGGCGGAGAAAACTGCGGCATAAGTGAGACCGCGCACGTTACGGAAGATCAGGAGAGCAAAAGCACACACCCCGGGGTAAGTTATGGGGAGGAAATCTTTAACAGATTCCCAAGCCTGTATCCAAATCGTCCTCCTGGGCCGAACACACAAAGCGCAGCCCTGTCTGGCCAGGCGCCTGGTGGAATGGCTGCGCTGGAAGCCAACTGAGGATCCCGCAGCTTCAAGCTTTACTCAAATACTATGAGATGTGGTTATTACCACAACTCATAGTAGGAAAGTTGTGGCCACATCTTTAAAACGGCTCTCACAGAAGGCGAACTCTGGCTACAACAACTAAAGAAATGGAAAATCCATACTCAAATCCATACTCTGCTGAATGTGGTGACAGACGAGCACTGTTATCAGCGACTAGGTTGTCGCTCCCTTCCATTGTTCAAGACGGAGTGGTACTGGCTCATTCGGAGGCTGGCCAAGCTGATGCCGCTGGTGTTTTCGGTGAGCAATTGAGCACTTATACTTTTACCTCAAGTTAACCCCGAATCTCAGCCATTATTCCTCGTTTAGCAGATGATGCAGCAGCTGTACCACTTTCAGGCGGTGCTAGGCTCGTAGCCGTGGATCCTCCCAACTCGGATAGACAAACCAAGGAACGCCCGGTATCTCACACAAGGACTGGTCTACTTCAACTCATACAACATGAACCAACGCCTTCTTGCGGAGGAACCACGTCTATGCGTTGCCTTTCCGAGCCTCCTCCTGAACGGGTACCTAAATTCGTCGCCCTGCGTGATGGGGATATCGACCACTGTCGGGAAGCGTTTATGTCCATTGTGATGCCAGAGGAGGCTTCACTATACCTTTCAGAAACTGGGAAAGCGATTGTTCTGCTACTGAGAATTACTGAAATGCGGGGAGACATCCCAGCAGTCGGAATGCTTC
The DNA here is from genome assembly GCA_020736565.1 of Coprinopsis sp. MPI-PUGE-AT-0042. Classification (NCBI taxonomy): domain Eukaryota; kingdom Fungi; phylum Basidiomycota; class Agaricomycetes; order Agaricales; family Psathyrellaceae; genus Coprinopsis; species Coprinopsis sp. MPI-PUGE-AT-0042. The sequence goes on along the minus strand of JAHBOF010000001.1, from coordinate 1,301,752 downwards.
AGGGGATCGCAAGGCGTTGCTATTTCCAAGTCGTGCTTGGAGAGGCTGGTTTACACGGGTATAATAAACGCGGTATGTTTTATTCCTGCGCATAATGTGAAAATGCTTCTATTGACACGACGCAGAAGAAGGAGATGGCGAAGGTCTGAACTAGGAGACTTACGACAGCAGACAACAATGCTCAAGCGGAGGCCTGAAAGCCTTTGGACTGGTCGCCTCATTCTATTTTGCTACTTTGCACCGCGTATTCGAGTTCAGTCCCTTAATCAATGGTACCGTGACGATGAGCAACTCTTGCTTAACTGATAGTGAAGCATCGGAGCTTTGAAGTGCCGGCGCGTGCATCACCAAATTTAGTGCGCCCGATTCTATCCCGCCGTTGCAATTGTTGTTGTTCCTCTTCTTGTGGAATAATGAAGGGCATGGGTTTGTCGTCTCCAGTTGGCTTCCCATAGGCTCGACCCGATGACTCGGGAGTCTAGGAAGTCTGCGTGGAAGAGGAAGAGGAATGCCAGTGAATTTCAGTTGGATGATCACGAACGACGTCGTCGAGAAAATGCCAGAAAGAAACCCCCAAATGATGGAAGAGTACTTGACAAACGGTAAGTATGTGGTAAATGAAAGTAATATGTAAAGTGCTAGAGCACAGGGCAAGCAACAGTGAAACTACGCCGTGTATTACACCTTTACTAAAGGTCTACTACGACTCGGAGATAAGCCTTGAAGCTTTCATTGACCGTCGATCACTTGTACCTGACCGGGTGGTGCGGATCCGATGCCGTGGGAACCTTCGCTGTCGTCCTCGTGGTCATCAAAGTCTTTCCGTGGCTGTCACCATGCGTTCAAGTTCAAGTTTGAAGTTGGTTCCATGTCCCCCCGTTTAACTGTAGACCACCATGACTCTGTGTCTAACACAACTAAACTTCCAGCTAGGAAGAATCCCGGTAGGCTCTCGCATTTTCATCACCCACGTTGACGCTCGCTGACTGGTTTGCAGACGACGGCTGTTGGTCGTATGGCAGCCGAGGTAAGTGCATTTGAGCAGGTGTGACCAGCTATAGTCACAATTTCTCTGGATGCCTTCCAGGACCACGATCGCAGCGAAACACCCACCGCCAGCCCAACAAGCTAGCCCATCGATGTCAACAATGGCTGGACAAACTTCCTGGAGACAATGTAGCGGTTGGGCTTTGGGTTGGCTTTGGCCTGGTTGTGGACATGGTCTTCACGGCACGATGCCGTGATGAAACCTCTTCGGGTGAGTCTACTACGATTGGCTCATGCCAAGTTCATAACCAACCCTATCCCTTAGTGACTTCAAGTTGGATGTCCGTGTGCCCGAGCCTGAGATAATCGGCTCGTCGTGTTTCGTGGAGATTAGACCATGATAACCAGCGTCAAGCCAGCATGTGCTGCTCGATCATCTGTGATCGTTACCGATGCCAATCGGAAGGGGCTTCAACGAACGACGTGGCGATTGGGCTTTGGACCTGGTCAACAACGCAGTCGCAAGACCCTCTTCAAGTGAGTCTGATCGTCCCAAGGCAACTTTAGAACTAACCCTATCCCTTGTAGATGTACGGGAACGAGATGACAAGTGGTTTTAGACTTAACAGAAGGCGAGCTCGTGCTTGCCTATTTCCAGACCACTGTGCTAACCGATTCGTAATTAGTCTTGCATCCTTTTCGCGTACCACTATGCCAAGCAACAACCCGACAACACCAGAATTGAAATCACTGCGAAAGGACCAAGACACAGGTCCCTCGGCTATCCGAGTGGTGCGCTACTGGTTCTGAGACAGCCAGGAGCACGCCATTCATCAGTGGGAACTTTGGGAGGCAGGGAAACATCTGCGAGGGGAATCTATTGACCAAGGTGCGCACAGTACCCTCAATAGTTGGTCACTACGCTAATGACGATCCTCAGTTACCCATTACCATGTCACACGTGTTCAAGGTTTCGAAGCCATTGGTAAAGATTTGCGCGTGGAAACACCTTTCGAGTATTCGTGGAACAGCGAGGAAGAGGTATGTCCACGGGCTCAGATGCCAGCCGGCATGGCTGTAATCGTCTAACTTGATACTTGAACTCCATAGACAAGGAATGCACGACTCGTTCACGCCATATGTCTCTCTCGCAGCTACTTGCAAGGATGCAATTTTCCATAAACGAGGGTAAGAGGGTGCTAGGTCTTCTTCCAAATTTGCAGGACTGACTAATTCTTGGGCATAGGGGATCCCTGGCACCCGATGGTCCGTCTATTCAAGTCTGTGATGGATCGGTTGTGAACTGGGAGCACGGTGGGCGAGTTTGAGGGAGAGGTCGTCTCTGGTATGTTCACGCTTCCGGATCATGTTCAACATGTCCAATAACTCGGCCATAGATGCTCCAACACTACCGATAATCATGCTGAAGCCTTCTACGGCCTGCATTTGCTTTCAATCTCTGTGGCTGGCGCAACCTTTGACCACCCGAATGCTTGACAGGTATGTCTGGTCATTGAAATATTGTTCGATGGCTCTGAGGTTTTGTTCACAGATGCTCATTTGCCTTGACGCTCGGCGTAGGCAGGTGTCCGTATGCAGATGTGGCTCGAAAGGGACTTCTTCTCAACTTCCACTATCCAGGATACCTACCGCGTCCTCGCTTGCTTCTTTCCCTTTCTGCGCTCCGTTATTACTTTATAAAGCTTCGCCAGCTCCTTTCTGTCTTCCCTTGTGCTTTTTTTACTTTTCATTCTTTTTCATTCTTTCTCTTTCATTTGCATTTTTTGTGGCCCCTACCGCAACAGATCGGATACCTCCTGCTGTCGAGAACCAATGCACTCATCCTTGTCCAGCTGCAACTTGCGGATTTCGGTGACACTTGTGAGAAGTTTTGCCTTCGCGTTGGGCTGGCCCACTGCTGCTGAGTGACAGTATGCAACGCAGCTGGAATGATTGGATTTGGGCTAGCGCAGCTAAAGTAGGCTGGCTGCGGCTGCGGGTTTGAGTTGACTGGAGCGTGCCTGGAATTGACGAGCAACGATCACCAAAGCGAATGCACAAGGGGAGTCACAGAACTTTGCAGTTGAGTCGCGTCTAACTTGTTTGGGTAAACAGGAAACACGTTTCTCGATGCACCAGGTTCCGCAGCCTGTCCCAAGTCGTACTTATAGGCAACAGAAGTTGATGGTCAGTCGCTATCACAGTTGCCTGTCCAGAACACCAACCTCTGACATTCATGCCTACCAGCGGCGGCGGAGCCGACAAGGAGAACACGGTCGCGTTGAATACCATCAATGGGGAAGATGTATGAGGCCAAAACCGTAAACGTGCAGCCCCGGATTGTAATGAGGAAGATAACGAGTCTGCCATCGGTCTGGGACCAAGGAAGCGCCCGTGAGTGAAGGAGCGGCAGTGTTTTCTCGCCGAATCGAACATTCTGAACAGGGTTCTTGTTGTAGATGCAGGACAGACCCTCTGGTTCACCACGGGCGCCATTTCGGACGCACGATACAAGCGTTTTGTCGAGTTCAAACCCTGATCAAAAACGGGATGGCGCGTAACTACCAGATCAAGGTCTCCCAGGAGATCGAAGAGGAAGACCTTTCGCAACAGTAAGCCTCCTTTCTCAGCCAGAATAGCCGTCAACTAATGGCCCGTTGCTTTTCTTCTAGAGAATTTCGGGAACATCAGATCTACAAAGACCTGCTAGCGCTATCCCCTGATCTGGAAAAGCGGCTTTGCACAGGATCGGACGAAGATATCTTTCATGTCGCAGAGTTGGTGAGGTTACAATCCCTGCAAGTTTGCTTTGCCAGCTAATGTCACGTCGTATAAACTATGTTTGTGTCTGCAGATCCAGAAAGGGTCCTCAACAGCTAGGGCTGACGACACGAAAGGCTTGAAAGGAGTGATCCTAGACTGGATAACCCCCCTAGGCGAGGCTTTGCGACCACCCCTGACAAGAAACGTCAAGACCGACCGAGGGTTCTACCATGAGGCTACAGGCAAGCTTTTATGTCCCGTGGGTATTGATTGGGGTGACCCAAAGTGACTACGCCCATTCTCGACCACATGGTTGTCACTGACTTGTGTGTAGGATTAGAGAAGGCCTACGATTGGGCACGGTGACCGTTGCAGGTGACCAATGGCCGCTCTTCCTGTATCGCAGCTACAAATGCAACCGGTCAAACATTTGGGAGGGGCTATTTGAAAGTGTTCTCCTTGTCTCTGTATGTTCCATTGGCAGGAGTTTGGCCGTTCCTCTACTAATCCAAGTCTTGCCCAGGCATTTAAGCACATCTTCACCTCTCCTAGTTCTGTGGACCGGGAACCTCGAGCAACACGATCGGGAAACGCTCGGATTCATGGCATGACGAAGGTCACAATTTCATCCCTAGCCTACGTGGCTACCCAGGTGAGCTTCAACTTCTTGGCAGATACGGGCTCCTTGCCACCCTCCATCGACTAGGTCCGCTTTGCCCTAAGCTCTTCGCCCGTGTTCTCACGGACTGACCTTGTCACGGATTCGGAACGCTTCTACGGGTCTGTAATTGAGGCTTTCAATGCTCCAGAAGAGAAGGAGAATGTCTGTATGCTTTTGGATTGGTGGAACGCGTAAGCCATGACACTCTTTCTTCTGGCCCATGCTTACACAGTTTACATTAGTAAGATATTCCCGTCTCAAAGCACGGCGTTGGCGTGTCTCAAGGAGGGGTCTGTATTGGCGCTTATGAGAGAACAGCGGAACTCGAATCGTTCCAACGAAATTCCTCTTGGAATTCAAGATTTGAGCGCTCCATAAGGACGATAACACACGAAGATTGATTTCACCTGGGGAAAAGTAGGCTAAACAGTACAACGACACGACAGGATTGCTTCAAGTAGTATACAAACTATCCAAGTCCAATTTATAGTTGTGCTCGGGCATCAATCTCCCCTCGCGAATTCGAAGGTGCCAAGAGGAACAGGGGGGTAGCCTTTGAGGTAGCATCCGGATAGCTCAGCAACCCGGGCCGGCTGTTTGCCCTTTGCCTTGGAGCCTGTGGGTGCTGCACCGTCGTTGGCTTTCTGCTTCAAAGGCGAGAGAGTGCTACTTTCACCCTCGGTATTGTTGTCGTGGGTCACACATCTGAGTGTGAGGCTAGTCATCACCGAATCAGCGATCACCCTGGATTAATGAGTTGAAGTGCGAGGGACGTACGAAGCAGCAACTTTGCAGGGCTCAAGTTGAGGTGCCGGTGAACCACATTCTGCGCTCATGTACTGACCCATGTCCAGTAGCATAGCCTCAACAGTCTCAGAAACTTGGCTGAACGACGTCAGGACGCGTTGGGTGAAGGCGCGTTCATTGGAACGCAGATGGCAGGACGAAGAAGCCACGCTACCTTGGATATCAATATTGCCACTGATATCTAACAATTGGGCTTGGAGAATAGGGCTCCCTTGCCCGGGCTCAAAGCAGGGTAGGCCCTCCGGCTCGACTTGAGCTGAAGAATCTGACAAGGCCATGTCAAGGTCACCAGATGGACCGGAATTTGTGGGAATTCAGTAGGAACACACCATTGTGGCTGCCAGCATTACTATAAAACGAACTACTCTCGCTGTAGTTGCCAGGACCTTCCCCCACGCTTGCCATGCTTTCATCATCGATGTCATTCCTATCGCCGTAGGCGTCAGTGGCGGCCCGCTGGAGCTCTTTAACAAGCCGATGAACGAGAGTCAGGTCCTATCAGAGATGAACACTTTGGCTTTGCGCTGTAAGTAAAGGGAGGGGTGAAACACTCACTTGCCCGCCAGGAGGAGGATGCATCATTGCTGTTCCTGAGAAGGTCACATCAGGAGGCCCAGGAGGAACAGTGGGTTTGGCCTTGTTGATATTGCCGAAGATTTTTTGGATGCTTTCGATGGGAGAGAAACGGAGGAATGGCGCTGACTGCTCATGATAGGACCAAGTGGAGTCCCTGCGCCGACGGGGGAAGTTTTTAAGGTCAAACGAGTTGGCCGTGTGATCTGACGCCTTGCTGCTGCTATCAACACTGCAAAGACTCTGGGCATTGACTTGGAGCTGGACTTGCTGTAAAAGGACCTGCCGAGCTCGTCGACGGGCCTCTGGCGAGTGGTCCGAGTTTCCTGAGTGGGAGGAAGACATAAGAAATGGGGCTCAAAACCTGGTGTTCGAGACATTTCCAATGCGATAAGGGTATTTTCATTTATATTGATCGAACTTCACGATCGAAGTTATCGCTTTCGCTTTCGCTTCTTGACCCCGACAAAGGCCAGTAGTATGCCCGTCCAAGGGCAATACGACTACCAATAGAAGGAACATTCTAACAAGTAAGATTAAAGAAGGGATGCCAGCTGATAGAGTGCTCAAGGATCCATGCGGCCCTCAAGATTACCCAGCTTCCCATCTCGAAATACATTAGATAAGAAGTGTCAGTAGTAGCGGTTGGTGCGCAATAAGAAGCCTGTCTAATATACTTTAACACCCCCTATCTGTATATTGACATTGAGTTCTGGTTGAATCAGAGTGGTGAGATGAATATTGCAAAACCTTCAAACATAAGGGTTGTGTAGTAGCAGATGGTGGTTCCCGCGCCTACTATTGTAGGCGATTTATGCGAGTCGGACAAATAATCAGGCTCAGCGGCAGCCAATTTGTGGACCATAGCACGGAAATTCACCAAGCTCTTCGCCTGGCGCAGTTTAGGCGCATTCAGAATACCTATGTAAGAGAATGGGTGAGAGATTACCTCCAAGTAAGGACACTTCCAATTCCGATTAGGGTAACTCCATTGAATTCGAACAACAAGGCAGTGTGTCACTTCAGCCCGGCCCCCGTGACCGGTAGTGGGAAAACTGCATGAGAACTGAGCATCTAGTCAGTCAGACCTTCTCGACTCACCTTTCTCTCCTTCTGGCTTCCCGCAGGCCGTCCATTGGATATAAAGCCTCCCGTTGCGCTGGACCTTCTCTCAGCAGCACCTTGCCAAACATCCATCGTAATGTTTCAGTCCCTGCCACCTACAGCATCTTTGCCTGGCCCGGGCAGATCGTCTCTGGACACCTCGGCGAACACCAAGCAGGTCAGTACCAGAATAAGCATTTGGTGGGAGCACATTACATTTATTAACGAGACATTCCTTTAGGCATCCACGCAAGGGAAACGCCATGTTTCAGGGGGCTCAGACCGGTCGACTGCTGCAAGTTCACGCAGCACACGGTCTACACCACACTCGTCAATTCGGGAACCTTTGCTTGTCAACATGACCCCCCAGCTCAAAGGATACAAGACCGAAGATTTCATCGAACTAGCCAAGTCCTTTAGCCAAGGCGCTGCAGAGCTGGTCAAGGCCCGAAGAGAGCTCAGAAGCACCGAAGAGAAATGGAAATCCCTACTACTTGTCGAGAACATCCTCATCTCACACTTTCACGAATTACCCCTTGAACCCAACGAACAGCAGATGGTCTTTGACATTCTTCAAGCAGGCTACGCTACATTCGATGCCGAGTTCCCTGGAGTTAGGGCCACTCACAACCGTCCAGCGGCTGTTCTCTCGATGGGTTCGGTCCGTTGAGTAGCTCAGCTCTCGCTTCATGTACCGGTGCCGTATGCTGTTGTTTCTCCCGAGCACTATTCTTCCTTCCAAGCCCTCTTCTTTTCTGGGCTTCATCTGTAGAATATTAGGATTATGAATGCACTTCTTTTGCCGCTTTTCTCTCTTTTGTGGCCTATGAGGTACGAGCGGAGGATTTTGTTGTCTTCATCGACAGGCACCGGAATAGTCGGGTTTAAAAGCGGATCAACTCCGGTGATCACGACCGTGGATGCCATGTCCAGGGCATCCTCACTTTTCAAGTTAGCCACCACCAGCTGAACCGTACAAGTTTTCATCACAAGGCCTCTTCATGGTCTTCGTCGATTTAACTCAGATCAAGTCAGAAACAACAATGGCGGTACATCAACGAATATTCTTCACACCACAGACTGCTGGCGACAAGCCTGCTCAAGTAACACGTTACAGGTAGTAAACACCAAGTCCGTTAGGTATATTCCCGGCCACTCCAACTCCTGCTAATAATGCCCTAGGTAATGCGCCTGTGAGGCTCGGACCAGTTCGATATCACGGTTGGGATCAGGGACCTTGTTCAACAGGAGTTTTGTGAACTGAATCTCGTTCAGCCACCAATTCCGGTACTGTAGTTCGTTCTTCTTGGCCTCGCGCAGCAGCCCTTCTTTCTCATCAAGTTCTTCTTGCAGGTCAGAACAATGCTCCTTAGCCTCCTTCAGTTCTCGCCTTGCCCGCTGTCCTGTAGCCTGCTTGCGCACAAGTTGTCTCTTCATCCGTTCAATGGTCGCGTGGAGAATCTCTTGTCCTGGTTCTTCTCTTTCTGGATCTGGCAAACCCTCGTTATTTACTCCATCATTTCCAGCAGGCAGTGATAGTACCCACCGTCATGGTTTGCACCTTCGTGTCGATTCAATCGCTGGCCTTCGGCATCATCCTCTGGCTTGTCATTGGCGTCTTCTGCAGAGAAGGCTGCGGCGGGCCGGAGGCTGACACCTGGGGTGTTCTATGGTCTTAAACAGTGTCAGTACATGCGCCAGATCTCTCCGTGCCTCCCTGTACTTACCTGTCAACAGCGCTTGCCCCCTGTCCATCCGTCGACTTGTGCTGCCATCGCTTATCGCAACAGGAGCGTCACCCTGCGTGTTTCGTCGACTTCGCAAATCTCTGGAGTGAGCTGTCACAGTTTCGATCTTGGGCATGATTGGTATAGGCTGACACCACCTGTTTTGTTTGTTCCTTTATAGAGCACAAGCCCCCCTGTTTATCGACTTCGCTAATGATCGTCCGCAACAAGTGTCTCATCCCGCAGGCGCAGAGACCTCTTCCAGTCACTGACTGGGCCGCAGTAAGTTTGTGACATTCGGTAAAGACGCATTCGAGTCATGTTTAGCTCCTCAAGTAGGGGAAGCAGACGGTTTATAGTTGAACCAAAACAATTTGTTCTTTAATAAAGCGCAACGCTGACAAGGTGAGCCTTATACAAACTGATACCGTTTAAGCTAACTCGAGCTCTGTGACTATAACGTGAACAGGGAGATGCCTAAGCTCCTGAATCCAGTGCCCCTTGTCGACGGTGATATTGCAATGTCTTCCACAATCAAGGTACGTTATGCTTCCCAATCAAATCTTCGACGTTAACAAACATATGCAGCGTGCCATTTGCTATGCCCTTCGCAAAGTCCACCTACGACGGAATTTCGCAGCAGATAGGCAGTCGCATCGACAGGTTGGAAGGATTACTTGGATGGTTCGACATTCAGTTTCCCATCTTACCCCCTTTTCCACGCCTTCTTTTCGATTCCAGGTGGAACACTCCACGTCTTGTTGCAATTTGAAGAGGGCCATCCTGCGTTTCCTCAATCAACATTTCGCGGAGCTCAATCGGAGAGAGGGGGAGTTCCGTCGCCATAACACGTCAACAGCGACACTTCCCGATTTCGAAACCCAACTTTTCGAACTTTACACGGCAAGCACCTGAAGCAGGTGCCTCATTTAAGGCCGTTAATGAATTTAGATAACAGATTTACTCTCTAGGTCTCATGTATCTGTCGTGCATGCATATATTCAAAGCCCTTAGCAGCGCCATCACTTACCCGTCGACTTCATCTTGCCCTGAGCTGGATATGCAAGCAACTGAATTTCCTGAACAATACCCCGCCTACTGCGGCTGCGGGACGGCCACTCTTAATTGATGGTTCGAACGTGCACAGTAATCCCTGGCTGAATTAACTGTGCAGAGAAATGACTCAATCTCGCTTCCAAGATGGCTGAGGTCCTTGATCAGTTATAAAGCTGTCTGGGTATAGTGCTCATTAGTATCTCTCACCTGTGTGCGACTCTCTGGGTTGAGGACGTGGTCGCTTCGAACACAAAGTGTATGTCCGTTTTCGACTTTCCCACCTAATCGATACTCATACCGAAGGCTCATCTGACTCCTAGCATCACACAATCCCTTCCTCACCTCTATGAGCTCACATCGCATAGGCTGTGAAGCATGTGGAAGAGGATTCGCCAATGAAACGACCCTATTTTCTCATCAACGCAAGCATTGCAAACAGGCCAAACGGAGCATTCGTGAAGTCTGACTGATGCCAGAGCGTACTGGACTGAGAGAGTTACCAAGCGCGTTCGCAGGGATCCCCCCTGATAATCGGAAACATGGGACAGCGCGAATGGTCTTGGGTAATTATACCTGTTGAGCTGTCCAATCCTCGAGCTAACCTCTTTCTAGCAGTCCAGAAGCACCGCGGAGAGCGCCCATTCCACCTTCAAAACATTAGCGAACACTTCTCAGGAGGCCAAGGGAAGGATCCTCAGTCAGCTTCGGGATTCGGGCCTGCATCAACCGATCCCTCTCCTCGTACCAACACTCTGCACCAGGCTTTTTAGAGAGGAGTGTCAACGAGGGTCAAGTACTATACTTGACAACGCCCTTCAAGTAGCCCTCCAACATCGTGAGTAGTGTCTTGCTTCGGTCACCCCAGGTCTGACTCTCCGATAATAGCAACCCCTGGCTCCTCTGCTGCTCTATGTGACACTCCCCATCTGCGCAGTGCACCAAATGCCCGCCAATGAATTTGCACTGACAAGGGTGTATCAGAACAACACTCCCTTGCATGATCCTGATGCATTTGGGGCTCTTGTCGACAGTAACGACGAGCCACAACACGCATCTATTCAAGACGATGAAGCTTCTCTAGCGAGCATCCCCGCTATGGAGCCTAAAGGAGCCCTCTTCCCCTATCCAAACAGAAGCTCTCTTGAACTTGGAGATTGGTGGGAAAAAGCGCCGAAATCACGGGATGCCTTCAGAGATTTAGTCCACATTGTAGGGCATCCCAGCTTCGTCCCCGCCGACATCGCGACTACCAACTGGGACTCCGTTCGCCAGCTCCTCTCATTGCCCATTCCCTCCCTGTCTTCTGACCATACACAGCCAGATGACTGGGTTGACGACACGAGCGGCGACTGGGTCACTACAGAAAATCAAGCTTCAGTCCCCCTTGCAGACAGGAGGACGTGGCTCGAATGTCAAAGAGTACACCGCTGGTATCCTCCATCATCGCAAACTTACTCTCTGTCATCCAGGAGCGAATCACCAAATCCGGAATGAACACTTACGCCGACGGTACGGGGGTTTAAAGCTTGTCTGGACACCTCCCGAGAAGCCAGAGGGCACGAGAGTATATGGCGAGATTTACACGTCTGACGAGTTCTTAAAGGCTGAAAAGGGACGTCATGAACAAAGATTCTTCCAGAGGAGGTGAATACGCTGGAGCGCGTAGTCATTGCTCTGATGTTCTGGACCGATGTGACGCTCCTGGCCCATTTTGGTACTGCTAGCCTCTGGCCTTGTTACCTATTTCTTGGTATGATTCAAAATATTGCCGGGCAAAGCCATCTCTTGCTTTATGCAGTCACGTTGCCTACTTTGAATCGGTAAGAGCAAATCCTGCCCCCAAAGGTCCACCTCTAACAGCTTGTATGTTTCCCAGCTTCCCGCTTCGTTTAAAGATTGGTATCGTGACATTTCAGGCAGTAACCGTCGAAGGATCTGGTCACGCATCTTGGCCGAGCACTGTTCCATAAGCAGTGGGACATCCTTCTGGACGACGACTTGTTGCATGCCATGGAATTCGGAATGAAAATTCTATGCCCCGACAATATCACAAGATTATTCTTTCCTCGCATGTTCACCTACTCTGCGGACTATCCAGAAAAGTGAGTGTCAGTACATTCGACGCTTGCGGACTACCACTCATCAATGTACGCGACCCAGGATGCTCATCGCTACACTTCGCCCCCAAGGACTGCACCCGTGCCCACGCTGCATGATCGAGAAATGCAAACTGCATGGCGTAGGGACAGCAGAGGATAATGAATACCCGCCGTGATGTGCGCATCGATAACGAAGCTTATCGATCCCTGGTTCAGTCTGCCAGAAGCTACATCTACGATCATGGTTATGCGGTTGGATGTGACAGGGGCGGAAAAACTTCTGAAACCCCAGTCGCTTGTGCCTATAACGGTGGGAGTTGTTTGCTTCTTATTTGACCAACTTTGTTAACAGCCGCCAGAATGCTTTCTCTAAGCTTGCGCCCTTTGGATTCAACATCTTTTCCTCTCTCGTTGTGGACCTGATGCATGAATTCGAGCTAGGAGTGTGGAAAACTTTGTTCATCCATTTGATTCGCCTCTGGAAGCAGAGGATAGGCTTAGCAAGTCTTCAAGTGTCGATGAACTTGACCGGAGGTACAATCAGCCATACGTGAGGCCGTGGGGGTACTGAAGAATTTGTTGTTCTAGATATCGGCTGATCCCTACTTTCGGTGTGGACGGTATTCGTCGTTTTTCCTCAAATGCGTCTGAACAGAAGAGGCTAGGGGCTCGGGACTATGAGGACCTTCTCCGGGTAGGTTTATCGACCATTGAGTATGCATGTTATTGACCAGTGAAGTCTAGTGCGCAGTCCCTTGCTTTCGAGGGCTTGCTACCCGGAGCCACATGACACCGTAGTCAAGGCTCTACTCAGTGGATGTGCTGAATGGCATGCCTTGGCAAAGCTCCGCGCGCACACGGAGAGCACACTGACGCTTTTGGAAGAAGAAAACGGTTGAGTTATCACAACTATTCATCAGAATTTTCGGTTACTACATGCAACACCTATGATACTCGTGAAACCTCCAAAGAGCGGCTGTGCGCGTCTCAGGTGCGAAGCGAAGGCGACCACCACAGGTCCCTCCAGAGCCCTCTTCGTCCAACACCACCCCCAGTCAGCTAGAAAAGCCTTCCGGATCGTCTGCTGAAAGCTCTGGTCCCCCCATTCCCCTGAGTAGTCAGTCCAGCGTGCCTTGTTGCTCAGATGTCCTCCGCAGATCTTTAACCTTGCTCCTTTCAGATTCAAGCACCACAGGGGCGTCTCTGGGCCCCCAATAACTCTATTGGCGTGACTGCAGGGTCAGCAGTACCCAAGTGACCCTGTGATTCCTTTCCAAAAGCACCAGCCGGTGGCGGGTCGCCTCCCACGGAAGCTCAATCTAAGCACGTACAAGTACCATGGCTTGCTTGACTACGCGTCAACCATACGTCAGTATGGGACCACAGATTCATACACATCTGAAAGGGTATCCGTGAATTTATTTCCTACCTGTGGCTACACTAACGAGCGACCTACAGGGAGAAACAGAGCATAAAATCCCCAAATCCTGGTTCCCGCGGACAGACAAAAAAACGTACAGAAAACAACTGGCAAGAATTGAGCGACGGAAAGCAAACTTCGGAAGATACGGCGTGGGATGTATCCCTGGGCTTCGTCGAAAGCAGGAAAGCGACGTAAAAAAGGTAGCAATGTCCATTCCGTTCGTCCTTGCAACTTCGGAGAACAACCCTGAAGAGGTTCCAACCCTTGTTGCATGTCGAGCCAACCAGCGCGACCCCAGCGCTCCGCGTAAGTTCTGCAGTGTTGCTTCTTGGGATGGTCCATCTAATGCTTTGCAGAATTTCCTACCTGACCTACGGCTCCATTTACTTCCCCGGCTTAAACAGGTAATCGAAGATGAGAACCCTCAGCAAGAGCCCCTACCTGCAGACGACCCAAGTGATTCTTCCTGCATCGTATTCAAGGGTCATCGTATTTTCAAGCATAAGACGATTCGAATTCGATACACCACGTACGACTTGCGCCGCGTTGAAGACATCGTTCGGGACTCAGGCGACAAATCAAACATCATGGTACTCCGCTCTGCATACCCATCTTCTAGTCCGGGTACTGGTGAAAGAAGACGCACATCCTTATCGGTATGCAAAGGTGCTGAAAATCTTCCATGGTAATGTCATCTATGTTGGCCCAGGGAACAGAGACTTTACGCCCAAGCGCCTTGGCTTCCTGTTCGTGCGTTGGTACAATGGGAGGGCATCCAGACTGCAGGCTCGTCTAGCCACAGTACCCGCCTCATTCTTCCCCATCAACGAACCTCACGCCTTTGGGTTTGTTGGACCCAGCAGACGTGTGCAGGGGGGTGTCATGTCATTCCAAGGTTTTCTCAGGGAATGGTCGAGGACGAAGAAGGCCAGTCGCTTTGGGCAGGCGATAGCAACGACTACCGAAGCTACTTTATCAGCAGGTTTGTTGCTTCACTTGGACACTCCTCTTCAGCGTCTGACTTTGTGGTAACACACAGGGTAGCCGATCGTGACATCTTCATGAGATATCTATGGGGACTTGCGGTAGGCCACAATATAGCCACGGCAAGAAGTGTCCTCCGGACCACTCATCGACCGAACATGAGCCACCAGCGACGGCTACATCTGATATTCTTTCCGCCTTCTTTGCCACAACCAGTTCGCAAGATGTGGGAGAAGGTGGCGACGGTGACTTGGGCGTCGCTGAGATGGTTTATAGGCACGATGATCTGAGCGGATCCGAAGGATCAGACAATGAAGAGGACGAAGGAGATGGGTCAGCTTCTGATGAATAACCGCTTTGCTGCGTTTCGCTGTAAGTTAGTCTAGATCAAGGGATTTTATTGTCGAGAATACTTGTGAATGCTTAAAACATGTTGATGAATGCCATCCGAGTCTTTGGAAGAGTACGAATGGCCAGCATTAAAACACTTCCTAAGGAGCATGGCGAGAGGCCGCCACCGTTGGCAGGTAGTACAAGTACCGGCCTAAGTGTCACTTGAAATGCGAGCAGTTGCGGTATCCTCCTGTTCCGGAGTTCTATCAGCCCGAACAAAAGCACGCATACCTCGTACGGACAGTAAAAAGTCAGTCAGGAACCGAATGAAATTGACTGGCCACAAACAGGCTACCGGGTTCGTATGAACACGGTTGACGCGTTCAGAGTAGCCGGGGGGGTCGAATTACCAATTGAATGCATCCGGCGTGGATTATGCGTAGGGTCAGCACTTCTGAGCCCAGTGGGGCAATTCACCGAGATGAGGTAACCATCTGAAAGCTCCAGTGCTCGAAAGAGCATTCCCGACCACGAAAGGTCCGTGCTGGACGACACGACATTTGTTAGCCATTCGAAGGCAACCAGGGATCATGTGAAAATGGTTGACGTATTCAGAGTCGTCGAGGCATGCAAGGTGATGAATTGCCATCCCAAAGCATCCAGTGTAAGTGTGCATAGTGCCGATCCTTCCAGCCAGTACGGCGATGTGCAGAGATGAGCTAACCATATGAAGGCTCTCAGTGTTCGAATGAGCATCACCGATCATGCAATGCCAGGGCGGGATGGTACGGCGTAGCTTAGCCATGCGAAGGCTGCTAGGTTTCGTGTGAACTCTGTTGACACTTCGAAAGTAATCAGAGCAAACTTCGGTATTGAGTAGGCATTCCGAAGTACTTAGACCCGACATGCACAGCAACTGGACGTTGCGAACCAGTTATGGCGTTGGGTGGAAAGGGCTGATCGTTTGAAAGCAGCCAGCGCTCTTGGGGGCATTGTTGATCATACTGTGGCCAATACGGAACAAACAATAACCACTGACCCGATCCGAAAAGGTGGGCGTTCAAAGGCACAGAATGGTAATTAATTGCCAAGGCGGAGCATGTGATGGCAATCAGGCAAAGTCCGGCCAACGGCATCTGGGAAAACCGCCGTTTCACCACAGCGCCTGATGGGTGAATGGCCTCCCGCGTTGTTCCACGCTTCCCTCGAATGGGTCCAAGATGTTCCAGACGAGATCAACCAGATGCCTGGCAGCGGCAATGGCATCTACGGTTCGACCGGTGAACCAGCCCCAAATCGCTTTCGAGCCTTTGTGGATGGTAAGCATGGGTTCCTTTCTACCGAATAAAATCAGTGGCTTACCTTGCAATCAGGACACATATGGAATGCCCTCCACCGTCACGCACGGCCCACAGAACACAGACGTCAACGCCGTCAACAGCTACAATGGGTTGGCTGGACAGGACCGGAAGCCTGGCGATGCCTTCCCCATTCGATACCTCAAACGCTCCTACACACGAGAACGCCCATGAGGATCTCCCCTCGGCTGGCCTCGACAGTCACGGCTACTCCCAGCAGGGGATACGTCGCGTCCTCAAACAACGTCCAGCTCAAAGCCCCAGCCCTTCCAATGGCCGGTCGGTAATGAATCGAGCATTGACTGGCAGGCATGCAATTGGGACGATATGTCGGCTTTCATGCCGGCTTTCGACCTTCGCAAACCTCAACCTTCCCGACTTCACATACAATGAGCCTGATGGTCTTGAGGGATCTGCTGAGATGATAGCACAGCACGAGAACAACAACATGGCTTCCAACGGGGGGTCAATGGGAGCAGGCCTATTACTTCTGATCCGGATGAGAAGGAATGGCTGGAGCTGGATGGGTGCAGAGTATCCTCGTTGGCGCTTCGCGGTCTTATACCCCCACCCTAGCTGCCTTTGTTCGCCACAACAAAGGCTACAATGCCAGAGCATCCTTTGCACACCTGTCATTGACCACCGGACGGCCCATTTTCTTAGTACTTACGTTCGAATAACTTTATCAGTTGCCGTTCCTCCATCTTGAAGGAGGATTTATTATTCGAGACGAGTTCCTTTCTTCGCTGAGCTTTCGTCGTAGCTTCGAATGAAAACTACTTACGCTTCTCCTAAATTTCGCTTATTATCGCTTGTTCTTCATGTTGCAATTTACCATCCAGGTGATATCCAAATGGCTAGGGAACGTGCTGAAGTTTGGTTTAAAGCCACAAAGAGAGGAAAGTTCCTGTGCCGCACTGGCAGCTGTACAAACGATACACCTGATGCTTTTGTCGTCGGTGGCCAGGCTAAGACCGGAAGCTCAAGGCGCTGGATCGCAGGCTGAGTATCGAAGATGCTTGGAGAATGCCCAACAAAATGATCGATGTCGAGGAAAAGACCAGACCGGAAGCGGACGGCGTGGGAATTCATATTTAATGTCCGCATCAGCGGGCGCTTGGTAGCCAACCATATTTTCCTTTGTTTAGAGAAGAATCTTGAAACCCCCACAGAGACCCAACGAGGAATGCATATGTTAGACGGATTTTCAGCCCTTAATGGAAAAAAATGCTTAGATAACGGCGATAAGTGAAAGACCAGCACCAATGTTTGTCCCTCGATGAGCATCTGGACTCAGAGTCGAAAGTACACGCTGGTAATAAGGTAATTCTGCAACCTTTATTGTTTCCATATCTTTCGGTAACCTTGAGAGCTCTGACTGACAGGAGGCGAGGATCCGACCTGGAGGGCAAGCTATGATGGTGGTATTAGCCTGAAGAGAAGCGCGACCGTCCCGGACAACGAGATTGGAGTAAAAAAGCAGGTGAACTGTTGATTTCAAGTTTGCTCGGGAACGCGCCTTGTAGCTGCCAGCGTTTGGTTATACTACATTTAATTAACCCACAATGGATAGAAAAGTCGGTCTGATACTTGGTTGTGGTAGAAATACATCGGCCAATCCAACGGGTACTAACTTGTGAACGGCTTGTCATCCCAGATCACATCAAACCGCTTCACCCGCTGAGCGGTCTTGAAAAAGACCTCCTTCCGTCTTTCTGCAGCTGATTGGACAGCATTTGGTAGTGGGCACCTGGGGGCAGCAGCATGGGAGGCAGTTCGAGCACGACGTTCAATATCACTACATTCAGCCCCGCGAACATTTCGGAGTTGGCAAGGAGATCATCAAGGAATGCAAAGCCATCTTCCTCACGCTCGAAAAGAGGTGCCCCAGGCACCCTCGCCAGACTAAGAGCCCACTGCAAGTCAGCCGTATGAGCTTCACAGAGGCAAAGGATGCTGTGCAGTAATCTGCGACGATGGACGCCATTTCCTCGGGGCAGGTTTTGAAGGGTTTCCATCGGTTACCAGCGACCATAACATGTAGTTGTTCCAGGAAAGGCATGCTTGGAAAGCGAGAGACTCAGATGATGTTTCGGCTAGTTCTTGATGATGGTTTCTCAGAAGCTATATCATCGCCGACTTGCTTAGTCTAGAGGTGTGAAATTGGAGGACCACTCACCTTCATTTGGGTACCCGAGGTGGCGGAGGGTCAAAGTCTTCAAAGGTATGCCTGACGCGAGACAGTATGTCGAATAAGTCTGTAGGATTGCATGTGCCAAAATCGATGGTGGAGGCATCTGTCGTAGAAGGTCTGGTCGAGGCTGTAAACAAAGGCCATCGAGCCATCGAGCCCGCCAACTGAGGGTGATGTGATTCGAATATGGGTAGGCCTCGGTGGCTTAACGACCTTTCGTGTCGCAAGGTAACTTCTCCACAAATGTAGGATCCAGTTCAACGTAGGATACGGCAAAAAATGCGTCTACGGAAGACGGCAATAACCCAGAGAATTCCCTGGGAAGTTCTAGACCGATGACTTTGAAACTCACGAGGGCATTCTCGGCAATGCAGCGGCCAAAGACTGCTGGGGAATGTCTGGAAGTCCTGACCAGTACTAGTTGGAGACTAGAGTAAAGGAAGATATTCCTTAAGCACCGCAAATTTTGGGCAAAGAAAGGGAGAGCCTCCGACAAAAAAATGAGGGGCAGTGCACGAGTTTCGGCGCTGATACAAAGCTTGATAGTGAACGAACGGGTGTAGTTGAGGAAGCGAGGATTCGCCTTGAACATGGATATATATTCGGTCCATGGTTGAGGGCATATATCTTGTTTTCGTCCCGTCGGACACCTTGGAAAGGATTGAGGCTGATATTTGAAAAAGATAGCGCTGGCTACGGTTGCTGAGGTGCCGTGAAAACCAGCGCCACATTCTTCAGTAAAGAGACAAGCTCTGGATATAGTATTGTGCCATATCTGTCTGATGTACTGAAAATTTCAGCCGCAGAGTCGACGATGGCATCGAGGATCTCGAATGGGAGCTCGGGTCATGGTGGTTTGGATGAAAAGCGCAGGCGGAGTTCTAAATCTTCGTCGACGATCAAACTTACCTTCGAGATCCTCGACACCATCATAGACTCGGCAGCTGAGTCCCTCAGTATCACGGGCATATATGGCTCACAGCCATCTCCAGAGCTCATCCTCTTGTTAAAAAATCTAGCCCTAGTGTCTCGTCACCTCAGCATACGCGCACAGCGCCATTTGTTTCGCAATATCACTCTTAACCCATATAAGGGTCGCAAAGAGGGAGAAAAAGGATATAGCATGAAACGATGGACGCATATATGGCTCTCTTTGACTCCAAACCTCACCTCCTTCGTTTCATTTGCTCGCTCGCCATCAGATTCGACAAGAGCAAAGGCTTGACTCCGCCAGCCCACTTCTTCTCCACAGTCATTCCCTTCTTCGCTGGCAATCTACGAGACTTGAGACATATTCTTATCTTCTCTCGTCGATTGGCGCTCATGGAAGATCTTTCCCAACGATTCTCGACTGGGTTTGGTGAGCTGCGTCGCAGAAAATGCCGGTTTGATAAGCTTCAAAGCCGTCGGTGTTGGGTTGCCCAAAGCATTCTCAGGCCTGCTACCAGTAGATCTGGTGGTACTTACTTTGTGGGGGGCAACTCTTGCTCAAGGGGATGCTGTGTGGAGAAGTATTTGTCGACTCAGGGTGTCGCAAACGCTCGGCCGACGTACCTGATGGTACCCAGCCTAATGGCCTCGCAGGACAACATGCTGGGTCCGGAGTCAGGACCAGTCATTCTTCGGGAGGCTGCAGTATCTTGGTTTTGGGCGTCGGCAATCTCAGCGCCCTGACTGCTCTCCTTTCCCGCGCCGCGTATCGTCTCAAGGGCCCAAACTCTTCGACATACAGTATTTTCCACCACCAGTGCGTCGTACCTGACACTTCCGCTAATTTCAGAAGCTGACCACAACTCAAGGACTGACACTGCACCATATAGGCTTCGCCTTGCTCCCGCCAGGATCCCGGTTTGCAGTCATGCCACAGCTTGAACAGCTACGAATCGTCTTCAGGTGTAACCCTCTGCTCAGCAGTCTTCTCTTGCCCGGGGAGGGTCCCAATTATCATAGTAGACTATTGCACTTCTTTCCTTCGCCTCCGTCAACTCGCTTTGCATGGACATCAAGTGGACTGTCCCTCAAGGAAGACCGCGGTAAGCTCCAGCCATCCATTCTTCCAGCCTCAGCCGGGCCCCGAATCTGGGTTTGCGCGCCTCGACAACCTGCTTGCTGACCAGGACGTCCTCAAAGAGCTAAAGAACGTCACATTGAATATCGGGATTGCATATAACTCCCTAGCGTGGGCAAAGTCCTCAATTGCTTTTCACATGGAGTCCACGGTAGGCGGTAGTAAGCGAGAGAATTCCCTCGGTGAGTCGACGCCAATGTCTTTGAAACTTGTGAGGGAATTGTCGGCAATGCAGCTCATCAGGGACCCGCTGGGCAACGTCCGGGAGTTCTGACCACCTTTGACGGAGACTAGAGAAGAAGAATATGGTCTTCAACCGCCGTAGATTGCTGGCGAAGAATGGGATGGCCTCTGATACAAAGTGAGAGCCAGTGCCCGCGAGCTTTGGACCGATAGCAAACTTGACAGTGAACGAGCGGGTGCAACGAGCAAGCGAGGATTCGCCTTGAATATGGATACATATTCGTCCATAGTCGAGGAAAGATATTCTGTTTCGCTCGAGCGGACACCTTGGAAAGGATTGACGCTAATATTTCGAAGAAGTACCGCTGCGCCTGGCTGTTGAGGTGCCGTGAAGTTAGCGCCACGCTTTTCAGTAGAGAGACAAGCTCTGGAGAGGATCTTGAGGCATATATGTCGGTTTACTGAGATTTTCGGCTGCAGAATTCAACGGTTAGCGTCCAGGATCTCGTTTGGGAGCTGGGTCATCGTCGTAAGAGTGCAGGCGGAGTTCAAGGATCGTTTGTCGATAAAGACGCCGCATGATGCGATCTGCTCGGATTGGGCGATCCATGCTTCGACTGCTTCCGTTGAGATTTCGACGGGAACGCAGACTCAACGTTCAACAGCTCGAGCGAGTGCTGGCAAGGATAAATATAGACTTACGAACAGTCTGCGAATGAGGATGATGGGGAGAAGGATCCTCTATCGAGCTCGCTCGCTCAGCGAGCGACGGCCACCGAGTCTAGGAGAAATATGGCTCAAAGTCATCTCCAGAGCTCGTTCTCTAAAGATTTTAATCCACAAAATTTTACAAAGATCAATGTGGAGGACATTGTTTTAATTGGACATCGTCCCGTATTTTCTCAACCTCTTCGCCCGCCGCCACGATCACCCCAAGGCTAGGGCCAGTGGCCAAACGCGGTCACATGGTTCGCGAGCCAAATATCGCGTCCACACAGATTAGATCAGTGGTCAGTGGCACAATGCCTATAACTGCGCCAGGCCACAACCCTGTCCACCTTCAACACCACTCCACCACCTATTGCAACCCATCTTCACTTTGCTCTCCCCACATACATTGGACCTCCAGCTCCATCTTCCACCATGCCCAAAGCCCAATCGAACAAGACCCGTAGCCACAACACCACCACGGTCGACGGCGCTACCACCATCCCGGACACGGATGACGTCCAACCCCCCAGACCCCCCAACTCCTTCATTGTCTATAGGAGCTCCCTTTGCAAGGACATGAATGAGCAAGGCCGTATGAGCGTTCTTAACAAAATGCCTGAAGCCGTAAAGGCAGATTGCAAGGACATCACAGGATTCTTGCTGTCCTTGGAGGAGAGGAGTCCAACAAACCCAGGAGGTGGCAAGTCCATTGGGCCATTCGCTGGAAGGTTGGTGGAAAGCAATGACACCCGAAGAGAAGGCTCCTTGGGAGCCAGGCGGCAAGATTGAAAGAGGAGCACGAGGTCAAGTACCCAGAATACAAGTACAAGCCGAGTGCTCCTGGAACCAAGAAGTCGGGGAAAGCCTCGCAAGCCCTCGCAAGAAGGCGAAGGAGGTCGTCGCTCGCGACGAGTCGACGATGACTACGCCTGCTCTTGCTTCTGGTAGCCAGCTCCCTCAGCCCATCGCCAACGGCACTGGCTTCGATAGCCATGTTCAACACCCCACTGCACTGTATGGAATGTCCAAAGACGCTCCCCTTTATGGAAGAGCTTTGCATGCCGACCATCAGACGTTCAATATGCCTACATTTGTACCAGGTAAGCTTCTCAAGTTTCTATTGCCTCTACCAAACTGACCTCCAATCAGATGACCACGCCGTCCTCCCCCCCGCGTTCCAGGCACATTCCGGCGTGTTTGGACGCGACCAAGAGGAGTTGATCACGAACCAGACGGCTGCAGCAGACGACGGGATCTATGGTTCAACCATTAGGCTTCCCCAGCTGCTCCCCATACCTGAAATGCCTCGAGTAAGTGCCATGGTTGATGAAGCTTGTTGCGCGACTGACCCTGGATTAGATGGGGTGAATGGCCTCCCGCATCGTACCATGCTCCTCTCGACGAGATCCAAGGCGTTCCAGACGAGATCAACCATATTGCCTGGCAGCGGACAATGGCATCTACGGCTCGACCGCGAACCAGCCCCAAGTTGCCTTCGAGCCTCTTGTGGATGGTAAGCAGGGTTCCTTTCTAACCGAGTAAACTCAGTGGCTTAGCTTGCAATCAGGACACATATGGAATGCCCTCCACCGTCACGCACCTCCCACAGAACACAGACGTCAACGCGGTCAACAACTGCTATGGGTTGGCTGGACCAGGCCGGAAGCCTGGCGATGCCTTCCCCATTCGATACCCTCAAATGTTCCTACACCCGAGAACGCCCAAGAGGATCTCCCATCGGCTGGTCTCAACGATCACGGCTACTCCCAGCAGGGACATGTCGCATCCTCAAGCAGCGTCTAGCTCGAAGCCCCAGTCCCTCCAATTGCCGATCGGTAGTGGATCAATCATGACTGGCAGGCTTACAATTGGGACGACATGCCGGCTTTCACGCCGGCTTTTGACCTCGCGAACCTCGACCTCCCGGACTTCACATACAATGAACCTGAGGCATTGAGGGATCCGCTGAGATCATGAGACAACGCGAAAACAACAACAGGGGTTCACGATTGGACCCAGTGGGACCAGAGCTATTCCTTCTGATCCGGCAGGAAAGATGGCGAGAGATGGATAGGCGCAAAGTGTCCTCATTGGCACTTCGCGGTCTTATACCCCAACCCCAGCCGCCTTTGTTCGCTACAACAAAGGCGAGAAGGCAGAGCATCCTTTGCACACCTGTCATCCTGACCATCAGACGGCCATCTCTCAGTACTTACGTTCGAATAACTTTATCGGCTGCCGTTCCTCCATCTTGAAGGAGTACTTATTATTCGTGGCCTTTTGCGAGTTCCTTGCTGGGCCATCGCTATAAGCTATTGTCCTTAGTTTCATCAAATGAAAAGATGCTTACAATTCTCGTAATGTTCCCTTTATATTTTCTCGTCAGGATACAATGGCCATCCAAGTGACATCCAACGGGCCGGGAAAGCTTGGTTGAAGCCACAGAGAAAGGAAAACCTCTTCTGTCGTGCTGGCAGCTGTGCAAGCGATATACTGATGCTGCATGATCGGTGTAAGGTCGAGATGTTAGCGGCGTGTGGATCGGGACTACCTTAGCAGCTTGAGTATCGGACGCTTGGAGGGTGTCAAAACAAAATGACCGATGTCGCGCGGAAAAAGCACCTGAACGAAAACGGACGGCGTGGGAATTCATATTCAATATCCGCACCAGTGGGCGCTTGGTAGCCAGCCACCTTGTTCTTTGTTTAGAGAAGAAACCCCACAGAGACCTCAAGCTCTGCGCGATCAAGTGCAGCGGGATGGGTTTGAAGTATTCGATAAGACTATTGAACGCGTAGAGAAGCTCTCGGTCGTGACGAACGTTTGGTATGGAGAATCTCGAGTTCGTTGTAAGGAACCCCCTTTAGAGCGGTACCTGGCATACTGCCGGCAGTTTCCTGTAATACCTAGAATGGTCATCAACTCCATTGATCTTCATGGATTTTTCGCGTCTAAACAACGTTGTATGTCGTCTATAGCGCCTCGAAGCTGTTCATAAGGCCCTCGCTCCGACTTTCAGACAGTTCTGGTTAGAGATTCCGGGCCGGCCGGACCACGTGAAGGTCACGTCGCGTCGCGTACCGGAGGAGTCTCAATTTGCTTTCTACCACCCACCACCATTAGGGTTTTCACCAGCGAAGCTGATTACAGCGATGGGCTACATCGGATAATCTCGTCTGCAGGAAGTGCAGTAAAGTTGTAGGACGCTGATAAGGCAGTGCGAGATCCCCGACGAGGATGAGGTCGCCGACGGCAATTTAGCTGATCTGTTGGAAGGTCAGTGGTAGTTTTTACAGAGGCTGGATCATAAAACTCACGTCTCACAGTCACTGTGGAGAGAAGTGGCAGAGAACAGCGACGAGATCCGAGAGTATTCAGGTTTTCGCCGTCTGCCTTTCGCATGAGAAAGTCGGAGGCAACAGCAGCAGCAACGATGGGCAAGCTCCTGGATTCCCTATGATCCGGGGTTAAAGGCGGAAACCGATACTGTCGTTCGTGATGCATCGTGACACCGAAGCTGGAGACCAAGACGGTACATATCCTACAAGCCACTCCTTGAGCTCGATGTTGAATTCGTTCAGCGTCTATCCCGTGCTGCCAAGTTCGGTCATGGTCGAGCGGGCCGGCGAAGGGCAGACGTTCGATCAGAACGTTATCGTGTTTGCAAAGGTCCAAGAACTTCCGCTTGGTCCCTGGTGCGCTGCACAACCCACAGCCGTCTGCCGACCGTTACACTCTCAAACAACTGGCCCCTCTCCCACCAGACTCAGACATATCTCAGGTCTGTCGGGTCATCATTGAGATCTTCGGCCTGTTCATCGATCACCCCCAATGCGACCTCGAAGGCCAAGCAGGCGAACAGGCGGGCCAAGACAAACCAAAAGACGCGTGAGGGATATTGCGTATCTGTTTTGGTAAACTTGGAAGGGTGAGTGTATGCGGGCCTCACCATGGACTTCGACTTGATTCGCCCGTCACAGGCCGATTTCACCATTCTTGAGATAACTATGTCGCCGTCCAACGGCTCGACGAGAGTGCGAAGAAGGACAAAGGTATGCTCATCCTCCACCATTCGCCTTCTCTATCTCACATTGCAAGGTGCACTGGGAGACGAGGCCGTCCGCTTCTTATAGGCATCCCATCTTCAAGAAGCTTAATGCACCATTCCCCACGCTTACCTTTCAGAAGATTGGTTCGGCCTCGCAGAGCAATTCGTCAATGCTATCTACGAGTGAGATCCTGACGCTATAGGCGACGATCCTGCAGCCGTGAGGATGTAGAAGACGCCAAGCTGCTGGTATGTCGTTTTTTCGAGTTCATGTTCCTTTCACCCTGACGTATTATGGTCGATATAGCCGTGAAGAAGGCTGCGGGAGTGAACACAGTCGCAGTGCCAAGGATAAGGTCGGCAATAACTCCTCGAAGTTAATCCAATCTCTAATCGTCTTCGATGATAAGTAGGACAGGGCGAACCATAAATCACAACTTGAAAAGAAATATTTGGGGTACGCATCACCAAGAGCAAAGGTGCCCAGAACTGGAAGGATTGCCCCTCGCCTCCATTCGTTCAGTTCAGCTCCTTATTCTTAAGGAGGGGCGTAGCCACGACTGGCCTTAAAAACCCTGTTAGAGACGGGCCGACTTCTTTCATCTCCCAACCACTGGCTTCTAGAAGACCGTACAGTTGGCCTAAGGTGCGCTCCTGTCCGTTCATCAAGCTCATCATCTAGTAAAAGTAAGATCGATCAGTTTAGGGGCACCTGTCGACAGGCCGTATTCCGTTACTCACAATCATATCAGCACAGTATCCAGCTATGTTGGCCGCTCCGTAGTTGGCAAGCAAAGGCTCAGGCGCTTCGCGAGAGACGGCGCTCGGAACTTTGGTTCGAAGGCGGCTCTCTTCATCATCCGGAGACGAACGACAAGCATAAGGGATCACACTGTCAATGAGAATGAGCCTCGTATCATCCTGGGCCGCCTTGCGAAGGTTTTCGAGGATCTTTTTGCATTCCGAGTCTGGCCAATCGTGGAGGATTTGCTTGAGAAGAAAAACTGCCACTTTTCTCTTACTGGCAGGAGGCTGCTCGCGGAAGAAATCCTGGACTATGACAGGATCGTTAGGTATATTTGAGCCGACATACAGGTCCTCGTGGCTTACCTTCGAATGTAACCCTTCCAGATATATCCTACACGACGTTTCGCAAATGGCTTCAGATCAATATGCTCTGTTTGTAAGTATGCAACACACACCTTTTTTCCTGGTTCCACGACCCCTTCCAGGTCCTGGACGACGAATCGGAGCTCTTGGAACTCCTTTGCCAGCGCAATAGAGCATGTACCAAGCCCCACCGCCAACATCAACAATGAGGGAGTTGTCGTCAAGATCCCCCCACCGGTAAGCTATTAATCGACGCTCAGGTGAGACAATGGTGGATCGCTTCGTGTAGCTTACCCTGGCTGATGGCTCCGCTCTGCATGGCAGCCACACCGCGCATGCCCAAGTTGAACCGCTTTCTTCCTTTTCTGCTGCTCAGGATCATCTAGTCCATACCAGGACCAGATGTCGAGCCCGTCGATACCAAAAGCCCGATTCAAGGCTGTAGCTGTTCCAGAAGTCGGAGTCTCGAGAGCGGTGTCTTGGAGACTCTCATAAAGATAAGCGCTTGATTTCGCAACTTCATCGAATCTTAGGTGAGGACATTCAGAAATATTCTGGAGAGGAAGGGAAGTTTACACATACTGATGTCCCAAAAGTGCAGGAAGTCCGTTGGTGTTGTCGTGCTTTGCGTCAGGACTAGAGGGGTGAACTCCTGACTATGATGACTGGCAAGTTGTACTTACTTTTCCCCCCAACTCCTCGACAGACTTTCCCGTGTCCATCATGGACGAAAGTCTTGTGTTGGCAAAAACATGCGGCCTCACTTCTTTGTAGATGTGCTGGGTGGCAAGGTACCGAAGGATGCGCTCTGTTGTGAGTTCATCAGGCTTCAGGCTTCGGTTGGGCTTAGCGAAGGCGCTCTCACCAAGCTTGTCTTTATTTCCAGGCATTTTGGCTTTCTGGGAAATTTCTGTAATGCCCAATCCCTACGTAATCCGGTCAGCCAAAGGCGATGTAACAGCTAAATGCACTAGCCTGAGGACCAGCTTCCCGAAGTATCTCTGTCACGTTGGACTCGAGGCATACCCTGAGGGCTGCGGTCTGCAGATGCTGTAGAAGAGGACGTCGATCACAGGTCAGGACTGGTTAAGTTCGACTGTGGCGCACCCCTGAGATCAAACCGAGAATGGACTCAGCAGGTGGCAAGACCGCCAGCGTAAGCTGAAAGGCGGCAGCAGCAACTTGACGGGCAGCTTCAGCCGCATCTGGCCTGGTCATGCGGAAAAGCTCGAAATTTGACCCTTCTGGCTCGGGCTCGTCCAACCTAGGGAACGAAGGTCCTTTTCCGGCACAAGCGTGTTGGAGGGTTTCGACAGACGACGTGATGGTCTTCACGAGCTGCTGGAGATAATCGCCTGAGAGTTGCGGGGCGCCATCCATGCTTTCGCGAGGCTCGATAAACGGTGTGGCGGTCTCGCCGAGCTGGAGGGGGTCAGCCTCACAAAGCTTATGGGGGTAATCATAAGCGGATGAAGACTCGACGTCGGTGTCGCTGGACGACATTAAAGCTAGTGATGTTTTCATTGATCCCTCGACATACCTAGGTTTTATATGAATAGCGGAGGTGCTCCCGGATGTTAGTGATACGGAGTTATGATTGGTGAAGGATGAAGGCAAACTTCATCAAACTGCAGTGTGATCCATCATATCAATACTAATATGTAGGTCCTCTTCGCTCACAGGAACCGAGAATAGCACTGTTATCCGATTTGTGTGGGACTCCACATCCCATACTTGCTGCACCGTGTAAAGGTCTCTTGAAATCTTGACAACCAGTGCGATACTGATAAGGCAAGGTGGGAGATTCTCCGATTCAGCCTGACGAGAAAACCTCTCATTCATGTGCCTAATACATGCACGGAGATTCTGAATCCAGGCGTTTTTATCGGCCCCACCACCCATGTTGGATTCCTCGTCCGAGCCTATTTTATGCCCTTCGAAATCGAAAATATCCCATTGATATGCATGTTTGTGCGCGCCAGTATGTACACATATTCTGTAAGCTCGGCAACGAAGGAAGTTGGCCTCAAGTGAAGATGTGTCAACAATGGAAGCAGCAATCGAAGGCCTTCATCAACGGCACAAATCACGAAGGCACAGGTTTATCCCAAATACAGACTACATCTAGTGTATCACATAGCCAAAAGTAGGCTCAAGGACAGACGGCCTCAGAGGTGGCTTTCCGAGCTAAGCCGCCCTGTAGCCTTTCCTTTGTCCTTTCGATCATACATTCCCAACTCAACCCTGATGCCTGTACTACCAGTGTTTGCCCCGAAGTCGTCTCTTCCCCGCTCCCGATGCTAACATCGTGTTCAAACATAGCTTACACAACACGATATGAAGTACTTACCGAGTCCCTGTAGGTCTCGGGTTCAGTCGTCTGTAACATTTCTCTCAAACTTTGTCGGGATAGGAGAGTGTCCATAACGGACTAGTGGCGCCTAAGTAAGTCAAAAGATCGCCATTAGAGATCTCTAATGCTCACTGCGCAGTAGATAGATCCGATAGGGATGGCAGTGATCTTAGCGAGGAAGGTGTTGGGCAAACAGAGGTATACCACTAGAGTGATGATGGCAAAAATACTTGCAATGGCGCCTACATCGGGCTGGATTAGTAAAAGTATGACACCCGAAGAGCCATAGCTACCGGTCTGGATCGAAGCACGCAAGAGCCGCTTCAGAACCCTTTGGGAGCCTTGAAAAGATGTGCTCGACAGCTTCAGTGTCCATGCCAAAGTCACTGAGGGACGTTGGTAAGATGTCTAGGGCAAGCTGGCGAAAGAGATAAAAACGCCTACCAGCAATGGAGCAATCCGAGATGACCTCAAAAACGAGCCACACAGTCACCCAAGACTTTAGTATGAACCAGTCCTGCAGTCCTGAAGGCAGCAGGAATAGTCTTATTCCCAAAACTGTTCCGCATGTGCATCCAGCAACAGAGAATACTGTGAGCAGTGATGCGACCAAATACTTCCAGCGAAACGAGCTCAGAAGACGGAAAGCCCTAACAAACATGAAGAGTGAGACAATTATCTATGAGTAAGAGTGCACTGACCTGAAGATAAGAAAGAGCTGGGCAATAAACGCTGAAAATGGGATCCCCAAGAATGCGACAAGCATCATCCAAGGGATCCTCCCTGAGAGAGATTGGCGACAATCAGGATCAAGCTTAACCTTCAAGCTGAAGTCCGACTCACCGGTGAAAAAGACCTCGATGTGTCCGTAATTTGCGATACTATATGTGTGCAGGCAGAGAGTCAGAGCAAGCCGGCGATGGATACATCGGACCCTACCAGTAGTACCAGACGAGAGAAATAGACCTAGAGGCCGTTAGACAGGCTCGCACAGCGCAAGACTATTCCACATACATTGCGACGTGAATTGTGTTAAGGGCATACAGCAGCAGCATAGGAACCCTTCTCGCATAGTCGTAATCAGTAAAGGCTGGTCACTCAACCGCGTCAGGACGAACCTAATCCAAAGTGGATCTTTCTCCTCTAGGGCAAGAGATATCAGTGTGGTTCGCCCATGAGTTTGAAGGGCGTACCGGACGTGAGATAGGAGAGATATTGGTATGTTACGAGACCGTAAATCCATATTTGAACTGAAGGGAATGAGAGTCAGACGCAGGCCAAGGGACTTTTGATAGGACAGGGACGTGCGCATGGATCCGATCGTAAGCGCGCCTTTTACAATCATGAGTGCTGCGGACGTTTACCAAGCGGGTACAAAGTGCTTACCGACGGTGTCTGCGATGAGGGACATTACTGGCCTGTATGGAGTGTCATGAGAAGTAAAAACTCACGGTAGGCTCTGGGTAAGTTTATAACGGGCTGGAGGACCCACTCCATTTCATCACACGCAGTGGTATAAACTTGGACATCAGCGCTCGTTTGCCGCTGGAAAATGTGCATGAGGGAGTACGTGTACACGGCCTATCCGTTCCCAGAATAGAGGATGATATTGGGATGAAAGCGATGGTGAGTACCAATGTGTGCACATCGTAGATTCTTAGTTGCACGGGATAATTGTGGCGCATCCTCGATGAGAGCTCAGGGTACCAAAGGTATAAGAAAGGGGTTCTTTGCTTGTCGAACTCACGCTGGATCACCACGTTCTCCGTGAACTGTCAATTTAAGGTGGACTATCACCACTAGACGGCAATCTATGTACTGGTAAAAAATATGCAACTGAATAATATAGTATGGCATACCCTATCTGTATGTGGAGCCTTGCTATTAGAAGCCGTTGTTGATCAGGAGTGTTCCTTGAAACTGTAGACAGCCTGTACCCCAATGATTGAGATTGTATGGGCGGGAGCCGGAGCATCATCAAGAGCGATAGTGTGTCTTTCGAGCGATTCAAAAATACTTACACTCCAAGTCCTCCCTCATCGGGACTTCTGATTGCTGGGTAAAACAAATCTGCCCAGCCTGCCCTTTTCGGCAGATTGAATGGCACGGAGGGTCACATTAATTTGAGCGCTTCTCCCGCCCCCAAGGCTGATTAGGCGGTGCGCGATCAAGTGGGTAAGTCTTGGGACGAGTCTTGAGCGTGTGGAGGAGGTTTCAGGAGTCCGTCATGCTGACGAGACAAGAATGAGATGGATTGAGCGAAGAGAATTCCTGGTCCATCGGGACAACGTAGGCGTCACTCGAGACACGCCGGTGGTACTAGCGAAATCATTTTTTTCTGGCCCTTCGCCTCTGGGCGCGTAATTTCAGGGGATCGCCGTAAAGACCGGACCCCCACGTGAAAGTCACGTCGCGTCGCGTATCGGAGTCTCAATTTACCTTTCATTCTCACCACAACCACCATCAGGTTTTCCGCCCTCGAGGCTGCCCACAGCGATGGGTTACATTGAAGAATTTCATCTGCAAGAAAGCGCAGCGAAGCTCGAGGACGCTGACAAGGCATCTCAGTACGAGATTCCTGACGAGGATGAGGTTGCTGACGGCAATTTGGCGGATTTGTTGGACGGTCAGTGGCGACTTTTATAGGAGGTGGATCGCAAAATTCATATTTTCCATAGCTGCCGTGGAGAGAGTGGCAGATAACAGCGACGAGATCCGAGATAGTCAGGTTTTTGCTGTGTATTGTCTCTGCATGAGAAAATCGGAGACAACACCAGGGGCCACGATGGGCAAGCTCCTGGATTCAATTTCATCAGGACTGAAGGCAGAAACCGACGCTGTCATTCGCGATGTCGAGGCTGGAGACCAGGACGGGTACATGTCTCACAAGCTACCCCTGGAGCTCTACGCGTTTTGTTGAATTGGTTCAGCACGGCAGCCGACAAAGTCAAGTCTGCACCAGAGGACGCCCCGGCGCCCAAAGGGAAGCGGGGAAGAGGAGGAAAGGCCGCTACGAGTAGGACAGCAACCAGGCGTGTCGAGAATTGGTCGTGGGAGAGCCAAATCCCCGATGTGCTCTCTGCCATTCTCCGACTCCTGGTCAAGGTGCAGACTCAAAGGATCTGGACCACGTCGGGTGAAAGAGATGCATTCGTCAAGTGAGTGTCTGCATTCACTCGTCAAATCTAGACCTAATTCCTTGTAGCTGTCTTTTGAAACCTGCCTACAACGTACTATCGAACGAGCAGTATATGAAGAGCGGCGAAATCAAGAAAGGGATTTTCAACGTGCTCTGCCATGGCGTCAAGTCTCACAACCAATCCACCCCTTTGCAGGCGTACTTCCAGGGGGCTCTCGACTTTTACGAGCACCTTCCTGAAACGCTCGCCGAATGCCTGTATTTCCTCGCCTCCAAATTCGACCACGGTCAAACAGGCGACGAAGTTCTGCGAAAGATTGCTGGCCAGACGTTCGATCAAAGCGTCGACGCCAAAGGTCCCAGGACCTATGCTCGGTTCTTGGTGCACTACACGACCCTCTGCCCACGCTCGACGCTCAAACAGCTGGCGTTGCTCATCAACCAACAGGACTCGGACGCGTATCCCATTCGTCAAGCCATCATCGAAATCCTCGGATTGCTCATCGACCACCTGCAAAGCGGCATCGAAGACCAAGCAGGCAGTGAATCAGCAGGCCAGGACAACCAAAAGACGCAAAAGGAGATTGCAGGGATGTTTGAGCACATCTTTGAACGCCTCCTCGACAACTCGTCGTATGTGAGGACCAAGGTGTTTGCCGTGCTTAACAAGATCTGCGACCTCAAGACCAAGTTTCCAAGGTACCGGATCAAGATGGCGACGTATGCAGCGGAGGCGTTGAAGGACAAGACTGCGACGGTTCGGAAAGCTGCGATTTCGCTCCTGGTCAAGCTCATCGAGACGCATTGTTGGAGTGAGGCGGATGGAGGGTTGTTGTCGAAGCCCAAGTTCAAGGAACTTTACGACGATGCTACGAAGGAGCTCAGTGAGATGGAGGGAAAGCTGGGGAAAGTCGTGGAGAGGGCAGATGATGACGAAGAGGCGCAGGAGGTGCCGAGCCAGAGAAAGAAGTCAAAGAAGTGGGTGCCTTTCTTCTTGCTGCTGGCAGCCTTCTCATATTGACCATTCCACAGGGCAAAGAAGCGCCAGCGTGGTGATGATGAGATGGAAGTCGACGACGAAGATGAGAATGAAGACGAAGACGAGGATGAGGACGATGAAGAGGGTGGCGACACTGAGCCAGAGGACGAGACCATGTCTGTCGACGGCGACGGTGCAGGCTCTCAGAGACCGCCTCTTCGACCACGCCAGTCGATCATCGACGTGAATGCCCTCGCGGAAGAACAAGCTGCCGTAGCCTCCCTGCAGGAGCAAGAATATCTCCAAAAGAAACTCGCCAGGAAGTACTTCAGGGAAGGCATGTACTTTATTGAACTGGTCGAGGCTGCCATGGACACGATCGAGAAACTTCTCGGGTCGAAGAGCAAGCCAGAGGTCCTCGAGGCGATCGATTTCTTCAGGATAGCTCATGTCTACCAGTTTGCTCAAGCTCAGGTAGTGTCCTTGCCCTGACTTTATGGGAAGGTGTATTAAACAGATGGACAGAGCGGGATTAAGAAGATGTTGCATCTTATCTGGACCAAGGATAACAACGCCACCATTGCAGAGGACGGCAAAGAGGTCAAGGGAATCCGACAGAAGTTGCTCGAGTGCTACAAGCAGCTTTACTTTGACCCTGTCGTCGACTTGGAACCTAGGAAGCAAGTTAGCCGGATCGCGAAGAACCTCATCGAGTGCGTCGACACCGTCCTTTCGCTTTTTCTCGCTCATCCTGACCACTGAACCTTCAGGCGTACCTATGAAGCCACCCTAGCCGAGCTCACGAGTTTGGAAGAGATGTTGCGTATAATGATGGAAGAAGACTACATCCACCATGACATCATCTCCAAGCTGTGGCAAATCTATAGTACGTCGCCCGAATTTTTACCAAGGCAGATATGGCTCAGCATGAGTATGTATAGCCTCCCACCAACACATTCCCCATGAGCAACGCCGAGGAGCGATTATCGTATTGGGCATGATGGGCATTGCGAGGCCTCAAGAAGTGCTCGCCGACCGTGTTGAGGTGATGTTGAAGGTTGGACTGGGAAAGCTTGGGAAAGTGAGTGACGACAGTGCATCCTGAAAATTTGACTCAAATTCCTCGCAATAGGCCGACCTTACCCTCGCTCGGTATACATGTGTTGCCCTTCAACGACTTAACGGAAGTGCAAAGAAGGTGAAAGGTATGTCCTTGCCCTCCGTCGTTCACCTTCTCCAACTCACGCGTCCAAGGTTCACTGGAGGACAAGACTGTCCGCTACCCCATGGACAACCCCATCTTCAAGAAACTCATGTCGATCACCACCCATGCCTGCCGTTCAAAAGATTGGTTCGGCCTCGCAGAGCAAGTCATAAACACTGTCTACGCCCTTGGCGAGCACCCTGACGTGTTCTGCAATGATCTCATCAAGAGGCTCACCATCCGGGCATTCTCGCGTGGCGCTGCTGGAGGTTCCACCGCGTCTGGTGACGGGGGAGAAGGAACACCACCCGAGAAGGATCCTGAGGCTATGGATGAGGATGGGCAGCCTCCAGCGCAACCTCCAGCGCAGACGCAGGACGGGGAGGACGAGGCGATGAACCCTGAAGGTGATGCCCCGCCGACTATCAGCCAGGCCCCCAGGGCGTCATCGACTGCTCCTGCCGACAAGGACCTGGGTGACGCATTTGAGCTGAGCCAGCTGTTGTTCGTGGTTGGCCATGTTGCGATTAAGCACATCGTCTATCTTGAGCTCGTTGAGCGTGAATGGAAGCGCCAGAAGGACGCCAAGGCTGCTGGTACGTCTTTCTTTAAACATCATGTTCCTTGCGAAGTCTGATGTGTGGGATGTTTGCAATAGCGGAAAAGAAAGCTGCTGGGGCGGACACGGGTCGGAATGCTAAAGACAAGGACGGTGATGAGCTCGACCAAGTTGCCGGAAACGCCGAAGATGAAATCGGTGATCAGATTGCTGCTATCAGGGAGAAGGAACTGTTGTATGGCTCACAATCACTTCTCGCTATCTACGGTCCCATGATCGTACATATCTGCGGTAGTCCTCACAAGTTCAAGGTACGCTTTCATGTCTTCCTTTGCTGAAGCTCGGCTGACGAGTCACCGGTGCAGAACCCAACACTCCGAGCCGCAGCCACACTCGCATTCAGCAAGTTCCTCTGCGTCAGCTCCCAATTCTGCGACGCCCATCATCGACTCCTATTCAAAATACTCGAAACCTCTCGGGATGCCAACATCCGAAGCAACATTGTCATCGCCCTTGGGGACGTTGCCGTCGCGTTCAACCATATCATTGACGAGAACAGTGCCGACCTCTATAAGGGTCTATCGGATAAGAACATGACGGTGAAGAAGAACACGCTGATGGTGTTGACGCATTTGATTCTGAATGGGATGATCAAAGTCAAGGGACAGTTGGGTGAGATGGCCAAGTGTGTAGATGATTCGGACGAGAGGATTGCGGACCTTGCGAGGTTATTCTTCTCGGAGCTGAGCACGAAGGAGAACGCGATTTATAACAACTTGCCCGATGGTATGTGCTGTCGCCTTTTTGCTTGGTCTAAGACCGCTGACGGGAGATGGTACAGTTATCAGCCACTTGTCAAGTGGGGACCATGCCGTTGACGAAGACAAGTTCGAGAGCACGATGCGATACATCTTTACGTTCATTGAAAAGGTTCGTTCTCCTTCATTCTCTCCTTTTCCCCGCAGGCAACACGCTGATTACCACCATCTCCTACAGGACAAACAAGCAGAAGCTATTGTCCAGAAACTCTGCGAACGGTTCCACCTCACCTCTGATGCGCGTCAATGGCGTGACATTGCCTTCTGCCTTTCCCTCCTCCCCTTCAAATCCGAGAAATCAGTCAAGAAGCTGATTGAAGGCCTGCCGTTCTACCGAGATAAGCTGCATGAACCCAAGGTGTACGCGAGGTTTTTGGAAATCTTGATCAAGGCCCGACAGAACAAGTCGAAGGAGAAGCCGGATGCCGAGTTGGATGAGTTTGAAAAGGTGTGTCTTGCCATCATATATTTAGGCGGCGAGGAGTGACTCAACGTTTCGCAGATTCTGGAAGAGCATAAGCAGGAGGGCGAGGCGGACCAGGAACTCCAGAAACTGGTGAAGAAGACGCAGAAAAAGAAAGCCACGCGAGGTGAGTGGATTATGGCTTGACATAGAATTAGCCCTGACTGGATTGTGAACTAGGCCGCAAGAAAGCGGCAGCACCTGCCCCAATGGACGAAGACTAGTCGTAGCGTCCTTGGGTTTTCTGTCATATTATCGTATTCTCTTGGTCATATTATATCTGTATACTAGATTCTATCTTACGAGCGCCTATTTTCTCATCTTGCTATGCGTCAAGCGCGTATATTTATCTGATCTTCCAAGCTGGCCATTGTTCATCGTCAGGCACAAGCGCTCACCCATGACCCTATTGGGCATCTTGTTCGCACGTTCACTCTCTGGCAAACGGGCCGCTTAACCTTTCCTCTTTGTTGGTACCATCTTCATCGTTCCCAAGTCAGCCCGAAGATCGCACAGACGGGCTCATGTCTCAAACGGGAATGGAAAGGAATAAAGTTGTAAGAGTTCTTTCATTGCAGATTTCACATAAGCTACAGAGGCATTCAAGAAACAAAGTCGTGACGACAGTGCGCACACAAAGGTACCATGAACAGGCGCGTCGAAAGGGAAGTACCAAAGGGATTGAAACGTAAGTACCAAGTCGCAAAGGGCGTTAGGCAGGTCGAACTGTCGAGGGAGACCCGTGGGTGATTTTTGGCTGCGGACCAAGGAGGGTAGAGACAATTTAAAACGCGTCGTCCAAGGCACCCTTCATCCATTCCGTTGTTCCTCCTTCTGCTGAATCAGAAGCCGTAGTTCTGATTCAATTGACTCGCATAGGAAGCCATGTTGTTGTTTTCGTGTTGGGTATAGATCTCAGCGGATCCTTCGAAGCCCTCAGGCTCATTATACATGAAGTCAGGGAGGCGGAAGGTTGCGGGGTCGAATTCCATTGCGAAAGCCGACATGCCTGCCGAGCTGTACGCCTGGAAGCCATTGCCTAACCCATCTTCGTTTGATATGGGAGGTGCAGAGACATTAATCTCGGCTGTGTTCGAGGATGCAAGGGGTTCTTGCTGGGAGTAGTGGGTCAGCCCTTCATGGCTGGCTGAGGATTGGCCCTGTTCGACATTCGCGGGTGTGGGGAGGTTGGAGGTGTTGAACGGGGAGGTCATGTAAAGGTTTCCGATCTGGTCAGACCACCAGTTCAGTCCAGTGGCATCGTCACCATCCTCGTTCTGCATGCATTGCGTGGCGGCAGGTGGCACTTCATATTCAACCTGTTTGACAAGGTGAGACTCTCTGGCTCGAACGGAAGGGAATCGCACTCACCATTTGCATAGGCTCGAAGGTAGGCTGGGGCTGAGCGCAGCTCGAATCGTGGAACCCGTTGCCACTGCTACTTCCAGGCATCTGGTTTTGTTGGATACTGTCGAGATCTACGAAGGATGCTTGGAACGAAGGGCCAACCATCTAAAGTATAAGGTCAGTTCAGAACAACTTATAGCTGCTTGTCGTACTTACCTGGGCCAGGTTAGAGGGAACGATCATGTGAGACCCAGAGCCGTAAAGCCCTTCGCTACCTCCGGGCATCTGGGACCCCTGCCTTTCAAAGATGCTTTGTGGCTGGATAAACGGTTGGCTGTAGCCTAGTGTGCTGCTTCCAGCTGCGAAGCTTGTGGTCGCGATAGAGGGGGGACCTGTGCCCCAGTCGGGCGGCGAATGAAGAGAGGGGTTGGACGTGATTGGAGGGATGGTCAGGTCGTTGTAGGTCCCACGAGGTCCATGGTAGCTCTGGGCTGTTGGAGCGAAATCATCGTTGGCGCTCAGTCGATCTCTGGAGTAGACGTGCACTCCGCTGCCACGGCCGGCATTGATACTGTCGACGGAAGGCGCCGTCGTCCCTGTCTCCTGTCGAGATTTCGCTGCTGCCTTTCTCGCCCGCGGTTTCCTGGTCTTACTATTCTTCGTCACCTGATTCTTGGATTTAGCCTTTGGCTGAAATTTATACTCCGGATTCTTCGCAGCGTGCCGCTTGCTCTCCTCCTCTTGCCTTTCGTACCATTCATCTCTCTCGCTAGAAGAGAGTTCTCTCCACCATAAACCAGCGATCTTCAATAATCCTTGTGCCCCTCCATTCGCCAAAAGACTCATCACACCGTCTTTTGACTTGTCGAATCTGACCTCCCTCCAGCAGTCGACTGTGATTGCGGAGGGCAACCATGCAAAGACCCCTGCCATTAGCCCCTTTGCTTTAGCCTCTTCCATCATCCATGATTTGAAGAGGAAGAACTGGTTCTGCGGTCTTTTCACAATTACTCTAGAGCTCCCACCGTCCGTGGGCAGGCTGTTGGGCGTGGTGGTGGCAGTGGGGTCGTATTGGCGCTTGGCCTTCTTCGCTTTGCTGCTCGAGGCCTTCTTTGCGGTATCCTTTGGCATGGCTATGTGAGGCCACAAGCGAGTGACTGTGCTAGATTGTGGTTTGAGTGGTGGTGGTGGTTGGACGTGAAGGCGGTGGAGATGTTTTGGCCTACTTATGCCACTGCTAATTGATCTGATCACGGTGGACGCGACTGGTACGCGAACACACGTGATGCAGACCACACATTCGTTGCCTACCAGAGGCCACCGGTGACCAGCAGCACCTCTTTTTGAACGTTTCTTAGATTTCAGACGCGTCCTTTCTCTCACCCTCCGATCTAAGTGATTCCATCCCGACTCGTTTCTTATACGTTCCAAGTTGCGGTTTGCAATGAACATGCCTGCCCATTCACCCTCCATGTCAGCAGCACTGTACTGTCTACCATGTATATCATGTGGACATGGAGTTTCCGCCCGACACATGGGGTCGGTTTATGAAGTCCAAGACCTAAAATTGTTGTACAGACTGGTCTAGAGATGAACGGCCTGGCATGCTGTAGTTACGTACGTTCCTTAGTCTGCGTTTGGCATAATGGACGTATCTTTCCGTCCCTGCAGCCATTCTCTGCTGGAGCTTAAATTATGCAAGCGTGAGATCCCGATTCGGACATCTGAATCATGGTCTAAAATTCAACTTGGCGCCTTCGTCCTTTCCAACCGCCAACGATGTCCCAATCCTTCCCGAACGAAATCCTCAGCCGCATCGTTGAAGCAGGATTGGAAGATGCGCTCATGCACGACACTCCCACCTGTCAGTTTTTAACAAATGCCTCTTTGGTCTCACGCTTCCTCCGCTATCGCTCCCAAGAGCTTTTGTTTCAAAACATAACCCTCTACATCGACGGGAGGGCCGGCGCTTACAAGCTTATGGAAACTCTTCAGGGCAACTCTAGGCTGCTCCGGTACCCCAGGCGTCTAAACATCCTGATCACCTCCTTGGATAACGACGACCGTGACCCTGTAGAAAGGGAGTTCCCCCCGGAATGCGTAGCCTTTATCGCCTCCTTCTGCAAGGTGCTAAGGAGTCTCGGGAGCTTTGTGCTCTTCTCTTCAGTCATCAGGTCGTGGCGAAGATTTCCTGAACAGCTTCGGGACACCATAGTTGATTGCGTTCGGAGCAACAAGCTAAGCCATTTCAAGGTTATAAACGTCGACTTGCCACGTGGATTCATTCACCTTTTGCCGTCGGTATTGGAGATTAGTCTCAAAGCCTGGGAGTCAAACCTTGGAGATGATCCGAACTTCATGCAACGGTATTTGCCCAATGCTAACAGTGCCCTCGGCGGGGCATCTGGGCCCACCAGCTTGATCCTACATCCATTCCCTACGGGCGGCCAGAGCTGGCTTGAAGTGCAACCGGCTCCTGTCTATCAACGCGTGGTGTCGCTGGACTATGTTGTTTGGCAGCCACATTTGTTTCTCGATCTCCTGCCGCGAGTGTCAAATACGCTCAAGCACCTGGCCGTGCGATATCGAGGGCCTTTGAACCTTCCAAGTTAGTTTCTCTCAAAGGAACTAACTTACGACTCACTAACGAGCCCTTTAAGAAGATTGTCGAGAACATCATCGAACTTTGACCGAAAGACCTGTCACCTCGCGCTTCTGCTCCGTTCCTCGCCTCGAGCGACTCGAATTTCACGTCTCATGCTTCAATCGCGAGGAGACGATCTGTCCAATCGAAATACCTCGCCTGATGGTCGACTATTGCACCCCTGCATTCTCCTCTGCTCGCATCCTCTACATCCATTTTGATTGGGTAGCCTCTCTTCCTGATGCGACTCCGGTTCCAATAATGTATGAGGCCACCATCGAACGGTTCCTTGAGCTACGGGAGGACGGATTTGGCCTCCTCGATGACACGCTCTCGGAGATGCGTTATCTCAAGTCACTGCAGGGGGTCGTGTTGGACCTGGCGCCGAGATTTCGAACCTATTTTCCAGGCGGGAAGGCAGTCAAGATTGCCAGTGGGTTGGTGGATCGGTTGCGGGATCAGCTCCATCGAGAAGCACTAGAGTGTTTCTGCAAGACAGCAGAGCGTATGAAGCTTCAAGTCGTCACGAAGAGGGCGTTTAAATTTTGATTGGCACTTACTCCGTATTAGGATGTTCTCGGCATCCTCACAAGTGCCTTTCTCCTGCAGTTTAGAATTTTACTTGACTCGTTCATTAAGGGTAGAGCGTTTGGGCTTCTGCTTTCATGTATCACCATCACCAGTACTGCCTGCATATCTGAAAACCTCACGAAATTTACAAATGCCTCATTCAAATCGTTGAGCCTCTCCGAGGGTTCCAACTGGAAGGGAAAGCGGCATCCTGTCAAGCGCCCGCAAGTGCGGACATTGAATGCAACTTCCCACGTAAGACTTTTTGCCCGACGTTCGGTCTTCTGTCGCTTTTCCTCAACGATCACCAGCGCTCGACATCTTCCTTGCGTCTTTGATCCTCAGCCTGCCATACAGCCAGGTGGACCTTGGTCTTACACCTGCTACACAACGTCAGGTGTCCCGTTTGGATCTACGCCAGCGCGACAGCGGAACCATTGCCTCTGTATAACTCAGGCTTCACGTTCCCTGGCCATTTGGATATCACTTGGATGGCAATCTTAACCTCAAGAGCAGCTCATAAAGCGAAATATAAAACGAAGTGTAAGGAATCATCATTGGATACTAGGGCAAAAGCTAACAAAGATGGTCAAAAGAGTTAGGCCGCAATGGCGATGAAGATTAAATACTCCTGAAAGATGGAGGAACAGCAACTGATAAAGCGATTCGAACGTAAGTACTTGGGGACCGGTCATCTGGTCGTCAGATATAATGTGCGCAATGGATTTCGCGCACTGGAAGCTTTGTCATGGGGAACAAAGGCGGCCACAGTGGTCATATAAGACTACAAAACGCCTACTTGGGGCACTTTGCGCCTATCCATATCTTGCCATACCTTCCTTGCGGGATCAGAAGGAATAGTGGTGCTCCCATTGGCCCCCATTGGGAGCCGTGTTGTTGTTTTCTAGCTGTGCTAAGATCTCAGCGGATCCCTCAAACCCCTCAGGCTCATTGAATGCGAAGTCGGGGAGGTTGAGGTTTGCGAGGTCGAAAGCCGGCGTGAAAGCCGACATGTCACCCCAATTGTATGCCTGCCAGTCAATACTCAACTCATTACCCATCGGCATTTGGGGGACTGAGGCTTCGAGCTGGGCGTTGCTGGAGGATTCGACATATCCCTGATGGGAGTAACCGTGGCCGTCGAGACTAGTCGAGGGGAGATCCTCTTGAGCGTTCTCGGGTGTAGGAGCGTTTGAGGCGTCGAATGGGGAAGGCATGGCCAAGCTTCCGGTCTGTCCAGCCCACCTGTAGTGGCCATTGACGATGTTATCGTCTGTGTTCTGTACATCTTGCGTGGCGGTGGAGAGCATTCCATACGTGGGCTACATGTCAGGTGAGTCGTTGAGGCCATCAGGGCGAAAGAGACGGTGCTTACCA
Organism: Coprinopsis sp. MPI-PUGE-AT-0042; assembly: GCA_020736565.1. Lineage (NCBI taxonomy): Eukaryota > Fungi > Basidiomycota > Agaricomycetes > Agaricales > Psathyrellaceae > Coprinopsis > Coprinopsis sp. MPI-PUGE-AT-0042. The sequence continues at coordinate 1,260,110 of JAHBOF010000001.1, read as the reverse complement.
TTGACAGAGCCTCGAAGGCAACTTGGGGGTGAGCCACGGTCGCATAGATGCCATTGCCGCTACCAGGCATCTGGTTGATCTCGTCTGGAACATCTTGGACCTCGTCGAGGGGAGCATAGAACGACGCAGAAGGCCATTCACCCATCTAAGCCGGGGTCAGTAGAGCCAAAGCTTTATCGACCTATGACACTTACTCGAGACGTTTCAGGTACCGGGAGGAGCTGGGGAAGCGTGATGGTTGAACCATAGATCCTATCATCTGCTGCAGCCATCTGATTCCCGTTCATTTCGCCATGGTTGCGTCCAAACTCGCCGGACGGTGCTTGGAACGTGGAGGGAGACGGGGTGGTGATCTGATTGAAGGTCAGTCGAGCAGAGGCAATAGAAACATTGGACGCTTACCTGGTACAATTTAGACATATTGAACGTCTGCTGGTCGGTGTGCATAGCTCTGTCATACAAGGCTGGCTGCTGGGACATTCCATACCATGTGGCGGGGTGTTGAGCGTGGCTATCGAAACCAGGGCTGTTGGCGATGGGCTGAGGGAGATGGCTTCCAGAAGCAAGAGTAGGCATAGTCATCGTCGACTCGTCGCGAGCGACAACCTCCTTCTTCGCCTTCTTGCGAGGCTTGCCCGACTTCTTGGTTCCAGGAGCACTCGGCTTGTACTTGTATCCTGGGTACTTGACCTCGTGCTCCTCTTTCAATCTTGCCGCCTTGGCTTCCCAAGGGGCCTTCTCTTCGGGTGTCATTGCTTTCCACCACCTTGCAGCGAATGGCCCGATGGACTTGCCACCTCCTGGGTTCGTTGGACTCCTCTCCTCCAAGGACAGCAAGAATCCAGTGACGTCCTTGCAATCTGCCTTTACGACTTCAGGCATTTTGTTCAGAACGCTCATACGGCCTTGCTCATTCATGTCTTTGCAGAGGGCACTCCTATAGACGATGAACGAGTTGGAGGGTCTGGGGGGTTGGACCTCATCCGTGTCCGGGACTGTGGTAGCGGCGTCGACCGTGGTGGTGTTGTGGCTACGGGTCTTATTCGATCGGGCTTTGGGCATGGTGAAGATGGAGTTGTAGTGGCCAAGGTATGTGTGCAGGTCAAAGTGAGAATGGGTCACAATAGGTGGTGGAGTGGTGATGAGGGGGACGGGTTGTGGCCTAGCGCAGTTATAGGCTCTGCGCCACTGACCACTGATCTAATCTGTGTGGACGCGATGTTTGGCTCGCTCACAAACCACGTGACGGTGTTCGGCCACCAGCTTTAAATTTCTGAACTTCAACCATTAACTTTGTGGCCAGCGAGTCATTGCGCTCTACGTGAACGCCCTTTTCGACTCCCAATTGTTTTGTGCTGCGCATTGCTTCTGCAGAGCTATCAAAGTCAGAACCAGTGTTGAGTTGCAACTACGGCATCCTAATTTGCATCGCGGTGACCGGTGACTCGTCGTCGGCCGGCCTATGCCAGTCCTCTTGGGCTGAGTTCGGTTTCCTCTCCCAGTTAGAACCTTTTGGTTTTGCGCGCACCAGGGGCTGGGGATGTATATATCATCTTTAGTGTGGACCCACTCGAAATCTCTGCACAAAGACAACCCTCTACACATTTCAATCCATGGCCTCTTTAATGTTGGCTTCGAACGGTGGATATGCGAGGGAAATGATACCTCGAGCCAAAAGGGCAGGTACTCAACCCGATTTAGGGATCATGAGAGTATTGCGTCATCGTTCTCCGCCCGTAACGGCGCTCATGGTACCAAGCTCAAGATGTGCCGCGTAATGCCGGGAAGCGGAAAGTATGAATCAAATAACTACTCAAGAGAGGCATGTATCAAGTAAAGGAGACGGTGGCTTGTTCCTGGTCAAAAGAACTTGACCTCACTGCTGCACAAAGTTCGGCAACCCACTACCCTTGATGAAGCACCTGAGCGCAATCTCAAAATCATGCAGATCGAGCCTTTTGCAAAGACAGTATGTGTGAACTGGCGAGAAGAGCATGGATTCTCTTTCTGTCCCTTTGGTCGAAGACATCTCCTGCACCGGGAGTGCGTGTTCATCCCGCAGCCCGCTCGAGCCTTCAGGCTAGGTCACTGAGGCACACGCAAGGTCATCCATCGGTGGTTGCTTGATTGTGAGCCTCCAGGAATTATGCCGGTCAAGGTACGCGTCAAGGTGAGCGCGCTGAAGTCCATACGGCAGCGAGCTTGGATGACTGATGTAGATGACAGTGAAAATGTCAGAGCCGGATGAACGGCTAAATTAATGGGCGCTGTTGTTTGCATGGCAATGGCGAATGATAAGGCCTAAGGGAGGAAGATGGGGGGGGGGGGGGGGGGGGTCCACAGGGTCGATGTGGCGGGCTAGGGTAACCGGTCTAGCATACTCGCCATTGTCCTTGACTCACGAGTGTGCGATATCGATGCAGTGGGTAGACCGAAAGCTTCAGAGGGACTATAATTTGAGGACGTAGGTACTATAATGGACATAAACCTCGCAATATTTCCTTAGCATCCTGAGAAACGCGATATAGGTAGACGCGCACCCGGTGTAAGGAGCTTGTGGTGCATGTGTCGCTGTCAAAGTCGAATTGAGTTTCGAGAGTATAATTCACGTTAGCCCCATATTTTCCAGGAGAAACGAGAGCGTCACTAATGACTTTGGCTATAATTACATCTGGCTGCCCTTAGCGTGCCCTCCCACGGGTGTGGGACGGTTTTAACTAGAATGCAGTGATGGCCCAAAAGCCTGTCCTTTGTGACAAAGATGAGATCACCTGTCAATATTGGTAACTTCGAATGCCAGGTCCATTCTTTCCAGAAGGTTGTACCAACGGATGGATCTGAGCGTCACGGCGGAGGATATACCCCGCATTTGACAAGCCAGCAGGTGCGGAATTGGAGAACCGTAAGCAAAAGCCTGTCTGTAATGATATCGATCAGGACTGATGCTTGAGTGTTATAGGGGACACTCCGTTCACTCCAAGCCCCGTTAAGAAATGTGCTAAGTTGAGACCACAATGTATGTATGATTTCTAATCTTGCCTGATAACGCTTTTTTCTCGCGGCTGCCGCAGTTGGGAAGCCCTTCGCTCTCTGAGAATCTGGCCAGTGAAACCCGACAAGGCAGCTGAACAGCCTCTCGTGTCGTCCAAAAGGTATAAATGAATGGTCCAAAAGTCTATCTCGCAGGGAATCCTAAAGACAGCCCAATAAATTGCGTAAGATTGTGAACTATTCGTTATCGGTTGATGGAAACCTTCGGTGTAGTAATCCTATTTCAAGTCCCGGTCGTCGGTCACCCCACTCATGGTCATCCACTGGCCTCAAGTCATGGCTTCAGTATACTTCCGGTTGGAAGAGCCAAGTTGTCACACGTTTCCCCTTCACGGAGGGGGTAAAACCCATGGTTCTCTAGGACGAGGTGTTCGGCCTGCGACCATTCCAAAAAGGCAGGCGTTGTCCCTGATTTGGCTACTTATTGCGTCATCGTTCGCAAGCCACAGGCTTACATAGGCGGAAGCCTTCAAGGGGTGACAACTTGAACCAAGATTAGACGAAGGTGGCCGATTCGTCATAGTTACACGGTTTTGAACCATGGTGCAAGAGCCTTCACGAAAAGATGACAAGACCCGATGTCGACTTACTTGGCCACGCTCTGTCGGCACTGCAGGTACCTGGGTTCAGATCACGTAGGCGACTCGAAATTTTAGCTTATCTTAATTCGGTTGGATAACATAATGCTCCTCGCTTGCGCCTTTTTTGAACGTGGTTTTGGGATAAATAACTGAACCATACTTTATGACAATAATCTTGGGCTCAATGCGGACGGATTTGGCACTGACATTGTCATCCCTTCGTCGAATGGTCGGCCATTCTCGTCAGCTTCAGAGGCTAGAGAGAAAACTGGATTGAAAGCGACGGGGTGAAAACAGACCGCCTAGAGGGTCGCGAGCATATTAGATGCCTTTCAAGACATGAAAGACCGTGTCTGTTAGGAGTGTCCTCAGAGCTTGGGCACGTCGGGGCGGAGGTCGAAAGCTGAAACCCAACGGACCTTGGGCGCTACTTTTGCCTGATCTATATGACAGAAACAATGACATGGGCGGTTCTGCGATCAGCGGGCCTTGTCCAGGGAAATGTCAACGACAAAGGAACGATTCCGCAGGCTGCAGCGCTAAAGGGTGGGTAAACCAGGCTTAAAAATGTGAAGAAGACCCACAAAGTGGTTTATTTCACCCTTATACCGTCGAAAAACTCGGTAGGACTGGAGCTTCGAACGAGAGACGAGATGGGGCCATGGAGGCTCGTCCTTTTACACATTCACCGTAACACGGGTGCATATGGACAGCAGAGTGCATGCGTTGTCTGCCATATCCCGTTTCATCTCTTTCCGCCTTTCCGACGACCCAGCTGAAGCTTGTCTCCCAGCTCGTCCCCATCTTATTCAGCAGAATGGAGAGCGTCACTGATCTTTGGAAGAGATCCCTAGCCAATGAGTTTCTGTCTTAACCGGCCCTGCCCACTCACAACAATGGCAACGTACTCTGACAGCTTCAAGTGCCGTTGTTCAAGTAAAGACTCCACAGAATCTTATCTTTGGTATGGAGGTAAACCCACCCAGCGCCTTCAACAAAAAAATAATCGTGAAACCCGGAGGCTACTATGCCCTGCTTTTCAGTAAGCGGATCAAAAGAATACAGTAAAGAGTAGGAAACCAAAGGAACAGCAACCGTTGCAACCGAGAATAGACCCCAGATCTTCACCATATCCGACTCTTACTGTCAGCGGAAAGCAAAGTACTGACGGCGGTGATGGGAGTCGATTCCTTGATGTAGCGTACGGCATGTGGCACACTGGCGTCTTGCTCAGACTTCCCACCCACAGAAGCTGAACTGAGGTCAAGTCGCCTGGTTTGCGAGTATAGGTTGATCAAGTGGCGTTGTGCCGCGCAACCTTTCTGGAGGCTGCGCCTTTGGGGTGCAACGCCTGGCAAGGCCGGGACAACCGAAAGCGCGGTGTCTCCTTTTGTAAAATCTGACAAGCTTAACCAAACGGCTCTCTGTGTCGTTAGAGAGTCCGAGTCGGTTAGAGCTGGGCAGTCTGAAAGGTATAAAAGCTACAGTTCGCGCCTCTCAATCGACATCATACTACACTCCCTCAGCACAACCAAGCACTACTACCAGTCTTTTCCAACTCTCTCAACCCAACCACTCACTCAATATGCGATTCGCTGCTTTGACTCTCGTTCTCTCTTGCGTCGCCATGTACGCGCCCTTTTTCCTCTTTCTCTGACGCTTGGTCACTGACATGGACATCCTCCAGGAGCTACGCACACTCCGCCGGCGGGTCCGAGGAGCTTTCTGCCCGCGAAACCAACGATATGGTCCTCAACGCTCGTGAGCTCCTCGAGGACTTGGGTATGCACGCCCGCGCCCTCAAGGGTGCCGCCTTGTCCGCTCGTCGTCTCGAAGATCTCGAGGCCCGCATGTACGAGCTCGAGGGCGGCATTGAGGAGCTCGTCACCCGTGTCAAGAAGAGCCAGGCTTACGTCTGCCCCGTCTGCGATGCCACCTTTGACTCCACCAAGGCTCTTACCGTATGTTGCCCTTCTATTACTCCCTTCTGATGTTGGTGTTTACTAATCACTTTGTTCTTCTTCTAGTCCCACAAGGACTCGGCGGGGCATCACAAGACCATCGCCCCTGCTCAGCGCAGGCGCAAGTAGACGGTGGCTTATGCTACCTGTCGATTGGACGCGTCTTCCCTCTTTGCAAGACCTTTCGTCCCTCTCACCCTATTAGTTACATAGTCCATTTTCTGGTCTCTTCTCAAGAGACCATTTGATAATCCTATATATTAATATATGAGTTCGTACCATGTTCACCATCCAACGCGTTTAGCTCCAGGCCTAGCTTGGCCTTCAAACTCCTGAAGAAATACCGTGAGGAGTAACGATGTAACTATGCCTTTTCTATGTCGCGCCAGCTGAACGATTGAGAGCGCTCATCGGTCGTGAATACCCCGTACCTTCGTCATCTTAGGGCATGGCTCCCAAGTTCCAGTCATCAAAGTGAACTGGATAACAACAAATTTATCTATTACGTACTACCACGAAGTGCCGCACAGCCGTGAGCCCATTTTGAACTCTAATCCAAGGTTGAAGAAACGTCGCCAAGTGGCTCTACGCTCGCCGTTTTATTTCCCTTCACCTTTCGTCCCTCAAATCAGGTTCTAACCGTGTCGAAAACTGCAATATCCTACCACTTCCTCACGTCGGCGCTCCGAGCTGTCTATCATTACTGCGACTTGACTGCGGCGGCTCCGAGCCGCGCAAAGGTTTTGTTCACGTCACTTTCTACATTTAAATACGAATCTCATCTTAAGCGCGCATGGCGTCATTCCACTAATATTATTTCCCCCTCCATTCGACGATGAGAGCATTCTTCGACGGTACAAAGGAGGCAGGATACTTCGACGCGATCGGGGAGGGCCACGACCAGCATCCACGATCTTCCATCCTATACCACATCAACGTGCTATTACTATCATTGCTATTTGAGTCGATGATTCGATAGTGATCCTCACTGTACAATACACCGAGCTCTAGAGTTGCCTGCGATGGTAATGACAAGCCAACGTCACTTAAACCCGTATCTCAAATCGTTCCATCCAAAAAAGGCAGGCGATAAGCCCAATATGGCTGCTGCCCCGCCGGGTCACCCGGTCTTGGCGTTGAAACGAGGATCGTTCCTCGAGTCTTTTGCTTGGCTACACGTTCCATTTGGCATCTCTCCCGAGTCCCGTATTGAGTACTCTCTATTTCGGAGGCAGTAAGTTAAAGTTCTTTGGGTCGTACTCAGAGTCGCTGCTACCAGTTGCAGTATTGTTTTGGCGGCCACGTATAACGAGGTGAGCTGTTCCTGTTAGGCTTTCGAAAGGGAATGGAGATGCAGTCGCTGGTTTGGGTACTTATCATCAACTCTCCATAGGTAAGTCGGTCCCGTAGGTATACAAGTATCTACATCAAGGAATTCGATACTGGAAAGACGCCGCATACGTATCCCAGGAAGCGAACATGCGCAAAGCACCCTGGTACAAGATCCAGCGCGGCGCTGTATACCTAAACCGTTTTTCACTATCCGCTTGTCACCTTCCAGCCCACCGGGAATTACTACACTCCACCCAGTCGTGATGGGGACTATCCTTGTACTCAACATTGCTCTCATAATTTCTCGAAAAGTCTGACGCTGCTATGAGTCTCCTCTACCCACAATCTGGTGCAGAGCTTGCCTCATGAGAAGGCAGGCGGTTGCAAGGGCCCGGTCCAGTGAACAAGCTCGGCGTGTACGAATGGCAAAGTGTCCTCAGTGAAATTTTTGATAAAATTCCAGGACCGTTCGTCGAGGATCCCAATCAGAAATACAACACGGTGGTGGGCCGATCCTGGTTAACACTCTGCTAAGCCCCAGACCCTCAAAAGCGCGACCCGTCCTTTCCCAGATCGACCTGCTGTCGCCGGGCTCACAATATGATGTTGTTCCGAAACTGCGTCCCAGAGCGGCATTGATCAAAAGATACACCATCGCCTTCACCTTGAGTATGAGCATCCCTTTCCGGATCAACATGTCTTGTACGATCTCGTATGCCCCAATTCTCCAAACGCGCACCCTCAATCAACAAGCACGCACCATCAGGATCGTTCACTCGGACATATATGATTCACGTAGGGCTGAGGCATGTGCGATAGAAATGGAAAACTTGAATGCAAAAATGTAGGTGGTGACAGGAAAGAGCTATCGTCGACGGCAGAACTTGAACCCCTCCCATCGTCCTTGACCCACTTAGGCGGCAGTCTTGTGGTGAGCAGCCTTGATAGCGGCGACCTTGGCCTTCTTCTCTGCGAGACGCTTGGCGATGAGTGCACTGGATAAATGAGGTTAGATGGTTTCGATAGGAAAAGAGAGATAAAACGCACTCGTATTCGGCCTTTTGTTCCTTCTGGTGTGCTATTCTGCGGTTCTTGACGGCGTTGAGGTGACGGCGGCGTTGGAGACGCAGAGGAGTGACCAAGCGCTGGATCTTGGGACTGCACGTGTCATCAGTAAAAAGCCAATGAAAAGATAATCAAAAACGACAACGTACGCCTTGGTATAAGGCTTCGCATCCTCCTTCTTCGAGCTCTTGACCTCCCTTCGAACAACATACTTCCTCACATCATCCTCCTTGCTCAAATTGAAAAACTTGCGAATCTTGGTAGCCCTCTTGGGTCCCAACCTCTTTGGCAACACCACATCCGTCAAACCCGGAATCTCCTGCTCACCCTGCTTGACAATGACAAGCGACAAAACGGCGATATCCGGACCGACGATGCAGCCTCGAACGGACTTGCGCTTGCGTTCGCCGGTGCGGCGGGGGCGGAAGCACGAGTGGCCGTCGGCGAGCAAGAGGCGGACACGGTAGGGGACGAGGACACCTTGTTTCATGGGGAAACCTTGTTTGTCGTTTCCGCCTGTGATGCGGAAGATGTAGCCTTTCCATTCGTCGCCGAGAGAGTCACCGGGAACTTCTTGGGCGATCTTCTTGTCGTAAAAGACGCGGCTGGGGATGGTTAGATTGGAACATAAGGATAGCGAAGGAACTCACTATCGCCTCTCTTCATCGAGGTCGATGAGCTTTTGGGCCCCGGTTGCGGGGTCTGCCAGGATCTGTTAGTCGCTGTCGGTTATCGATCATGGTTCTGGCGCTTACTGGCAATGTTGAACTTCATTCTACAAAAGCAATCAGCATTTCATCCTACAATCTAGGGCAGTTAACTTACCTCGACGATGGGAGATGTGCTCGACGACGACGACGACGATTTACTACTGCAAACTGGGAATAACGCCAAGCCGAATTCTTGCGTGGATTGATGAGCTGTACAGCTCTTTCGCACGCTCCGCCGGCACTTGCCGAAGAATCATCGCATCGCGACTGTGGCTGAAGATTACTATTCTGCTCGTCGTCGTCGTCGTCGCCACCCTCAACCTCTTCAAGACTTCCTCCTAAAATCTGTGAGCAGGATCAATACCTCTAAGACCACGACTAACTAAAATGAACAGAACTCAAGATGGGTCGCATGCACGCTCCCGGCAAGGGCATTTCGTCCTCTGCCCTCCCATACCGCCGCGCACCTCCTCAGTGGCTCAAGACCGCCCCCGAAGAAGTCGTCGAGCAGATCGTCAAACTCGCTCGCAAGGGCATGACCCCCTCTCAAATCGGTGTCCAGCTCCGTGACTCGCACGGTATCCCCCAAGTCCGCTTCGTCACCGGAAACAAGATTTTGCGTATCCTCAAGTCCCAAGGTGTGTTGTTCACTTTCTCTAGGTGTATCATCGTCTCATGCACTTTGGCGTTTTCTTTCAATCTAATCTTCCACCTATTCATTCACGATTCATCGTTGAAATGATGCCTTTTATTTGGGGATAGGACTTGGCCCATCCATCCCTGAGGACCTCTGGCACCTCATTAAAAAGGCGGTTGCCGTGCGCAAGCACCTCGAAGTCAACAGGAAAGATCGTGACTCCAAGTTCCGTCTTATCTTGATCGAGTCGAGGATTCATCGTCTCGCTCGTTACTACAAGACCAAGCAGCAGATTCCTCCTACTTTCAAGTACGAGGCTGCCACTGCTTCCACTCTTATTGCCTAGGCGTCTTGTATTTTGTATGTTATATTGAAGTCAATTGTGGGCGTTTGAGATGCCGTTTGAATGAGTGACTGCGTACGAGCTGCTGCGAATGGACTCTTTCGTGATGTCAGGTGTTCGCGCCCTTGTGCCGTTGGCAATCGATACCAACGGCTGGACTATCTGTTTAGAGATTCAACTCTGCTCGAGTGCCCTCCCAAATTTCCACCAGGAACTCTTTCTCTAATCGTAAACAACATCGGCCATTGGATACACCCCATCAGTTTGATCTGGTTGGGGATTTAGGCGCCCACAATCTGCAAGAAGGTGACGCCATGACCCGTAAGTATAACAACTATTGAGCGAGGTCAAATGCCTCGTATGAGCAGGTTTCTTTGAGTTACCGGTCTCCCTCAATCCACTAGGCATTATTAGGAGAAATCAGCACAAAGCCTAAATATCGGCTGCTATGTAGTAAGCTCCTACGTCAACAACGTGCCGCTCGTTGAGGATAATTACCTGGAGTATCTGGTTGACGGAATGGGGTAATCGTTCAGAAGATGTAGAAAGGCGCCATCCATTCGATGGTGGATTTAGGCGCTCACAAGGAGACGACTTGAAGAGCGGCATCGGCATTTCACCGAGTTCACGGCAGACGAAGTTGACGCTCTCTCTTTCTACGATCACTGTCTAGTCTCTTATTCGGTTAAAAGCTTTAATGATCATGTCTTATCAGATACAAAATGGGAGGATTGCATGGTTGTCTTATTGGATTGGCATCCAGGCCATCCGATCTCGTCAGCTGAAAGTTGCCTGAGTCGTGTGGGCGTATGGGGGTCCTCGTCTGAGTTACCGAATGCCTTGACCACCGATCCGTTGGTTGTGGAGAAGGAACGACAGACCTTGGGGAAGGTCACAAGTGCCCTAGAATCTGCCCTTTTCCGCGGGATTTCCATGGCGGGCTCATCTAACTGAAGTGTAAAGGGTCGTCACGAGGAGCATCGGCGGTTTATCTCCAGCTCTCTTCGTGAGATCACGCCCCGGTCGTTCAGCGATTCAAAGTACGCATCGCATCTAACTACAACGGCTGCCGTGTAAGAAACGAGCAGATTGTTCCACCGAGGAATGGATTCTCGACGTACTCCCTAGTTCCTTATCACACTCTTTGATGGCGATTTTTGGTTGACTGTACGTGTTTCCCGTTCTATACCGATACATTGACCAATATTCTTGGGAGAAACCCCTTTTATTTGCATTCAACTCACTTCCAAAGCTGTAAGGCCAGTAACCCCATGATATGGGACTGCCAACAAGTTTCGTCCTGCTAGAGGTTATCAAAGATATCTCAGAACATTCTGAATATACATATTTCACCTCTTCAGAGCTCATATTATGACAGCGTTACATAGTAAGGCTCCTGCACCTGATCCTTTAAAATTCACCGAAACAGTAGAACGGTAGATCTACGCGATGTGCTCTTGTCGGAAGTTGTACGCTCCTCCCGGACAATTTAAGACCCGAAACGACCCAGTCCATACTCAGTGTCTTCAAATACTGTCAAGACACTTACCAAGCTCTTGTGAAGCTTGAGGAGTAACGTGCGGCAGCTCCAAACAGACATCCATCAAATTGATGGATTTAGGCGCCCATAACGGGAATTACGCTTCAGCTAACATTGGGACGTACGTTATTCCAACGAGGATGAACTTGATCCTCAGTGCCGAACGTGTTAATATCCACCGGTTTTGCTTGCCTATCTCTCTCGTCGATCCTTTTTGTTAGTCGCGGAGAAATATGGGGGACACTGCCCTGGAAAGCTTATTTCAACCAAAAGGGGCCGAGGTTTCAAGCCTAAAGTCATACCTTTCTCCCCTCTCTTTGCCCCTCCTCGCAAACTTGTTTATCGCCTGGACTGTTTGAGTGTACAAGACGAACCGATGATCCACGTCTCAGCCAAAACCAACCACCATCACCTCGCTCAGCAGAAGTCCTCCACGAATAATTACACATCAATGACACGACTGACAAACTAAAACCCTGACCGACCACGCTTCTCTTCCCCATTGCTGTCGGATATCACAACTCCCGATTCCGAATAACCCTTATCAACCCACCTAAGCCATTTTCTTGACCAGAGCCATGAACCTGACCTGCTGCGGGTACGACGGTCATCAGGCCATGAACATCTCCACCACCAGTTACCACGGACAATTCCGTTGCCGATAGTGGCGGGTACAGCGGTGACAGAGTCTTTGCAAGGATCCTTGGATAGTGTTACACAGGTCCCAGCCAGAGCTCCCAGGCGACCAGCGCCGTGTTGAAGGCATTCACGGGCGAGATGCAGGAGTTCCAGAGATAGTTTGCCCACGGCCTCCTCAACTTCAACATCCATATCACCCATATCATCCTATTCCCCTCCTCCTCCTAGTCACTCATCACATCATACCTGAAGACAAGCGGAGCCCGTCTTCCTCTGTCTTTCAACTCTTCCTGTCCGGCGCAACCCAGTGCCAACTCTCTCAGAACAGCGATCGCTTCGGCGAAAGCGGAGACGAGCGCTGTCCACGACAGCTCTCCACGTCGAAATTCGAGCATGTCTTCCCCTTCGTCCTTGCCAAACACCCACAACGACCCTCAGCTTACAGGCACGGGTACCCGTGTATCCTCACCGAATTACATGCTCCACGCGGCGACATGGGATGACCAGCAGCACTCCATTCCATCTTCTTCTTGTCTCCCTTTTTCCCAAGAGCGCTCGTCGGCATCTCAGCCTGGGCGAGGCTTTGATATGCTGCAATCGCTTTTCGAGCCTGCACCAATTCAGGTCCCAGACCTTCTGCCCATCCCACATTCTCTCCATAGTGCCGCCCATTTAACGCGCACAGCAAGCTACCCCAGGAGTTCCGCTTCTTCCACTAGCAGCCGGAGTGGCTCTCTTGTTTCTAGGTCGTCCGCCATGCCAAGACAAGCCTGCGGTCGACACTGTGACGTCTCCTTTCCCCAGCGAATAAGCTCCCAGCGTCGTCCTTCCCCAAGCTCTACCGCGGAAACTTCGCCCTCTGGGAAAGGAAAGGAACGAGAGCATCCTCAAAGCGAGCCCCATCTCAGTGGAAACCTGCCCTCGTTCAAAGATCGGTTCAAGCTGCTCGCGACGCTGCCGAACGTCATAGCTAGAGCTGGTTCCGTGAAGAACGAACATGGGTCCGTGCAGCGATTGAAGAGCGTTAAGCTGTGGTGGGATATGCAGACGAGCAAGGTGCAGTTCGAGGTATGTCTCTTGTCAATGACTCCCGCATCACGATCGCTGGAGAAGAATAACAACTAAAAGATAAAAGGTCGGTGACGAGGTACTGGTGCGGCGACTCATAGGATGCTGTCCAAGACCATGGTGGGATCCCATCCAGCACAGGGGCAGGATCAAGTCCGTAAAGCCTTGGAAGATCCACGTCCGTGATTTCGTCCACCATGCTTGCTTTCTGCTAACCCGGTATCATTGCTCAGGTCAGCAAAACAAGGTATATGCTATTGTACAAGTACCGCGTCGAAGTTCTTCCCAACTACTCAGCCCCTGCACTCCGTGGGCGCGTCAGTGCGCCAATATTTCCAACCGCCTCCTCCTCGTCTCATCAAAGTAGAGGGGAGGACATAGATTCTACCAACACAAGCGAGAGTCATAACAAAGGAAGTAGGGGAACAAATACACATACTTACATCTACCAACTCGGCGAGATCGTACGAAATGATGGTACGACGCCGAAGATTAGTGTTCATAGGTGCGCAGATTGGATAGATGTGCTGGTGAGCCCCATCTCTGCTTCACGGTTTGGAGGTCAAGTGATTCGACTCACGATTTTCCAGCATCCTTATATCTAGAGCGGACGGTTGAATTGAAGAACGTCAGCGTCTTGATTGTAATTGTATATGTGACCCCTTTGTTGTCATGCACTGTATTTAGATCTGAGCCGTATTTCTAGCCCTGCGCGCATCTGATACTCCTTAGACTTTTGACGTAGTTATTCCAGCTGCTAAGCGCCCAACGCGATATGATTCCATACGAAGCTTCGAGAAGGGGTTGAAGACCTTGATCAGACGGCCATGAGGACACACGGCGCATCCTACCTCACTTCCACGTTGGGCGATCCAATTCAAAGGTCGTGAAACATCCGAGATGTCGACTCCTAGTACTTACTTCCGCCGCCACTCTTCAGGCTCCTTCCGCATCTTGTCGCAGAAGCCTCTCACTTCGGACATGAACCGTTAACCACCGAGTGTTTAAGAGACTCGCAATTATGGTGTGTGCGTATATAAACCGGGGCACGCCTGAAAGAGTGGGATTCGAGTCCAAACTTCGCAACTTAAATCCCGTCGAGACCTCCCGCCCCAAAAAGGTGAAGTCAACTTCAAGTATTATAGTCATGCCCTAAAACACTGACGGGTAGCCAACAAGTTTAGAGCATCCGCCAGTCTGTGATTATGTCCTCTCGTTTGTCCGCCGCGACCCATAGTATTCGCCTCGTCGATACTCTTCAAGGCGTTGAAGAGTGCGTGGCAGACTTGCACCCTCTTCCACCCGTTGGACCTACTTTATCCATCGCGGTCGATGTTGAAGGTGTTGATTTGAGCCGCCATGGACGTGTCTCCCTTATCCAAATGGTGAAGAAAGGGGGGAATACCATCTGGCTGTTGGATGTCACAACTCTTGGACGTACCGCTTTCGAGCACGAAGACGAAGAAGGCAGGAGCATTCGCAAGGTTTTGGAGAGTGTGGAGATTAAGAAAGTTTGCCCATCTTGCCCTCTGGGGGTGACCCGTTGAACTAAATCTCATCGCTTTAGATCCTCTACGACGTCCGCAACGACTCGGACGCGCTCTACCAACTTTACAGCGTCGATATGGAAGAACGTCCTCGATATACAGTTACTCGAACTCGCCTGGAGAAAGTCTCATCGGCGTCCCTCGGCATATCTCAATGGCCTCGCTCGTAGTCTTGAGGCATACGTGAGCCCACCTGTGGCGTGGAGGAAGTTGAAGGAGGAAGGCGTCAGGTTATTCTCGCCCACCCATGGAGGATCCTATACTATCTTCGAAGAGCGCCCTTTGGATCCCAGGATCCTCCTGTACAGTGCCCAGGATGTGGCGTATCTACACCTCCTAGAGACGGCGCTGAGAGGCTCTCTCGGGAAAGTAGGAGGTGGGTGGGATGCTAGAGTCAGCCTGGCGTCCGAGAGCCGGCTTGAAGAAGCAAAAAGGCCAGTAGTGGCAACAGCAGGAAGAAACAGGGCGCTTGCTCCCGCGCTTTGACATATCCTTTTCTCTCCTCTTCTTTTTTACAAGATTTTCGATACATTCGTCTTGACCAACTAGAGCCCAATTGCTCGCGCGTCCAAATCTATGGCCCGAGATAGCATTTCCTTCTGCTGTGAAAACGATGACGCAATTGCATGTGATTGCCACATCAGGGTCAGCACCTGCCTTTTTGGCGCTTCTTCTGGTCTCTACAATCACTTTGGGCGTCCTATGTGTTTCCGAATCCGATACTTTGCTGAGGGTTCTACGGCAACAACTTATCAAAGAGCGGAGGTGCGTGCTACGTACTATTCACTTTGAAACTGGAGTATATGCCTCAATGCGGTTCACACTTTCAGTCAGTGTTAGTTCTGCTGGAATGGCTGCCGAATATTTTCCACGGGCGACTCTAGCGCAACAAAATCACATTCTATAATCTGGGGGTAGAAAGAGGGGCTTGTTTTGGTAAGTTTATTGTTGTTGGCTGGGTCACAAAAGCAGCGGCAGTGGCCAAACGCCGTCACTTGCTTCGCGAATAAGCCAAACGCCGTGTCGACACAGATTAGATCAGTGGCCGGGGCACAGAGACTATAACTGCGCCGTACCACATCGCGTCCACCTTCATCACCACTCCACACCTGATTGTTATACGTCCTCCATTGTCTGCGCTATACATACCCCCACTCTTTCTCTAACCATGACAAAAGATGTGTCAAAAAAGAAGACCAGTGGCCAGGCTAGCAAGAGCGAGGCCAAGATTCCTAAGCTCCCCAACTCCTTCATCCTATGGGAGAATCAACTGTGCCCTGACACCACGGCGACTCCTGGACAGAGGTTCGAATCGATGCCAAGCAAGCCGTGTTTCAGTGCCTGCTCGAAATCAACGATTTCCTGAAGTACTTGCAAGCAGGAAAAAGTCATTCAAATGGAGGAGCCTGGGTCCTGGCCACTGGCAGATGGCAAAGAGGGTTGCAAAGAGGCACGTCTTGAAATACCCGCAGTGGAAATTCAGCTAGCACGTCCAAGCAGTAACACAGCAGGCAAGAAGAGAAAATACCCCCAAGTGATCACGGTTGCTGTAGGCTGTAGCGCGGGCACCGCTCTCAATCGCCATGCGCCTCCTGCGCGGCAGTGACCAGACCGGCGTCTCTAACATCACTGCCGCACAGACCTCCTACGAGGGTCAGGCTTATGAGCAGCTCAACCAGACCTCTGCGAACGGTCCAGTACCTGCCCAGGGCAGTCATCTGCATGCAGCCACACCACCGGGCGACTACCTCGGCAACCTCAGCCTCTTCGCCCACCAACCTGGTCCAATATCGCACCGACAGGCTGACCATCCGATGCAGCAGATGTTCAATACCTTCGGGGTAAGTGTCAGGCAGATCTCCTGGCATATCCGCTTAACTGATCTATGTTCAGACGGCTGGGCAAACCTCGTCATTGCAAGCATTCGGAACCAGGTCCGGACATGATAACCAGGAAGCTGGAGCAAGCGGTGGCTTCAATGGGGCAGCAGGCGGCCGGTACCAGGCCGTAACTGAAATGCCGCAGGTTAGCGTTGCGTTCCTTGCGTGTCGAGGCTCGACTGACCTTGGCGAAGGCGGACGACCAATACTACTTTCCCTTCGTGCCTCCTCTCAACGGGCTTGATACTGGGACAAATGGAACTGGGGCCGAGATACCTAACAGCAATACGAGCTTCTACAGCACTGCCTATAATGATACTTTCGCGCCTGTGCAGATGGTAAGCGTTACGAGTTTGTGAGATTGATACTTGACTGACCTTGCTTTAGATGGGTGGGACGTACTCTGGATCGCTCCAAGACCCTTTTCACGAGTACCAGAACATCCCATGCGAGACCGATGGGAATCAGATTCCCCGGAAGCGTCGCTGGCTTGTACAACCCAGCTTTCAATCAGATTCAAGGCGCCTTCGAGGAAACCGTGACTCGGAGTACTACAATCCTTGCTTTATCATCGACTTGGACACCCACGCAGTGACTCCTGTCGCCCTCCAAGCCATGCAAGGCATCGGGAGTCATGGCATCGATAGGAAAAACCAGTGGTCTAGCCATCTTAGGAAGTTGAGATTGCCCAGAGAACAATGAATACAAAGAGTCAGACGAAGTCTTTCCGTTCAAGTTCTTGCTGGCAATGACGAGCGTGCGAACAAGATTACCCATGAAGTGATGGGCGCTTGTTGGACCGAATCGACGATTCAGCGCACAATACCGGGATGCGGTGTCTCTGACCAGACCACTCACGGCCTCACAAGCAACTCCAGTGTAAGCACTACCTTCTCAGTTCGCCATGCCCTTTTCGACACTCTCCTTGCATATCCGCTACAAATTAGAACTGGAGACGATGGTGAATACGTGCATTTCCTTCGATAGACCTGGAAGTCAATACTGACCTCGAACCGGGAGAACCGCACAACCTACAGACCCTTGCTCGCTCGACTCCCTCCTCCACCGTGAAAATCGTTGATGGGCGCTGCATCATACCATCCTTACAAGACTGCTGCGTCCAAAAAGATCAACAAGGTGTCCCGAACGATGCGAGCCTTCCTTGTCCTACCGGTTCTCCGTCTCTTCCATCACGACGATCGCCGATGAGCGCTGAGCATCGAACCATGCTCATCTTCTCCAACCCTCAACCCGATCGGTAACGTGCCTTTGGTGAGGCTTGGTTGTTGTCACCTGCACAGTGAACGTGCAATTTATTCAAGAAGCTGCGGGATAGCACTGGGATAGGACCAGCCTTTAGTCGGAGAATCATACAGTGGTGGTCAACGAGAATGCCTCAAGGACTTCACGCAGCACGCCGCAACACGGTGCGAATGTGTATGCAGTACATAGCGTCTGTCAGAAGTCTACGCAGCTCTGGACGTCGAACACAGCGTCTTTCGCAATTGGGCCGTTCGTTTCACACCAATCAACATCTATGCTATATTTTAGTAGCGTGTAGGCGGTGCAATCCCTGAGCCGATTCATAGCGCCCAGTGTTTAACCATACCACAAATATTGATGATAGTGGTGCAAAACAGCTGTATAATTAAGCGCTAAAATCCTTTGCATGGGTGCAGGCTGTGGTCGAGTCGTCACATGCTGCACACACGTGTGAGCCATGCCCGTCCCAAATAGGCGCCCGTCCACGCAACCCCTTGCTTCCCGCTATATAAGACAGTATGTATGGTACTCGCTCTTTCCCCCTTATTTGAACTTATTTTGTCCCTACAAGTCAAGACCTCCATCGAAACCATCATGGGCCAAGAGAGGTATGACGGTATTGTCTCCTCAGCATATAGACACTGACGGGTTCAACAGTAGCTCGCTTGTACCTGAGCATGCAAGTGGCGAAGGGTAAGTTATATGCCAGCTCAAAGCAATATCGACATCCCATTGACTCCTGGCTTCTAGCGAACTCTATCTGACAGGTATGTTAAGCTATCGTACCGATGGCTGTCCCAACTTTGACTAATATGATTTGGTTAGATATCGTCCTCGAGCATACCGACACAGCCAGTGACAATGGACCACTGCTGAACTTGACAGAGCTCTGGGTATTTGGTATACCAGGATCAGAGGAAGGAAAACACTATACCCTTACGAATGGCATGGCTTCGGGACAGTGGCACATGACAGACTTCATTATGCTGTGAGTGTTCACCATCTCATTTCCAACTCGCCATCAGGACTAAGATGAGGTTGAAGATCTGTTGGAGTGGCTGGAATTGATTGTGTTGCAAAGAGCGAAGATGGCGAAGATGTTGCTTTTGCACATCTCGATCGCACCAAGATGCAATCAGCACATATGCACTTAGAGCACAGTAAGAACCTAAACACACATATGAAAGAAAATTATAACAAATATTGGATGTACTTAGGGTACCGCCAGAGCATGAAAATTGGCAGGGAAAGTGTGTCTTTGACTATATCATGGAAGAAAGTGGAAATACCATTGGATACCATTCTGCCAACTGAAGGTGAGTGAACCACTTGGACCAATAGAAGAAGAGATTTATGGATTCTATTCACCCAGATATCTCAGTGTTGAATAACAGTGCTGTGGGCTTGATAAAGCAATTTGAAAGGACAGGGGACCTTTCAACCATTTCTCAAGCCATAGCAGTCCTGCATAGAGCAGTGCAGCTCACTCCCAAGGGTCATGCCTGCCTTCCAGGTTGCCTCAGCAACCTTGGAAGCTCATTCCAGCGTCGCTTTGAGCACACTGGGGATCTTTCTGACATTGCCAAAGCCATCTCAGTGCAACACAGAGCAGTGCAGCTCACTCCTGAGGGTCATGCTGACCTCCCAGCTCACCTCAACAACCTTGGATGCTCCTTCCAGTGTCGCTTTGAGCACACTGGGGATCTTTCTGACATTGCCAAAGCCATCTCAGTGCAACACAGAGCCGTGCAGCTCACTCCTGAGGGTCATGCTGACCTCCCAGCTTGCCTCAACAACCTTGGAAACTCGTTCCAGTGTCGCTTTGAGCGCACTGGGGATCTTTCTGACATTGCCAAAGCCATCTCAGCCAAACACAGAGCAGTGCAGCTCACTCCTGAGGGTCATGCTGACCTCCCAGCTTGCCTCAACAACCTTGGAAGCTCGTTCCAGCGTTGCTTTGAGCGCACTGGGGATCTTTCTGACATTTCCAAAGCCATCTCAGCCAAACACAGAGCAGTGCAGCTCACTCCTGAGGGTCATGCCAGCCTGCCAGGTCGCCTCAACAACCTTGGAAGCTCGTTCCAGCGTCGCTTTGAGCGCACTGGGGATCTTTCTGACATTGCCAAAGCCATCTCAGTGCAACACAGAGCAATACAGCTCACTCCTGAGGGTCATGCCAGCCTGCCAGGTCGCCTCAACAACCTTGGAAGCTCGTTCCAGTGTCACTTTGAGCACACCGGGGATCTTTCTGACATTGCTGAAGCCATCTCAGTGCTACACAGAGCAGTGCAGCTCACTCCTGAGGGTCATGCTGACCTCCCAGCTCGCCTCAACAACCTTGGAAACTCGTTCCAGTGTCGCTTTGAGCGCACTGGGGATCTTTCTGACATTGCTGAAGCCATCTCAGTGCTACACAGAGCAGTGCAGCTCACTCCTGAGGGTCATGCTGACCTCCCAGCTCGCCTAAACCACCTTGGAAACACACTCCTTTGTCGCTTTGAGCGCACTGGGGATCTTTCTGACATTGCTGAAGCCATCTCAGTGCTACACAGAGCGGTGCAGCTCACTCCTCAGGGTCATGCTGGCCTCCCAGGTCACCTCAGCAACCTTGGAAGCTCATTCCAGCGTCGCTTTGAGCGCACTGGACATCTTTCTGACATTGCCGAAGCCATCTCAGTGCAACACAGAGCAGTGCAGCTCACTCCTGAGGGTCATGCTGACCTCCCAGCTTGCCTCAACAACCTTGGAAACACGCTCCTTTGTCGCTTTGAGCACACTGGAGATCTTTCTGATATTGCCGAAGCCATCTCAGTGCAACACAGAGCAGTGCAGCTCACTCCTGAGGGTCATGCTGGCCTCCCAGCTTGCCTCAGCAACCTTGGAAGCTCATTCCAGCGTCGCTTTGAGCGCACTGGGAATCTTTCTGACATTGCTGAAGCCATCTCAGTGCAACACAGAGCAGTGCAGCTCACTCCTGAGGGTCATGCTGACCTGCCAGGTCACCTCAATGGCCTTGGAAATGCATTCCAGCTTCGCTTCAAGTGCACTCATCATGAGGAGGATCTGGATGCAAGCATTGCCAATTATAAATCTGCAGCAACCACCAGTTTTGGCCCTCCAAGAGAGCGGCTGCAAGCAGCCAGAACTTGGGCACAGCTTCTCAATCAACATCTCCCACAGTCACCCGACATCCTGCATGCCTTTGATACAGCTTTGGCCTTACTTGCTTTGGTAGTGGGCCTTGAAGAAAGTGTCCAGGGCCGCTATTCCAGGCTTCAAGATACCTGTGGGATAGCTCTCGAAGCTGCATCTGCTGCGTGCTCACTTGGACAAGCAGACAAAGCTCTTGAATGGCTTGAACAAGGTCGCTGTGTCGTCTGGAGCCAGCTGAGCAACCTCCGTACACCCATTGACAATTTACACCTCCACAATAGTCAACTTGCACAGGCTGTTGCGGAGGTCTCAAAGCAACTCGAAAATGCGGGATCATCTCTGACTTGGGGCCAGTCACATCATCAGGAAATACCCAAAATGGTAATTCCGGGTAATTGGTCTGATTACGCATATTACTTAGGCCCCAGTGTAAAGTTGGGTAAAGGAGGGTAATAGTAAGGTAATGCAAAGTAATTCCTAGTAAGTTTACTCCCATACCCAAGTTTATACAGGGCCTAGGTATTGTCAACATAAAAAGAATAAGGCCAGTATATTTTGTTGTAAACTACTGAGCCGCCACATCATCAAACCGGAAGTTGTCAATCTGAACGAAATCGTATCCGTTAGGCGTATTTGTGGGATCGTTCGAAAGGGGAAATTTGGCTGATTCGAACGATATCAAAATCGCCTCATAATTCACTCAGGAAGGCAGTCAACGATGCAGGAACATTATTGTTGCATGTCTATTCACTATTCATGGGCGCTCTGGCTCGAATATGTGTCTTTCTGCAAATGGATTTCGGATTCGAAAAGAGGGAATTCAGACGATTCGAAAGATACATAACATGTCATAGTTTGCGCAATTGGTTGCCCCGATTTCGCCTTCGACTAAATTCACTGAACTTCTTGAATCTCCAAGTCCATTTAAACTCCGCTCGCGCATCAATCGATCACACGTCATTCAAATGTCGTGCCACGTCGAAATCGTTTGTCTCTTCAACTCGCTCTTCCACCATCTCCCATCCTTCTCCCCTCCATCCCCTTTCCTCCCTCCTTCTTTCGTCAATCCTCCTCATTCGACAACATGCCTTGACTGACATTTGTTACTGGATGTGAGGATCATGTATTGGGAGTAATGCTTCTGGGTTGTTAGGTGCGCCGGTGCTGGCTCTATTTTGGTCATGGGCTAACAAAATTCATTGCTTCTTCTCAGCTATCCCCACCATTCGCTACCTCACCTACCTCCGGCTATAGGCTGCATCAGTATCCCCCCATTCCAACACTGTATAACCTAGGCACCCTTCTGCACACCACCACCTTTCATGCCCTTGTTCCCTCATTTGTCCTGGATGCATGTATTCATGATACCCCCGGCCATTCCCTTAGACACCTAACTGATGTACCCTACTTCTTGTAATCATGTAGCTATAGTCAATATATTTGCTTCTTCTTCTAACTTGTGAAGTTTGAAGGATGAAACCTTGTAATAATGGTCAAATTATCAATGGGATGAACTTGTATATACCCGAGAATTGCTGTAATTATTGTGAATTACCCAAAAATTACCTCGAAATTACTCCAGATTACCGCAGATTACCCAGGAACCGGTTTAGTATCAGGTAATTGGGGTAAGTGGTGTAATGATAATAATTGGTAGTAAGTTTGGGTAATGGTCTCTAATGGTCTCTAATGGAGTATGATTATTTCGAAATAACCATTGGGCTTTTTCCTGATGATATTGATCTGTCCACATCACAGAAGATGTCACTGGAGGATGAAGCTAGGGCCCATTTGAACCTTGCAAGGCAGTGGGACAATCTCCTTAAAGAAGTAAGATCTATTCCCGGATTCGAGTCCTTCCTCCAGCCGTTGCCCTGTTCATCCCTACTTCAACACCTCCCAGCATCAGGTCCTGTTGTGGTCATTAATGTTGATAAGCAGCGGTGTGATGCAATTGCACTTCTGGCTGGACTAGGCGAGCCTCTCCATATCCCACTACCTGATTTCTCCCTTGAGAAAGCCAACAACTATCGAGGTATTTTGAAGGCCAGCCTGGAAGATCAACACCTCCGCATGCGGGAAGTACAAGAGACTATGGATGAAGATTTCTCAGGGAGAGGTGCAAAGCCTTGCAAACAGGACCAAATGCAAAGCCAAGTTATGGTGCGGCAGGTTCTTCGAGATTTATGGAATGAGGTGGTGGGCCCAATATTGAATACATTGGGGTTCTCAGTAAGTACTCAGCATCCACCTGAAGTCCAGATCTTGACAACTTGAACAGAGAGTGGATCCATTGTCTGAAAATGCACTGCCAAGGATCTGGTGGTGTCCAACAGGTCCTCTGTCCTTCCTTCCCATTCATGCAGCAGGCACACATTCAGACCGGGTGCTAGACTATGCTGTTTCCTCATATATTCCAACTGTCACTGCTCTCACTGACAGAGTCAAGAACCATCAACAGATTGACAAGGGTGCACTGGGATTATTCCTGACAAGCCAGCCAAACGTGCCAGGCACTTCCCCAATCCCTGCAACCACAAAAGAGGTCCAATCAATCTTCAGAATGGCTGCACAGAACGGAGCCAGGGCAGCTATGCTCAAGGGAAGCATTCTTACTGTTGACGAATGTCTCCAGTACATGGAGGACTACAGCTGCATCCACCTTGCCTGCCATGCATCACAAAATGCGGCCGAGCCACTTGACAGTCAATTCCGCTTCCACAACGGTCCCCTCAATCTCGCTGTTATCATTCAGCAAGATCTCAAGAATGCGGATCTTGCATTTCTCTCAGCCTGTCAGACAAGTGCTGGGGACGAGAAGCTGTCTGATGAAGCTGTCCATCTTGCAGCTGGGATGCTTGCTGCAGGATATCATCGAGTAGTTGCCACCATGTGGTCCATTGGGGATGGTGATGCGCCGAAGGTTGCAAACGACTTCTATGACTACCTTTTCAGGAATAGGGAGGAAGGAAGTGGTGGCTTGGTTGATGGGTCAATTTCTGCTTATGCTCTACACCACGCAGTCCAGCAGCTGCGACGGCGCCTTGACAACTCAGAGAAATCACTTCTGGCTTGGGTTCCGTATGTCCACTTTGGTTATTGAATTACATACCTATCAGCATTCATCACTCATATGCCTTCCTTCCGTTTGGTATGCTTGCCTTATCATCTTGGTTTTCGGTGATGTCCATAGTAGTAATTACATGCACACCCGCTGATAGGTATACCTTGAATGTCTTCCATTCTTCTCGTAGTTCCTATTCTTTCCTATCGCTTGTAGGTCTTGATCAGTGATACCTTATGTATTGGCGCCCCTTTGTCTTCTACTGTAAATCACAACAACGGAACAAAGACACAGGGCTGTGTAACAGGTCATGAAATGTACCCTCACACTCAGAACAAGTGGATGTTTGACAAGCCCGTTGGGAGGGCCGTCAGATGAAATCCTGAGCAAAGGGGGGACAGGCCGGGTGGGCCAGTTGGCACTAGAAGAGGCTCCTGATTGGCGCCACTACCTGGCTTCATCCAAATCTTACTCCCCCATGCCCATCTGGCATGCCGCTGAAATAAATTCCAGGCACATTCACTCCCAAGGCAACCATCCCTGAACCCATCCATGGCCCCCAAGACTGAACCTGAGTTGGGTGTGGGAGAGGCACTTGATTTGGAGTCTGCAAGCAATGTTCGTGTTGGCCATTGGGAGAAGAGGGGATCGATGGTGGGCCGAATTTGAGTGTGATTCCGTTCCAATTCGCTCTTCTACGTCTTAGCGGATTGGAACGGGAACCAACGGGTGAAGCAGTGAAGGTCAGACACTTGAAAGGATGGCAACGAGCGGAGATTTGAGAGTAAAGGTCATACATGTAGACTTCCGGCTTCAGGGGCGAGCACTCTTCTCCTGCACAATTTGATTCTGATCGAGCGTTCCGAATGTCATAAGGTAGGTAATCGTGTACCACAGCAGAAGACGTCCGATGCTGGGGAGTTCATGACTGCGGATATGTGATCCGACAGTCCGATGGACCGCAGTGCTTCGACGGCGGTGAGGTGGTTCTGGTTCAAGGCATGGTGATCGAATAGTATTTGGGAGGATGTGACGAGTTGGGCAAAGGCCATCGTGCCTGAAATGTGCTCTACTCGTCCAAGACGATAGTAAACCTGGTCTTGCGGGGCCCCATTCGTGGTTTCAACTTCGATCCGGAAGCAGGGATTAGTTTGGGCGTACAGCCAGGCCACGAGAGGCGTGGTCGCAAAGGCTAAAACCAGAGCTTCAAAGGCACTCGCTGAAGCAAAGTCAGTACTAAAGCAGACACAGT
The DNA here is from genome assembly GCA_020736565.1 of Coprinopsis sp. MPI-PUGE-AT-0042. NCBI lineage: Eukaryota > Fungi > Basidiomycota > Agaricomycetes > Agaricales > Psathyrellaceae > Coprinopsis > Coprinopsis sp. MPI-PUGE-AT-0042. Next base: position 1,235,024 of record JAHBOF010000001.1, on the reverse strand, counting down.
AGGGTTTGACGCACGTTTGATAGAATCCCAGCTGAAAGGCCAACGTTGGAATCCCAGTTGAAAGGCCAACGTTGCGAGCGGTGAATTCAGCGAGGCTAGTCCATGGTTAGCCGGTCAGTCTCGCGAGAGTCTCATATTAACTCACCCTTTTCCAAGTCATCAAAAAGCCTATGCTGTCGAGCAGACCATGGCCTGTAGACAACCTGGAGCGGATGGTGATCTCGCCGCGTTGACGATCGCCCCTGCCCACTCCTTCACCCTGGATGATCTCAAGGGCGTGGCATCGTCATCATGGCTTGGGGATGTGGAGGATGTGCTGAGAGGGATAGCCTGGTTGAGGTGGGCCGAAATGTGGATACTGCATGGGCTGATTCATCGAGGTGGGGGGAGATGGCTGACTAGGCACTGAACGACTCGGTGGAATGGAAGATGATATGTCTTCTCCGCCGATTGCACTTCCCAGAGGTGTACCGCGATCTAAAACGTGCATCGGCCCAGGATTCTCCTCTCCACCTAGATCCTTGGGCGTCTTGAGAGTGTTCGGGGGGTGAAGGAACAGACGCCGTTTATCCATCGTGCCTGCAACGCGAACTGCACCTCCTTCGCGCAGACCGCGTACGGAAGGACGTAAATGGGAGGCTTGATTTGATTGGCGATGGTGGTACGAGTTCAGCTGATGATGAAGGTGGGACGAGATTTGACAAAGAGGTGGAGGCGGATGGAGGCAAAGGAGGTGCAGTGGCCAAGATGGCCGCTGCGGGAAGGATGAGAATGTTGCCGACGTTGAGTTCTTGGCCTTCCTGGTCGTCTCCGGACGAAAAGACCTTCCCCGCGCTTGCTGGCCTTCTAGAGGAGAGTCGAAGTTAATATTGTCAGCAACTCTAAGCAAAGAAAGCATGCGAAACGTACCTTGCTGATTTGCTGGAACATGCTGGGACGGGTCGTACAAGAGCGAAACGTCCACGGTCGATACGAGTCATCCGCCCTTACGTGCGACGGCAATTCTTCGTCGTCGTCCATGGCGATCCTCGTTCCGAATCCACCACCAATGCTCATACCGACACTTCTGTTCTTGTTCCCCTTTCACTTGACGTACTGTCCCCTTTGACTCGTTCGCGGTCAATCTTCGGCTGGTGCTCTCGCCATGGCTGTCCTTTCGTTCAGGTACGGGTGGAATCCCGGGATGTCCTACTTCGCCAGCAACAGCAGACAACGCTGACATGGAACTAAAGCGCCTCCCTTCGTTCCTCCTGAGACTCCTACCCCACTGGGAGGACATAGAATACCGCGAATCGCCATAGGTGTCACCTTCCTGGCTTGTGGTGGATGCTGCGAGGGAAGGTGCGAGAGATGGTGCGTCGGATTGTTTACATTCGCTCGGCAGACTTGCTGAAGGCTGGGACGATGGAGAAGAGAGGACGGGAGGAGGAGAGAGAATGTACGACCCGTGGATGATTTTTGCGCAGGAAAAGTATGCGTTGTGGGCTCGAGACTACCCGTGCTCTTGGGCGAGAGTAGAGAAGCGTGAGAGTGAGAGCGTTGAGGGATAGGTCGAGAGGATGTGGCAACTCGTTCAGAGGTAGGGGACGAGTTGGCGCAGGATGGGCCTTGCGCTCGGTGGAGAGGAGATGGGGAGGACGTGGGTGGGAGGCATTGGGAAGGTTCCGGTGATTGGTACGGCGAGTGTGTTGTCTTCTCATCTTCATTGGAAGATTTGCTACCGCATCGAAGGCCGTCCTGTCGAATGAGACTCCCACTTCCTCTGCGGACGGCATTCGATCCTCCGCTGAGCGAAGCACTGCCCCCTCATGATCCAACGGCCATAGTGCTGGACTTCTGCTACTCCCGGAGACCCGATGGACGTAGTAAAGCTCAAGTGGCTTGAACGAGTGTTACTGGCTCGTCGACTTGCTACACCGCTCCTTCCACCAGAGGCGCCGTAATCACACCCGCCCTCATCACCCGTCTCTTCGCCATCTTCGAGGTATGGGAGGATAGTGGCTGATTTCAACTGCCCCTTCCGCGTGCGAGCAACGTCAAAGCGGTCTGGAGGGAAGGTTAGCATGGTTTGGAATAGGATTTGCAAACCCAAGGCGAGAAGGTAAATGAAACAAAAGGGGAAACCCAAACTAAAACGAAACAAGACTCGAACAAGGGGCCAACGAGATCATCTAGTAAAGCAAACGAAATCGAGCAGAATGAAAACAACGCGTACAGAAAGAATTCAAATACAAAGACAAGAAACGAAAGAATTCAGATCTCAACTTACCTCGCCCAACTCCCCTGCGAATACGTCAAAAACGATGTGCTGAGCTGACTCGAATCAGCTCTCGAGGTGACCACTGTTTGACCCGGTCCTTGGGGCGCCTAGATGGTCTGGCCTTGAGACGTGATAGAGATGGGAGTCTTGCGAACAAAGGAACCTGGAACTCGAGAGGAGGATGGGATATTTCCAGTCACCGGTGACAGTGATAGTCGAGGACCAATGCCAGTTGCTTATTTGACTTTCAGATCTTACCACGCGCCGGTAACGTGGACCGCTCACCCCGACTCGGTGGCGGCCTGAGGGAGCCCAGCGCTGAATATAAAACAAAGATACCAATGACTGCTGAAGTGAAGATGAAGTGGATGAAGTGAGGAAGAGAGCTATAGACTGCAAGAAGCAGATATTACTGGCGGCACTGATAAGCCAGATGGCAGGTGAGCCAAGGAACAGCCTTCTCTGCAGAGGGTCACGCAGCGGACCGAGACCTGCATACGACCGAAGAGGTGGAGGAAATAAAGTAAAGGCGTCAGACTCTGGTTCGTCCTGACACGTCGTGGGATTCACCAGAGGTGGCAGTCATTTTGACGGGCGTCTGGCTGAGCCGCTGATGACTGACCGGATATCTTCCCCGGGAGACTCTAGCGCAACAACACCACATTCTAGATTCGTGGGTGGAAAAGGGTGCTCGTTTCAGTCAATTTACTTTTCGCTGGGCCGCAAAAGCAGCTGGCTGTGGCCAAACGCCGTCACGTGGTTCGTGAACTAGCCAAACATCGCGTCGACTCAGATTAGATCAGTGGCCAGTGGCACAGAGCCTGTAACTGGGCCATACCACGTCGCGTCCACCTTTACCACCACTCCACACCTTATTGTTAACCGTCCTCCATTTTCTGTGCTACACGTACCTCCACTCTCCCTCTAACCATGACAAAAGACACGACTAACAAGACCCATGGCCAGGCCAAGAAGAGCGAGTCCAAGATTCCTAAACCCCCCAACTCCTTCATCCTATGGAAGAATCAACTGTGCCCTGACACCACGATGACTCCCCGACAGAGGCTCAGATCGATGCCAGAGCAAGCCGTGTTCCAGTGCCTGCTCGAGATCCACGGTTTCCTGAACTACTTGCAAGCTGGGTCGAGCAAGTTGAATGGAGGAGCCTGGGTCTCGGCCACTGGCAGATGGTGGAGATCCCTGACGGATGAGGAGCGCCAGCCGTGGGAGGATGAGGCAAAGCGGCGCGTTGAAATACAAATTGCAGCCAGCAGGTCCAGACAGAAAGACGTCAGGCAAGACGAGATATTACCCCCCGGTGATCACAGTCGATGAAGCATTGGTACAGCTCCCAATTGCTATGCGCCTCCTGCGCGGCAGTGACCAGACCGGCGTATCCAACACTGCTGCCACACAGACCTCCTACGAAGGTCAAGCCCATGAACATCTCAACCAGACCTCTGCGAACGGTCCGGTACCTGCCCAGGCCAGTCATCAGCATGCAGCCACACCACCGCGCGACTACCTCGGCAATCCCAGCCCCTTCGCCGACCAACATGGCCCAACATCGCACCAACTGGCTTACTATCCGGGGATGATGCAGCAGATGTTCAACCCCTTCGAGGTAAGCGTGAGCCAAATCTCCTAGCATTGCCACTTAACCGACCTATGTTCAGATGGCTGGGCGATCCTCTTCATTCCAAGTATCCGGAACCGGGTTCAGACATGATAATCAGGTAACTGGAGCACGCAATGGCTTCAACGGGTCAGCAGACGGCCAGTACCAGACCCTAACTGCCCCAGAAATACCGCAGGTTAGCGTTGCGTTCCTTGCTTATCAATGCTCGACTGACCTTGGTGTAGGTAAACGACCAATCCTACTTCTCTTTCCCGCCCCCTCCCAACGGGCTTGATACTGTGCCAGATGGAGTCGAGGCGGAAATACCTGACGGTAATACAAGCTTCTACAGCACGGCCTACAGCGAAGATAATGTCATTTACACCCCTGTGCAGACGGTAAGCGTCACGAGTTTGTGCGATTGATATTGGACTGACCTTGCTTTAGACGGGTGGGCCATACTCTGGATCGCTCCACGACCATTTCCGAGTCTACGGGTACCAGAACGCCCCATACGAGGCCGATGAGAACCAGATGCCTGGGAGCGTCGCTGGCTTGTATAACCCAGCTTTCAATCAGACTCAAGGCGCCTTCGAGGGAACTGTGAGTGCGATCCTTGCTTTATCATCGACCTGGACACTCACCTTGCAATATAGACTGCGTACGCAGTGACTCCTGTCGCCCTCCAAGCCATGCAAAGCATCGAAAGCCACGGCGTCGATAGGCCAAATGAGTGGTCTAGCCAGCTTGAGAGCCTTTCCATGACGTCTCCATTCGATGGCTCTGGCCGTACTACGCCAGAGGACGTCCAAGAGGGCCCCGCCTCGACCGCTATGGGGTGGGTGTATGGTCATCCTGAGGCAGAGCTCACCTCCTGCACTTATCAACTCGAAGCCCCAGGGCCTCCCATGCCTAGCGCAGTTGCAGTGGGTGATGTTTCCCTAGCATACAGCCAGGAGGAAATGGCGGCTTTCGACTTGAACGATGATCCCGCAGATTTCAACCTCTCTGGCTTCACATACAATGAACCAGAGGGCTTTGAAAGATCCGCTGGGACAATCGCACAATCCAAAAACAACACCACAACGGCCAGTGGCAGTCAATGGGACCTGGGCATGTTTTGATCCATGGTATGGAATGGCTGGGCAGATGAAAACGTCCTGCCCCAATGGTCTGCATTCTTCAAGTTATACCTACCTCCTTTATTCGCAACGTCCGAAGAGATCTTCCGCTATGCACTCGCATCTGACCTATCAGATGACCGGGAACCTTTGTCTCGAGACCTTTCACTTTTTCATCGATACAACCCTCTCACGCTGCACATCTGTTGCGCGCTTTCTTCACTGACATTGTTTCTAGAAGTGTCCCTTTAGCATTGCTCGTTCGTGTGTCATTACGAATTCTTACATTTCTGTTCAATCTCAACTTTGTATCCATTTTTTGAAAACGTCTTCCTTGCGATACTTTAGATTAGCTAGAGAACAATGGAGAACGGCGCGAACACAAAGGGTGAAAGGCAAAGCTCTTCGATCCTCGCTGGCAATGACGGAGCGTGAGAATCAAATGCCCGATGCAGTGATGGGCGCTTATGGGCCACAGAGCTCAAGGCACACGCGATGGCCTCCTGCATCGCTCAACACCTGCAGGAGCATGAACGACGGCGCGATCAACGGGGCCTGCGGATGGGTTAGCCAGACTGAAAGTCTAATGATCCCTTCCCCATTCAGCATGTCAAACGCTCCTACACCTGAGAACGTCCAAGAACATCCCTCCTTGAAAGGTCTCGACGGGCCGTACGGCTACTGCCAGCAAAGATACGTCCCATCCTTGAGCAACGTCCATTCCGAAGCCCCGGTCCCTCCAATCCCCATTGGTGGTGAATCGGACATCGACTGGCAGGTATACAGCTGGGACGATATGTCGGCTTTCGCGTCGGGTGTCGACTCCCTCGCGAACTTCAACCCCGCCGACGTCACGTACAATGAGCCTGAGGGCTTTGAAGGATCCGCCGAGATCAGCACACAACCTTAAAACAACTACAGGGCTTCCAATGGGAACTAGTGGAACCAGAACTCTTTGTTCTGATCTGGCAAGGAAAAGAGGCTCAGGAGGCCCATCGCAATCTTCATGTCGACTTGAGCCACCTTTGTTCGTGACGACAAATGGCCTTCCATCCCGCCACTTCAACCAGAAGACCTTTTCTTCAGTACTTACTTTCTAATATCCTTCTTTCTCCACCTTTTGTCTCTTCAAAAAATCTATGCGTTCCCGGCAAGTTGCCGATTTACTCCTGAAATGCCCCTTGAGCCTGTGTTGTCCTTTGTGATAAAAGAGTCCTTACACTTTCTCAGCCTCTGTTCTCGACGATTCTGGGCACGAGAGCCCCATCCTTGCGATCGTGGAACCGAGACGACAGTGAAAGCGAAGAGGATAAGACAGTGTAACTGTTCGTACGCGCTCGTGTGGATAGCGTGTGAACGATATGCCCGATGAGGGCAACAGGCGCTTGCGCTGGCCGAACTTGAAGCTTGAAGCCGGACTTTCCAGATTCCAGAGTTTCGAACCAACGCAAGGCCTTGACACCAATAAATGGGCTTGATATCGAGTTCGACCTCGCTCAGCGTGAAGAATACGCTCCACAAGCTTTCCTGCATCGCAAAGGATTCAATATACTAAGGAACAACATGGCAGTTTATATTCTACAGGACAGCGTTCGATGTCGTTACGCAGAGAGCATCAAAGCGGTCGACTGTCTTATGAAACACCTCCAATGCCGCGCCTCGAAGTCGTGCTTGCTCATCTGCTATCCGATCTATGCCAGAGCACACGGGCCTGATATCGAGTTCGACCTCCACCAGGGAATCCAGTACATCCCTGTCTGATAATAGATCGTCCAGACGAGCGAATCCGCCGGGTGTTCGCTTCAGGTATCGGTCTGCAGGGGATGATGACGTCCACCTGATCACGAGTCGAAAGACGCGAATCGACATATATGCAGGGCAGATATAGTCTCCTGCAAGCATCGCCGCTTGGCTGGGACAAGTGACGACCCCGTCAGCACTCGTTGATTCGAATGCTCACTTTGAGCTCTTGGAGATAAGGCATAGGGCGAAAGGTCGTTCCTTGGAGGTTAGTGTGTTGAAGTTGTAACACTTTCATTGATTTTGTATTAGCTATCCGAAAGGGTGAACAGTAGATTAGGAGGGCTTACTGGGAACAATGTCCCTATGCCGAAGCGATAGACAGGTGAGTGTGTTTGGGAATGCGTTCCATAAGAGAAGTCAAAGCCTGAGACGAATGCTAACTCCAATGTCTAGGGATGTGACTCGCTGGAAGAAGGAATCTTCTCGGCTCTCTATCCAGCCAGGTGGTTCATTTAACCAGGTGATCCTGATTTGGGTTGGCTCGACGTTGTGTGCTCCGGTCAGAGTCTTTGTTGTGTCGTAACTTGAGGTACTGGGCCGAAAACAGAGGATCGTCCTCAGCAGGCGCTCCAGACTCGTAGGCTTCCAAAGTAGATGGAAGAATGCGAACGAAGTCGTTTGGAAGACTGAGACGTCGAAGCCTGAGGCTTTTCAGCCTGTTTCCCTTTATAAGGTGGACAATAGCATCTTGAAATTCGGCCTGGTATGACTGTCCATTGCCTTTGATAGTTGAAATGAATGCACAAGTGATCGAGCTTTTGTAAGTTGCTGGTAAAGAAGGGCAAGACGATCGAGAGGAAGTGTGGAGGGAACTCGCTTCCCCAATATTGAAGATGCCCCATGATGACCAACGACCGAGGATAACCAAGGAGCTGCGGATTGTTTTGAAAAGTCGACAGAAATCTATCGAGTGTTGATGGTACATAGCCCTCATTACCTCCCTTGTGCCTTTGGAACGGGTAGAGGCGGATCTCCAGGAACAGATATCGCTGGGCGCGTTGCCGAAGGTAGTTGGAGGTGAGTGCAGCCTGCTTGAGAAGCGTTACAAGTTGGGGAGTGAATGTCAGACCAAACTTGATGCTACGAGTGCTGAGATTTTCGACTGCGGAATCGATGATAGCATCCAAGATTTCGCTGGGGAACAGGGGGAAAGGCGGTCATGGGGTCCCGATTGAAGGAAAAGGTGTAAATTGGGAGTGAATTCCGACGAAGCATTTGAAGCGGAGTTGAAATCAAAGAGCCTGAGCTCAACCAAGGAGATATCCGTGCAAAGAGGGATTCCTCCGAGTGTTGGGAAGACGATATATAGGGGTGTACCCTTTGCGCGAGAGTAAATTGGGGTTGGTACCTTCCTTTTCGAGCCAGGCACATCGGTTGCGGTTGAGAGTGACAATTCCCGGATGAACTCTATATTGCTGAAGCTATGGAGATCTAGCGTCCTCTTTCACCAGGACTCCTCGGGATTTATACTGAAAAAAGAATTACAATATAGCATGTGAATACGCCCGGATTATCGTTCCCTCTCACACACCAAGCAAAGCCGCAGGTCATGTTCTGCGTCAGAGAATCAAGTGAAGGTGAAGGTGAAGGTGAAGTTTATTTCGGTCGCTGCCAAAGCTGGTGGCAACCGCCTGGCGGATCCAGAGCAAACTAATGTACTTAATGTGATCTGATGCTCAACCAGGGTAGATGTAATCAGGGCTGGAGGAAGGACATTTGGCCTCTTGATCGACTCGAATTGCTGATGCGTGCTCAAGGAAGTCAAAGCTTTCCGTGCAAGGGCTCGAATGAAATACCCCTGTAGTATTGTGATAATGATAAAACAACATTTAGCAGATCGTGGACTAGTACTTGAAAGCGTCAGCTGTCATCACAGAGAAACTGTCCACCCTATTGATGGTTTTATGAAACACCTCCAACGCCTCGCCTTGAATTCGCGCTTGAAGCTCACTGATCAGCCCACCTCCAATCTGGTAAGCAGGCCTGATATCAAGTTTGACCTCCCTCAGAGATCCCAGTGAGCTCCTGTCTGACAAGAGATCATCGAGACGAGCGAATCCATCGGGTGTTCGCTCCAGGTACCGCGCCGCAGGCCCGGGGGGTCCATGTATGCCTGGAGACGACTTCCACTCAATCGTCAAATGAAAGGCATGGATGGATGTATATGCAAGGGAGATATAGTCCCTTGCAATCATTGCTACATAGTCAGGGCATCTTATACTCCTCTCGTACTTTATGGTGATGCTGACCATGAGTACTTTGAGGTAGGGCATGGATGGAAGGGTCGTCGATTGGAGGGCGCTATGTTGGCGATGCAATACTTCCATTCATTTTGCATCAGCCCCTCGAAACGGAGAGTAAAATACTGGACTTACCGCGAGCGTCGTCACGATGTAGAAGCGATAGATGAGTGAGCGCGTTTGGGATGCGGTTCATAAAGGCAGCGAATGCTATGATGCTTCTAACTCCAACCTCTAGGTATTTAATTCGCTGGAAGAAAGTATTGGCTTGGCTTGGTACCCAACTCAGCATCGGGTCGTCGGACAGCGAACTGATCTTGAGATGGATGGGGCTGACAGTGTTTGCTTGGTCCGAGCCTGTGTTGCGTCGCGGCTCAATATACTTTTCTGCAAACGTAGGGTCGTCCTCCGCATATACTCCAAAGTGGCATGCTTTCAAAGTAGATGGGAGAATGCCATCAAACCTTTCTGGGAGACTTAGCCGTCGAAGCTTGAGGCTTCTTAGGCTGTTGTCTTTTAGACACTTCACGATGCTGTCCTGGCATTCGCTCGGCAAGCTCGTCCATTGCCTGTGATGATTAAGGTGGATGTCCAGATGGGCAAGCTTTCGTAAGTTGTTGGCAAAGAAGGGGAAAGCGACTGAGAGGAAATGCGGAGAGAATTCAGATCTCCAATCCCTAGCTTGCACGATGATGGCCAGTGACCGAGGATATTCGAGAAGCCGCGGATTGTTCTGGAAGATTGACAAGTCAACCGTCTGTGGAACATCATCTTCGTATTCCCGATTACGCCTCTTGAAGGGGTGGAGACGGATCTCCAGGAACAAGTACCTCTGGGCGCGTTCACGAAGATAGCGGGAGGTAAGCGCAACCTCCTTGAGAAGCGTCACAAGTTCGATAGTGAACGTTACGCCAAAAACAGTGGGAGTGCTGAGATCTTGAAATGCTGAATCAACGATAGCGTCCAGGATCTCGTTTGGGAAGGCTGGGTGTGCGGTCATGGTCGTGAAAGTGAAAGTGAAAGGTGTGCATGAGTAAATCGCAAACAGGTTTTTCAAGCGGAGTTGCGGTATAAGACTCGTTGTTCACTGGTCGAGATATCTCAGAGCATTCCAATTGCTTTACTCGAACTGAATAAAAGTAATGTTCCATAGTCTATTGAGCAAAGAATATGTCCCTTGAGTCAGCCCGGGCGGCCCTAGGGTCTTGTCTATCGACTATCGACTCAGTTCAGATATAAGGGTTTCAAATCATGGTATATCTCGCACCCCTTGACTTGTACATTGAAAGGTTCGTGAAGATCGTCACCACATTGATGACGGAAGTTGCACTTCTCATTGCCGTGCGACATCAATTGAAATGAAGATGATTGAAAGGAGAAAGAAGATTACTGCACAAAGGCGCCGTCTGTCATCACAGAAAAATCATCTACACGATTGGACGTCTTGTAAAAGACTTCCTTGGCCTCCCTCTGCAGCCGCAATCGAAGGTCCTTGACTCTCTCCTGCGTCATAGGAGGGGTACCACAATACGTGGGCTCAATGTGCAGCTCGACCTTGGTCAGAGAGCTGAATAGGCCTTCATCCGATAGTCGGTCATCAAGAATAGCGAAACCACTGGGGGACCTTTCCAGATATCGCGCTGTGGGATGGCCCTCGAGTCTCGGGGGTGGTTCTGGCCCTTGAACCGTCCAAATAACCACAAGGCGAAAGATACGAATGGACTTGTACGCCGCACTGGCGTATTCCTTCGCAAGCAGTGCTGTTTGGATAGGACAAGTGTAGACCCACTCGGACTGGACAGCGGCTCTGACAGCGACTCTGACGTCGAGTTCTTCAAGATGGGGCATCTGGTGAAGCGATATCTTTTGAAGCCGTCTATGCATTTCGTCTAGCCCTGCAATATTGAGTTAGTGCATTGATATGAAGAGTTATGAATCAGAGACTTGCTGTGGACGGTGTTATTATGCAAGAGGGTTAAATGGGTGAGAGTGTCGGGCATGCGAGCCATGAAGTCATTGAACACCTGGGGATCCTTGACACCAAGATCTAGGATAGACACCCAGCGAAAGAAGGTGTCCTTTTGGCTTTGCACCCATCCAGGGTGTTGATTACCATGCATTGGGCTGATTCTAAGACGGGTTGGGCTCACAGCACCCGGTGCAACTCTGTTGCCCGTGGTTTCGAGAAACATCACGGAAAAGGTGGGATCATCTTTGACGCCGACTCCAATCGTACAGGTTCGCAGTGTGGAAGGAAGGATATGAACGAATTGCCGAGGGAGCATGAGGTGTCGGACCGTAATGCTCTTCAAGCGATTTTCTTTGATACATTCAACGATGGCGTCCTGCAATTCGCAGGGTAGCCATGTCCAGCTTGATCTCCAGCTTATATGAAGGAATACATGTTCCAATAGCCATAGGTTCCTCGTGAGAAATGGTAAGACAACCGAGAGGAAGTGCGATGGCAAGTCGCTCGCCCGGTCTTCGTACTCCAAGGTTATTGAAAACGATCGAGGATACTGCAGTAATCGGGGATTTTCCTCGAATATTTCGATAAAGGCATCCCAAGTTGACGGCACGTACCCTTCCTCTCCTTCCCTGCGCCCAATAAATGGATAGAGACGGATCTTGTGGAACAAATGCCTCTGTGCTCGTTGGCAAAGATGGTGCGATGTGAGTGCAGCATTCTTGAGGAGCTTTACGAGCTCGGGAGTGGTCTTTACACCGTACGGATCGCGGATGCCGAAGATTTCAGCGGCCGACTCAATAACAAGATCCAGGATCTCGTTTGGAAACACAGGTGGCAGCGGAGCCATGGTATCGTGGCGGTCGTAGCAGAACAACTTCACCAGACAAAACGCCAACCGCGATCAGAGCGGAGTTGAAAATCAGCGCTCAACATTGACTTCAATTGGTTCTACACAATGCTCTTTGTTCAGAAACATGTCCCTTCAGACTCGGATGGGCGCACAATCAGAGTGCAGCTTCTACGCGAGACGAATCAGGGCTAATACCTCCCTTTTTAAGCTTGGGTTGGCGGCACAAAGACCTCATCCCCAGTTTCAACCACGACAAAGCCCGAGGGTTCCAAAACTTGCATTCGATAATGAGAGGAATTGGTTTTACAGTGCAGTTCTCGAGAATAAAATAAAAAATGACACGCAGACTGGTGTAGTTTAGTTTAGAGAACAAGGGAGTGTTGGGCCAATCGAGATGGAGAGCACCAGAAGTCAATGACGGCCTGAGCCAGCAACGTTCCAGGATTTGTGGGGTGCAGCTGGGCACGAACAATCGTTTGGCCAGGTAGAGAAAACTCGACAGCGCAATGAGAAGGATAAACGTCCATCGAGGGTGAAGAAATAGAGTGGAAAGACAAAACGTCAGGTAGAGAATTCGAATCGGTTCAAGTCCAGCAATGGAAATGATCAAGGAAAGCCAAGGCAAAGAAAATATTAACGGGAATACAGTACGACGCCAATAACAGAAAACAACAAGGGTAGTGATAGAAAGCCAGTTACGCAGAGCAGGCGGAATAAAAAGAAAAGCGAGTTGAATGATTGTGAAGAAGGAATGGATGGGTGGTTGAATCGATGCTGGGAGTCGTGAGGAACATCGTGAGGTATCAATCAGAGGGGGTGTATCAGAAATAGTGGCGAAGTCACCAAGATAGTGTTCGTTTTAGTGATTCAATCTACAAAGGATAATAAGCATGCGCCCAGAACAGGTACAGAGAAAGAGCACACACTAGATGAATCACTTGCCCGCCGCCGTCCCAGCCTCAGCGCTAGCGCCAGCGGCTGGTGACCTTATGGCCGTATACGCAGGTGGCAGCTCAACCGTCTCAGGTTCCTCATCCGCAGGTGGTGGTGGCCCACTAGGGCCTGCATCGTCGTGCTGGATGATATTCACCGGCCTCATCCTCGGTGGCTGGCCCTTCCTCCCAGTCGCATTCGTACTCGACGGTGGGGCATTCCCGACCCCGTATCCCAGTGCCACACTTCCATCAGGCGTCCCGCTCCGTGTGTAAAAGCTTGTCGCGGTCCCGCTGAGTGGTCGGTCACTACCGTCGGCATCTCCGTACCCTCCATGTGACGAGGCGACAGTAGGGTCGGGAACAGTGAACGGCTCGGGCCTGTAAAACTCTGGAAGGTCGTTGCGAGACAATCGGTCGTTTGTACCGTCTCCTTCATCATCTTCGCCTGCGTTGAGGTCGATGGGTTTTTCACGATAACGTGCGTTGTGCTTTTTACGCCGGCGGTAGAAGAAGACGAGGAGGAAGGCTGCAGCGAGCGCTACGACACCTCCGACGACACCGCCAACAATCGCACCAACGTTGGAACCACCGCTCCCACCACCGTTACTTCCATCGCTGAAAGAGAAATTAGCACTACTGATCACAAGCAGCAACAAGAAGCGTACCTATTCCCGGGATTTTCGCCAATACCTGTAGGGTATACACCTCCTGCAGGAGTACCGGGCGTTGAGCTGGGGCTGTCATCGTTCAGGCAGCTCGAGTCGCCATTGGAAGGGTTGGCGACGACAGTGTCGAGACTTCCGCCAACGGCGATTCCTCTATCGTCCCCTGCAACAAGCAGGACCTGGGTTCCCGTCCGAAGATTACATCTCCAATCAAATCCTCTTCCAAACTGGGGAACATCGGTGATGGGACCTTGGGGGATTTCAAAAGCATTTCCACCAGGGATCACACCATGGTAAACCGGGTTTCTGGAATCAAGGGTCAGTCATGAGAGTCGTGGGGCGGGATACAGAGAACGACGACGACATACCCTTGCACGGTGTCTGGCTGAGGAACGAATATCCTCGAGTTCGTGCACTGCGTAAGCGCACCCCTAGGATTGACATCAAACGTGAACTGGGGAGAGATGACCATGTTCCTGTCGAAACATGAATCATCCTCTGAATCTGCGACATTCGCAGCCACACTCGTTCCACCCGTGCCAAACCCTGCTGCGTCGCTTATCTGTATCAGGTAAACGGGTGGTCAGTCAAAAGTTCATCCCTGTCAAAAAGGTTGTGGAGTCTTTACGAAGACTCCAAGTGGAGAGTACTCGGTGAAGCAAACGCCGGCGAAGGAAACACTCCTTCGGTCGTCATGCAAACTGCACTAAACCAAGGACAGCACGAAACACCAGAAACGAAACAGGGAAACGAACAAAAACGTGAAAGGTTTCTAAAAAAAGACTGAGAAATTCAACTGACCACTACAACCAGACCTGCATGCGCCGGGTACTTGAGCTTGAACGATAGAGATGTTGCATTTGCATCAAAGCCGACGTCCATGAGTGTCCGCACTTCGTTCCCTGCCAATGGATTGGGGCCAGTGGGGATGACCAATGCGCGATAAGGAGGCTGGCCACCGCTGCCCGTAATGTCGATGGTGACTGTGCCGCACTGCTTGGGTTTTTCCTTGAAGTTCCATCCGTACGAATACGCGTCTGTCGGGTACTGCAGCAGCTGCAGAGCGAGAACGAGGCCCAGTGGGAGTGTGGTGGAAGCCGACGACCTCCTTCTCAGCGACGACGGCAACATTCTTGAGGTTATCGAGTTGCTGTTTTCTGTTTTGTGTGTGGGTATCGTTGGTCGTCCTTTTGTTGGCCTGCAGACGATGGGCTGGAGGCTGGCAGGTCGTTGGACGAGGAAGGAAAGCAAAGAACGGACGTTAGTCGCCGTCACGACGTCGGATGATGTCTTGGAGTAAAGGCCGTGATTCCGGCTGATTGCATCATCCAATACGCACTATCAACAATTCAATTGCCTGGAGCATAGATATCGTACACTACTGGTTAATTAACGGGAATAGTAGAGAGAACGGCACTGAAGGAGTGTGGTAGTTAATGCGGGGTGAGTAACATAGATGTCGACGGTCGTCGTCGTATCCATAGAGTGATAAATAGGAAAGTAAATAACGAATGTGGGTGGATGGGTATGCATAAGATGCCGGAGAGATAGAGTCGGTCAGTCAGTCAGTCCAATCGTCGTAAAAGAGAGCAAGGAAATATCCAAAAAAGGCAGCAGATAAATGAGTGTTGAAGATCGAAAAAAGAGTCGGAAAGACCGTAAATAGGCGCCGTAAAAGGGTAGCTGTGCTCGAAGGCGAGGCGAGCCAGAGAGTCCAGAACTAGCGGCCAGAAGACACCGTGCCGGAAGCTGGTCTGAGGGGGGGAATTACAACGGCCACCGAAGCCGTGCGTGCTTCCCAGCTAGCGTTGCGTTGGCAGCCGATACAGGATGCGCGGCGAGGCGAATAGGGGTGCAAGAGACCATCTCTATACAAACTTCTCTCCTCCCTCTCCCCCCTTCATAATCGCCTTCATGAAGTTAAAGAACCGGTCCCCATACTCTGCCGGTGGTACAGGACTGATTTTATGCTGCACCACAAGTCAGCTCCATCGAAGCGTGAAAATGAACAAAAAGAACGCACTCTATCATCTTTCATGCCCTTCCATATATGCTCCGCCTTCTTCGCGGTGTTGTATGGTGTAAGAATATCGATGATGCCCAGGTAATAGATCGTCGGTAGTGGATCGTTGTTTTCGTCTGTCGCTCTCATCCCTCCCTCGTCTTGGTAGAAGATGAAGAGCTGCTTGTTCTCGCTATCGACTTCCGGTAGCTGGATCGAAGAGTCGTGAGCAAGTCGTTTAGGGTCGGACGACCGCATAGCGCGGCGGATAGCAATCGCTTCTGGAGTCTTGGTGCCAGCCTTAACAGCTAGCGATTTCGAGCGTTCTGATCTAGGAAGCTCAGGCTGGAAAGGCAAGTCAGTCAGTACGTCGCCCAAACGACAACAGCAAGCGACGCACCGAAAAGATCTTCAACGTATTTCTCCGTAGATTATCTTTATTCCCTCTCTGCATATTGTGAATCCCCACCAACAAGCTATAGTCCATCACATAAACCGTCTTCAAGAACTCGGCATCCCGCTTGATCTGCTCCACCAACAACGCCTGCTTCTCTGGCCCCAGCTCCAGCATCTTGCCTCTATTAATCCAGTTCAGGTCCTTCAACACCGCTCGGGGATTCTGCGCCGCCTTGTCCTCGGGGTATTCTCGTCCGACAGTGCTTCCCTTCAAATCGAACGTCTCATGGACGTCTTTGTGAGGAGGGAAGAGGTTGTTCATGATCACAAAGTGGATCTTGCGCCCTCGTGGAAGTTTGACACGATGTAGACCGTAGAACCGGCTGAGAAGGGTGTGGGGGTTGTCTCGGACGTGCTCATAGTACTGTTTCAGAATCCGCAGCAGAAACTTGTGTTCGGAATGTCGAATGGTCTTGATGATGAATCGGTAGTCGCGAGAAAAGTAGAAAAAGGACCCTGATTTGCCAGGCGAGCCAAGCTCGGAGAGGATGTACTTGGCGGTGAGGGAAAGGAGGTAGTCGGCTGGATCAAGAGCAAAGTGGTCCTCCCGCAACGTGCGGAAGACCCATGGCGCATAGTCCTTGAACTTGAAGTCGTATTTTGCAGAGGGTGTCAGCTCATTGCCAACAATGTCGAACGAGTATTTGTGGGCTGCTGTGAAATCCGCATCGCTGAGCGTCCGCACCATCTTGGCTTGACATCTTGAGACGGCCGTCCGGATGCCCGTCAGCATGTTGTACATGAGCACGTAGTTCGCGTGGTCCTCCCCAATCAGATTGCCTACTACAGGCCGTTCCTCGTCCTTGGAAGCTTTCGACGCGGTCCGTGTCAACGCATCCTCTGCCTCCTTCTGCTGCTGCTTGTACCGCTTCTCCTGCCTCTCCCTCCTGATCTGCTCTGCATGATGTTCAATGTCGGATGCCAATGCACCCCCAAGACTTGTTGGTGGGTCAGGAGATGCCGAGTCGTCAAAGCCCAAGGCCTTGGACCTCTTGCTACCACTACGGCCAGCTGCAGATCCAGTCGTGTTTCGTCGTGCTGGGTGGGCAAAAGAGGGTGTGGGTGGAGGGAAGAGTGAGCTCCTTCCCACAGACATGGGCGAAGTAGGAGATGAGACAAGGGGCGGGGGTATCGGCGAGGCCAACGGCATCCGCTGGTTACCATCCTCGGCCATCGTCGATACGGACCCGCTGCGCTGCCGAGTGACTGTCGTCCCCAGCGTCTGCGACGTCGATGCCTCTGGTGCTAGCACTGGCTCCTCGACACTGGCGGGCGGGGATGGGGGTGGTGGGCCGGCTACATACGCCGTGGGATCCTCCAAGCGTAACGGCGGCTTGCTGTGGCTGCCGTCGACAGTATCCTCTCTGGTCACAGCGACCATATGAACGTCCGCCGTCGAGTTGGACGACATGGCCGTGAAGACTGTATCCTCCTTTGTTGTCGGGCTGGTGATGGTGTGAACCGAGGCTGTTGGTGATGCCGCCGTCTTGAATGAGGCTGCGGTCGACGGTGTCGCTGGGAGGAGGCTCTGGCGATAGAGGCTGGTCACCGACATGGGCGATGGGGAGCGCACAACGGCTGGTATGGGTGACGCGCGAATGGTCTCGGTCATCGTGCACAACGACGACGAGCAAGTTTAAGGGCAACGGCCTCGAAAATCTCGGCAAGCCTGGCCTGGTGACAGGGGTGGCGGTGTTCGGCAAGCCCCACGTGCGCGTGCCGATGCCCCTTTTTCACAGCACTTGGGCGGCTTTCGCCTGGATCTGTAGAGTGACGCAGTCTTTTGACGCTTGGGAAGCAAGAAGCAATTGAAATTCTCGTGGAGTATGAGCGAATCGATTCTGCTGAGCTTGTCCAGCAGAGCGCCCAGCCTGCCTCAACCTCCGCAACGTCATGCCGAGAACCTGACTCAAGCGAATTGACACACTGGGCAGCTTTGGAAGATGAACTCAGGCTGTAAGCGACAAGGGCAGCAGAGGGCCTGCCTATTCACTCCTGAGCGCTTCTGTGCATAAGCTCACAACGGTCTCGTGCTAAGTACGTAGAAAGGGCCGGAAATGCCATGCTCGGCTTCGATCAATGTCAAGCTGGGCTCAAAAAGGAAGGTATCAACCCCGATTTAGTCCTGACCAAGGGCTACACCCCTATTTATCGTCTTCCTGAAGCTTGGAGGAAACGTCCTTTGCACAGATATCTCCTCGATTGGGCTAAGGCTCTTTGATTCCAACTCCGCTTCGAATGCTTAGTCGGATATCACTTCTGTGCACACCTTTCCTTCTACAATCATAACCCTCAAATGGCCCTTCCCGTCTTCCCCAACGAAACCTTGGACGCTATCGTCGATTGCGCAGTCGATAATTTCAGCACCCACAGCGTCTTTGGCGTGGCGTTCACTCCCCAACTCGTGCCGCTTCTGAAAAATGTCGCACTTGTCTCTCAATTTCTTCGTGACCGCGCTCAGCGGTACTTATTCCTCGAGATCCGCCTCGATCCCTTCAAAAATCATCAAGGAGGATATGATAGTTGTGCTCCACGAATTCTCGACTTGACGATATTTCAAAGCCATCCGCAGCTCCTCGAATATCCTCGATCGTTGGTCATGATGTTGCATTCTGAGTACTGGACAGGCGAATTCCCTCAGTACTTCCTCTCGGTCCTCTTGCCCTTCTTTTCCGGCAACTTAGGAAAACTCGACCATCTACACATTCACCTGGATCATCAAGGATCATGGATACGCATCCCGAACCAATTTCAAGACGCAATCATTCGGTCTATAAAGCGAAATCAACTAAAAAGCATCAAGCTTCCGCAGCTTGGTCTTCCAAAAGACTTCTTTGGCCTTCTCCCGTCTACTTTGGAGGCGTGCGACATCGGAGGGCTTACGGGTCATGATCCTTTGTTTGCGTTAAAGCATATCGGGCCCCGATATAAGAGAGGCTTGGACCAAGCAAGCAGTGCGAGACCAACCCATCTCACCATCCGCCGGCTGCTCGAACCTCCGGAAAGGCTACTGAGCCAGGTAGATACCTTTTTCCAACGAGTCACATCCCTAGACGTCGGAGTTGTGACCATCACAATGTTCGCCACCTATATGGAACGCATCCCAAACACCCTCACCCGTCTATTGCTTCGACATAATGAGAGCATTTCCGGTAAGTCCTCAAGCTATTCCCTTGCTTGAGCTGTTTATACGAAACCAATAAAAGTATCACAGGCTCAGCACATTTCCCTACAAGAATTGACCTTTCGCCTTCTGCCCTATCTCCACGAACTCCAAGTTAGTGTTGAAATCGACGAGTCCGACAGGGTTGTCACTTGCCCTAGCCAAGCAGCGATGATAGCAGGAGATTATCTCTCACCTGCATACACGTCCATTCGCGTCTTCCGACTCATGATCAAGTGGACGTCATCATCCCCTGCAGATCGATACCTCAAGCGAACAGCCGGTGGCTTCGCTCGTCTCGATGACCTCTTGTCAGACAAGAGCTTACTGGGATCTCTGGTGGAAGTTGAACTCGATATCAGGCCCGTTTGCTCTGGCATCCGGCGGATCGCGGAGGAACAAGTACGACTCCGACGTGAGGCATTGGAAGTGTTTCATAAAACTATTGACAGGGTGGATACTTTCTGTGTGAAGACATCTGACGCTTTCAAGTAGCTTTAATGTTCCTGTCTCCGCACTGTGCCAAAGAAAGTCCCCTTCTTTCCCCTTCTTTACATCCTGGAGCTTGGCGTCAAGGATCCAAGGTGCTCAATTTCTTCATAGCTCGCATGCCAGATTCAGACGTTGTTCATTTTCAATTAGTCTTAAGTAATTATGAAATGCTCTGAGAATCTGAGATATATCATCGACTGAATAAGTCTTGCCCTGCAACTCCGCTTCAAAACCCAGTTCGGAGTGGACTCCCATATGCACACCTTTCACCTTCACAATCACGACCCCATGAACACACATCCAGTGTTCCCGAATGAGATATTGGACGCTATTGTCGATTCAGCAGTCGATAATCTCAGCACTCGCAGCGTCTTTGGCGTGACACCCCACTTCCCAGCTTGTGCCGCTTCTGAAAAGCGTCGCACTTACCTCTCAATCTCTCCGTGTACGCGCTCAGAGGCACTTATTCTTCGAGATTCGCCTGCAACCCTTCAACAGACGCAAGGGAAGAGATGGGATTCATGACCCGCGAACAATCGACTTGACAATATTTCAAGGCAATCCACAGCTCATCGAATACCCTCGGTCGTTGGCCATCATTGTTCACTCTGAGGAAGGGAGAAGCGAATTCCCTCCGCACTTCCTCCTGGTTATCTTGCCCTTCTTTACCAGAAAAATAGGGACGCTGGATCATCTCAACATTTACCTGAATTATCGAATCGAATGGGCAAGCATCCCAACCGCCTTTCAGGACGCGATCGTCCAATGTATAAAGGGAAACAGACTAAAAAGCTTCGAGCTTTTGGGGATCGATCTTCCAAGAAGCTTTGTTGACATTCTTCCCTCTACTTTGGAGGCATGCAACATTGGGGTGTGTGCGGAGAATGATCCTTCATTCGCAGCAAAGTATATCGAGCCACGACATAAACGAGGCTCTAACCAAGCAAACACCGTCAGCCCCACCCATCTCGAAATCCGCTGGGTGTTTGACGACCCAACCATGGGATGGGTAACTAGCCAAGAAGATACCTTTTTCCAACGAGTTGCATCTCTTGACGTTGGAGTTGTGACCATCGCAGCCATCGCAGCCTTGATGGACCGCATGCCAAACGCGCTCACCCGTCTATCACTCCGACATTGGGATAACATCCACTGTAAGTCCCAATCTCCGCCTCTATGAGGCCAACTGATGAAGAGTTCATGAAAGCTTTAGAGCTTCAACACGATACCCTCCAAGGAATGATCATTCACCCTATGCCCCATCTCCAAGAGCTCAAAGTGAGCGTTCGAGTCGAGTCCGACAGTGTTGTCACTTGCCCCAGCCAAGCGGCAGTGATTGTGGCAGACTATATCTCCCCTGCATATGTGTCGATTCGCATCTTTCGACTCGTGATCGAGTGGAATTCATCATCCCCTGTAGGCCGATACCTGACGCGAACAGCGGAGGGATTTGCTCGTCTCGACGATCTCTTGTCAGACAGGAGCATACTGGGATCCCTGGTGGAAGTCGAACTCGATATCAGGCCCGTTTGCTCTGGCATAGATCGAATAGCAGATGAGCAGGCACGACTTCGTAATGAGGCGTTGGAAGTGTTTTATAAAACTGTCGGCAGGGTGGATACTTTCTCCGTAAAGGCATCTGACGCTTTCAAGTAGCCTTACAGTTCCTGCGTCTTGTTCTTCGATGATACCATGAGATGGAATATGTCATTCAAGCCTTCGCAACCGCATGGAAGGGTCCTGATGTATCGCAACACTGAACATTCAATGCAAGCGTCTTTTGAATCTAACTTTTTACACGAGTAGCTTGGAACCACGGGCGACACAGTTGCGCCGATGCTACGAGAACAACTTGAAGTCGTCTTGGAACCAGGTCTCTAATCGACACTCCTGCAGACCGCCCTGCCAAAAAGTCCCCTTCTTCCTTGGCATTAATCATGCGACGTGCTCAACAGCTCTATGGCCCGCATGCTAGATCCAGAAATTATTCCTTTTCAGCTTGTGTTAATTATGATATGCTCTGAGATATATGATCGATTGAATGAGTTTTGCACTGCAACTCCGCTTCAAAAACCAGTTCGGAGCGGACTCCCATATGAACACCTTTCACGATCACGATCACGACCCCATGACCACACAGCCAGTGTTCCCGAATGAGATCCTGGACGCTATTGTCGATTCAGCAGTCGAGAATCTCAGTACTCGCAGTGTTTTTGACCTGACATTCACTCCCCAACTCGTGGCGCTTCTCAAGCAGGTTGCACTCACCTCCAACTACCTTCGGCAACGCGCCCAGCGATACTTGTTCTTGGAGATCCGCCTCCACCCCTTCCAAAAGCATAAGGGAGGTCATGAGGACTATTTGCCATCGATGCTTGATAGATTTCTTTCGATTTTTCAAGACAATCCGCAGCTGCTCGAATACCCTCGGTCGTTAGCCATCATGGCGCACCCTGAACATTGGACAAGCAAATTCCCTCCGCACTTCCTGTCGGTCGTCTTGCCCTTCTTTACCAACAGCTTACAGCAACTCGACCATCTCCGCATCCATGTGGATTTCCCAAGCCGATGGCCAGGTTACCCGCCCGAGTTTAAGGATGCTATCGTCCACTGTATAAAAGGGAACAGGCTGAAAAGCTTCAAACTTCGACGGCTCAGTCTCCCAAAAGACTTCGTTTACGTTCTTCCGTCTACTTTAGAAGCGTGCGACATTGGAGTGCATGCGGAGGACGATCCTTCGTTCACGGCAAAGTACGTCAAGCCACAACGCACCAGAGGCTCTGACCAGGCACACTCTGTCAAACCAGCCCATCTCAGAATCAGCTGGCTGCTCGAGCCCCCGGGCTGGGTACAGAGCCAAAAAGATACCTTTTTCCAACGAGTCACATCCCTAAACGTTGGAGTTGTGGCCATTCCAACCTTCACTGCCCTCATGGACCGCATCCCAAATACACTCACGCATCTATCGCTTCGACATTGCGAAAGCATACAATGTAAGCCCCATTGTCCTCTTTCATGGCTTGTACTGATACAAAGTTGATGAAAGTATTACAGGATCAGCACAATGCCCTCCACGAAACGACCTTTCGCCCTACGCCCTATCTCCATGAGCTCGAAGTCAGCGTTCAAATCGAGGAGTCCAGCAGGGTCGTCACTTGCCCTAGCCAAGCGGCGATGATCGCAGCGGACTACATCTCCCCTGCATACGCGTCCATTCGCGTCTTTCGATTGACGATAGAGTGGAGGTCATTCCAAGAGCTAGGGGAACCCCGAGCAAACCGATACATGGAGCGAGCAGCTGGTGGATTCGCTCGTCTTGACGATCTCTTATCAGACAGGAGTGTACTTCCCTCGCTGAACGAGGTTTACTTTGATATTAGGCCCAATTTCCCTGAGGCCGACTGGATTTCAGATGAGCAAGCTCGTGAACTTGGAGGGCAAATTCGTAGTGATGCGTTGGAGGTGTTTCATAAAACCGTGGACCGTGTTAACACTTTCGGCATAACGTCCACTAAGGAAGAATACGAATTAGTTTAGATTCGGCTACATAACGCCAGCCCATCTATCGTGCGACAGCGATGTTGACACATTTGCGGTCTACGGGTGATTGAAGACAATGCAATCGGGCAAGATGCTACATTGTTTATATTTAGCACGAAATCGGATAATATACAGCGCAGAGTCGAAGTAATGACTTAAAAAAGGCAAGTAGAAGAAAGCTTACCTGTTGAGAGGATAATCGAGCAACTTGAAACCATCACCATCAAGTCCTTTTGACCGCTCTTTCCTGCTGGTGTTCCATAGACGGAAGTAAGTCTGAGCTCGCTGTCTTTGAAAGGGACTAAGGCGCTCGACAGCGCTGTGTTTCCAAGCCTAGTACCAAAGGTGGCCAACGTCGCCCACCCATAAGACCAAGATCTCGTAGAAGGGTGGATGGTTTGGGCAGGGACGGTGGGTTGATCTTGGAAGGTTCTTGATTAGCGAAAGGGCCGGCAAGCATCAAGCAGTGTTGTCACTAACTTGATAGAGCTAGAAGCGCACGCAGCTGCCTCAATGGCCGATTCTTCGTTGATCGCGGGAGTAATGGTTGATAGGGGCCCTGGATCTCTTCATAAGCCGGTTCCTCCCTTCTCCTACTTGATAAGGTCTGCGGGCTGGGTCGGATGGCCTCGAGGTAGCATAGCGTAGTCTGCAGAATGCCTCCCAGTATGGGGACCAGAGGACAGCAGCCTTGTAGTACCCCTCTGGATCAGAATGGGGGTCGGGGATGCAAGGTTGTGACGCAGAGAATCGGTTGTGGGCAAGGAGGGAGGAGGGTGCAGTGGGTTTGGCGAGGCGCTGGGAGAGGGACTTTGCGGCAGTTTGGCTACCTTCCTAGCTACCAAATTTCTGAGCTTGGTTGCATATACCCACCGATCGATTCCGTCTGCGACGTAGGCAAAGACAAAAGAAGGCTTGGGAGTAGTAAATTAGAGCCAGCACGAGCAAATGTGTCGAATTTGCTCACCGACGGATGATCCATCCCGAGTGGTTTCTACCACGGTGAGTTCACCAGCCTGCTCAAAGGGAAAATCGGCGGTGCGGCCGAAGTTCGCAGTCTTCGAACAGCTTCTTCCTCAGCGTCTAAGTTCACGCCAACCGTGAGCATCGCCTCAATGTTATAAACTCCTCAAGAAATCACTCACGATGTGTGCCACTCATGTAAAGGGTTTGACGGGTTCCCCCTTGCCCGCCAACCTTCGAATTTTCTTGTCAGGACGTACAGAATCAACGATGTCCATGAGCGCATGGGTAGGCGGGAGAGCGCCTTCCCCTGCTTCTGCATCTCCGTATTCCATTCCCTCCCAATGCCATATCTTTCCTTCATCGCCTTCAATCCACCATCTGCTTCTCAGATACGGCAGGTTGTGCGTCTTCGAGAATTCTTCGCCTTGCTCAAGGTTTCGAGCCGGTCCGGGACATGGTTGGATTTTGAAAAAGAAGTAATGTACCTTGGTACATAGGAGCTGATAACTAAAGCCCCGATTGAGCAAATGTGCAAAGGATCTGGGAGAGAAACGCACCTTCGTTTCCTTCGTTTCTTCGAGGACTTCACTGAGTGTCAAGTTCGTATCGTTTCTGCACGGCCTTGGAGTGATCTTGTATCATAAGATGCTGAGCTGGTTGTCAAGCACCATAGCGATCTTCCGCAAAGAGGGTCTGTCTTGTGTGGTGCCTTGGAAGTCCAAGGTTGATAGCAGCCACAGCGGCCCGCCCGCGTCGTTGAAGGTTGATTGCTATCGGCGCTCTAAATAAGCCGAGGAAGGAACGCGGAGTTTGATTTGAACCTGGCCGGAGAGCAGTTGACAATGTAATTTAAGCGGCTACAGCTGTTTACTAAGGTATCACCGCGCTCGTTACTCGCTATGTGAATGGTAAAATTGCTATTGCAGCTCATCCAGGCCTCCAATTGCGAACGTTTCGACTTCGACGTCCTCATATTCAGACAGAATGGCTGTATGGAAGTCCGGAAGTGTAACTAAGGAATCGTTACGCAGCCTAAAAAGTCGTTCGCGGCGGTGGACTTCGGCTGAGTGCAAGGCAAGAAATTTAGGCACTATGTTGACGGCATCGGCTAAATGAATGGAGTGTTGAAGCTAGCGGAGAGCAAACGAGTAGTTAGCAAGCATGGGATGGACGAGAAGGTGCCTGTATAGCTCACCTTCCATGTAATTCGCGCCACCTCTAAGCCAGCTGAGGGGGAAAAGGATGCTCCCGCAGCATGTTGTATAGCAATCTGAGCAAGCAGTATTCTGGGATCAGCGATCATCGTCAGATTGAGTCCTGTAAGATTGGGTGCACCTTCAGTGAGCGAACGAATAGGGTGCGTTTAGGCAATTTCAATTTGTCCATGAGCTCCCGTAGCCTGCGTTCGAAGTCTTTGACCTCGGAAGGTTCCATACCTTTGGAAGAACAAACCATGCTCAGCGCTCATCCCCGTGGCAAAGGCAAGCATGAAGGACGTACCGATGATACCAGTGATTATCTAGTCCCGGTGCGGAAGGGGAGTAACGAGTCTGCCTTTATAAACAATTTAGCTCATCACATTATTGGTAGTAAATTAAGCCCACCTTCACGTTGAACGGGGCCTCTTCAGATCGACGTTCTTCCTCGAAACGCAGCCAAAGTCAAGGAAACCTGCGGCGCAGGCGACTCTCAAGTCATTCGTGTCACATTATGTCTGTTACAGATATACCTATGACTCGCCTAAACGATCCTGTTCTGACCTGATTGGCTGTGATAGGGAGTCGCGGTGCGTTGGAGGTGCACCAGCGTGACTCGGAGATGTCTGCGCAACAGTCCATGATCAACCGTGCGGCGCAGCTAGGCTTGGGTGAACAGATTCATGGAGGCCTAAAGTCAAGCGCAGACGATGGAATTCAATGGCTTGTTATAAAAGAGGCGTGCACGTACCCTTCATCCAAACCAACATATCTCGTCCTTCTCCTCTCCGTCAAACCATGCCCAAGGATACCACCCAAACCCCAGATCACCGCCTCCGAAGGCGTCACAGGCCCACTATTGAGGATAGAGGAGCAGCAGTGGAGACCACGCCCGGGTTAAATCGAGTGCCCAAAGAAGAGGGTGGTGATAAAGGCCACAGCAGTGGTAAGGCCTCAAGCATGACACGTGTGGCACGGTGTTGATCATGACGGCGGCTCTAGGGAATGAACGTACCACTTGGAACTCGGAGACGCCAAACAGCAGCAGTGGACCAGAGCTTGCTTCGGGAGCCACCAGCAGCACCTCGCGAGCTAGAACAAACACTCTCCGCCCAACCAGGTTTATTCTGTCCCGGGATGCCAGCCCAGGTAAGCCTCATCTCAGCACTATTCAGCTGGTCGGGTTGAATGTAGCTGACCTGAACGTAGACGCTGAAATTGACAAGGAGCAAGTGTTGGCGGTGATCGAGAGGCTCGAGCGACAAGTGCAAGCCCGTAGAGGGCAGCAGAGCGGATGAAGACCAAGTTGGAGGAGGCAAGGCAGCAGGTTGCAGAACTACAACAAGAACTTGAGGAGAAAGACGAAGCATTGAGGAAGTCCCAGGAGGATGAAGTGCAGTACCGAAACTGGTGGCTCAATGAGGTTCAGTTCACCCAAGCTCCTGCTGAACAAGGTTCCCAATCCTAACCGCGATATTGATTTGGTCCGAACTTCCCAAGCGCACTACGTCGGCCACTATTAGTAATATCACTGTAGTAATGATCCTTCCAAATGGCTTCTTTCCTAGTTCTTGCCTTGAATGAAACGATATCCGAAACGAATTCCACGGACTGTCAGCAGATAGCCAAAAGTGCCCGGCTCTCCTATGGCAACAGCTGCCTTTGTGGTTCCCAATCAAGAGAGGCTTATACAAAGCAATCCACAACTTCACATGTAGTCGAACGACAGAGTTAAATTGTACGACGTAACTGCGATAAAATAGATACATCCCCGTCGACTCGGACAGAAGGGGTAGTTACAAAGACGAAAGGCCGTAAAGATGTTACATTCAGAGGATGCATGGTGGTGCGAGGACATAAAGAGTCTGGCTGAAGGAAATGAAGGCCATATGAAGGAATATAGTGGCATGGTACAGTGGTGGATGGCTGAATCCTGTCTATGCAAACAACTGGATCAGGCCACTGCGATGTTGATTGGGACAAGAGGCACTGTTGCGATGGTATCGCATTGCTGTAAGAGGTCAAGGACCTTCATCATATTATCACGATTCTGCTCGCCAACCTGAAGTTGGTCGAGATGGTGGGTGAGAGTGCGGTGGGCGGGAGCTCCGATAGCCTGCCATTCCTGACAGACATGTTCAAAGATGTTCCGAGCGTCATTCAGCTCCTCGTACGCGTCAACAAGAACATCCGCCAGAATTTGAAGCTCTTGAAGGAGCTTCGGGTAATCCTTCACCGGGATTTTCTTGACCCCCTTGAGGGACATCGCCTTCAGCGACGTTGTCGAGCGCGTGGAAGATGTAGTCGAGTTAGAGGTGACCCGTAAGACGGACTATGGGGCAATTAGCAGGCGTCTAAAAAGACAGAGGGTGAGTGACTTAACGGTTCCGGCTTGTGTAGAAGGTTGGCTCTTCGGGATAGAAGTCATGGCAAGGCAGGAGTTGGTAGTTGGTGCAAGAGTTCGGCCGTGGAGAAATGGAGGAAAGCCCCTCTGCATTTGACCACCCACGGATTCCATTGTCTCACGCACAGCCTTGCTGACTGTTTTCCCGACTCGGAAGAAAACTTCGCGGATAGTTGGCACGGGTACTACGCCGGTCTTGGTCAGCGAGAGCCTGAGAAGGCGGCGGTCCAGTGGGATTAGCCTGCCGAGGAGGCTCTATCACCAGCCCTTGCAACACAGTATCGTGAAAATGGGATAGATAGATCCTCGCCCAAAGCAACTTTCCCTCACGATATTTTCGTCAAATAAAACAGAACCCCGCTAAATCGAATCTCCCGCTCTGGCAGCTCTAAAGGAGCTTCGGAACCACCTTTCCAAAGATGGAATAAAATTCAACTCGAAAGAGCCGTTCAACTGTTCAGTTTTACAACGCCGAGCCCTGCCAATTTTGGCCGTGCGATTGACCTCCCTGTTCTTCAACCCCATGGTCAATCGAGTTAAAGTTGGACCTAGCTAAGCTAAGGAGGCCTGCCAATTGCATCGGCGGAGGTTCAGAGAAAGCAGAGATAAGGACCAGTTTGAGTGTAAACATATCTGATGCATAACATGAACAGGGGCTCGAGAACCCGAGCACCTAAGCTAAACTTACTATACATCGGGCTTTCTTCTTCATCACTATCAGAATTCGATGTGCGAGCTTCAGTCCAATCCAGTAGATGAGCGGTTGGTCACAATTACATAGCCCCCTTGTGCCCAGAAAACCCGTCTTAAGCCCATCGTGGTTATCTCATCAATCATAAATGTAGCTAAATCGGCTGAGAAGTTAACTGGGAATTAACTTCAAAACTGTCTCGCATCTACACACGAGAAAAGGTGAGTTATCGGCGCTATCTCAGTGAAAGGCAAAGGCAAACCCGACGGACGCAGATTAGACGCAAACTCATGGACACCCCAGCGACACCCTCTAGGCCGTAACGCGGCGACCTAATGGCCCTCGCATTTTAAGCGCACCAGTGGCTTCTAGTACCACAGAGTTCAGGCTGTCAAAGATGCTCTACCAATTCAATGAGCGATATTCGCCGCGGTTCTGGAATGTGTTCTCGGGTCTACGAGGACGAGAAGGCGTAAATCTATCTTACACGTGTTGCGGTCAGGAGGTCGAAGAAGCTATATGCCAGAGATAGGGAAGAACTTGAAGACGAACGCCACTTGTACGCCTAAATGACCGTGGGAGTCGGCTTCTAGGCGGGGAACATGCGTCGACGGGCAGTATTGTAACTGTAGCTGGCCACGGAGTTGGAAAATGGTCAGGGTCGCTCACTGAGTGCAACCGTCGGCATCTGAAATTTGCGCCACACTCTGCAGATCTGGTGCAATACCAGTGAATTCACGAAGGCCCCGTCACAGCGCGGGGGACCGACTTTCTGTACTCTTTCGAAGATAAGAAGGGGAAGGGGGAAGAACAGAATATCCCTTCACCCTCGAGGCTTCCCGTTACTTCAACTTGAAGCTCATGTTGCAGCAAAAATAGGCAGATCTTCGTTTACCAACTAGGGAATTTCCAGTGCCGTCTGATAATGAAATCATCAGATAAGACGAGAGATTCGATTCAAAGTGCCCCAACCTGAGCAGTAACCCACCTCACACTACACCGCGATGTCTGACTCAGAGAGTCCCACTTTGCAGCTTCTCCGAGCGCATTCCAGAACGATGTCCTCTGAGGCCTTAAGGAAGCTCGCAGGGATGGTATCGAAAGCGGAAAAGAAAAATCATGAGACTAGCTTGAACTGTAAGACACACCTTCCACACGTATGGACAGAAACCGATCCTACCTTCATTCCAAAGGGGAATCGTTCACCGGGGAGCCAGACCCCGACTCCTCTGCTTTAGACAGCAATGTGGAGCAGTCCGAGTAAGTAGAGACTCAAAATACCTGGCGAAGCCCTACCCTAAATGTTAACGTTCCTCTCGTTGCGTTTAGAAACGATCTCCCTGACACCCATCCCTACACCAGCGAGCTTTTGCGCTTCGCGGACCTATGGGAAGAGGAAGAAAAGCAAAATGCTCTGGAGGATCTAGCAGTCCCACCGCCGCCACCTCTGGAAGGTGAACTTCCTGAACTCGACGATGACGGTCGCCCTATGCCAACTCTGCCACATTCCGTCTATGGGCCACCAAGCTTTGACTTCAGCCCCTGGTCGCATGCCGAAACCGTGAACACCGTCGACCGCGTCTACGCTACCATCATTGAGCTGATCGATTGGTTGCATTGCTTCCGTGGTGGCAAGTTTGTCGCTCTCCGTACCCAATCTCGCGGGAATCCGGATAGTGTCAAAACTATCAACAAGCTGTCGGAGATGGTCCATGACCCAAATGAGCTCAACGAAGCGGTCAAAATTGAGTAAGTAGACATTGGATCTTTTCCTTGGCCACCTTGCTCATGGTTTTGTCCTTCAGGCTTGAAGTGAGTTGTGGCTGCCGAGCTCACTCCGAAGAGCTTTTCGGTGCCAAACGACAACAATACGACATTCGCTGCCCCCTGGGTGGGGGATTTCGCCTGTCCACAGTTCCACCTCCCCCCGGCTCTCACCAAGCTGGCGCTGAACCCAAGACCGCGGGTCCACTTGTTGGCGTATTTCATCGCGCGACTGCTGCTGCCATCGATGGCATCAGAGCCGCCAAAGGGCTGCTCAATGTTCATTTCCTGGGCAGCTCCACGGCTACAGAGAGTACTAGTAGTGGCGGTGGTTCTGGTGCCCAAGCACAATCTAACGATCCCGCTTTTCTCAATAGCCACTTGGCTTAGCTTATTGGACACAGCGGGGTTGGCATTCTCTAACATTTCATGTAAATTCACTTTTTGCTGTCCTTTTGTACTACTAGTAGCCAGAACGTGTACCTTGTTTGGCATCCTGCAGAATGTGTAGATAATATTGCTTCGCTTCGTACTATCCATCATCAGTATCAGTGCAGATCTCCTCGAACTTGATCATGATCAAGGTGGTGAATTTAACTCGAAGGTAGAGTTCGGGCGCCAGTTTCGGACTGGTTCCAAACTGAATCTCGAGCCACTATCGCGCTACGGCAAAATTCTGCAAGATTTCCTCACAAGTGCATTGGTCGTTTGCAAGTTCTTTCTGGTAAGTTGAAGCCGTCAACTTGGAGTACTTGGAATTCGGAACAATCATTGCATCCAGTGGCCGCATCCCCAAGTTAAAGCGGTGTGGGCTCACTGGTTGATCACAGCCTAGATATCATAGTAGCAGATAGGGGTATGTAAATCGCGTCGACGTGATTTGTTTGTTCGCTAACAAACAATCAATAACTCGTGTATGGGAGTTCCATCAGCGCTTGTCTTGCGCGACTAGCAAGTCACCGCAACGGTCTGCCCCTGTGAGTCACCACTCACCACTCTACTCCTTGAACCCCTCAAAGCGCAGGCGGCTGATCCATCCCAGGGTCGCACGAATCATGGGAAAGGCATCATCCACCGCCATCCTCTCCTTGCCCTCTTTCTAGCTAGGTTCTAGCGCTTGGCGTTGCACTACGTTGCAATGCAGCTCCGTAGCTTCAAGGTGGGCTTTTTGCGAGGCCTGTTCACCAAACTCGCACCCTTACCGCCTTCACTTGCCTTGCAGCTCTAAGCGCGGAGGCACTGGCACTGCTCACTCCTCCTATTGACCTTTCCGCTATGCTCTAAAGGGCCATCGAGTTCGATCACGATGATACTGGCTGCTGACCAGAAGGCCCAGCCTGAGTGTGTGCGGCAGCAGCAAGCGCAAAGAGCGGTTCGCCATTAACGTCTCCACCGACCTCTCCGCCCTTCCGTCTTCATCATGTGGCTATCACGCATACGTCAAGGCTCAAGCGCTCCAAGGTGCCAAGCAAGCCTTTGAATCTCGATGGCCATCCTCAAGGATGGCTATACGCTAATGCAATGGGACGGCAAGTGGGTATTTTCTCCTTTCACCCTTTCCAGCTGTGGCTGACTGCGCATGAAGAACGACGAGACCAATCGTCGACCCTGTCACAGGCAAAGTGTTCATGGTGCTCGTTTCCGCCCCCAACGATCCCACATATCGTGCTGCCTGTGACGAGGTAGCCAATGTGCTCGAAACACACGCCCAATCTGGTTCCTTCACCGGCGAGGAGCTTAGCCACAAGAGAGGTCATCTCCCAGCAGAGAACGTTGGAACATCATAGAGCCAAGGCAGGACCAGGCCGTCGAACCTACGCAACAAGACGCCCCCATGGTGGCCTCTCTTCTTGCCAACATATACGTCCAGCGCATTGCAATTTTTGCAAGCTGTCGATGGACATACCCATCGTATCCCCTGACTGCCGTCTCAAAACGTGTTTCCAAGTCTGTTCCTTCTCCTTCCGCTGCGGCTTCCCCCCAAGCCGGACTCGACCAGCGCCATCCCAAAATTTGGACAACATCTCCATGCGTCACCATCTCGTTTGACGTACAACTCCCCCATCGAGTCGTCGAGAAGCTCTCCCGCAGATACTACTTCACCCAGTTACTCAACATCGACGTCTCCCGCTTCTTCCGTCTCTCCCCAAACACCTGCGGTCCCAAGAAACAATACTGCTCGGATATACGGTATTGACGACGCGCCATTTACAGTCGTCGCAGATGTTCCACCGGTGAATCTTCTCAATAGACAAATATTCACTTTTGCATTGCCATCGAAGCGCTAGCACCCGGACTTCGCTTTCGTTTCGCTCTTTATTTCCTCAGGTTTAACCAGCGCCGCCCTTCATCTTAGCATCCACCGAATATATATCACCTTCCTCAGGATTACGGCCAACGCATAGCAAGCGTCTCCCTGACGCAAATAAAAGAAGCATTCACTTAGCTCTCCTTGGTACGTTCTGCCTTTGTCTCGTTGCACTGGCGTTCGCGCCACAGGCTATTAGCCTACCCGGGTGCTATACTTATTACTTTCATTCATTATGTACTTACCATACAAGCGTTCTCAAGTCATTTGGGGCTCTTTCTGCCAGCTCCTGGACGGAAGTCATTTGCGATTGTCTGGCTGAAATTTCTTTCCTCTTCTACGCTGACCTTCACAGTGATGCGTCTCGGTCTCAGTAACGGTGGCGAAGCCCTTGACGTGGAACAAGTCCTGCCAACTTCCAGCGATTGGCTAGGCTTGGAGAGTACACACTGTGCTTCCAGAGGTTATCATCACGCTGGCACGTGGTTCTCACCGTCAATCAGGAGCGCTCGAAGACATTTCTACAGTTTTTCCAATGCTGCCTTTGTTGTTGTGGGCCCATCCAAATACTAGTTTTCGTCGTGTGGTTTCGCTCTCTCGCTGACGACCAGATTGTAGGCGGTTGTGCTATCACCGCGAAGGAGTCCCTTTCACCATTGTCGTTGTGAGTGATACAAGCAGTTGTGGGCCGACGTCTCGTTCTTGATCATGTTCAAATTCTCAGCAGATCTATTGTCAAGACCCTCGAGGTCATTACGCCACTACCATCGTCTTCCGGGTCATCGCTCTTCCAACCATCTCACCGCTTGCAAGCTGGGCCAATCCCTGGCTTCTAGGTCGTTACGGAACTGCTTCAGCCTTCGGTTGAGCGTTCGCGGTTCTTTACATCGGCTAAGCTGACTACAGATCCCGCACCGACATTGCATCTTTCAAGTTGTGTGTGACAGTTCGGGTCTAACTTCAGTCTACCTCGCTCCCACGGAGGCACCCCTGCATTCAAAATATGCGTAACGCTCATATTGCGGCGCAGCAAGATCTATCTCATCAAGCTCCGCAGCCCTTCGCCATAAGAGTCAAATACTGGTACTGAGGAGCTGAGCTGGTACGGTCGTTGGCTAATAAACACTCGCACTGACTAAAGCTTCCCCTGAATACTAGCCACAGTTCGAAAACAGCTGCCAGTCACTCCCAACAGTATGTGCGTCCATATCCGTCTGTCGGGAATTTCATATCTTGACTTCTTGAACAGCCCCATCTTGGAATCACGTCGTGTTTGCGTATGCCGAGCAGCAGAAGAGAAGGAACACTATCCACACATTCAAAGGCAGAGATTTGGCTTTGCCTTAAAGCTCTTGCATGTGCTTTAATAGATTTGCAAGAACGACACATTGGTAAACATGTCCTGGTTTTTGCGCGCGAGAACAGCTGTTGACGTCTGAGTCCATCTTGCGTTGCGTCGTGTTTCAGGCACTTGTTACGAGTTTCTGCAAAATCCTGGTATGGAGGGCATCTTCTCAACTCCTCAGTACGACTCAACACTCGAGGACACAACTAGAAGAACCTTCTCTACGTCCATGGCCGATGCGTCGACATATGTTGTTCTCCCCGAGGCCCCCTCGCTCTCGAACACGACACACAACAGCAACCTCCATTTCTTCACCCCATCTGTTCAGCTTCAATCTATTCAGGCTGCTAATTGGAGCCCCAATCTGAGCAATAGTGCACAACGAGGACGGGGTCGTCCACTTTATACTTCATTAGGTGCTTGCGTTGCAGATGTGCCTCAACTCGGTGACGCTTGAATGGCATTATTGATTCATGTCCTGTATTTAGATTCTAGCGTTACAATTCCATCGCATTGAACGGTGCTGTATTGCTATTGAGGGCAACACTTATGACAACTGGGGAATCAAAAGCTGACACGACCTATTTGGGCGCCAGGCTATTAGTAATAATCACCACTTTTGATTGTTGGAAGGACTATATGCCAACAACCTGCCTACTACTAAGAGTAGTGACGGTTGAAGCAGCGTGAGCATGCCCAATCCAGAGGTGAGTTGGCGGCCAGCTTCAAGTCGAACCACTTCACTCTTCAAGTTGACGCCCGCTCGAATATTACTGCGAGCGAAGTAGCCGCGCAGTACTTGTCGGCATTTCCTACCGGCAATAAGCATGCTGTCATGACTCCAGGCTCCCCGCAGTGACCTTGCGCACGCCAAATTGCTGGCTGAGTAGACGTGACTCGAGAGACATCCACATTTTCGACTTGGTATGGATGACTCGAGAAGAAAGCTTTGTTCAGGTGCTCGCGCTTTTCGTTATATTGCAGCACAGTTTCAAAGCGTCCAATCCCCCTAACTCTCATCTCCAACTCGATCCCTTCGTTCTGGTACTCTCCATAACCTGGCACCCTCATGGCTCAGCGTCGCCAGGAAAGCGTCAACTCGAGTTTCACTGACACCTCGCCCGACAAGGAGAACTTTGCGTCAGGAACTCCAACTCCCCGTAAGCGAAGCATCGCCGCAATTGACCGAGGAAGTGACCACGACGACGGACCATCCGAGTCTGCGCTTGGATTAGGGCCTCGCAAACGACCGTGCGTACTGAAGAGAACCTTCCCGACCGATCGTCAACTCACGGATGTAAAACGTAGATGCAGGACTGACCCTCTAGTTCACCATGGCAGGCATTTCGGAAGAACTATACAGGCATTTTGTCGTATCCAAACATTGATAAAGAATGGAATGCTTCGAAGCTTCCAGTTGGAAGTCACTGGCGAACTGTCGGAAAATGAGTTGCCACCCCAGTATGTGTTTTGCTTTGCATGGTCCAACGCACATTGGAATCTTACCAATAATGATCCCTGGCAGGGAGAGGCGTGAACACGAGATATATAAGCAGCTGCTGAAGCTATCTCCAGGACTAGAGGATCGACTTTGTAACGGGTCGGATGAAGACATTTTCCATGTGGCAGAGTTGGTGCGTCATACGGAAGCGTGATAGACTCCATCGAATACCTTTTTATTGACTTCGCGTAATAGATACAGAAGGGATCGTCTACAGCTCGGGCGGATGATACGAAAGGCTTGAAGGGAGTGATCATCGATTGGATTACTCCTCCGGGGGAAGCGCTTCGACCACCGTTGACACGAAACGTCAAGACTGATAGAGGGTTCTATCACGACGTCACTGGGCGCCTGTTATGCCCGATTGGGCTTGATTGGAAAGATGCAGGGTACGTTCTCGCTTGAGTAGTAGGAAGCTTTGGATGCATCCACTGAAGCATGAGCTAGTACAAAAGAAGGACTTCGTAATGGTACCCTGACTGTTTCGGGGGATCAGTGGCCACTATTTCTGTATGAAGGTTATGTCTACGATCCCAACGATATTTGGAAGGGCCTCTTCAGGAGCGTCCTTCTTATCTCAGTACGTCGCAATCTGATGGATTCTCTTCCGGCTTGGCCCTGGTCGCTAACTCCTGTACCAATAGGCGTTCAAGCATATTTTTACATCTCCAAGTTCCGTGGATCGTCAGCCGCGCGCCACGCGGTCAGGAAATGCCAGAATACACGGGATGACAAAGGTCACAGTGGCTTCTTTAGCTTATGTGGCGACTCAGGTGAGTGCATCCCCTCTTAGCATTTTGAATTCGCCGACATCATGTCTTGTTTCTTCTTTTCTTCTTTGGTGTGCAACGCCGATCTAGGTCCGCTTTGCCCTCAGCTCTTCGCCCGTGTTTTCTCGGACAGATCTCCTTACGGACTCAGAACGCTTCTATGGATCTGTTATCGATGAATTCCATAATCCCGCAGAAGAGCATCATGTTACGCAGCTTCTGAAATGGTGGAATCAGTCAGTTGGCTAATCCCTGTCCCTGTCCTCTCAGAACTCTATTGACGGCTTCATTAGACAAATATTCCCTGCCAGCCACTCTCGATTGGCTGATCTGAAAGAGGGGTCAGTGCTAGCTCTCATGAGACAGCAGCGCGAAAGGTCTAGCACTCCAATGGATCCTATTGTCGCCACTTCAGACCGCCATGGCTAGGGAGATATTCCAACTCAAAATGGTTTCACTATTCCTCCTTTGCGTAATTAGTCAATGTTATACATGTATATGATACAATTTTGTAAAGTTAATGGGGTCATTGAGGATTCACACAACAAGGGCTGACCCGCAGTGAGACAGCATGACCATGGGCCTTGTCGTTCGAGTGTGATATCGAGAATTGAGTTCGTCATTAACAAGTCTTTCGCAATCGGGCCCAGCTTGATGGAACAACAACTCACTGCATTAAACTGTACCAGACAACTACTCGTACGAATCGAAGCAAACTCTGATTTAGCACTCCCTCTGCTATGTTCGCTGGATACTCCACCAGGAGCATCATGGCCATAGTAGCTCTGAGGCTCTCCTCGACCCTTCCAGAAGTACGAGCAAGACAGAGCCAGACTCAGAGAAGGACTTCGGGACCCAGTGGCTCTGGCACGGGGAGCGACAGTAGTATTTGGAGATCTGCATAAGGCCGGTGAGCTCCCAGACTCCATTCGTGCAAGCGCTTTTGAGCAACTCGGAAGTGTCCAAATTAAACCCCACCTACTAGCTTGCCTTCGCAGTCGGCAGCCAACGGTACAGGTGCAATGGCACTAGGCTGAGCAGGAGCCCATGACGTAGTTCGAGTTGCACTCACTGCGCACAGCATAGTATGCGAGACTGCGACGCAGCATCCCATCACTGCCGCCTTTACGCCTTCGAATACAGCAGGCACGAAATATGTGTCGTACTAGGTAATTTCGGAGTCATCTCTTACTTTAAACCGTGGTTTGACTTCTTGGTACGACGGCGCAGGCCATGAAATTGACGTTGAGTCAGATCAGCACGGTCATGCCAGACGTGGGCACAGTTCTGAACGCCTTCAAGGGCCATCGCCGGATCGAATAGTAATGGTCTTTTTACTAGCTGATTGAAGGGTCACGGAACGTTGACTCGGCCCGAGCGACATTGCTGCGTCGCACGGAGCGAGTACGTTTGCGCTAACGCCCATCAGGCCTAGTAACTTGAAGAATACATATATAAAGTGGGTGTACTTGATTCCTTCAGCTAATCAAAGCAATCCATCGTCTCAAATGTCGTTCCCCCTTCAGTACCAAGACTTCTCAATGGCACTAGATAGCCCTCCCGACGGTGAGCAACGCTTTCGGACCAGTACTAGTTGTTAGTTTTTCTTAAGGGCAAGATCACCGTGACAGTCTCCGAGGCCGAGTCAGCAACCCCTCTCTTCTTTCAACGTCGTTTGCAACCGAACGTTGACAACTTGATCTTTACAAATGGCCCGGGGATGACCAGTTATCCCTCAATGACGCAGCGCACTCAAGGGGCCTCGAGTCCCTCAGGAGATCAAATCATGCTTCCGTCCACCTCTGAAGCCTTTGTCCCGACCGCATCCCATCCCCAATCCTACAGTACAGCTGATCTTATAGGTCCTCTCTTCTCCCTACCCCGGGATATGTCAAATGACGTGCAGATAGCAGAGCTAAAAGCTGTTGTCGAGCGTCAGGCAAAACAAATCCAAAACCTCCATGTCCAGATTTCGGCCGCTAATCGACGCTCAGCCTGCTACCGCGAAAAAGCGCACCATTTTAAAATGCTATACACAAGGGAACTTGGACTATCTCAGCACGCTATGTCCTCGCTTATTCAAATGAGACAATTACGAAGATATTCACCAACTGGTGCGAACTCTTCGGGATCCTTGCGTCGACCTCGTCTTCCCAACACTAGTGCCTCTAAGGGGAATCATGATGTTCCAAATACCTTTGATGGGGTAAGCTCAATGCAAACTTCACCCGGCCGCTTCGACTATTAAACCCAAGTTTAAGCAGATTTCAGAACCGTCTCCTAACTAGGCCAATAGTTAGCCAGTCAGAAGGAAGCCCGGGGCCCGAAGGCTTTATATGTTTTGTATATTTGGCGGTTACGTATTAATCCTATTCTCTTGGTGGAATTCAAGCCTTGGGTCTGCCTGTGTTTGCAGATAAGGCCATGTGAAGGATGATCGCCGTACTATTATGGATCACAATTGAAGGAATCTGAGCGCACCAACTCAAAAATTTCACCATCAAACCACTTTAACAGTGGTAACAGCCTGCCAGATGACTGGGAGGCCGTATGTTGGGCTCTGGGGTTAACAGTGACTGGCGTAGTCACGGTAGTCGCGACTCGGGAAGAGAAACGTAAAACATCCGATCCGCTCGGATCAAGATGATCTGTAAGCCCACTGCGGTTCAACCGGCGGGACGTTCTGGTTCAACCCCTCTTCGATGATGAGGCTGTCGCCAAGTTGTGCCATTTCCACAGTATCATCCATTCGACGGAATCCTTCGATGAAATTTCTCCTACAGTACACTGCTGTGAATGCGACTTACCAGTAATCCGACAATCCACCGCTATTCCACCGCCCATCCAGCTACACCCCAAACAAGGGGCTATCCAAGCGTCGTCTGTCCAGCTGAGCCCCCGTTCTGTGACACCTTCCCCTCAACTATCGCCATGTAACCATTCGCCACGCTTTGATTTATCTGTCTCCAGCACCAATACCATCCCAGTCTCCCATTTCGCTGTTCCTTCTTACCAGATTTCTGAATTGTTCGGTTTCTTTCAATTGTAAATTATCCGTTTCCTCTACTTTCTGAATCGTCCCCGTCTTTCGACGAAATCGTCCATTTCCCATACCTACTCTTCACTCTCTCCCATAGTCTTTCCGCTTTGATGCCTCCAACTCAACAGTCAAATTGCCTTCCCCTGGCAGTCCCTCGAGCATATATCAGTGGCATCCTCCCCTGCTTCATATGAAGCCGACTTGTCTCGTCCGAAGGTCACCAACGGCTGCGAAGGGAGAAGGACCAATAATAGACTCAATCTCGCAGGTACGTACATCATCATTCCTGTACTTTCTGAGCCAAAGAGCCGACACGACCACCTAGATCAACTGGTCGAGACTGAGGAACCTCTGCGCCGTCTTGGTCCACACAGGATATTCCTGCTGTACACGGCAACTTCTAGGTGCCTTTGGCATCCTTGGAGGGGCCGCACACCGCATCACTGTCCTCTCAACGCCTCACCAAACCCAGTGCACCCTCCTCACCCTTGACCCTCTGCCTCACAGCCTTGCATTCCCACAATCCATGTCCTAATCCAGACCGGAACCTCAGAGGCGCCTATCCCTCTGGTTGCAGTCCAGGGATTCGTTCACGAAGTCTTGAAGTGTTCAAGAACGTCATGAGAGGTTCTTCAGACCGCATCATGCCATCTCGAGGCTATCGGACCTAGGCCCGCTGAGCTTGTCGGGCAGGAAAGGGGGGGACCAACGTACGAGGGATCCAGAGCCCTTTTCGACCATCACCGCCACGACAGACGAAGAACAGGCTCTTGTGGCTGATTTCGCGAAGTCGGAGGCTGAGGCAACTGCATAGCATCTGCTTCCACCGGTACTATGGTGGCTGTCAACTCGCCGGCCCTATCACCAGCCGTGCATCGCTAGAGATTAATCCGTCATCTCCTCCCATACCATCCACTACACTGCATTGCCGCCATTTGCCTCTCCCCTCTGCCCACGATGCTCATTTTCGGAGCCTTGATCCTTGCGTCAAGGTTCATGCTGGACAAGTGCTACTCGAACCCCGCCTAGGCTACACTTGCTCGCTAGTCTCGCAAAATCGGCAGATGCGAGCGAGCACTCGCTAACGCTCTGGATTGGCACTTTTGGGTTGCTAAAGCTGCAAAGTCTACTGTGACTACAAATCCTGCCAGCTGATTGCTGTGAACCTTCCATTCTCGTCATCACTCCCATTCCCTCCTTGCTACCAGACACCAGTCGCTGCTCTCTCCCCCTTTACAGGTGCTTAATGTTTACCATTCCCCTTTCGTTGATTGGCTGTTGTCCTTCCCCTCATGTACCTATATAACTTTTTACCAGATGATTGGTCCCCTTGCCTCCACCACTCCATCATTTTCCAGATTCGAAGAATAGGAGACAAGCTAGTCAATGTAAGCGACAATATGATCAATGGACTCGTAGAATGTGCACATTTCTCAATCTCAATGTCGACATAGACACCACTGTTGCAATCGCGATGCAGATGGATACATCAGGCAAACGGATGGGTACTGCTTCCTCCGTTGGAACCCTATGCGGCCCTCCAATCAGCATCGTCCTCCTCTGCATCGTCAACTGTTTCCTCCGCTTTCTCAGGAAGAATATATCGGGCCAACTATAGTATTCAAACAACGCTGCCCCCGATGCATCAGCAACATCCTCCCCTGCTTCATTCGAAGCTGACTTATCTCGTCCAAAGGACACCAGCACCCGCAAAGGGAATAAAACAAAGTATGCATTGAACCTCGTGGGTACGTGTACACTCATTTCTCTCATTTTCGAGCCTAAGAACCGACGCAACCAACTAGATCAATCTGTCAGGCTGCAGCTGGGTCCTTTGGAGAGCCATTCGGAACCAGGCCTCTTGCTGCGAATCACACCGCCCGCATCTGCGAGTATTAAGTGAACGTGGTCCCGATCGGTGTTAGTGTGCATTCTTCTTCTTCTTTTGGCTGACATGTATTCCTCTCCCTGTACCAGCACGACAAAGTTATACCTGGGGCTCACTCGGAAGATACCATCCTATCGCAATGGCTCGTCGCCATCGGAAAATTCACTATGCATTGTTATATTGCCGTCTACAGCCTATAAAATTCATCGATGGATTTAATAAAACCCGTACCGTCCTGTACGTCGGTGTCGACCTCCTTGCAGCTCTTGTTTCGCAATCTCCATGCAAGACAGGCTCTAGCGTCTCGAGGAGAGTAAGGTTGGTTTCTCCTCGCTATTTTGGAAACTTTGTGACCGACCGTGACTCCTTTGTCAAATAGATGCCGGACCGTCAAAGTGCGCTCTTCATCAAGTCTGCAGCGGTGCGCCTTGTGGGGACCGGGGATATTTGAACTGTCGAATAGGGTGTATCCCCCGTGAGTATACTTCTCTACCCAAATCATATCCGACGGGGACAGACGCTCTGAGCTGAGGTCTCGGTTCACCCAGCCTAATCCCAGTTCGGTGACAGGGCCGTATAGGCTGACGATCCCGAAGTAGGCCACAAAGTTCATAGCAGGCGTTGAGTGGAACTTGAAGGATGGGAACCAAGGCGCACCTTTCAGGAAGCACGTCAGCAATGATAGTTGTCATTATAGGGAGTGTATCTTCACCTCGAGGCCATGACAATAACATTGATTTCCTTCTCCATTGCATCTCGGAAGTACCAGATCTTCGCAATGTGTTGGTTCCTTTTCCTCGGAGGCTCAAGGATACCCTGCATCTTCGTTGTGCTTCCTGGCAGCGCAGGACCTGGGACACTGGTGGCGTACTCATGCTCCTCTGGGGCATGGCTTGATGAAGTGATACAGTCAATTTCTCTCATTAACGATTCGACTGGGTCTACGCAGCGACTACGGACTGGAGTCACTTTCCGCAGGTTTTGCACATTGCGCAGCTCAGAGCGCAACTCGAAGAGCTTTGAAGGCATTCCTTTGATTAGTTTGATACTACTAGTTCTCATGAGCAATAATCTATTCTCTCTCATGGATAAGTTGTTCTGAGCTATTAAAAAAATGCTCATTTGGGCTTCAACTTTTCGAGAACCATATCATGTCAATCACCGCTGCTGTCTGGGTAACACGACTCCCTGCTCAAAGATTCCGACCTCCTGAGACGCATTGCCACCCTGGAGAAACCAAGAGTGTATCATGCATTGTACATCCACAATCTCAACTCGGGATGGCGCAGCATGCGCTTCGCTAGTCACTTGCACGCAACCAGGTTTCGCATGAACAACCTCGACCAATGCGGATTCGGCCCACGATATTATGATATTGATTACCCTTTCAAACCCTACCTGAAGTCACCTGAACACGATTGGTCCATTCGATCTCAGAGTCGCAGAAGAAGAAATTGATTTGCCATCCCTCAGATTCCGGGGCTGGTGTAGATGTTGCCAGCCAATCTGATCCCAGTACGCCCTCGTCTGGAGATAGAATCATCATTCAAAAGAATTCAGGCGAAGCACGAGCATCATTTAGCCATTCAGCATCAGAGGGATTCAAATCGATAAGCACTGAAAGGTTCAGCACACAATGGCATATACTGATAATCGTTTTGCAACATTGAAGCCGTGATGGCGGTCAGACGAAGACCGACCCCCGGTGCCTGGAAAAATCACTGCGCCTTCGATCCACCTGATGCAACGTCCAACGTCTTTTGCCCCTTAACCATGTCCCAATCCTTTCCGAACGAGATACTTAGCAGAATCCTCGATGCAGTTGTGGAAGTGACAGCCTTATACGACAAAACTACAGTCAAATTCCTGAAAAATGCAGCCCTCACCTTGGGCTTCGTCCGCCACCTCAAACTATTTCTCAATCTCCTTTCACGAGTCTCCAACACTCTCGAGGATCTGACCGTTCGATATCATGGATCCTTGGACCTGAGTCAGTTCATTCTCTCGTGAATTGCCTCTGGAAGGTGCTGACGAATTTTTATTACAGGCTTCTTCAAAATCCACCAGTCAAATCACGGTTCTGCCGCTCTCCTAGCTTGGAGCGGCTTCACCTTCAATTTGCGTACTTTCACTGCGAGGATGCAATCTGCCCAAGTGAGATACCGCGTCTGATAGTTGACCATTGCACTCCTGCGTTCGCTTCTCTTCAAGTTCTGTATCTCCATATCGACTGGAGAATTCCGCAGCCCCATAATACGTCTCCTGAGATAAACGACCTTACCTTCGAGCGATTCCTCGATCGGCAACCTGATGGCTTCGGCCAACTTGATGGTATCTTGTCAGAGATGTGCTATCTGAAGTCGCTGCAGAAGCTCGTGGTGGATTTGGCGCCCAGGCTTTCATATGGAACTGTCGATCTATCAGGGGAAATGGTACAGGCCTTGCAAGATCAACTTCAACGGGAGGCATTGGAGTGTTCCATAAGACCACAGAGCGTATGAAGGTTCACGTCAGCACCAGCAGGGCCTTCTGCGAGCCAAGATGTACGTTCTCTCGTGACCGTGCTCGAAATGGCTTGCTTACTGAGCATTTTCCAGATGATTCAGTGCTTTGGTGGTAGGCTCGTTGCTACTGTGGCTGTCCATCCCCACGGATTCTTTCATAGCCTCCCAATCTTCCTCGATGTCCCTATAGTTAACCGCCCCAATCGCCCTTTAGACTATGGTTACACGGCAATCAGCCCTGTGCGTGCATCTTGAGTGTCCTTTAGACGTACTTACTGTCTCTTGAATGACGAAATTATTGCCGACTGTTGCCTACTGTCGCTTAGCGCGTACGTTGGGCGCTGCTTTCAGATGCCCTTTCTCTCACATGGAGAAAACAGTTTCACGGGCTCCAACTTGAATGCTGTTGAATCTCTAATCTATCAAACGGCTGACATCTACCTTTAATACCACACCGGCAGA
The DNA here is from genome assembly GCA_020736565.1 of Coprinopsis sp. MPI-PUGE-AT-0042. NCBI lineage: Eukaryota > Fungi > Basidiomycota > Agaricomycetes > Agaricales > Psathyrellaceae > Coprinopsis > Coprinopsis sp. MPI-PUGE-AT-0042. Next base: position 1,191,071 of record JAHBOF010000001.1, on the reverse strand, counting down.
CACGGTGTCGACAGACGCACTTCAAGAGCTTTCAAAGACCCTGGGGCGAGCGGCACGCGGAAGCGGTTGTTGGCGCTTAAATTGATCAAGGACCTTAGCCTTCGTCTCAGTTCTCTGAGGAACGTCATAAGATCCCTTTTATCCTGGTGGTCATCAAATCCCAATTTCGAAGGTCCTGCGTCGGCCTTCAGCACGCTGTTCAGATCTTTGGCTACCGATGCTTGGATCAGCTCGGGCTATGGCCAACACGCTTCCCTTAAGCTTTGACAATATTATCAAGCATACTAGCTAAGGTAGGTTATCTGAAACAACGCGTGCTATGTGTCCGTACTCCCCATTGCTGACCTTAATCAGAGATGAAATAGCGACCTTTAGGCACTGCCAAGCTCTATTTCACTCCAGCTCCCGTCTAACCCGTCTCGAAGATCTCGAGTCACGCATGTTTGACCTCGAGTCGAATCTTGAGGACCTCGCCACCCGCGCCAAGGGCAAGCTCAAGAGCGACAAATATGCCCGCCCCAAGTGCAGCTTCGCATGCAACACTACCAAAGAGCTCTGTATGTGCAAGGTCTACACCTTGATATTGTCGAACATATTACTGACCGTTGTTGTTTCCTCACTTTTAGTCCCACAAGGATGCGAATTGTGGGCAGACGCGTTCAGAGAAGTCGCCGAAAACCAGCCAAAGACTGGGAAACCCCATGGTAATTAGACTAATAGCTAAGACAAGCGATCAAATGGCAGAGTTATGTGATACTGTGGAAGCTTGGGCTTATCTTTCAGCACTCATTTCATACATTTCCGTTGAAACCTCTGGCTGGGGCGCGACTTCGACTGATAGGGGCGTGAGAACTTACGCGACCCGCCTTTTGGTCCCGCGCCGTACTTGGCTTTCACTCTCACCGTCATCGACGGCCACCCAAGGCTGTTCTGGATTCTACGCTCAAACCACAGTGGTGGCTCGATACTCTGAGGGCTGTAGCAGGCAATCATGTCGTCTAGCTCCCATATTCTTGTCCTGGGGTCCAACTCGGTCCATTCTCTGGTTCCATCTACCCTAATTGCGCAGGTCGAGTCCTTGCTGGAAAGTCACAAGTTGGACGATGCTTTTGCAGTAGCAGACACTAGAAGAAAGAAGCTAGAGGAAAGCATAGAAGTAGACGAAGACCAGGTAAGCTATTGCCAATAGTTTTGGAACCAAATACTCATGGAAGTAGGCGGAGGAGCTGCGATATGTATATCAGCTACTGGGATTCCAACAGTTCAGGGAAACCCTGTTCGAAGATGCAGGCAACAACCTATTCAATGGACACATAGATCCACGCCTGCTAGTCAGCTATTTCCCGCAGCTTCGAGGAGGTCTATTCTCCGACGAAGATAGCGTGGACGTGTTCTCTGGCGTTGCTGAGAGAATGCCTACTGAGGCTTCTGTAGACGATATAGGTGCGTATTTGGATCACCTGCTCTTACTTTCCTGCGTCTGTAGATGTCAATTTCCAAACGCACCCTAATACAATCTCTGTTAACTATGGACCCTGATGCAGTTGTCTCCAACCTAGTCAGGAACTATTCACCCCATCTCAGGCCTGACACTGGTTCAGCACCGCCGACCGCTGAGCTACGCAAGATTCTTCAGGAACGCGCCCTGGAGATGTTGGAAACGTTCCTGAAGAAGGAACGCCGGAGAAGGATGGCACTTGACCTGGATAAGGACGGCCCAGAGAGCGCGGCTTCAAGCAAAGGAAAAGAAAAGGAACGTCCTAGGCCTATACGGACGGTATGCCTCTAGTATATGATGCTTACCCCCTTGCTGATGTCGTACAGATCATAGATACAGTGCTTGCCAAGATTTACGCCCAATCGGAAAAGACTGCTGATTTATACGACTTGCTATTCTCCCCAAACTATGTTCTACTCTCGGAAGTGGAGGATGTCTTCCGCACGACGGGCCAATATAATGCCCTCTGCATGATGTATCAAAGAGGTGGTGCGGAGTATGACGAAAAGCTCCTTGATGTGTGGTCCAAGTAAGCACGTTTACTCTGTATACCTTTACCTATTGACCACAACTCTCTTAGGCTCATCGACGGCGAGTGGACAGATCCTGACATCCCTGATCCTCTATTACAAATGGTATCGCTGCTGATGGGAAAGCACGATAGCGCGCTCTCACAAAAATGGGGAATCTGGATGCTCAAGAGGGATCAAGATGCCTGCGATTCGTGTTCGTCTTTTCTACATCTTCGCGCTTCTTCTTGCTGACGCTGTCGTGCTTGCAGCTACTCACGACACTGCGAGAAGCAACAGTTGGCTCTGGGAAGCGGCGAGAGCGAGAGAGGGCTGCGAGTGGGGAAGATCTGGCCCTGCTCCAGCAGATCGATATGGCCAGCCCATCTGCTGCAAAACATTATCTTGAGTATTTGGTACTCCAGAGACGTTCGCAGGTGAGAACCTGTCTCTTCCCCGTATATTCAATTCTCAAGCACCTTCCAAGGTCAAAGAACTGCATGACAGGTTAGCTCTGGCATGCATCAACGAAGTCCTGAGCTACCTGCGCGACGACGATGCTGTCTCAAAACTATGGCGAGCGAAAGGTTCGAACCGTGCTCTCTCTGTGTCCAGCCAGTGTTGACTTCGATACAGTGTCGTCTTACTCGTCATCAACATCTAAGTCTTCACGGCCAACTGTACCTCCACCATTCCCGACAACATCTTCGATGCCACCATCATTCTTCTCTTACTTTGCATCTACGACGCCTGAATCACCTTCCAAGCGAGCGAGGCTAGCATCGATAATGTTCCTCGCAGGCTCGCGGCTGTACGACCCAGAAATCATTCGAGAAAGAATAGCTGAAGAGAAAAGAGAAAAGATCCTTTCACTTGAGATTGCCCTGCTCGAGGGCAAGGTCAGTGCCCACCTGCTCTTTTCCATCCGCAATGATTGACGTCCTGATATAGGCGGGAAGTCATCGTTCAGCACTCACAACACTTGCTCGTGATCTCAACGATGCTGCTTCTGCTGAAGCATACTGCAATCTGCAGGGCGAATTTATACCCCCCAAAGTCGCCATCTCCGTTGCCGAATCAGCAGGACTAAACCAATGGGTGGAAGGATTAGCATTCGGCAGTCAGCTAACTGGCAAGCAAAAAGCACAGTCAATATCTGAACCAAAACCTACAGACGAGACGAAGAGCAGAGAGTTACTCAAGGTGCTACTAGAGGTTTATATGTCGGATGAGTACGTGTCCCGCTACTTCCCCCGTGCCAGGAAAACTCATCGTTAACTACCCCAGGTCGCCCTCGAGCTCAGAACGAGCATCGCAGCTCCTCAGTGCCCAGGCGGTGAACCTCGATGTTCTCGATGTATGTCTCCTTCGTCCCTATGCTCCACCCCGCTAACGCAGGACGTTAGGTCCTGGATTCTGTGCCTCCTTCGTGGTCTCTTCCATCATTAACCCCCTTCCTATCTCGTTCCTTCAGACGCATAACGCATCAGAGACGGGAAGTGATGATTGCCAAGAGTATAAGCGCCGGTCAGAATCTAGAGGTAAAGGAGACGACGTATGAGCCGCTTCGGGTTGCTGGGGCGTACGTTGAGGACGAGTTGGATGAGGATGATGACAGTGGCGCTGGTGAAGGAGAGGAGTATGATGAAAAGCGTGGGCTGGTTGAGTCAGGTCGTTGACATTGTTGCTGGAGATGCTCGATCGCATGGGGAGGTTACGTCTGAGAAGGTGCCTGTGGAGGTTGGGCTGGATGGGGCTGCAGATTCTTTGCTATAGTGAGGGTGCTTATTATCTGGAATGGATTCGTTGACTCTGGACCTCTAATTGTGAGACGCGGTGGATCGAACAAGGGTGGTCCAGCATTCGCATCTGTAAGCTTTTTTTGTCAAGGTATTCGTGATAGGCATGGCTGACGATACAGTGGGATAATCCAGATGTAATATCAAGACCAGGTTTACTGCAGCTGTTAATTGTCACACAGGACGGAGTGCGTCCGCGAGATAATCAAGCTTCATTGACATGATAAATTTTATGCTGCAATATACATCTCCGATACACCTCGACACGACTACTGCACACACTGGGAGTACCAGTCATTCGAGACCTTGCATGTTCCTGAAGAGCAGCATGTAGAGCCAGTCCAGCCTTGGCCAGCCACATTGACCCCACAGTGGGGCGCAGTTGGGCGAGGGCTGGCTGGTCGTCGTGGCAGGAGGCTGGGTCGTCACTGTGGTGGCTGGGGGTGGGTTCTCACTGGTAGCCGGTGGTTGACCGGTGCCGTTGTCGAACTGCCACCAGTTGAAGTTGAAGAGGGACCCGCTACCTCCGGTGAAACGGAAGAAGAGGTCCTGGGTGCCAGTAGCACCACTGACCGTGCAGGTCACTGTCGTCCACGTCGACCACCCGCCAGTACCAGGCACATTGCAAGTGCCGACGAGCGTGCCCGAGGTGCTACCCAAGCGCAGCTCAATCTTGCCGCCGCTGGCACCGGAGGAAACACGAGCGCTGAAGGACTTGGCTCCCGTGCCGAAAGCGACGCCCTTGACCTTGATGTAGTCACCGTTGTCGATGAAGGAGACGGCCATGCCTCCCTCACTGGCCACCTCGGTCTTGAGACCGGAAGAGAAGGCGATGGTCTCTGCTTCCTGGCGGACGTAGGGGTTGAGAGTGCCGATCTGAGGGGGACCTTGAGTCGTCATCTGCAGAACGGGGATGGTGCCGTCGGAGTTGTAGGTGAACTTCTCAACACACACGGAGCGAGTGTAACCACTACCACCCGGGAGAGCACCGTTGTGGTAGAAGAAGTAGGAGTTGTTCTTGTAGTCGACGATACCCGGGTGGTTGGTGAAGCTCTTGCCTGCGGTGGCCATGACAAGGCCACGGTATGTCCAGGGGCCAGTGGCGCTGGGGCCCGTCGAATATCGGATGTCTTCGGAGCAGCAGTTGGCTGCGTAGATCATGTAGTAGAGGCCGTTGCGCTTGTACAACCAAGGCCCCTCCTCGTACATGGTGGGGCGCTGAGCATTGCCATTGCGCTGACCGAAGCCAGCGGCGGTAAGTTGGACGTTGACAACCCCTCCACTGTAGGATATCATGTCCTGGTTGAGCTTGACATAGGAAAGCTTGGGGTTACCCCAGTACAGGTATGCCTGGTTGTCGGTGTCGATGAAGACGGTGGGGTCAATCTCGTTGTTCTCTACGAGAGGCTTGCCAAGGGCATCCTTGTACGGTCCAGCGATGTTGTCGGCGACGGCGACACCGATGGCCATTGACCCGCTGGGCTTGCGGATGGGTACATACAAGTAAAACTTGTTGTTCCGCGCTACGGCCTGCGGGGCCCAGGCGTTGGCATTGGCCCAACTGAAGGTGTCAAGGCCGGCAACCTTTCCGTGGTCTTGCCAGTTGGCCATATCGGTAGTCGAGTACAGGCGCCAGTCGCGCATATTGAAGGTGGTGGAGCCATCCTCGTCATGGCCAGTGAAGACGTATAGGCGGTCGTTGTAGACCATGGGTGCAGGGTCGGTCGAGTAGAGAGTTTGCACGATAGGGTTGTCGGCCCTAACTAGGCCAACGCCGCCTAGCAAGGCGCCGAGGAGCAATAGACCCTTGGAAAGAATGGCTTTCATGGTGGCTCCGAGATTGCTGCTACTGATTCCTTTCCGTCCTTTAAAAGCGCTGACGAGTGGCATAACTTTCTGTACCCGTATAGAGAAGCCGCATCATAAGACCGAGAAGTTGTCAAGAAGGTGGAGGTCATAGCGCATGCAGTATCGACTGCGTTCCCTTCACCGTATGCTCGAGGAGACCATCGGAACCGCCTTCCTGGAGCTGAACAACTCCCGAGATGTGGGTTGCTGCCCAAGGGAGAAAGGAATGTGTTGTTTCGTTGAGTAGTGATAGCTAGACTTCATTGGTTGAAGACCTCTGGCTCGCCTGAGATAGTCTGGTGCTTTTGCACAAAATTTAAGCACCCTTGAGAGAAGAGTCGCCAAGCTCACAAATGTCCGAGAAACGATCAACACATACGATCAAAACGCGTCGCTTCTTTGGCACCCCACCGGGGCGATTTTCCGAGCTAATCTTTGTCTGTCCTGCTATGGACTGAGCCGTGCTTAATCGCCACCGGAAGACTTCATCCTGAAGCTACCGTAAATCCCACTTCGGCGTCTTCGAAGCTAACCCTCTTGAAGGGCGATGATCGAGGCCAACTCTCTCCGTCGACTAAGCGGAAAGATGGACTCCCATTTAACCTAAGACAAAGAGGTTTACTAGCCCGAGTCTATCGATGTCACGGGGATACCCATTCCAACAGCAATGTGGTCGCTTGTCTGTATCCTGCACCGGCTGTCAACAGAGCCAGCACAATGTCATTGACAGGAGCCGAACGCAGATTATCCGGGGGCCGATAATGAGAGGTGTGGGGTCCAGGTGGTGTGGGGCGATACTCGCATATATATCTTCCTACTTGGTGAAGCGAATCTTGTCTTAGTCCGAGTCGTTATGAAGCAACATTTCGACGTTGACAGATTCCAACCTTAGTACGGTGCGTCTTAACCGCGCTCAGAACACTTCGACTTCTAGTCCTATGATAGCTGTTATATGAGAGCAGAGGAGCCAACCCGGAGGAAGTAGGTTTAAACGAGTTATAGCCGAAGACGAAGCTTCTTCATCTGTTTCCATCTGGAAATCGATATTCAATTTACACGGGTTAATCCCGGGGCATGCAACTCTCGCCCGCCAACTGCAAGCGTGCATCGTGCTATAGTTTCGTTCATTCACTACAACCTTTAATTGTGATCAGGCTGCGAAGGACCTAAGTCCCTTGGGCATATCTGTCAGTGTTCGTGATTGAAGGTCTTGTTGAAGGTCTGCTGCGCTCTTTGAGTTGACCTTCGCGATCCATCACTTCCTCAGACGAGCCTTTTGAGTAAAAGCTGCCATAGATGACTCCATCTAAAGCAATAAGCTATCTGAAGCCTGAATAGGACTGGTACAGGCGTGATACCACTACAAATATAGGCCAAAATCAACTCTTTGAACGACAATATGGTCATGCAATACTGGTGCAATAAGCCACACCACGGTCACCTTTTCTCCCGCAAGTGTCCCAACTGAAGGGATCTATCAAAGCGAGAATAATTTACAAATGGGTGACATGTACTGAAGATATAGTAACGTGAAACCCAGCGGGCGCTAGCCTCGCCTAGCAAAAGCCACACAATCCAGGACACTTCTGCCTCATATATGGCTGGATGAATGGATCAGTACACAACTTCCTATGTTCCTGCTCGTATATTTGATTGGTCAGTGAGCCAGCCATAGCGGAGGAAAGATTGGAACGTACGAAACAAGCGTCGGGATCTTTGTCCAGACATTCGTCCTTTGTCTGGTTAATAGGCAAAGAGGGAAAGCGGTAAGTTGATCGATTTCTAGGACAGAATCAAGAAACGCACAGGGGTACAGAGACCGCATGTAAGAGCGCAGTACTTCGCGACAAGCCTTTTGTATTCTGGCTTACTGCACAGCTGCTTTTTCACCTGAGAATTTCGACGTCAGCTGAAACCCTTCTCTCGTTTATAGATCAGGTATACTCACAGCACAGTCAGGGGCCTTGTCTACGCATTCACCCTACACAACAGAAGACGGTCATGTCAATGTAGGCGCAGAAATAAGACCAGTCGAATGCATACTGCGGGAGGATCGACAGGATCGTGATGGCAGTAGCCACATGTACGAGCGCAATTCTTCCTCATAAGCCTATCGTAAGAGCCGATGTGGCACAGATGCGACTTGCGCTGTCGTTGATACTATGAGTCAAGCCATCTTCTAGTTTGAAGGGGCAAACTCACACTGCACTCTTCGGGAAGCGCGTCAACGCATTCTGTCTGAAGGATTTAATATTCACGTCGTCAAAGTGGTTCGGTCACGTCAGCTTATTATCTGAGAGAACGAGACTATGACAGTAGACAACCGTAGAAACGTCAGGTTCAACGAGCTGCAAAGGCGATTGCGGCGATGTGATAGACTGTGTGGCGGCCGCGGAGACAAAGGCAACTAACGCGGCCAAGACGTATGATGATAGGAGACGCTTGTTCATTCTGTGGCCCTGCTGTCCTGGAAAGCTAAAAGGCGAGGGATATGGATACGAGGAGCAACAATAGCTGGGAAGCCTGGTGGGGTTCCCATTATACACTTTATCTTCTTTCCACTCGGCACTGCTTTCCGGCGAGTTCAGGGCGCGGGCCGTTCTTACAGCATTCCAGCTGTCAGACTCGGGAAGGCTCCAAATTCCAGACCTTTGGGCGCTGTGGAAGACTTGGGAGGCCAGATAGTGTGGATCGAATAAACATGCAGAAGTAAGCTGCTGGTAGCAGTGTTTCGGTCGAGTTGGATGGTTGAGAGACAGTCAGCTCTTAGACTGGGGATTGACGATCTCCCCAGAACTTAGATACTGAGTTTAAATTATAACGTGAACTTCTCTCGGCAATGCTGATTCTTGCCAGCTTCTATGGGTCAGAGGGTTGTCATAGGATTCATTTTGACTTCACCTTCCTTTTCTCATAGAGCACGGGGCCTATTTACTGTTAATTTCTGTCAATTGTGCCTCATGCACGTGTTCCTGACTCATTCAAGTTCTCCTCAAGTCCTTGGCCAAGAATTCGAAACTCCTATCTCACTCGGGGGTGTAGGGACAACCATTGTTACCTAGAAAATTGGGCGCTTACTTTAGAGCAAGGCAACACACTGAAATCGGCGTAATTGCTCCCTGATTTACTCAGTGCGTTGAGGAAAGTCTCGATTGAAGTGAAGGATCAGGCATGCGACGAAATGACATGGCATAGACAGATCAAGAAGCTCCGCACTACTCTGGGCAGTGTTCTGGTACACAACGCAAAATGTGTCACACCGACTCGTGCCGTCTGGCAGGCTCCAAGCCCGGAATACCTTTTTCAAGCCAATCGTTATAAAATAGCGTCACTAAATCCGCAGAAGATCCCAATTCCAGATTATACTCCTATCAGGGGCCTATACGCTGGAGTACTCGCTAATATAGCCTTGCTTATCATCGATTCAGAAGAGAAGCTTCGAGGCGTCTCGAAATCCCTAGAAACCATCTGCCTCTCTATTGAATTGGACAGAAACCGCCACCAGGCTCCCTCAAGTGACGAGCAGCAGTCCTCGCTTAAGTAGAAGTTAGCCGAATTCACCCTGCGGCGTTGGGTGGCTCATAAGCAAGGAGCACGGCTCCGACTCGTGGCGGTATATTTAAGCCTCCAATTTATCACCTTGTCTGACGAGTGTTTGCGAGAGCCATTTGACTGTGCAAACAAGCGAGACAGAGGGTGCGAGCCGCTCAGGGGTAAATCAAATTGACGCGACGCGACGCGCCGCCACTGGCATGTGACTCCAACCCATGCGGAAATTTTGTCGGGCGCTTAAGCTTGACGCCGACTGCGCCAAAATATCTCTTTGCTTCACCACCACCACGGAAGTAGAGGTCAGAAACACCCCAGTGAATCGGCACTTTCTTCATAGTCCAGGGCCATTGTATCTGATAGTGTTTATCACTGTGAGTAGAGTCTCTTCAGCAGTCTAAATCGTGGTTCTCTCCATGCTCAATCCGAGTCTCGCCGTCGGGCCAGATGAGAACTCGGCTTTCCAAGAATAAATCCAAGGCAGCGAATGCAGTCTTGGGCAACGGGGAGCTCGTCACGCGTATCCTTGGTCACGTACCACGCAAGGCCGCCTTCAGGGACGCCTCATTCCAACTGGCCCTTACTTGCAAGGCGATCAGTTCTGCTGCTCTCGATAGTCTATGGAGGATTATGAACAACCTGATTCCCCTCTTGGATCTTCTCCCTGGACTGGAGGCAATTGACGAAGGCCCGCTATCTTTGGTACGCCCTCTCTCATTTTTCGCAAACGATGAGCTAATGGCGCTTCCAAGGTCGTTCAAGATGTGTCAAAACTACATTTGTCGCCCCGTTTCAAGGGATATGCGCGTCGTATACGACGTGTTGTGGTAAATACCACCTGGACCAGCTCTATACCCTCCGCCATATACGCCATTCTCCTAAAGCGACTTGCCACTGATGCCGAGGCCCTTCTACCAAACGCACGGTCAATTTACATCAAGTCTATTGATACTGCAAGCTTCCATCCTTGCCTCTTCATGCTGCTGATCAACTCGTCAATTCAAACCCTGGATATGGCTGAAGGGAGTTCATTTGCACCGACTCTTTCGCACAATGCCTCTGTCTTTGCTTCACAGGTTGCCGAAGACCTCGTGGATACTCTGCAAAGTTTGACAGTCAGCAACATGGCGTTCACAGGTGAAGATGATTCTGCCTGGTTAGCCCTCTGTCGCCTCAGATCACTGCGCTCTTTGACCCTGCTGCGAGGATCGAGGCCTATTCCAAGTATACCCCATATCCTGCCGTTATTCATGCGACTACACGAGCTCAAGATCGACGGCGGCGACATACCAAAGTCGAAGGTACCCTTCGTCCCAGTCGCTGCCAACCTTACGACTCTTACAATTGAGTGTCACGGAAACGACATACCTCCCTTTCTTGCTCAGCACTCTTTTCCCTCCCTCACAAAGTTATCGTTGACTGCGAAGGATGGAGATGACGATGCCCGGGCCCCACCTGTTCACAAGTGGATAGACGCCGTCTGTGACGCCTTGACGGACACTGCTCCTATGGTCAGCACCATGATCCTCTCCTGGTACTGGCCCCAAGTCTTTGCCGCTTCCCTCGTCCCATTTGTGCATCTACCGAACATGGAGCACCTCCACTTTCAGTCCTTCGCCTACAGGACAAAACTGCAGTCAAACTTCAAGGTAGAAGATAACGAACTCAGCTTCGGCGTACTGCTCGGAGCAATAGCATCATCTTCACTTAAAACTTTCGTATACCCCCCATCGGCAGGACTTGTTTCCATGTCCGTTTTCGATCACATCAGGAGATTCACGTCAAGCCTCGAAACTGTCCACCTATGCATCGACTCGGACTGACTTCTGAAGAATTGACAAAGGGGCTTCCCTCGACCAAAGGCAAACAAACCGCACTTCGTCACATACACCTCTATGACGCATGCAAGACCGCATTTGATCTCAAGGAACACAAGTACTGGGCAAAGACTCTGAACGAATGGTTCCCGAACCTTGAAGTTATCACGTTTGCGGACGATATGTCGAAGAACATGCTGGAATCGTGGGCATTCATCGAGGAGTTGCGAGTGGAATACCGACAAACCCGGTGGTAGAGCGGTTTGACTGCCAAAAACATTATGGGATCCAGTATTACGGGTGCAAGGAAAATGTAGTCTCATAGTCCTGTACAGTATTCTATCTCCGCTCTAGACTACTTCCACGGCTCAAGCGGGAGCATCATGCCGCGGCGCTTCGCCTCTGCGAATCCCGAGCGTCGATTAGCACGCAAAGTTCGGGTCAAGCACAGTGCAGCTGGGAAGTACGGCGATTAGCATCTCTGATACAGGGCCTGGATCGTGCTCAGTGTAAATGAGACAATAGGACTTACTACATTGAAGCAAACCCAGCACAGCAGCGCCAGCCCTCTGAAGGATTACCTGAACCGAATTCGTTCGCGCAGTCCTATAGGATTGGCCTGGTCAGCCTCCTACTAATTGGACTAAGCACCGTCAGAAAACAAACCTGGTTGTTTGAGCCTGAAAACGAAGGTGTCAGTAACTAATTCAGATAAGAGCAAGTAGGTTAGGCGAATACATACAGTCAAAGTTGAAGCTTCCCTGGGGAGCAGCACTGGCTCCGAGAGCAAGGAAGAACAAGGAGACAGCGGCGAAGGAGAAGGATCCTCATAGTGGACTGGGGGAGAGTGGCTGGGGTTTGATAACGGGTAAAGTTTCACCTTGGCTATCAGGGATGAGCTACCGTGTTTAAATACCTTGAAAATGAAGGCTGATGAAAGTCACGGGTGTGGTTAACGTTAAAGCTTGTCCAGACACGGACAAGCCAACTACCCATGGGTCCATTTCTTCGGGTTTATGAGCCCCGGGCGCTACGTTTCGTGCACCGTTCGTCACCTTTCTCGTCACTTGCAGTGCTTGTCTCAAAATATGAGGTTAAAATCATCGGAAGGTGACAGCCCGTGTGAGTCGTGTACTGATATTGATATTTAAGCTCTTGAACGTCCCTCGTCAATATTCAGCCTTCTTGCGACAACCCACTCTCAGTCAATGTCGCCTGTCGTGCGCCACAAACGTTTCTTGATCTCTTCCAAAGTAGTAAGCTGGCTGTCGGGCCATTCGGTCTACTGGATGGTTGGTGAGATGGTCCGTAATCCAGGTGAAACTGGCAAACATCTACCCTGTCTATCGCCTTCAGGCATTCTCCCTGCATTTCGCGGCCTTGATCAACTGTTAAGGGCGCCCCGGAGCTCACCTTATGGAAGGAACCTGAGAAACGTGTAGTAAGCTTACTTGTCGATGTCCGTTCCTTCCCTTTCAACCATCTTGCCATGAGTACCATGACAGGGGCTTCCATTACTGTTATGATTGATCCGCCTACCAGTGATCGGATCACTGATCAGCATCAAGGATCTGCGTCACAGCTCGCCTTCTGGCTGCCAGTGCGAGGTACGTGCTTAGTAGACCTCAGCTCAGCTGCACGCCCGTTATAACCATGATCTATAGAAGAGAAGAAGGAAATAAATATATCCTCAAAGGTTTGTAACATATAACGGACATCATTGACTGAATGTGTAGCGAATGTCAGTAAATCGAAAGCGCAAGGCCGGACGAACGCCCTGGACGGCTAAAGCAAGACGAATAGGTAATAACATACTACAGCCTATGAACGAAACCTGGCGCTTGGATTGATAACCATGCAATAGTTTGGCTCTTGCTCGAGGGAAATCATCTAGTAACGTGGCTAACCAGAGGGTTGATGTACTGTAAGTTCCTTAATCGTTTTGCAACTGTATTCGCACATGCGTAGAATTTTATCCCCCGGCCAGAGGCCTCGACACGAGCACTTGGGTGCTGCTTTAAACACTTGACTTCGGGATATCGCCTCGACGTCTCGTCGATTGAATGGCATCTGAAGGCCCTGGTCTTCATCACTCGAATCGTCATATTCTCAGATTCTCGGTTGTCTAAAAGAACGTTTTCTAGATGGGATTGAACGGGAAGCGCAACCAATTCAAAACGGAGCATCCATTTAAAATTATTCCTAGTCCTCACATGTTAAAAACGGACCAGCCGTTCTACGCCCCTATAACACCATAAAACTCAGCTGTAGAGAAGAATCAGAGGCAATCACGCTGCAAAACATTCAGCACGACTCCGCCTCACACGCTTCACACGAATCTGGGCGCTTCCAAGTGGACATTTGCAATGTCTCATGACCATTTTATAGACGTAACAACGCAGGCCTGGATACAGCTTATCGATGTTCACGGAGTCTCACCTCAGCTTCAATTGGCTACCAACAGGTCAAAAAAGGTTCGCCGCAAGCTAAAATGGCTGGGCAGCATCACCCGACCTTTTCGTCAGCTTATACTGTACGACACCCCAAAACGAGTTGCTCCAACTGCTTAGGCATTGCTACTAAAGAAAAAAATCAGAATGGTAGGACCCATCCACGTTCGACTGGTACATTTCTATTAAAGATCACCTCCGCTCTCCTCAGTGATAGGGAGGATAAAATGGGGAAGGGCGCTAGCTTTCCTAGTAAACTTCTCCTTCCAATTCGGATCGTATGGCTTGTAGGGTTCCAAGTCAGAGATACCGAATGGAGACATATGCATGAGCCTTATCGGCTCTGTGACCATGATTAACATCATAACTAGACCAGTGTGACCTTGCCGTTGCAAGTCTCGACATTTGTCCTTGAGAGACTTGATAGCTTTCTTGTTGTCCTCATCTCGAGGGAGAAATTCGTCCATTAAACCAGGCTGGAGGAGGTGGATCGTAAACGATTTCCGTGGGTCGATGTTCTTCTCTCGAGGCTTGAAAGCCGGTACGAGGGTGACAAGGAGAAGATGAGTAGAAAGGTTATTGGGATTCTCGACGAGCTTGAGAGCATGGACTGCGGTGTCTTGGAGATCGGGGCGGTTGAGCTGAACGGAGCAGTCAGATCCTCGTCCAGGACTTTAGCTTTGCAAACAGATATTTACCTCTATCCAATTGCGGAGTCTGTGTTCCATTTCTCTTGGTTGATGCCCTCCGAACTCTTCCAGGTTCTCTTCCGACAGCTCGGCTCGGACGGTATTGCGGAAGCCCCTGTTCAGCTTGCAAAACGTTTTATGATAAGTCCAATCTGCTTTTTGGCATTCCTTGGTCTGGCGAAGTTCGAGGTGTTAGTTCCAAAGCATGACCTCATAGACAAAAATAACCAACGCAGTAAACAGCTTTCTTGCAGCCGCTGCACACAAGAAGAACTTTGTTAGTCTTCTTGAGCTCACTTTCAGGTATGTAGCATTTTTGGCATTGCCGCAATGCTAGCAGTTCTTCTGGAAAGTTGGATGTCGGCATGGGTGAGGTTTAGGTTGTGGTTACATTCCAAGTTCGAAGTTTACAGCCGACGCGACTGATGCACTTTCCCGCAGTCTCAGACGGAAATAGGGGGACCAATACTCGATGGGGACGTATGCTACATATGCGATACTGTAAAATGCTATGATACATGATTATCGGAAAGATCAATTGAAAAAGATGAAACTAGAGATAGAATGGAATACCATACACCACTGGTGCTGCCCCAGTTAGATACTTCAACTTGGGAACGTCTCGGGATTCTGCGACGGCTGTTACGACAGAGACAGGCTTTCGGATCGAGCTCTTCCTCTCGATGTCACCGGCCTTCAGACGGAGCTTGTCGAAGACGGACTGGGAGAACTTGTCAATGTCGCGATCCGTGACGTCCCATAGGTTAGCGATGAGAGTTGGGCTATTGGTAAGATGTCAGCGAACGCCTGCGACAACAAGCCCAGAAGAACGTACCATCCGCCTAGCATGTAGTTGTACGGAGTGCCTATCCTGTCGAAGTCACCCATGTCTCGCAGCGCTCCAGAGGAACATCCCCATAACATTGTCGCAGCACACGTGGGAAGACTTCGAATCTTGTGCGAGCGAATGTACTGTTCAGCGCCGCCATGACCAAAGTAACTGGAGACGAATGTTAGCGAAAAAGAAAGAGAGTAGAAGCCATGTACACTTACACCACCAAGTCACGAGTCTCGAGGGCCTTTGCCAGCTGCTGTTCGCTTACAGCATGCCCCATAACGCCGTCCCAACCGAGCTCCTTCATCTCGTCAGCCCATTCCTTGAATCGGCCCTCTGTCTTCCCAAGATCGCCGCTGGGATTGAGAATGAAATAGCCATTGCGAACATCGACCATTGCAGACCCAGGAGGGCTCGTCTGAGGCGGTTGAACCTTCAGCCTCTTCAGATTGGCAAAGTCAACCCGATCGAGGAGGAAATCAATGCAGGGTATCCGACTAATGCTTCTTCCCCTCAGGATCGGCAGACTTTCCCAAGGGAGGCCTTGAATGTTCTTGTCCAGCACGAGGAATAGGTGCTCGTCACTGGAAGAGGGATTAGCTTTCCTATGCTTTTGCCACCTGGCATGATGCTCCTCCAAAACAGTCCGGAGGTCGACGACAACTTGAAGAGCATCGACTTCGGCAATAGCAATTTGCACTCCATGCAGCTGATAGAGATCGAGCACAAAGTACAGGAGGTCCTCGAGTTCTTCATCCTTGCACTTTGGTGAGAGCGTTGAGAAGCACCTTAGCATAGTGTCGTCCAAGGAAACTTGGCTGGGCGACAGAGATTGGGAGAAAGCGCGCTTGTGGTTGGCGGATTTCCCCTTCAACGGCTTCTTTGTGTCCTTGACGTGCAGGCTGCGTTGAAAGACTCTATCAAGGGCACCGCGAAGGTCTGCTAATAGGTCTGGGGTAAGATCGGGCCGTGGGCTGAGGATAGTCTGGTGACCAGTAAGCAGAGCTCCTATAGATAGGGAGAGAGACCAACCTTGAAGGCTCCTAACCAACAAAATTCGATATTCTCCAGAAGATCCTTCATTCTTTGATCAAGCAAGTTTCTTTGCTTCCACCAGTTGGACCGAGCTTCTTGGTCATCCGACCGTATGTTGATGGCATTCTTTGTCCCTTGATCGCTCAGGCGGATAATTTCTTCAAACTCGTTGATCGCGTCCTCATAGGTAAGATGTTCCTCGTCTTCACCCGCACCTCCGTCCCTACGACCCTTTAAAGGCACGCAGAACAGCACGGGTTCGGGGTTTGTGGTACCACATTCCTGCCGTGAGATCAAGAGGGTGTTTTTGTCTTCGGTGATAGTAACATGCACCACAGTCCAATTGGAAGGAAGACTTGCGGTCTTCGCATGGGCCAGCGTGCCTGGCTCGAGCAGAGACTCGTACCGGTGACGCACACTCTCCCAGTAGCTTCGGGTAGCATGGTTTTCCCCTTCTGCCTCATCGTCGGAGTCAAGGTTGATAGCCGAGGTCTTAAATGCCATTTGCTTCAGAGGCGTACTGGCACAGAGGAAGGGGAACGCCTTCGGGGGTTATCCTAGGCCACTCAGTGTCATCAGAGCGAAGATTGGCAATCTTCTGCTGAATGGCCTCCAGCATCTCCCGTCGCAAGGTGAGTGCTGATGAAGTATCTAAAGAGCTCTTCAGTATACCAACTCCTAGCGGCGAGGCGAGGGACTTACCAAGCAGGGAAGAGGCATAGACTCCGCTCTCCTCAGCTAATCTCCCCAAGGAGGTTTGAAAGATCTTCACCATTGTCAGAGAAACAGCAGCCTCTCTCGCCTTGATAACGTCTCCAGCACCCAGAGTAAGTTTCAGCCCCTCATTCAGGTGCTTCTCGGCTGAATCGAGGGCGACCAGTACATCTTGAACAGGAAGCGCAATCCGTGTATCGTTCTGGCTCGACATGCCAACCGGAATTGCGATCGCTAGAGGGATGGTCGTCATTGAGTGATCTGAGGCATAGAAAAGAGGAAGGGTGCTCACTGGATTCTGTGAGAGAGCTGAGGAACATGTCGCTTCTAAAGCGATTGTAGACATTGTGCAAGGTCAAGTTGGCCATAAGGGAGTTCTCTTCCACCTTAGTCCGAGTCGACATAGGAAGCCCTCCCAGCCGCTCCATCAAGGCGTGGAAGTCTGTATCCACGCTGTCTCGAAGGAGCCAGATGCACCGACACAGAACGAGTGCCAGAAGATCTGGCATAACGACGTCGCCAGTACTCTGGTTGTCCGAGGACCGCCGAAGGCTTTGAAAGTTCATACGGGGTCAGTTTCGTCTCGGAATGATGGCAAGGTCTCGTACCTCATGAAATTGGAATCAAGTTCTCTGAAGTCACCGTCAAGTTGTTCGAGGAGTTTCATGCCAGCGTACAAAAGGGTCTGTGCATCCTCCACCATCTCAGCCTTTTCACTGAGCTGGGCTTGTAGCCGTTTGTTCTCGACCGTCTCGAGCGCTGCGACGAGAGCACCTTCGGAAGACAGCTCTTCTGCTTGCGTTTCATCATCGGCCACTAAGCCATTCTGCCCAAGAACAGATGTCGCTAGCTCCAAACTCTCCTTTGCGGCATCCACCTTCCCCAAGCCGATCTGAACTTGGCTCATCCGCGTATGTGCCCGGCCAACGACAACAGGTAGGTTCAACTCTTGAGCGAGATCTCTCACTTGCTGGAGAAAGTATTCTGCTTCGCGGGGGGACCCCCGGCTAAGGTATGCGTCCGACAAGCAGAACATGGCGGTCAAGAGACCCTGGAAAACCCGCCATTCGAGTTCCCCTGCGTTGCTCCCTTTCCTCGGTGTTGGTTTCTGAGTTTGGTCATCCAATGGTTTGGGTTGACCTGAGTTGTTTGGGGCAGATTCGAACGGATTTGCGTCGGAGACTTGAGGAGATCCTTTGTCTATTGGCTTTGACAGCCTTGACACAGTCTCTGCAGCTCGGTTCCAGACCCTCAGTGACTGTAGCATTCCATTCAAGGACGCCGTGACATCGCCCTAATGACCAGCACAGGCATAATCAGGAGACAATTCTCCAAGTGCAAACAAATGGTCTTACTTTTGCTAGTTGTATGAGCGCAAATACGTACGCGGCCATCGCGCTCAGCTCGAGCCTTCTCGTCCGCGAGTGGACTCTTTGAGTGGTAGACATTCCTCGGTGATCCTGCTCAATCGTGTTCGATTGGTCGAGTGCCTCGAGATACACTTTGGCACTTATAAAACCGCTCAAATTATCATTCACTGGAATTTGAAGACTGTCTCTCACCTTTTCTCGGAATTGCTTGCCAACGCCAGAGCCTCGGCAAATCTGAGCAAGTAAAACGCTGATACTTCTGGAGAGGTCTCCCCAGACCTAACAACATCCAAAGCCGTCCCAAAGATACTTGTGGCTTTCTTGAGTTTGCCAAGCTGGGCATAATCGTAGGCTAGCTCTAGCGAACAGATGATGAAGGCTTTGAGAAAGAGCGTCAGGGGGCAATGTAAGAGGGCTATACATAGTCACACATGCCTTCGCTCGAAGAGCCCAGCTGTCTCTGACAAAGCTTACGCAAGGACGCCAGGAGTTGCACCCTTGGGAGTGTGATCGAGAGTAACCCAAGAATCCTCACTGTGAGCACTGAGGTGCATTGTCAGATCTCATATTAAGCCCAACGGAGGGCTGAACTCACTCATCAAGTCATGGAACTTGCTAAAGTCATCGAACGGCAATGCGGAGGGGGGAGCAGGTTGCAGCGTCGATCTTCGAGACCCAGCAGTGACTTGGGAAGGGATTCCTTCGGGAGCTGTAGGCGGGATCAGTGGCCGTCCTTTACCATACCAAGAAGTACACCTACCAGTTCGGGCAGCCTTCGGCGTGACAGGGGCTTGGTCGCGATCGGTCGTTGGTACGGTCGGGTGGCGAGTTGAAGACGCCGGCTTTGCTTTCGTGGTAGCTGTAGGAACGGTTCTCGTCCTTGATGTAGCTGCCGCAGTACGAGCAGGCTTGCGTGGAGCGGCTGGGACGCTCGGCTGCGCTTTGTTTCTTGTGGTCCTCGTCACCTTTGGAGACGTCGTTTTGACTACTGTAAGCGCAGTCTTGCCACCCCTCGCGGTTCTTGCCTTGACAACCTTTGGACTGACAGATACCTTCCTGCGCACAGAACTTGAGAGAGGGTGGCCGTGTCCACCAGGCGCTGCGCTCTGCCGTCGTCCATGCGACACGTCCAGGAATCCCTTCAGTGCAGATGCTGCTTGACCGACATGCGCTACAATCTTGCAAATCTGATCGGGTTTGGATTGGCGGTGCGAATGCAGAGCAGCCCATAGGTGTGAAGCGATCCGATATTGGGGGAGATAGACTGCTAAAGCGGAATCTTCACCTAGATCCTGTAACACCGTGAGTTCTATGTTGGTTACTATAAATCGACGTTGGCGTACCTGTGCAGGCGTCTGGGAAAGAGCTATTGCCTCCTTGATCATTCGTTCTACGCTGCCCAGGTCACCCAGGTCGCTCTCGCCGCCATCCCGATAGAAGAACTCCAAGCACTTTAGCAGAACCCTTGACCGTCTGACTGGGTACACTCCCGCATCATACACATCCAGCGTATCCTTCATCAGCCCCATCAACACGTCTCTAGCTCCATCCTTATGTCGGTTCGGAAGAAGGCTGTCATATTGGAATTCCAGTAAGACTCCAACAAGCTTCGCGTCCATTTGCCCAGGGGACGATAAAAAGGATTTGAAAGAGATCTCTTCGGGTCCCAGGAGAAGCTCGCTTGCACCGACGTGGGTTACACGCTCGAGTAGATTTGTCAATTGCTTCACAAGACTGGTACCACCCTGACTGTCGCCGTCCTCGTTGAAGACACCTTCTAGGCACAACTTGTTAGTCCGAGAGAGAATTTCGACGTCGTCGAAAGGGAAGACTTGTATGCATTTCCGGAAGGTGTCGTAGGAGTTCTAGGGGATGAAGGGTGAGCCTACGAAAATGAAATCAAACAGAACCACTTTACACGTCTGTCGCCATTCTTGAGGATAGCAGACGGCTAACAGTTCGTAACGCTTGAACAACTGCTGGTTGAGCTGCGTCCACTCTTTCTGCCTTTCGTCTTGCTTGGTTTTTCTCTCTGGCGCGTCTTTTGCTTTTGAAGCGGAAGCTTTGACCACCTTGCCTTTTGCAGCATTCTCCGGTTCATTCACGACCTTCAACTTGCCCTTGGACCCAGCCTTCCATCCCTCTAGCGCGCTCTCCCCCTCCACGCACGTCTTCTTCAAGAACGGGACCGCAGCTCCGTATCGGCCCGCTTGATACACCCTTCCTGCCAGGTTGTAAAAGGCGCCGGATATGCATCTTCTATAGTTCGGCACGTCTATGTCTTCCTCCTGACCACCCGTGGCTTCGTTACCAAAGCTGTTTTCGACTGCGTCGCACATCTTTACAGCCTCTTCGAGATGGTCATAGGCGGGGATGTACGACTGTGGGTTTGACACGTCGAGCTTCACACGTGCCAACAAGAACAGAGAGTTGAGAGCTCTTGAGAGGATGTCGATAATAAGCTCTTTTTGTTTCTTGCTGTGGTCCTTTTGCGCCTGCTTTTGAAGATATGAGCGTTGCCCTGATCGTGGGTATCTTGAACAACTTACGCCAATGGCCAAGTTCAATAGCCCCTGCAGAACCTTGACGCAGCAAACGAGTACCTCCACCCCATCGTCCTTGCCCACGCTCAATTCCGCCGATGATTTGGAGCCAGACTCAACCAGACCGGTTGCACTTCTTCTCATTCTCTCAAAAGCGCGATCGACCTTTCCTGAAATGTTGTCGAAGTCTGCTCGCTCCTTAGACGCGTCTTTTCCATCGTCTTCGTCATCACGAATGTCTCCAAGGAGAAGGTGCAGTAGGGAGTGAGAGTTTTGTAATGTCTCCACGCAGGAATTGAGACTTCGTTTTCTTTCATCTGGGTCTATATCTCATGAGCCAAGGTTTGGTATTGGGCCGTCTAGGATACATACCGATTGGTTTATCCTGATCAAGCGCTGCAGGGCCTTGTGTGAGAACTGCATAGATCTTGGTACCTTCTTGGATCAATTCCCTTGTCGTAGGGCGAGCCGGAGTTGCGTTCAGGCCCAAGTTGGCCGTTGCAGCTGCGAGAGCATCGATAGATGGTGTTGTTGTTCTTGAGGCCAGCTTCGAGGGACCTGGTGTTGACGGTGGGTTGCCGTTCACCAGAGTAGCGATGCGATCCAAAAGACAAATGTCGCCTTGCTGCAGAGAGGTCAGTGTCGGGTATCAACGCTTGGAGGAAACCCATACCTTCTTTGCGATGCCGATCCACACCTCACATACTCCAATAAACTTCTCTCCCTCTAGCCATTGCTCCTTCTGCGACGCGCATTGTACGATCCTCTCGAGGTGCCGTTGTATTAGTTGTGCTGCCTCATCTTCGTCATCGGTGGTCTTGATAAAAGATGCTGTAAACTTCAAGACTTGGTCCCAAAACGTATCCCGTTCAATCACTCCTGGGGACGTCTGCGCCAGACATGTCAGAGCGTACATCCGAAGGGCGAAGATCTTGGAGACAGGTTGCTTCGCTTTCGCAGTGCTAGGTGCTGGAGACGAAGCGAGCCTTGTGAGGCTCGTATAGCATCTTGTGAGGCTCGTATAGCATCTTGTGAGCAGAGAGTCGACATATTTCTTCTCTAAACTCTCGAGTAAGGGTATCCATTCCACTAGCGTTCCCTTTCGACCATCTAGGATGTCGGCTAGCTTCTCTATAGAATGCGATGTTGTGGTGATGGCGTAGACGAGATACGTGGAGACCATCGTGAGATGAATCGCATTAAGGCTACCCCGCTTTTCCATCTCTGGAAGGCTGGCTAGTAAGGGGTCGTCCGCACATGGCAAATCCAGAGCCTGATGCAGAGGCTCGTGTATCCGCTCGAGAGCATCCCGTGCAGCATCAAGCTAAGACATCGTTGAGCCGGAATAGTTCCAAGAGCTTGAAAGCTAGACTCACCATGTCTAAAGCCACTAGCTTTCCCACTACACTTAATGCTGCCCGCTCAACGTCAACTCGATCTCCGTCCACTCCCAGTCGCCGCAGTGCAGACAGAAGGTCATTGCACTTCTTGGCCAGCGTTTTCGCCTCCAGCTGCCTGGCTTTCCAAGTCGAGTCTGATGATATGGCAGACTGTTTCCAGCCTGCTTTCACCAGGTTGGAAAGCGACTGCAGGCAAGTATTGATGCCTCGCATTGCGGCTACCTTGTCATCCTTGGGTGCCGATGTCGCTGTCTTGCCGCGCGAGGTTGAAGTTGCTTTCGCTTTAGTCGACGACTTTGACTGAATGGTGAGCTTCGTCGCCACAGCATCCGCCAGCTGGTCCGGCGTTGGGTCTGCCAACCTCGAGGATGATGATGCAGCAGCAGTCGTGGGCTTGGCCGTTCGACGTTGTTTAGAGGCCATAATGAGGGTAATTCGTAGCGCCGTCTATAAGATAAAGTGTCTTCGACGTCGTTCCTGTGGGTCCCGCCGTCGTCGTGGTCGACGTTGAAGAGAGATTGATGGCTGAGTCGGCGCGTCGCGCCAAATGAATGCACGTGATCGTGTACGATCCCGCCGCGTCGGGCCGCCCAATGACGCACTTTCCTCGTTGTCCCGGACGACGACCACAAGGCTGTTACAACTGCCGACACTGCTGTCGGCGACCCTGGCATTCTCGGGAAACCTACTGGACGATGGCGCTTAATGCTCAGCCGGACCTTCTTCAGCCTCTATCAGACCATGAGTCCAGCGACAATACTACGGCCGAGTCTGTGGCTTTAGAGATACCACAACCGGCTGAGGTACTGGACTCAACCAGAAAACTGGACTGGAATGCTTTGCGTCAGGAAAGCTTGAGACCTGGAGGATTTCGGTCACGCAGGGCAGCCCTATGGCACGTCTCTCCCGTTAATTGCTTTGCTCTCATTCCCTGACGTGCTACCAGGCCACGGCTGTTAGGAGTCGAGGATGAAGCGGAGGGCCCCCAAGAGCCGGCAAGCTCTACCACTTCCGACAACGAAGAGCATCCCGACGAACGCCAAATTAAACTAGATACCGACCGGAGCTTCGTCTTATACCCCGTAGGTGAAATACAGCCTCATCAGTGTGAAGGAATTCCCTGCTGATTCAAGCGACATGCAGAACCAAGAGGCGAC
Source organism: Coprinopsis sp. MPI-PUGE-AT-0042 (assembly GCA_020736565.1). Lineage (NCBI taxonomy): Eukaryota > Fungi > Basidiomycota > Agaricomycetes > Agaricales > Psathyrellaceae > Coprinopsis > Coprinopsis sp. MPI-PUGE-AT-0042. Next base: position 1,167,858 of record JAHBOF010000001.1, on the reverse strand, counting down.
CGAGAATCACTTCAAGAAAGCCTTCACGAGCTTTTAGTTGCTTTGTTTCGGAAACGACGGAGACTAGGCTACTTCCAGGTACGGCATATTCACCCAGAAGGATGCAGGACTTGACAGAACCTAGGGATACCATGATATCATTACCGTCATCTACTTGACCGTTCCCCCTCGGCTGAGATTTGCTTGTGCTGAGAAGATGAGCCTCCACAGAGTTCGAGATTCCATGGGCTCAGGCTTAGAGCCTGTGCTGGGCCTTTTGAGGTGAGCACAAGTCCAGTCGTGCACATTGCCTTTCTAATTTCTTACCTAGAGTAACTCGCAATCTCTTGCGACTGGCTGACAAGCCCTTTTCGGAAAGCCTAGAACGCAACTCACCTCTGCCCTTCTACGCCTTGTCCAACCTTTTGACTCTCTTCTCACACGACATGCCAACTCTGAATCTAATTCAGCATGTCTTTGACTACCTGTTATGCCGACCGCCAATTGCCGTGGTCTATCTCACCACCGTGGTACGTTTCACCCTCGACGTCTGATAAATCATGCCTCTCACCGCCAGGCTATTAGGCAATCTTATCAAGAAAGGAAGAAGTATTAGCCCTGGAGCTTGAAGGGGAAGAAGGCATGGCACACAGCCTACTTAGCACTTTGCCAGATCTTGTCGACGAGGAAGAAGCCGAAGAACGTTACGAAGATGACATCGTCGAAGGAATAACATCTTCACCCACGGACGAACACCCATCACAGCAACCCCTTTCTCCCGTTTTAGAAACCGACTCGGCTCCGAGCGATTCTGACCCTCGTCCCAGCGAATCTATATTGCAAGACCCAGACCCCTTCTCGAGCCGCGCACGTAAACGATATGCCTCCGAATCTCCCCTCCGCGGCACCTCGACGTCACGATCCCGCTCCGCCCGCCGAGGACGCGACTACCAGGGCTCTTCCAATAACACCCCCGACGCCCCAATTCCGAGTCTACCACACACAAGTCCACTACACAGCCGCTCACCATCGCAAGTCAAGTCCGCGCCTTCTCCGCCACCTCCGCCAGCCTACATGACAGAGATGGAAAGGATGCATTCAAAGAAACCGACGATCTCTTTGTCCTCTCTATTGATTCAGGCCGACGATCTACGCGAACGCTTCCCGCCAGACCATCCCGAGTTGGCCTTGGACAAGGTCATGGGCCCACAAAGCGTCATCTACACGTGGAAAGAGCCCGACACGACTGAAAATATCCTGGACGGTCTCAATGATACCTTGGACCCAGACGACGAAGCTGAAACTATCCTCCTTCATCCAGAGCTGATCGTCTACCCTTACGACCCTGTCTCAGAGGCAGAGCAATCCAAGGAGGATGCCGACGGTGACGACGGTGACGAGTCTGAAGAAAAACAGGGTGGTAAACGCAAGCCCCGAAAACTCCTCAAACCCCGGCGTCCACTAGACGTGAAGACCAAAACGATCGTGACGGGGGCCGTGATTGTTTTGGCAGTAGCCATGGCTGCCTACGGCATTCGAGGTGGGAATGGAGGCGGGATCTTTTACCGTCTTGGGGCTGTTGGACAGGGACACAGGAAGAATCACCATTGGTTCGGAGGCGCGTTGGCGGGGGCCGCGGTCAAGTTTGCGAATCTCTTTGGCGGGGAGAATGGGCGGGGGGAATTGTAGACCTCCGAGGCATTTGGACTCTATAGTGTACGACTAATTGAACTGGCGATCGTAATCACCCTTTCATGTAGACAACGTATTCTTGTGACACCCAGGAATTTCTGATTTACTTCGTGAATGTATTAGATATGTGCAATTGAGTCGCGTCAGTGGCATGTACGACACGTTTGCCACTCCCGCGACTGCCAGTGCCTTGCTGTTATCTCAGCTATCCAATGTAGATGCTGGGCGTCTGGCTCTACTCACCCTATGACCAGATGTCCGACGATTTGAATGCCAATTTATCCGACCATAGGCTTCAAACTGCAAGCTGCAAGGCCCAAAAGGAACGCTTAGACAGCATGCTTGAGCAGGCGAGCACCCAAATGATCACTGATCCGTCAACCCGTCTATTGCCAGCGAGGCTTTCACGCCGATGAAAAGCCTAAATGATGTTGGGCGCTAAACGTCAAACTCGGAGGCTTTAAGGCACAACGGCGCTTTTGCAGAGTGGCATGAATTAAGTACACGCTGTGCAACATATCATTTACATGCACCTCCTTCAGATAATCTGAGACTATATGCATAAGGCAAGAAACCCCGGTGACTCCCAAGTCTCCAAAGTATGGCTTCCAGGCAAGCAAGCCCACGAGAGGTACGGGTTTTCTCTCCCATTGCTTCCGATCTTACCTGTACCTCGCAATATGTAGTTGGAGAGATAAGCCATTCTCGGCAAAAACAAAGGTTAAGAACGGCAAAAGCTTAATTAGCGTCCGATGACCGTCGCACCTGCGAAGGAGTGGGTTGTGCACTTAGCCCAGGGACCATGAATGATTGGAACTACATTCCATTCCTCGTCTACGCCATGCTCGGGAATTATCAGCAAAGGATACTCAAAGCCATATAGCTAAAGTACTTGGACACCTAAGCTAGAAGTATCTCTCTTCACACACCCGCGATAATGTCGCTCATACTTTTATCCCCTTGGACAACGGAAGCTACCAACGGAAGCGCCTGCGAGAAATCGCTGAACATGACATGCTTGATATCCTCCCTTTGGCAATAAGCAGCCAAGTCGTTTTCGCCATTAGGCTTCGTCTTGACAAAAAGGAGATCGGCGTGGCGTGCAGCGGAGATATCTAGGAGTATTTCGTGAGCGCCTGTTTCTCTCCATCGTTCGTGTGCAGGCAAAAGCAGAAACAGGGCGCTACACGTTCCGAATCCCCATCTAACATAAACATCCGATGTGAACACTCGAGCCCCTTTCCATGCATGGCTCCCAGAAGCTCCCAGATGGCAAAAGGATGCCTCATGTGAAGTGGCGGACATACCTGAAACACCATCTCCAAAGAAGAACAGGGTGGGCGGTTCTGGTAGGTCACGATAAGGTAGGATGGCCTGGGATTTGTCGTGACCAAATCCACTGAAAGTCACGGTTTCCAGTCAGCGTCTTCACTGATTCTTAGAAAGCCTACAACACACCTTGATGGGTGCCGGTACTTAATTTCCCACTTTCCATCAGGATGTTGGATAGCATCGTTGGCGATGATTTCTATCTCGTTGGCAATGTCGGCACCAATGAGATGCACCAGCACTGCGCGAATGAGAGGCGCCATTCCACTACATTTCCGGCTGGTTTGTCAATAGCACGGGAGTTGGCTGAGCTTGGAACCCACCTAGAAACGATTACGAAAGGGATGCCCTGCAATTTACACCAGCCACAGAAGTCCTTGAAGCCAGGATCGAGCTTGATGTCTGGACATGGTCAGGACCTGGCGGACATCACAGAACGGCAGCACTTGCGCTCTTTGAGGTATTCTTCGCAGTCGGCAAAGGTGTGCCCGTTGGCAACGATGCTCTCCAGCATCTCACGGAACCCATCTCTACGCCATTGTCGTTACACTGGGCCTTTGGTCCAGAATAAATTGGCTTACCGGAAGGTCAAACGTCCCGCAAGGATTTCCAAGTTACCGTCCCTCCTTTTCTCCCTGCCAAAACCAAGATTATCGGTCATCACTATAAATGAAATGTGTCTATTAGAACACAAGCAGGGCACCACCTTGTATGCTGGTGTTCCTGACTCGACTACTTAGATGCTCTGATATCTTCAAAAAAAACCTCACAATCGTTCGAGTCGTACGTCGTAATCGTGCCATCCCTTGAAGACAGGAGTTAGTTCCAGACTCCAATGTGTCAAACTTGCTTGCACTGACCAGTCTGACAGTACCACAAATTTCTTATCTTTATGGATGGGAGGGTATGGAAGAGTACTCTCAGGAGCATCGCGATTTGCGGCCATGTCTAGGTCTGACGCTGTGATTAGTCCCCCATTTCCCCATTTCCCTGTTCGCCGATACGTACCAAACTTGCCAATTGTGTAAGAACGACCTTCCAGATGATGAATCGTCGGAAACCACCTTAGCTGTGGCCTTGGAGAGCGATGAGATGAAGAACCCAAAACAACGACGCGATCTACACAGCGTCGCGGATTGATGCCCAGTGAGAACTCGATTTAGCCCCAGACATCCAGATGCATCACCACATATCCAGAGAAGTGCAAATGTTCTCAGATGTATCCTCAGATATCTTGGGCGCTAATTCCCACATTTCGTTCTTGTGTCGTGTTTGCTTCTTTCGGTCGATCTACCGGTATGTACTTTCAGATACCCAAGTAACTTGGACAACGAACGCACGCCGAATGTTTCGTCGTGGCTTGTGGCTCTGTTGGCTCGTATCTCCCACGGCGATTTATTGATAATCTCGGTAACGCGTCGTCCTTGTCTTTTTCTCCGCCTACCATCTGCCTCTGGCCACTAGCAATGCTCTCGCTGTCTACCATCTACCACGTGTCGACGCCTGATTTTCGAAGGATCTATTAGACTCCTGCGATCTCTCACGTTGCTATCCGTGCATGGCGAGGACCACGAACAGTCGGTTACGGGGAATGGCGCCAATGGGTCTGTGGTGTCGTTGAGCAGCTCGCCAGGTAGGCACCGGCGCGCTAGACATCTCAAATGAGCCCTCGGTGCTAACAGGCTGTTAGGGCAAACAGCGTCCCTCGATATTTCCACCTGGCAGGAATTCGTCGCAGTCTCATCCCTCGGGTTCTATTTGGTGCGTCGCGAATTACTTCCTATGTTTACATCTCGCTGATTTTTTCTATTCACTAGACTTCCATACCATCCACGCACGCTGTCATTTGAAGGTACGCCTTTCACTTTTATCAGACTTTTGACTGGCTATTGCAGGTGGTACGACGGTTCTGCGGCGAGGAGGACGCCGTGGACAGCCTGCTGGTGCGTGGGGGTATTCATGGGTATGTGTGCGAGTATATTGGTCTTTGTGTGATGTATCTAGAGTACCTCGAATATACTGTGATATACCCAACCTTCTGTGGATGTCTGTGGATGTCTGAGGATAGAAATGAGTAGTGCCAAGAGTGCCATTTACGGTTACCAGAGATATCTCAGCACACCTCTCACATATCCAACTCTTCGGGTACATGGCGATACATCCGGATGTATGGGGCTAATTCCAATTCTCACTGGGATTGATGGCCACAAAAAGATCTGATCGATGACGCTGCTTCTTCTACATGACGGGCGCTTACCGCCTCATTCCGGCGCTTGACAAAGGAGGGTTGGCTCGTCTATGGGCGCTTTGAAGATACCTCTACTCGAGCATGCCGTTGTGATTAAGACCTTAACGGATTTCCACACTATCTGAGAGAATGAGCAAGGGGAAGTGGAAGTGAACATCAAAGGATACATTAAATTGGGCTACATCAAGGCGTATGATCTACAGGACAAGACATTAAGTACTAAAGGATATACTGTATGGGTAATGGATACATCTATGAGAATATGCGATGAGCAGGAGACGTCTATAGTAGTTGAAACAATGAATACAACCGAAAGTGAATTACGAAGTGGATAAATAGGCAGCAAAGAAAGCCTGCGACCAGCGACGGGCAGTGTGAGAGTGTCAAGAGGATTACCAGTCAAGTTCAGCAGGGAAGAATTTTGCAATGAGACCTTGGTAATAAGGCCGAAGTTTTTCGACGTCCATGGGCTCGTCGCTTTTGCTGTAGAGGTCGTATGGGTTGAAAGCCTGGACTGCAGCCAGGACCTTCTCGTCCTTTTCGTTGGTAAGGTGTCGGTAAGCGCCTTCACGATGCCATGGGTAAAAGCTGTGGTAGCGGATCATTGCCAAGGCCTCATCGGGCAGATAGCTCTGGTCTTTGAAAACGTTGTAGAGGTACTATGCAAGAGCGCGTCAGAATGGTGATCCAAGTAGCGAGGCAAATGAAGTGGTCTCACCTCGTCGTGACCCCAAGAGAGCATGACATTGTCTAGTCCACAATGAGGTTGGTAGATGCCGTATTGTGTTGAGTAGATAGCATCTTTAGAGTCGGGATTGGCGGCGAACGTATCAGGGTAGATGATCTTGTCGGAGAATTGGCATCCGACAACGAAAGTGTCCTATCGTGCAGTGTCAGAACGCATACCAAGCCAAGAATGAAAAGGTCACGTACACCAACGACATCCCACTGGCCCTCAGACCCGAAGATAAGCAGGAGTTTTCCAAGATCATGAACAAGGCCAGCCATCTGCATCCACTCGGGCTTTCCATCGCTTCGAATGGCCTCTGCTGTCTGGAGGAGATGCTCAATCTGCGACATGCTTGTCTGTAGCAAGTTAGACCTCTATCCTAGCCATAAGACGAGGAATACTGACATCAGGGTCTGAATCGTCAACGATGGTGTTAAGTAGCTCAATGGCTTCCCAAACACCCATCCGTCCTCGCTTTTGAGTTTTGAAGTTGACGCGAGCCTTGATGTTAAATTCAACGGTTTGCTTTTCTGTCCTCTGGTCAGTCACCTGTAGCACCCATTGCGGTCAAGAAGCTTACCGTGTTGCTCTTTGTAGAAGTTCTTGACTCGATCGCATGCTGACTCGTAGTCACGGAAGCTAGCTTTGTCCTTCTCTTTGTCGAATTCCGACTCTTCGTTCCAAAGTCTGCCTCTTAGGACGTTAACTGGATGAATCTTATGTCAGCGTAGTCATAGCAGGTGCAAGTTAGTGTACAGACCTTCATCGATGGCATCGCTGGTTTCTTCTAGTTGGTGAGCGGCTTGTGTGGAAAGAGCAGGCATGATGGCAGTAAACTGGTGTCGAGATAGACTAGCTATGAGACGGGGAGAAGAGTAGGCTGAGTTCTGGGAGGGTAATAGAGGAGGGAGTGGTGATGAGGTATTGGTCGAGAGACCGTCGTTTATAACTGCTTAGCCTGAAAGATTTGCGTTCCCTAAGTGGCAGGATGGGATCTGTTGGGAGCCGGGGTTGAGGAATGGGTAACATAACAACTGACTCCATTAGAGCTGATGACATGTTCAATCGTTGAACCTTGGCCAGCGAATAGGCTGAAGCAGTGGAACATAATCGGTGAAGGGAATCTCAATGCTGAAATCTGTCCAAACACACGCTCAATGGGTCTTCCACACGGCCGCTCGGACATTTTATTGGCGCGTCGCGTGGCATCCCGATCTCCAGATTTCATCGGGAATGATCCCCGCCATTTCCACCGCTCACCCTTTTTCGAGGGAAACTCTCAGGCTATATACGCAGGTGGAGCACGTAAATCTTGCACAGGCACAAGCGCCCATGAAGAGGCAGAAATAGCACAATTGGCAAACGCGTGATGAACTCTGGAAGGAGACTACCAATTTCCTTTGCAACTCATATACTGCTTCCAATTCAGAGCTACTTGTCTCCTCTGCCGGTAAACGCACCATGCCGAGGTCATATTCAAGACTTTGCTTTTTGAACAGGGGAAACAGCAATGCCGTTATGTTGGTTACCGAATGAGCTGTCTCTCTGGCTCCATCTCCACCAGTAGTGCCCGCCACCCTCCCCGAACAAGTTTTGATGGAGAAGCAGGCACCTTCTCATTAATGCATTATCGAGCCCCAATGTGTCGAGGTCTAGTCATCGTATGTCGAGAGATGGTGGACATGAAGGGCGAGTCAAGAACGGTAAGTTTGCGTCCTAGTGGAGTACCAAGTACGCCACCCGCTCGGCCGCTGGGTGTGGCTCAATAGAGAGACGCATGCGTCGGCGTCAATGCTTACCAGACGTTCAGGTAAGACAATGCGGCGCCTCAACAACCCGCGAAGGGCGTGAGGAACCATGTTTACCATTCGCCACTGCTTTTCTCAAATGGTGATGGCGCTGCCCGACGATATATGGGCGCCATTTTAATACGAGCCCAGCACGGTGATGGTGAGCACTATGCCCCGCATGATCAAGTCAGGTCGACCTCAAAGGCCCACCATTCATTTGACTAGAAGCTGTATTCATTAAAGAACATTCATTTCCTCAAGCAATACCCGTATGAGCCGGATGCTGGTCACTGATGGCGAGCGATAGCGCTAAATAGGCAACGATTGAATGGCGATTGAATCCATTGGTACTCCGACTTCTCTTAAGAAGGATTAACCCAGTCTTTGAAACCGAGGTCGACGGCTATGGGAAGGAGAATCAATTGAAGTGATTGTCAATAGAACCTCGAGGAACTTACGCCATGGAGGTGTGATAAACCTTGATAGCGAGAGCGAGACAATGACGACCAACCAATCAGCTCTGCCTCTCAAACATGAGATGGGCCACTGACCTGTGCTGTTTCCCTTGAGCTGCCAATTGATCAAGCTCCGCGACATCTGATTCTTGGAGCTTCTGGTAAGCGGCGGTGGCGCCTTTGATATTCGCAGCAATACGAGTGGGAGTCACCGACTTGGAAACGACGGCGATTCCTTTCTTCACTGGATTCCAGTTAGCAAGACTGTGCATATATCAACCAACGGTACCTACAGAGGTATCCAAGGAGGACATCAGCCGGAGTCAACTCGTATTTCTGCGAAATCTTGACAACAACCTCATCAGACAGCAAAGGAGATCCAGTAGATCCGAGAGGGGAGTAAGCTTGGGGCAAGATATTCTTTGACTTGAGGTAGGCTACCAGCTCGTGCTGGGGGTTGTAGGGGTGTAATTCGAGCTGGAAACGTTGACTACTCAGCAGATGCTCACGAAAAAAAAATGACTCCAAATAAATCAAATGCCTCAACGACGTAAGGGAAAGGCACTCCGCGAAATGTTGGTCTTTCTCACTTACCTGGTTCACGGTGGGAATGATTTCTGCTGTGGGAAGGATTTCTTCAAGCTTCGCCTCTGAGAAGTTGGACACCCCGATTGATTTGACTTTGCCTAAAATGGCAAGAACGACGGCATATCCGTCAGTGTCAGATCGCTAGTCTAGCGCCTGGCGGCGCTGCCTATTGACACGTGAACGAGGACGCTCACCCGCTTTCAGTAAAGCCTCCATTTGCTTCCAGGTGTCTGCGAGTTTCCAGGAGTGGTCAACGTCCCGTTTCCCATCCGGCAGGGTGGGGAAGGCGGCATGGTTTCCCTTGGGATTCAGAGGCACAGGCCAGTGAATAAGGTAGACTACAGAAGAGGGTTAGTGCCAATATGAAACCGCCTCAGCGCAAAGCGAATAAACGTCTTACGATCGAGATAGTCTGTACCAAGCGCCTCCAGCGTCTCTTTCAGGGAATCTTCAACGCGAGAATGGTACGTTCCCCATACTTTGCCCGTGATCTAAGGACGAAAAACGTGGATGGTTTAGCGCCGTCGGGGCAAAACAAATTGACTCACCCAAATCTTTTCCCGAGGTACGCCCGATGCCTTAATACCGTCACCAACCTCTTTCTCATTTCCATAACACCTGCATCGAGAAACGGGGGAGGTGAGCTCACCTTTGCGAAGGTCGGCCATGATTGACCCTGCAAAGAATTTCTCACCAAGCACCATCAACATGGATGTATCCCGCCTCCTTGATGGCGTAGGCAACTGCATTCTCGACTTCGCCAGCTTTAGATTGCCAGGTACCTGAATGAAACGTAAGGTGGTTGAACCATATCCATTTCGGCTCCGTGGGGAGGGTCTAGCATGAGGAAACCCACGCACCCAAACCCACAGCAGGGATCTGGCGGCCATCATTAAGCTTGAACTTGAGTTGTGCTTCAGACATCGTTCAGTACAGAGCCGGCAGCGTAGGTATAGATGGTTGCTGATAAGAGTGATCAAAGGCGCTTCTAGATAGCGCCTTCTCGAGCTTTATAACCATCGAAGCCGGGACGACCAAGCGCGCGCCATATGGCGCATGCAGGGACGACGGCGGGCCGGGAAGTCGTTGGGTTCCGGCCCCGGCAACTAGGATGCCGCTCGAGCCCAGACTTGAAGGTCCCGTCAAAGCCACTACGCAAATCCTATTTGTGTGTGCGCTAGTGAGAATGGAAGCCGTGCCAAAGACGCTTTAACGAGCCCATTGGTAGTTTACCGAGCCTATGAGAGCTATGCTAGAGCCGCTGACCGACTTTCGAATAACTCAGCAAAGAGCGCGTCGGGAGGGAGGAGTGGCGCAAACCCGGGGCGTGATAGGCGCTGGCGACACGTGCGCAGCAGGGTTACCCTCGTACGCGCACATGGGCAATGAATAGGGTGATCCTACGGCATTAGTGGCTGAAACGCGAATCAACGTAAGTCAATGATCACGCCCACCGTGCCCTTGTACTTTTGGCAGTTTGGTGATGATTCCCAGCCCAGCACGGATCTGGTCTCGAGGAGTCTCGAGGCGATGCGACGAAGAGCAAACGGGGAATGGTAGGGAACGGTGAAAAGCATATTCAGGATCTCCAGGGTATGTTGCTGTGAAAGGCAAGTTGCTCGAGGAACAGCCGCGCGTGCCATTCACGGCTTGCGTAGATCGCAGTAGATCATGTTGAGATTTTCAATAAACTCATGATTCTTGACCCCCAGGTTGTACGGTTACTGCTTGAACAGTATCGCCATGAAGGTGGAAGCCGCCGAATAGCTCATTGGCGATCGAGATGAACGTTGATGATTCGGATTCACTTTCGCAGAAGGTAGCTTCAAGTGCTTCACACATCCAAGGCCAAGGATGGTGACCAAGCCCTATGGCAGCCGGTCCCTAGGAACCTCGACCAGCCGATAATTGAGGAATTCGTGCCAATACCATTGTGCACCAGATGTTCGGTTTGCACGCCATGTCCCGTGAGGTTGCTAACAAAGGTGAGCAAAAATGGCTGTAAACCGAAGACCTGGTCTAAGCCGAACTTATGGTCCATGATAGTATAGGGCTCCAGGCAGCTGATGCTCAGTGCTTCCCGTTGGTATCACAGGTCTTCCAAATGCGACTCGAGTCGTGACGACACTACATGTTCACAGCAGTTAAAGGGGCACTCGGAGCATCCGACTTGATTATCCCCAAAGTGGGTGCTTCAAGACCAACCCTAGGTGCCGAGCCAATATAACGCGCAGAACCAGAAGCACCCGTCCTTCACGCCCTTGTGATAACAGCCGAGACCGAGTCGCCAGAAAGAGGTACTGTCAAAGAAGCAGGTCTTCCCAGTGATAACTAGACTTCAAGCTTCTCTGTCAGACGATCACCAGTCACCAGACTTGTTGATTTCGAGGCTGTCACAAGGTCCACGACTATCAAAAGAAGCCTGTCCTCGAGATTAGACCGTTCTTCCAGCGACAATAGCAATTCCATATCATGCAAGTCCAACTCTCGGCGACGAAGGCCAGGCAGACGAAACGCAGACGAAGACCGAACCCAGCATGTCCAGAGCAGTCCGAGTGTCCTATCATCCCAGCTGGCCGAAGGCCTTGAAAGTGTGCAGTATACAGTTTCAAGTGTCCCAATGAGAGAGTTTCACTGATAAGAAGCTAGAATTTCAATGGCAGATGGGAGCGAGGAAGCAACCTTGGCCATCACAGAAACATCAATAATGTGAGAATCCTCCCGCCATCGTTCAGTTGTGTGTCCTGCATCGACATCATCCTGTCCTGAACCCCATCAGCAATCTGCTGTTGGAGGTGAACCACGACGTTCTCAGCGTTCTGGCCGGCTGAAGAACTGCCATAGGCTTGTAAAGGTCCTTTTCTTATTGCCTGGAGAAAGATACTGACAGAAAACCACTTTCTTTGACTTCAGCATCATATAGACCCGCCATCAACAACCGGGGCGCAACATTTTTGGCGCCACCTCTTGGAAGTTGGAATTACCGGACACGCCTGTGACGTCGTCGTCCTCAAGGATACCGGAGTGTATCTGTAGCCTATTTGACCACCACCAGGTTACATAGGGATCTTCCGAACCGTCACCATCTCCTTACATCCATGGGCTTTGGGCTTGGACTGAAGCGCCTTTCTCGCTCGCAGACTGTGAAGGCGCACCCAGAGGACGAAGATCCATGGGTGATTCGCTACAAGGGGCCTGTAGAGCCTCCGCGTGATCCTGTTCCGCGGCGGAGGATTCGGGACAGCTGGGGGGATCCATTGGAGGACGAGGAAGGGCAGTTTTCAGACGAGAAGGCGTTGAGGGAGAGGTTCAAAGAGTATGGAGGAGCAACCAGTCCACCTAGAGGGAGTTTTGGAGATGATACGGGAGCACCCAAAGGTCGGGCAAGGGCGTTTTCTGCTCTCTCGGGCAGGACAGTATCCTCAGGAGCCATAGACCCTAGTCGCAACAGCGTGTCGTCACCACGTCGATCCACCGTCACCTCAGCCGATCGACCTCCCATTCCATCATATGTGCATCTGGACGCTGCAGGTCATGTAGGGGAGTCACCAGCACCCCGCATACCTACCAAGGACTTTGGAACAGGGAACCGCCTTAGTTTGGGCAGCCTGTTTAGCTTTGGCTCCTCCGTTCGTAGGCAGACAACGTCTGCGCGTCCTTCAGAACACAAACGGAAGCTCTCTTTCCGGAAGCTGCCATCCCTACCCTCTCCAGACAAACGCCCTTCCGAGCATGGAAGGGAGGTGGAACCCAGCAAAGCCACCGAGCAGCCAAGGCAAACGAAGTCAAAGCTACCGGAAAAGTCGATTGTCGAACCACCCACCCCCCAAGTTGCCGACATTGCACCTGATGACTACTACAACTCTTACTACTCGACCCTGTTACAGAACCCACCCAAAGGCCCTGAACCTGAATCCAACGGCCATAGTGAGGAAAAGGGCGACAGCACGACGCAAATTACGCCCACTTCCCGCGATGACGGCGAGGGGCCCTCAACGCACCCCTACGCCTACAGCCACAGCAAAACTCCCCAACATGACCCACCCATGACAGCGCCATTGACAGGCACCATCAGGCCACCAGCGGAGGACGAACTTCGCAGTCCAAGGCGTTTGGCGTTTATTAGACCCAGCACCTCAAAGAACGGTCTGGGACTGAAGCAGCTGCGAAATTCTACATCGACTCCCGACCTCCGCCAGTCTGTCACATACCGATCCAAGTTCTACAATCCACAGGGCATCAAAGAGCGCTGGCTCTCCGCAGAGACATGGTGTGACGCCATTCTCTTCCCTCGACCTCGACTACGACTCAAGGAGCCGGCTTCGCAGTCACTTCCAAGGATTGTCAGTCCTCCCGAGACGCCTGTGAGGGAGAAGCACCAAGAATCAGCCTCTCCAGATGCGGTTCCTTCTCGAGTACTGGCTCATTCCCGCTCACTTGTCAACCTGAATCGTCAATCGCCGTCAGGTCGGGCAGAATCAGCGACACCACCTGCACCACCGCCAGCGATTGTCGTCACTCCCAGCAAAGCTCGCCCACCTCGTCCAAAAAGCTTCGCCGCTGATGACCTTGCGCTGATAAACCCGGCTTTTACCCTCGAAAGGTAAGTTTATTTGGTGTATGAATCAGTCCGCAGTTAACGACTATCTCACAGAGTTCTTGAAGAAGGCGAGGAGCTTGAAACCCAACGCAAGAAGTGGCAGCTTCAAGCAGCTTCTTCCCTCGGTAACTCCCGAGCCCGCGACTTGGCACGGTCCAGGTCCAAGTCTCTCACAAAGAGAGGTCGGAAGACCAGCGCTACTCAACATGGTCCCATCGACTACCTCACAGCTCGAGCTTGCTTAGGCAGCCAGAGCGTGCTCGCCAATGTGGCCACCCCTTCCATTCGTTCAGCTTCCACAGACGCCCTTCCCTTCTTTTTCACTTCTCACTCTCGTTCCCAGTCACTCACCAAGACCCTTACAAAATCATCTAAAGGACATTCCCATTCCGATTCATGGAGTAAAACCGTCTCCAAACATATGCACCTTCCCTTCAACCTTCGGCCTGCTGATACCAAGAAAGATACGTGGGTATACCCGCCGAACCCCACAACTTTGGAAGGAGCTCTTCAACGGAACGATACCAAAGTCATTCACTTCCCAGATCCTGCACTAATTCCTATCGACCGGCCAACACCTGGAGTCTCACCCGTTCCTTCCGGAAGCGGTGATGTTCATATGGGCGTGGCGATCACCACTACACCCGTACCGGAAGATCCTCTGGATCGAGAAAGTCTGCAGATGTACGCCCATCCCTATGCCTCTGCTGGCAAATACACGTTTAGCTCGAACGCCGCCGATGCTCAACTCCGCAACGTACCAACACCACCCATGGGGGGCGCGGAAGGGACCCATTCCAAGTCGTCCAGCTACGCACCCATGGCTTCTCACCCCTACGCCAGAGCCATCTCCCCAGACGCGGGTTTCGCAATCGCTCACACCCACGACGACAGCAGTGTCCCCCTGCAAGAAACGATGTGGGCTCAGGTTTCACCGGGCGTTATCCGCGAAATCGTACCGGAAGACCTCAAGTACTCGCCTTTCATGGCAGACCGTAGACGGGCCGAAGGGGACGAAACCGTCGAGTTGGGTGACGCTCTCACCTACGATAGAGATGGCCGAGATAGTGGACTTGGATCGAGTGAAGGCCATATCATTCACCCGTATGTGCCCAGCAGCATGCCTCCTGGTGGCAGCCCGCGTGTCCATCGTGAACCCGTGCGTTATGATGTTACTCGTCCTCCTCGGCCACCTCTTGCACGTGCTCAGACCAGCGGAAGCGGCTTTGTCAAGGCTGTTTTACCAAGCAGCGAGCTACTACCCAGAACAATCGAGCATCATTCACCTGATGAGCCTTACTCTGGCTCATCATCTCCAACACCATCGCCGAGGAGTATAGGCAGCCCACATGACCTCGAACAGTTCCGCGATCTTTTCTACAGGCCTAGCTACACTAGGAACCAGACCGACTCTCCGAGCCCAGCAGACCGACCTACATCTTCTGTTGCCTCCATCACATGGGACCTGGCTAACCGGGGGCATCGTACCGGGAGCGGTCTGACCAGTCTTGCTCGGCAACTGAGCGAGGAATTCGAACAGCTGGAGAAGGAGAGGAGGACAGACAGTTCTTACTCGTCAGGCTCTTACCGCAGCAAGCCTATGCACGACGGCCATGTTCGCAAGACCACTGAAGGTGGTCTTCGGTTTGTGTTTGAGGAACCTACGATAATGTCGAGAAGCTCTACCGACCAGAACACCTCGGATTTCGATACGGATCAGGATACAACCATGGTCATTACACCCGCCTTTGGAAACATACCCGAGGACGTGGGGTCTGGTGATCTCCCATCGGTCATGGAGAAGGCGTTCGAGGAGGAAGACGAAGAAGAGGAAACTGGTAAGCGCCACCATATCTTCGAGCGTCTTTGTTGTACTGATCATCTGGCAGCCGTCTTCCGTCTTGGTGTTGTGGACGCCATTTCTACTCCCCCAACAGAAACAGCCGCTCAGCGACGCTCCTTTACCGGGCTCACGTTTTCCGACGACAGCCGACAATCCCAGGAAGTGTCTCCAACCTCTGGGGGAACTCATCTGAGCGCGGGATCGTGGCTTCAAGCACCGAATATCATGCGCAGCAGCTACATGACTACGTCGACCTCCTCTCGAATGTCTGGTCTCTCCGACTTTCCCGTCCCACCCAAGGACGGGCATGCCTCACTCCTTTCCGCCTTTTTCAACGACGAATCGTTGAACCGCCACCAACATCACGGCGACTTTCACGATACCCTTGTAGAAACGCCTCACCCCTTTTCTCCTAATGGTCAAACCCGGACATTCGATCGCAGCGCAAAGGCAGACTCAGCCCTTATTCGCCCAACCCCGGACAATGAGTAAATAAATGTGTAACTTTTTATCGATTCATTTATCTTCTTGATTATTGAATTCATCTCCCACTATTTTACTTCTCTTCTGCATATTACCCTTATTTTTCGCAATTCATTCAACCTATCTTTATCCCCGTACTGTATATGACTATTCCACACTTCCACTGGGCTATCTCGATTGTTGGGTAGAAAGGTAGTAATATTTATCTATTCTTTCCGATGTCCATATATGCCTGGAAATTCAATAGCCAGCTGTAATGAACAGCATGGCAGTGTACTCGACGAATGTGCCTCAGGGCTAGACGCGGGGTATTAGTGTGAGGGTATCAGTGAAATTACAATTAGTTACACGAGTGCGATAGCGAGAAATACAGCAAAGCATAAGTACAAGGGGAAGGCGGTGTCCAGAACTGCTTCTAATCATCGTATTGGGTGAGCTGTGTGGCAGAAAGGAGGTGAGCTAGAGCCATTTGTCTGATATGAATGGAAGACATACATCTAGGGTAAGTGTTCTTGAACTGTTCACATCCTGATCACGGTAGATCCCCACCAACGAATTGCCCCGTTCGTAGAGAGTGTTCTTCAGGCTGATAACGACAAATTGGAAAGTATCTGAAGCGTGACGTCGAATGTAGTTGGCCACCTTCGCTACGTTGGTATTGTCAAGGGCGGCATCGACCTCGTCGAGAACGAAGAATGGCGCGGGTTGGTAACTGTAAACTATGTCAGATTGGTTCCCCAGTTCGAGGTAAAATTGAAGGGCATTAACCTGTGGATGGCGAAGAGTAGTGCGAGCGCAGCGACAGTCTTTTCTCCTCCAGACAGCTGTTCCATGTCACGGAAACGCTTCATGGGTGGCATGGCATGATACTTAATACCGCCGTTGTAAGGTTCCTAGCCCAGGTTGAAGTTAGCCTGACATTGACGGTGATAGACCTTTAAGATTTCCCACCAACCTCGTTATCTTCCAAACTCAAATAGGCAACACCGCCCATTGGTGCAGCTTTGCCTTTGGTAAGGTCCTTGTAGACTTGATCGATACGGTCGGAGATGTGATTGTAGGCTTTGTTGAAGAGTTCGCATCTATCGGAAGGATCAGTGACGACTCTACAGATGAAGACGGAGGAATGAATTGAACCTCTTTCGCTTGACTTCGTTATATCGATCACGAGCCTCTTTCGAGTCTTTGCGGGCTTTCTCGGCCTCCTTCTCGGCAGCAGTCAGCTTGTTCTCAACATCATCGAGCCTGGCAAGCCCCATAAGCAGGTTGCAATACAGTGGGCCTGGCCTAGAACATACCTATCCATTGCCTTCATGTTGGGTGCCATTCTCTCAATTTCGCCGTTGGTATTGGCAATATCCTTGTCGTATCGTGCGAGTACCTCTGATGAATCTTGATCCCTCTCGTCATCCTCGATGCTGTCAAAGTCGACTTCGATACCATAATCTGCTGCCTTTTTGGGTCGCTGGGTTGCATCCTCGTCTTCATCAACATCCATCGCCACTTCTTCTCGCAGGTTCTAAGAGGACAACCGCTCTGTCAGCCTCCGATAGCCTCGCTAGTTGTGCATTGTTCGCCAACTCACCTCCTCCATTGGCACATTCTTCAAGTTGCCTTGCTTCAAGGGAAGGTCGATCTCGTCCAACCGACACTTGCGATAAATCGAAGAGCGTTCCAACGCGAGCTTCTCAATGTCATCATTCTGAACAGGGTAAAGAGCGAAAGGCGTCGGTCCAATGGTTGGAATTGAAGAGGAAGCCAACGTACAGAAGCGGCGATCTCCTTCAACGCCTGATCCAGCACTTTGGCGGATTTCGATGTCGTTTTCTTAACCTGTTCCACATTCTTATTGGCCTCTTCCAAGACCGCCTGTAGTTCTCCCAATTCTTCTTTGAGTTCACCGATCCTCTCTTCAGCAGATGTGATTTCGCCGGATGCGGTGGAATGTTGCTGTTGAAGAGTGGTCAACGCGGCCTGTTGTTCCCCAATGATTGCTTCCAAACGGGTAGATCGGTCCTTGATTGCCTTCAAGCCTTCCTCCTCGAATGCAGCCCTATTCATAAACCATCAGTCCAAGCGATAAGCCTGGCAAGGGGTGACAACATACTGATTCGAAAGGCGTGCAATTTGGGTGTCAAACCTCAGCCTCGCTTGACTCTCTTCTTGGGCGATCTTGAGCTGCCTCTCCTCATACTCTCGAATGTTGGAAACGCCAATGGAACGACAGAACGCAGCAAAGATTTGATCCTCCGCAGCGTTCACTGTCCCCCTAAGCTTCTCCATCCGAGAGGCAAGCTTTGCGGATTCGGATTCGGCCTTCTTGAGCTGGGGAGCAAGGGTCTTTAGTTCTTTCTGCGTGTGCTTGAGCTCATCTTTGAGACCAGTCAGACGAAGCTTGCAAGCGGTCTGAAGCGTTTCAATTTGGCAAGAAAGATTAGCAAGGAGAATAAGCTAGATGCAGGGCAGAAGACTGACCAAATCGTCTTTCATGACGCCGATCGTGGCTTCAAGGCGTCCTATTTCAGACAGAAGGTTTTCGTCAGATTTGGCGCGAGGCTTCTGCTTGCCCAGTTCGTGTCGCTGCGATTGGAGACTATCTCTAGCCCTGATGAGACCTGTAAACGCAAGGTAAGCCCAGGATTTTCGTGAAGCGATGTAAACGGGTAGACACGCCTTGAACATCGTTTTCGTCCCACTTCTTGGAGTTGTTATGTGTGCTCTTTCCACCAGTGATCAGACCGCTCTTGTGGATGATGGTCCCCTCCAGCGTCACAGCTGCCGAAGCGAAGTGAGCACTCCGCTGCGTAATATCTGGCGGAGAAGCAGCTTACCTTTGACCTCCTGCCCCTTTTCATAACACACATACCTTGCGACCTCCATCGTATCGCACACAAGAGCATTTCCACATGCATGCTGGATGGCCCTCTCATTGACAGGCTCGTACTGGACCACATCGACAGCCAACCTTGCACCCTTGGCGAAGGATCGGAATTTGTCGTTGATCGGCTTCACCTGGATCGTGTCGAGCGGGATAAAGGTTGCTTGTCCTGCACGTTGGGTACGCATGTACTATGATGCAACATGTAAGTTCGGACATTGTGTCGAAACCAGGAGGGACAGGTAGGCGAACCTCGATGCAGTCAATAGCAGTTTTCTCTTCATCCACGACGATAGCGTCGATATTGCGTCCGAGGATGGTTGAGACCGCAGTCTGATATTTGCGCTGGATCGGTTTGCAGAGGTCATTCACGCGTCCACGAACGCCTAGACAAACCCGTTAGGCTGGTAGTTTCAGAAGTACAAGAATGAACAGGGCTGACCAGGGAAGATCCTCTGAAGGTTGGCGAGCGTCTCTTTCAGCTTGGCCTCGCGCTCTGATTCATGCTTGTCAACACCGGCTTGAAGGAGTTGTTGATAGATTCCTTGAAGCTTTTCGTCGACTTCTGCTTCCAATTTTGAGATCTTGGCCCGCTCGGCGACCTGGTTGTCAAGCTCTTGTTTTGCAGCAGAAAGCGAGTCTTGGAGTTCTTGAAGTTTCTCCTCGAACTGAAAAGTGCAAAGAGGGTTATCTTCCATCGTAGGTGAAAGGGGGCGAGAATCTTACCTCCGCCCTCCTTGTCGATTGAGTTTCGATGTCTTCTTCTCTCGACCGTTGTCTCTCTTGGAATCCTTTCACTTTATCCTGCAGTTGAGAGAGAATTCGGCCAGAAGTCTTCTCCTCACGCGACAGCGTCTCCAGAGCCTGGCGCTCATCAACTGCTTGCGCGCTCGCCGTCGTTTTCCTGTGCGGACGTCAGCCAGGATTGAGTTGAACTAGTCAATAGCACTCACAATGCCTGATACTGAGCTAAACTCTCGTCACTCAGCGCCACATTATGCGTTGAAGCTCTCCTCTGCTCTTCCGCTGCCTTTGCTGCGTCCTTCTTCACCAACTCCAAGTCCTTCTTGATGGCTTCGACCTTTGCCCTTAGCTTTGTCTCGTTATCACCAATCTCCCCCTTGGATTTGACCGCATTGTCGAGCTTGCGCGTCGCGTGAGCAATCTGTGCCTCGATGGTTACTAGGTCTGGTCTCTTCGCGTCGAGAGCCTTCTCGGCCTTTTTAATCTGCTTCTCCTTCTGCAAGACGGTGGTCCGTGCTTTGGCCTGTTCAGCGCGTGCGGCTTCCAATGCATCATCGTGGACCTTTTGTTCCTTTCGGAGCGTCTTTAGCTCTTTATTCTTGCTGTTGATGTTTGCAGAGTTCGCGTCAATTGCTTCTTCGATATGGAAGAGTTTGAGAAGAATTCGTTGGAGGATGAGGTCGTCCTGCACAAACCTGGTGAGAAACATCATCCGCAAGACCGACTCTAACATACCCGTTTTTCGCACAAGGACTTGAATCTTTCGGCTTCTGTCTTCTGCTCCTTGTATTGCTTGATTTCTCCAGCAATACCTCGTCGTTTGGTAAAGTTGAAGGTGGCATTCTCCGTCGCCTTGTCCTGGTCCTCCTTCGCTTTTTCGTACTCTGATGCTAGTTCCAAGGAGCCACTGATCTGCTCGATTAGACGCGCGAGTTCTCGGGGTGACTGCGACGCGACAGCCTCGACATCTCCCTGGAAGACAAGGAAGTTCTTCGCTTTCACCAAGATGTTATGCGAAATCAATGCCGCATTGTATGCAGAATACGTGACGACTTTCTTGTTGAGTTTATACTCTGAAGCACCAGTGGTTGATATTCTATAGCCTGCCTGTCAGCGCGCAATAATTCATTGACGACCAACATACGCACGTCCGCTGGAACGCCCATTCCTTCCCGTTGTCGTCCTTGAAAACAGCCATGACCCAGGCCTTCTTTGCTGTTCCTTCCCCTTCTGCCTCATCCTCCTCTTCCTCTTCGTCAACGCCATTTGACGCCTGCGTCTCTCCATCGAGCCCATTCTTCGCCAGACGCCGTCCACGGTAAACGAGATCTTTTAGCTGAGAACTTCGCAGCTGGGCACTCTTGACACCCAGAACGAACGAGATGGCATCCATAAGATTCGATTTACCTGCACCATTGGGACCAATGACAGACGTAAAAGTCGTAAAAGGCCCAATTACCTGATGCCCACTGTAGTAAAAGCAGAATAAGCTCAACCGCCTCGATTTCAGCGGTTCAAAAGGCAACTCACCGGTAGGACTTGAAGTCACAAACTTCTATGCGCAGTAGAGGCATATTTGACGCCTCTGAGATGGGTCAAGTCCTAGAAGAGGGAAACCCTGCACGGTGCAAGAAGTCAAGTTTGTCCAGAACCGTTTCAGCGCGACCACCAATCACGCACACGTGCTGGTCACGGTATGTCACGGCATGGTCTATTATCGCGTTTTCAGGGGCTTTTTAACTAGCGAATATGAATGGCAAAACGCATCATACATTCATACACGTAAAATATGGAAACTATAGATACAGAGTAATGACGGTGGGATGGTTAAAAATGCTCTAAAACCAGGGGAGCGCACAGCGGTAATGACAGAGGTATTGCAAGTCCGAAAGCGAGCGATGACGAATGAATGAACAAAGTGAAAGGTCAAGGCACAAGGAACCATAAGGTCATATCTTGTCATAAAGTCCAGAGTGAATGCGATGGAGAAGTCCGGTGGAAGAGCTCTTAGAGTCCAGAATCGATAAATGGAAAGCACTACAGAGAAGAAAGGGTGGGTGATGAAATGCATTGAAACGGGCGATGAAAATGCATGAGAAAATGGAAAGAAGAGCCCGGAATAAAATAGTACAATAAGATAGAATATATCATAAATGGTCAAAGTGTTCCAGCAGGAACGAGCGTGGGCGGTTGTGACAGGACGGGGTTTGAAAAAAATGTGGAGAGCTGATCAAGTGGACACGCAGCGCCTCAACAGGTTATAAACCATGCTCTGCCCTGGTGTCTTACCTTCGTTCCCCACCACTGTCGCTCACCTACAGCTAGCCACCGACAGGCCATTGGCAAGGGTCTAGATATCCTAGGTCAGCAAATGGCATCAAGACACGTCAAAGTAAGTTGGCTCACTCCTCAGTTCAGAGAGTTGCACAAGTCGAGACCGCCAGACTGGACCTCTTGCATCATCTGTACAATTGCGTGGTGGTCTCCCTCCCAGCATCGATCCACCTCGATGACCCCGGAAGGAGTCATCTTGAAAGTTTCGGGGACGGCAAGATCAGAGGAGAACTTGTTCTGCCCGTTGGCGAAGCCAAAGTGAGGCTGAAGTGTGACGTCTGGGCGGGCGTGGTGCTCAAAGACCGGAAAGAATCGCTGATCGTTCCAGCTCTCCGGAATCTTCTGGTTGCTGGCTAGCTCAGGAGCACGAGAAGGTCCCGGCGCCAGCAGGAGATCACAACCATCTCCTTGGACCGTTGACCCATCCGGGCAACCGTTGGGCAACCATGCCTGTCGCCCTTCCTGCAGAGCCCACGGCTGGAATGCGTGGTCGGAAAGCGCCATAGGCTCATTGACTTCACGCTCCCACGAGGATTCATAGGTCTGGCCACCGTAGTCGTTGAACACGACTTGGGGCTGCGAAAAGGTAAGCCCATTGGTCTAACATCAATGTCAGTGAACGGATCAGTTCTCGGGGAGCAATTTAAACGCTCACCTGTGGCGCAGCGCCTATGAAATCCGCGCCGTAGACGTTCCTGGCTTCAAATGGCACCGGGAATTGACTAGGCAAGGCCGAAGAATTCCAAGGCCCTTCAGCTGAGCGCCCGCCGTCAAGGCAAAGTGCTTGTGGATCGTATGCCATCGCCGTCCAGGCGTTGTGATCGATCGGTTGCGAAGGATTGACGGGCATATTCTGCTCCATCGAGCTCCCGGTTGCGAAGTTGGACCTCCAACGAGGGACAATATATGGGATCTCTGGCACTGGGAAGTTGATAGAGCTGGCTCGTGACTGGGACATTCCCGTCAGGTCTACACCGCCGGCGTGCCACTCAGTGGCGACAGAGGGCGTTTGACTGACCGCTCGCAAAAAGGTAGCCTCGGAAGCAACGCGCGAAGAGGATCCCATGGACATTTCGCGTGTATGCCTAACCTGGGCTCTCGTGGTGGAATCTCCTTGTGTCTTTATCGTGCGTTGTTTTCGCGTTTCCTTATGACCAGGGTGCGCTATCCTGTGCTCGTCCTTCTTCGTCGCTGCCAAGGACGTATAGTGCTTCACCTGTTCTGAGTTAGTATTCTTGAGGTGGTTCCACCACACTCCCATCAGCGAATTGATGTTCGCGAGATTGGCCCTCGCCCATGCTTCCTGAGGAGCATGATAGAGGGGGAGGTTCTGGGGGACATACTCTTTCTTCCCCCCCTTCTTCCCCTCGAGATTCTGCTTGCTCCGCTGCTTCTCCCCTATTTCTGTTCGAGTTTTCTCGACAACACATTCAGGTACTCCTGCACCAATAGCTCCCAAATTCTTGATATCTGGACTCTTTTCGGCCATGAAGATTATGAAAGCGTTCCTTGGTTTCTTGATCCGCTCTTCTGGTGGATTCTTGGGGGTGTTGGCCTTGGGCATAATAGAAGGGATCGTGCGGGGAGGTGTCGCCTATGCGAAAGGGTGGTGGATAGATGGATGCTGGAACGCAACTTCAAGCAATGACCACAGCACAAGTGCTTTTGTGTGGTTGTGTGGTTGTGTGGGCGCGATCGCTTTGTGCCACTTAAGGGGGCGTAACGCGCCTGTCTGCATGTCACACCGATCGTGCCATTCCCCATTCGGCTGCCGCCTCTGAAGTTTGTTGGATGCCTTCGACTTCCCTCAAGTGGTGGGTGCCTTTTGCCACAAACCCCGCACACTGACTTAATTGGACATGATCATTATGGTCAGTGCAAGGCATGGTCTATGCTGTTGAAACCATGGGTCAAGTACCTGGACATGACTGGAGGGCCGCTGAGTTCCAAAATGGATTTCGAGTGGATCGAGATCGGTGTGGTTACAGACTGTTGGTGACAAAGGTACGGGTGGCAACAGGGGAAATTGAAACGGGGAGAGTACAAGAACACTTTGGCAGGTGGTAGTGACGGGAGGCACAGACAATACGAGAATACCTGATGAAGTGACGGCACTTCGTTAGCCCATCAGCTTCGAGGCAACAGATCGGGGTGCTTGCCAGCACTGCTTGGGAGCAAGCAAGAGCAAGAGTCGAGTAGCCAGCCGTAGTACTTCAGGACACCATCGAAGCGAATAAAGTTGTCGAAGGCCCTGCATGGCGGTTGATTTAAGAGACGAACTCTATCTCAATCGCAACGGTTATTGTAGGAGCAGTAGTACAACCATGACCACATCGGGAATGCACGCTCTGAGGCTGGAAAACCATGAACGAAGAGGGATGATAATCTATGCACGCCTAGGTGTGCTCTAGGCCAGTGAGCAGTGCTTCGTGTCGCTCTGACCTGGGCACAATGTGGCAGTCGAAAGGGAGGACGTTGCTTGAGAGGTGTCAGTAAGCATCGGAGCTGGTCTGCCCACCCGATGAACGTTAACTTACCTGATCAAGGCTGGCTCCGGGTCATACTCGAGTGGCATATCGGTTCCATCGTCGCCCTTTGCCGGCATGACGTTGAAGGAAGACATGAGTCCAGCAGTCAAGGTCGTCAGAGTTGCAAGTGCCAAGTGGCGGCCGGGGCAAATTCTACCATAGAGTCAGCAGTAGGTAAGTTATTCGAGTAAGGAAAGCTTGCCTGCGGCCAAACCCAAAGGCAGCAGAGTTAGAACTAAGAAAGGAGTATTCAAGACGCCCGTCCTTCAGGTACCTCTCGGGTCTGAACTCCATCGGATTATCGAAAACATTCGCGTCGTGCGCCACAGCCCTGTAGATAGTATTCGTTGGAAACGAGGTAAAGGTAATTGTTTGCGAGGAATTTACCAGTTGTTTGCAAAGACCACGGTCCCTTTCGGAATGAAATACCCGTTGTACTCGTCGTCTTGCCTCACGACGTGAGGCAGTCCTAAAAACAGATTGCAGTCAGAGATTCAGGGACAGGTGGGGCACAATAACCCAACTCGCCTAAGGGAACAACAAGGTGCCATCGAAGCACCTCCTCCACGACAGCGCGGATGTATGGAAGGTTGGCAAGATCCGACGGTTTTGGGAGGTGATAGAGTCCAACGACGGCATCTAGTTCTTGCTGGCAACTTGTCTGAACCTCGGGATGCATCGCGAGCGCTAGGATCAAGGCAATCGCTGTGCTTGTTTGCTAAACAACCTCCGCATGAGTATCTTAACAGAATAAAACATGCAACACTTTGGCAGGTACCGTATCCACACCCGCTTAAAATAGCGTTCTTTGTCAGGGACGAATGCAAGAGCTCGTAATCACACATACCGAGGTAAGCAACAAATGTGCTGCTTTTGATCAGCTCTTCTTGAGCGCTGTGATCCTCAGTGTTTTCAGATGGGAGCTCAGCGAACAAGGTCTTCAAGACGCTAGGGTGAGCGCTGGGTGGTGCATTCCTCTAGCATTTGTGGTTAAAGTACCGCGGTAAGAGCGGGTCATTCCAAATATTCGTGACGCACCAAATGTACTACGGCCTCCTCAAATGTAGAATCATATACGCGTCGGGCAAGAGCGGCAAGGTCTGCTAACTGCCGTTTCCATCCCGCTCCTGGAATCCAAGCAGGTACATGGCGCAGGAACGGGAAGGTATCGACAAGGAACCGTCCAGGCACGAGCATATCGGCGAATGCCCGCCCTACACCCTCCACGCGCTCGAATATCCGTGAAGTGTAAGTGTCATCCCCATCTCCGTAAGAAATGTGGATGAGAGTAGCTCCGAATAATCTACAAACCGTTGATACGTCAGATGTCAGAAAACGGCTCCTTTCTATCAATAAACAAGCAGCTTAACTCCTTTGTGAATTTGGCGAAGCTCGCTGGATCCCCGGCAAGCCGCTGCAGGTAAAGAGATACGTGCTGCTCCACAAGAGGAAGGTACCCAAGCACCTCCCCTTGGGCAAAGGATCGGTGGAACACGCGCCTGTTGGCCTTCCAAAAAGAGTTGGAGTCGACGAGACCCCAGTTCCAGCCAATTCCAAGCCTATTCGTGCGACGTGCAGGGGTTCGTTCTCAGCCGTGATTGCGAGTCTCAGAGGAGGCTTACATGTCAAGAGACGGACTTTGCGGACGATCAGAGAAGTTTTGACCTCTTTTCTCGAACAAGTCGCTTATAGATTGCATCGAGTTAGCGCTAAGATCCCTTGTCCCATTACCTCCAGATATACGATGTCGCCTTAGCGCAGGTTCAAGCTCAGTACGGCAATCTGCCCAAAACTATCAATTGCCTGGGGCTCACCATATCGATGCGACCACTTTTGGAACGTCTCCCAGAGCTTGCCTGTTGAAAATTCCACAACATTGCCGAGGAAGGGGATACCCCGTGGGCCAGGCGGAAGCGGGAGTCTACGAGGATTCCTTTTGGAGTAATGGAAGGCTCTCAGTACCCAGATTGCCGCTCCCAGGCAGAGAACCACAGCACAGCACATTTCCAAGCGCAGTTGCATGTCGACAAAGGTGTTGGGAGAGATAAACAGATAGCCAACAGGCTGATTTATATTGCTCTTTCGAGTTTGGTATGTGGGAAAGGAGGACGCATGTGGACAAATTCTCTAGACTTGAGCTTGGCCTTTCAAAAGCCCATGCTTCTTAAGTACATAACTAACGTATGCGTGTGAAACGGTGTTGCGTACTTAAGAACGCGCTTTCGTCGTCGTAATTGAGGCCTTCCACTACGTACAAATAGCGATGGTACTAATTCGCGAAGGTTACCACGCCTACTAAGGAGTGGTTCAGTCCTCGTGCAAGACGAGGGCGGCGTGTCGCGCTGATCGAGGGACAATCTCAACTTTGAATGGTGCTGGTTTCCTGTGCATACACTCTTTCATCAGTGCCGTGCTAATAGACCCCTCTGCGTAGTAGATGCAGTACGAAGGACTCACACAATCAGACCATTTCCCGTCTCCATCGGCACCTTTACAGTATTTCCATTGCTATCCTTCGGAGCGTTGACGTTGAAGGTGGCCAACAGCGAAGCAGTCATAAGCGACAGTGCCTCTGTACTCAAATGCCTTCCTGGACATATGCGACGCCCATACCCAAACGCAGCAGCCTCGGGGTCAAGAACCGAGCTGTCGATCTTGAGCTCCTGCGTCACTGGGTCGCGGATGAGATACCGCTCTGGTTTAAATTCCATAGGTTCGTCAAAGATCTCGGGGTCGTGCATGATAGCCCTGCGACAGTCGACTGTTAGAAATAGGGCTAATGGCCAAAGAGAAAGCCCTTACCAAGTGTTCCCCAGAACCGCAGTTCCTTTGGGTATAAAATATCCGTTGTACTCATCGTCCTCCCTTGCGATATGCGGGACAGCTAAGATCAGAAACAACAACGCACGTGTCAGGAAAACGAAATCGAGAGAGCTGAGAGCGAGCCTACCCAGCGGCACCACAGAATGCCATCTCGATAGCTCCTTAACAAAGGCCTGAAGATATGGCAAATTAGGAAGATCAGAGATGGTGGGCAGACGTTCATTGCCAATCGTGGCATCAATTTCTTCCTGGGCACGGATCTGACATTCGGGGTAGTTCGCGAGCGCGATGAACAAGCTGTGACCAGAGCTAACGGTCTAGACGAATGGATGAGTGAGAATTCCCAATAAGTATTGGGAGTAACCTACTGTGTCGGCACCACCTAGCCAATCCAGTGTCAGAAGTAACAGGTGGAGAGCGAGTGCTTCAGCAGCTTACCAGCGTAAGCAACGAGGGTGGTCCCTCTCGCAATGGTCTCCTGAGCAATGTAGTCAGGATGTTCCTTAGGAGGAAGCTTTTCAATAATATCCGTCGCGACGTCTTGCACTTGACCACTGCTAGAACTCTAAGAAACCATGGATGTTCGCAATGTCACATTGGTGTTCCACAGAGCATGCCAAAATTAAATTTGGGACTTACCGCTCGGTCTCGCGCGTCATCGAATGTCTTCTTGAGTACGTGCTGACTGAGTCTCCCAATTTCAAGAAGGCGTCTCTTCCACGCTGCTCCGGGAAGCCAGCTAGGGACATAGCGAAGGATTGGGAATGTGTCGACAAGATAGTGCCCTGGTTTTGCACAGTCGGAGAATCCTTGAACAATGACCTCGGCTGCGTCACTGAGGCTTTGAATGTCGGACAGGTCGCTAAGCCCGTACGAGATCTGAATGATGATAGCGCCGAAGAGACTTGACCCGCGTATAAGCATGAAGGGGAATATGGGGAGTAGATAGTTAAGCCAACTCACTACTTTGTCTCTTCCATGAAATCTTCAGGGCGTGACAACAAGCGTTGAAGAAAAGCGACACTTGTTGCTCCAGGATCGGCGCGTACTTTGGCATCTGGGATTTGTTGTAGTATTGGTGGAACATCCTACGGTGTGCGCGCCACCATGGGCCATAGTCCATGAGCGTCAGCGCCCAATCAATCTTAATCCTAGATAATAGTTTGAGAATGTCGGGCTGGCAGACCGATGTTAATCCTCAACGTACATTGACAGAGACGGAGGCACTGCTCTATCTGCGTAGTTGGGACCTCGCTTGTCGAGAAGATCTCCTATAACTTTCAAGCTATTGAGAACCAATACCCGCTGCCCAAAAACATCGACGTAGACCATATCGCCTGCCATTGTCCGCATGAGAATTCGTCTCCCTTGTACTCGGTCTCTGCCCCACGCACCGTTGTCCTTGGACCAATCACGATACATAACCCAGGGGAGTGATTTGGAACCAAGTATCTGTAGCAGATTTCCAAATATCGGGATTCCCTTCGGACCAGGGGGGAAGGGGAGACGGCGGGACGAGGGACTCCATTTGAGCTTGAACAGCCAGAGGAGACCAGTGGCAGGCAGGAGTATCCAGAGCTTTTGTTGAAGGAAAGCCCCTATGTATGGGTCCATATAAGAGTTTGATATCATGAGTGGGGGTAAGGCCTATAATTTCAGCATGCCCTTAAATACCCAAACGGCGCTTTTTGTCAAGGGTTATTCCGGCAGGAGTGAGACTGACAGGATCGGATGTAGCACAGCTCTCCGTGGAATTTGAGCTACCGGAAGGACCGCTGACAGGCTCAGAAGCTGCCAGGAAAATGGAACGCAGGCGGGATGCCACCGTCTTGGGTCCAATTACCATACAGAACCTGACGTTTGGCATAGAAGGTCGGGAGCTTTGCTTGGTTAATACGCGGCACAGCGTGCCGATGGCGGCCCTGCCCCATCTACTGCTGCAGGATGGCGCAAGCCACCGTCGAAAGCCTAAACACAATTCGAACAATAGACATCAGCATATGTGAGTCGACCCTCGGAAGAGGCAGCGAGCCTGGAGCCAATAGCCTAAGCTAGGGACAAAGTGCTCCGTCTCGGATTTCCTTGCATAGCACCAAGTTCCGCTGGCAAAAAGATAAGCTTCGATGTTCATGACGCGTTCTCAGACAGGGGTATGTAGTCGCAATACGGACTCTACCCCCTACTCCTTCACCCCGTTGTCTTCTGTGTCACAACTCCGAAAGGAGAGCGGCGTGTTGTGCGGAACGCGGTACGATATCGCACAGGAACGGCAAAGGCTTTCTGCATGCAGCGTACAAGTCAGACTTTAAACAAGTATAAATTTGTGCAGAGACCAAATTGGACGTACGGAACAATATCAGGTCCTGTGTCGTAGGCAAGAGGAATCACGGTTCCATCTGCATCTTTCGCAGGTTTGAGATCAAATACTGACAAGAGGCACGCGACCATGTAAGGTAGGGTTTCGTTGCTCAAATGTCGGCCAGGGCAAATTCTGTCAGCAGTCAAAGCGTGAGTCGACACACTCAGAGTTCTGAACACGCGTCTTACCTGCGTCCAAAGCCAAACGCGGCAGCATCGGGATCCAAGACGGACGAATCAAGTTCTCCGTCTTTCATGAAGCGTTCGGGTTTGAACTCCATCGGATCCTCGTAAACCTTTGGATCGTGCATTATAGCCCTGAAATTATCTTGCAGGTGAGCATTAAAACTCTGGATCCACCAAATATTGGGGTCGCGTACCAGGCGTTCCCAAAGACGATAGTCCCCTGTGGTATGAAGTAGCCGTTATACTCATCGTCCTCTTCTACGACGTGCGGCAGCGCTAATTCCACTGTCAGCAGGCTAGTTGGAGACACTACCCGGCACTTACCCAAGGGAGTGACCGAATGCCATCGAATGACTTCCTTGACGATGGCTCTGATGTATGGAAGCCTGGTGAGATCTGTTGGCTTTGGAATGCGAAGTTTTCCAACAACGGTTTCGAGCTCCTGTTGAGCAACCTTCTGTACGTTGGGATTCATCGCCAATGCCAGGAACAATGCTTGTCCTGAGCTGGCGGTTTAAGAGCGGATTGAGCCGAGTGCCGAGCCATGCAAGACGTGCGAAATACCGTATCAGCGCCCGCTAAACGCATGAATTAATTGAGGATTGCATAGAGTGAGAAAACTGGTTAGACATACCTATATATGCAACGAGAATCACATTCCGAGCAAGTTCTTCCTGGATAGGATAGGCGGCATCTTGTTCTGGCGGCATCTTGTCAATGAGAGACCCTGCAACGCTCGGGTATTGACTCTGGACCCCATTTCTCTATGGATGAAACAATCTCGCTCAACCGAAGGATCAAATCAGGACATGTGAGGACACGTACAGCACGTTCCTTGGCATCGTCAAAGGTGCGTTGGTACACATCCCGACTCTTCGCGGCAATGCCATCTAGTCTTCTTTTCCAGCCTGCGCCAGGGAACCATGAGGGGATATAGCGCAGGATCGGAAACATATCCACTAGGAAACGCCCAGGGACAGACACTTCTCCAAAGCCGGCGATAATGGCCTCAGCGTCGTCGACAAGGGTGTCTGTGTACTTTGGATCCCTAACGCCGTATGTGATCTCCATGATGATAGATCCAGATAGACTTTGCAAAGGAACCGTTAGCCATACCAACTACGTCGAAAGCAATGAGAGTTGGCTCACTATTTGACAATGTCGCAAAAGTCCTTTGGCTGAGCAGCAAGACGACGGCAAAAAGACCGATGTGTGGTACTCAATAACTGGGTGGTAGTTCGGAATTTGACTTTGATTGAAGTACTGGTGAAAGACTCGACGGTTTGCCCTCCACCAAGGGCCATAGCTGAAAAGTGCATAGTCCCATCGAACAATGTCTATCCTAATCAGACCATTCAGTTCCCCTTTAAGAGCAGGGAGGCGCGATTGGGCACTCACATATCCAAAGCGGTATTGGTCTTGCGGTCCGAGTAGTTGGGTGCCCTCTTTTCCAAAAGATCTCGACATGCTTGAAGGGAATTGAGGGCAAGTACCGGCGCACCCATTACTTCGACATAAACCATACCACCTGGAAGGATGTCAGGATGAAGTTTCCCGTTGGCCGAGCCAATTCAAACGCACCGTATGTCTCTCCCCAATTCCGATATGTTTCCCAAGACTTTCCAGAAGCAATTTGGAACATGTTGCCGAAAACGGGGATACCTTTTGGTCCGGGTGGTAGCGGGAGTCCCCTTGTATTGCCTCTGGATTTCTTTTCCAACGCCCGCAGCACGAAAGGCGAGAAAGAAAGTGTAACCCAAAGCCATGTGGGCAAGTCACTGAGCGCGGTAAGCAAAGAAACCATTCTGGTATCTCAGAAACCCAGCAAGATAGCAAGAGGAACGCGGGAGGACAAAACTCGAACCCAGTGTGACATGAATCGTGTTTTGTAGGTCGGCGCTCGCACCATCGGAGAGTTTGAATCTCCATAAGTTTGCCCATTGTACGAAGGACATGGGAACACCCATCAGGGCCCCTCTACCTGTCAATGATAGCTGCGTAGACGTTGTATTGTTTGCCATTGTTCGCAGTTTTCGCAGGGAGAAGAGTGGCTCCATTTGGTTTCAATAGATTCGGAAACCCTGGAATGCCTGAACGGTTCCTACCTCATGACCTCCCATGACGCTTCGGAAAGATGTAAAGGATGCGAATAGAACGCCCTAAGTGCAACAGCCCGCCCGAAAAGGAAGTATTTCGTGCTGGATAGGTGGGGTGAGCTCAAGAGCCTGAGCTGATAAGCTCTTGGACGTACAAACATACTGACAAAGAGCCTGACTGATCAGCATAGCTGGAGCCTCACCCGTCGAATCTAAGTCTTTTTTGACCATGGAGAGCCAACACTCTATTGTCTGGGCGTACGACCGCATCGGAGAGCTTAGGCTAATGTCGGGTCCCAGCGTCAAGAAGTCGTAGGTTGCTCAAAAGCAGACCGCCCTGGGCATTCCGCTGTCATTCACCAACCCACCCCATCACCACTCATCGTCTCTCTGATCGAACACCCCTTTTTCTCATGCCCTGCTTTCTTGCGTGAATCAACTATCCAACTGTGCCAAGGCATCCTGATACCCACAGGTGGAAAAAAATCCCGTTCTGATGCTGCCCTCGTTTTGTGGATAGGCGACGGGGTGGCTCGAAATCACCTTGAAGTGAACGTTGGATTGACGTTGGAAGGAAGAAAGCCAAGCCCCTGATGTCGTCATCAATAGCAGTGCCAAACAAAGATACGCCCCTGTCTTTGTCCGACTGTCACAGTCCTTGAAGCGCAGGACGACAGCCAATCGCAGAGTCACTGACAGCAGTCCCAATAGTCCAGAGACTTAAACTGCTAATTATATATTGTGGCTCGAGAATAATGATAGGCATCTCCAATTGAGGCCAACCCTCGTCGAGCTGTCAGCATCATCGATCGCAAATCACTTGTGCTGTTCAGCGCCAAATGTGAGTCTCAAAGCTGCTCATCTCAGTGCGTTCAACTTTGCCCTGTAATGAGGGCTGCGTGCCGCGCCGAACGAGGTACAATGTCTACCTTGAATGGCTTTGGCTTCCTACACATAAACCATCGTCAAAACGTGTCCATTGTCCACCGTTGGGCATAAAAATGAGAATTTACGCACACAACGAGAGCATTTGTTGGTTCCAACTTCACTTCAATCGAATTTCCCTCGGCGTCTTTCGGAGCGTTGATGTTAAACGTCGCTAGAAGAGAAGCCGCCATGAAGGTCAGAACCTCCAAGCTCAGGTGTCTACCAGGGCAAATTCGACGACCGAAGCCAAAGGCAGCAGCCTCGGGATCTAAAACCGCTGTGTTTATGCAAAGCTCGTGCGTGGCGGGATCTCGCGTCAGATACCGCTCGGGTTTGAATTTGAATGGATCATCAAAGACTTTTGGGTCGTGTAGAATCGCCCTGCGAGACATGACATATCAAAATGAGCGATACACTGCGGGAGGAGGGAGCTTAGCGCGCCCCGTACCATGCATTTCCCATCACGACTGTTCCTTTGGGAATGAAGTAGCCATTGTACTGATCATCTTGACTGGTGACGTGGGGAACCGCTAGAAGTGCGTGAAGAAAATGCGTTACCACCAATGACTGGAAATCGTTAGGGAGGCGAAATACCCAAGGGACTAACTGAATGCCATCTGGAAACCTCCATGATTAGGGCTTGGAGGTAAGGCAGTCGAGGGAGATCAGAGACCTGGGGAAGGCGGTCGCACCCAACCGTTGCATCGAGTTCTTCTTGCACAATGCGCTGACACTCGGGATTGTTGGCTAGGGCAATATACATCGCAAGAGCCGAGCTATCCGTCTTGAAAAGCCCTTTAGTTTCTGCGGCACGTTTAAGATGCTGAAAGCCACCTACTGTATCGACACCCGCTGGAGGCAAAGTCGTGAGTAAGGGTGTCAGACCAATGATCTCCTTTGGAAGCTCACCAAAGTAACCGGTCAGAGCTGTCGCCCTGGCTATATCCTCCTCACGGAGATAGTCTGGGTGGTCCTTTGGGGGCAGTTCCGCGATGCACATGTTTGCAACATTCTTGATCTCACTCTCGTTGCCGAGCTTCTGCAGAAAGAAAGTAAAAGCCGGGCTTAGCTGCATGTCGTCCAGCACTCACAAATCGTTCTTGTGCCTCACTGAATGTCCTCCGGCGGAGATCAGAGCTAATCCTTCCCGCTTCCATTAGCTTTCTCTTCCATCCAGCTCCTGGAAGCCAGCTGGGGACATGACGAAGAATTGGGAAGGTGTCGACTAGGAATCGTCCTGGTTGTATACACTCCGAGAAGGCCTGCACAACGCATCTTGCTTCATCGATCAAGCTCTGGGTCTCAGAAGGCGTGCTCAACCCGTAAGATATCTGCAGAACGATTGCACCCAGCAGACTTCACTCGGGATGTAAGCGGCAACTTGACGATGCAGCCGCATAGGTACTTACTATTTTGTATGTTCCATAAAGTTTCCAGGATCCGAGAGGAGCTGTTGTAGAAACAGAGGGGTTTGGTGCTCCAAGACAGCTTCGTAGTCAGGGAGTTGGGCTTTGTTGTAATACTGATGAAACGTGCGTCGATATGCACGCCATTCGGAGTCAAAGTTCATTGTCACGAACGCCCAGTCGTTGAATTTGATCCTATCGAAGAGGTTTTGAGCTCCAATGAGAGGTTAGGGAGTACGCATCACATACATTGACAGCGAGGGCGGGATCACTCTGTCAGAGTAGATGGAGCCACGTTTCTCGAGTAGTTCGTTAATGGCTTCCATGCTGCTGAGTACCAGAACTGATTGCCCAAACAAGTCCAGGTAGACCATATCGCCTATTTTCGGGCGCTGCATGAGATAAAGTCAGGCTTCGAGCGTTGTTGACGCACCGTACTGCTTCGACCACTCATCATACATGACCCAAGGGTGGGACTTGGCAGTGAGTACTTCGACAAGGTTGCCTAAGATAGGGATCCCCCTCGGGCCTGGTGGCAGGGGAAGCCCATTTGAGTTGGATTTCCATTTTGCCTGAAGTAAGCGCGTATCCAGGAGTATGAAGGCAGCTAATAGTAGAGGTCCCCACAGCCAGTGAAGGGGCCATTCGTCGAGGCTGATAGTGGTCACCATACCTAAACCGGGGGAAGTGAGGGTGCCGCGCCAAAGAGTTATAAGTCTTGGGACTGAATTAATTGATATCTAGCATCAGACAATCCCCAAAGCGTCTTGGGGTTCTAGACTGGTGACCGTCGCTCTATGAGCGAGGGAGAATCGAGGATCGTCCTCCCCCTAGTCCGACTACTAGTCCTCGTTTGCAGACTGGTCACGAGTCCATTTGGGTCCGCGGAAAGAGATTACCGCTCATGATAAACTTTTTCGTGAGATCGTGTTACGCGACGCGCGTGACTAGTACTGGTGGACCATACCAATGAGAAAGCCTGGTACCTTTAGGGCATCTCTAGCGCAAATCATGTTTTCAGAGGACAGGAACATCCCTTGTTGGCGGAACAAGAGAAGGCGCGGGACGTTTTGCTGAGGCTCCTTGCGGCAATTTTGATCCGGGTGTATTTGTTCGTAGGGCTGTTATTCATTCAGACAGTTTGAGTTTATCCAAACGCAATCAAACGCTACAGTAAAAGAATGAAGGTCTGGTTAACTATAGAACACAAACTAGGGTAACACCCGGGCGTTCGCCCGGGAAGTGAGAGAGGGGGGTTGGATTCTTATGGGTTACTCCTCAGTCGCTATCCTGATTCCTGAGATCATCAAAGGTTCAGATGCATGCTACCGTAGGCGACCCTCAAGTGTTCTCCAGAAATTAGAGGTGGCCCGAGCCCAGTGAGGCTTGGAACACTGTCTGATCCTAAACCATGACCGTGTAATGTAGGGTAGGATACGCACCACCTCGAAAAAGTCTAAAAACCCGCTGGCTAGATCGCGGCGGCTTCGCCGCCGCCGAGGCTTACCGCCAGGCATCGAGCATCAGGTAAGCACCCCGGGGGGATAAGATTTGAAATCAGACGAGTTGACCTACCTACTCAGCCCAGGCTAACGTTAACCATATCCTCTCCTAATGGCTCCTCAACGGCATCAAAGTAGGATACTGAAGAAATCCGTCTTCGTTGGGACTGTAGTTGGGTCAAGTCAATACCACCAGGACTTGGGACAGCAACCATTTGCGACTCGAATTCTTGCAAGAGATCAATGATACCATTGTGGCCATTGGCCTGCGTCGCTGGCAGTGCGGTATGTGCGTCCATAGTACGCCTGTTTGTGGCTTCGATGTTGGGCATAGAAAGAAGGAGACGAACGACATCCTCTTGCTTTATACATATGATCGGGCAATTTTGATAGTTTTATGTGTTGATACAACATTGCGTCCCAGATCACCACAAGGGCCTCTTCTTCTGCATTGAGGATAAGTCGCTGAGTGCACAGCTCCCTTGCGCTACGTGTACCTCAGGGCCCCACGATGCGTTCAGCTCTTCAAGAAACGATGGCTGTCGCGTCCTTAATCCGTTGCCCCTATTTGAGTCGCGTCGCGTCATCAACTTCACGTGTTGGCCTTGACATTCGTCATCCATCGATTTCCTATTGATAATCCAGGAATTACGCACTCGTTCAGCCTTCTGAGCAATTCCACGCCCTTCTCATCCTCTTACCTCCACCACAGCTCAACAGGTAATCATATCTCTTTGCTCGATGTCCAGAGTGCTGACCAGACATTTACCAGTTCAAAATGTCTGCCACTCTCCCCGACCTTCCCTACGCCTATGACGCTCTCGAGCCCTACATCTCCCAGGAGATCATGACTCTCCACCACACCAAGCACCATCAGACTTATGTTAACGCTCTGAATGCTGCTGAGGCTGCATATGCCAAGGCATCCACTCCCAAGGAGAGGATTGCTCTCCAGGCTGCCCTCAAGTTCAACGGAGGAGGTAAGTGGAGGTCTTGATAAGATAGTGTCGATCAACGCTCATCAAACGATTATTTACTCGCAGGTCACATTAACCACTCTCTGTTCTGGAAGAACCTTGCCCCTGCTGGCAAGGGAAACCTCAAGGACGGTCCTCTCAAGAAAGCCCTCGAGGAGGCTTTCGGCTCCTTCGACAACTTCAAGAAGGAATTCAACACTGCTACCTTGGGTATCCAGGGATCCGGCTGGGGTTGGCTTGGATACAACTCTCAGACCAAGCGTCTCGAGATTGCCACCACCCCCAACCAAGACCCTCTCCTCCACCTTGTCCCTATCATCGGTGTCGACATCTGGGAACATGCTTTCTACCTCCAGTACAAGAACGTCAAGGCTGATGTATGTGCTCAGTGTCTCTATTTTTGGACTCTAGCTGACTGATACGCTTCCAGTACATGACCGCCATCTGGAACGTCATCAACTTCGAAGAAGCTGAGTCTCGCTTCGTCGAGGCTTCTGGGTACTCCAAGCTCTAAATGATTTCTTGACCATCGGTTGGTGGGCAAACGTTCCTCGATCATGATAAAGGAATTCTTTTAGCAAATCAAATGTACAAGTAGCAAAATTCAACTGTATTGTTTTTGAAGCTTCGATCCTCTGGCGATGATCAAGGAATATGGCTGAGTGAATTTGCCCCTGAAGGATCGAGAGCATTGATGGGCTTGGCGTTCTTTTGGTTCCGCAGGACGCGCTTCGCCTTGACCACTCCGTCCAGGCTACAGCAGGTTCGTTTAATTCGTAGGCTCATGCATGACAGACAAGTATCATCACTCACTGAGTCTGGGTGTTTGTTTCAAGCCCAGCATTCATGGAGGACATGCATGGTCAGATGGATTCTTCCCAGCTCTCCAGCAACGTACGATGCAGCATCGACCTCTCGCATCTGCCCTTTCCACCACCGTTCGAGAATCAGTTGTGTAGACTTGATTTCGCCTAGTAGGAGCGTCAGCCACCAACCCTTTGGTTGAGCCGTCGCAAACTCTTCAGCCAGCATCGAAACTCGCCAACAAATCTGTCACCCTCCTGCTGCCAAACAGCCTATGCAACATTCCTTCCCCAGCTTGCACGCTGTTTCTTTAAATCCTCTCTTCGAGCACCAAGCATTGCTTTCTGCCGCCCCAAGGGCACCGCTCATGTCCTAGCGTCCCAAGCGGACTACTTCGATGAGTTTGCCTATCAGTGCGTTCAATCGATTTATCTGCAGGACATGAATTTGACCCGTGGAAACTCGTGCAGTCTTTGCTCTTCTCGCTAGCGCTGGTCTGTTTGCCGGGTATATGTGGATTTATATCTCTCCCCTTATCAAAGACAAGAACGTCGTCGCACCGCATTCCACCACCATTGCCGTATCTAAAGGCGGTTTCCAGGAAAACCAACGAAGAGCTGGCGCCAGTCGCCAAAACCTTCGTTCCGTGACGAATAGTCGCGCGAAGAACCGCTCGACGCTTCCCGAGTCTCCTTCATCAGACGAATCATCGCATGAAGGCGTAAAGTCGTTGGGTCGCCATGCGCCACAGTATGTCCACACCTATGGACGCGACTTCTTGGAACCAGGGTTTCATACGCGACCTCCCAATACTTCTCTGAAGAGGCCCAGGGGAACTTTGTCGCCTATCACGCCTCCTCCCCCAGCGTACGTTTCCCAGCCGTCAACTCCAACACCCGACTACGGATTCACAGACGCGTACTCTGATCGCTCTTTTGGCTCGCCCACCCCGAGCTCGAATGAACGATATCCATACCGTCCGTCCTTGTCCGACCATTCTCCCCCAAGACCTGAAACTCGCTCGTTTTCTGTTCAAACCAACCCATTATACGCTCCAATTGGCTTGGGAAGACCACGCTCCGGTAGCCAGTCGTCTTCAAGTCGAACGTTCAGCCAAGGAAACTCGGACTCTTCGCTCTCTGCCACAAGCCAAACCGAGTCGGGGAGCTCGAATGGATGCTTCTCGTATCCCGGCTCAGGCCACACCTCGCCCTCGTCCTTCTCGATTCCCTCTTACTATCACACCATTCGTTCGATTCCAAGTGGCTCTTTGGCACCGGGGTATCCGCCTCCGCCTATACCGACACCTAGACCGCAGCAAGTAGGCGCGTATCATCAGTCCATGCACGCGCAGGTCTTCCAATTACCCTCTTCGCCAACATTGATCCCACCTCCCATGCAGCCAAGGCCAGGGCACTTCCTGGCCGTACCACCGCCTCCGCTCCGGCCCTTGAATACTTCACTCGTGCCTTCCTTTCCACCAGGACATTCAAGGGGAACCCGTTTTTAGTCATCATCACTGGGTATTGTTGATTTTGTCGTTTGTCCGTTTATATGCTGCCTGTGTAACAACTTGAAGCCTTGCTGCGTCACCCTTTCCTGTCTCAAAGGACACAATTCACTTCTCTACGTTACTTCCATGTAATTTATATCGTTCGCACTGAAACCAGTGTCGTTTGTATTGTGTTCAGTTGACGCCGAAGAGACCAAAATAGTTTCGCACCAGCCAGGCTCGAACCCGATGGACGGGCAAGCGTGTTCGCGGCTGATTGCGCCCCTATCTCTGCTCTGCCCAACGTTCACCGCGACGGCGGAAGCCAACACTGTTCTCAAGGCCACCGACTATTGGAAGCCAAGCGCCTACAGCACCTCCACAGGTACTGTGTGTCTGGGAGCAAAGACTATACTTGTTCCAATGCGAAAGTCACTCCTCAGCGTTATGCCGTTGACGACGGCCCACGGCCGCGCCAGTCGTCGGTGTACGGTACCCTGAATGACTCTACACCCGGAATGGCTCGCTTCGCGACGAGTCTTCATCGGTTCCGTGGGCAAAGAACTTTGACTCGGCAACACAAGAGTTGGACAGGAAGCATAAAAGGAGAGCGAAACTTTGTGCACATTGTCACTGGTCCAATACTGGCTCCATAAGCTTACGCTATGGAAAATATCGACAGCCTTCTTCTCTCTCCCCGTTTCCTTCTTCTGGCGCTTGGCATTGGAGGTTGGTCTCTTTGGTCCATACTGGCCCGACGCCAGAGGAACCCTCGTGGTCTCCCGCTTCCTCCAGGGCCCAAAGGAATCCCAGTACTCGGGAACGCCCTGCAAATCGCTCAAGGGAAGTCTTGGGAGACATACCGAGACTGGTCCCGCCATTTTGGTACGTGGCCTAGTGTACATTGCTATGCTTCGACTCTCAACTGGTCCTCGATAGGTGATATCATTTATATCGAGGTGATGGGAACCCCGATCCTCGTCCTCAATTCAATCAAAGCAACCAACGACCTGCTTGAGAAGAAAGGCTCAAACTTCTCCGATCGCGTCCATATGCCTTCGCTTGACATGCAAGGACACGTTTATTCCATTCTTGCTTTCATTCAGCTGAACTAAGTGTTAGGCTCGAAATGGGCTGGAACTTTGGTTTGGCCGATTATGGTCCTTATTGGAAGGAAAATAGACGGATATTTCACCAGTACTACAATCCAAGCCAAATAGCAAAGTACCATCCGGTGCTTGAGCAACAGTCCCGACTCTTCTTTCAACGTTTGGCTTCAGATCCACAAGATTTCAAGGAGCTCACAAAGTAGTGAGTCGTCTCCTGAATCTCTGAAGCCTAGCCGTTTGACTCACGTCCTTGAATTAGTTTCTTTGGTGCTGTCGTGATGCAAATCTCATATGGTGTCAACGATCCAGACTACACCTCGAAGCTCATCGACGACGCGGAGAAAATACAAGCAGGGTTCGCTCTAGTCTCGGAGCCCGGTCGCTTCTTAGTCGACACCTTCCCTTTTCTTCGATTTGTCCCCTCTTGGTTCCCTGGTGCCCACTGGAAAAGGATCCTGGAGGAGTATGGTGCCAGGGGTAAAGATGTTTATGAGCGCATGTTTGAAGATGCGATGACCCGAGCGGTGAGCGAGGACGCTAGCGGTCATGATCTCATCTCTAAACTATGACTCCACTTAGCGAAATGGTATACAAGGGCAACATGCAAATGTTGCTGACGATGTCATCTCGACTTTACCTGCTTCCAGCGACCCTACCTATGAGATGAAGAAGGAGCAAGCCCGCAATGTCACTCTCATCGCGTACATCGGTGCGGCTCTTTGAACTTCCAACCCTCTCGCAATTGCTAACTCCCATTCATTTCACAGCTGGTGTTGACTCAGTGGGTAGCAACCTCCTTAGAACCTAGCAGAAGTTGACCTTTGGTGCAGACAAATCAGTCGGCTCGAGCACTTTACCTTGCCCTTGCGATGCACCCCGAGGCACAGAAGCGTGCTCAAGAGGAGCTCGAGCGAGTTGTAGGAGTTTGCCGTCTACCAAAGCCTTCCGACATATCGAAGTTACCCTACCTCAATGCGCTGGTTAAAGAGGTCAGTCGATGGCATTCGGTCTCTCCTTTGGGTGAGTACTACCTTGATCGGGGAGCTTTGGGACGCTAAGATGACCTTCATCATTCAAAGGGACCCCTCATAGAGTGAGAGAAGACGACGAGTACAATGGTTATTTCATACCGAAGGGGACCATGGTTTTTGGAAATGCCTGGTACGTCGCCTTTTCTGGAAGCTGACTTGTAAAGGCGAGCTGAATCGTGTGGATTAGGGCCATCATGCATGACCCGGCTACCTTCGAAGACCCTCTGGAATTCAGGCCCGAGCGTTACTTGAAGGATGGCCACCTTGACCCTTCTGTCCTTGACGCTGAAGCAGCCGCATTTGGCTTTGGCCGACGGTAAGTCCAGTGTTTTGCACTTCCACCGCATGTTTGTCAACATCTTTATAGAATCTGTCCTGGCCGTCACCTGAGCAATGAGGCCTTGAAGTTCATGGCTGCTTCGCTCCTCTCGGTCTTTGATGTTAGCCCCGGCAAGGACGCCGCTGGAAATCCTCTGCCCCTCAAGTACGATACAGGCACCGAGATCTTTCCGTGCGTGGTTCCTCTTCCTTATGCCCTCAATTTACTGAATTCAATACAGAAAGTTGATCCCGTTTGAAGTACACATACAAGTGCGCTCGACGGAGCATGCGGCTCTATTGACAGAGTATTAGCTATTCTTTGCTCAGACCTCTGCACGAGTAGGCTACTATCAGTAACCCTTCTTGCTCACGGGTCTTGAAAGGGGAATTGGGAAGATTTTACGGCCAGTATCAACCGCCTCATTTGTGTTGATCTCCCTTCTATAATGGTTACATTGGCATCTCGACCAAAATATGAAGAAAATAAATCCTTGTCCTTTCGAAGTGCCTATGATATACGAAACGTCTTGATGACCAACTATATCACTCTCTGTCACTCCTTGAGAGAAGCCTTTCGTTAGAATACGACTGAAATGGACTGTGGAATATTGCATTCAGTT
This sequence comes from Coprinopsis sp. MPI-PUGE-AT-0042, assembly GCA_020736565.1. Taxonomy (NCBI): domain Eukaryota; kingdom Fungi; phylum Basidiomycota; class Agaricomycetes; order Agaricales; family Psathyrellaceae; genus Coprinopsis; species Coprinopsis sp. MPI-PUGE-AT-0042. Next base: position 1,125,985 of record JAHBOF010000001.1, on the reverse strand, counting down.
GTCAACCGAGAGGTATCAGAGTCAAAAATGTTGACGTTTCATTCAGCCTCGAACCAACACAGATTATCGATAATCTGTGTTGGTTCGAGGCTGAATGAAACGTCAACATATCCACGACTCGCAAACTGTCCGACCCAACGACATCAGGATAGTCCCGCGGCCAGTTCCGGATCGTAATAGGGGCCCCTACGGCTGGGCGCTTACTCGTCGCCGTACCTCTGCCCCTATCTCTTTTCTTCCACTAGCGCCTAGCGGCATGTCCTCGACTGAAACGGGCTCTGAAGCCATCCATGCTGCATCTCTCGAGGCCGTCGAAAAGACAATTACGAGCCAGACGCCACCAGAATCACCGTGACATCAGCACCGTCTGTTCCACAGCAAAGCTGCTGCCTGCTCGTGGCTTCTCAGGCAATGGATATTTGGGGCCACATCGCTCCCTACATCGACCCACCAGATCTTATTTCATTGAGAAAGGTCCGCACATGCGCAGAGAAAGACTCCACTCCCCTTCTTGACGTTCAATTCTCCTTCAATAGACATGTCAAGTCTTGTACGACTTCAGCCAGCGAAGGTTTTTGTGGCTTGATGCGGCAAAAACTACCTGTGCCGACTACGGGCTCCTAACGCAGTCCTTTCCCTTTGAAAACATGTCAGATATGGATCTTGAGCACCTCGCTCTGTCTCCCACTCGCTTTGAAGCAAAGATCCTTCGGCAAGCAACGACAGGCAGGCCCACTCTGCAGCCCTTTCAAAGGCGTATCATCGCTACCTCCCTTGATAACCAAGTAGTTTCGTCCGTCGACACTGTGCACCTTCTGCCTGGCGGACGCTACCTCTTGATATGCTTGTCGGGGAAAGGTATCTATGTTTGGGATCTTGGATACAATGTTAATGTTACCCCAAAGGCCAAACCAGCCATCTTCATTGAAAATTCTGACGATCTCGTGTTCCACGCTGCGTGGCCAGATGCACGTGGGTTTCGCATCTTTTTTTACAGGTAAGTCAAATTTGTTTCAGAGTAGGAAACCCATGACGAGTAGCTTTACAGTGCGAAAGTAGAGGGGCATGTTCGCCGTCACATATTACATCTATGGCAACTTGATGTCGATCCTCAGACTGGTTTGCAAGCATCCCGCCGTATAAGAGGCTGGCGACCTACCCTTAAGTCAATCCAAGCTGTCCCTTGGGGAAACCTCATCGCAGTTGCTACCCACGATAGTATGATATATGTTGTTAATGGCGAAGATGATAATCCATCTTTCAGTTGGGTGGGCTGGAATACAACCAGTAAAATTCAGTCGGTCAGGCCTCGCTCATACTCTCGTATTTCAGGCTGTTTATACGCTCACACTCTAGGTTGCAATCCACGAGAAGACCATACTCAGCTTCGAAGAGGATGGAATCCTGATCTACGATCTTCCTTCACAGGTCGACACTACCGTTTCGTCACATCGTCCCCGATTGAGCCTCAGGCTTCCCCCTGGTAGACAGGTGGCCTTTGAAACCACCTCTCAACCAGTTGGCCGACGCCTTGGCTCCATATTATGCGCATTGTTGAGCTCAAACCACACAGTGGATGGGTTTGCTCCAAATGCGTCTGTGTATGCCTACGCACTAGAAGCAACCCATAACTCGCGCCTTCCTCAGCACATACCTGTGGAGATTGGGTCCTTTGTACACGATCAAGGGCACCCTGGCAGAGAAAGGCTTCGCTACAAGGAAGGAGGCCGATTGCATCGAACTGCTTCAGGCATCTTTCTCTCTGCGTTTAGTCCTAAGGGGCAGGTTTTCATCCTACGGTATCCGATTTCTGACACCCCAAGCGATAAGACTACAGCGACTTGTGCTGTGGCTCTGGGTGATGCTTTACCAACCAACCACTTTAACCGTTTTGATTTATGTTGTGCAACTGGGAGGATGGTTGTCGTTCGAACACCGAGTGGAGGCGCAAAGATGGAGATAGAAGTCATAGATTTTTTGAATTCACCTTCCGCTCAATAAAGGTGCGTGGTGCCTCCTTGCCTGCTCCTACTCGGCGTGTTGCCTTTGTGCTGACAATCTTGCAGTTGTCTCCCTTCGCTTTGACTTTTGGAGGACCTCTTAATGGCAGCTGGTCTCTGGAAAGAAGCAGATGTTGTCGACACTCAAGTACTAGACACACATTTAGATCAAGTTTCTCATGCGTAACCGCTGCTGTTTTCATTAGCTTGATCCTACCTATATAGTGTAGACCAGGTGTTCGGTTTGCACGCCATTTCCCGTGAGATTGCTGACAAAGGTGGGCAAAAACGGCTGTAAACCTTGTGTAAACCGAAGACCTAGTCCAAACCGAACATATGGTCCTCAATAGTATGGTGCTACAAATCCCGTCTATCATGGCACACGCCAACGCTCAGAACCTAAAATGAGGACAAAATCCGGGAAGAACTTGTCTGTACTAAACATGTATTTACCCCGGAATTTTTAAAATAAATCGCTCTCTCCGAGGGGATCGAACTGATGCGTCGCGGTAGATTTCCGCCGCTTGAAATTCTTTCCTGAAACCTCTTCTCTTTATCCGGCCACCACCCTCTTGCAGGCATTATTACCCAAGGGCCAAAAGGCTTAAATATTCTTCGCATGCGTACACTTTTCGGCGTGAAGAGATGAATGCAACTGTGCTACTCAAACCAGCCTACCCCTCTCCTCGAACATCGTCACTTCATGCGCATCAACTACGAGGAAATGAAACCCCACTTGCTTCGGCATGGCAAGAATCACTTCATCACGATGCAATTCGACGATTGGTTTGACAACTCCTTCCTGAACGCCAGCGACCCTCGGTGGTCAAAGAAGAGGGCTGTGGACATCAAGGAGCACTTCCGAAACGGACCCGACGCAATCACTGGCGATTCTGGATACACTGAGTTTAACAGACTCGTTGCAAGCACTGGAGAAAACGAAGCCTACGCGCAATTTGTCGCATACTCCGGGATCATCGCTGATGCTGCAAACGCTTTATCGGAAGAAAACCTAACGAGAACTACAAAATACGAATCCTCAGGCGAAACTTCTGGCAAGGTCGAGGTCATGGCGCCTGGCTACAAGCCTGATGGTCGATTCACCCTCACTGAAGTCACACCTCGATTCTCCCCGCGCGAGCAACGTCATGGCACCGCCGCCGAGTATCACGAGGGCGGCAGTGTTAGATTTGCGAATGCAAACTGTGCTGCCGTCACAGAATTCAAGAAAAGCGACGGACCTGCGGATCGTGCTCAGGTAGGTTGACCTTCACGACGCGAAACCCTTCCGCGGCTCAGGGCTCCCATAACAGAACGAGGAACAGGTCGTTGCAGGAGCGTACATGCTCGCCTTCAATGATCCAAGGCGAACACATGTCTACGCTCTCTCCATGGAGAAACATTCAACGCGCCTATGGTGCTTTGACCGTGCCGCGATCAGGGCATCGCCTCGGTTCGACTGCAACGAGGTACGGCGTCAACTTCCCTTCCATGAATTCTTGTTGATATCTGCATCTGTTAGTTTCCTGAATACCTCATTCGCTTCTTCCTCTACATGACATTCGCGGATAAAAGACAACTAGGCTTCGACCCTACCGTCCAGCGACGAATTGTCACGGACGAATTATCGGTTTACATCTACAAATGCGGTCAAGGGTATTACAGGACGGTCGGGCCACCCATCTCTGAAGATGACGCACTGTTTCTTACATCTCGCGGTGTCAGAACTTGGAAGGTGAAGAAATGCGACAAAGACGGGATCGATGAGGCGGGGGGCTCCTTTCGAGTTCTGAAAGACTTCTGGCTCTACGTGGACCGTCCGAGCGAGTCGAAGATACGAGCACAGGTCTACGAGAACGAAGCTCTCAACGACATGGAACGAGCTGTGCTTCGGAGCTTGATGACAGAGATAATCGAGGACGAAATCGTTTCTGTGGAAGTTGGAGGTGTACCCGTCGACGCGCAGACCTTGCCAGTGGGGCTCCCAGAGACCTACGACTTTGATGATTTTCTGTCTCCCATTCCGAAAGAGCCCCTTCCACGGGTCATCAGGAGCTCTCGGTCAGATTCTGTGGATATGGTGGCTGCCGCCGCTCCGCCTCGATACAAGGTCAAACTTACCCCGCGTTGCCACCGGCGTATGTTAACCAAAGAATTATGCATTCCCTTGTACACGATGTGCGACCCCTTCCCTCGAGACTCTCCTCCCGCCAAGCTCCGTGATTTCTTCCAGGTTGCTGCTGATCTGTCCACTGGTAAGCTACGTCTTTTCAAACCCAGGGGATGGTTTTCCAGGCTGAAAGTACGTCGTAGGTCTGCGGTTGTTCAAGAAGGCTGCGTTCATGCATCGAGATATAAGCGGAGGTAACTGTATGGCGTATTGGGATCCGGATCGTGCGAAGTGGATGGCCAAGCTTCATGACTGCGAGTATGGCAAGACATACAACAGTATGAGCGCCAGCGACCCTATCACGGTATGGCTTTATGCCCATCCTTTGTTTCTAGTCTCATTTCTACTCAGGGAACCGTTATATTTTCTCCGGTTGAGACCAAGCTCAGGACCTTCGCATACGCTCCACCTCAAGAACCAGATCTACCGGAGGCCCAATATGACGATGATGTGGCTGCGTTGTACAATGACGGGTCGGCTAACTTGGACAAAACACCCCGCAGTTCTCCTTCCAGCTTGGACGATACTCCAGCTAACTGTGATGCCACCCGTGATTCTGTGCCTGACGCGGCCAAACCCTTCAATGATTCTCTGGAAGCGGAACGAAACCCATTCCACTATCACCCTTACTACGACCTCGAAGCTCTCTTTTGGGTTGTCATTTGGGTGATCCTCAACTATCTCATGGTCACCAACCCAAGTGTCACCCTCCAAGGTAGCTTTTTAGAAGATTGGCGCGAGAGGTCGCTGCAGATCTTCAATGCGAAAGACTTCGCAGAGAGGACCGCTCTCTTTGAGCGGCCCAAGGCGATGGACAATCTGATTGCCACTCTCCGTCGCTGGGGTTGGTCGGATGCCGTTATGACTATCTGCCATCCCGTCATGCATTTCCGATCCACCCTTTTCCAGACTTATGTCGAGCTTCAGTCCCAGCCGCTCGACGATGGAGCCTGCTGGAAGCTAGACAAGTTCAAGAATGGTCCATACATGGCCTTCAGAGGTCGCTGTAGGACTGCCAGCCAACAATTAACGAAGCTCGAGGCAGCGGGTTCCACCATACACTTAACCTACGTTGCGAGGATCTTGAAGAAGCATCAGGAGGAACAAAAGAAGGCGAAGGTGAAGGCGAAGGAAGCTAAGGAAAAGGAGAAGGCTGAGAGGAAAAGTAACCAAGGTGAACCTGCGAAGTGAATTCGAAGCTCTGGACTTGATGGTTTTGGATTCCCTTACTATTCGATATAATAACTCTTCACATCATCAACCCTTTAGTCTTGCGGCCCGCCCCTAGCTGCCACCTAAATTTGAGAGACTGAGGCTTTAAAGTGGTGGCACCCTGAGAGTGGAAGAATGCAACCATCTTGTTCAGGCAAATGCGGTCTTTTCTGTTTTGATTACAAATCGGATTTGTGAGATATCATGGTACATGACAGCGCGGAGATGAAGAGAGTGTGGGTGCAGTTGCCCAACTTCTTTGTAGGCGGCTCGTTAACGGGCTCCTCCTCCTCCTCCTCCTCCTCCTCCTCTGAATCGTCGTCGTCGTCGTCGTCGTCTTAGAACTCGAGCTCTTCGGGGTCTTAAATTATCTCGTAGGGTTCAGCGTAGGTGTCCATATTGCCCTCTTTGTAGCTACTTTTTATATCTTCGTCACTATCACCCCAAACTCCCAGAGAAAAAAGTGATCGTCTTCTGCCGGAGCTGTTAGCATGAGTGGGACCTATGTCCGATCATCAAGCCTTTTTTTGTCCTGTACATTGGAGGGCACTCGCCTCTTCCAGCTTTCATAAGCCATGCCATTTACCTTATGGGGAGATTCATGGTGCTCAGAGTTTTATTTCAGGCAGGGAGAGCTTTCGCAATGCAGTAGAACCGGGTGACCGTGATTTTGTAGCCGATATAAATTACCTTTTTGCCCAACATGGGTTCTCGATTCTGTGACCCAGAAATCATGTCTTTAAGCAAGACATTTCGGCCAGGTGGTTGCCGGAATTCAAGGCGAGCTTTGGCTTGTGAGACATCCGAAAGTTAGGCGCCCTAAGTCGCGGCGGAGCTTGAATAGGACGTCCCACTGTGAGTCTTACCACACTGCGAGAAGGACTCAGAGAGAAGAGGCAAGAAATGCTGTTTACGCTCAGAAGTGTAAGATTAGAATAACAGGATATATCAACAACGGCAAAAGGGATGCAAGTTGGCCCATTGATCACTTCTTAACCTACCGAATATCAATGAAGGTCAGTTTTGTCCTTTGATTGGCCATGGGGGAGCGAAGGTGGCGTACCTGCTTAGTGAGCGGAAAGTTTCGGTATCCGAGGTCATAATAGAATTCAAACGAGGCAGGTGACACAGTCTTCGCACCCAGCGAACGCAGCAATGTCACCAAGTTATCTCGTACCGTCCTGTCTTGATCGGTCTCTGTCCGAACTTTGGGGCCATCGGGGTCGTTTGGATCGTCTAACTGACCGGCCCGTCGATAGAGAATACAGCGTACAGTAAAGAAGTAATGGGTGATGGGTACATTGTCGTCCTCTGCATTGTCGTCTTCTTCCTCGTCACTGGATTCTTCGTCTGATTCTTCGACAGAATTGCCGACCACACCCTCGTAGCTACCGTTGGCCTTGAAAAAGTCTCGATCCCGCACCACTACGGTGAGAGAGCACTATTTGTACTGGCTCCACAGGCTCGGGCGAAAGGGGCTCACCTTGTATAGGTGGCGCCTGAACGCGCTGCTGCCTTGGGAGGCTTCGAACCCAATCTCTGTACGTGTCGTCTAGAACATCCCCTGCAGCACCTTGGAACTTGGAATGAGCTTTGAACGAAGGGATCTCCTTCTCCAGTGTGTGAAATTCCTCGAGAGTCATTCGATACCCGCTGTAGACTACAAGCTTTCGGGACATGCTGAGTGAAGGAGCGCTTTGGGGGGGAGGGAGAGTTACTACGTAAAAAGGGTTCCTGCTGTTTGCGCGTTGTTTACGTGTTTAACTTGAATTGTGTATTGTGGCCCTTCATCGGCATCAAACATTCTAGGGCATAACGACAATAATATGTGTATAAACCTAAGCATTTTATTGCTTGCAGAACTTGCTCAACTTTGGCTTTCAATGTCGCTAAAATCCAATAGTGTAAAGCCTCTTGGCAGTGCGTCGGCGCCCCATTTTCGCTTCCACCGAAAGGCAAGCAGGGACGGACATGCCAAAGGCACAGGGACATATGTAGAGGTTCAACGTGGAACGGAGGATCATCTCACTATCTAGACAAAGACATGTGGCCTACCTTGGCCGCCTTTGATACTAGTTAAGGCGTTATAATAGTCGAGAGATCTCGAAGTGCAACAGTGGCATTGAGGCTTCAATACATTGCTACTATATGTGCGTATTACACCTTACCCGTTGCTCATCCCGCGTAAGCAATGGGCTGATTCGAATGCACCACCTGTACATGTACCCTCGCTGATGCGCCTAAAACGCTGTCAATGATTGCTTTTCGCAAGTCAAACAGCAATTTCTCTCGACTCTCAAGCTCCGTCGTGATTGCCTTGAGGACTTCTGTGGCCAATTGCTTTCTCACCGCCGCTGTGGCATACTCCTGTCTAACCTGTGTTTAAAATCCACCGGGCGGAAAACTTGGTTAATAATGTGCCATATTCGACCTATATCAGCAACACTGACCTTCTGCTGGGCAGTTTGGACATGGCCTGCAGACTCCTTGATTTTGGAATGGAATGCCACATCCGATGAAACATTATCAAAGAACACATCCGACCAATATGACCTTGAGGGGAATATATCAGTGGATAAGGTACAGCAAACACCAGGGCTCACTTTCCGGCGATAGTAACCTCAGGCATAGGCTGAACCCTTGGGCATGCTGCGATTGCCTTTTGGACAAGAGCCTTTGCCTCATTGACGTTCCGTGTTGTGTGCTTCAACCATGTGCGCTTCGCCAAGTCAGGGTTACCACCGCCTCGTTGTGCGATGTCTAAAAACCCACGGCTCAGCTTGAAAAATCGAAGGGGTTAGGAATAACATACCCATCATCGAAAATGTGATAGCGTCTTGTATGTTAGAAGCAGCAGTGTTCATTGTAGCGTTCGCTTTCTCGAGGATGTCGGTGGCCTTCGTTTCCTCTCCCAGAGTTTTCTCGGTCGCGAGGCGCTGCTTACGCAGCTCTTTGACACTCTCTTCAAGCTGATCTTCCTGCGGAAACACTGCGGCAGAGACACATGAGAATCTGGTGTGCGGAAGACCAGTATTGACGCACCGGGAGTCGGTCCATCAAATAACTGAGAGAACAGAGCTAACTGATCACTTTTCAACGCTTTGTGCTTTTTGATCTTTTCCTTCAGACTTGCTTCCTAAGCCCAAGTTAGAATATCGTTGAAGCTGACCGCCAAAGAACCAACCTCCGCTAAGGCATCGTCATAGAGTTTCTGTAGTTCATCCCGAGTTTCGCGTGCCTGAGTCTCAGCTTGGACTGCCTCATGCAGCTTCCTGGGTAGGGTGGTATCAGCTCTATCCTACGCGCGTTGCTTCCATGCTTGCTTACCTTGCTGCTTCCTCCACTCTCTTTTCGAACTTCTCCTTCCCAAAGAATCGACGCACACGGGACTTGGACAAGTCTTTGTGCTCCATTGAGGGCCATAACGTCGCCCGTTCCTTGTCTTGAAGTTTCTTCTTGCTCGTCGCAAGTCGCTTCTTCAGGTCGGCCAAATGCGTCTGATGAGTCTCTAGTGATGGGCTGGCATGGTCGAGTTCCGCGATGCCGGACACGAGTTGCAAATGGTATTCTCCACAGGCAAGAATCTTCTCCTGTAGCTCTTGCTGGGTAGTGGCCATCTGGTTTCGCAGGGACAAAGGGCGGGTGGGTGTTGTGATCTGAAAGGGTTTCCTTTAGTTATTTTATGGCAGACATTTCCTGTAGGCTCCGAGGGCCGCCCAAATTTAGTTTGGCAGGGGCAGCTCGAACCTTATCGTCACCCTAGCACTGGATGTACCAAATCTTGATCACTATCATGGGTGCACTGTATTCGTCGGGTGGAGTGAGGGAAACTGCAAGTCAGAAGACCTGATTGAGGACCAAAGTCAATGCATGTATCACCGCGAGAAGACAATGGAACGCACCCAATTCCGATATAGCCCAAGATACGACATGGGTTGCCTTCAGAAGAACGCCATGACTCGAATCAATGAACGCTACTTCGCCGACGTGACCGGCGTTGCCGACACCTCCCTCGGACCCAGTTCCCAAGACCGCCACACTAGTCACCGGTTATTGCCATGTTGGGTAGAAACCATGAGAGAGAAAGACCTGCGGTTTCCCAAAAAAGACTGAATGGTTACCGTGCCTCGTGTATTAATGTATTGTTAACACATTCAAGCACAGTCCAGGGGTACCGTAAAGTCATCCTTCCTATTCGCGGTATTGGGCCCAAGGCCCCGGCTCGCAAACGCCTTTCAATGGAGGCATCGATTCACCCCTCCATACATATTCGCATCGGCTTGAAACCATGCATCGCGAGCGCTCTCGACTACTAATCAAATCGATATCAATGTTGTACCTTCCGCGTTGAAGGGCAACTCACAGGCGGGGCTACATGGTTGGAGAGCAAGAGCGTCCATCAAGAGATGCATGAAGACGATGTTGCCCTCTGGACCTTCCGTGTTTGTGAACGCGTCGGCAGCCCAGCCGCGCTCTGCCACAAGCGCTGCATAGACATTGTGCAGCATGTTGGCCCAAACTCCGCCAACCCCTATGAGATGAACTATAGACGAAGTAACGCAACAAACAACGATAGATCGCAAACCAGCGATTGATCGTCGAGTAAGTAGAGGGGAAAGTCGTCCTAGTAAAAAAGTTCAGCCGGCGCCACCATAAAGATTTCGATGCGGCCTACATATTCGTGGAATAAGGGTACATCCGAATACCCTTGGGCTTGTTCTCTGTGTAGCCGGCAACGACAAAGTCTGTAACATTGGCGGATTTTTGAAGGGCCCAACTACAAAGGGGAACTGGGAATGAGACACTGCGTCACTAGATGATATGTAAAGGTAGCAACATACTTTGCAATTGCATCTGACCAGCCTTCACCCAGAGCACGAGACTCCAAGGTTTGCAGACAAGCGGACGTTCCGCCTCCAGTTAACCGATTCGAGATCCCGTGAGCAAGCTCGTGCATCAGAATGTCGTTTGATAACGATCCGTCTCTGTTTGGCTACCCTGTTGCTTAAGTCACGCGGGAGAATTCAGGTCTAGAAGCAAGCACACCAGTGTCAAAGCCCAAATGTACATGCGACAGAAGCCCGGTTGACCACTACGAAGGACAGCCCGTCAGTTTGAGTTCAATAGAGAAGCAGGTATACATACTCGGGAGGAGCGAGGAAGTATGCGTTATTTACGCTGCTACTGCCAGTCGCCCTTGCCAAAATTATCGTCCTGGAAGTTGAATGCCTCCTCTGTGAAGCCGTATCGGTACGCAAAGTCGTGGACAGTGTTGTCGATGTAAAAGGCGTTAGTCCTTGCGGCGTTGACGTTCACAGTAACATTCGGGGGCTGGAGAGAGTCGTAGGTATAGTCGAAGGTTTCGTCAGAAGACTGGAAAGTCAAGTTGCCTGTGTTTCCTTTCCAGGCAAACACGCTGTTGCCTTGGCCAGTGTATGAGTATGGAAAAGATAGGCAAATCGCCTACGATGTATCTAGCTCGGGCTTACTTGGAGCCCTCTGATGCCAACCAGCTGTTGATCCTGGGGATCAGTAACGAGCTCGACACCTTCTGGCAAAAACTGGTTTCGAAGAGGAAGGACACGGTACTGGAGAGACATTTCAGCAACCAATTTAAATAAGAAAAGGAGAGTAGAGGCATACGGCAGCATCAGCTGAGAAGTCGGTGGCAGAGAGGAGCTGGCCACTGTGGGCATCGATGAAGGCTTCATACAGCTGGTTCGCCTCCTCGTTTCCAATCTGAACACCATAAACCAAGGAGGGCGACCCGTCCGGCCGAGCAAGATACACAACGCGCGTAGGATGACCGTTGTGTTTACCATCCAGGATCTCTTCAGCCTTGGGAATATACTGGCAAGCGTGACAGAAGGGGAAGGGGGAGGAATTCTTCCTGCGGGACTCTAGCTGAGACTTTGTATCGGGCTCAACGAGGGTTCACATACCTGGCTTCACGAAAGAGGATCCAAATGAGACGACTTTGTCCTCTTTGAATGCGACGTTCGAGACAGCGTTAACAACTGACAGGCCGTTCTAGGTTACGAGCAGGTCAGCTCGGGCCTGACTCGCGAGAGGGAATGCGTACGATGGTCTGACTTAGATAGGCATACTGAATCCCGCCTCGTGGGTAGCCGCTACGGTACCCAACGGCTGACTGTTGTAGGCGGAGCCTTTGCGCCACGAATCCTCGGGCTTGGCGAGGAGGATCCCCGCGAGCACGGAAAACAGAATCTGGCTGAGCAATGCCATCACCAAAGGTCTACAGGCAATCGTTCACATTGGAATTGATACCACCGAACATATAATGTACTCACTTCAAGGGTGGATGGAGGGTGAAACACCTCAATGTCTAGGCCACGTCGGCCCATGCGAAGTGTGTTTCGAGTCGAGAAAGGGTCATGCACAATGGGAAAAGACGCAATGACGCATGATGCCGCAAAGGCAATGACGAGAAGGAAAGAGTTGTGTGGTCTACCCATGGCTGGAAGATTATTTATGAGGGACGGGGAATAAATGGAAATGTAGGAATGAGTACTGGCCATTTTATACTGGATTCATGATCTGGACGTAGCGATATCAACGCCCGACCCGCAGAGCTCCCCTCCAGCAACGTTACCCTCGCGCGCTTGACGCCGAGTAGGAATGTTCGAGGGAGCTGGCCTTGCACTGGGAAGTACAAGGTCTGGGCAGGTAAAAGATGGTCATCATTGCACGAGAGCGACAAGATAAAGTCTAATCAGGATTTTCTCCGCTCAAAGGACTCGAATTGTCCTTCCATGTTAAACTCGGGCACTCGGTTCTTGCCACAGAAGCGCTCAGGTGGGGCGACCGTCATTCACTTCTGAGAAATCGTCGGGGACTTGAATGAAGTAAAGGCGTCAACAACACCGAATCGGCCATGCAACCCACTTCGGATGAAGTGATGGCTGAATGAGAGAGGAGGAGATTTCCCTGGCTGTCAGCTTGGACGTCGTTCAACTCAACAACAATGTCACGTACCTGAGACGGAGGGCGTCGAGGACCGGACGCCTACCTACACACTCGTACCGATGATCCAATAAGAGACCGGGAGAGAGATAGCACATGGTAGCAGCTAGGGCCCTATGTCCTAGGTCAACTATTAGGATTTCCCTGCGCATCGGTAGCAGGGGTATCCAAAGGGCAGATAGAAGTGATCCGATGGGCTTATGGCTTGTTGTTCCTGCATTTTCTGTCTCAGGCAAAGATCCCGATTTTCTTTCAGAGACTTCAATACCATCGCTCAGTGCTGAAGAGTAAACTGAGAGGCTAATGATGATGGTCAGAAGAAAGCGCGCCTCAGTGGAATGAATGAGTTCGCACATATTTGGCCCCATTGTTTGGTCTTATGGGTCCTCGGCACACAACGGCTAGTATTCAGGTGGTCATTTCACTTTCCGTACCTGTCTATTAAGATGATAAGAAGGAATTCATACTCCAGAGTATATAAATACGTTTACACAAGCACTCTTGGAACGGCTCTGGCTTTCCTAATAATCTGGCAGGAGAGCTGCATGCTCCGATGACCAGGTGTTATCTTGACCTCAAACGGCGTGAGCTTTCTGTATACAGAGAGATCAGCAACGGAAATGCGTCAGAAATACTCGAGACGCACGGTACAAACTCTGTTCCGGTGTCGTAGCGAAATGGTATGGTGTACAAGGATGGCCACACCGTGTGGCCATCCTTGTCCTCTGCAGGGGTGATGTTATAGACCGCGAGCAGCGAGGCAGCCGTGTACGTCAAACTCTCGTTGCTGAGATGGCGAAGGTGGCGCAGCTGCCCAAACGCTCCTCATAGTAGGTAAACAGAGGCATGATAAGCCCTCGATAGGAGGCTTCATTTGATATTTGTGGCGTCAGAAACCTTACCCCTCGAATTCCGACGGATAAGAAGACGGCCAGTGAGCTCCCCTCAGATCGTCTCAGGGTGCGCCAGAGGTTTCTGCAGCCCAGACTCGCACTCAAAGGAAAAGGTGCTGCAGCCGGGTGCCTCGGCAAAAAAAGGCGGAATTCAAGCGCTTTTGCCAAGGCGTAGACTATTCATAGGAGTGGACAACTGCGCAACCTTTGATTTGGAGTTGATACTGGATTTCACATCGACCACGGAAGCACACATCCATCACCTCGTGCGCGAGGTTGATCACGGTAGACCGCGAAGAGGGTGCCAGAAAAGTTGTGATATGTTCTTCTGGCACCCTCTTCGCGGTCTACCACAAGTACGGCCTCCATCAAGGTACTTGGAGGCATCAGGAAACAACAATGATCAACACAGGATGGTACGCAAAGGATATTTCTTTATTTCTAAGGCCCTTAAACTGACCCAGTGCTTGACGTATGGTAATTACTGTGAATGAATTAGGCTAGGTGAATGTCTAAAGGAATGCTAATGGTCCACGAGGATCATGATGCAGAAACGCGCTCAAAGGGCGTTACGAGTCTACGAATGAAAACAGGAAACCCGAGGAAATGCGCGAGAACAACAATACGAATGAATGGGTAGTAAGAGGAAAAGAGAAACGAAGACTTCATAATTTCATGGAAAGGGAAACTTTAGTTCTTCTTCGACTTCTTAAAGTTGAAGAGAGGGCCTGTACGAATCCTGAAAAGATACGTGAGACCGAAAATAGCAGCGACCTAGAAAAGGCCTGTCAGTAACCGACCAGCTGTGCAAGAAAGACCACACTCACGTTGAACACCGTGAAGGCGAGCATGATGCCCAAATTCCTCCAATGGTTTTCGTAGAAGATGTTGAAGCTGTTAATGAGGAACTGATCGGTGGTCCGCGAGCTGCAGTAGTTGCAAGCGTCCGTGGCCTCGGGGTTGGAAAGATAGCCTCCGGCGAAGGAGAGGAAGTTGTCCATGTATGATTGGCAGGTCTCTCCAGAAGGGGGAGTGAGCTGAACGAATTCGACTGCGGAACAATTGATGTCTTGTCGGCCAAGCGCTTGACCGAGGAGACCTTCGATCAGGTAAGTGTAGGGGGAGAGGCGGTACATCCATCGCCACCAGCCAAGTTGGCGGAAGGGTTGCATCACACCGTTGCTGAGAGAAAGGTGAATGTTAGAAGTTGTTTATCAGGCAGAAGAGGCAGAAGACTTACAAGGACAGCACAAAGGAGAAAAGGAGGGAGAACAGAAGGGCGGCAATCTCAGCACTGGGAGCCATGGCGGCGACAGCCTGATGTTATGGTCAGATCAACATCATAAAGAAGAGCGAGGGAAGTAGCTTACCTGACCGATGGTGGTATAGTACAAAGGGTAGACAACACCCATCATTAGGTAGGTGTAGCCAGCACGCGATGAGGGGAAGCCAACCGTCCAGTACCAGCAAAGGAAGAAGAGTGATGAACCAAGAATGTTCCACGGCGCCTCGACCAAGACCTGAGATGTCACTAAAGCTGTCCAGCTATACATACGGCTGGGACGCTCCCGAATCTCGTATATTGTGCGGAGGTTGATGAAGGGAGCCTGAAGTTGGGAAGCAAGCGGGACACTGAATGAATTGACTGTCAGTTTCTTGTCTTCTCTTTAGGAAAAAGAACTCACCTCAGAATCGTGGCCATGAAGATAGAGAAGAGCTTGTTCTGGGTGCCCTGCATGGTGTCCTTGGCCTTGAAGAAAGTGAAGCCGATGAAGAGGCCGCCAACAATGTTCAGAACCAACTTGGCCACGAGGTAGGTCGGGTCCCGCCAGTAGGAAGAGGCGTTGCGGGTAAACAGTTCCTTGACTTGGTACAACCAGGACGTCGCGAACTCGGAATGAAGTTCAGTCTCGACAGGAGGACGGGCACGACCTTCGGCGTGAATGGATTCCAGCTGTTTCTGAACCTCGCCGGACTCGGGAGCCCTATTCCAAATGTCGTCCCAGGCAAAGGCAGTGGAGGCAGTAGCACCCGCGCCAATGACATCAAGCATGTACTCGGCACTGTGAAAAAGACAGTTAGTTCAACTAAACTTGATGGCACAACATGTCCAAAACAACGTACGGATTCTCAGAGGGGTCACAGTGCCTTGCTCCATTGCGTTCGAAGTAGTTGATGAGGGTAGTGGCGTTGTTGCCAAGGTCACCGAAGTAGACAGTCTTGCCACCCTTCTTGAGCAGAAGCATGCGATCAAAGACCTGGAAGAGCTCGGCAGAAGGCTGGTGGATGCTGTGAGGTGGTCGAAAGTTGAGTGTTGGATAAAGATTGTCAATCGGAGAGTCAACTTACGTGCAGAGGATAGCCTGTCCTTGATCGGCCAAGCTGCGAAGGAAGGACACGATGGCCCATGCGCTTTGAGAGTCAAGACCGGAGGTGGGTTCATCAAGGAAAAGGAGGAGCTTGGGTTTGGCTGCGAGTTCGACGGCGATGGTGGTACGCTTGCGATATTCAACGTTGAGAGTGCCGACGATGGCCTCGGCGTACTCTTCAAGCCCACACATAGCAATGCACTTTTCGACACTGCAAGAATTGTCAGTATCTTGGATACTCACAGAGAAAGGCCACGTACTATGCTTCCTTCTCGGCCAAAGGCACGGAAGGAGGTTGACGCATCTTGGCGGAGAACAAGAGGGCCTCGCGAACAGTCTGGGTTGGGACATGGGTGTCCATTTGTTGGCAGTAGCCGCTGTAAATCAAACTAATCAGCACACGAACGAAGAAGATACCAAGAGGAACCGACGTACGTCTGGGATTGGAAATCAGCAGGAAGAGGCTGTCCGTTAACATAGGTTTCGCCAGTCACAACCCCTGAATAGACACGCTTGGCCAAAACATTGAGAAGGGTGGTCTTTCCCGCGCCAGATTCGCCCATGAGAGCCGTGAGTTTGCCAGGAGCGACAAAGCCCGAAATGTCATTCAAGAGGGTCCTGTCGTCCTCACCGGCAATGGGGACAGTGTAGTTGAGATGTTGCCAGGTGAACACGTCGGTCATCTTGGGAGCGCCTAGGTCCTGAGCTGCGGCTCCCATCTTCTCATGATTCTTCTCGTTCGATGGGGAGCTCGGTTGGGCATTCTGTTCTTCGTCTACTTTCTCAATGGACTTGGCGCCTCGCTTATAGAGGGTGGTGGATGTGTCCGTGGAAGTCGAGGTGTTGTATTCAGAGAAGACCAGAAGGACAACGAGGAAAGCGACGGCGAAGGCAATAACGATGCCCAAGTTCTACACAAGTCATGGAGATTGAGTCAGGTTTTACCGGATTATCGGGAGAGAACGTACCATCCACGTGTTGCTGTACGAGAATCCATAAGAGAGCTCAAGGAACCGGGCACCGTTGACGAAGTCTTCACCAGGCTGAGCACCGACAACAGCGCAAACCTGATTAGCCAATGAGGCATTCTCATAGCCTGGACCGGAAGGCACAAGCGAGTCGCATCGTCCGTTGAGGGTCCTGAACTCGTTGGTCATGATGGACTCGAAGCCATATCGCAAAGGCTGGAAGAAGGCAAAAGGAACGAGATTAGTAACCGGTCAACAAAAACGCGGCAGCAGATGCTCACGTTGATGTATGTGATCCACCGAAGGGCGCCAATCATTGAGGGTTTCGGAATGGTGTAGCCAGTGTAGATGACAAGTACCAGGATGGCCATTCCAGCAAACGAGTTCGCAGTAGCCTCGGACTTGAAAGCAGCAGCAATCGCTCTGAACCAAGACTTCATGGTCATGGTCATGACAATGAGGAAGAGGACCAATATGAAGAATTGCTCCTAGATGGCCATGTAAGCATTTCAAGGCGGGAAAGGTTAAATAAAAAACACGCACTGCGCTACGCTGAAGTCCAGTCATGAAGTAGAGGATCACTGAGAAGACTGCCAAGATAACAAGGGTGATGGGGACGTCAACGAGAGTATGGGCGAGCATCTCAACGAAAGGGTGGTAAAGCGCCGCCTTCTGATGCCGGGCAACTATAGGCCGCTGGGAGAACAAAGCAGGGATTTCGGACATGGCCGTCAAAGCTGAAAACAGGAGGGCGCTATTGAACGATGTCAGGAAGCGTATATAAAAGGGGTAAGATGGAACCCACAAGAAAAGAACACCTCCACGGGAAAAGTAGGCGGATGTGGCCTCTTCCATGTTCAAGAACAAGCTGCCCATGATGAGACCTTGGAAGACAAATGAGCTGCATAAAACGTAAGCAATGAAGGCTTATGGACGACGAAGAGAACACTCACAAGAGCTGGATCCCAGTGGCGAGCATGTTACCCCGGATGATCTGAACCTTGCGGCGCATGACGGCAGCGACTTGTTGGGGGATGGTGAGCATGTATGGGCTGTGGAACATCAGATACCAGAACTGCAACAGATAACAAGAAACATACTTCTTGGAACCACTGCGCTTGGCGAACTCAGCACGGGCACTCTCGCTGTAAGCCTGTGCAACTTCAGGCTTTCCAACATGCTCTCTGATGTAGGTATCGACGTCTTCGGTATTGAGTTGGCCCATCTTCGACTTCTTGAAGTACTCCGCGAACTCATCAGCGGTACGAGGTTGGTTGGTGACGCCAGCACGAGGGATGCGACCATTAGGGTCGGTAACGGCCACCAAGAAATCAGGAGTGGTTTGGCGATTGGCGGGTTCGTATCCCATCTCGACGAAGTAGTCCTTAGCCTTATCGGCAGGACCAAAGTAGGCCATACGACCCTCGTAAATGACGCAGACCTTGTCAAAGTGCTGGTACAGCGACTCGCCGGCCTGGTAGATGGAGACAATGGTGCTCAGACGCATGGTATCAGTGCCAATGCGCAAGGCACGGACGAACTCTAGAGCGGTAGATGCATCGAGACCTCGGGTCGAGTTGTCCCAAGCGCCAAGAAGCGCCCTAGACGCCAAACTCTCTGCAATTGAGACGCGCTTCTTCTCGCCACCAGAGACACCACGAATCATCGCGTCTCCAACTGGAGTGTTGCGGGCATGGCGCAGACCAAAGACAGTGGTAAGGATTTGAGAGAGGCGCTCGACAAACTGAGGGCGAGTGTATTCAAGGCGGTTTCGAGGGGTACGCGTGCGTGCTGCAAACTGGATGGTCTGGTCGACGGTGAGGGTAGGGAAGTGGACGTCGTCTTCTGGGCTGTATTGGACATCGCCACGGAAATGGTTGCGAAGCTCTTGAGGCGAGAGGGAGTCGTAGTGGACCTCGCCTTCCACCTTATGATATTCCTCGCGGTGGTTGGAGAGGGTCTTGAGAAGAGTAGAGCATCCCGCTCCTGGGCTACCCAGGACGACTGCAAAGAGTTAGGCATTTGGCGCGAAAGCCGATATGAATGCAAACTCACGAATCATCTCTCCTGGCTTCACCACTCCCTCGAAGCCTTGGAGGATATGGCGCAAAGGCGGGTGCCGGGCACTCTGGATATTCTCAACCAGGGTCCGAGGGCTGAACATCGAGCCCAACGTTGGCTGATACGATGCACCGGCGGCCTTGCCCACAACGCTCAGGTCGCGGAAGACCACGCCGAGCTCACGCTGCTTGACCTCTTCTTTGGCGCGGCTAGAAACACGTCAGGCAGAGCGTTATAAGCAAGTAGAACGTTACTTACCGTCTTAGGATATGCTTGATTGTCTTCTCCAAATTGAAGCCATCCTCATCCATGGTCAGGGTATGGTCAGAAGTGGTATCATCAGAATCCGCATCCGCCTCGGGATCTTGCTGAAGGGCCCGATCCTGCGTCATTGTCCTCCTCAGACCTTGCATGCCCTGAGGGTCAAAAAAGTCGATTGAGACTCTCGAAGCGGTAGAATTTCCGCGGGGCCTAGAGTGCGCAACTTTGGGTGTACCGGAAGGAGGTGGTGGTGAATGCTCAGGTAGGCGCTCGTTGTTCTTAAGTTTCAGGGGTGACTCTGGCCGCGATTCAAGCACTTTAGAATTCCTGTCGTTTGAAATGGTGTTGGCTGAAGGAACACGAGAGACCATGGCAGAGCCAGACTCCTCTGCAATGTCGTTTAGGATATGGGGTTGTGGTGGAGAGTCCGCCATGGTGTAGGGTATGGGAGATTAGCGGAAGGGAGGAGGGAATGTGGGGGACCATTGGGACCATTGAACCGCCATATTATACCTAGAGCCTCCATCACCCAAGCCGTACTGCAATCGTCGTCCCCCGGCTGCACGATGGCGTGTGTTGGGCGCTTTGTTGACAAATTTAGAATTTCCAGGGCTCGATCATTCCGAGATGACCATCACTTTTTGACAAATCACGGGTCCCTGACTCCCGACTAACCGCTCCAGCCTCCTGGGCCATTTGTTCAATGACATTGCCTTTGTCTTTCAGAAACCTGCTCGATAGTCAGCATTGGAGTAGTGCAAAGTAGACAAGACTCTACGTTACCCGTTCATAACTTCGAAGTGAAGTTTAGAGTTACTGACGTAGCCATGCCAGACAAATACATGGGACAAATCCGGGCCACTGCCAATCATCCCGATCTGGTCAGCGGAGGCATCCCTCCGAGGGGCCTAATCGTCTTGCGTACGATGAGTATGACAGGAGTAAGGCCATCAGCTCGGTGAGTACGTATCTTGTTAGCGATAAGCTGCGGAGTGAGCAACCTATATCAATATAGCACTGTATTAAGTCCCAAGCAAAGAGAGGCTAGGGCTGCCGATGAGCCACGCACGCAACAGTTAACTTGGTCGAACCTACTGCGGATATACGGATGCTTTCCCTGATCATCTCACTTAGGCCCTGAAGCCCATTGAAGCCCTTATCTCAGAGCTCGCTTCAAGTTTGCTGGTATAATCTGAAGGCATGTCTTCCACAGATGACTGTTCGCCATCGGATGAGGCGGCGAAAGACAGAAAAGTATCAGTATTCTTCACTACACTTTGAGATTTGACCCTTTTCGCTTGCTTCAGATCGCTGCACCTCTTTGGGAAGGGATGGGCCAAGTTGACAGGCACATACCCTGCTGTTCGATTGACACCTAATAAGAGGTCTGAAGCATCGCAGAAAGTATGTCATTCGAAGCACACCTTGACGGTGCGGCACATAGAGTACATACATACCTGTACCATGTTCTGGTAACTTACCTACCATTCTGTTCGAACTCCCTGAAGCCCGACGACAGGTCTGTTACTTGGGCTATGGAGGTCACTAGAGACACCCGGAGGAGTTTTGAGCAGTATGTTTCGAGAACTTGTGTCTTGGGCAGGCAAGAGTGGACCTACCGCTTGTACTGTAGCGAACTGTATTCAGGCAATCGTCACGCGTCACGCAGGGGTCAAGAATTGCCTACTTTTGCCGATGTCACGCGTCACACATGGGCGGTTGCCTAAATTTAAAGTGCAGGAAAATAGGTTGAAAATCGAATATTCTGGCTCGTGGTGTACATTTTACTTGAAAACCTCGAAATAGCCTTAGAATGGTGTTTCTCGACCGTAGGGACGACTTTGCCACTAATTTTCCCTTGAATCCTATTGAATCCTACCATGATAGTTGCCTAATTTTGGTCATGTCACGCGTCACCCCCCCCTAAATTGCCTAAATTGCGAGTGCACAAAATGTCACGCTCCATTTTGGATTGCCTGTCTACAGTTCGCTACAGTAATAGAGAATCCTTGGGTGTACCACGTCCGGGGATGACGCACAAGAGACTTGGCAACGGATTCCAAGGCTACAAAAGGTTGCGGTTGACATGAATCTGCGTCGGAACTTACTGAAATGTGTTCGAGGTGATCAACAAAGAGAGCGTAGGGCAGAAGATTTCCAAAGCCCTCTATGAATCGTCGGTACTGAGGGTTGATTCCCTGCCGCATGGAGGACCAAGAAGCCAGACACAATCCAGTTTGAAACCTCAACCCAGCCCTTGAGTAAGTATTGCCAGAAACCAGTTGTTCGAGCAGACAAGAAGCATTGAAGACAGCCCAGTGTAACAGTAGGTCGTTCTGGTTCTGATAATTCCAGTCAGAGCAAAGGTTACAGTTAAGGTCAGAAGAAAGAGGCTTCGACCCCGCAATGGCAATTGCCGCGATCAGACGCGCCTACCCGACGCGCTCTTCGTTCCTTGTTCCGTCCGTCGTATAGGGGCTGGGGCGGAACCATGTTACGTACCCCAACTCGGACCATCCACCGTATTTACGGTGGGCCTGACGCTCTCTACCACGAACCATTGCCTCTTCCTCGACCACAGACGGGACGACGGTAAGACCAACTGCGTCGAATTCCGGCCAGTCAGGGTATGTTTTCGTGGTAATACGCCTAAGAGATCGGAGCTAAAGACAAGTAATAGCATCTATCATTCACCTCCTTGAGTGGAAGTATGCATTTGTTGTCGAGGACGACGACCAGGGTCGCTCGGTCGACGCTGGCAGCTCCAGCACGACGAGGGTACCACGACGAATCATTCGGCTATCGAAAGCCGCATGAGTACGAGTTTCCGGACTGTAAGTCGCATTCATGCCGACGATATGTATTCATCTGACAGTTCCAAGATACACCAACACAACTGAAGAACCGAGTGGACAACGCGACACTTTTGCGCTATGTCGACTCGTTGCGCATTCATGGGCATAGAGCCGCCCGGATCGACCCACTTGACCTCATTCATCGGGAAGAGGTGCCCGCTCTCAGTCCATCTCGCTATGGACTCGGAGAAGGACCAGAGGGCGAGAAAGAGAAGTACAATGTCGACGGTATTGTATGGACAAGGGGTGTAGGGCAGGGCGAGGGTGCTGAACTGTGGACACTGGAAGACATCGTCAAGAGCTTACGAGGGGTATACGTTGGACGCATCGGCTATGAGGTACTCGTCTCGATTACCTTCTCGCTGAGACAGGATTCTAACTCCCCCATAGTTCATGCACTCGACTTCAAGGACGGAACGTCTCTGGTTCTCACATCTACTGGAGTCGCAGACATTACCCAACCCAGAAGATTCCCTGACGGAGATTACTGAAGAGAAGAAACGTCGGATCCACGAACTCCTGGCTCGTAGCGAGGTCTTTGACAACTTCTTGCAAGCCAAATTCCCGAATTTGAAGAGGGTATGTTTTGAATTACTCTGCAAAGTCATGATCTGACTTGGAGGCTCGTGCAGTACGGTCTGGAAGGTGGCGAATCAATGCTGCCCGCCCTAGATTCATTGTTCAGCACTGCTGCACACAGAGGCGTCAAGCATACTATCCTTGGTATGTGCATCTCTAATTCCTATTGGGATGCCATCTGATACTGCGACAGCTATGCCTCATCGTGGACGTCTTAACCTTCTCACCGACCTCCTCCAATTCTCGCCTTCTCTCCTTTTCCACAAAATCAAGGGAGGCTCTGAGATTCCTGAAGAGTACGGCGGTGAAGGAGACGTCATCAGTCACCTAGGTGCCTCTTATTCCCTGCACGATCCCAAGCCACCATCCTGACCAAGTTCCAGTTTCCTCGCCGATCCTCAACTACGGCTCAAGCTCGTCTCTCAAGGTCTCTCTGCAACCCAATCCTTCTCACTTAGGTGCGTTTGATTGAACGAACCTGGAGACCAACTAACGCGACGTGATCGACAGAGGCTGCTAACCCTGTGGCACTTGGCAAGACCCGTGCTAAGCAATTCGCTCTCCTCAAGACCTCTCCTGCAGACTGCAAGCTGGGCGACAGAGCCATGTGTGTACAGTTGCACGGTGATGGTGCCTTCATTGGTCAAGGTGTTGTTATGGAATCCCTCGGAATGAGTATGTTCCCTATCTGTGAAGATTCGATGTATCAGTGCTAATAACCCTTCCCAGGCAACTTACCTCACTACACAAGTGGTGGAAGCGTTCATCTGGTTGTCGAGTGAGTAATCTTTCCTTGTGCTATCTCAACTTTACTGATGATTCTATTCAGTAACAAGTGAGCCCTCCGATGTGTGGTATTGTTAGAGACCGTGATACTAAACTTGCCATAGCATTGGATATACCACCCCTGCCTCTGGTGCTCGCTCCTCGATGTACTGCTCTGACGTCGGCAAGATGATCAATGCCCCAGTCTTGCATGTCAACGGTGACCATCCCGAAGGCAAGCCAATCCTCCCTTTTCCGATAACCTCTGGCGAGGCAAGCTAACTCGCCTCCTAGATGTTGCTCGCGCTATGGAAATTGCCTTCAGATATCGTGATTACTTCCGCAAGGACATCATCGTCGATCTCTTGGTATATCGTCGCTGGGGGTACGTCGATCACCCACCTGCCTTACCCGCATCAAGCGTTTCTAAGAGAACACTTTCAGACACAACGAGTTGGATCTTCCTGGTATCACCAGTCCCCTGATGTACGAGAAGATTGCTGCCCGCAAGTCCGTGCCTCAGCTGTACGAAGAGAAGCTTTTGGTGTGTTTTGTTTCCATCTAAGCTCTCAACAGTTTTGCTGACGGGATATGATCTTCCTTCAGACCGAAGGCGTCCTTACTGCCGCTGACACCTCCAACGTCCGAGGCAACTGGAAATCACACCTGGAATCCGAACTCGCTAAGGTCACATCGTCATCCGGCCCCTTCATTCCTGCCTTTTTACCTGTCATGGGTGGTGCCTGGAAGGGTATGACCTGGCCGGCTAGCAAGGAAGCTGACCACCATCCCGAGACGGGCGTGGACAAGGGTTTGCTGGAGAAGGTTGGACGCGCAAGTGTCAAAGTTCCAGAGAGCTTCGAGATCCACCCCAAGCTTCACCGACACGTTAAGAACAGGCTGGCAAGCATCGACAATGGCAAGGGTATCGATTTCGCTACAGCCGAGGTACGCAAACTCTGCCCGTGCGCTTCGGTGTTCTGACGTGTTTGGACAGGCCATGGCATTTGGAACACTCATGCTTGAAGGCAACGACGTTCGTATTTCGGGTCAAGACGTTGGTCGTGGAACTTTCAGCCACCGCCATGCTATGCTTGTCAACCAGAAGACCGAGGGTGTCATTGTGCCCTTGAATGACGAACTTGATGTGGATGGAAAGTTGGAACTCGCCAACAGCTCTCTGAGTGAATTCGGCGTCCTTGGGGTAAGTAGCTTGCATACGATGAATGGATAGGTACTGATGAAAGGGACAGTTCGAGTACGGCGTCAGCTGGGAACGACCTTCAATTCTCCCCATCTGGGAGGCTCAATTCGGTGACTTTTTCAACGGCGCTCAGATCATCATCGATACCTATATTTCCTCGTCTGAGAGTATGTCTCCCCAGCTTCTTCAAATTCGTGCATTTCTGACATTTCCTCGTAGCTAAATGGTTGCGCCAGAGCGGCCTTGTGATGATGTTGCCCCACGGCTTGGACGGTGCAGGGCCGGAACACTCGTCTTCCCGCATCGAACGATTCCTTCAATTGACCAACGATCGCTTTACGATAGAGGAGGCACTGGAGGGACCTGCCAACGTCAACATGCATGTCACATACCCGACGACCTCTGCTCAGTACTTCCACTTGCTCAGACGCCAGCTCAAGAGGAACTTCAGAAAGCCTTTGATCATTGCCGGACCGAAGGGACTGTTGCGCCTAGGGGTACGTTCCTTCGTCCAATGCTCCTGTCCAGTCATATATTTACGCTTGTCAGGCTGCGTCATGCAAGATGGAAGACCTTGTATCTGGCACCAAGTTCCAACCCGTCCTCGACGATCCTTCTATCTCCAACAACTCCCAGGTTGAACGCGTCGTGATGCTCTCAGGCAAGGCCTACTACGAGCTCGTCAAGGAACGTGAAACCCGCAAGCTCGGTGACAAGGTTGCCCTTGTCCGTATCGAAGAACTCTCACCTTTCCCTTTCTTCGAGCTGAAGGAAGTCCTCTCGCAATATACCCGTGCATCCGAGTTTGTATGGTGGCAAGAAGAACCAAGGAACCAGGGTGGGTATACCCATGTAATCAGCAGGATTGGAGAGGTGTTGAAGGATATTGGGGAGGATCCTAAGGATTTGAAATACGTGGGGAGGAAGGAGAGCGCGATCCCGGCCCCTGGGATTGCAAACATGTATCGGGAACAGCAATCCAAGGTGCTGAGCGGCGCTTTCGAAAGCCTACCATAAACTCGGTAGGTTGGCAATGTTTATCAAACTCTTACACGTTGAGGTATAAGCAAAGGGGCCTTCAATACACATTTCATCAATTCCAATTCGCTGGAAGTGCGCCACACTAAGTGCACTGCCACATGTCTCGGCTTGCACCCTCAGTGTCCGGCTTTTTTCACCGCAGTGGAGTTGAATCGACCGCACTGCCAGTCTTCCCTTCAACCTCTTCAGTGACCGCACAACAATAACTAATTTGGCCGAGTTTCACTATCGAGTCCTCCTGATTTTGCCTAAAACTTCCACATTCACCGACCCGAGAATGCGTGCATGGGTCCGTCCTTGCAGCCTCCCAAGAAGATGCTTCGCCCTCAGGGTCAAATCTCTCGTTCATCATATCTTCCCTTTTGATGCACGACACCGCAGCGTCACTACGACTCGGACGTCTAGTACTTCGACCAACGTTGTGCCTTCCTCAGAGATGACCAACCGCCGCCGTTATCGAGACCTTGGTGTTCGTCGCCTCTTGTCTCCATGAAAATCTCATCTTGACACCACGTTCCATGTAGAAAGACCTGGGCTCCGCTCTTAGCGCAGATTTCGACTATCAAGGCAATTTCTACTTTGCCGAGAATCAGCACTATCATCCCCAGAGTGACCCAGAGATTACTGTCGAAGGTCTTGGGAGGGTCGAGGTCCCACTTACGACGAAAAAGCAAGCCGATTCCATCATCCAATTCGCTAGACAGTCTCCTTTCGGAAAAGGTGAAGAAACGGTTGTCGATACAACGGTTCGGGATACTTGGGAGATAGACGGGTCCAAGATAACCATTGGCAACGCAAAGTGGAAAAATTGGCTCGAGACAAGGATGATAAAAAGGGTTTGCAGAAGACTTGGTGTCGATATGACCAAAACCAGCCCCCGTCTGGAGCTTTGCAAATTGCTTCTCTATACCAAGGGGTCACAGTGAGTTGCATTCATTCCAACCTTTCGACATCGCTCTCAAGCGGACCTGCTTTCTATAGCTTCCTGGCTCACCAAGAGTAAGTCAATCACTCATTGCGCTGGCTAGAATCGATGTCTAATGCTCTCCGCCCAGTACGAAGAAGACCGAGGGCATGTTTGCTACGCTTGTAGTCGACCTACCTGCTCCCCACACCGGAGGCGACGTGGTCCTTTCACTGAACCGTTCCGGGGAGCAGGAGCGGATTAGCTGGGACATTTCCAACACAGACAGGACGTGCATCTTGGCCTGGTACACGGATGTTGTCCACGAAGTCGAACCCATTACCGGTGGTCACAGACTCGTACTCTCCTACAACCTTGTTCACGCAAAGCCTAACTCGATCTCCCACCCGGCCTACCAGCCCCCAGTGCCCTTGACTGACGACGCCAAGACTGCCAAACTCCGTAGGGTTCTGAAGGGGTGGGACCAAGGCAAGTACCCACAGAAGATCGTATCGACTTGGTGGGACAGCCGCCGGAGACCAGCCCTACCATTCTTTGCCTATGTTTTGGATCATAACTACAGCGCGAATGACCTTTCCCCTGGCCTCTCATGCCTGAAGGGTGCTGACGATCACAAACTCTCACTTCTTGCTCCTCTTGCCAAGGAATTCAACGTCAAGATCGCATTGGCGAACCTCGAACACGAGGTGTGGGGAGATGCTGATGATAGGGAGAGGCATGATGCGCTGCAGGATCTAAGATACTGGCAGCGTCAGTGGGAAAAAGAGAGCGATGCCGAAGAGAGAAGGGACAAGGAAGGCCGGGTCACCCGGACGACCGACGAGCAAGCGTCGAGCTACGAATCGGACGAGGAGGCAGAGGCAGAAGAATATGACGGCCCTGTGGCAATGGCCTCAAGCCAGACCGACCACGAATCAACTTACACCTTCAGCAACTTCTATACTCTTGATGGAGAACCGCTAATTCGGGCCGCAGCAAGCATCGAAAACGATACTAGTAAGAGTGGACAGGTCTGCCGCAAGGACGACAATGACGACGGAATGTATGGGGAGGAAGGGAGAGAGAAGCCACGAATTCCTGGCACCCTTGAATTGGATGGTGATTACGGGGTTGTAATTCCAAAGGGCGTTTTCGAAACGGAAAGCCCTGATAAGGAGGAATATGAGAGAGGAACTTACATGGGCAATGTGAGCGCTCTACTCGCTTCTCAGGTTAATATCGCTAACAACACCTTGGGTCACCAGGAGTGTGGAAGCTTGACATACTGTAAGTCCTTCTTTGAATTTATGGACGAGGTTGGACTTCTTTATTAACATATATCCAGGGTATCACCGTGCTGTTGTTATCATGTATCATGAACGCGATGAAGCCCAAGCCCTCTCTATCTTCCGTGACGGCCTCTGAGCGTGTTCATGTCAAACAATGTGGTGTTTACAGGTAAAGTATGCACGATAGTATTCCTTACATCTGTACAATAGTAACTTCCAAACGTAAATCATTTTCGAGAACTTTCTGTATCATATGTCTTAAGGAAGGATAAATGAGATAGAAGACATCATCGGTCGTTTTCGCGAAGTCGATATAGGTTCCAATGGACTTGGTGCTCCAAAAAGGCACTCCGGTGATGGTCTCCAAAACCTGCGTCTCTAGTGATTCAACATGACCATGGCTTTAAAAGGCTAGTAGGAGTTGGGTGGTGCAAGAAAATCAACAATTTCTATCTCTTCACTTGGGCTGACAACCGATTCGGAAGTGATACTTGATGCTTTGACGATGACAAGCCTGCCTGTCGAAATGCATAGTCCAAATCGATTCAGATTTATGTCGGGATGCTGATCTGACGTCAAGAACACGACGGTGGGTGGTTTAAGGAGGTGGGTTGGCGTCTCAAGAGAATCGTACTTCATAATAGCGACTTCAGAACGTGACGTGATTCCGGTGATGAAAGCGGATGTCGAGTTTCTCTGCATTGCAGCTCCAGACGGGAGACACACGAATTGGGTGGTATCGCTGTTGACCCCTTCTCCCCATCCGAGTAACAAGGGTAAATGGGAAGGCACCCGGGAACGATTCTCCCGGCTCTGTGGTACGATCCGGGCCAAAGTGGTGCCCTGCACATCGTCTAAGATGCACAGGAGGTGCTCCATGGACATCCAATCGGAGGTGTAGAGTGTTAAAGGTAACTCTGACGGAAAGAGCATGAAAAACTGATAGGGATTGTTGATAGACTCTCCAGCCGCGATTTCCATGTTAGAGGGAGGTATCTCGTAGACGTCGATGGTCTCCTCGCAGATTGTTACGAGAGACTTTCCAACGACAGCAATCTAAGGCAATATATTAGGGAACATTTCGGGCGCCTGTGAAGTATTGCAGTCCTACTGCGTATGGGGCATCACGAATCGGCCATCTGCAGTGCGACCAGGAAGACGAGCTCTTGTCGATTGCACAAACGACTGCTTCCTCGAGGCTATCAGGAGTCACAGCTATGAATTGAGATGAATGGCTTAGAGACCGTGGCTCGAAGCTGAGTTTATAGCGCACAGCAGATGCAAAGGCAGGTCGTTCGGAAGAGGGGTAGATTTCGTGGACCTGTAGAAGGATTTCTGGATGTGTCGCATGGGGAGTACTAAGTAAAAGGACATAGAGTCCGCAGATAGTTTAACGGTAGAAGTTGGATTTCACCTGCTCCGCGAAAACATTCTAAAACCCTGGAGATCTGCTGTGGGCCATGTGCCAACTATGTGCATCGGTCTGTCCAGCCCAAGCGTTGCCAAGGGTGTCAATTTGGGGGGTGCATTGACGTTATGACCAAGATCCCAGAGCAATATTTGATGGGACTCATCAGATACGAGAAGATACCGCCCTCCAGGGACTAAATGCACACCATGGACGCGCACTGCGGGCCCATCACGTACGAGACGCGGTGTGAAGGACCGCGTCATGATAGGCTCTGCATACGCGTGATGTTTTTGAGTCATCTGGTTGAAGCGCCATGGAGAAACTGAAAGGTGCTCAAGTTCCCAGTCCTGCATTGAAGCAACTGGAAAAGAAGGAAGAAAAACACCATGTTCTATGCAGGTTTTCCGAGCGGCTTTGAGCCAGACATAGCGCTGCTTGCTTAGACGGTAGAGTGCCCTACACGTCTAGAAAGTGTCAGGTGCAATCCAGACGTCGGTAAGATTCACAACATTGTGCGTACCTCTCTCAAGGATATAATATCTATTGGTTCAATGTAGTGTGATATGTAGCCCCATATGTCGAGCGACCGCAGACATAGGCCAGAATTGACTTGCACATCACCATCTTCAGTTTCCGGGCTCTCATATCCTCTGACAGTTTGACTCATGTTCAGATTTTAGTTGGAAGATTGAACGTGAGGGTAACAGGGAGAGTCGATATAGCTCGACGCGCTAGAAATTTCGATTTTGATGGTGAGATAGGGGCACCTCCGAGAGCTCGGAGGATATGGCGTTTTCGTAACCTCATGGATTGTGAGCAAGTTCAAAGATCCGAGCACCAGGTATGTAAAGCAATAAATTGCTGCTTATCTTGTAGAGCTCTCGGCTTGGAAACTTGGGTCCCCGTGACCAACCAAATCCACGCCGGGCTCGCCCTCTGCGGTGAGTGTGAGTCCATACAGCCGTGACCACCGCTTCGTGCGCGACGCACGCCCAATAATCAGCCTCTTCAAAGCAGTCTTAATGAGCATTAGTCCTCGCAATATATAGGGCTCGCATGACTGCTGAGAAATCTTGTGGAAGTATGGCGCTTACTGCGGGTTTTCAGGGGATAATCACGCTTCTGGAATCGGCACCTTTACAAACCGGGACTCTCCACAATATATAAGGGACAGTTCGATTACCGTGAAAGTAAGACACAAGCCTTCTTTTGGATCCCTACTCCTACAACACTACTCGCTCATCATGCCTTCTATTCAAGGACAATGCCTTTGCGGCCAGACCACCATTAGCATCGAGAACGGCGATAGCTTCAAAGATCAGGTACGTATCACTCTTTATCTCTCGATTTTTCCTTCCATCTGACAGTTTGTAGATCATCTGCCACTGCTGGGACTGCAAGCAGACTTCAGGAAGCGCCTTCAGCGTGAACATCCTCGCTCCCAAGAAGGATGTGAAGATCGAGGGTGCCGTCAAGCAATACGACGCCAAAGCTGCTAGTGGCAACACTGGTGAGTCGGCAATACCCCTTTCCCCTCCGCTTAAATGGTACCTGAGTCCTGACGTCGATCTCCCAGTCAGTCGCGTTTTCTGCGGAAATTGTGGAAGCGCCATCTCGCATCTTTCGGTTGCTTTTGGAGAAGCTCAAGCCATTCAGACTGGTAACTTCAGGTCTTTCGCCACCGTTCCCATTGCTACCGAATGTGAGGGACATATGCCTATAATCACAAGGTGTCTTTTGCTGATACTAGCCCTCTTTTCTAGTGTTTGTCAAGGACCGCTGGACTGGAATTCCAGAAGTCCAAGGCGCCAACCAGCTCCAGACTGCCTGAACAAGTACTGGTTCTTGAAATTCGTATTAAGAAGCGCGTCTACCTGTACTTACAGCCCTTCGGACAAATGGAAGTGTGAAATTACCTACCTTCGAAGTAGAAGAGTTCCACACGATTGGAATGCTTCCAAGCGTGACCTTGTCAGATCCTCGAAAGGCGATTTAGGCCGAAGTATTATTGCTACAAGAGGCTAGAGATACATTAAGATGTTACATTTGGTATGCGTGGGCTTTGTCCATTGGTCGAGTCCGTTTAGTACCTGTTCATGTCCTGCTGGAACTCGCCCTGTTTGTGGCGCACATCACCTTCAAGATGCCGTTAGCTACCCCATCGTACACTCAAGACGTACGCAAGCTACTCACCAGCACGCTGTTGAGAGTAATCACCAGTCATGCCACCAACGAATTGGTCCTTCTTTCCAGCTGCACGCTCGGCGGTGCCTTGGGCATAGCTCCCAGTCTTAGCAGCCTCCTTCTCGGCGTGGCCAGCTGCGCGCTCCTGGGCACCTTCGAACTTCATGTTGGTAGCACCGAAAGTCTTTCCAACCTGGAAAAGCGTTCAATTAGAAAGGCATAATACTGTAGGGGGAGTGGGATGCTTACAGTCTCCTTCACGCCACCCTTGGCAGCGTGCATCTGGCCAGACATCTTGCTGGGTTCGCTGCTGTTGCCAGTCATGGAGTGGCCGGTGGTGGAATGGCCGGTGCCAGTGTGACCAGTAGTGCCGGAGTGGCCAATACCAGTACCAGTGTGACCAGTAGTACCGGCTGAGTGGCCAATGCCGGTGGTCGAGTGACCAGTGGAAGGGTGGCCAGTGCCAGTGGTAGAGTGGCCAGTAGTGCCGGTGGTGTTGTTAGAGGACATCATCTTGACTGAGGTTGAGTTGGATGGAGTAGTTGTGGATGGGATTGTGTGTGTTGATGAGGACACTGAGACGACGGTATGGCTTATATACCTTTGGGAGGACAAGACAATTTGGAGCCTTAGCCATTGACCTCGGCAGGACATGGCCAGGGCATGAATTCAGAACGCAGTACGTCGAGGGTTCGTGCGTCATGTAGAGCTAAAGGATGATCCGTCGTTGCGAGGGGGACCTAGTGGAGAGGCCCAGTCGACCCAATATCGCTCCTCAAGCACAATGACCTTTCGTCATTACTTCCAAGCTTTCCTCCCTACGCTGCATGAGCAGACGCGGCACGGCTTGAGCGCTTGGGACCGGATTTATGACGCAGAATCTTCAGCACAACCGCCGTCATGATAACGTCGTCTTGAAAGCCAAATTTTGCTTGGATCACGGCCTGGTATGGTCTGGATCTTTGAGAAGGTTTTCTTGCCGTGTTTCTGGGGTCGTATGCCGTCTACAAGCAAGGACGCGGTGGAGATCTTGCCAAGTTGCATGATGTGCGGGAGACAGGGGCTGAATGACGTCACCTTCCGGCAACCACTCGGCCGCTTCTGCACCCGTGCTGTATCACTTGCTTGGGCGCTAAAGTTCGACTTTTGAGCGCCCGTTGAAAGGTATGTCGTATGCACCTCACTAGCAATCAAAATCGATACAGAAGGGAGTTTGGATGACTCTCTCCGCCCGCCGTAAGCCTAAGTCCCTTCTGGTGGTATTCAAGGCATGCCCTGTCATTGTTTGAGAGTAAAATAGGTATCTACTCGCCATGTCCATTACTGCTAGAGGTGCTAAGCTGGTAGAACCGTGTCTTAGGTGGAATAAAAACGCCAGCATTCAATCATCTGTGCTCCTTTGACTGTGTCACAACCGTTGTTTTATGTAAGGCGGGCGTCCAACAATTCAGAGTCCGCGGCGCATGTTAGCCTCCTTCTACCACCACGACCGTCACCAGGGACAACACAGGGCGTCTCACATCTGCTTCAATAGATCGCCCTTTTAAATAATATCTACAGGTAACGGATGTGCTATGCGGCGGTTCGACATTTAGTTTCTGACCGTCTTACCAATAGCACCTCCTCTCGAGCCGTTAGACCCAGACTACATTGGAGCCGAGATCTCCAACTTCAAAACCTCGCCTTTTAGATTGAAAGGAACTGGCTCGTCTCCTATACACCTGTGTTCTTTTTTGACCCTCTCGGGTAGAGGCTCAGACGGCTCGTACGATATCACCATCCCCCCGATCCACGAGGCGAAATCCTGTGCCCCACTATCGCAAATAGCCCAGGTCGCCAATAGTCCATCCCAAACAGGATGTCGCTGAGGCTCAAACACGATCGTACTGCAAGAGAGCCGATTCACTCGATGGTGAGTGCTCGCTCTTCCTCGTTCTTTGCGATTTCCTCTTCTTTCTACCCGCGACCGATGGATTCGGCCCCGTCAATCAGCCATGACTCCTCAGCACCTTGGTGCAGATCAATTAGAGCCCTGCAAGGGAAGAAATAGATGGCCTATTATCAACTTGTACCATGTTCAGTTGATACTCTGCCGTCACGTCGATCCATGGTCTCTGACCCGGGCACAGTTTCTCCTGGATGTTTTTTCGAAGCCTTATGATACCTCATCGCTCGAGGCTCTTACTAACAAATTCTCCCCTCCATGCTTCCTCGCTTCGCCGCTTTCTTACTCATGCAAAACCTTAAACTTGATTGTCAACGGAATCGCGGTCTTCGCCGCGGCAATTTCTTTCGATCAATCTGCCTTCGCCTTGACCAACCCCAACGACGGTCTGGTTCTGGGAAAAGTCTGAAGCTGATTATGGGTAAGTTCTATCCTATATCTTGTTCGCCAGCGCCAAAGGTTACCTTGTTCCTCACGGAATTCAAGTGACTTTCTGGCTAGCATCTGCGGACTTGCGTCGCCCCTTCCATTCGGAAAGGTTGGGTCTCACTGCTCAGTGCTTTACCCACTCAAACTCTTATCAAACTGATAAACTGAAATCTGACTGTCCATTCCATGTCTACTCTATCGCGATCACGATCCTCCGCTTTCGCTTATAAAGGCCCTCACCTCGAGCTTCGTTCTCCTCCCAGAGCCCTTCCTCGGTGCCCATGCGGGAAAGGTCCTCCCCCGATTCCAGCATGAATCACGCCACCACTCCAAGCTCATCGGCTGCCCCTAGCCATGCGGCTTCGAGAAACCGCGACCAGCAAGGCTACTTCTCGATCGATTCTAGGTTGAGGCACAGCAACAGATATAGCTCTGACCACGGCGTCATGTCACCACTTGCGCCCCCAACGGCCCCATTCGCGCAAGGGAAGACAGGTTCTGGTCCCTCAGCTGGCTCCGTTCGGACCGACTCTCCAGGTTCCTCGATCGCTGGTATCAACGGAATAGTCCCTTCCCGCTCGGGGTCACCATCGAACATCGCGATGCTGAGTACCTCACCGAGCTCAGGCCTCGACTCTGGCAATGTCTCACTTTCAGTCAACTACCTACCAAGCAAGTTTTCGAGCTCTATGTTGAACAAGGAGCTCGATGAAAAAAGTGGAGGGACGAGAAGGAGGAAGGCGAGACGCACCGGAAAGAACATTGAACGGTTGCTGAAGATCCCAAAAATGGGAGGAGGCGTGGAGGCTTTCAGAGCTGGAGAATCCAGGATAGGCGAGGAAGAGGAAGAGGATTATCGGCACGGCATTGGACGCGACGTAGGTTCCACCAGAGGTTCCCGAGCGTTTCTCGCCGGGCTCATGTTCTGGAAGCGAAGCACCGTGAATAATGGCAATACATCCAAGTCGATGCACTGGAATCGCTTCAAGTCGGCCTTGTTCATCTCCAACGCCGTCTTGACGATATACTCCTTTTCTTCGTTCGTCGTCTGCCTGCTCCTCTGGTTCGACGCATGGACGCATGTCGATGTCATCCGTGTCGGTAACAGGCCCGAGCTTGTCATTTCCACCCTCGCATCGTCCATGGGACTCTTCACTTGCCTTGTTGGCTGGGCAGGTACCGTTACCAACAATCGCCGATTCTTGGCCATCTACAACCTCCTCCTATGGATCACCTTCGTTTTCATGATAATTCCTGGTTACATCACCTACAAACGACGCACCTTCAACCTCGAGGGGAAAATCAACTCCCAATGGTCACGCAACCTCGGCTCTATTGGTCGCCTTCGCATTCAAAACCAACTCTCGTGCTGTGGGTACTTTAGCCCCTTTGTCGAAGCAACTGTGTCGCAGGTGTGCTACAGTCGCTCTATCTTGCCTGGCTGCAAGAAGCCGTACTTGGATTTCGAGAAGGAGGTACTGAGAAAGTGGTATACGGCTGTATTCGCAATCGTGCCGTTCCACGTCATCGTGATTGTGGTAGGCTTGCTCTGCTCGAATCATGTCACCTATCGATTTGGGAAGGGAATGATGCCCAAGAGGTATCGGCTCAGCATGGGGAGCATGGCGGTTATCATGGAGAACTATGCACAGTACGTATCAATGTCTTTTCCTTCTCCCAGAGTTTTATGTTAAATCATCGCTTTCAGGCAACTTGTAGAGCAGTACGGAACTGACATAGCGTCAAGTGCGTTTGCCCACTCGAGGAGCCAAGCGAAACTTTTGTGTCAAGACTTAATCCCGACTGTGGCGTATCTTGATCACATTGGGTCTTCGAAAACCATGTTGGGGACTACAGCCAGCCAAGAGAAGGGGATTCGATGAGTGGAAGAACGTATCGGCTAGGGACCATTAAAGGGGTTAGGGAAAAGCGCTGCAGCTCTGAACTCCTTGTTGGCTCTAACTTCTGGTCAAATGCGTGTTGAGGAGCACTGGATAGCAGGAGGGTAGATATGGGGTTCATTCGTCCGATATAGATAGGTGCCAGAGCTAAAAAGTGGACCCTTTAACTTATTGTCTATGAGATGATACATCACTTGAATTCGGCGGTACCACTAAAATTATTACTCGACGTCTTTAGGCCGTCTAACAGGACTGAGGACACCCTAGGCAGTATTCTAGAATCATTCCCTAAAGTTCTGGCTATCTCCAATCCGTACCAAAGAAAGCGAAAGATCTATTATTCATAAGACAAGGATGGTTGCAGCGTCAACATCTCGATGCTTTAAATTTACGATTCAAACAGAGCCTTGGATACAAACTTGATAGGTCACGAGTGCATTTGTCAAGAACGAGACTGGGATACAAGGGTTATATGAGGGTATAGTGAAAGACAAATGGATCAGCAGGGCTAGTGTAAAGGCGTGTTCCTGAGTACGACATGCTCTGGTATGCTTACAACGGTGCGAAATAATCGATGATATGGATTTCATGCTTTGCATCGCCATCGTCATCGCCAAGAGGCATAGCAATAACCAATCGCCCCGTAGCAAAGCACATACTACTCACTGGCAGGAACCTCTCGAGGCACGCATATCTTCTTCCAGTCAAGTGGACCATGCTGGGCCTCTCCAGGGTGGATGAGAATTGCTTCTGGGGGATCTTGTATTTCAGCAGGATCAATGCCGGGAAGCTATTCTTGGCGAGCACATAGAAGTGATTCGCACTTCTCCATACACGGCTGGAAGCGCAGCAGAAAGTGTTGACATTCCTGCCACGTTTGCCAGTGACAAATTTGCATTCACCGGATTCCACAGGAATCTTGGACGGGAAAGCGTCACTGCCCGATGAAGGTACACCTGTGACCTGGTATAGACGGAGTGTTGGAATGTCGTCCTGCGTAAGCAAGGGGCAAAGTAGGTGCTCCAGTGCAGGCGCTTTCCATCCGTCTGTCGTTAATGAGTCCATGTCGTCGCGGCTTGGCTGCCATAAGGTTATCCGTGGTGGGGAGACAGAAATAGTAGATCCAGGAGGTGCACCATGCTGGCAGTATTTTGGGATTTCAAACACAAGGGCTTTGCCAGCAGTAAATGCGACAAGGCAGCTTTCAAACAAAGTGATCTTAAGAGGTATCAGTCAGAGTTCCCTGGTACATCTGGTGCCATATGTGCCACTTACATCAAAAACCTCTAAGCCGAGATTGATTGATTGGCTGGGAGGGGTTCCTTGGACTTTGGGGGCTTTGGTGTAGATTAATTGAACATCTTGAGAGCCTTCGACCGTACAGGCTAGAGCATAGTGAGAGTGGGCAAGGATCTGCGGTTCCTTTTTCAGAGGAAAGCTTAGAGTATGATGGAACTGAGGAGTTTGTTTTTCAGGGTAAACTTCGTAAACTTCCAAGGTGAATTTTGAGTCTTGCCTTCGAATTCGAGAATCAGTATCTTGACCTTTACAGACAACATAGGACCTGATTAAACTCACCAGAAGCGGCACACTTGGATTTGGATCCCTTTTCTGTCTTCTGTGGGACAGGACGGCCACCAAGAGAAATTGCACTGAATCGACAGCTGTGCAACAGGAACCAGCTTGTGGGTGACCGTCGCATTAAACCCGAGGTCCCAGAGGTAGACACCCTTGCGTTTGGTGAAGGTGATCAGGTATCTGCCCCCTGGCACCAGCTCGAGTCCATGAATTGAAAGCGCGTTCTCAGAACGACTAGGCCGAGGAGTGAATGTCCGTGTCCAATGCAGAGGGACCTCAGGGCTTTCATTGTTCTTTGAAGCCCATGTCTCAACACGGGAAGGAGACGTCACGAGATGTTGTAAATCCCGGACAGACATATCCTTGGTCGCCAACGGAAATGACGGCTCGAAGAGACCAAGGTCGATGCAGAGCTTAGTCGCGGCTTTCAACCAGAAGTCGCGCTCTTGAGTCATTGTGCGAAAGGCTTTACATGTCTGCAAATCAGCCATAAGGTGGTGAGACGCGTGACACAGGTGGCATAGCAAAGACAAGGGAATGTACCTTCCCCAAAGACAAAATGGCCACAGGATCAGCAAAAGACATAGTGCGCCGCAATGTTTCAGGCGGGAGGCAATGCAAGAGCGCACGAGGCCCGCGAACTGGATTCTCGGACAGCGAATCCTCCACTTTTACGCGCGACATGGTTTGTGATGGTGCTGGTTTGAATGTCAAGCGACTCGAGGATCCGGAGAAGCCAACTTTGCTCGCGATCGAAACGCGTCGGCCTCTTTTGTCCCACCTCGTGCCACGCGACAGGGGCATCTTCTCCCAAAGGCACGGGCGGCTAAGGGCGGTGGAAATGCCCGACCATTAAGACCGAATCTCCTGAGATTGGGTTTGAAACATATGAATTAACCGGTATACCCATAGAAGAAACCCCATATTAAATACGACATGCATGATTAAGATATACCCGTCCCTTCAAAGTCCACAAAATACTTAGGAAAAAAAGGCCATAAGATCGTACCGTTCCAATCAACAAGGTTGTCTAGTCATCGTAGAACAACCGAGGACCTAAGAAGTCCACTATCCGAAGCTCTCGACGAACGCCATCCGACATACGGGACTCCTCGAACGACACCATTCGACCTGTAGCATAGCAGAAGCTGTGAGGACTGTGAGCGGAATACTTGCTGAGCTTCATGTTTACCGAAGATAGTGGCGCAGACGTCGATGGAGCAAGTTGGCAGCCAACTATCGCAAGCTGACTCTGCGGCGCCCGGTAGCTGATACAGGTCATGAAGAAGCGACCTGTGGTAGGACTCCTCCATAGCTGATTGTTTCCTGACGCATAGATACTCGGACACTCGGGGAAGATTACCGAAGGAAGAGAGGCTGCGACAGGTAAGATGGAGGGAAGCGCAACTTCCTGTGATTCGCGTAACGGGAGAACGCGATAAGCCTGGAGGTGAACCGATTTTGTGACAGTGTCTGATACGAGCAAGCAGAGGACATGGTCGTTGGTGGGATGTTCAAGCCAATCGGAGGTGTGTAAGAAAGAAATCTTGCTGTTTTCTGGTCGCGGTAAGGTTAGTGAAGGCAGGGCGTCGGAGGATGGGGCTAAAGAATCGAAATCTCCATCGCACGGATACCGAGGTCGGGCTTCCATAACTGTGATGTTCTCGCTTTCCAGCGCCACGAGCGTTGTTCCAAACATTGCAACCTGCGGTGGAGTCTCGTCAGTCGAGATCCCAGGTAGTGGTAACTGCGATAGATGATTGACGCACTGCTTCATAACCATGCTTGGTTTGCCATTTGTGGGCCAACTTCTGGGTGTAATCCCACACGATCACATTCCTTCCTTGTTGGAGAACGACCAGATCGTTGGCTTTGGAAAGAACATCCAAAGTTTCTGTCGATCTCCCCCTCGCTACAGAGACAAAGGATGGCTTCCCGGACGCTGGGTACAGCTCGTAGATCCCTACATGATTGGCTGGGGATGCGCCATAGCTCGTTCTAAAGAGGCCCAGGCCATGTCAGGCACACTCGACTCAGGAACAGAAAAGCGTGTACTTACTCTGACCAGTGACAGACCACCCGAACGCCGTGCCTGTCAGAGGTGGGTATAGGCGGATCCATTTCCAGATCTACAACCCCGGATGCAAAATGCAATGAAGCCAGTGGGCGCATTCTCGGGGGAACTGCAGCGTTGTGGCCTAGATCCCATAGGTAGATCCCGTCTCCGGTGTGGTGGGTAAGGAGGAAGCGGCCTCCAGGAAGTAGATGCAGATCATCAACTTCCATGTCCAGCTCATCTCCCGAGTGGTTTCGACAGAGGGACATGCACCGTGTTTGAACGGGCCTCGCTGTTGGATTGCGGTCCGATGAGGAGGTGCTGAGGATGAGTTTCTCCATTCTCGAAGGTGACAGTGCGAGGTGCTCGAGTTCGTCAAGTGACAATTTTTGGAAAGGAAAGGAACTGGAGAGGAGGCCGTGACTTTGGGTCATACGACGTGCCACTGCGAGCCATAGAGCGCGTCGCTGGGTCACTTCATAAAGGAAGGAACAAGTCTGGTTGATAGGTTCAGTGGAGGAGGCCCGACAAAAGAGTAAAGACGCGCTTACCTTTCGCAGTGCGAGCAGGTCGTATGGCTGCAGAAAGGCCGCGATGATGAGCCATACGTCGAACGACCGAATGCACGTTAGTAGAGAAGGCGTTAAACGTGAGATGCATTTTGAATGCATGGTAGCGGGATGAACAGCTCAAAGGAGGGGATGACGGAAGGGTCGGGAAATTAAACGCTGAACGGTTTTATACTGGTTTGGTATACTCAGATACCAGAAGGGGCTTCGGTGTTCGACATCACGCGGTACTTCACAGATCCAGGCTTCCAAGGAGTTGGTATTACCCCACAAGTGGTTGTTTAAAAATAGCGATCGAATCGGGCGTCAAGGTGAAAAGGTCGTGTCTGTGGGTTTAGTTCCGTTGATGAGTGAACAAGGGATACAATCCAAACATTGCCCGTATCGGGCCCTGCATAACTCATGTCACCCGTAATCCGCCTCTCGGGTCAGAAGCAGCCAATCTCTCCCATCCCATGTCGTCGCCTATCCGGGCCATTTACTGGGTTGTCCCCGCCCTCCTTCAACGCGATCAATTGATAGGTCCGCTTCGAAGGACACACCATCGACTGAGATCGGTTCAAGATCATCACGCAGAGAGGATGGGGGGAGACTTCGGTTTTGCTGGCATCCTCTTCTTGAAACCGTCTGCAGCCTTTAGCTTCTTCGCCTACATAATTGGATACCGGGGAATTGAGAACTGTCGTCAATAGGGTTGTTATCCCCAAGGGTTCCGAGAACGCACCGTATATGGGGGGTAACGGAATTTGAGGAGACCTTCCAACCTGTAGATCGACGTTTGTAAGCCACATGTTTGGAATTTGGTGGATATAAAACGCAAAAAAACGCACCAATTGGGGGAGTCGATGCTACCCCTGAAATGTGTAAACATGTCAAAGGTGAACTTTCCGGTGTGGTTCCCGTCTACGAAGGCGGGACATGAGCAGCAGCGCGCTGAAAGCAAAGAAGAGCCTACATCCACTGGGGCCAGTTCCTCCGAACGGAAGCCCTTCAACTGTAGATGATGTCAGTCATGGCCGCAAGTAATTAGAAAGTCAGAAGACAGACCTCCCGGGAGAATGACGACTTCGTTGCAAGCAAAACCACCACTGTGTGTGCTTCGGAACACCTTGTCCTTGACGGCTTGATCTTGGGCGAAGACATAAAGCGCCAACGGGTGGTCTCTAGAAGCGTCGATCAGTAAATAAGGATCGAACGGGCGCCGATGGAAAATGAACCCACCTTGCATTGACAAACCTAATCGCCTCATCAAGGTTATCCACGGCGATAATAGGTAGCAGCGGACCAAAGATTTCACTAAGGAGCTGCTAAGCCACTAGTAGGGGCTCTAGAAACCAAGAAAGAACTTACTCTGACATCAGAGAATCGTCACCTGGAACGTCCTTGATGATTGTCGGCGCGATGTACTTCGTTTCGGGGTTGGTCTCCCCTCCGACGACGATGGTACCCTTTGTGTTGTCCAAGAGGCTCTTGACGCGGGCAAAGGCTTGTGGTGTTACAATCCGTGCATAGTTGCCTGTCTGCGAAGCCTGTGCATCTTCCGGGAAGAACTCCTCGTATCTACAATCAGCCCGTAAGCATCAGCTGTGCGGGAGAAGCAAGCAACATACGTTTGGGTCAGAGCTTCTATCAGCTTCTCTTGGAAAGATCTTGGGACGAGAATATAATCAGGGGCTACACATGTTTGCCCAGCATTCATAATCTTGCCCCAGAGGATACGTTTGGCGGCCAATGAGAGATCGCAGCTAGGGTCAACGATGACAGGCGACTTGCCTCCGAGTTCGAGTGTGACTGGCGTGAGGTGCTTCGCAGCAGCAGTGGCAACGATCTTCCCGACTCGGCCACTTCCGGTGAAGAGAACTAACAGCATGTAAGCAGAGAAGGCTCCATGAATGATGGCGTTTTAGAGCTCACTATGGTCCCATTGCAATTCAAGAACTTTCGTGGTCTCCGGAACACCGCCGTTCACCACCCTGACCAGATCGTGATCCATATACTTGGGCAGAAGCTCAGTAATCAAGGAGCTGACAGTCGGGGTTGACTCTGGCAGTTTCACCAATATCGCGTTTCCGGATGCGAGTGCTCCAGCAATGGGCCCGATCGTTGTCCAGACCGGGTAGTTGAATGGTGCAATATTGAGCAATATTGAGAACGACACCTTTAGGGACCTTGTGGACTTTGGGCTTCATTGCAAAAAAGTTGATATTGAAGGATGGCGTGTCGGGTTGGGCCCATTTCTCGACGTTATTGTATGCCTTCAGAACCTCCCCGACCATTGAATTAGTCTCGATACTTGAATAATGGTCAGAAAGACGCGGCCGATAAAGGAAACATGAACAAACGCACAATCGGGTTTCTATCACTGGCCTCCCCATATCCTTGCTCAAGGCATCTTCGAACCTGGCAGCATTCTCTTCGACCAGATATCCGAGCTGCAAGAGCTGATACTTGCGATATTCGATCGAGTTGAGCTTCCCAGAATGAAAGCCCGCCCGTAATTCGTCTCGAATCTATGAGGAACAGGGATTGTTGGCGGCTGTTCTTGACAAGACGTGACGCGTGACAGAGGACTCAGGGGCTTCACCTTCGGGATTTCATCAATTGGCGTGTAAACAAGCTCCGACATTGGAATGGGTTCTCGAGTGGTAGTGTTGGTGGGGGTTGAGGAATAAGAGGCTATAGGCTCAAGCTTTCGAAGTTGATACTCATAGCGCAGTCGGTTGCTGAGGAACCCTATCACCGACACCCAAAGATTGTAGCTCCACGCAACGACGCCTCATTTCGCCAATCTGCACGCGCCTGTGCAGATGGGAACCTACTAACCTTGATGTATATTTGTTGAGTGGGTTCAGACGCTGGTACGAATTAAGATGCTTGAGTTTCAACTCTCAAGTTAACGTTCAGCGTTTCTAATTACATAGGGTAGAGGAAATGCTAGTGCTGTGTAGTGTGAATCACAAATGAACGAGCGCGGGAATCGAAAAGAACCTATGGCGTAGGGCAAATAGTGGGTGTAGTTGACCTTGAGACCGAAATGCTGCGAGTAGAAGCATGGTCTTCCTCGTAATACTCCGCAAAATCCTCAGGCAACACTGGTGTGGTGAATCGAGGCCGCATAACTCTAGCTCGGGCCTTTGGCCGGCTGTTAGAACTCGGGGGAGTTTTCGCTGGCCTACGGGCTTGCTCATCTTTGCGCTGTTGGTGACGCCGAACACCAACGGTATGGGCAAGCGATCCTACAGGGGGCGCCGAGTAATCGCAAAGCAACCCAAACCTCAGGCACGGGCTATGCAACGGCTGGGTGTGAATGAGCACGTCGAGAGAATACATGTATCACTCACAGACAAGGTCCATCATCCTCTAGTTGGCCTTGAGATGACCAAGCGTTGGGATTGCGATCGCAACGTATCTTCTTGGCCTTGCAACAGTGGCAGGCGACTCGCCTAACTGCCTTTACCCCTGGAACGCTGGTACGACGCCTTGTTGTGCGAGAGCCAGGTCGAGTTTTAGGTTTCGGTGAGCGTTTGGGAGGAGGCGGAGCAGGAGGTGGCTGGGAGACATCCCTTGGGTCTGGAGTCTCGGATGTGAGCCTTGTCCGAGAGTCGACATCACCAACATCTTCGAAAATCTATCGAAGTCAGCAGCGCAGAAAAGGGATTGGAAATGACACAGCCTACCATTAAGGGCCTTAAGGATGGTGGCAGACCAGAATTGAGCTCCTCATGGTGCAGGGGTGACTCAAAATTAGGAATGGCAGGCAATGCGACCCATTCTGCTGGTGCAGGAAGGACTCTCTGGTCAGACCGAAAGTTGGTACTTGCATCACAGCCTGCGCCTTGTTCTGTTCTTTGGGGTGGCGAGCACTGCGAGGGCAGAGGTGTGGGAATCTGGATGTTTTCATAGTAGTCTAGACACGAGGAGAGGAAGCCCTCATTAAGGAAGTCGCGTTCGAATACGGAGGAGAAGAGCTGCGCTGGCTGAGTGTCTTGCCAATATGCGGAATATGATAACCTGTTGTTGAGGCTGGCTCCGTAGCATGTGGCAGGACCAACCGGTACTTCCATTACGAGGCGTCGACAATGTTGCAAAGCTCTTAAGGCCTCAGTGATGAAGCGGCTGTCAGATCAGAGCCGGTACTATCGTCCGTCGCTGACCCGAAGATGAAACCAACAGATGCGAGGGCTTTGAGCCAAGTGCTGTCAGATGGGCGCGAATGCAGGAGTGAATAAAGCTCGAACGAAAAGCAGTGGTGCATTATATTCGTTGGCAAATCCTGGGAAATCGAATGAAATGACGGAATGAAAGTGTGATGCCCGATCGCCAGTTGTGGTAATGAGCAGCGCCCGAGCACAATGTAGTTTGCATGGCTTTAAACCTAAAACCGAGGCGGGGAGCAAACGTTAAGTGAAACATTATACTCTAGGTATTGGCTTCTATCTGTGTGTTTGCTACGCTTAAGGAGCTAATAGAACCAAGGGAGGTGACCCTGGTCGTTAGTCCTTCAGGTCCTCTAACAGAAGAATAGCCCCTATTCGAGCAACGCGTCGCGTTACCGATCCGGCTGTCACAGGCGTGAGTGCGCCACCACGGACGTTGCCAGATCATCTCCGCCCGCACCCATGAGAGCATTCACTTCACACTCAAACGACGCTTGCTCAAGCCCTTACGCTGAATTGGCTGAAATGCGTGGCCCACCCCTCACGGTTTTCTCTTACCTCCGGTCAGTGGATGTTTGGGGACATGTAGTCAACTTTGTGGACCCCCGAGACATCATTTCAATTCGAATGGTCAGTTTTCTTGCAATTGAATATGCATTCTTTTGTCTGATAGGCTTATAGACCTGTCACGCTCTCTACGAACTGTCTCAGCGGCCTTCAATATGGATGCAAGCAGCCCGGAATGCATGCTGGGACAACAGCCTTCTGTCCTCTTCGTTCCCATTCGAGAAGATGTCAATGGGTGACCTGGAGCATCTGGCTCTATCACCCCATCGCTTCTGCAAGATAATCTCAGAGAACCATTGGGCCACCCGGGCCCCGGTTCAGACAAG
Organism: Coprinopsis sp. MPI-PUGE-AT-0042; assembly: GCA_020736565.1. NCBI lineage: Eukaryota > Fungi > Basidiomycota > Agaricomycetes > Agaricales > Psathyrellaceae > Coprinopsis > Coprinopsis sp. MPI-PUGE-AT-0042. The sequence continues at coordinate 1,081,307 of JAHBOF010000001.1, read as the reverse complement.
AATCTTCATTCCCCGTGCGAGCCGTTCAGAGGGTACTCTCCCCATTGACACTGTCCACCTTCTCCCAGGAGGCCGGTATCTCGTTACAGGAACTGACAACAAAGGGCTGTATCTTTGGGACCTTGGTCTTAACGCTGACGTTCGTCCCTGCTTCCTTCCTATAGCCCACGCGGCCGTCACCGCAGACTTCGGAATCCATGGTGTGATACCGACCGAGGACAGAGCAGGCGTTCGCATTGTTTGCAGTCTTGAGTGAGTCCTGGCTGCTTAATTACTGAAAATCTCTCACTGGGAGATTTAGCGAACAAAGCAACTTGAATCCGGACGGGTCTCAGTACTCTCTCCGCATCTACGAGATATACCCTGGATTGGCTTCACCTCACTTCAACTGTACCAAGACGACCAAGTTACGCCACAACTACAAGGCCCTCGCTGTGTCAAAGGACTACATCGCACTTACGCTGGAGGATGGCTCTTCCAAGACACTGCATGTCTACAACGTGTCTCAACAGCCCCCCTCTTCGCCGACCTGGACCGAATGCGAATGGGGGACGACAAAAGAGCTGGATTCTGTGAGTTAACTTTAGCTACAATCTTTACAACTGCGGCTGACTCTATACATAGCTCGCTATCTTTGGCACAACTATTGTTGCCTCCGACTCTGTTGGTGTCCACGTCTTTGAACTCCCAACTCCTGGCCAAGCCTTGGCAACTACCGCAATCGTGAACGCCCCAAAGCTGACTGTAAGGCGTCCGGTTGGGAATCGCCCTCTGGGCTTCCTCCACACCTCGGATTGGATTATACCCAACCAACAGCATCTATTGTGCCTCGTTCATCCAGCCGAGAATGGAGATATCAGTGAAGAAAACACTTCACTTCATCTCTTCCGAATGGAAGCCCTACAGCCAACCCCAAACTCTCCTCTTCCATCTTACCTTCCCGTCGCGTCTGGTGCTGCGTTCAGCGTTACCGGAAGCCCGTCCATCACGGTATCATTCCCCAACGTCTACAGAGGCGGTTCTCTGTGGCGAACATCAAACCACTTCTTCCTCATGGGGCCGACAACGTCGCAGGCACTGGTCGCTGTCAAGTGGGAAGTGCCAGATTCGCCTAATCCTGGCCCGCGTCTACCCACACCAAAAAGGATCTTCCTTACTCACGACGAGCAGCTGGACACTGAGGGCATGCAGAGGGATTCTGTTAGCATGTGCTTTGGAACGGGAAGGCTTGTGGTCGCGAACCCTCTTGCGCAGGACGACGAACCTAGGTGTGAAGAGATTAGGATCATAGATTATTTGGCCCCCGCTTCCTTCTACTAGTTGGCAAGTTAAGCTATCCTCAGAGTCCTCTCTGTTGAGAAGAAGAAATATATTCAAGTTTGTACGAACAACAGTCATAAAGTGGAGAACTGCATTCCCAGGATCACCACAAAAGCGAGGAACATTGGGCCTATGACAACCTTCATCGGCCCTTCTCCGTTCCTCGAATAATCGTGGCATAGGTACCAACCTCGGGTTCGAAGGGGCAGACCGTCGACGTATCATGCTCCGCTTCCCGAAAGGCGGATGGGAGATGATGTGTGCACACGCTGTATCCCCTGCGACGGACGTCATAGCCGTGACTGCAGTGTCACAGGAGGGGACTCGAAAGCAGAACTTGGCAGTTTGAAGGATATACGTCAAAAGCATGACGGGGGAGGTAGGTAGTCTGCAACTTGGATCTCGACCTGTGGGGCAGAGCCGTCCAGAGGGAGACCGAAAGCCCCTCCAACGACTGTGACTACTCGTCCGCTCGAAGGACAAATCCAAACAAAATCAGGATCTGGGCGACAAGGAGGCTTGTAGAAGACTGTAAGAGCCTTCATGTCGACAGACTGAGAGCAGGTGCTAGGCGGAAGGGGGATTGCAATGAAAGCGATTCGACCGCTGGGGTCAGATACAGGCGTAGCCCTCCAAATGAGATGCTCTTGTCCGCACCACATCGACATCAGCGTCGGATAGCGAGGCACCCTACCGACAGCGGTGGGGCCCATGAAGTTGGCGCAAGCGCCTTGGTAAACTGGTATCTTCAAGGGGAGAGTTTTGTCAAGTGGAATCCCAGCGGGCACAGCCTTTGTCAGGTAAACCTCAACCTGAAGTGGGCCACTGGGAAGGTGGGGCGAATCCTGAGCCCCTTCAGGCCACCCATCGTCTATGACCCCAAAATAGGAGCTGGGATTGATCCAAGAGATTGCTTGAAGTGGGAAAGAGTTCCCAATGGTAGGGGTCCGGGGCTTGATGACCAGCTTTGGTTCGTTCGTCGTTGTCTCAACGATCCAGGAACCTCCGAGAAGGGGTTGCATGTCGGGCAGGTTATACACCAGTAGTTGAGAGCCACTAAAAAGGACCAGTGCCGATCCCGACGGCGTAAACTTGACAATTCGTGAATAAAATCTCCACAGAAAGGTTGAAGGAGCGAACTCACGGAATTAGAAGGAGGGGTTGTCCACTTGCAGCCTGTGTTGTCGCGGAAGTTCCAAACGTTCATCATGTCCAACTGTGGGTTGAGGCCTGATCCTTCAATGGTACCGAAAATGACAAGGTGACTTTCATGTAGCGCGCAATAATGCGAGTCTCTCCCCCAAGGATCAACGTCGCCAGTAAGAAGGCTCGCTAGGAGTGTGAATTGAGGAATGTCATGGTGAGGATAAATCTCTAAGACTTCGAGTTGCCGCTGAGTATCGGATCTGGGCCCATGTCAATCTTTACAGATACACGACGCAAAAAGCCACGCACATGATCATGTCGCATATCAGCAATATGCCCTTTCCATCAGGGGTGGGCAGAGGGTCTCCGAGATGGCCATCCAGGAGGAATGGATAAAAGGCAACAGCATCAGCCCTCGCCGGCCTCGACGCATTGTAGCCAAGATCCCAAAGACAGATTCCCACCCAACGCGTGCTAGTCAACAGGAAGCGACCGCCCGGCAGGAGAGAGGCTTGCGAGATTGCGAGGGAGCCGCCGACTGGGAAGGGGTTTTTCGGCGTGAAAGACTGAACGCGTCCTGGATTGATCGTGGTATTGTCATTCCGACGCATAAAGTTTATAAACCGATGAGGTGCTAGCGAAAAGTGCTCGAGGTCACCGAGGGGCATGCTGTCCAGGGGTAGCCACTCAAGTGCAAGGCCCTCAGACGCACAAACGTTCTCAACGGCGCGAATCCAGACGATTCGATGTCTTGAGAACGCGTTCAAGGACTTTGAAGTCTGATTCACATACATCGTGAGCCTCTGTAAACAGGTTTGACTGTTCCAGTACACACCTTTCTGAGCGCCATGATATCCTTGGGTTCGAGAAAAGACTGAACGGTGAACATCACATCGGCGATAGCAAAGCATCTCGTCTGACTTGCAGTCATGGCTGTCGTAGTAGCGATCGACAGGTTTTCCGTGTATTCCCTGCTCGCCTACTTCAAGAACGGGCAAAGCAGGACAACAGCGTCGAGCATGAGGGTCGCATCCAAAGGTCACAAAACATTACGGGACCTTGTCACACTGTAGACATCAATCCGTGATGAACGGGGATTGGACCCACAGGCACCGATCCGTCGCCGAAACGGAAACGAGCTCTGGCCAATAATTGTTCCACCTCGAGAACTGGATTTTTATGTCGACCAAGGATCCATTTCCTTGACGGAAGATACTTGAGACCCTCATCCTTATTAGACCTGAAATGGTGAACTAAGCTCGCTGGGACTCGCTGTCACTTTTGCATCAAAAGAAGGATCATGGGGCGTGTTAGATCCACCGGAAACAAGCATTCCTGATGGAAAGGGGTTTGGGCCATCTGTTGTTCTGGCCTTCGGACTGGCTTTTTTTCTTCGGTCCCTCTTCGTTTCCTCTCTGTCACCTTCTCTCGTTTCTCCTGCCTGTGCCTCAACCAACACTCTTTTGGACCTACGGCTCGACTCATTGTCATACCACTTTCCGCCATTTACATACTCCCGAAGCGATCCGCGCTGTCCAGAAGAAGCCAGCGCCACTACAGTAATTAGCCCCTGTTTCCCCCACATTTTTGGACGCTGGGGTGCGATACAATGTCTTCCAGAAGGCGGAGCTCAGACAGCATTGACATGCAAGACTCATATCGACGCCACGACTATTCTCCAAGCCGAAGCTATAACTCTGGAAAAACCAGATGGTTGAGCAACCGGAGGTTTGTGACCATGGCCGTTATTGTCACCCTATTCTTTGGTTCCGTCGGACTCTTGTCTTCCAGCGGTGGTGGACTCAGTTCGAGGTGGCAAGGAAAGCAGGAGGAATTGTCAACTGCTGGGGAGGATGGGAAGACGAAACCAAATGCCACGCTGGCCAGGGTAGAGTCGGAGTGGGATGCTTTGACTGTGCTCAACGGACCGCCGACAGTGAGGCTTAAAGGTGAGTTGGCTTGGCTATACCACGGCTCTTCCGTTACTTACGTTGGTACTATAGATAACCTTCGCGAAGGCCAGAAATACATCACCACCTTTTTATCTGCCGGCTGGAGTACGTCCTACTTTCTCTGACCGTCATACCTCCTCACTCATACGTGTTACACCTAGCTAATGATGTTATGACCTATGTATGTTGCCCTTTCTTTCTTTCTTCCACGCTCCTTTGCTTAAATTCACTCCAGATTAATCTCATCTACGTGGGCGTCCTTACCGACCGAATACCCATAATTGGACCATTCGTACCAAGCCACCTTCCTCACGACGTTGGCACTATCCCATTCGATGAGGTATTCGACCTACCTCGACTCCAGGAAGAAATGAAAATGCACGTTGTCCAATGGAGCGAGGTCAAACAGAATACTAGCGAGGAGTATGACGGGCTAGGGTGTTGGAATACCTGGGAAGTCTCGACGCCGAACGATCACAAACCAAGGTACAGTCCTGTGCCCGACCTGTTGAAGCTCGGTACGTCTCTTAGTCCCTTTGGACTCGGTCTGCGGAAGCTCACTCTCATATCTACCCTCTATGTCAGATCTCTCATATACCAAGGCACCTGATCACATAAGGCTCTTCCCAGACGCCTCTAACGAGCCCTTTCTCAAATTCTGGGGTGTCGCATCTTTGGCGTTCCCAGAGGCGAAGAGCCTATACGCAGGTGAACCTCTAGAGTCCCCACACTTGGGTCTGAAGCTCCCGATCGACGACCAGTTGATGTGCTATGACTACCTCTATTACGCCAGTGCCCTCGTGGTGAGCATTCTGGCTCTTTGCCCTTGCTTCGTGAATGACTGACCAGTTGGCCTAGCCTATGGAATACGACCATGATTTCAGTCCTGCCTGGCGCGAAGTAGGCCAGCACCTGCATTGGACACCTCGGTTGAACGACATTGCAGACCAGTATGTTCGACGTACGCTGGGAGTCGCAGATGGAGAGAAGACACCTACAGTACGTGCACGTATTCCTTTTAGCGCAGATGCATCAGAACTTATCATCCTATTCTTCTCCCCAGTGGATTGGAATCCATATCCGCCGTGGAGACTTTGCCAACATCTGTACCATCAACCTCAACGAAACCGACCTCACCAAGTGTTTCGCACCTCTCTCCACCATCGCTCGTCGGGTCGACGAAGTGAAAGCTGAACTCCTCGAAAAGAAGGGGATCGTCGTGGACAACGTGATCATGACGAGCGACGAGAAGGACGAGGAATGGTGGGAGGATGTGAGGAAGCTGGGCTGGAAGACGGTCGACCACAGCAAGACGGACGAGACGTACGGCCGTTGGTATCCCGTCTTGATTGACGCGGTTATTCAGGGCGGAGGTGTGGGCTTTGTGGGCACAGACGGGTCGACAATGTCAATTATTGCGAGGAGGAGGGTGGAGACATGGAGGGATGGGGTGGCTCGCATTGTCAAGTGGGGGAATCCTGCTGCTGACGAGCATTGATTATGGACCATCTAATTGCTCTGCCTTGAGGACTGGTTGCGTCGATCTATCACTGACTTTTTGGTTTTCCGGCTGCACTATTACTGCTTTCCGCTCATTTGCTTTCACTTTCATTTGTTGTTTTACTAGGAGCAGGGCGTCGGACGAGGGGTATCTATACTGTAATATACACATACAGTACATGGACTTTACAACAACACTGGGTAGGTATAACTTACATACGTATGTAATGAATGACGTGCTTGCCTATTGAAAGTCGACTGGTAAAGGCTAGTGTTGTTGCGCTCCTCTCAGGAGATGGAAGCCAGAGAGGAAGCAGATCATCACTGTCACCAGTAGACTGATAGTGGCTGGGTGTGAGGTTAGGGACGATGCCCCATTGCAAACTGTACATTTCCATCCTGTCGTTAAAGGAAAGTCAGTTTCGTTCTCCCAATTCAGGAACAAGGCGCACCATCTGCCAAAGCAGTATACGGCTGGGGAGTGTACAGTGCAAATTGCATGCCTGTATCAGGCTTCAAATAGCCTGGCCTCTGCCTCGCATCGAATCCCTCGTCTCCTGCAATCATCAAATTGCACATTGCCTGAGGCAGCGGTGTATTTGGATGGGCTTGTTGGTAACTATACATATCCCAAACCACCTCTGTCGCGGTCCCTGGCAGATGCCCATTTTCGTCTGGCCCGACAGGGTAAGCGTTACCGCCTGCACATGTCGCTGAGATGGTGAGCGACGTCGGTTGTGCGAGGACATAGGTGAAATTCCAGCCGAACGTGATGGGGTTGTTTGGCGCAATTTTATAGTAGGAAGTGGAAAAGGCGGGTGGTTGTGTGAATACGATTTGGCCGGCTGGTGCGCTCGGAGGGATAATGCGACGAGTGGTCGAGCTGGACGAGGAGCTAGGGGCATCATCATTATCATTATTGTCGTTGTTGTTTCCGTCATCCTGATCGTCGGCGGGAGGATTGGTCTGGGGTGGGTCCTGGTTGCTCGACATGATTAGGGGAGGAAATTAGGGAGGGGACAAGGCCGCTGGTGAGAGACGGAAGACAAGAGAAGAAATTGCAGGCATGTTCGTAGCCTGGGCATCCTGTGTGACTGGCAACAAATGATGGATCAATTATAGCCAATGTTTTGGAGCGGAGCGTGCGACCCGGAAGCAGTGGTGCCTATTTTGCCGGGGTAGAACATGGAGGCAGGATACAAAGGCCCGAAGGGCGCTTAGAACGTCCTGTAGATGTGCCTAGAGGGAGGTGGAGAGCTTAAATTGCAGATCTGAACCGGCGCTGCAAGAACCAGAGCAATGCTGGGCCTGCCTAGGCGAAAGTCTCTAGTGACCAAAAATCAAGCACCGGGGGATCCAAAGCTGGGCCTAGAGTACCTTTAGACTACAGAGAGGTTGGCTTGTCTCTTTCAACATGTTTCAGTCAAGTGGAACCTCGAATCCTCCTCAAACAGACGACTAAGCGCCCAACGTCGTGGCGGTGCACTGTGCTTGGCCTTGTATCGATCCCGCGACTGGCATCAACAAAGCACAAACTTTCCGTGCTTGAGTGGTTGCAGTTGCACAAACCTCCAAAGCACATAACCGAGGCCATGGATACCCCACGACGCTCGGGATCTGCTGCACTCGACGCCAAGAAGGTCAAGCTCAACGTCAACCAAGGCGCATCCCCCGTCGACCCCGACAATGCCACCGGAAAACGCAGCGAGCTCGAGCCAATACAGGGAGGGGATATAGGCAACCTTCCAAACGAAGCCGGCTCGTCCTCAGGACCTGCGACCGGGTCAGGAAAGACTCGGGTGCTGAAGGACAAGGACGATGAGGAGGGAGGCGGGGACGCTGATGTGTCCATGGCAGAGGATAATGAATCTGGGGACGACAATGACGACGAGGACCCAGCCCAGCTCGAGGCGACGCGTCTGAAGCTCGAGGAACAGGCCCGCAAGTACCTGGCAGCGCAGACGCATGAAGTCATTATCCCGTCGTATTCTGCTTGGTTCGACATGTCCAAGATTCATCCCGTTGAACGACGCGCGCTGCCCGAGTTTTTCAATTCGCGGAACAGGTCCAAGACGCCGGCGATTTACAAGGATTACAGAGACTTCATGATCAACACCTATCGCTTGAGACCGACGGAATATCTCACTGTCACGGCATGCCGAAGGAATTTGGCTGGAGATGTGTGTGCTATCATGCGCGTCCATGCATTCCTCGAACAATGGGGCCTTATCAACTACCAGGTGTGTATCATACAGTTTGTTGGAATTGTAATGCTCACAAGGCCTCTTAGATTGACCCTGAGCAGCGTCCAGCGGCGCTCGCTCCTCCTTTCACTGGCCATTTCCGTGTCGTGCTCGACACCCCTCGCGGGATGCAATCCCTTCATCCTGGGACGCGCTCAACAAACCCAGCTGTCAATGGTGGCTCAAAACAGCCACCTACCGGGTCCGCCACACCAGCTTCTCTCGAGCTACGCTCCAACATCTACCAAACAACCGCCAAATCCTCTCGCGCTTTGAGCACCGCGGAGGCAACCAACCTCGCCAACGGAACCGCTCCGGTCAAGACCAACGGCAGCGCAGCCAGTCCAGCCATCCATACCTGTGACACCTGCGGCGCCGAATGCACTCAACTCCGCTACCACTCCCTCAAAGACAAAAAGTACGAGATTTGCGGCCCCTGCTACCTCGACGGCCGGTTCCCCTCGACCATGTTCAGCGGGGACTTTGTCAAACTCACCAATGCCGCCTCCACCACTCCCTCTGACGATTGGTCAGATCAAGAAATCCTACTCTTGTTGGAGGGTGTCGAGATGTACGACGATGATTGGACAAAGATTGAAGAACATGTCGGGTCGAGGTCTGCTCAGCAGTGTTTGCGCAAGTTTTTGGAGCTGCCGATTGAAGATCCCTACCTCAACACGGAGGGCTCGATGGGCCCTTTGCGCTTTGGCCGGATACCGTTTGAGCAGGCGGATAACCCAGTCATGAGCGTTGTTGCGTTCCTCGCTGGTGTTGTCAACCCAGCCGTTGCAGCTGAGGCTGCCAAGACGGCTCTGCACGAGTTGACAGATGGTGGAGCGAAGAAGGCAAAAGATGAGGAGGGAGACGAGTCTGCTGATGCTGAAGCCTCAAAGGAAGGCGAAGACGACGATAAGATGGACGAAGATGCCGCAGCTGCCAAGGAGGGTGGAGACAAGCCCGATGGCGAAGATGGCATGGCCGTGGATGGCGCCTCTGGCTCGGGAAGCAAAAAGCCAACGCCAGGCATCCCCCACTCCAAAGTCGTCCGTGCCGCCCACCTCGCACTCAAGTCCTCCGCGAAAGCAGCCAGCACCCTCGCCTCGGCTGAGGATGCTCAAATCAAGACGTCCCTTGCTCAACTTATCAAACTCACTCTCACCAAGCTTGAACTCAAGATGTCAATGTTCGAAGAACTTGAAGAGATTCTTGAGGAAGAGAGGAAGAGTTTGGAGAGCGCCAGGTTGGCCTTGGTCAATGAACGACTGGGTCTGAAGAAGATGTTGGACGGTGTCAAGGCGGAGCTGGCCAAGACGGGTGGCATTGTTCAGCCTGGAAGCGCGGCAATGGCAGCGCTGAACGCGCCTCTTGGGACTACTGGGCAAGGGGCGGTCCCTACAGAGGTCGGTCAGGGACAATCGTTCGAGGGAGGCAATGGACCGAACCAGGATGCCCAGATGTTGGCCTTGAGCTAAACGCGGTGCACTGAGTGACTGCTATCTCGTTCTTCTTGTTCTATTCTACTACTTTGTTGTATTCTTTCGACTATGTACTGATTTCCATTTCTTTGCGAGCTCCGTATAGCGTACCCTGCCCTTTTAGAGGCCGAATATTTGATGACCTCTCGCTCCGGCAGCGGGCCATCCACAGATTATTTCAAAGCCGTCACTATTAAGTCGCCAATCGTCCTTGAATTCAACTTCTCCCATCAGTGAATCATCCCCCATTCTCTTCACTGTACTTGCCAGTCCTCGGAGTAGCGTTTATGTCTCCAGAACAGCCCGAGCTGTTTGATGGTGCTTTCTGGGGGCGATTATAGCCTCGGTAGGTGTCCAAACTCTCATGAGTCGAGGACGCCAGGGCGCGCCACACTCGATGCACTGCCGCATGTCTCGGATGTTCCCCTCAGGCTCGTCGTCTGCTGCATGTTTCACGGCAATGAAGTATTTTTTGCCGCATCGATTCTTTCTTGCTTTTCACAGAGCTTCCACCACAATTCCACGGCGTGTTTACAATGTCCAGTCTTTCGAACAACTCTGGAGCTTCGTCCGAACCCGAGGAGACGGACACCCGCTATCAAAACCTTGGTGTTCGTCGTTCTTTCTCTGCATGGATATCTTATCGTGACAGTGAATCTCCCGCAGGATGACCTGGGCACCGCCCTGAGCGAAAAATTCGACTATCACGGCAACTTCTACTTTGCCAAGAAGCTCAGCGACATTTATCAAGACACCTATGAAGCCCTGGCAGACCCAGAAATCACCATCGAAAGACTTGGGAAGATCCCGCTCCCTCTTAAAACAAACAAGCAAGCCGATAAGATTATCCAATTTGCTAGACAAGCCCCGTTCGGCAAGGGTGAAGAAACGGTTGTCGATACCAAGGTCCGGGACACCTGGGAGATTGATGGTTCCAAGATCACGATTGGCAACGCAAAGTGGCAAGAAAATCTCGAGACGAAGGCGCTTGACGAGGTTTGCAAGGGTCTCGGTGTCGATATGACCAAGACCAAACCACGCATGGAGCTTTACAAACTACTGCTCTATACTGAGGGGTCACAGTGAGTCGTATGCGTATACAGTATTCTTCTAAAAGTAAACCTCCTTGCTTCAATAGCTTCGCAGCTCACCAAGAGTAAGCCAATTACTCGGAATTGGGATCATTGACCGTGCTAGACAGCTAACACGCACTCTCTTTTAGTACGAAGAAGGCTGAGGGCATGTTTGCCACACTCGTCGTTGATCTACCTGCTCCCCACACTGGGGGTGATGTTGTCGTTTCCCCCTCTCATTCTGGGAAGCGACAGTGGATCAGCTGGAATATTTTCGACACATGTGGAACGTGCATCTTGGCCTGGTACACGGATGTCGTTCATGAAGTCGAACCCATCACTGGTGGCTGCAGACTCGTACTCTCCTACAACCTCGTCCACACAAAGCCTGACGTGACCACTCCAACCTACCAGCCCCCGGTTCCCGTGACCGACGATGTCAAAACTGCCAGGCTTCGTGAGGTCCTTGAGGGGTGGGACCAAGGCAAGTATTCGCAGAAGGTCCCATCGAGCCCAGGCGAAGGCGACTACAAACGGCCAGTTCCGCCATTCTTTGCCTATGTCTTGGATCACGACTATAGCGCCAATGACCTCGCCTCGGGCGCTTCATGTCTGAAGGGAGCCGACGACCATAAACTCTCACTTCTCGCTCCTCTGGCCGAAGAGTTCAACATTAAATTGGGGCTTGCGAATCTCAAACACGAGATGCAGGGCCCGGCAGACGACTACAACAAGTACGAAGAACTTCAGTCGGTGCGAGCATGGGAGCGCAAATGGGAAAAGGAGTCCAACAGAGACGAAGAACAATCCGGGGACGACCAGGCCTCGACCGATTACGACTCGGACGAAGAGGAAGAGGAAAAGGAAGAATACACCGGCTCTGTGACCATGATCCCAGGGATGTACGACGACCTGATCTACACCTTGAGCAACTTTTATACTCTCGATGGGAAACTGCTGACTGACAGCGCGGTTGATACTGGCAATGACGAAAGCAGGAAGAGTAAAAGGCAAAAGGTCAACCATAATTTAAATGAAGTCGAGTTCAACTATCGTCATGGGGTTGTGATCCCAGAGGATGCTTTCAAAACGGAACGCCCTGACGAGGAGCAATATGAGAAAGGATACATGGGCAACGTGAGTGTTATACTCGTCTCCTGCGTCGATAACATTAACACTTGATTTGGGTTCTAGGAGTGTGGAGACTTTACATACTGTAAGTTCTTTCTGAGTTTTACGCCCGAGTGTTGGGACTATGCTAACATATATCTAGGGTATTACCGTGCTGTTGTGATCATGTATCACGAACGCGATGAAGCCAAGACCCTCTCCACTCTTCGCGACGGCTTTTGAAAGTGATTGCATCGAGCTGTATGGTACCTTCATGATCAGGGGTGTAGTGCCCGTATTCCTTGCATCTGTACCATAATGTCTTCCAATTGTTATGGTTGAGTTCGAGAATCTGTCTCACATGAAGGTCGCGTTTCTTGAGGACGTACATAATTGCTACGATGAAATACATTGTTCGCCGTTCTCGTCGTGAATACATGGTCTGGCGTTTCGTGAATGGTCACCGATGCTTGTACATCTGAGGATATAACATGGGTGCGGTGCGGAGAGGCTAAGAGTAGCTAAACGGTTCAAGAAAGTCAACTAGCTCTATCTTTGCAATTGTTTTGATCACTTATTCAGTAGGAGGCCCTGAATCTCGAATGTTTGGCGATGAAAAGCCTGCCTGTCAAAATGCATAGTCCAACTCGGTTCAATTCACGTTGAAATCCCAATATGGCGTCAACAGCCGTTCTTTGACCAAAGAATTGTAGAATGAATAGTAGATATTGATTCTGGCTGTATAAAGGAAGCATCACTGTATTCAATACACGGTGCCTATCAGTGCTATAAATCCTTCAAAGGGGATGTTGGGAGACCATTCTCGTCTCCTGCTTGAATCTAGTTCTCCGCAATTTTCGGACGAAGAGGCGGATCAATCGGCATCTCAAAGCCGTCCTCCGTCATTGAGCAACCCACGGTCGTGTAGACCGACTCACACTTCGACTACTACTACGACAGTAAGCTGGTTCTGCTGAATACAATCAGACAATACTAATGACTCTCTGGGAACAGACATAATGCTATAAACCATACAATGGTTCTTCAAATCGTCGAAACCGTCTTCAGGTCCCAGTACTTTCCCCGAAATTATGTCGTGCCGATAGCCATTGGAATCATCGTGTGCATGGTCATACGGGCCTTTGCTCGAGGCAAGACAACGACGAGAGAACGTAACCTCCACGCGAGGACGATCCTAGTGACAGTGAGTATCATGTTGGGCTGTTCATTGGGGCACTTGGATTGACCACGAGGCGTCTTTTTGCAGGGAGGATTCACACCGCTGGGTTTGACGCTACTGCAGTCAGTAGCGGAACGAGGGGCACACATCATTGCTCTCTCGCCAGACCCCGTCGATACTGAACATGTTTCCATCATTATCGACCTCCTACGGACTACAACAAAGAACGAGCAGATCTACGCTGAACACTGTGACCTCGAATCTCCCCACTCTATCCGGGACTTTTGCACCAAGTTCTTAACAGGCAAAGAACAACGGCTAGATGCTATACTCTTCATGCACGAGTACAAGCATGTCGGGGCTCTCAGTTGGCTGAGACGGAGCGGTAGGAAGGCTTTACAAGACGCCGAAGACCACAAGGCCCGAGAACGGGGCTCACTCGCAAGTTTCTTGATCACAACTCTTCTCCTCCCAGCTCTACTTGTGGCACCCGTCGAGCGAGATATCAGGATTATCAATGTCGTCAACCCCTTCTATGCAGCAGCCGCAGGACCATCCTTCCACGTTCCCAGCTCCAGCTTTTCTTCGTCATCCACTTCTAGCAAGACAAGCAACAGGACGCGTTCAATTATCGTAGAAGAAGGAACACGCTCTCTGCGGTCGATCATCCTCACTCGACACCTCCAGCGGATCCTTGACGCTCTGCCCAATGCCTCCAAAGCGCAGATACCCAAGGCTGAAGAAGGATCGAGTACCGTCCCTGTCGTATCGCCCAAACTTCAGAGGTCCAACATCGTCGCAGTTACAGTGTCTCCTGGGATCAGCCGCGTCGATACCATCTCCCAGCTACTCAACGCCGACTTGTCGTTGGTGACGGGAGGAGCAGGGATAGGTGTGACCGTGAAGGGCGTGTTGGTGTACCTGCTCTTGCAGCCAATCCTGAGGCTGGTGACCAAGACTCCGGCCAATGCTATGCAAACAATCTTGCACGCCTTATTCTTGCCCACCCCTTTCAAGCATTCAGGATCTGAAGAACAGGACTCGGAAAAGCCACCAACAGATAAACCTTCACCAGCGCAAGGGGAACAAGAGCCTCCAGCACCAGCACCACGGCCCAAATCGACTGCTCCTCTCGAAGTCCTCAAACCTGGCGCTTTATACCGCGAATGCGCCGTTGTCCAACTCAAGGTCCCAACACCCACAGCAGAGCAGCTTGAACAACTCAAACAGCAAGACGAAGCCAAATCGTCCAAGAAGAAATCCGCAACGAATGGCAAGGCCAAGGCTGGCAAGTCATCGCCTAGCGTGGAAGAGGTTTTGGACTTGGAGCAGGATGAAGAGTATGGAGGCGAAGTCGCAGGACGGTTGGTTTGGGAGGCGTATGAAGATGCTTTGAAAATCTGGGAAAAGTCTTCCCCAGCTCCTCCGCCAGCACCTGAGCCGCCGAAAGCCTCGTCGGCGGGTACGTCGGCGAATGGAGGGCCAGGACTGAGAGCAAGAACGGGGAGTAGGTCGATTGTGGAGGTTGCAGAGGAAGATATGAAGGACCCGTATGCCTGACGGTCGAACGCTTAGCAGGTTGTGTCGGGTGCGGGTTTCCTGTATAACTTATCGCGATGCCTAATCACACCCTTCTGTAATTGACATGCACATCCTCGATTGCAGGTGAAGGAAGAGGTTGAACATCCATAACATCGAGAGAGATGGGGTAACCCACGAATCCACCTGACGTACTGCCCACACGTTGGTGGAGAGGACATACCAACGCGTGCCAAGATGGTATACTTGTCAGCCGTTCTAATGCAACTCCCAACCGACTCCAAAAGCCCACATTGTCACAGACGCCCAGACTTCAAGCAGTTGTGGATGCATGCACCGGGTCGTATCAAGCCAATAACAAGCGCGTTCTCGGGCACCACTCTTGCCAAGGCAGCGTCCATCTCCTTTGTCCATCGTTCCTTGGCTGGGAGCCTTGGCTCTCCCCCGACCATGTGTGTTCTTCGATGGTATCCCGGTCTATCTCAGTCTGGAGTGATATGATCCACGCGAAGGCGATACTCATTCCCCGCTTTGTGCGGCAGGATTGGGGCAGGCACTAGAATTCTACAGCATCTCACAGCAGTCTGGGGCGGATGGAACATATGCCGATGATCCTAACCAGATAACGCCCCTCACATAGCGACATAGTCGACGGGCAATATCATCACACAGCAATGAATGGAAAGAAGCACTCGACTGTCAACTTTCAAGAAATCACCGCCATTTTCCCTCAGGTCATCAGGTAAGGAACAGAAACGCGAATCCATTCTACATACAATACAGGAAGGAAGCACGAATGCTTCGCCTCCGAACCCGTCGTATCATTACGCCCGTTTACAGGCAGGGCAACTAGTAAAAATCCTCATGGAGTTGCGGTCGTGAAGAACTCAAATAGAACAAGGCAATGCAAGAGAAGTTGGCAGAAAATATGACGAGTCTTTACAGAGAATCCCAAATCTTTTGCAAGCGGGTACGTGGGCCCTTGGCGGCTTCTGCAGCGAGGAACACCTTCTCTTCTTCGTCAATGCGGCGGAGACCGGTGACAAGGTCAACCTCAGCTGGCTTGAGTTGCTTGGTCTTCATGGAGACCTTGTAGCCCAGCCAGAGAACGAAGAAGACAGGGATCGCGATGTAGTTCCTGTTGGCAAGAGTAAGCTTCGTTGGTAGCCCAAGAATAATGAAAGAAACTAACGTGATAAAGTTGGCTACGTTCCAAGGGAGGAAGGTGTCAAAGCCCTTGAAGAAGGTGATGATCACGGTGGAAACGAAAGCGAACCAGTTTCCCCATGGCTGGAAAGGCGCCTTGTAGGGCAAGCTGTCTCGCGAGATTCCTTGTGCCTTGAGCGCTTTCATGAATCGCCTTGAGAACAAAAGGTGAGTAAAGATCCTCCTCTCCAGAAACACAAGCCAACTCACATGTGGGAGTAGAGGATGGTCAACCAGGTCAGGGCACCGAAGGCGGATACGAGGTTGACGAACCATCCGAAAACTGTTGGGTTCTCATCAATAACCCGAAGATTGACGCATTCCACCGGAAATCACGAACCCTTGGCTCCTGAAGAGGCGACATTAAGGTAAACAAGGAAGCAGAAAGCCGTGCACAACAAGAGGGCTGGCCATGGGACACCCATTCGGTTGACCTTCTTGAAGACAGCAGGGGCCTTCCCTTCGACAGCCAACGCGTACAAGGTACGAGAGCCGATGTAGAGATCAGAGTTGGCGGCACTGAGCACAAAGATGAGGACGGCGCCGTTAATGACATGGCGCAACGCGTTGATTCCGACCTGTGAGTCCAGGAGGTCAGTGAAACGTATTGTGGGGCAGGAAGCAGTGTTGACATACCAATCCGGCAGCAACGACGAAAGGACTGGCAGCAGCTCCAACCTTGGATTGAGTAGCAACGAAGAGCGTCTGGTCACCACTGGGCACAATCAAACCAATGACGAAGACACCTCCAACGTAGAAGACGAGAATACGGAAGAAGGTCCCTTTGGAACGAAAGCAACACGGATGGTAAGTTTTGGTTTCGTAGGTATAATTGCAGGATTACTTACTGCGAATAGCTGTGGGGATGTTCTTCCTTGGGTTCTGTGCCTCTCCGACCGTGACACCGATAAGCTCCGTCCCCATATACGCGAAGAGGGCATTGGTCAAGGTCGCCCAGAATCCGAGGAAGATGGATACAGAGGTGTCTTTGACTTGGTCGAGGAGGTATTTACCCATAGGTCCATGTGGTGCTTTCCAATATCTGAAGCCAATGCGGTCGCGTATTGGATTTCCACCTAATTCAACAAGATAAGTCCCTGATGCACCCAGCAGCGGGAGAACCATGTGCTAACGGACCTAGATCGATGATAATACCAAATAGAAGCAACCCGATAAGCGCGATAACTATAGATGCATATCACGGTTAGTTGAGGAGCGCAAACTGAGAGTTCCGCAGTGAGGGTAGGACATACCCTTAATACTAGAGAACCAGAACTCGAGCTCTCCGAATACCCTAACGCCTAGCAAGTTGACAAGGAAGATGAATCCGATGAATAGGACTGAAAGGGTATCGGTTAGTTGCCGTCTTGGCGGGGGAAGGACTGGACCCGGGACTCACTCATCCAGGCGCCAATGTGGACATCCCGGCCTTTCTCCCAGTATTGGACGACGACGCCAGCAGCGTTGATGTTGTTGGGCGTCACGATCAACTACGGGTACGTTTAGTTTTGCTCCTGTGTGAACTCAGTTGGGTGATTTCAGGTCACGTACGTATTTCGCGAGGTAGTTCCAACCGACTGCAAAACCGAGCGCGGGGTCAACGAACCGGGTTGCATATCCAGCAAAGCCCTTCTTGTGAGGCAGGTAGGCAGCCATCTCTCCGAGAGATACCATGACGAGGTAGCAAACGAAACCGACGTATGAGTAACCGAGCAATAGACCGAGTGGTCCACCTCGTCGAAGAGCAGTACCCGAACCAATGATAAGACCAGTTCCAACTGCACCACCGAGCTATCCGAATAGTGAGTACATGGGCGGCAATCCAGGAAGAGCTTGTACTCACCGCAATCATGGATATCTGACGCGCCTTGAGACCACGGTGCAGTGTGTCCTCTGCTTTGGGATCATGAAGGGTAAGGTCGAGCTCACCCTCTTCCTCATGGGAAGACTGCGTCTCAACCTTCTCGATGTTCTTCTCGTCGAGAGACATGGCCCTAGCACGGGTAGTGGATTAGGGGAAAGAGAGGACACGGGTCAGGGGAAACGACCGTATTGGCCCAGGTTTATATAGCACAGGCTATCGTGTGGATATCCACATGGTGTGCTTCTCGACACGGAATCAAGGCTATGTCAATGGCAGATGGGAATAGATTATGCTTTCACAGACCTGGCACCATGCTGCTTCTTTCTCATTCCCATTTCACGACCCCGCCGGACCCAAAGTAAAGATAGGGGCATTTTGATCGTTTGATATCGCTCCCACAGTTTTGTCGTGTGCTCTGCGAGCGATTGACGTTTTGGCGCTCGCAACCACATGTCCGCAATCATGGCCACAGATCCTATCAAACATCCAGATCTTGAGTGAGGTATCCCCATTATTGCCTCTCCACCGTCCAGCAGGAAGCACAAAACCACTGCGATTTTCGGTGGTCACTTTCATTATGCTCTACGACAAGAAACTACAAGATGCTCTTTGTGGGCTGGATAAGGGTCCTCAAGAACCTCGGGAGTGAAACCAGTCGTATGGCTTCAAACCGTGAATGCATGGCCAAGAGGAACGCAACGACTCGCCGATAACCCTCTACACTCCACCCTCCCCATGCTCTGCTAGTTCCCCTCTTCGACGATGGTTGTAAGGAAGTCGACGATGCGAATTTCGGAAGGGCCATACCCTCCAATGAAGGTGTTGGCATATTCGTATTGGTATTCGGGGTCGTCAAGGTAGTCATCAGAGTCCTCCCCGTAATCGTCTTCCCCCTCAGAGTCGGATATGTCGAATCCATCTTCATTGTATCTGTGTCGCCTACGGTGCCTGCGCTCCTGGCGCGCAGCTTCCTCTGCGGCTTTCTCGGCAGCAGCATCAAAGCCAACTGGAGGAGCGACGACAAGCCTCCCCGAAGCGCAGCACACGTCGATCTGGTCCAGGGACACATTTCTCTCGGGGTACTTGCCGTGTGCGGTCAGCATGAGGACATCTGGCTTTGGGAATTGGTGATCCCAATCGTAGCTGTCGTGCTGCGCCAGAACTGGATCGACATGGAGGGGGTACTTCATCACCATGATCTGATCCTCTGGCCAGGGGTCGCCGAAGTCGTCCATGGCCATCGTCTTCCTACCGATGACGAAGAAGTGGGTGGGGCTTTGCTGGAGAACGTTTCCGTGCTTAAGCTTGACGAGCTGGCGCTTTTCCCCCGTGATGTTGCGACCTTCTGCGGTGCTTCCGCGGTACACAGCAAGGCTTGCCTCAGGTGCCTCCGGCAATCCCTCCACGTTCCAAAGGACCATGCCTGTGGTAGCTTGAGTCTCGGTTACGCCATAAAGGGGACGCAGCTCGCATAGTGTGTGTCGCTGGCTGTGTTCGACCCAGTCCGAGGAATGGAGGACCTCCGAGTCACTATGACGCAGGTCTTCTCGACGAGCAACGCTTTTCTTGGGAAGTTGCTCGTCTTTATCCAGGTCAAGTTTGAGAGTATGCACCTTCTGCCTAGTTGGAACGACCAGCGTGTTTCCAACGATTGCCATAGACTAAGACCAACAATCGTTCAATCTCAACGTCACTGCCATGGAAAGGATATGCTTACCGAAGACACACCACCTGGGACCTTGACCCGGCGACACGAGCGAGAACTGTCTGTCGCATCGATTGAGTAGATCGTGACAGTTTCTTTGAGATACTGCGAGACGGCGATATACTGGGATGATTGGGAGACCTTATCGGCCCTCTCCTTGGGCAGCTTCCACGCTCTGACTTGGCGAAAGGCCGGTTCCCCTGAGACTGGCCTGATCTCATAAACTACCAACTTGTCTCCCGAGGCCAGACTGTGGCGCAGCTTAGGTCAGTATTTCCATAGCTCCGGCGGAACTGAGCACGTACCGAACGATGCATCGAACGCGTACTCCTTGACGATCCGGAGTTGGCGTGGCCTGATCGAGATAAAAGCAAGCCTTGGACGATAGACGTGCGAGCGGGAGCATTGGGAGAGATGCTGATGCGTTGAAACCCAGGTCCCAAATAAACAAACCAACTGACCGCGTCCAAGTGAGTAGATATCGCCCTCCTGGCAGAAGACGGAGGGAATCAATATGAAGGGTTTCCCCTCCAGGTTGAACTTTCGGATAGAACGTCCTGGTTCTGGCAGGAGGGCGCCCCTTGAGGTCCTCTTTAATAGGCTCGTTGATGATGCTAGCAAACCGGGTCGGTCCCAAAGCAAGTTGCTCTAGTTCGAGCCGCGACATCGTCAGGAACGGGAACGCCCCTGAAAAGAGCCCATGGTCTGCACAGACCCTCTTCGCGGCCGTTATCCAGATGCCACGATGCTCAGAGACCTCGCGAAAAGTGGAACAAGTCTGTTCAATGGGTTTATGAGAGGCGTGCATCGACAGATTCCTCGTTACCATACCTTGCGCAGCGAAATGATGTCGGCAGGCTCCACGAAGGTCATGATGTGCATCCACACATCGCCGCTGTTGGCAGCGGAGGTAGGGACGGTGGAGGCTTTGGGCTCTCCTCCTTGTTGGACAGACATCGTCTTGAGGAGGATGGGATTCAAGGTCAAGAGGTTCTTCGAGAAAACTTGCTTGCTTTATATCGGCGACAACGGCTATGACAGCGGCGAATCTAAGGTCACCGAACGTTACGTCGTAATAGTTGTGACACCTAGGAAACTAAGACTTCCGAATTGGGCAGGAGGCCAGCCAAACGGAGACACTGTGCCTAGAGCCTGGGCCTTGCAAAAAAGATGCTCAAACATCTTCTTGCGCCATGGAGAGCAGTGTGTTTAAACAGTAACTCGCTTCCCATTGGCTTGAAGTACTATCAGAAAATTAGGCGGAACTATTAACTATGTGTACCTAAACAGCAATGACCTTGTCACACTGATGAGCGTACTATCATGGCATTGATCAAGCAGCTACAAGACAAGTATTCGATAAAAGGGGTCCAAAATAAGTCTAAAAGCTCGAGTGATGCGACACCAGGCAGCGGCTTGGCCCAGTGCTCCTTCATCCACTTCAAACTCAGCACCACCTCAATTAGTTTCTCTTTGCTTCGAAGGTGTGAAAGGTATCAAGAAAGTCGACGATACGGATTTCGCAAGCTTTTTGAATTGGGGGGGTAGCGGTCGTCGTCGTCGTCGTCATTGGAACCCTTCTTGCTGACATTGGCCTTCTTGTCTTGGGCATCGTCGAATCCAACTGGAGGGGCAACGACGAGCCTGCCTGACGCGCAGCACACGTCGATCTGCTTCGTGCTCACTTTTTCTTCCGGATACTCGCCATGGCGGCTCAACATGAGCACATCTGGCATAGGAAAGCGAGTGTCCCAATCCCACTGTGTATAACTCGTGTGAAGTGCAAGGGCCGGGTCGACGTTGATTGGGTACTTCAGTACCATGATTTGATCTTCTGGATATCTTCCCCAGTCTCCCTCGGCCATGGTCTTCCTTGCGACGACAAAGAAATGAGTGGGGGTGTGCTGGAGAACGTTCCCGTGCTTGATAGTGACGAGTTGATCCTTTTCACCAGTGATGTTCCAGTCCTCTGCGGTGCTCCCGCGATGGACGAGAGGGTAGACTTCTGACGATGTCTCCACGTTCCAAAGGACCATGCCTGTAGCCGCTTGGGTTTCGGTGATCCAGAAGATGTCGTGGAGCTCGCAAAGGATGTTTTTCTTATCGCCTTCGACCCAATCTGGCGAGTACAGCACGTCCGAGTCATGGCGATCCAGGTGCTGTCGACGAGGAGCGCTCATATGTGGAATGGGCTCTTTGTCATTTGCAATGAAGAAAGAGTGCGTATTTTGGCAGGTTGGAACAATGAGTATATTTTTGACAATCGCCATCGACTAATAGTCAAGGGCGTCGTTTAGCTGGAGTGCCTAAATGGGAGGATAGCACATACCGCGGAAACTCCACCAGGGACTGTAACTTGACGCGTAAAGGATTTAGCGTCAATAGAATAAATCGTAATCGTCTCCTTCATGTACTGCGCCAAAGCAATGTACTGAGGCGACTGCGCAAGTTTGTCGGCACGCTCTTTCGGAAGCTTCCACTTGTTGATTTCTTGGAATTTGGGTACCTCGGACGCTGGTTGGATTTCATACACGGCCAGATCTTGTCCATGCCAGTGTCTCGACGGTGGGCTACCGTATGATGCCGTTAAGAAAGGCAGAAAATGCTTCATATGAATGATCTCACTCACCCGCCGATGCACCGAATACGGATCCCACAACGATCTGGCGCCGGCGTGGCCTGGTCAAGGTAGAAATACGCCTTCGATGGGAGATGTGCTAGCGGAACCTCCGATGGAGGTGTGGACGCATTGCAACCCAGATCCCAGAGGAACAGGCCAATCGTTTTCGTCCAGGTCAGGAGATAACGACCTCCTGGGAGCAGTCGAAGCGAGGAAATGTGCAGTATATCCCCTCCTGGCTGAGCCCTTGGGTAGAGAGTCCTAGTGGAGGCGGGAGAGCGGCCCTTTGGGTCCTCTCGAATTGGGGCACGAACAGAATCGGAAAACTGGGAAGGCGCCAGAGCAAGATGCTCGAGATCGAGCCTCGTCATTTCTGGAAAACGGAAGAAGGCCAAAGGGAGCCCATGGCCAGAGCAGACCTCCGTTGCCTTCTCAACCCAGACGAAACGTTGCTCAGAAACGTTGCGTAATGCAGAGCAAGTCTGTCCCGCAAATGTAGGTAAGACTTCACGACACGCACATCAGCGATACCTTTTAAAACGTACCTTGCGGATGGCAAAAATATCGGACGGGTCCAAGAGACTCAGAATACGAGCCCATACATCAGTGCTTTCAAGGAAGGAGGCGATGGCGGCGATGGCCTTTGTCTTCTCCGCGTTGGCGACAGTCATGGGTGAACGAAGGCAAGGAATAAGCTTAAGGTTAAGATGGCCCTCCGACATTCTCTCGTTTTTATACCTTCTGCGAGAAACGTGACAAGGTTGATCCCTACGGTCACCTGAATCTAAACGTCACGTCGTCAGTGCTTCGGTATGGCACCGTTGAGAGAGCAAATACTAGTTCCACTTTGGGAAACTGGACAGCCAAACGGGGAAACGGTGCCTGAGTTGTCCTCAGACGCCCGATCAGATCCAGCTACACCTAAGCCCAAAGAGAGAGGTTATGGCCTCCTGTTAGGTATTCATGCCTGTTTTGAAGCGATGAGAGGAGGTGTTTGGTGGATATAGCTTGAATGATGTTGGTTGGCGTACTCGTTCAAGGAACACTGCACCCGAGCAAATAATCAAGCAGATCTTCGGCGTCCATGACCACAGTTCTAATTGTAGTCGTTCTACCGTTCTTCTCCAGATTTCACTTACCCAATTAGTTAGATATCAACGTGGCCCGTACTACTACCAGGACCAAGCTTCGATGAAGACTTCTAATTAAAATTATAATGATGCATTTCGTAAACCCATAACATAACAGCGCTCAATCGCAACTCTTCTCAAACCATCAAGCTATTAATTGCTATGCCCGCCATTTCCTCTGGAAAAGTATTGGTAACTGGTGCAAATGGGTATGTGGCTATGTGGGTTGTGAAGCGTCTCCTCGAGAGAGGATACTCTGTCCGTGGTACAATCAGATCTGCAGATAAGGCCCACTACTTGAAGGAGTATTTCAGCGAGTATGCCGACAGGCTAGAGATATTCGTCGTTGCGGATATGACCCAGGTGTGAGATCTTAGTGAACTTGCTCAAGTATGCGCTGGCTGATGTCAGGAAGGATGGGGCATTTGACGAGGCAGTCAAGGGGGTCGACGCGGTTCAGCACATTGCTTCTCCAGTTGGGTTAAGATGGCTGAAGACTCCGAAGGGTGCTCTATTCGTGCTTATGTTTTTGCCGCTCTCTAATAACTATCCATAGAATTCATTGATCCTGCTGTCAGCGGAACCGTTGAAATCCTCAAGAGCGCGTCAAAACATGGGTAGGCACAGTCGCTCAGTTTGCTCACGCAGTTAAGAGAACTGATAGGACGCAAGACATGCACTTAGGAGAATTGTTATCACATCCAGCATGGCGGCAATACTCGGCGACAAGGGAGGGGTGCCTTGGACTGAGGATGATTGGAACGATGACGCCGTAAAGGTTGTGGAGGAGCGCGGTGCAGAAGCTGCTGTACTCTCAATGTACGCTGCATCAAAGACACTTGCTGAGAAAGGTAAGATTTCCATCGACTTTGTTGGTTTACGCAGACTGATATGACCTTCCGAAGCTGCTTGGCAGTATTATAACCAGTGTAAGAGTGAAGTCAAGTGGGATATGACAACGGTTTTGCCGGCAGCAGTGAGTGCAAATTGTATGTGGTACTCGTTTCAACGCCCATGGAGCTTCCCTAGGTTTTTGGGGTAAGCCGACAACCTTGGCCTTTTCATGTCCTCGCTTCTGAGAGCCAATATTTCATCTAGCCGGCGATTCAAGAGATATCTTCCCAAGAACTCATGAACGAGTCACTCAAGTTCTTCTGGGACAACGTTATATCGGAGGTTCCCAAAACACAGCAGGAAATAGAAATGATTATCAATTGGGTCGACGTGCGTGACCTTGCCGACGCGCACATTCTCGCTATGGAGAAGGAGGCAGCTGGTGGAGAGCGAATCATTATAAGTTGTGAATCTTCCGTCTGGCAGGATTGGAGTGCGTCACAACTTCCTTGGAACGGCCGGTATTTCCAGGCTTTCACTGACGAAACCTTGAACGACTGCAGTTGAAATCGCCCGGTCACTCAGTCCTTCCCCACTTCCCAACTGCAAGTTCTCAGCCAGCTTCCCCAATACCAAGCGCGCAGATCACGATACAATCGATGGCTCCAAAGCAAGGCGTATCCTGGGTGTCAGATACAGAGCAAAAAGGGAATGTGTGAAGGATATGCTACACGACTTCGCTCAACGTGGATGGTAACTCATGATCAGGCATCAGGGTGCATTAGCACTCTCATCCAATGGGCAGATGCGTATAGGATGCTAAAGTCCAAGGAAATCTAAGCGGTAGTTATAATTCTCATATTATAGATAAACATGGTATCGAACAGGGTTGCTGAGATATGCCATCCAATGTAGTGCAGACCAAACGATGTAGAAACTTGAGGTGAAGTCGGAACGAAAAAGGGAAAGAAACCTTGCTAAAGCCAAAATAGAAAATTACAGACCAGGGTCAGTCGATATACAAAAAGGATGAAGGATTGAAACTGAAGATGAGAGCAGAAGCCCCTCAAAAGATCTTCCGATGTGCCATCTCTACCGTGTTTCGAGTTGGGAGGCCATTGAGGCCTAAAGCAAGAGCATCAGAACCCGACGTGTACAATCATCGAGCACGATGGCACGCACCTGTTTTCATACACAATTGTCAAGCTCCGCGATCACCTTCCAGCAAGGGGTTCTGGCGCAGTATTGGCATGCTTAAGAGGAGGGGCTGCTCCCTCCTTTCCACCAGCCACAGAAGCAACGCTCTGCGAGTGCGCGAAAGCTGGTCGTGGCTCTGCACTTGCGTCTCCCAGGCCATTCTCCTCCACCTGGCTATCTTGCTCGGGTCGTTCCTCCTTTCCAAATTGACTGTTGTCCTTCAAAATCTCCTTCTCAATTCCTCCGGCACCGCCCTCCTCCCCTCCGGCTGATGCACCTGCATACCCGTAGCTATACGGGTTGGGAGTTGTGTAGACCTGGTCAAAGTAACCCTTCGTCTCCTGCGAACCGGTAGACTGGACGCCAGCAGCCTGAACGGGAGCGCCAACTGCACCATGGATGTACGAGTTGTGCAAAGCAGGCATATCGCCAGTAGCCGTCAGAGGAGCACCTGGAGTCATGGCTGCAGGTCCATACCCAATCGGAGGACCCATTGGGCTCATCATTGGATACATCATGGGTATCATTGGATGACCTGGGGAGATCATTGGTGGAGGCATGTGTCCAGGGGAGAAACCTTCCACGAAGGATTGCGCCAACGGGTGCTGGCCATAGGCCTGTGGGTGATATGGCTGCTGATGTTGCGTGCCATATGGGTTCAAAGGGTGATGGGGTCCAAGAAGGTAAGGCGAACCAGGTGATCCAAGAGGGTGCAAGTACGCAGGCGGTGTAAGGGGTTGTTGAAGAGCAAGTGGTTGCTGACCTGGGTAGTGGGTCTGGAATTGAGACGCGGGGAGTGAGAGTGTCCCGGGGGCATTTGCCCCAAAGCGTCTGTTATTCGCCGCCTGCTGCTGTTGCTGCTGACGTTGCCTAGCTTGAAAGTGACTGACGGGTCCACCCGACACGAGATTGAAGGGAGGCATAGAGGGTGTGAGTGCCGGTAAACCTTGCTGCGGCGCGTACATCTGGGCTTGCTGCTGCTGCATCGCCAGCCATTGTTGCTGCTGTTGCCGATACTGCTGCTGAGCCATTTGTTGCTCCCTCAAAGCCTCACCCGCCTCTACTTGAGCCCTTGTTGCAGCCTCTCCACCTTCGGCTGGCCCAGACGAACCAGCTTGGACTGTTGGCACACCAGAGTAATCAAACTGAGCATAATCGTGACCTTCTCCGGTTGCAAATGGGTGGTGCTGTTGGAAAAGCCCTTCCGATAGCATCTGGCCAAATGACTCCGCAGTGGAGGACGAGCCCTTGGCTACATGAGGAATGGTTGAGATAGGGACGACCGGTGGTGGAGGTGGCAACTCGATGGGACCAGGCCGTTGACGATCGCCTGAAGCCTTTTCGCCCGCTTTCGATTGAGCAGCTTTGGCTCCACGTCGACTGCCCATCCGCACCGGCCTTGCAGGTCTCGGCAGTTGAGATGGTGCTGGTGAACTTGTAGAGGAAATAGTATCGCCAGACTGACGAGGGGAGCACATCCCTGTTCGATCGCCAGCTTCGTCATCTTCATCTCTGCCATCCTCCTCATCCGCCTCTGAAATATCGGCATCACTCCCAGCTGCTTCTGGTGCGACGCTGGGCCGAGTCCTCCTTGACGAGGTTGGAGCTTGCATCGATTCAGCACCAGAGCCCGAGCTATGGCTAGCCGAAATCGACAACGAGCGCATGCTGTCCGAGGTGCTGGATGTGGAACCTGTTCTCGAACTCGACCTCATCGATCTGGCTGCGAAAGGTGAACCACTCTTACCCTCGGGTACAGGGGGATCGTCAATCCCTTCATCTTGCTCTTCGATCCAGTTGCGAACAGCTAAACGGGTGGCCGCTGACGCTGAAGAAGAGCTGGTGAACCCGAGGGGCAAAGACCGTGTACTTGTCGCTGCCGAAACGGTGCTTGATGCTCCAATTCTACCACCACCCTCTACTTCAGACCTGAACCCTCCTTCTGCACCCAACTGCCTCCGTCGTGCCAACATTGTCTCAAACATGCCCATTGCAAAGTCATTCCCACCCGAGAGATTGTCCAAGTTGTCATAGATGGACGCGGTGCTAGCTGCACTGGAAGTTCTCTTCGAAAGGACTGGGTGGGACTTCTCGTGTTCATAGGGGTGAAGGTGCTGGAACCCAAGAGACGGAGATGACGAAGAAGAGGCGCTAGAAGCACTCGACGTCCTGGCGAACGTACTCACAGGCGAGTGAGCATAGGAAACAGGAGCACTTGAAGAAGTAGGAACCGGGGCCGCTACATCGCCGCCAACCAAGGACTCTGCAGAGGTTGATGCAAGATGGTGTTTTGCGCGCTCACGAGCCTGATGTTGCTGGCTCCTTGAGCCGTGCAGAAGTTGGAATAGTTGATGTTCCTTTGCGCGATCCCTCTGACGCTCCATCTCCCATAGACCCCTCTGATCTTCTTGCGAGCTGCTAAGCTCACCCCGCTCATCATCATCACTGCGAAAGTCGAATCCAAACCCTCTGCCTGAGCCCTCCCTGTCCTTCCACACCCGACGATGCTCGCGGAGACGTTCCATGTCATCACTGCTGTGGGCATCAACCTCTTTCCGGGATGTCCTCGCAGAGAGAACTGGGCGTTGCGGGTTTTGTAGGTGTCTGGCGCCAGTGTGCGATGGTCGCGTAGAGGCTGACTGTGAATGCTGCAAGAGTGGACGCTGTTGAAGGCTTTGAAGGCGTTCGAGGTGTAGCTGATCCTGCTCTGATGATGGCAACGGTCGTAAACCAGAGCCTCGATGCGGTGACCCTTGCACCGCTTGCCTCAGCCTTGGGGAGCCATCGATGCCCATGCGGACGGGGGAGGACGGCTGTGATGATCCAGAGGAGCTGAAAGCGGCAAGCCGGCTTTGCTGGGTATTAGACCATGGCGCGGGGTGGTTCTGGAGCTCATGGAAGGGTGAATCGGCGTGCATTCGCATCCCGGCAGGGCTCGCGGCTGGCGCAGCCAGACTCATCATCTGTTGTGTGAGGGAAGGCGTAGGGGCAGGCGAAATTGTCGAGACACCAGATGTGGTCATCCGATCGTAATGCACCTTCAGTTGGCGGCCGTTGAAATCGTAACTGAAGGAAGCCTGTTAGAAAATGAAATGTGGGCCAAAGAGTGAGACGTACCCGCTGAACACGCGCCTCGCTCTATCCGCTTCTTCTACATTCGAAAACACCACAGTACCAAACCCTTTGCTACGCCCATCAGGCCCAAGAGCGACGTCTGCTCTGAGCACATTGAAGGTCATGAGAGACGGCGGAATTGAAGGGTATGGATGGCCCTGAGGGTCGATCGGTTGTGGTCCGCCTTGAAGGTGATGCTGCATGATCGGGTGGTTTGAGGGTACGCGTCGGAATAGATCCTTGAGATCTTGCCACTGAACATGATACGGTAGCTAGTGGAGATACACATCAGTTCATTGTCTGTCACCAGACAATCGACGTGACTCACATTTCCAACAAATAAAGTCCGACCTGGCGGTCCTCCAGGCATTCCTGGGGTCGAGGCGGCGCTCATCATACTTTGACCTTGAGAAAGCATCCCAACATTTTGGCTCATGAAGTGTCCTCCGAGGTCGAGGTTCTGCTGTAGTTGATGCATGCCTCCGCCTGGCACACCGCTCATTCCAGCCATTCCACCGGGACCCATCTGACCTTGGTGCATGCCCCCTGATCCTGAGTACCCAACGTTCGGGTTCATACTTCCCATACCGCTCACTCCCATCCCACCCATGCTTCCGAGGCCCATCTGCTCGAACTGACCCATTCCCATGCTCATGGGTCCTCCAACGACTTGACCCATGCCTAGAGGGGGTGCAGGTCCGCTAGGTACTACATGTCCGACTCCTCCAACCCTGTCCACCCTCACTTCGAGGACGCGTGTTTGCCATTCATATCCATTGAGCATGTCGATGGCTCGACCGGCATCTTCGGCAGTGGCGAGTAGAACAGTTCCGTATCCTCTGGATCGATTGTCGGGACCTAACGATACGTCGGCACGCAAGACAGTCCCCGCTCGACGAAAAAGATCTTTAAGGTCTTGCCAACGGACTCGGTATGGAAGCTGGAACGAGAAGAAATCCAAAATCGTAAATGAACGGTGTATAGCAGATTAGAGAATGAACACTCACGTTCCCAACAAACAAAAGTGTCCTGGTGTCTCTTGGTGGAACACTCCTGGCATCTCCTCCGCTCCCGTACCCTCCTGGCCCATGCGATCGCCCACTGTCGCTCCCATTGGCCTTGCCCTCTCGTCCACTTCCTGCATCTTTCTCGCCATGTTCAGAGCGTTCGGATGCATAACCCGAGCCACTTCCCAAAGACGCGACGGAGCGCTTCCGCATCGAAGAGTGCAAGTCTGAGCCTGATGAATGACTGGATCCCGTTGCTGCTTGAATGGCAGCTTCGATCGCCTCGTTTGATAGCGGGTGAGGTTTGGGCGATTTCGCCTCAGGAATCGTTGCGTTGGGCGGCATGGACTTTGATTTGGTCTTTACGTCTGTCGAATTGCCGATGATACTTTTGCTCAAGACAGAGAAACTTGTTGAAGCGGTTGCAGATGACGGGCGAAAGGGGGAGAAAACCCGCGCTGCTGCTGCTGGCTGTGGTTGATTTTCATGATGTCGGGTGGTCTTGAGATCCTTATCACCATCCTGAAACTCCATCTTCGTCTCCCTCTCCAACTCTTTATAATTGGCAATGGTTCCAGGCACCGGGGGAGGACCCTTCGCGGTTTCGACGGCAGGAGGGGCCGTGGCCCTGTGGATGGCCCCAATAGTGCCAAGGGCAGCTTGTGCAGCACCACCAACATCGTCACCGATATAACTGGTATTCGAAGTTGCGCCTGAGCTTCCACTCCCACTACGATCTCCTAATTCTGCTCTCGTCATCAGAGATGAAGTCGGACGAGAGGAGTAGGGCGAAGCACTGGCAGATGGACTGCGGGAGGATGAAGAGGTGGTCGATGATGGGCCTGTTGTGCGACTGTTAGTAAACTCCCTCAAGAGGCATATCGATGCAGAAACCCCCAAGATCCGGATAGGAAGCCCATTTGGTTCCCCACTAGGATCCCTTGAAGATTTTGATAATATCGATTGACGTACCAGAAACAACAGTGCCCGGTGTAAAACTTGGCGATTTGGCGCTCATAACAAAGGACGAGCCCAACGATGGTGATAGCCGCAACTTCGAGGCCAGAATGCCTGGGATTGCTGCAGGGCTTAGCATGGTCGATGGAGGGAATGTCGTGGATGTTGCCCCAGCGCTGGGTGCCGTGGCCGTACTGGATTCTGTCGAATCTTCGTCGCTGGAAAGCACTTCTCTATTGTCTGCTCCTTGTTGTTGTCCATTCCGTATAAATCTCTGCTCACTGTGCTTCTGGTGAGCCTGCGGTGGTATCGATGATGGTGGTGGTTGTGTTCGAGGTGAGAGCCGCGGCTTGCGATGGCTGCCGTCCACCTGACCTGATGTTCCTGCCGGTAACCCATGGCTAGCAGGAGGCTTCTGCTCGCTGCTACTGACCATGGTCGTCCGCTGGTCACTTAAACTCGATGTCTCCATTGGTCGGTGGTGTCGCCCTGTCGGGATTTTCTGCTCTCTGCGCCGCCGCTGGATGTGGTACGGCGCGACGTTTGGCTCCTGGACCTTGGGTTAATCACTGTCACCAAATGGGGTCTAGACGTCGCTCACGGGAAAGTTCTTCAACTTCGGCTACTTGGAACAATGACGTTGCAGGAACCCTTGAAATCATCGAATTAGCCACAGTGCTCCAGTCGGCGTGCACAGGGCAAGACTCACCCTGATATATCGCCAATCAACAAAAGCTGCTCGGAATATCGCTGTCGAGAGTCGTGGTCGACACGATGAACAGTGTACAAAAAGATGCTCGAGTGCGGCAAAGGTTTCTCGGCGATGGGAGCAGAAACTATGCAATGATCGTCGCCAACCTTTTCTCGGAAGACCTTTACTCCAATGCTGCGTGGGTCGCCGTCTAGGTCACCGTTGTCGTCCTCGGTCGTACAGTTTCGCGGATGTGTCCTCCCAAGTTGAAATTACCGACACAGGTCTATCGTGAAGAGACTGGGTGCATGTCAGCTGCATTACTGCTGGGGGCAGAACGCGACCACTTACCGATCTATCAGCACGAAAGCTGGACGAATTGGTTCCTTCCAGGTAATGCTGTTTTGTTACAAAACCTGATGACGGCCGTCCGTCGCGTCAGAGTCGGTCTTTGAAAGAAAGAGCCCCAAAAGTACCTGAAGTGGAACAAGTGAAAGAACCAATCAAGTCGGTGGAAACAAAAGTCAGGAACCAGTGTATTGCAAGATCTCAACAGAACGGACAAGGACACGGGGCCAAGAATTCTATCGGAGTACAATACGGGTTGTACAAACCCAGTGTACCTTATAGCCTTCCGAATCGTGGTCTGGGCATCCAAGCTCTCCATACCTTTCGAGGGTGCACACATTTACCCGAAATGACGGCATGCCGCTCCAGTGCAGAAGCATGGCCTCCTTCAACATCACACAGAATAAATGGATTCATTTTAACTTCATGCTCAGACCCCGCAACTGCCATTACTCTCTCAGCGCCCTCTGCTCTGGGAAAGCGGGCCACGAGCACAGGGAATAATGCAACCAGGCCGATGGTCACAGAAATACTTGGCCAAGTGACGTCACTCGGGGGCATCTCAGTGTTCAAGTTCGTATCCTCGGGCCCTTGTTGTAAAACGGGCTTCGAATTGCTGTAAAACGTGTTTTAGTCTCTTGCCACTCTCGAGGCTCATCGCTACTCAAATGAAATGGTTATTGATCAGACATCATTGCGCGATTTTACATTTCCAGCTCGAGCGCTTGCGAAGCATCAGTCCTGGAGCCTCCGCCTCGATGCAACTCATACTCCCCCCCAAACATTGGCCAACAAACTCCTCGGCGCCTCTTCAGATTATCTACAGGTTGCGTGAACTTGAGCGGGGCCCGGTCGGCTCAATTCCTCATTTGAAAGGCGTCTGTGGTCTGGATGAAATGCTACCGTCAAAACATTCACCGCGCATGAAACATCGTTCTTTGCACTGTACCATAATACCAGATAATACCTCTGCCTTGCCTTCATTTATCAAACCTGAGTTGAACTCGATTCCCCCTGGCGCTATTGTTCGATCGTGCGGCGTATGCTTGGCAGAACCCAAGGCGCTAGCAGTCTGGGATGTGATAAATCGCAAAGTAGGGTGAAGGTAAGGAAGCCAAACTGACACGAACGGGTGCCCTCAGTTACAAGCAAACGTATCTAAACCGCCGTACGCAAATTGTTTCAGGCCACAATGCCATTTTCACCTTGTCTGGGAGAGGGGGACCAAGTCCTGCCCTTCTTGCCGTGATTGCCGGCCCATCATCGAAACGCGGATCATAAAGCCATCTCCTCCGAGTTCTCATCCGAAAGCTCGGAGCACAACAAGGTCCTCCCGCCCAAACAAGTATCTGGCTACTTCACGGCCGCCATACAAGCCTGTTCACATTGAAATGTGTCTGGGAGCTATGATCTGCACCAACGACTCGTATTGCATCCTCTTGGCATAGTTTTCCCATTGGATTCTCCGACCCCATTGAACGCCTCACCACCGCCGAATCCTCTGGCATCATGCCGGTTTACTTGGCTAAAGCACTACCACCTTTGCGTCTTGCCAAGGAGGAGAAAGTGGACAGTAGTGGGTCCTCTGACCACATTTCCTGTCCATGTCCTTGTTTAAAGGGAAGAGCCCTCGGTAGCCGAGTGTCAACCGGTGCTTCGATGTAACAGGAGGGTTTGATTCAACAGCGTTTCGGAGCGGCGGTGAATGGACATGAACACCCAGGGTCAGAAGGGCCTATTAAGGGCCTCTAACTAACCCTCGACGTCACTCACGTCGCTGTTCCAACACATTCAAGCTTTGGAGTGTGAACTATACGGCTTTTTATACACTTTTCGAAGGACTTCTATTGAGGTTGAGCAGGAATTTTGGGATGTATTGAACGCTACCAATTGCAGCTGACTGCACGTCCCAGAAGTCTATGGCAAAGATATTGCTACTTCTTTGCTGTACAATATTGGTGCTTTCGGGCGCTAATATATTGACATGGACCCTGAAATGAGGTTGCTTTACTGCTGTCCATTACAAGTGAGCACCTCTTTACATTCAGACCTCGTGTTCGACATCCCGTCGGCAGGCATCTCGAAAGGTGTGCCATGAAAGATCCGTGCTGTGATCGCTTTTCATTACCCGTTAGAGAACACAGCATACTGTCAATGCATTTGAGGTGACGCTGGAGCGACAGAACCTGAGCTACTCTCGAAAACCCAAGAATGCTCACCAAAAGACCACTGTGGAGCCAAGCAGGGGGCAAACTGGTCACCACTGTTGACTCTCAATCAAGATGTACCGCTAACCACTGTCTCCTTCGAACCCCAGTGCCTAAGTAACGGGCGCCTATCAGTGTCAATAATAGTGTGTGATCATGATGCATAGACTTGTAACATAGTCGTAACTAATTAACATATGTACTCTCATCCTTCATAATGGTAACGTTGAATTCCGCAAATCATAGATTAATCCACAGGCTAAAGCTCATGTCAACCACCACTTCAGCCTCTGGAAGAACCCGGTATGCAAATCGTCTATCTGACCCTTCAGCCAATCTATCTCTCCTTGGACCTTTCCTCTCTGTTGGGCGTTCTTCGTCTCTGCAAGTTCCTGCTTTTTGGCTTTTAACATATCTTTCATCGAATAGTTCAGCGTCTTCCCCGCCTCTGTACGGGGAACCAACTTCTCTTCCTCGACTAGCTCTTGTTGGATCTTTAGCGCTCTACGGATCACTTCATTTTGTCGCTGGTTACTACCTGCGGCCAAAAGAGCGTTCACTCCGCGTTTGCAAGATTCGCGCTCATTGTCAATTCGCAAATCTTTTGCACCCTTATCCAATAGTCCTGCCCAGTACTCCTTTTTGAGTTCTGCAAGCCGGTATAGTGCGGCGTGGTCGTCCCCTGCCGCGCTCCACTTGGTAGTTCCAATAACAATTTTGTCGAAAGCTTTGGATCCGCAGAGCTTCTCGAACATCTTGAGATTGAGATGGACTGACCCTGTTAGCCGCTTGGCGCTAATGTCGTACAAGTACATGACGCCTCCAAGTTTCATTCC
The DNA here is from genome assembly GCA_020736565.1 of Coprinopsis sp. MPI-PUGE-AT-0042. Classification (NCBI taxonomy): domain Eukaryota; kingdom Fungi; phylum Basidiomycota; class Agaricomycetes; order Agaricales; family Psathyrellaceae; genus Coprinopsis; species Coprinopsis sp. MPI-PUGE-AT-0042. The sequence goes on along the minus strand of JAHBOF010000001.1, from coordinate 1,047,053 downwards.
GCTGTCGTATCTATATCCAGAGCTCGAAGTAAGCAACCCGCCGTACATCAACACCTAAACTCACGATGAGGCTAGCCAGACAGCGACCCTGCGCAGGATTTCGGAGTCGTCGATGTAGGTATCATTGAACCCTGGAGTATCAACTAGAACCAATCGCCGACCTTCAGCAAGGTCGAATCCAGCAGCCTTGGCATTGTCGATGGTGTAGTACTGGATTTCCTGGGTACAGGACGCGAGTGCATGCCCAACCGTCGTGACTGTGCTCCCCGCAACGTGGTTCATGAACTACCCGTCGAAACCTTCAGACATTTGCACCTTATCCCATTCAACATTTTGACTCACAGTGCTCTTTCCTACGCCAGTGGGCCCCATGATTCTTAAACGGCTTCATAAGTGTGAAATCTGAAGTGAAGGGCGTTGGACTTACACAACGATAAAGTCAGTTTCCCTTCCACCCTTTATCAAGTTGTCTGTGGGACGTCGTTGCTTCAACCATTTACGATTCGGCGCCATGTGCCAACCAGTGGTTGAGTTGCCTGATGATGTTGAGATGGGAGACTGTGCCCCGCAAAGTTGGTGGGTAGAGGCCTTGTACCCTCCGGTTAAGTATACCTGGCGTTCGTGTTACGGGCTAGCAAGACAATTGCTGCGTGTGGCTGGCGGTTACAGTTCCAGAGCCGAAAAGTGGACCATCACAGAGCATCCATCGACATGCGGCAACCACGAGGATTTAATAATCGAGTCACTCGAAATGGGATAGACAATATGAGAGATGGCAACGTCTAGTCGAAAGCGGTGATATTGTTCACTCTTCTCGGTGAAATTTATGCATGTGCGTTCATTTGCGCCATGGTAGGTCGTGAACGTCCGATCTAGTAGGACACACCGCCTCAGAGGGTTGCTGATCCTACCTTGCGCTGCGCCACATTCATTGCTTGACGCTCACCATACAAGGTCACAACAGTCGGTCGTGCAGGAATCTGAAACCCACCACATGAATGACAGGCTGGGCTGTGCCACTTAGAGGTTCGAAAGCCTGCATGCTTGAGCTGGATCGGTGTCCGAGGCCCACATAACCGAACAAACGCTCTGTAGTTGCCCGCCGCACACTTCATTCATGGCGGCTATCTCCGGGCTACCTGTGTGCTGAAGGCCTTCAGTACGCTGTTCCATTCACACTGCCAGATCTTGATCGACACCTTGAATCCTTAACGTCCGAGCAAAGGTTATGTTGCGCGACCCCATTCAGGAGATAGTCGCCCGAGCGTCCCACCAAGTGTCCCAGCACTGTCCAGAGTGCGTTGCGTCCAAGAAAGTCTTTCTGATCAGCCGCCCCGCCAATGGGGTCACTGTAAACTAGCATGAGCGCTCCAATATGAGCGTTTCAAGGGCGGCCTACTCTTCCTCCCCCCTAACATGCTGAAAGTAGCGTGCATGGTACATTGCCTCGCGAGAGCTTGACTTTGGGCATGAGGTATTCTCGAAAGGTGCCCGTGTGAATCTAGGAGGGCATTCATCGTCTAAAATGTGCATCCAGAACTAGTGGTCGAAAAATGGCGGTGGTCGGTTTCAGAGTTAGTGATCGTCAAAGTTCCATTCTTGAGAAGTACCGAAAATCGAACGATTTTGGACCTCTAATGCACAGGTGCGCAAAGAAATCTCCGTAACCTATCACAAGTCGGTATGCTCCTGGTTGTCGCCTTCAAGGTCAGAGAAGGTAGCCCGGCGGTCCTTAACAAACAATGTAAAGGGACGTTAGTTTACATTCGGTTCCTACTAGAGCCGCGGTGAAGGAACCAAAATTACCGCTTTGAATAGCTCCGCGGTCTCCAAAGTTCAAACGCAACGGCCAAATGGGCAACGGCATTTTCGTCGCGGCTGTATCGAGCGACTGCAAACAAGTGAATGTTAGATTCGGTTCAAGTCACAGCACAGTGCTGTTGCCGCTGGTAGGTTTGGGGTATACTCCCTGACTGGGCGTCAATTGCCGCGTCCTTTCTGAGGTCAATATCATTGGTTGTAACGCGCTTCGAGAAGTCTGTTGACAGCCCAGGCTGTGGTACATGCTCTTAAACCCTTCAGGCTTCGAGGAACGACGAAAAGCTGGCAACACTCACCTGACCTTTGTGGGTTTCTCTATTCTCGATGGCGATAGTAGTTTAGCCACAAAGCATTCAGCCGAAGCTATTGGCGTGCTGAACGAAGAAGAAATGGGCTATCGGGTGTTCCGTCCGTCTGAATCACTCACCCGTCTTAAGTTGTAAGTGTCTCCGCTGTAAGCACCATTCTCCTGATGGCTTGGTCAGGTCTCCTTTCAAAGCACGACTTGCCATGAGTTGGCTAAGATGTACCCAGATCAGGGAAGTATGAGCTACAGACCCAGTTATCGAAACGACCGCATGTTCAAACGCTCGCCCCATAAGGTAGGCTCCTGTTATGATAGCGCAATGAGACATACTCGGGGGTGCACTCCGAGCAATGGTCAAAGACCACTGAAAGACTCTCTGGGCCTCGGGATTGACCATGGGGGTCAAGAGGTGGGATTCGCCGATTCATCGGCAAGTCGCGTTCATGGTGGCCTCCCTCAAGCCCATAAGGCCTGGGCCAAGTGAGCGGTGGTTGTGTGACTCTGAGAAATTCTGCATGTTTCCCGTTGACCGAGCATGAGAGCAATTGGCCGATAGAGAGAATCCGCAGCATGGGAGCCGTGTTAGCTGGTGCGAAGCGCAGCTCCAGCGAGTGGCGAAGAGACCGATGACATTCTTGAAGAAGTTACTGTTACAAAGAGAGGTCGCGTGCATACAAAACCCACGGAATGATACATAACGGACGCACACCGTCCCAGATTGGATATGCCACCCGCTAAAGCGTTAGGTTATACTCATATTCGCTGGACGTGCTTTGCGAAATCCAAAGGATGCTAACGGATAACATCATGAGGACGCTCTGGGAGACATTCGCGTAGCCGTAATACTTGAACTGCTCCGGGAGTTCACTGATGATGTACTTGAGGACGAGAACCGTCTGAAATATTCAATTGAGACGAGAACTAAAGTAACAAGCTTGAGCACTTACAACACTTCCTGCCAAACCCCCTGCCATCAAGGCGAATCCAATGAACAAGAACAAGCGTGCCCTCCAAACAGCTCGCGCGTCACCATAGCCTTCATCTCCACGAATTCGATCCTTGTCTATGAGATTTATGACGATGTAGCCCAGCATAGAGCAGATTCCAGGGATCCAGTCCACGAAGGTGACATGGACTGGGATGTCAACAGGTACGTCTGGTTTCTGCCACGGCATCTTGGCATGAGCTGATAGGATTGCTGCATCCAGAAATGCCCAATTAGCGATCGCAAACTGTTCCAGGTGGCCCCAATCGTCAGTGGTGAGCCTAGTATAGACGAATTGTAGACTGACCAAAGCTCCAGCCAGGTATACACCAACAGTGCGTTTGTGCTTTCCCAGCGTAAAGTCAGGAAATGGATTCAAGCAAACACGACGAGGGTCATAGTTTCCTCGTGGTAGCGACATTGCAAGATTCGAGATAGACGACGAGCGCAGTACGGGGAGACCAGGCGGCGCTGGTCGTGGTGGTTGGGCGGAAGGAGCGTGGGAACGAGACCGGAGGTCATCATCGCTGCTGATAAGGACCGAAGTCTCGACTTGGATGTTAATCCCATTATCTGCCCCGGGTCTTTCTGCTGGAATGGCCATTGGCTTGACCGTTGTGCTAGTAAAAGAAGAACAGTAGCTTATTCTATCTTGACGGACGCTTCACCGCTTTGGATCTTCGGGCTGTGACTTGCCATCTCAGGCTGGCCGTGACGGCTCTAAACAGCACCTTAACTCCTGTCCCTGGAAATCCCTTGAAATCCCCAGGCTGGGCCAGTGTCTGCGCTCTTATGAACTCAGAGTCCCATTTCCTATAGGATCTACATGCGACCTTCCTGTCTGGGCACACACCCTGAAACAAAGTATTGAGGACTGTCCGATCGCTGGGTTATGACACTCCCTGCCAGGATGACGCTTCTCTTAGTAGAAGGTCTATCAAATCAACAATGGAAACAGTGAATATCTACTACACCCCCAGGGATCTCACTTCCTGTCTTGCTAGGGTGAGTGGCCGAGACTGGCGTTCATATCAGAGGACGCGATTCAAAGCGATGGCGAGCTGGACTGTGTCGGTCAAGCGAAACGATATTGCACCACGATTAGCAACATCGAATAATACTAGCTGCCTTTTGAAATCGCTTTTGAAAAGAGACAACGTAAATGTGGGGCGGCGCTAGTGCCTCACTGGAAAGATCGTTAAGCTTGGGCGCTTCCCTCCAGCCGCTGGCCTGGGCCGCCTGTCCTTTGCTTTCATGATGCGAAAGACAGACCTCGATCCCCATTTGAAACACGAAAGGCACTTTAAAGGCCTTGTCAAAAGTATAATTAGGGGAGCAATCCAAACATCGCGCGCTTTCACAACCACAGTTGTCATATTCGGTAAGATAGCCCCCAGAAGTACGCGCCTCGAGCTTCGCCTCACTTCCGAATGCCCTCATCGACCCGATCGACACCCGTAAAGAGCTCTAAACTTTGTTAATCACAATGAATTCTTCGTAACCGCGACGAAGTGACTTGCGACAAAGGTACTCACTATCAAGTTTCCAACTCAGTTATGATCGCAAGAGCTCCTAATCGCTTTTGAAAATTTGGCGTGGACCTGTTGCAGATGCTATATAAACGATGTTCAAGGTCTCGGGAAAGCAAGGCCTTGCCTACCTATCGTTTAACCTCCTCTCTTAAAGTAAGTAGTGTTCCTCTATGGGTCCCGATGGGTTTCTGATGGATTCAGATCACCGCCAGGCAATCATGCGTCGGCCGATCCTTTTGCGCCTATTCCTTGCATTAGGTGCCGCCAGGTACTCCAGAGCTTTTGGTTTTAGCTCGGGAAACTACGAGACGGATTTCTACCGACGTTATGACTTTCCACCGGAAGAACCTTCCGTCGATAACGAGGGCGAAGAGGTTGCGGACGTTGAGGTTTCGGTTGGTCATGACGTTGCATCTACCGATCGCACGTCAAGAGACCCTGCTACATCTTCTACCCTTGTCGAGCCGCACATTAAGGCTCCTACAGCGGATCACGAGTAGTTTTCTCTCCCTTTGAAGGCCCTCAAGGAGACCTGCACCTCTGGCAGGCAGCCACATGTATTGCTGAGTCTACTAGTTTGGAAATGGTTTATCTTAAAGTACCTTGTCATATTAAATTTACCTGTAGTCGCTTGTATCTTGTCGTCTCGTGCTTGTAGATATATCATTGCTTTATCCCCTCAACCTCGTTCGCATTGCGGGTATTCCAGCAATGGTGGGCACTCTCAAAACAATCGACATTGTCATGCTTCTATTGAATTCACTGAGATTATGGAGGTATCACTCTAAGTGTCATTAGGATCAGAGCCGCCAATGAAGACATCCGGAGGGACCTTTGACAAGAACGTGGAGACCCAGGTCGCGGCCTCTTCGCCTGCAACAGCCTTAACGACTGGGATGATTACCCGACAAGCACTTTTGTGACTTCGAGTTACCCACTCGGCCCAGAGTTCTTCGCCGTCAACTACATCCATCTCTTCCAAGTCGTCCTCCCAATATCTGGCTTGGAAAATCAACAGTTGATCTCCTTCCGTTTTTATGATTTCCCGGAACCTCGTCGTGATATGGCGTATTAGAGGTGGGAAGGGCACGGACCGTGAAATCGGCTGTCCGTCAAAGATAGGTCGAAACGTATTCACTTCGAGAAGGACCGTAGCACCAAACTGTCGTAATGGTCAGCTTAGAAGTACGACCTCATGATGCGAAGGTCTTACCATCTTGTATAGTTTCCAAGTCTGATTTCGAACCACGGTCATCCTCTCCTGGTGCTTCGACCAAGTCTTGAACTCTTGCGCCTTTTCCTCCGAATCCCACTCGTTGTTTTGCTCTAGCCTACTTATCTCGTCAAAAGCCGTTTCTGTAAAACGCCTTCGATCCCTGGTAGTCTGAGCGTTCCACATTTCACTGAGCTTCAGGTTCTGAACAGTGCTGATGAGAGACTCGACCCAATCAGTGAAGACGCCTCGATACGGTCCTCCTGATCCCCGTATCTTGTGCAGGGCCTAAATCAAGCCCAGCTTCAGCGAATGGAGGAGATCGATATTTCGAACACTGACCATATCCAGTTGCAGTGTTCTTTCGAGAGTGACGGGGCCTTCAACAAAAACTTCAGAAAAGTCTTTGCTGAGATGGTTGCTCGTGCCGATCATTAATCCAGCATTGAGAAGACGAATCTCCCAATCAAGCTCATCGAAATCGCCGTATATTCGATGCAGGCGTGTAAGAGCGACATCTTCTTTCACCATCTTGGATTTTCCTGGTGGCTCCTTGGTAATCGACTCGAGGGCATCATCAAGGGTATGAGACGCCAGTAACTCATCTGAGATACTTTGCAAGAGTCTTTGGAACCTTTGCTCAGATTCCTGGACAAGTGGATGAGTTGGCTCCACTTCATAGAATATAAGGGATCGTAACTCACCTCGGCATTTCTGCCGGGGTAGTAATGCGATGTGCGCAGTGATGCTGACGCTGGTGGATCACTCCCTTTACATGAAATGACCCTTAGCCAAACTTCAAGGTGTGGGGCATGCAACACTGACCTTGACGTGCCTCTTCTTCATGCTTAGGAGCGTTGACGTCACCGGCGCGAGAGGACCTCTTCCCAGAGGACGGTATCTAAAGCGTTTGCTACTCAGCCAACGTACTTCGCAGATAGCGCGGGCAATTACCTTGAGCATAATTTTGACTTCATTCTTGGGTGTCGTTCCTGTCTCGACGACCTTCAACGTCTCTACCGAGTCCTGTGTTGTGGTCGAGGGCGCTTTGTCTTGCCTTAAAGATGTTGTACCGTTCTGCATCTCGACATCCACAGACTCCGACACAGCGCCTCCTGGCAGGTTTCGACTGGAAAACTCAGCAGGCGGGTCCACATCGTCTATCAGATGGAGGTGTAGCTCAGAAGGTGGTGGCGTGTATCTTAAGAGAGACACCTTTGGCGTGACGCTGATGGTTGTGCAGACCGAATCTGTGGCAGGGGTTCAGTGGCACGTTCGTGAGTCATGATACCAGCAGGATGACCTGTAGGTGTATCAGATGGCCCTTCGAAATGGGACTCATGTTCTGAGCCTGAGTCAGATGAACGCTCTGAGCTGGAGGTATTGCCCATTAAGACATAAAAGTCTTGCTCCCTAGACGCTGATGCCGTCACGTCTGTTAGTGAGGAATTGCTATTTTCAAGGTATCGTGACAGCGACGCGTGTCCTCCATACCTAGCGTTAATGCCTGCGTTCGGCGAGAGAAAGTGACTTCTTCTTCGATGTACCTGCAAAATAGACTGGTAACGCCTTTTTAGGTGAGAGGGCTAGACGAAATAGCGAGAGAGAGCGGAGCGATGAAGGCGTGCGAGTACTAAGGCACTTGAAAGGGAGGCTAATGGCGGTGAAGGCGGAAGGTTGAGGCCTCTGTTGAAGGTCTGTCTACCTTACCATCACATGACGACAACTGCCAGTGGGTACTAATATCTCAATGCTCTATCCGCGACCATGAAGCTACAGCATAAAGCTCTGCATTGGCTCTCACTGCAGGCTTCCACCTTCAAGGTGAGGCCTGGTAACTCGTTCGACTCTTGTGAAGTTCTGAACATTTTTTTCTGTGGCTATGACAGAGAAACGCCAAGAGCTTCTGCGAGGTGCCGAGTCGGTGACAGGGGTTGCGACAGTGACAAGTCGAAGGCACTGAATTTGAGAAATTTTGATTCTTGTTTACACTTGAAAGATGTACTCGAGGGAGCTGTGCATTACAATTTACCACTGAGATATGTATTTGTAGTCGAGAGTAGGAACGAAAGAATATGATCTTAGGGGCCCAACGTATCATGCCTTTGACAAGAATTCTTCACACATTGCCCATCTTCAAAACGACCCTGCCCGCAATCTTTCCCTGGGTGATGGACTCGTATACGCTAGATGAATCAAGGGTGAGCAGGATATAGTCAGGGGAAGGCCGCAGTGCCGCACCTCTCAAGTTCCCCTAGTTCCTTAAGCTTGAAAAATACCTTGACTTTACCAGATGCTGCTATCTGTACCGCTTCGAGGGCGTCTTGGCGATTGCCAACATATGAACCGATGATTTTGATGCTCTGAAATCCCAACAATTAAGCCCTTAACATTCAGCCTTAAAACCTGATGAGATCCAACTTACCTTGAATACAGTAAAGAAAATCGAAGCATCCAAGGTTGCTTTTCCAGGTAATCCAACTGCCATGAGCGTTCCACCCGACCTCAGGTAGTCGACTGCTTCAGAATAACCCGAACTCGAGGCGGCGGTCACGAGGGCGGAATGTGCGCCTTTGCCATCGGTGAGCTTCTTGATCTCTTCAGGAATGTTCTTACACTCCTTAAAGTCGATCCAAGCATCCGCGCCGAGCTTGTCGCAAAGCTGTTTCTTGTCCTCGCCGGTGTCAATGGCAATAACGCGGAGACCCATGTACTTTGCATACTGAATGGCTGTGGATACAGTGAGACATCATAAAGAGCCAAAGCGACCAGAGACAAACCAAGATGTCCAAGGCCACCACCAGCGCCTGGAAGAACGACCCAGTCGTGAGGTACAGTCTCGCTATACTTTAGGGCACGATAAACTGTAACCCCCTAGAAATAGTACACGGATTAGTAGATTCTAGAAGCTCGAAGGATTGATCTTACCGCGCAGAGAATCGACGCAGCGTCTTCGCTTGGCAGGCCATCGGGGATAGGGGTCACACAATTGACGTAGGAAACGACGTATTCAGAAAAGGTTCCATCGACGGTGTAGCCGCTTAGTTGAGCGTCGTAGCAGTCTATGAGCAGTAAGCACATGTTCAAAGATATGTCAGATGCATAACGCACTTTGCTCTCGCCCCTTCCGACACTGCTCGCAGTTCAAGCATCTACAAGAGCACCCTCAGTCAACGTCATGTCGAGCGAGCATACAGCAAAGACCCACGAGTAAGCAATCCACTTAATCCCAACGCGATCTCCAATTTGAATGGGGCACTTGGCTGTGTCCTTTCCGATGGCTACTACCTCGCCCACACCCTCATGACCTCCGATGAGTGGTGTCTTGGGGGGAACAGGCCAATCTCCAAGTGCAGCATGAAGATCGGTATGACATACTCCAGTGCAATGGAGCTTGATAAGACATTCGCCAGGTGCGAGGTCCTCGGGCTGTCTCACAGGAACTGTTTTCAGTTCGGCCTTGCCCCCTGTCTGCTGAACGACGGCAGCCTTTTGTTCCTTGGGGACGTTGTATGTTGGTGACATATGTGATCTTGACATTGTCAGCATGGGCTTTCGTTCATATGAGGAGGAAGATAGGGCTCACCAGTGCGCAAAGATGTTTGTATGACTGACTCAGATTGCTAGACGAGGTTATATAGATAACCGGGAACATTTAGGGGTATATAAAAAGAAGCTCCAGACTTTCCCTAGCGAACACCCAGAACAAGTGTGATCCTGCGCACTCGTCATCCACGAGAAGCCGGTTCTGGACGTGGAGTCGCACTCGAGTGCAAGCCCAGATGCATCGCGGGATCGAGACATTCGTCGTCTCAGATCAAAGTTCGCAGTAAACCCGCAACGACGACCTACAAAGGTCTCGACCTGATTCTTGTTTATCATTCAATTGAGTAGAATATACTATGTGCAAGTAGACTATTATTTGATTTATAAGGTAAAATTGAACCAAGAAAGACCAGACCTGAGTTGAGCACACAAATAGAAGGCGGACGGCACAGACGGCCGGGAAAAGGGACAGGGTCGAGAGCGTCTAGGTCTACTTAGAATTGTCAACTTTGTAGTGGACACCTTCAGTCGGGTTTTGAACGCCGTGCCTAGCAAATGCGTTAGAATCTTCCAGGCTCACAATAGCAGCTGAACGACCGCTCACTTGTCCTTCAAGTGCGCCCGGACGCCACCCAAAATGAATCTTCGTGAAGCTGATAAAGGACACTGGAGGCACTGGACGTTAGCCTTCGTACTTGTATTGGTGGTTATTTGACGCTGAGGAGGAGGCCTCTGGTAAGAACTGGGCCTCACTCTTTCCCTCGCGATTTCGTCGATATAAAGGTCTTTCGTCAGATCGGGCGCGTTGATTCCATGGCTAGGGGTAGGTAGAGAAGTCAGCCAGACGCCCACCAGTCAACAGGAAAGGCAAGTTTTACGTGATTCGGAGATGATCCCGAGCTGCTACCATCGGTGAGGGGGGCAGAGCTTCACAATGATCACAAAGCCATACTCCCGACTGTGCAAGAGAGCCGACTTTACGAGCGTTGGTCCTTTCGTCTTGAGTGGCCAACCGCCAAGTGCTAGTTTTGGAGAAATAAGAGTGGCTTGGGCACGGGCGAGTTACCTGTGAACAGGGAAAAGTAAGGTTAGTATTTGCATCGAAAACAACCGTCCGACACTAACCGCTTGCCTCCAGTCCAAGACGTCATACATGCTTCGCTGGGAGCAGGAATCGCAAACAAACCTTGCCTCATTCAGGTCCATATCTTCAATGGTTGCTGTTGCCACATCAAGGCCGGCTAAAGTAATCAAAGTTTGAGCTGCTGAGGACGTCGCTTCGTCTAGCGCAATAGGGCACTTTTGTTCGAGGACATGCTGAGCAACAACACCGCTCTCGTACGATTGGTGGTCACACCCCTTTGAAAGGTGAAGCTGGACACGAGGCCATCCAAGTATTGCCTTGACTGAGCATACTCTTTCAATCCTGTACTCTGAGTAATGCGAGGAGCTTGTATAGCTAGTCAAGGCCCCACATTTGAACCAATAACGCGCAAGGCTGAAGGGGTCCGAGCTAGTTGTCGCATCTGAGGTTGGGATTGTGGCCGTCGCACCCGCTCGGAGGTCTGCCCAGTACTCGTCGATGTATTGCGGAACGTCCTTCATCAAGGGCTCAAAGTCTTCAGCACGCACAACGACGTCTTTATCTGCGTCAATCAGAGAGGCCACAGCGGGGAAGCGACGGAGCGACTGGTATGCAGGCTGAAGCCTCTTCTGAGACGGGCGAAGGTGTGAGAGTGACGACTGGTAAACGGCTTTGAGTGTTTCAAGTCGAGGTTGGACAATTGCTCGCATTTCTTTGTCCAGCCGTCGGTTGACGGCGTCTATGACAAGAGGTTCAAGCTTGGGGCGCAGCTTGGTCCAGACTTTCGACATTATGAGCAACCTCGCAACGAGTGTAGGCATGTGGCACAACGGACCTGCATTTGTAACGTTTGGGACGCCAGTCTCAATGCCTGGGGTATACAGTTTGAGGGCACTATCAATATCTTGAGTGTTGTACCCAGCCTCTTCGAAACGCTTTTTGACCCTATAAATCGTGACTATCAATAAGCATGCTAGTTGGCAAGTGAGCAAAACATACGCAGCGAGCCTCAAAGCTCGGTTATTGGCTGCCGTTGACTTATTCGCGCCACTATCCGAGGCGTGCCACTTTGCGTACGTGAGACTAAGCTACGCAACATCCGTGAGTAAACGATGAGGCCAGCGAGGAGCAAGAGTACCTTCACTGCCTGCTCGACAAACTCTTCCCGTTCTTCTTTCCAGGCGGTGAAAGCTTCCTTGGCTCCTATCAGGCCATTGTGCGCATTACTCTTCACAGTGCTCCATTTCGTATGGATCTCTTCGAGGTCCTCGTCCCAATAATACCTGCTGTTGCTTGGGTATCCATGTGCCCATCCTCCCACTAACGTAAAAGGTGAGACAGGCGCGAAATTCACGCTTTAGAGTACCCACCATTGGTATACAAGGCATAGTCCATAATCTTCTTATCATAGTTGGGGTACTTGGACGCGAACTTGCCAGTATACACCAAGCTGGTAGAGCAAGATCAGCTTGAAGGGAACGCCATTCGTCTTTCAGCGACCACTCACTGTCTCTTCTTGCACCATGTGCATACTCGCCTTCTCAGCATCCAGTCGACTTTCGTGATCCCCTTTACGCCACAACACTATTGGATCATGTTCAATGTCAAGCATGTCTCTGCAAAATGACGGGATAAGCTTACCTGACAGTGGCTCTTGAACAGCAGACTCGCCCAACGCGTTTCAGAGTAACCTTCAGGAGGCTCGGGTGCATTCGAGGCTTGCTCCCTCGCCGCCATCCAGACGGTTTTGGCATTAGGCGCTGCGAGCGTCTTGTGGAATAACTTGTTTGTCTGTGAAACGTTGACAAGATCTTTCGGCGAAAGTTGACTGAGGATCTGGACAAAAGTGAGAATTTTAATCTCACAGACGCATCCATCGCACTTACTTCAAACATGATATCCATGGGCATCGTGACGAGCAAGCTCAAGTCTTTTCCCCGTCGCTTTTTGACTGGCTTGCTGCCATTGACATCGCCAGCAGCCGCTGCAGTGACATCTCCTGACGTATTGGCTACTTTCTGCCGCTTCGCACTCGGTGCGGCAGTAGTCTTCTTTGAAGATTTTCGTGCTGCAAAAGGCGTCAGTCTACCAGTCGCGTCCCTCAGCCAGCTCGCGACGTACGCTGGTACTCGAGCTCCTCATCGGAAAAATCAGAGTCACTGCTGGCATCTTTGTACATCGCCTCAGAGGCACCTGCCTTGGATAGGGCACCGCTCTGTCGACGAGTTGTAGGCATGGCTGGAAAGCTTAATGACTGACTAGCACCGTTGAACGCGACAATGGCCGGCGTGAACCTTTGACGGCACGCGTCGTCGGTCCCGCCATCAGTTTGGCTATGCTTGCCTGCAGCCTCGCGCCTTGATGAGCGCGACGCGACGGGCAATCTGCCCTTTTGAATCGTGCCAAGCGCCTCTCCCGAGTCAAGGCGAGTCAAAAAACCGGTGGATATACCTTCTCATGCAGCTAGGAAGATTTTCGATGAATGCGCATTCCCTAGTTTCCGAAGCTTTTTCCAATATCAACGAGCATCTTGTACATGAACCCTTTCATTCCCACTGTAGCCCTACGAGTATCATTACCGTCCCATCCAACCCTGAAAAAGGCGACCGCTGATGAGTAAGTTTAGAGAGGCATATAAAGTGAATACCCACCCCATCAACAACCAGCAGTTCACCACAGACGTATTGGCTTGCCTTACTCGCGAGGAAGAGAGTAGGCCCAGCGAAGTCGCGTGGTTCACCCCACCTCCCGGCTGGGATGCGCTCCGAGATTTGGCGGAGGCGCGTAGGGTCGTTGAGCAGCTTCTCGTTCCTGTGTCCAGCAACCGTATGTAAGTAATTTCGTTCATAGAGGGAAGGAATGGCAACGAGGGTAAGTAAGAGCCTGAGTCGATCGCCTGGACTTGTGCAGGGAAACAGTGTTGAAAAGTCTCATACTCGCCCTCGGATATATAGAAAGGATAGATGCTGCACTCACATATCAGTCTTGATGTACCCAGGGCAGATACCATTGACCTGGACGTTCTCCTTGCTCCACTCATTTGCCAAAGCTTTGGTCAGCTGGCCCAAGGCACCCTTGGCAGCGGCGTAAGCTGGGACGGTGAGCCCTCCCTGGAACGTCAAGAGAGAGCAAAAGTTGATGATCTTGCCCCGTCGGAGCGGAACCATATGCCTTCCAGCGGACTGGGACAGCAGCCAGATGTGTTTAAGGTTCACATTGAGGACCTATGTCGCAGCAAGGCGGGTCAGAGGCCGCACTCAATAAGGGTATAAAGATCTCCCTCGAGAAGACGTAGATGCAAAGATGTGAAAGGACCAAAGGAAGAGGAGTTTGGATGCAAAAGGTGGATCGAAAAAGGTAAATCGCCGGCAGAAAAAGTGTTTAGGCGCGGAAGTAACGCGTCTGAGCAAAGAAGGTAAAATACACACCTCATCCCAGTCGGCTTCACTGAAATCGACGGCGGGTGCACGTCGTTGAATGCCGGCGCAGTTTACGAGGACATGGATCTCCTTGCCTGGCATGACGTCGAGGGCTCGATCAAAGAGCCCTTTAACCCCTTCTAGATTGTCCAAGTCGCACTGAACAACCTCAACAGCCCGCTTGTTCTCTATGATGCATTAGTTAAGAAGCGCAGAGAAATATCCAAAAGGGACTCACCCCCTTCATCGTTAGCGATAAGCGCCTTGATGGCATTGAAGGTCTCTAGGTTGGGCTCGGAACCGTGTCGTTGAATAAGGCAGACGGAAGCCCCAGCTTCTGCAAGACCAATGGCACATGCAGCACCAATACCTAATGGCCAAGGAGTGGCAAGAAAAGTTAGCCTCGATAGCCGTAGACTTCCAGAGAGCGGCAGCCAGTAGGGAAGCTGCGAGTTTCCAAGAAGAGAGGGAGAATATAATATAAGCAGCGGACGAAAGCGCACCTCTCGTTGCACCAGTGATGAGGACATTCTGTCCTTTCAGAGAGAAAAGATCAAGAGTAGGGAGAGCGGGAGTAGGATCCATCGTATGATGAGCCGGGAACTAATCAACCGGTTCATTTTATACTCCAGGGGAATTCCAGGCTTTCATGATACGGCTTTCAAGAAGAACTAGGAAGCACTTAAGGATGGCCCTGGATCGCCCCCCATTTCCAAAGAGCACGGACCGGTCGGTACGAGGTCCGAAAGGCACCTCATGGGCAGGTGGCGGTGACAAGCAAAGAAGGATCATCAGAGACATTCCTCAAAAAGGCAGTGGATCGTACCAAAGACAAATCATGTGCCGGGAGTAGTTAGGGGCGAGGTGTGGTAGTGAAGGTAGATTTCTCAAGCTTGAACATCAACCATTCATAACAACAGCTCAGTTCCCGTTCCTATTCTCACTTTCAAAACTTCTTTTTGAGCAGGACTTGTAGCCTAACCTTTTCTTTGTATACTTTGTTTCTTTATCCTTCTTGCTTTGCTTTCCTGAAGCTATGGACTTCAACACCAACCCCAGTAGCCCAGTTGGAATGGACACGTTACAGCCTCCTGCAGAAACCGGCAACGGATCTGCACCCCATTCTTCCTATTCATCACCCAGGACGCAGGTGCCAGTGACCAGAGTGGTTGCTATCATCAAGAACCATGCTCTGCACCACCGCTTCGAGATCGAGCGAAGAATCCAAGAGGCCAGCTTTGAGGTTAGTCTCAGGCACCAAGCGATTTGCCAGGCGCTTAATTTCCTGCTTCATAGATCGTCAAGGAACGTCAAATGGAATTTGATACCGAGACAGACCCGGAGACATTAGAAGAGATCTTCGGAGAGGACGCTCACTCTTTAGCCGAGTAAGTACTAGTGTTCATTTTGTTTCCAAGTCCAAATTTAATTCTGGTCCAGAGGTCCTGTTTGGGTCTATATCCTGGAACGACGGAGAGCCGTCGAGGTATGGCGAACTCTCATGGGTCCCAGCGATCCCGAGACTGGAAAAGAGGAAGCGCCCAACTCTCTTCGCGCGCTCTACGGTATTCATGCAGGACAAAATGGTCTTATGGGTTCTCCAGACAACGAGACTGCCGAAGTCCAAATCGCTGCCCTCTTTGCCTCATCTCCTCCTTTCCCCACAACCGACCTCCCACCTGCAGGCGATGACGGCCTCACAACGTCCGCACTTGAAGCCCTCCAGCAGGAGCACTTCCACACTGACGAAGGATACGCGCAGTCCAACGGGTACGCTCCCTCGAGTGTTACAAACCCATCGACCGTCAACCGCAGTGCAAGCAAGCTCAACGCGAATGGTCGTGTCCCTTTCCGCGCTCGGCCCCTCCCTGCATCTCTTAGCAAACCAGATATTGCCCCTCGAATGACTAAAGCGTCCGCATTGCGCGCTGGAAAGCCAATCGAAAAAACCACCGCTGCTCCACGTAAGCCTGTGTCAACAGAACGCTCCGCAGAAACCTTCGCGAACGTCCCAGGACACAAGCGCAGCCAAACCATTTCTGTTGCATCCACTGCTGCGCCGACTATCGCTCCTAGGATGACCAAGGCTGCATCTCTGAGGCTAGGAAAGCCCGTGGCACCCGTCGTAAAACGGTCGGCTACCACAGACGATGTCGCCAAGAAGCCCACATTTGAAGGTGTTCCCGGGCACAAGAGGCGAGAAACGATCTCTGTCGCGTCCATCAAACCGCCAACACTCGCTCCCCGCCTCAACAAGAGCTCGGAGCTGCGCACACAAAAGGATCAGCCTGCTCCCCCAACGTCTTGTAGGTTTATTCCCATTTTCATCACTTCCGCACCTAGTCTTACGCTCTATCAGTCAGAGGTTCTGCACCCACCTTGGCACGGCGAGCAAGTTCGTCTGGGAGCCTTTCAGTACCCAAGCCGCCATCTCGCCCAGCTTCGCAGACATCAAGCAGACCCTCACTCGCACCCTCAGCTTCAGCCCCGACCGTCCGACCTGCACCACGAGCGTCGTCGGTCGCTGGCACCCGTCCACGCCCAAGCTCAGTAGCAGCCTCCCGAAAAACAGACGAACCGAGCAGGAACGGAGACCAAGCTCCCGCTGCTCCTGGAAAGCCGCGTCCTCGGCCCAGCAGCATTGGAGCCCCGACTATTGCGCCAAAGATGAACAAGAGCGCGGCGTTGAGAGCTGCAAAGATGGAAGCCGAGGCACAGGCTGCGGCTGCTGCTATCGCAAAGAAGAAGGGAGGGTCGATGAGGATCAAGGCCGCCCCTCCTTCCAGCTTCAAGGTCATCGCGACATAAGGAGTCCTGGGATGATCCATGCTATCTGCGCCTTGGCTTCTATATTGGTTCATCAATGCTTTCAACTGATAAGTAATGCTTGCTGCGATGGCTCGAGGCCGTCCTGCATAATCTTCTCACTTATATGTATCTTCCCATATATCTTCCGTTCATCTATAGGTTTATTTATTGTATATGTCACTTCCTCCTGGTATTTTCGGTATTACTTGCAAAACGACACATCTATGTAGCTCGAAATCGAAAGAGAATGTTTGCGGTCTTCTTGCCCATACTGTGACTCCTCGGTGCAGATCACTGAAATAAGTCTTTTTTCGTCATTCGTATCTCTAAGTAACATGCAGTAAAAGTACAGACATTGTCGTTCGGAATAATAATACAGACACAAAGTCCAGGACTTCCAAACACATAACGAAAGCACATGCCGAAAGGTAAAGCAATTCCATCCACACATACATACAGATCGTTCGAAAGCAAAGGCAAAGAAAGACACGCTCAAGTCGTTGCTGAGCTTCCTGAAAAGCATAATACAGTGTTTGATGCCAGCATCTGTGAAATCCAGTCGCGTTACGACGCCATACTCTCCAGTTCCTCCTTTGCAGAGAACAACACATCCTAACCCACCAAAAACATCAGCTTATCAATCCAATGGACCCTGAAAAAGCCAAAGAAAGAAGAAAACTCACCGTCGCCAAACTCTGCCGAACCTCATCCTTGATCTCCTTCCACCGCCCTTCATAAACCCTCAACATCTCCCAATACTCTTCCCTCTGCCTCCTCTCCACTCCACTCCCAAACGGCTTGTTCCCCCTCACCGCACTCCGAATCAACCCTCTCAACACATACAGCCCGGCAACCCACTCGGCTTCGTCTTCTTCCCACACCGCATCCCGCGCTACCATCTCTGAAAACGCCCTCTCGGCGATATACCGTCCATAGCTCTGCGTGGAATCGCCTCCTCCTGCTGCGCCATTCGAGCTTTGAATCTGGAGCGAAGTAGCAGCGGGTGTGCCGACCAGTCCTACTTCGAGTGCAGCAGCGTGTATCCGAGCCCACTGGATATGATCTTTCCGTCTCTGTCGTTCCGCTGCGATCCTCTGCATGTCCTCTGAGAGACTGCTACTTCCACTTGCCGGCGCTGCATGTGCCGCCAAACTTGGACTCGCCATCTTGCCCGGTCCATAACCCGCCGCTGACATGCCTCCCAACCCTCCATGTAACGAACTTCCAGGAGGTTGTAGACCCAAGCCCATACCCAAGGAGGAGGATGACGACGACGAAGCGGGAGCATTGAACCCTCCCGGGGCTGCCAAACTCGATTTCGTGGACGACAAGGGAGGCAAAGGCTGCCAGACCGACCACCTTCTGATAAGTCCCATCAGCGCTCTCCCCGCAGCCTCCACACCAGTCAGATTACAATGCACAATCGACGTGCCCCAATACCGACTCGCATCGCAAAACCTCTGCACGAGCGGTGTCGGGTCTCTCGAGTAGCCACTTTGATTGCTCCCACTGTCCCGATGCCCACCATTACTGCCGTAGGAGTGCACGACGAGAGGATGCGCGTTGGGTCCTTTTAGGCTGATATTGCCATACTCGGCAGATTTTGACGAGGTGCTTCCATTCGCGTATAATGGACTGAGATCGTCCATCGTTCTCGTCGATGTACCATTGACATAGGAGGGAGAGGAATTGCTTGGCCCTGATGAGATGGACGCGCCAAAGAGGACTTCCACGACCAGGGTCAAGGGCGTAAGGCTTGGAGGAGAGGACGATATGAAGATCTGTATCATGTTCGCGAGCGTCGGGACCTCGACTGACGGAGAGAGGAACGCATCCCTCAGTGTCTCCTGGTTGACATGCGTATGCTGCGAGAGTTGCTGTTGTGGTTGTTGTTGTGGCTGTTGCTGCTGCTGCTGTCCTTGTGCAACTCGGATGGGTGTGGGTGCAGGTAAAGGATGGATCGAGTTCAGATGTTGCTGTTCGTGCGGAGAGTGGTGGCTAGAATGACTGGAATGTGTAGAAGAATGCGTAGACTGGTGGTGGTGCTGATGTTGTTGCTGATGTTGATGTTGTTGATGATGCGTGGTATGTGAAGGGCCTGGTACAGGCGGGGTATTTGAGTGTACATGCTGAGGAGTTTGTTGAGGGGTATGAAGGCCGTAATGAATCTGACCCAGTGATATCGCTTGTGGCTGTTGGATCGTCCCTAGCGCAGGACTGGAGCTGCTGCTCTCAGCAACATTGTGTCCTGCAAACGCAGCCAGACTGCTTGCTTGCGATTGCTGCTGTTGTTGCGGTACGTTCCACTGCAGAGTCGGAGAGAGCGAAGCTCCGCTCCCGCTCGGTCCAGCAGCAGTAGCAAGGGGCATGGAACTGGAATTGGCCACACTTCTGTCTGCTGTACAAAACAAGTAAGACTTCAATGTCCCAAGCAATTTGCCTCCATGGAGACAAAGCAAATTTTCCGCTTACCTTTAGCTTTCGAGTTGCTTGCGGAATTGGCGCTCTTGACAGACCGAGGCTTCCCTTCAGCCTGTCGCCTTTTACGCCCAATGGTATTCTTAAACCAGTTGTATATTTGCTGCGACGATGACGGTTAATGACTGTTATCAACGATAACAAGATAAGGCGACATACCTCTTTGAACCGCGTCTCCCCCTCTTCCAAGGGCTGGAATTCAGGTGGGAGGCCAAAGCGCACGACAAAGCCCTGGGCCTGCTCTAAAGCATACTTTTTCGCGTCGCCGCGTACTGGTCCTGCGCTCCTCTTTTCAAACTCTTCCAGATGACTAGGTGAGTCGGAATTCAAGTTTCGCCATCGCGCAAAGGAAGGGATGGACGGAGGAAAGGGGAAGCCGATTTCCAAATTCAAATGAGGGGATAACGGATATCATTCGTGAGCACTCTATCCTTACGCAGGAACGCAAACGACTAATCTCACCTCTTCAAGAAAGCCATCTGCGGCTCAGTATAGGCCTTAGGCGCACGAGGTTTCTGTGGCGCTCCGCCCGACTGTCCTTGCTGCTGCTGTGCCCCTCCTCCTCCTGCATCTCCATTCGCGCCACTATTGCCCGTATGTCCTCCTCCTCCTCCATGTCCGTGATGTTGTCCCCCAGCACCACCATTAGCATGAGCGGAATGGGCACTAGCACCGGGCGGTGCTTGTTGTTGGTGAGGATGGGGTAGGATCGGAGGGACCCTAGGATCACTCGACGACATCATCCTAGCAGTCAAGGAAAAGAGAACCAAGAACAGAAAGAAATCCCGGGCGCCCCTGAAAGTAACCAACCCGTCGCAAAGTTCAAGCAATCCAAATATCGCAACCCCCTTCCCGAAAAATGGAGATGCGGATTCAGGATTCCCTCTGTCGTCCCCCCAAATCGATATATAGCCGATGGACGGATAGTAGTGGAGAGGGGGGGGGGAGAGACGGGGTACAAGATTCTTTTTGGTTGTTGAGGGGATGAGGTCAATCTTCAAGTGACCTGTACCCCAGGTGGCATCCCAGCAAAACTGTTGGAAAGGATGGGAGACGAAAGGTGTGGAATCTCTTCTGGGCGGGAGCGGGGTTTGTGAGGAAAGGCTCACGATTTACCACACGCTCTGGAATCTTGTTCGGCTCTTGCCGGTTGTGGGTCGGATTCGTTTTTGGTGTGGCGAAGATCCCCAAGGGACTTTTAGACAGACAGGGGCTGGAAGGAGAGCCTCTTGAGAGCACAGTTGAAACCACTCCTGCGTCCTGCGGATTTTTTGTGCTGCTTGGGAGCTAGCTTAGATTTCAGAATCGTTTATCTTTAATCTTTCAAGACGTTTTCAAGACGCAGAACTAGAGCAAGGGTTACCTGTCACCATCAAAGCCCAAAACGCCTACGGATCTCAAGAAAAGGTGTC
The DNA here is from genome assembly GCA_020736565.1 of Coprinopsis sp. MPI-PUGE-AT-0042. Taxonomy (NCBI): domain Eukaryota; kingdom Fungi; phylum Basidiomycota; class Agaricomycetes; order Agaricales; family Psathyrellaceae; genus Coprinopsis; species Coprinopsis sp. MPI-PUGE-AT-0042. The sequence goes on along the minus strand of JAHBOF010000001.1, from coordinate 1,026,448 downwards.
ATTCCACTGAGGGTATTGAGCCGTATTGTACTATGTCCTCAGTTAGGCGGACATCGTCGAGGAGTGGCCCGCAACCGAGAATTATCAGCTCTGGGGTCGTGATAGTATGATTGCTGGTAGAAATGAGTCGGCTTGGAACAGCTTCAAAGGTCTTGCCGATACCCTCCTCGGTGACCCCACTCAGACGTAGTTCTTGCTTACCTCGATCTTCTTTCACGTCTGGAGAGCGTGAGTGAACTTTCCTCTAAGCAACATTAGGAGCAGGATGGGCTGGCACATGAGGTCGCTACAGGATGGCTTATTGCGATTTCGACTGCATCGAGCGAAGAGGATGAAGTTTGCAAATCCCTTTCTATTATTTGCATTACAGTGGGTATAGCCGATGATAGATGTAGGTATGAAGGTGTAGTAAATAAAATGCGACGAGAGCGAACGAAGACGACACAACCCAGCGTCTAGTTTTTAGGCTTACGGCTGACGACCAAGTACATTGGCGTGAACAGCTTTGTCTGACCACCCTTGACAAGCGCCTCACCCGCAATCCTCAGACTCTCGCCAACATCATGCGTACCCTTGGGCACAAAACCCAACATCTCCAATACCCTCACCGCATTATGCGTCACAATCTGTCCACTCCAGCTCATTCGCCAAACGGTAATGTAATCCCAGAACGTTTGGGCTTTCGAGATGTCACCCTCGAGAGGGTAATACCACGGGATAGGATCTGGGCGGTCAGCCAAGTCCTCCTCGTGCTCGATTTCGAACCCGACAGTCTTGAGTGCTTGACGGGCGAGGCGGAGGGGACGCATTTCGGGGATACCGTTGCCCAATTCGATTTGGTGGGCGAGTTCTTTGTGCTCTGGGTTGGCAGGGTCCCAGGTGTCGGTCATGCACCATTCGTAGACACCAAACTGTCGAAGCAAATTAGCCGAAGAAGAGAATACAGAGGAAGAAGAGACACATACCACTCCTCCAGGCTTGAGAACCTTGAAAATCTCCCCATACACACCCTCCCACGTCGGAGCATGCACAGTCGCCTCGATGGCATACACCGCATCAAACGAATTCTCTCCAAACTGTTCCGCAAGCTTCATAAAATCACCCTTGACAAACGTCACCTGGTCCGACAAGCCTCGCTTGGCCGTGTACTTTTTGGCTCTTTGGATTTGGAAGTCGTTGTTGTTCAACCCGACAATGGTCGCGTCGGAAAAGGTGGCGATTTCACGAGCAGGGCCACCGACACCACAGCCGACGTCGAGCACGCGCATACCCGGGCGAAGGTTCATTTGGGCGGCGAGGTAGTGTTCGTGTCGGGCGAGAGAGGCGTGGAAGGCTTCGCCGGTGTAGAAGCGGGAGAAATGGAAGGATTGGGCCCAGCCGTATTCGTACAGCTCAGTAGCACCATCGTAGTAGCCTATCCAAGGGTTGTGAGTACGAGGAAAGTGTGAATGGGGAAAGGAGAGCACTGACCGTTGACAACGTCGGTGTACTTGTCCAACCGTTCGCTCATGTCTGTTTCACCCTCGGTCTTCAAGTCCTTCTTCCAGAACTTGGTATAGTTCTCAACACGGTTCTGGACACGTCCATCGTCCATAGCAGTAGTGCTGGCAGACATTTTTCTGTGAACAACGAACGTGTCATTAGTCTTTGTCGAAAGGAAAGGGGTGTCGCGTGGCACGTCCTCGACTAGACGCCAGAGGAAGGCAAGGACAGATTAATAGACACTCACAGAAAGACAAGAAGAATAGAACAAGAAGAAGAAAGGGTGAAGGAGGAAAGGACACGTCGAAGAGAGTCCTAAAGCACCAACTTTGTTCTGACCCGACTTTTTATTGGATTCCATCCTGCCCCACTAAATCAGGTCACTTCGGATTTTTCAAAAATATCACGTGTTCGTATCTCCGTGGAACCATTCATTTAGCGCCCATGTTCTCCGCAACATAGCTTGCTTCCCTTGCCCATCCGAGCGACGGGGAGCAAGGATTTCGCGTACCTTAGCATTATCTACCCCTTCTCCTCGCCTTGAGCTCATCGAGTGCACAGAACAATCCAAATACCGACGAAATCCCAGTTATCTCGACACCACGCGGCGAGGCACTTTAGATACGGGGCATCAACTGTTCCCATCAGAAGCCAGGGACAGCCAATGAGCGTTCTCATCCTGTGCCAGAACAAATGGCCTCAGAATGAGAACGTAAGGTTGAGAAAAATGAGGCCAGAATGCAGACACGAGTTGTCAGCAAGTTCTCAGAAATGAACATGCAGCGAAACGAACAGCCAGGGTTCACAAGGGTCCTGGCCTCCTAGTCAGCCCGCGGGTTACAATGGCCGATAGACCACATTCACGTTCAAGACATGGATTTACAAGGAGGGTATAGTAAATAAAACAAATTAACACTCAGGGACCGACACGAAGCTATGTACAGCATAGGATTTTACGAGTCATAACCACCAACACAAGCGACACAGAAAGAGACACTGGTAGTGCAAAAGAAAACACTTACGCAGCAGCAGCAGGAGCAGCAGCCGGTGCACTCGCCGAAGCAGTGTAATCCTGTCACATTCATCAGTCGTCGATTCCCCAACATCAAGAAGAAACGAACCTCCATCTCAGCGTCGAGGTCAGCAGCTGTCTTTGGGGGACGAGGAGCACGCTTGGCGCCTCCACCTCCTCCGCCACGTGCACCTCGTCTCTTGCCCTTTGCACCAGCAGCACCGTTCCTAAACAGATCCATGAGTATCGAGAGCCAATGTGAGAGGAGGAAAACGTACCTCTGAGCAGCGGGAGCAGACGCAGCTGGGGCGGGTGCAACACGTGCAGACAGGGGGACAGCCTTGAAAGGGTCGATGACAACTTCAATCTTCATTGGGCGTTCTATACGATTGCAATGGAGGAAGAAGGGCGGAAGGGTTCATCAGTTGGCTGTTTCAGTTCATTCGCAAGGGCAGACCAAAAGGGGGAAGAAACAGGCCAAAGGAGGTGTACACGGAACCACCCATGCGCCACCGAGTTACCAGTTTCACCATAAGCTTTGTCTCTGTCGTCGTCGCCGTCTTCAAGCAAGTATAGTCCGTTCGCCCACGATCCACGACGAGCCTTGAGAATCTTCTTGATCGTAGCCAGGTAATCGCATGATAGTCGCAGCAATGGCCAGCCAGGGCGCTGGAGGGTGGTCAAGGGTGTGACAAAACGCACCACGCAGCATCCCACTGACTGACGGCCAAATCCTCGAGGTATCGCACAATCGCCCAGCCGAATCAACCGACCTTACACCAGGGTCGAGTTTGTCTGACCGTAATCGCCATCGTGCTGCTGCTGCTGCTGTCGCTCGCCAGCCGCATTGGCACCGGCGGAACGAGAGGGGAGCGGTGAGGCAGGTCCTTGCTCTGAGGGTGATCAATCCTCGTGTCGAGCAGGGACCTCTGCGATGCAGCGCTATGCGAAGGCTTCACCGACATCCCGAAGGCGGCGGTTAGGCATAGCGGCCTACCCGTGAGCCCAGAGGCCCACTTTGACTCCAGCAGCAGCTCCACTTCCATAAAGGTGACGGCTTGACAGAGACAGGGAGCCACGGATCCACTGCAACTCAAAAAGGTGCTTGCACATCACAGCGAAGGACGAGACGAGGGAGGGAGTCGAAGAAATGACGTAGGAGGACGAGGAGGAGGAAGGATGAATACTAACTGCCATCGATGAGCCGGCTGTTATACTGTTGATAGGCCTTGTTGGCATCGCCCTTGCGCGAAAATTGGACTGCAGCGACACCCTTGGACTTGCCGTTGGCGTCGTAGTGGAGGGTGACGTCGCGCAGGGGTCCTACGGTGGACGTGAACAGATCCTTTATTGTATTGTCAGCCACTGCCTCTTTTTACGGTTGCAACAAAAGAAAGGCCTACCTTGATCTGCTCTTGGGTCACATCGATAGGCAAATTCGAGACGATAATCTTGTCGGCGTTGGTGGGAGCAGCGACGGCCGTAGCGGCTTTAGCTTGAACAGCAGCTTGGGCACGGGTCCTGGTGGCAGGTGCGGCGGGTGCTGCAGCGCGTTTGCCGAGCGCTTCCTGTCGTCCGCTTGTACCGAGGGATGAACGGGCGCGACCACCACGACGGCCGGCTTTGGGCTTGGCGGAGATGATCTGTTCGTGTTGGAATACCGAGAAGCAGCAGGAGTAGGAGGAAGAGGAAGAGGGAAGGCTGTTGAGACAAACGACGACGAAAAAGCGATTTGGATGACTCACATCGTCAAGGCTCTTGTCCATTATGAATTAGTTTTTGGTGGGATTAGGCGAATTCAAGTACGAGTAGAAGATGGCCGTTTGGTGGTGAAAAGGAACGAAAGAGACGACGAGCGGTGTGGGTGTTGGTGGTTGACGGAAAGGCTGTGTGACGGAACACTTTGTCGTTATTTTGCGCGAGTCAACAAAGGTCGGAGTTGGAAATGGGTCTTTTACCCTCTTTGGTCTGAGCGCTTATCACTCCAAACACACTTTTCCCTTTAATCTTCAGCAAAAAAGTGAATATGTCTAGAGGCGGTGGAAGAGGAGGGAGAGGCGGACGAGGGGGCGGACGAGGAGGGTTCGGAGGAGGCGCGAGTAATGCTCCGCCCATGGGCCTCACATTTGCCGATATTCAAAACTTGTCGAGGGAGGGAACTGCTTTGTATCCTGTGAGTCATCGCCGTCTTTATTCTAAAACTCTTTATTCCAATAATTCGTCGAAAGGATGTGCACTGATCCTTGTAAATGCTAGTAGCCAAGACATCAACCCGTCTTCATCGAACCTTCACCAGACGAAAAACGGATCACAGAACTTCAGTTAGGGATCGTATCCCGGCTGAGGACCTCGCAGTATTACATCACAGAGCAGGTCAAATCAACAGGTCAGTCTCTCTTCCCCCCGCCCCAACCAATACTCCCTCTTTCCTCTTGCGTGATGGATGTTTCCTGTAATCCCAGCACAAATGCTAACAAAACCCCACCCAGACCTCCCCAGATACTCGGACAAATACCGTCCTTCGATCAACAACCAACCCTCCCTCAAACGAAAAGACCTCCACGCACCCTTCTTCCCTCCTTCCCTCCTTGAAGAATACTTTAACCCTCGTGGTCGTACCGCGCGTTCTCGCACTACCGGGGGCGCAACAGGCAAGGCCAAGGTTAATTTGGATGAACTTGTTGGCGAGGACGATGACCAGGTATGTTTGTTGTCTCTCCCTCATTAGCCTGGCAGACTGACTGACACGACGTGCGACAGGAAAAATCAGGCGACGAACGCTCCGACGCAGAAGACCTCCCAGAAGAAGACTACGACGTCGACGAAGAATTCGACAATGACTATGCTGAAAACTACTTTGATAACGGAGAGGGAGACGATTATGATAACCTGGGTGATGGAGGGGCAGATGAAGGAGGTGGAGGAGGTGGGGATTACGATTAGAATTGGCTCCTTCGGCGTTGAACAAGCGGTATTCTGGTATCGGTTGCTTATTGACAGGGGATACTGCCCAAGACACCATGCATTTTTCTCGAGTTACCGGATCCCAGAGTTGAGAGAGAACCTACTTGCCGAGTTGCACACACTTTTTCGGCCTCAGTGTTCTTCATTTCTCCCCGTCCGTGCTGACCTTTATACAACGAATTGCTCAAGTCGAAATACAACAGATAAAGGGCTACGATCTATTGAGTCATAGTGACCTTTCAACTGCTCAATGTTCCAGGTGTAAGTGTCCCCGCTGTAGCTCGAAGTAGGGTACCTTGAACGCAGACCTGTGACTAGTCGCGAGGCAAACCGATATTGGAGGGAACGATTACGAGTCTACGCTGGAAGCTGGAGACCTGGAATGCCCTGCTCCGCGAGCCGGGAGCGTGTGGTCAGCAGGACATACTGTACCATTTCGAGCAGTTGAACACGGGGTCTGACTGCTGACACTTCGGTTGAAATTTGAATTTCGACATTGGGGGGTTTGACTGCTGACTGGACAAAATTTTCGACAGAACACCTGAACACCTGGACATCGCGCGGCATGGTTAACTGATAATGTCGAGCGAGGAATCAAGGAACAGGCGATGCAAACGAAGGCTTCGATAGCCAGATCATCGCCCTAAATCTCTATAGGATTTCGTTAGAGCATAAGCATATAATTCTGATACAGGGTAACAAAGGAAACAGGCAGGGATCTCAAAGCGAGAATCCAGACGCGTTTTGAGGCTTCGAAATTTATGGACAAGTGTTTCGGTGGAAATTTCGACAGGGGGTCTGCTGACTGCTGACACCCCCCCAAATTTCAACAGAACAGACGGGCTGCTGACTGCTGACTGTCCAACTGCTCGAAATGATACAGTAGGGGTGAGATTTACGCGACGCGACGCACAATCCCACACCGCGGGCTTGCATTCTGCCACCATCCATACAGTTGACTTTGCACAAGCTTGGAGAGGAATGGCTACGACCAGCTACGCACCCAATGTTGGCTCTGTATGTCTACGATCCATGGATATATGGTACCACACTGCAGCATCGCTCGATCCTCCTGACATATTTGCCTTGCGAGCGGTGAGCATAACCGATCTTCTTCTTCATGGTCAAAGGCTAATTAGTTCCCGAATCCCCGTAGACTTGCTCAACCCTTCTCATGTTATGCAGACAGCGTTCGATTTGGCTTCAAGCTGTAAACACCATGTGTCGCAGCCATGGTTTATTCCTTCCCTCCTTCCCTCTGGAGTCCATGACGGTCAAAGAGCTTACACGACTAGCTCTATCACCATACACCTTCTCTCGGCTCGTGTCCATGGAAGGCGAAGGGCGCCTTCCAGAGAGACAATCTCGCACTTTTGTTCCTCGTTTGAAGGGGTCTGAAAGTGCTCTGGAAGTGACGTCTCTGCATCTGCTTCCTGGCGGCCGGTACCTCTTAACCTACCACGACGACGATGTGTGCTTGTGGGACCTTGGATACGGGCCCGCTTCTCCAAAAACGTTCCCTGTCGCCAGTTTGCACATTGAAAATATTTGTTTTTGGTACGGGGAAAGGCCACCTTGTCCTACTGAAGATGGAAAAGGTGTGCGGTTTGTCGTTCTCTCAATAATGTGCGCCCACTACTCTGCCCAGGAGCATCCTTGACGCTGAGATTGACATCTTGAAGGAAAGCTAGTTCTGCGCCTACACAGCGGTCGCTCAGGATGTATGACATCTGTCTAGCGTCGGAAGAACCTGCGTTTCGGTGCATAGCATCATGGCAAGTTCCATCTGACAGTGTTATATTGAGATATTGCTCTCGATATGTTGTGGTCCGTAGTAGGGCCGTGGTTCAGGTATACACCGTTAACGATTCAGAGATTGATGGCCCCCGATGTAGCCTCCGAAGCCTTTACTGGTCTAATGACAGCAGTGCTAAGGTTAGTTTCGTTTGCTCCTGGCATTGTCACGTTCTGACGATTAAACTGGTAAGGTGGCCATACTAGGGGATACCGTCCTCCTGTCGGCGGACAGCGACGAAGACGCTGCTTTGAATCTGTTTATCATTCCTCGAACCCCCGGGCCTGCTTCAGCCACCACTCAAGATCAGCCGCGTCTGGTCGTCCCTTGCTCCATCAACGGTGCCCTTGCGGGTCCGGTTTATACCTCGGAATGGACGGCGTTTTCAGGCAACGCGTATTTTGCCTTGGGTGGGGAGATGCCAGACGCAATGGAACTGCAAATTTACCGAATGGTCAACCTTGCATCGTCGACAGAACCCTTACTCCCCTCTGCCATGCCCGTCAAAGTAGGCGAGGTCTCCATTCCAAAGTGGTACAATTTCATTGGGGGACCATATCTCCAGCGACTGTCCTCTGACCTTGCCGTCATCGGGACCGCTGGAGGGGCAGTAGCGGTGGCCAAGATTTCGATACCCCAAGCGGGCCATGATGGACTTCCCTCACCTTCCATAAAGACCTTGACGGACGAGGTCCTGTACCAAGAGGACGACTTTGTGGAGGAAGTCAGTGCATGCGTTGCAACAGGAAGGTTGGTTGTTGTGCATACCGATTGGGTGATTCGGGTCATCGACTACCTCTCATTGGATTAGCAGGGACTTCCGACTTCGTGGTGCTAGTAATCTTGTACTTCAATGTTGCCTCATCTATACCACCCGTGCCTAACTTGATCTAGACGGTCGCTCAAATTGACAGAGAAGAAACAGAGGAGCTGAAGGTGTCAATCGAGTACCAGTTGGTTTATTGAGTCATAGTGGCCTTCAAACTGTTTAGCGATTGCCAGGTGCATATATTCTGGCTGTAGCTCGAACTTCTTTCAAAGATGTATTGGATGCCTGCAAACCCGCTCGCCTGAGCCTGATTGGTTAGCAGGATATAGGGGTGACGCGACGCGACGTCCACGCTCCGAGTTGGCAACCCACCACCATCTTCGTCCATACGTCAACTCTACACAAGCAGGAAATGACTACGACCAAAGGAACCCCCCATATTGGCTCTGCATGCCTGTGATCCATGGACATATGGTATCACGTCGCAGCATCACTCGATCCTCTCGACATACTCGCCCTACGAACAGTGAGCATAACCGATCTTCGTGTCATGATCAAATGCTAATGGGCCACATAGACTTGCTCGTCGCTTCTCGGGTTATGCGGACAGCGCTCGGTATGGCTTCAAGCTGCTCGTACCATGTGTCGCAGTCATGGGTTATTCCTCCCCTCTTTTCCCTTCGAGTCTATGTCAGTCAAAGAGCTGATAAGATTGGCTCTGTCGCCATCCACCTTCTCTCGGCTCGTGTCCCAGGAAGGCGAAGGGCGCCTTCCAGAGAAGCGATCCCAGTCTTTCAATCCTCGTTTGAAGAGTTCTGAACAGGACTTGTCATTGAGATCTTTGCATCTGCTTCCTGGAGGTCGGTACCTCATAATCTATCAAGATGATGATGTATGCCTGTGGGATCTCGGATATGGGTCAGCTCCTCCAAGCCAATCTCCAATTGCATGCTTGCATGTTGAAGGGGTCAGTGGCTTGTACACGTGGAACCCACCTTGCCCCACTGAAGATGGGAAGGGTGTGCGGTTGATAGTTTTGTCAGAGTGGGTCTGCTGTACTGAGTTGACTGAACCATGTGGCTGACATTGTCAAGCAATCACTCCGCCTCAACACTCGGTGTATATGATATCTGTCCAGGATCGGAAGAACCCAGGTTTCGGTGCACTACATCTTGGCAGGTTCCGCTTGAAAGTTATATATTGGGATATTCCTCTCGATATGCTGTGCTGTGCACAGGCACCGAGGTTCAGCTCTATACTGTGAACGATGTCGGTATTGGAGGGTCCCGATGTGACCGCCTTTTCTATGCGACGGAGAATAAATTTCCGGTGAGTTTCAACCGCTTCGTCCAATTATCTTGATCCTCAGCATCAAACCTGGAAGGTTGCCATTCTAGGAGATACCGTCCTGCTGTCAATGGACATGGAGTGTGGTAGTTTGAATGTGTTTAGCATTCCTCGAGCCCTAGCCTCAGCCGCCACTGAACGCCAACCACATCTCGTTGTCCCTTGCAGCCCTACTCGCGGCGAACGGGATACAGAAGGCACACTCTATACCTCGGAATGGACCGCGTCTTTGGGCTACACTTTTTTTGCTTTGAGTGGAGAGGTCTCAAACAGCTTGGAGCTCCGGCTCTTCCGCATGGTGGATCTTGCATCGTTGTCGGAACCCTTACTTCCCTCTGCAATCCCCGTCAAAGTATGTGGAATCTCGTTTCCAAAATGGAATAGATTCATTGGAGGGGCCAATCTCCAGCGAATGTCCTCCGGGCTGGCAATGGTTGGGGTCTCCAGTGGAGATGCAGTAGCGATTGCCAAGATTGCGGTGCCTCACGCAGCCTGTGATGGACTCCCTACCCTCTCCATCAAGACCTTGACGGTCGAGACCCTGGACGATGAGGGCCGTTTCGACCAGGAAGTCAGCGCGTGTGTTGCAACAGGGAGGCTGGTCGTCGCAATCCCGTCAAAGTTGAATGGAACTACCGAATGGGTGGTTGAGGTTCTCGATTATCTTTCGCTGCCTTAGCCCTGGGACTTTTGCAGTTCCCGATGCCAGTAATTCCGTAGTTTTACTCATGCGTTGCTCTGTTTATTCCACCTGTTCCTGCATTGATAGAGTCAATCGCTCCAGCTGAGGGACAAAGGATAGAGGGATTGTAGGCGCCACTCAGCAGTAGTTGGTTGCTGAGCCACGGTAATACTCAGCAATCGCCAAGTGCAAACGTCCTGGCTGTAGATAGAAGTCCCCGCCTCTCAGATCATTACAATTCAACGCACATTCAAGTTATACTGGACAACTGCAAGCCCAGCAGGGAGTGTCGTCACGGTGCACCTCATTAGTTAGATAGGGGTGAGATTCACGCGACGCGACGTCCATACGAAATCTCACGCTCTAAGTTCGCATTCCTCCACATCATCCGTATGCACAAGCTGGGGGAGGAGATGGCCACAGCCAGTGACACGCCCTACACCGGCTCTTTATGTCTGCGATCCATGGACATATGGCATCACATTGCAGCATCAATCGATCCTCCTGACATACTGGCGCTACGAACAGTGAGCTCAACCAATCCCCCGTCGCCAAGGGCTAATCGGTTCCCCACAGACTTGCTCGTCACTTCCCAGATGATGTGGACAGCGCTCCATTTGGCTTCAAGCCGTAAGCGCCATGTGTCGCAGCCATGGGTTATTCATCCCCTCCTTTCCCTTGGAGTCCATTTCGGTCAAAGAGCTTACACGACTGGCTTTTAAATTGTCCCTTTTCACATTCTCTCCGAGTCGACTCGTATCCACACAAAAAGAAGGCCGACTTCCTGAAGTACAAAGCCAAATCTTTCGTCCTCGTCTGGAGAGGCTTGGAAAGGTGTTGGAAGTGGTTTGTCTGCACCTGCTGCCAGGTGGTCGATACCTCCACCTACGAAGAAGCGATCGGAACAGTGCTTCAGGTTATTGTTAGGAGAAATTGATGCCAAGGTCTGATCGTCGTTGTATGCCTTGTTCAGCATTCGGCCATTTCGACTTCCCGAATGCGGGCAGGAGGGTCTTGGAAGATAGTAATGAAATCGAGCACTACATAGAGGCAAAAGCACTAAAGCAACCAACCTACAAGGCTGCGCGAACAAGGGTTGGGCGCCTGAGCACCCGTCTTCAAGATTTTGTCTCCGATCGTTATCAACGGAACAGTACTAAGTAAGCACGCCACCGTCAGGAGCCGCTGCTCATTGCTCAAGGCACCCAGATCCCAGAATCAGGAGAGAAACCATCCCACAAGTTAGAGAAACTTCTGTCGACCTGAGTGTTGCTTCATTGAATCCTAGAATCCCATGAGGTGCCCGCCTCCAGGTATCCAACCGCCAAGAGGCAGAGGGCCGCGCCAAATCCCGCCACACTTCGAGGAAGGGTCGGGTTCCATTGAATGTCTACGGGGACCTCGCCTCGCAGCCCACCTCATACTGCCAACAAATGCGGTTTTAATCGTTCCAAATTCACATAGGTAACACCATGGAGGCGGCGGATTCTCTTTTCATTTCTACGTGCTCTGAGTGCCATAGTTTTGGACAGACATTTAGGTTCCAACAAAGTGTTAACGCTAACTCTGATGGACAACCTCTCACGTCCCCTTCGCGGACTTAGACTTGTGTAATGGGTATCAAATAATGAATAGACGCCAGCATCGGAAGAAGTTTCCCAAATACAACTCCAAGCTATGACTCAGAAATCATTTTTCTCCCGTCATCGAGGGCGATGTTATTTCAAGGATGCCTGAAAATCTTGCTCACTAAGTGGGCAGCGCCGCGGTGTTGGCTCCGATTTAAATTGGCTAGTGAGCTGTATGTACCTCATGATAGGGGTCACTCACGCAACAGGACTCGCAAATCCCACACAACTTGGCGGTCTAGGACCACAGAAGTTCGAATCTGCCACGATGTCCGCCCCTGAAAAGCTTTCTAGTCCTTGAGCCATGATGAGTCTGAATGGAAGTTTCTACTAAGCGTTCTGATACGGTACTTATAGACCAAGGCGAGGTTGACCACGGTGTGTTCACATCGATCGCAGAGAAGACAACGAAGGTGTATGTGCCAAACTACTCTAAATCGTACTCGAGCCAGAAATGTAGATCAGAGCTCATAAATTCCACTGCCACTTCAGCCTCCGAAAGAAGCCAGTGTTTAGATCCTCAATTTGACCCCTCGGCCACTCTATCTCTCCTTGAATCTTTCCCCTTTGCTTTGTCTCTGCGAATTTCAATATGTCTTCTGGTGTATACCTCAGCACCTTCCCAGCCTCTGTTTCGGGGATCGACTTCCCCTCCTCAACCACTTCTTGATGAATCCTCAGCACCGTATTCATAGTTTCGCCTTCCCGTCGATTAGTACCCGCGTTCAAAAGAACGTTCACCGCACGCCTGCAAGATTCCTGGTTATCATCAATCCGCAGCTCCCTCGCACCCTTGTCCAGTAGTCCTGCCCAGTAGCCTTTCTTCAATTCTGCAAGCCGGGTTTGTGCGGAGGGGTCGTCCCCTGCCGCACTCCACTTGGTAGTTCCAAGAACAATTTTGTCGAAAGCTTTGGATCCGCAGAGCTTCTCGAACATCTTGATGTTGAGGCGGAATGGCGTTGTTAGCCGCTTGGCGCTAATGTCGCGCAAGTACATGACACCTCCAAGTTTCATTCCGCTGTCGTACCTGTATCCAGAGCTCGAGGTAAGCAACCCGCCGTATTTTGAAGCGTGAGCTCACGATGAGGCCAGCCAGACGGCGATCATGTGTAGGATTTCCGAGTCGTTGATGTAGGTATGGTCGAACCCAGGCGTATCAACTAGAACCAATCGCCGACCCTCAGCAAGGTCGAATCCAGCAGCCTTAGCGTTTTCGATGGTGTGACACTGGATTCCGTTGGTACATGAAGCGAGTGCATGTCCAACCCTCGCGACGGTGCTCCCCGCAACGTGGTTCATGAACTAGCCGTCGAAACCTCAGACCTTTGCACTTTATACCATCCAGCGCGTTCACTCACAGTGCTCTTTCCTACTCCCGCGAGCCCCATAATTCTCGAACGGCTTCGTAAGTATGAAATCTAAACTGAAGGGCGTTGAACTTACAAAACGAAAATGTCAGTGTCCCTTCCACTTTTTATCAAATGTTCCGTAGGACGTCGTTGCCTCAACCGCTTCCTCGGATCCCATTCCCTAAAGTTGCTTCGCCATGCGGAAGGTGGTTTTGGTCTTTGCGGATGGAGCGAGTCTTGAATAGCATTTGTTCCGCCCCTGATGGTTTCACTCTCCATCTGAAACGGGCTAGAGAGATCGTCTGAGGTAATATCAAGATCCTCAGGGAATATCGTCCTGCTATCCAAGGTGTCGCCACTATCCAAAGTATCGCTGACAACCATGGGGTCTACTCCCACTGCAGGAGGAGCTTGGATGTTCTCAATCTTCAGCCGACGAAAGGCGCTCAGTGGATCCACAGTCGGCGGTATACAGGAAGCCTCCGGGGTCGTGTCTTCGTCCTTAGCCACCCCACTACCCTTCCCTTTTGGATTATCCATGGAAACGATTGTGCCCTCCGCCAAAGGCGTGTCCTGAACCAGAATCTCCTGCGAGATTATGCTTGCCGTTGTATCCATCCTGGCCCTTGGGGTTGAACTAAAAAGAGCTCAAGTTGGGGTGCTTTTTGGAGATTAGGGAACAACCGACCTGGGAACACTTTCAGCTTCCTGAGGTATTGAGCTTTGACAATACTGCTTTAGGCAAGCGCTGGCGGTATGGTGGTCAGCGTTATCTATGGAACGGCGAGATATGCATCATGACTCACCACCGTACCCAAGCACCCTTCGTATGTGCATTAACGACTTCTTCGTCTGGGCGGCCACAACCAGGGCAACAATCGCCCTCAATAGCTATAGATGCTCGAATGCGGATGGTGACTTCGAGGATGGTTTTATGCTTTAGGTAGCGAGTTAAGGAGTGTTCGTCGACCTCCGAATTGGTTTTAGACTCGTCCAGCTGGTACCGTCGCTCCTCGATGTAGGGGCGGCTTATGCTATCGCGGGAGCCTGTTCGCACAAACCCGTGTATATCCTGAAATCGTTCAGTTTGTGGTATGCTCGCCTGCAGGCATTCTTTTAGTGCTTACCTCTAGGGTTTCTATGAAGACCAGTGGTACTGACCACGGGCTGCCCTGCACTGGTTCGAGGATGATAATCTCCTCAACAACAATGTCATATATCCAAGATGGTCCTGAAACTCGCAGGAAGTTATCGAGTCTAGTAGAGAACGATGATTTCGCTGTGAGTGAACACCACATTTGTGGTCCCCATGGCCAATCCTCCAAGCTGGGTTGACACTTGTAAGTCAAAAGGCTTGAGGACACTAAAGTGAGTTTCGCACCATTGCAACGAGTGAATGCATGCAGCAAAGGAGTGGATCTCAGCAGCAAGGTGGCTTTCAACGTCTCGGAGCTCGTCCGACTCGTGACCATTGGTTAGCCATTCAATAAAGGCTTCGCCGTAGGAACACTTTATGGCAAAGATCCACCAACAGGGGAGGGCTACAATCAAACGATGGATGTCTTCCAACTTCTGCGCGCATTGTCGTAATCGCACTTCGATCTTCCGCTTAACAATTCGATCAACGGTGCAGCTTTCCCTAATCTCGTACTGGTACAACGTACGAGAGAAGCGCCTGAGTGAATCGATGTCATCGAGATGCCCCCGCAGCGCCCGAAATGATTTCTCTGACAGGGGTACAAGGAAGTGGCGAATGGCTTTGAGCCAGGTTTTGACATCAAAGAAGGAGCTCGGTAGAATAGGCTTCGCAACCTTCTGAGAATGCAGGGAACCTCGCCGGGAGACTATCGGTTGGTGTGGCGTTGTGGTCGCTTGGTGTGCCAGTCTGACGGCACCTGCAACGTGAAGATGAACATCTCCCCCTGCAGTAACCTGAATGTTGCCACGCAGCTGGCCCAGATACGCATCACGAGCAACATCGAAAAAGGTTCCGCCGTTGATTTCCACCGTGGTAGCGTTGTTGAACATCTGCGACACCTGGTTGGAAGTAGAGTACGGATCGTCGCCAGCTGTGATTTCCATGGAGTTGAGGCTGCTGGTCAAGGTTGCACTGCACTCAGTTCGCTAGTAGCTCCTAATAAATACAGCTTGACGCATGTCTTTGATAGCTGGGACACGAGGAGTGCGTGAGATTGTCAGGTGGTGGCTGCATCAGGTAGTACAGAGCAGCACAGGTGTTGACATGTTGAAGCTATGGGGAAGGCGCATGATCGGTGAACGTCCGCTTCTTGAACAGTAGTATTTGACATCGACGAACCCGCACCCAGATGGATGCATCGAAGAGCGTCTGACTGAGAATGACCACAACCTCAAGAACGGCACTTGACCAATGTTTGTTGCTGTTAAGATGGGAGGCCGGCTGGCCCAAAGAAGCTGCCAGTGAAGGGGTTACTAGCAGGTTGGGATTCTCGTGCAGAAGCACAGGATTCAAAGTCTCTCATAAACTTAGAGTGCTTTATAAACCACTGTCATTACACCTCGACCATTGACACGATGGAGAACTATTGGTATTCCTGCTTGATCCACATCAACGGCGTGGCTCTCGCCTCGAAGCCGACCCCCATCCTGCAGCTACCGACGTCATGAAGGTGGTGGGTTCTCTGCTCATTTTTACCTGCTCTAGGTGCTATCGTCCGTCTCCTCGCAGAGGGATTTAGGTTCCAATAGCAAAATGTTCAAGACGAAGTGCTCTGATGGACAAGCTCTCGCGTCCCCTTCGCCGACTCGTGCAACGGGTATCAAATAATGAAATCGATTAAGCGCGAGCATTGGAAGAAGGTTCCCGAATACAACTCCAAGCGACGAAGACCAATATTCGGGGATCCTAAGCTCTGCTAGCTCAGTCCTTACTCAGTAGGCAAGTGATGGCTTCAGACCGGCGGTTGCCAGCCAATAAGGCATGACAGGGGTTACTCACGCGACGCGAATCCGCGAATCCCACGCAACTTTGGAGTCTTCCACTATCGTCCACACAGCTGCTTTTACACAATATGGCGAAGGACGAAGCTAATGCCTACTATACATCTCATGGCGATCCTGCCTGTCTACGGTCCATGGACATATGGTACCACATTACAGTGTCACTTGATCCTCCTGACATACTGGCCCTGCGAACAGTGAGTACCACCAAAGAGCCTTCCCCCTTCAAATGCTAAGGTATGTCAATTAGGTTTGCACTTCGCTTCTCAGGCTATGCATACAGCGCTCGGTATGGCTTCAAGCTGCCCGTACCATGTGTCGCAGCCACGGGTTATTCCTCCCGTCTTTTCCTTTCGAGTCCATGTCGGTCAAAGAGCTGACACGACTGGCTCTGTCGCCATTCAGCTTCTCTCGGCTCTTGTCCATGGAAGACACAGGGCGCCTTCCAGAGAAACGATCTTGGAGTTTTAACCCTCGCCTGAAGAACAAAGATGTGGGATTGAGATCTTTGCATCTGCTTCCTGGCGGCCGGTACCTCATTACCTACCAAAACGACGACGTATGCCTGTGGGATCTCGGTTACGGGCCAGTTTTCCCAAGCCTGGCTCCACTTGCATGCTTGCATGTTGAGGGTATCCGTGGTCAATATCACGTCCCCTCACCTTGCCCTACTGAAGATGGGAAGGGTGTGAGCTTAATACTTCTATACGCGTGCGTCTACTATGCTGATTTGGGAGAACATTCATGAAGCTAATATTGACAAGAAATAGCTCCAGAACGGCCTCGACACTTGCGATATACGATATCTATCCAGGGGTGGAAGAGCCCAAGTTTCGGTGCACCACGTCTTGGCAGGTTCCATTTGGGAGTTATCTATTGGGATATTCCTCTCGATATGCTGTGATGTACAAAGGCACCGAAATTAAGCTCTATACTGTGAACGACGTCAGTACTGGTGGCCCGCGATGTGACCCCCTTTACTGGTCGAGGGACGTAGAAACTCAGGTGAGTTTCTACCGCTCTGTCTAATGATAACGCTTTGATCGTCAGCGTGGAAAGGGCGCCATCCTCGGAGATACCTTCCTGCTATCAGATAGGTACAACGGTGCTTTGAATGTGTTTAGCATCCCTCGAGCCCTAGCCTCAGCCGCGACAAAATGCCAGCCAATTCTCTCTGTCCCTTGCCGCATTACTCATGACGGACAGGTTATAGAGGATACACTTTATACCTCGGAATGGACTGCGTCTTCAGGCAACACTTTCTTTGCCTTGATTGAAGAGGTTTCGGATACAATCAATCTGGAGCTTTACCGAATGGCGGATCTCGCATCGTTGTCAGAATCCTTACTTCCGTCGGCAATCCCCGTTAAAGTCGGTGAGATCTCCCTTCCACACTGGTACCGACTTGTTGCAGGTGCCAACCTCCAGCGAACGTCTTCCGGGCTGGTAGTGATTGGGATCACCAATGGAGAGGCAGTAGCGGTTGCCAAGATTACAATGCCTAATGATGGCCTTCCTGCCCTCTCCATCAAGACCTTGATGGACGAAGCCCCGGACCGTTTCGGCCAAGAAGTTAGCTTGTGTGTTGCAACAGGGAGGCTGGTTGTGGCGATTCCGCCGAACGAAAGTACCGACTGGGTAATTTGGGTACACGACTATCTTTCGCAGGCGTAGGGTAGACGCTTTGACTTATTTATGCCGCCAACCCTCCAAGGGATGTTGCACGAGAATATGAGTAGCATAATTTTGGAGATGTTGCTCTATAGTAACTAAAAAACCGGTGCGAAGCCTGTAATTCATCATACGCTATTTATTCCGCCGTCCTTGTCATCCTTCTCGCTTTCGCGTAGAAACCAAGTTGAAAGGGCCAAAGTAAAGGTCGTTCTAGGGAAGGTGGCGGACATCATTGGGCTTGGACAGAACGGTGTCAACCAAATATAATATTTGCCGTGACCCGAGATCCTAGACCGCCATGAAGGTTGTTGGCACGCAGAAGCCCGTTCAAGGTGGCCAAGGTGTCTACTTTATGATATACCACGTTGGCTCTTGGCACGCATCTGGCATTATGGCCAGATCAGTGAGCCTTACGCGACGCGACGTGAAATCCCACGCTCCCAGCTTGCTTTCCACCATCGTCTGTATCCACACAGTTGACTTTGCACAAGCTGGCAATGGAAATGAGTTCGACCCTTTACAGGCACCTTAATGGACCCACATACCTACAATCCATGGACATATGGTACCACATCGTGGCATTAATCGATCCTCTTGACATACTCGCCCTCCGCACAGTGAGCACCGCCTATTCCCAATCGCCAAAGGCTAACGCATTTTACCAAGACTTGCTCAGCACTTTTAAGAATATGCAGACAGCGCTCTATCTGGCTTCAAGCTGCACGTGCCATGTGTCGCAGCCATGGGTTATTCCTTCCCTCCTTTCCTCTTGAAGCCATGTCAGTCAAAGAGCTTACTCGACTGGCACTATCACCATTCATCTTCTCTCGACTTGTGTCCATGGAAGGCGAAGGGCGGCTTCCAGAAATCCAATCCCGAACTTTTCGTCCACGCTTGAAGAGGTTCGACACGGTCTTGGATGTGAGGTCTCTCCACCTGCTGCCTGGCGGCCGATACCTCTTCACATACCATGAAGACAACGTGTGTTTGTGGGATCTCGGATTTGGGCCCGTTCCCCCGAGTCCTCTCCCTATTTCATGCTTGCATATCAGGAGGGTTCGCTATTTCTATGGGGAGAAGCCGCCTTGTCCTACTGAAGACGAGAAGACTGTGCGACTCATAATTCTATCAGAGTGCGTCTACTACACAGCTCGGGAGATATACCCTCGAAACTGACGCTGGGTTGAAGCAATGGCCCCGGAATGACATGGACCCTCGGGGTGTATGACATCTGTCCAGGGTCGGAAATGCCTGAATTTCGACGCACCGTGTCTTGGCAGGTTCCAAGTGAAAGCGTCATATTGAGGTATTGCTCTCGATATGCTGTGCTACGTAGAGGCCCCGTGGTTGAAGTGTATACTGTGGATAACGCAAAAATAGACGGCCCTCGATGTAACCTCCGAAGCCTTTACTGGTCCAATGACAGCAGTACTAGGGTGAGTTTCAACTGTTTCTTGAAATTGTCACGATCTGACTATCAAACCGGCAAGGTGGCCATGCTAGGGGACACCGTCCTACTGTCGGCAGACACCGACGAAGACGCTGCCTTAAATCTGTTTAACATCCCTCGAACTCCTGCTTCAGCCGCCAATCAAGATCAGCCGCGTCTCGTTGTCCCTTGCCCTGTTACTGGTGACCTTGTGGGCCCTGTTTATAGTTCGGAATGGGCTGCGTGTTCGGAAAAAGCTTCTTTGCCTTGGGTGTGGAAACGCCAAACGCAATGGAACTGCAAATTTACCGAATGGTGAACCTTGCGTCGTTGAAAGAGGCCTCACTCCCCCCTGCTATGCCCATCAAAGTGGGCGAGATCTCCATTCCAAAGTGGTACAACCTCATCGGGGGTCCAAACCTCCAGCGGTTGTCCTCTGACCTGGCCGTGATTGGGACCGCTGGAGGGGCAGTAGCGGTGGCCAAGATTTCGATGCCTCAAGCGGGCCATGATGGACTTCCTGCCCCCTCCATCAAGACCTTGACGGACGAGGTCCTGTACGAACAGGACGATTTCGTGGAGGAAGTCAGTGCATGTGTTGCAACAGGAAGGCTGGTTGTTGCAAATCTGTCAAGTACAGACGGAAATGCAGAATGGGTGATTCGGGTCATCGACTATCTTTCAACGGCTTAGCTGCCCCACACCATTGTGTACTCGAGTATGCTGTGCAAAAATATATAGTTTTTGACACCTTTCCCAACGATTCCTACACAATCGGCCAAGGTTGTACCAAGGCGTATCCGCTGGTCCCTTTGAATTCCTGTTGCCCTTCGCTTTCACGACGAGACGATGATGGCAGGCTCCAAGATTTATAGTTGGTGCCTTCGTAAAGTGTTATTCTTTGGTGCACGTCCAGGAACATCCAGTCCACGACGCTGTATAATACGACATACTTCAAGGCTTGCGTGTGGGTCTGCCGAGAAGGCTTTCGGACTTGAGCTCTGCTGATAAAGGCTGACAACGCGCCGACAGCCTCTGTATTTCAAAATGGGTTGATCGGGGTTTGGCCGAGTGTCATGCTCTTGAGCTCCGCCTCTGGTTGACTACCTCTGCCTGCCTTTCACCACCATCTTCTCTCTTGCTCAAGAACTCTGTAAGTACTTTTTCCACTGCTGTGTTGCACTTACCTTATTAGATATTAGCGTGATGCCTGCAAATAATCAACGAGCGGGCAAAGGCGACGAAACCTACGTCCCTTTGTCCAGCAACGCAATTTATCAGTCTTACGGCGGTTGGCCAAACTTCATGCACAGTCACGGTCTGAAGCCGTGGGACCAGGATGATGTCGAAGAGGGGCGCCAAATTGTCGATAAGCTCAAGGAGTATCACCGACTTGATTGGGAAGAAGAGCAGAGGAACAAGCAGTCCGGCAGGTAAATTTTTTTATCTGGGGCTCTGGGACGTCAAATTAGCGCTAATCTTTCAATGCCTGACCATAGATAATTTATATCTTCTGATTGTTCTTGGGACCGCGGCAATGGCGGGCTTCCTCGTCTTTTGTGTTGTAGCCCCCAATGGGCAGATGACCCCCAGAGCAATGATTATTAACTTTTGTGCACAAAATACACTCGTGAGGCAGGCACAAAGGCACCGAAAGACATGAATGGACGTAGCTGGCGTTTGGTATCTGAACATCGTCCCCTCTAGCGCAGCTTTTTGTAAGGAAGATTAACGCCTCCTGCCAGTCTCGTCTTGTTAGGTTCACCCGAACCTTACTTAAGGTGGCTTCATCCCAAGATAGCTGCTATTCCTGCTCGGGCCGATCTTCCTTCCCTTCTGGTCCTATGTGCCCTCTTTTTTTGACTCGATAAGCGCCGGTCAAGGTGACAATGATCATCCACTGCCTTCCATCAAATTACGAAATCCCAAGTGGCGGCCATTCCTGGGATGTATGTATCGTCTGGAATGCGCTCCTTACTCCTGTACCACCGTGAAATCAGGAGATGGAGCGGCTTTGCTCAACCCACTACTCGGTACTTGAGTTTCCAAGAGCTTTGGAAGAATCACCCCAGATGTTCATTCCCTCATGCGGCAATGCCTCTACAGCCAGAATGGCGTGGAATAATCTCGTCTGAGGAAACAGCAACTTTAAATCTAATGGCTAGTAATCTAGAGTGCCCTATATCACGTCAGGTAAGCGAGGTTCTATCGGAGAGAACAAGCCCGTGAGAGGTCCCGACATACAGGTCTCGTCAAGATGCACCAGGAACTACATGGAGCTCGACTATAGGCTATTTCAGGGACAAGTAGGTCACATATCTCAGTCTTCGGGACCAAAAATCAAGCACCCTAGTTTTCTGCGGACCAAAAACGAGAGTGCTCAGAGGAGTCCAGGTGGGTCCTTGACCGAGATTTACAAACGGCGAAGGCTGAGCACAGTTCCCGGCAACACATTTTAAGCCATGCTTCTTTTATCGCATGATTACACTTATTCGAGGAAATACCAGCCCGGTAGACTGGCAATGAATGCCGTGCTCTTCGTGGTGGCATCTGCCGGCGCTCTGAGGTAGAAAACAGCACGGCACCAAGTTGCTCGGCCTGCTCCCACTCAACAGAAGACCGGACTTGCACTGCCATGCAAAGCCAGCATGGGTGTATGGCCAAGGAAACCGAAACTCCTTTCCTTCAGGACTTCCACAGCTACCATAGAAATTAAGCGCCCAGGCGGCGCTCTATTGGCACACCAACGAGGATCACAAAGTATTTATCTCGAGTTTCAGAATATGTACCGAGTATCTACCCTCGAGACTGTCACAATCTCGAGCGGAGCTTGCAGTTTCAACTTCCAAATGATGCTCAAGGCCGAAACTCAATTGTGAACGTGGCTGAGATAACGAAAGCACCTAGAGGACACATCCAATCGAATAGACTCAGTCTCTTTGGTGTCTTGTGAATGACGTATAGTGACAGCTACGTCCTGCCGATCGCCTCAGTGACGCCAAAGCCGAGCGTTATATCTGCCTCGTTGCCACGAAGGCGACGCTCCTCAGGGAGCTTTCAGGGGATGCAGATGGCAATAGAGCTCTGCAAAATCAGTCCTTTCCAGCTGCTCAGCACACGGTGACCGAACCACGAAGAATCTGCATTGATCTCAATGAATAGGGTCCCAAGTATTCTTCAACGCATTTCGACGATACGTCCAGGCAGATCTAATTCTAGACAACGCAGAGGCCACTTCGCTTCCGGATCTTGGGGCTTTTGGTTCTGGCATGAGACGTTGGCTTTAGGCCCTGGAACGGAGAATTTGAGCTTCCGTGGTCTTCGTTTAGTGAGCCATGCGAGTCGTGCGCCTTTCGGGAATGCTGAGGGACATCAGGTCCCAGGGCAAAGTACGAAGGGTTCAATGCACGATGTGGAGCGCTTCGTGACTGAGTGAGAGCTTCCCAACCCCCCACTTTTACGACGCGAAGTTTGGCAACCAGTAAGGGACTTTCTTTCCCATGAAATCCAAGTTGTGACCTTATCGTCGTACGTACACCCACCCACCATGTAGCCGTTGTCTTAATTCTCGTCACCGTCCCATCCAGCCCTGTATCAATAATGAGACTGGGCAGATGCACATGAGGCGAGTACTCACCCCATCAACAACCAGCAGCTCACCGCAGACGTATTGGATCGCCTTGCTCGCGAGAAAGACGGTAGGCCCGGCGAAATCGCGCGGTTCACCCCACCGCCCTGCTGGGATGCTTTCGGAGATCTGGCGAAGACGCGTCGGGTCGTTAAGCAGCTTCTCATTCCTGTCCCAAAGGCGTAACGTTAGCCGCTTCGCCCATGAAGCGAAGAGGAAATACCGAAATCAACGCAATGGGGATCGTGACCCAGTGCAGGAAGGCCTGCAATGAATCGTGAGGACTTGGTCTTGAATGGAGCAAGAACCGAGGACGCAAATGGTCGTCCGGAGAATGAAGCAGATCGAGTGCGACTCAGGCTTACCTGAGGAACGCAATCATTCGGGGATGGTACGCTCAGCGGGAAGGCGAAAAGGCAGAGCAGCGAAAGGCGCCCTGATATCGAGATCAAGGTTCAGAAAAAGACGAACTGATGCTCAAAGGCCACGATCTCGGATGAATCTCACCTTCTGTGCTCGAACGCCGGGAGAGTCTCAAGGGTTGTAAAACAGCCGCATCCAATAGCTGTTAGGCAAGGCTCCATGCGAATGTCATCAAAATCCGGTGTTCACGTATAACAGCACATCACTCCCAACGTCCAAGTTTGAAGAACGTCAGAAGCAGGGCCCGGACACCTCGACCAGTCCAGCCCCATCAAGAAACGCGCCCACAAACAAAATAAGAAAGATTAAACTCTAAAACGGGAGCAAAAGCCAAATCAAAGGAAATCAAAGGAATGACGGAATCGGGTCGCCAGGAACACGCCTTTAGCGCCCATCCCAAAACAGCACAATGTCACCGTCGCTGGATACACCATGTCAACCTGCGACACCGCGAATAGCCCACAGCTCCGGTAACTCAGTCAAAATACACCAGCGGCAGAGGGCGCTGATGGCGGACGGAAAGCGTCAACAGCAGGAACTGAATTGAAAATACGGAACCGCAATATAAAGGCACATCAAGCGAGAAACAACGCATAAATGAATTTACGCACATGTCAGTCTTGATATAGCCAGGGCAAATGCCGTTGACCTGGACGTTGTCTTTGCTCCACTCGTTTGCCAGCGCTTTGGAAAGTTGACCCAGAGCACCCTTTGCATCAGCGTACGCTGGCATAGTGAGCCCACCCTGGAAGGTCAAGAGCGAGCAAAAGTTGACAATCTTTCCCGTCGGAGGGGATATGCTTCCCAGCAGATTGGGATAGCAGCCAGACGTGTTTGAGGTTGACATCGAGGACCTACAATGCAACAGGAATGGTTAGAGTCTTCATTCCAAGGGTGACGTGGGATGCCCAGGAGGAAAGGTTGAATTGAGACAAGGACGAGGCAGGTGTATATAAAAAGCGAAGTGTTGCTTGTGCAGGGCTGAGATTGTTTGGTGCTTCGGCCGCCAAACAGCTGATCGCGAGAGGCCAAATAAGGGAAACCGCCCTTTGCTTTCCAATCCTCATCATCCTCCGACTCGCTGGACTAGGCAGTCGATGAGTTCCCAACGTCGAGTGCCTGTCGAATGGATGACATCACGCATGACATCAAGTTTTCCCCATGTCGCCAAAGATTAACCGAATCCGAAAGGACGCAGCAGTCAAACTCCCGAGAGTGAGAGATCCAATGATAGCGGCCTCGGCCCCCAAGAATCTTAGGGCCTATAACCAGTATCAAAGCGCAGGGCCCAATGCGATCTTTCAAAGCCCTACCATGATTTATCTGCCAAGTCCAGCAAAGTACCAGTTCCGATAAGCCAGGAGAATGCTTCCCAGAGAACATTGGAAGAAACGAGGGCAGGTCGAATATGAGCATCTGATCACTTCTCGTAACGCCTCTGACTCGCATGAAGTGAGTGCATGACTTTCGGATCTGTAATCAGCGTCGAGGCCTCCGTCGGCTGAGCATGTTTGATCGAAAATGACAGCGAAGAAATGAGGAAGCTGAAAAATATACTAATCATCGAGATAAATGGATCCCCGAAATTACAACCAAGTCGCCGACATGAAACAACCGGAGAGGTCGTCAGTTGGAAGATCACAAGGCAAGGACAGCATGGTGGCGCAACGTGGTATAACTAACAGGGAAGCAGTCGCGCCCAAAAGTGCATACCAAGATGTATAGCCGGCAGAGAATGGAAGGCCCAACTAAACCCAGCGGCAAGGAGCATGGTGGCGAGTGAATTCAGCCAGCCAAATCATCCTTTCACCGAAATTGGACAAAAGGAGGTCCCGAAGAGAGCTTAAACTGCGGAAGTGAGGAGTGGGGAAAATTCGAAGGATGTCAAAAAGCTTGAGGTGCGCCAAAGTCCAAGGGGTGTGGCACCCCGGTAAAATTCAAACTGAAAAGCCAGGCAAGCTACTCGTGTTCGCTGATGAATTCCTAAAATGGCGATAAAGCTGCTCGTTTGATAAACGTGCTTTGGAGTCCGCACGAGGTGAATATAGCATAAAGATCTCTCAAAGGAGAATGGCAAGATGAAAAGACGGGGTGCGAGACAAAACACAATGCCAAAGATTAAAACGGACCAAAACACAACACGCGCCTTTGGATGCAAAAGATGGGACGTAAAAGGCAAGATGGCAAGAGGCGCCCATAAGGGCAGGCCAAGTAATGAGAGGCCGAAAGGGATGTGGTCGAGCGGAAAAGGTAAGGGACCCACCTCGCCCCAGTCGGCTTCGCTGAAATCGACAGCTGGGGCAGGTCTTTGAATGCCGGCGCAGTTCACGAGGACATGGATCTCTTTGCCCGGCATGACTTCGAGGCTCGATCGAAGAGTCCTTTCACCTTCTCGAGATTGTCCAAATCACACTGAACAATCTCAACGGTGCGCTTGTTTTCCGTGTTGCAACGAGATAAGAAATCAAGACAAGGAGATAAGAGGTTACTCACCGGCTTCATCGTCAGCGATAAGCGCCTTGATGGTGTTGTAGGTTTCGAGGTTCGGCTCGGACCCGTGTCGCTGAGCAAGGCAGATGGAGGCCCCGGCTTCAACAAGGCCAATGGCGCAGGCAGCCCCAATACCTGATTAAGGTACGATAGTTTGGAGTTTGGTCAAGTATTTTTTGCCAAGCAGGAAGCAATCGACGAAGCAATTCCCCAATACAAAGACGGGCAACCCAATACAATCTGGCATACACAATTTTGCCGCAATCGCGCTGCGACAGACAGACAGCGTCACATCGCGTCCTTTCTCGAAGCCACCGACCACAAGGCAGCAATAGCCAAACGGAAATCGCAGGCCCGAAAACAAGCGAGTACGGCTGGGCACAGACAGTCGAGGGCAACGATCAGGTCCTTCACTGTCAGCGAACTCTCTCGGTCGTCACAAGCGCCCATATCAGCACATCCCCAAGAAGAATTAGACATGGGGTTCCCTTGTCTTACGAGGCCTTTACGAAATTGTTTGAGGCAGTAATATTACGGCCTCCCGCGATCCTCTGTCTCCGCCGACGACCTCACAGGCGGAGGCGGGGGAGGGATGAGGAAACGAAGGCAAAGGCACGGCGGGTCGGGACATGGTGGAATCAACCCGGATTTTTGCCTTTGTTGTTCGGAGAAATCGGGCCACCTGCTCAAGGACGAAGGCGGGGCGAAGACGCGAACAAAGTGGTGAGGGCAGATGGAAGACAGAGAGGAAGGTCCCTCTGGAGGTTATCCCCAAGGAAACATGGTGCGACAACTTTTTCAGCCTTCATCGACGTCGGGCAGAGTCCCCGAAAGGCTGATGGTCGACGAAGCTCATGATGAAGTGCGTGCAGTGGGCTCGGGCATCGTCACCACGACGTTCCAGTTGAGCAAGAGAACAGAGGAAGCATCAAGGAGAAGAGCAAGGAAGAGATACACAATAGGCAAGGAGCACCGCACCTCTGGTAGCGCCAGTGATGAGGACGTTCTGGCCTTTGAGAGAGGAAAGGTTGAGAGCAGGAACGGCAGGAGTGGGATCCATGGTAATCACTACTGCGAAGACGAGAGCTAATCAAGCTGATGCAGTATTGTGTATTCAGAAGAGATATGGCACGGATTTTCAGAAGAGCCAGGAAGTGTTTGGAACCATTCTAGGGGCTCCGTGCATTTCAAACAGACTGCAAGGTCGGTGCGAAGTCCGAAAGAAACCTTATGGACGGTAAGCAATAATTCTTCGAGACATTTGGATTAGCCAAAGAAGGTTTGTCTGGGAGAAATACGGAATAGGCAAGCGTTGGTACCAAAGACAAGAACTTGGGAGGAAAAAAATAAAATTGAAAGAGGTGTTGATGACTGGGGTAGATCTGGGCGATCCCGATATGGACACATGACGGGTGTCGGACCGTCTGATCTGGGACGGCAGAGATCTGTTTTGACTGAACTTACCCCTCACACGCTTCCACTGCAGAACCAGCTATCGACTATAAAATGCAATACAACGCCAGTTCCCAATTCCCAATTCCACCTCCAATCCCCCAGACATGTCCACACAGACCACCACCGCTGCTATCCTTCGTGCTGGCCAGCCAGGCCTCATCGACATCGAGGAACGTCCTCTCTTCCCACCGCAGCCTCACCAGGTCACGGTCGAGGTCGTCACCACTGGTCTCTGCGGTAGCGACTGTATGTGAACAACAGTCTCATCGCGGGTCTCATGCTGACGTTCTCTGTAGTGCATTATTTCGCGCATGGACGCAACGGTGACTTCAAAGTTCGCCAGGACTTTGTTCTTGGTCATGAGGCAGGAGGAATCGTCACGGCAGTTGGCTCTGCTGTGTCCAACGTTTCCGTCGGCCAGCGCGTTGCGATAGAGGCTGGAATCTACTGTCGCACCTGCGAGTTCTGTCAGCGCGGTCGTTACAACCTCTGCAAACAAATGAAGTTCTGCAGCTCGGCATCCGTCTTTCCTCACAATGACGGAACGCTGCAGACCAAGATGAACCATCCGGCGTTCGTCGTTCACCCGTACGTTCTTGGTTGAGCTTAATCCTGAGTCATTTCGTCTGACCGAGAGGATGGAACAGTTTGCCGGATAACTGTTCATTCGAAGACGCCGCCCTGGCTGAACCGCTATCAGTCCTCATTCACGCCACCCGACGTGCTCAGCTCCAATCTGGGCATTCAGTGCTCGTCTATGGCGTTGGTACCATCGGCCTTCTTGCTTGTGCCCTTGCCAAGTCCAAGGGCGCCTCGCGCGTCGTCGCGGTCGACATCAACGAATCAAGACTCGAATTCGCCAAACGGACGGGCTTCGCCAGCGACACTTACTGTCTACAACGCGAGCCCCAGGGCGAAGAGCCAACAACTCTTCAAGACAAGGAAAACCAGCTTATGCAACAAGCCAAGGCTGGCGCAACCAAAATCCTCTCCTCGTTCGACGCATCACAAGGCTTCGACGTCGTTTATGAATGCACTGGTGCTCAAGCAGCTATCCAAATGTCGATACATGTGAGTGTCTTTTCTATCCTGCGACCCCCCCTTCATGCATGCTCTTCACTTCCTTGCGCAACTTCATCCTCACTTTTTCGACTCCGTCCACTTCATTTCGGGATCCGGTCTTCAAAGTGGCTTAGCCCACGCGCAGCGTTCATAGTGCCGTGGAACCGCCCCTGTCTTTCCTTCTTGCACCCCTTCCTCTTCTTCATGCTCAACGTGGCTCCGTTCCTGAACGGAGCAACCCACCCTTTCCTTGGACGTCGGTGAGCAGGGGTGCCTTTGTCATGGTCGAGTGCACTCCTTGCTCAGCATGTCACTACCACCTGATCAATCGACCCAACGCTTCGGCAGGGTTTTTATTAATCTATCCATCTCCTCGGGAGCATACCTTATCTTTCTTCACACTCCTGGTCACTGGTTGAATCTCAGGACCATTCACCTCGTCCATCTTTCTATTCACGTCTGCCTGCCCCTCGTGAGCGCTTACTGATAATCACCCCAGACCGCAACCACCGGCGGAAAGGTCATGCTCATTGGTATGGGCTCCCGTAACGTCACCCTCCCTCTCTCTGCTGCCGCTTGCCGTGAAGTCGACATCCATGGCTCCTTCCGCTATGCCAACACCTACCCCGACGCTCTCGCTCTCCTTGCTTCAGGGCGGCTGGAGGGTATCAGCAACCTTGTCACCCATCGCTTTACGCTCGATCGCGCGCAAGAAGCGTTCCAGCTTATGGCCCAGGGAGTAGACGCGGAAGGCAATATGGTATTGAAAGTTATGGTTGGCAGCGGAGTAAGGTCATGAGCTACCTTTGTTGGGACGTGCTCTTGCATTCCGTTCTTGGACAAAAGCCGCACTCCCTTTGACGCCCCATGCTTATTATCTCCCTCGCCTTCCTTCCCAAGCACTGCCCAACTCAAAACCTGTTTTTCGGTCCACTCCTCCCGAGTTCCGCCTTCACTCTATCTTCCTTCGCTCACGCGGCGATCCCCACGATGATCCATCCACGCGGCTTTGAATGAAGCTTCGTCTAAACTCCATTTTTCATAGACTCCTCTGCTGTATCTGGCAATTCTCAGCCCACTTTTCAGGCTGTTGACCGGGGACATCATCTTCTCTGCCAATCGCTTCTTTGTTTCGTTCACGCACCCCGACCATGCCTTGCATCCTGGGCTCCATTGCTTCAACCATCCATCCTTGCGCATCACTTCTTGTACAATACATTTTATAATCTTTTGTCGGGTACAACTTTCTCACTAGAGGACATTGTCTTTTTGTTATTGCGTTGCATATTACATCTTCGCCTCGTCCATTACCTTGCTCACTCGTCATTGCTGTTGTTTTTACGTGCATTACATTTCTATCTCCTTATCTTCACCTTTTGGGGCGCTTACACTCGCAACATGTACATTACTATCTCAGATACATATTTATGTATTCACTCGCCAAGTCCTTCATCATTCTTCGAGTATAAATATCCTATTGTGGTGACTCAGAGCCTGTGCCTTTCCTCTATCGCTAGCCCACGTCCTCAATACAAGCCCGTGTTAACCAAAAGCTCTGGTACAAGACCCAGACAAGGCTATGGGTCCGTCAGCGCCCCACTGTGGGTACGATTGAATGAGAGGCCTAAATAAGCGCCCGGCGGTCGGACATTAAACACACCCGAGTGACGGATTTCCCAAAATGGAAGTCGCGTTCCCTTGGTATCACTTCCATGCTTTTCGCTGCTGTCGGCTGCTAGGAAAGGTTCTGAGTGTCTCGTGTCTCTTGGTGTGAAGGCTTCTGCGCCCAAAGTTTGTCCAGAGTCAGTGATATCCAGGTGTACTTCCACCAAATTCATGGTGAACACTTTCTCGACACGGCCAATTGCCTCTGCTCGATGCCGAGGTCGTCCGAGGGACATAACCCGCCATTAGAAAAGCGCACCTTTTGACACCTTTGATGGAAGAGAAACGAAAAGCGAACAGCACCAATCAATGACTGCGGGAATGAGCGTGCGGCGTATCTCTGTTAGGAACCTTGCCGTAAATGCAGCTAATCAAAAGGTGAGTGACTAAAGCGATTCATCGCCCCTTTCCAGAACATGGATAGCGGCAATAAGTTCAAGCGTTGGTCGATGGTGCCAGGGATAAGGTCCGCATCGCGAAACACAGCCGATTCCCAAAATACGATGCGCAGAAAGCGAAAGGATTGAAGCGGAGGCGGCTGCAGTTTCCGTCGAACACCAACCCCTTCTACCCCCAGCATTGACAGTCATTCGGCACTACCCACACTAACGACTCGTATACAGTAGCGGTCTATTCCAATGGTAGTAGGTAGGCGATTCCGGCGGTACTATTCATTCCGTTGGGTATCGCTTTCGCAGGTTCCGAGGCGCATCAATTCAA
This sequence comes from Coprinopsis sp. MPI-PUGE-AT-0042, assembly GCA_020736565.1. Classification (NCBI taxonomy): domain Eukaryota; kingdom Fungi; phylum Basidiomycota; class Agaricomycetes; order Agaricales; family Psathyrellaceae; genus Coprinopsis; species Coprinopsis sp. MPI-PUGE-AT-0042. The sequence goes on along the minus strand of JAHBOF010000001.1, from coordinate 995,895 downwards.
ATTCAAATGCTGCCGCAGGTCGACAGGTCTTGGAGGCAAACGAACTACGCCAAAGAAGGGCAGCATATAGTAATATTGGTAGTACTTACTGCAATAGGGGAAACCCGTACTATAGCTCTGGGAAGCTTGACGTCCTTTATCAATCGGTAGGTGCCGGTGAGCACCTAAGCTATACAGGCCTTGAATTAATCCCCTGCTGCACAGAACTAGTATCTTTGCGGACTCTGACCAATAGGGTCGGTGTCAGAGGCTTAAAGGAACCCTCAATTAAAAATCGCCGTATGTACGTTGGAAATATATATACCCAGAGAGGTCATTTACGATATCGCCATGGGCGCTAACGTTATATAGCGGGCCGACCCTTTCGCGATTTCCATATCGAACAACTATTCGACTTTGGGCTTAACGCCCCCGCTAGATGCACAAGGTATATGGAAAGGCGAGACCTATAAGTCGACCTCTGAGAGAAGAGACGATTTCGAGGAGAGGACGTACGCAGCCCCAGTGACCATGTTTTATACCCTGATCCTAGTTCGTACTACCTGTTTCGGAGGGGTGGCAAGATAGCCGTCTTTATAGGCTTCAGCAGCCGCAGGAATATTTTATGAGCTTCTCGCGTATCCATCGTGTTCGTCTCGGAATCAAGGACTCGGTGAAATCCTTGCCCATGTCGCGTCCCACTAAGGTCTGTGCCATCGTCCTGGTAAGGCCCCTGAATCTAAACTGACATGATCTCGGATACCGTAGGCACATATTATTTCTCGCGTGACGAGAAGTCAATATGAGGGGCTAAGGCTTCCCCGAGACTATACCGAGCGGAAGCAGCGAGCAGCTGTCATATTGTTCCATTAGACTGCCAGAAGCAAATCAGCTGCTTTCTCCCCAAGTCCTCGAGTTGCGCTCCCATAATAGACACCCCTGATTTCTGGAGCCTCTCGAGGCAGCTGGTAGTAGTGATTTACACGCTCAACCTTTATAGCGCCACGGCTCACAAACACGACTTACTGCGATGGCCATGCATAAATCCTTTTAGACCTGATTAGCATGCAGTATTGCTAGTAGTACGAGATTGGTTCAACACCTCTGCTCTAGTCAATTTTGCGGGCTTCGCACCGAGCTCCGACTACCGCAGATCTATCTCTTTGTAGACATCTGTTTCTCCGCACCTTCAGCATCTGCAAGCATCAGAACTTCCTTGATCTGAGCACGACTCGGAGCCCTTTTTGCATCCGTGCTTGGACCTGATTCGGCGCGGTGAACGGGCCGCCGGTGACCAGAGTCGTCACCGGCGCACATTCCCGTCTTGCGAGCGCAATGAGCAACTTCGCTGGGGCTTGGCCGAGGCGTGTCATTCTTCGCCATGAAAGCAGATCCAGGTATGTAAATTCAACTGGCAAGATATACCATACTAAGCCCATAAATGACAGGTAATCTTCGTCTTCGACTGATGCACCTCCTTCATGGTGTGTCTTGCCCATCGAAGGCTGAGGAAATCGCACTCGTGGCACACCAGATAAAAGTTTAACTACAGTATCTATCAGATGACGTGAGGCTCTTTAGCAGACATGACAACCGCTAGCAAGAAAAGAGGGTTGCTGTGACGAAACAACCTATCTTTCTTCGAATAGCCTTGCCAATAGGATATGCTCCAGCTGAGAAGTGAAGCGATCGTTACCTCCATGGAAGCAGTAGGGGGCCTTGCAAAAGGTAACTTTTGATTCTTCTGGCCTGTTCCAGATGAACCCCAGATCAACTAACTGTCGGCAATCTGCTGTGCTTACGGGTGGTCGTAGGTGCCCGTCTGACCTCTGGCCACTGCCAGGTTCCAATCCATGGTTGCGGACATAGGCGGCCTGATGCCGGTAGCAGTCGGCAATCTCAGAGATAATCCGATAATGCTGGAAACCGCTGGATCTCGTGGACTTTGGGCACTGATTATTATTTGACACTGAAGGACCAATTTTCCATACCCCAAAAGCATTTGTTTGGCTCTTCAGAATAGCCTTTTAGCGTCCCTTCAATGCCGTAGATGGATCTCACATGTCGGCGACGAGGTACGTACGAACTGAAATAGGGAGGTTCGCGGGAGCGCCACCATTTCCGCTTAATGCCTCTGGCCGGTATAGCGCACTCAGTTCAGCCATGGGAGCAAGTTTCGTCAAGTTGACGGTTCGCATAAAAACTCAGGCGATAAGATTGTTGTGTTGGCCCTCTTGTTCCACTTCCATGACCACTGTACGCGTATCGATGCGGTCCGATCTCCTGTGCTAATATGCGGCCATAATTAGGGGGTCGCGATGTAACATAGTGATCCCCATGTAGCTCGGTAACCATTTGAGCATGTCATCGAGGCAAAGGTACCATCATCTCCGCGCTGCTGGCCTGTTACCGTGCTCGAGTAACATGGCTTTGAACTTGGGCAGATCACCACAATTGCCCTCTTTAAACCTTCACCGCTGGATTGAACATACATCGGCTCATGCCTCTATCTCCACCGACTTCAGTAGCAAGAAGGCCGGTCTATTCTGAGCACAGTTTGACGACTAGATAAGCGTCGAGTTGATCTGCAGACGTTATGTTTAGTTCTGACAGTCCGCCGCTTCGACAAGCACCCATACCTGTGCATCGGACCGTTCGAGCGTTTGATGGGCAGTTCAAATACCGAATTCTGGCGCAAAGGAAGTAAAAGGGGTTTGAAATCATAAGACCATCGAATATCTGACAGGGACCTCGTTAAATGAACTGAGGTTGTCATGTTGAGGCGTTTGTCCTCGATCGTCTTCATCCCAGGATTGGGATGGGACCATAGCCGTGCCGAACGCCAGGTATCTTCTCGCAACTTGCAAAGGTCCCGAAGGCCCTTATATTCGGGGTTTCTCAACACAGTGAGAGCGGCGCTCCTTGTCGAGGATGTGAGAGAACGGCCAAATAGCAAAGATCATCGGTCACGGCGAAGGTCATGTCAGAAGTCCACGAGGGAGTAACTCGAGGCCAGAGAGAAGAGAAGCCAGTCAGTCGGTCCCGGAATTCCACTTTAGAGATTGAAGCCTCGTTCCATTGGAGCCAACCCTCCTTACAAGGAGGTGATTACTAGCATGAGTTTCACAAGTTTAAAGAAATGAAGGGGAGATGAAGCTTCAGGGTTGATGCATGGTAGGTTAACAGAACGGAGCGTTCAGCGGAATGCTTTGCCCAAAAGGAAGGATTCAGTAGTCTAGTCCATATCCGACATGAGGGTGATCGTTCCTCGTTCCTTCTCTTCTAGGTACATATAACCTCCTCGGAGAGAAAGCTTCGTAGGAAGTGTTACTCTGACGAGATGCTCAATCCACTTATTTCGGGTGAGAGGGAAACAGATAATTGACGTGGTCAGATGTTTTTGCGTTTTGCTCAGTGTGCAAAAGACACCTCGAGATTGACGAGGTTTGTATCCGGTGCAGGGTCCCATGCAAGCACGAGGAAGTGGAGTGAGGATTTGTGCCAGATTCTGTACGAATGTACAGGTGGTGCTCAAATATTTGGAAAGACACGCACGACCCCGAGGTGTGATACTCGACGTGGTACAGCTGACGGAAGAATCAGAACGATGAAGCATGTAACAGAGTTTCCGAGTCTGCTGGTGTGATGCGTTCCTTTCGACACCATCGTTCACAGGACTTCGCACAAGGTACAACAAAGGTAGTTCCTCCTCTGGATAAAGTCAACCCGAGGAGCTTGTAGGCCTGTTTCACGCGCTCAATGGTGTGTGATCAGTTTACAGGATTGAGGGTTTCAGGGGCTAAGGGCAAACGTGGGAAGGCCCAAATTAGCCGACGGCGTTGCCTAATTCGGTATCCCGAGCTTTCTTTGCAACCACCATCAACCTCTGCAAAATCCTGTATTACCAAAAGGTCACTCTAGAGGCTCAATGGAAAGGAAACATCTAAAGTATATTGCAGCTCCCATGGTCAACCAGTCTGATCTTCCATTTCGGTTGCTGGTTGAGCGCTATGGTGCAACGGCGACATACACTCAGATGCTCATACCCGACAAACTTCTAAACGACCGAGATTACCTCGAGTTTCATCTCCGTGACTTTCAAACCTTTGGTCTAACGTCATCTAGAGGGGCGCCAGTCGTTATCCAACTCTGTGGAAACGATCCCGATACGGTCGTCCAAGCTGGAAAGAAAGTGCAAGGTTACTGTGACGCGATCGGTAAGTCTCGTGCGGTCTTGCTTCCAATCCTCAAAGCGAATGTCTGACATGGGAATCAATGCCAAGTGGCGTAGACTTAAATCTGGGGTGTCCACAGGAAGCAGCTAGAGATGGACATTTCGGCGCTTACCTGCTCGGCCAGCGAGACTGGCCATTGGTCGAAGGGGTAGGTACGTACTTATCCGCCCCCGTTGGTTCGAAGATCGTCACCCTGAATCTCGTGAAAAAAGTGTCTGCCATGTCCTCGTCCCTTAATGTGCCCATATCTGCCAAACTTCGTCTCTGCCAACCCGTGGACAAGACGAAAGAGCTTGCCCTTCGACTTGAGGCGCAAGGTGCCGCCTGGATCACCCTCCATGCTCGGACGGTATCTGCTCGAAGAAGGAGACAGGGTCCCGCAGATCTTCGTGTGGTAAGAGAGCTCAAGTCTCACCTCAATGTCCCCGTGATCAGCAACGGGAACGTACGCTCGTTCCCGGACTTGCAAGCCAATCTGGAGTATACGGCGGCCGACGGTCTCATGGTCGGCGAAACCTTGCTTGACAACCCCTGGTAAGTAAAGGTCTTCTGAATGAGGTCTTGTAGGCTTTCTGACTTCATTAGTCTCTTTGCGAATGCTGTACCGGACCCGCTCGAGATCTCCCTCGAGTATCTCGAGTTGTGCGAACAGTACCCAGAGACAGCGACGCTCCCCACGATTCAGGCTCACGTCCGGCATTTCGTCGAGTCGCAATGGTACGCTTATCCTCTCTCTTTTGCTTAAAATGCAAGTCTTCGCCACCAAGGCTAGGCTGTATAGAGAAAACAACAACAACACTGACATCTGAATTGGATTGACAGCAATCGACAACCCTGGTTCCCCACCTTTCGCGAAGCATTGAAAGGAACAGAAAACGTAACCGCCATCCAGAATCAAGTGAGACGTCAAATGCGTGCCACAGGAAAAGAACGTGAAGACAACGGCAACGTGACGGCGATCGAAAGAGGTGGTAGTGTTGTTGTTTTCAAGGGTTCCAGTCTTCTGGATGATGATGACGGCGATGAAGGCCTTGGTTTGCACCTTTTGGGTTGAAGTGGGTCTGGTCTTCCACATGCGTGTTGCAACAGCTTCTTGCCTCAATTTCCGTTGACAGCTTGACAGAAGATATCTTCTGGAGCGGACACATCATGCTTCTTGAACTATGTACCTACCAGTGGTCACAAAACCCCGTGTATCATGTAGAGTGTGAATATATTGGTGGGGACTTGTCCCACTAGGTGTTGTTCGGTTACAGCAGTCCATGTGCAATTGAGTAATGGTTTTACAAGAGACGACCTTGTGGCTCGAACACGCCTGATGTGGGGTTTAGTCTTCCACTGGTGTTTTCCAACCTTTTACCTCAATCTCCGTTGACAGCTTGATAGAAAGGATCCTCTGGAAGTTTGGAACCACCCGTCTGGAATTAGCCACGAAACTCCGTGAATGTATTAGCGGCGACCGCTCCCACTAGGCCGGTTACAATGGTATACACAAATCAAACCATGATTCTACAACAACGAAAGCAGATTCTACAAAGAAGCAGGCAGATAGCGATTGAGTATTACAACAGGTGGTATGTAGAGAGAGAAAGAAACACGGAAACCTAGTCTCACATCATAAGCACTTCCATTTGATTAATCCGTCCAGCCGGTCCTCTCTGTATACACTCTCATCAGCGTCCCTCCCACACCAGAGATCCAGGGGGAAAAGGCCAACAACTCACCTTGAGCAAAAGCAAACGACAATCATCCATCATCACATCCGTCACATCAAACGTCTCATCCGTGACCGTCTCAACGTACGGCAACGAACTCATGATATCCTCCTTGAACACCCCTTTGGTGTACACCCTCGAGGCGTCCTTGATGATCTTGGGTGTACGCCAGACAGCGCGGCATTTACCCTTGTTCTTGAGGGCGGGGTGGTCTTTGGTTTCGAGACGGGCGGCGCGGGTGAGTGCGTAGGGAGAGAAATCGCGGACTCTGAGGAACCGTTTTTCGCGCTTGGGGCCTTCGTCGATGGGTGTTTGAGGAGGTAGAGGTATAGGCGGAGGTGGAGGTGGTGGAGGTGGAGGTGGAGGCGCGGGTGGATACGACGATGATGAGGATGATGAGGATGGTTGGGTATGATCTGGTGGTTGTCCTTGATCCTCTTCCTGTCCTTGATCAGCCGTCGTCAAAGCCATAGGATCCCACGCAGCTTGGGGTATGTCTTGCGCCTGCGTCTGTGTCGCGACTGAAACGAAACCCGCGCTTGAAGGAGGAGCGATTTGCCCTCCTTGCCCAAACGAAAGCGATCCCCCAGCTACGCCAATTCCCATCGCAGACGCAGGGGTGTCTCCTACTCCCCCACTTCCACTGGGCCCCCCTCCTGGTCCTCCACCACTACTACTTGGCCCACTCCCACTTGGTTGCCCACCTGGCTGCCCACCAACAGGCCACTCATGTATTCTAAACTGCCGCTCCTGTGACAGCCTACTCACTTCCACACTCTCCACCGCCCTCATGCCATAAATCGCATGTTGCCAGTCCGTACTCAAACACTCTTCGAACCAGCGGGTGTTTTGCGGGCCCCAGGCGGTCCAGGGGATCGGTTCGCAGGTTGCTGGGTCCGGGTTTTGGGAGGGCGTGTTTGCGGTGGTATTGGAAGGGTTGGGGGTGGAGGCGCTGGTGCTGGTGCTGGTGCTGGTTGAAGCATTGGGGTTGGATGCGGAGGCGGGTGCAGAGGCAGCGTTGGCATTCGAGGGATGGGAAGAAGAGGACGTATTTGGTTCGTCCTCGTCCTCTTCTTCCTCTTCTGGAAAAGCATGACCCGATCCACCAACACCTCCTGCCGGAACCGAACCAAAATCAAACCCATGATGCGGCCCTAACAGTTCAGCAGACGGAGGCGGCGGCGTGGGCGTTGGCGAACCACGTTCTGTCCGCGGAGAGGATGGATGAAGAGGTGAATGAGAGGGGTTAGCGGTGGTTGATGAGCCTGATGGGATGGGAGGATGGTCTTCATCTTCTTCATCCTCGTCGTATTGGCCTTCGTTCATGGAGTCGTACGACCCATGCGGTGGGGGCTGTGATGGTGAAGGCGTAGGATGTGTCACGTTCCAGTGGGCAACAGGCGTAAACGTCGGAATGCTATCGAAAAAGTCGTCTGGGAGTGGTGTAAAGGTGCTGTTACTAATCACCACTGGTACCGCACTCGACGTTGAAGCCTGACCGGGGGTAAAGGTTGATGAAGATGAAGATGAAGATGTTGTCGAGGAAGAGGCAGCGTGAACGGGAATATCAATAGGCGGTAGACTCTCAGCCCTTGGTGAATCTTGCTCCATCCCCTGAAAATCACGATAATAGTCTTCGAAATCCCCCATAAACCCTGTCCGATGTTCGTCGTCGTCGTCGTCGTCGTCGTCAGCTTCATGGAATCGATGGGATGGTCTCCGGGGAGTGTGTAGTGGCGGGAGGCCTTCCTCTCTTCTCCGTCTCTCGAGTGCAGTGGGGTTGTAATACGGTGCCTTGTGAGCCCTCCTCTTCTTCTGCTTGGACTTGGATCGTCGGCATGGGTGGTCAAAGGTACCTTCATCCGCCTCGTCTTCACCCTCGGTGACATACTGGTCCTCCTCTTCATCGTCCGCTTCCCCATCGACGTCGTCGTCCTCGTGCTCCCAAGCACTGAACCAATGCCACGAAGGACTCAACAGGCTCTCGATCTTGATGAAGAACACAAACGACGATACGGCGTGCAGCACTGGGTCTGCAGGGTTGAAAACATACAGACAACATGCATGCACACGTTCCTCCGGAGACGGATAATGGATCTGCTGGTGTCCTTTCAAGAACCCCTCCATCGTCGGATTATGCGTGTTCCTCGAGCCCTGGGTCGAGGATGGAGCAGCGTCATGTGGCACCCACCCCGGAGTCGGGTTCGAGCTCAACGAGATGTACCAATACGTATACCCCGCACTCAATGGCGGGAACGCAAACGCATACCTCAACACCGGCTCGCTCGATCGTTCCTTTGGGTCCCAGAAATCGTACACCTCGAATCGGCCGGTGGGTCGTACGACCAGACACACCTCGCTCGTCAGAAACGTGAAATCGTCGATCCCGTGTGCACGGGGCATCCGACATGACTGGGTTGGGCCGAATGTCCAGTTCCAGATTTCGAGGTAGCCACCCGAGTTGTCGAATACTTCTTTGATGAGGAGAGCGACGAGGTGGCCGCAGACTTGGACGCGGACGGCGGTGACGACGTCAAAGGGGTGGGGTTGGTTGTTGGGTTTGGGGAGGCAGGGGAAGATGGATTTGGGTGCGAGTGGGTGCGGTTGGTTGGTCTTGATGGATCGGATGTGGAGGTCGTAGACGTGCTGTGAGCTGTTGCGAGGTTAGTATATGTGATAACGGGAGAACAGGTGAAAGAGACGAATGGAAGACAGCGGCGGAAGCAAAGAAACAGGTGGAAAGCCCAGCTGGAAACCATCACTACCAGAAACACGAGACGCTTTGGAAGTAAAGCGATAGGCGGAGACCCGGACCACCAGACAGAGCAAACAGAAGTGGGGTTGCAGCGGGTAAATAACGAGGAGGGAAAAGGGGTGTGTCCAGTCCACCTTGCTCGAGTCCCAAACTACCCAGAAACGCGTCAAGGCATTCCGTAGGATGCCCTAGCTCCGGAACGGGCCAAAGAACCAGCCAGGATGGGCGAGTGTTGCCGCCATCCCCATGGCTTCACCAAAGAAGGAAAAGAAACAAAAGAAAAAGAAGAGGCGAACACTTACTCTGGCGGCGCAACGACAACAAGAACCAGTAAATCCTGCACTGGGTCCATTGTAAAGTCGATAATGTTGTAATCTGGCATGAGATGCGTCCATTGCGTCAATCCATGCACCATCACTGCCTCCTTTTCCTTCTCCACCACCATCCCCGTCGACGGCAGCTCCAGAAACGAGATGCTCGCTGTAATCCTGTTCTCCCCCTCTCTTCCGTTCGCATAGACGCCCCCTACGAATTCGTAGAGAGACCCGGTGGGTGGGAGGTCCACGGTACACCTCGTCCTCCAGCCAAGCATGCGCCAGTTGCGCTCCCGTTCGCGGAGGAGGGCGAGACGGGAGTTGTAGGTGGAGGATTGGAGGGACGAGGAGGACGAGATGATGGATACCATTCTGTACTTGTGCAGATCGATTGTATACGAAAGCCTGGATGTTTCGAGGATGAGTTTACGAAAGATCTTGCACACCTGTAGTACAAGTTAGGGGCGGACCAAAATAAATATTCAAATAAAATACTCACTAATTGACATTGAAGCAAGTCGAGACAGTCGAGGTAGCTCATGATGTTGCAGACCAGTTCGAGGGGCAGACTGGGTACATTCGAGTCGACATGACGAGTGAAGCGGACCATGTAGTCGTGTAGGTCGTTGGCAAATGTGGTCTTCATCTGAGCGGCCACTGGAATTGAATGTTGAGGTGACGTTGGCTAGATGTTCCCTATACAAGATTAGAATTACAGAAAAAGAAAAGAGATGGTCAGTGGAAGAGGTTAAGAGCTCTGGGAGACGGTGATTAGCTTTATTAGGCGACCACGTGGTCCCAGTCCACACCGCCGCGGACAATGATCATCTCCTTGTTCCTTCCACAATGTCTACAGCAGTAAATGGCGATAGTGGTTCGTCGCACTCTAGAGCTGCTTCAAGCAGCAGTATCACGGATCCCTCACCCATTGTGAATGGTATTAATGCCAACGGGGATGGGCCACATGAATCGGAATCCAATGACGCCGACACCATGGACAGTCTCCGAGCAGAACTCGACAAGACCAAAGAGGAAAAGGACGCTCTAGCAACGCAATACAACTCCCTCCTCACAAAGCTAACCGATATGCGTACACGGCTCGGTGCAAAGCTCAAACAAGATGCTGTACGTCTCTCTCTCTCTCTCTTCCTGGAATGACGCACGCTCAACGCAAACGGCATAGGAAGAACTCGATCGTCGTGAATCTCTCATCCAATCTCTGACAGAACAAAACGACGACTTGAATTCTTCCCTCTTGTCTCTCCAATCCGAATTGGAGTCTTCGCACACCTCCATAAGCGCTCTGAAATCCGAGGTATCTTCGCTGCGCACACGGAGTCTGCAATCCGATGCGTCGCAGCGGGAGACGTTGATTCGGGAACGAGAGTTACGTGAGGCACAGCTGGAACTGGAGAGATGCCGTGTGGAGAGGGATGAATGGGAGAGGATGGCGTTGCAGGAGAAGGCGATGAATGAGGAGGTCAGAGCTGCGCAGGAAGAGATCAGAAGGGAATTGGACATGGAGAGGGAGGCGAGAGCCAGGACGGGCGAGTTGCTCGATGCCGAGAGAGAGAAGTCGGCGAATTTGCAGTCTGTGTTGTTGGATTTCCAGGGTGGTGAGTTTGTCTTCTTCCTTTGAGTTGGCGAGGACTTCGGCTGATAGGATTACAGCCAAAGACCATGAACTCCAACAAGCGATCAAAGATTATGAACAGCAAGTTATGCAAGTCACACAATCCCTCGCAGAGTACAAACATCGAGCACATACGGCCGAGATGAAGCTCGAGGAGAGCAATACAGACGTAACGCGTACCCAAGAACTCGAAAAGGAGCTCAAAGAGAAGAACCTGCTGATTGGGAAACTGCGACACGAAGGTCTGTCTGTCTCGTCTCCCTCTTATTCCTGTTACCCATGTATTGACGAACGGAATAGGCGTGATCATGAACGAACACCTCGTCGAAGCCCTCCGCCGTCTCCGCAAAAACTCGTCCGAAACCAATGTCGACAGACGGCTCGTCACTAATATCATCCTCTCATTCATCACAACCCCGCGAGGAGACACGAAACGATTCGAGATGCTCAACTTGCTTTCATCGATTCTTTCGTGGGGTGATGCGGAGCGGGAACGCGCTGGGTTGCAGAAGCAGCAGACGTCTGGCGGTGGGGGAGGAGGAGGGGTACTATCACCACCTGCAGCGACGGGTTTCTGGGGACGCAGTCTGTCGTCTGGAGGACAGTCGGCGTCGGTGTTCAAGACGCCTGATATTGCAAAGTCAGATGAGACAGAGGTGTGTCTCCCATTCCCCCTTTACTTTACTTTCTAGATGCTAACGCCAGATTACAGTCCTTCTCAAGACTATGGGTAGAGTTCCTACTCACAGAAGCCAGCGGGGACTCGTCCAATCCCCCGCCACCGAAATCACCGCCAGGAAATGGCTCACTACCGAGTAGTCCGACGACAGCGACCCATTCTCTATCCCCTCCCTCTGGCCCGAGACGGACGTTGAATTCAAGTTCGCCGAATTTGGCGGCGATGGGCGAAGGAAAGAGTAGGAAGGGGAAGGAAAGGGAGGTTCTGGGTGTGTCGCCGCCGCCTCCTTAAGGTTGTGATTAATGCAACTCTTTTTTTCGTGTTTCTTCGATATGGACTTTTTGGTTCGTTTTTGGATATACATACCTTAGTTTTTTTCGTCTTCTCCAACATGTAATTTTCCTAGCAACATGTCGCAGTGTTGTCTGTCTGGCCAAGGCACCAACAGGGCTCGCTTACTGTTCCATCTCGGAAGTTACGTCTTGGAAGACGGGCGCTTAACCTTTGATCACACATCCCCATACGCGTTGGTAGTCAGTGCCAGTCAGCCTTTATCGTCTGAGCTCTAGTCTCAATAAACCACCCAGAATGTCGGAGGATAGCTTGAACGAATGCATGTGATTCAAGGGCCTATGCTCATGCACGTCTTGAATCAGACTCCATATGAGTGCAGTGATCTTGTTATCAAGGGCTCACAACGAATTTAGCTGTCTGACCGCGGAAGACTAGAGGATAATAGCGGGCCACAAAATTTGTCCCCAAGTAGATCGTGGCGACCCTGTGGCATCGGATGCAAATCTTTGGGCATAGCAAAACACGCGAGACAAGCAGGAACGTAGAGCGATCATTGAGTGTGGACTGCATGTTTGGAATGACCGTATAGGAATCGCTGAGAGAGGTGTTGGAAAAATGGTCTCTTTTTCTTGTGCAACATCAAGCATAGGGTAGTACTGAGAGGGAATTAGTAGGGGAGTTAAACGGCCCAAGCTAACCTGGCGAAAGATAGTCGGTTACCCGAATCACCCATTCAAGGCGACCATCGATATTCGGGCGACTTGCGACGACAAGTCTTCCCGTTGCAACACATGCACTGACCTCCTCGGGAAAATCTTCCTCACCCAAGTCCACCAATCTTTTGATGGAGGGTACAGGGAGATCATGGGCTTTAAGAGATACGTCGATCTTGGCCACCGCTATTGCATCTTCAGAGATCCCAATCACGGCCAGACCTGAAGGCATTCGCTGGATATTGGGTCCCCGAATGAATCTGTACCAGTCTGGAATGGAGATTCTGCCTACTTTGACGAGGATCGCGGATGGAAGCAAGGGTTCAGACAACGATGCAACATCCACCATTCTGTAGATCTGCAGTTCTATGGTTTCTGACACCTCTCCGCCCAAGGCAAAGAAAGCCTCGCCCGAAGATGCAGTCCATTCCGAGGTATAAAGCGTACCTGCGAACTCGCCAGGTATAGGGCAGGGGACAACGAGATGTGGCGGACATTCAGTGGTGTCCCAGGCTGGGGTTCGAGGAATGCTAAACAGATTCAAAGCAGCGTCGCCGCTGTCTGTTGATAGCAGGAAGGTATCTCCTAGGATGGCAACCTCACCGGTTTGGTGCTGAGGATCAAAAATATCATACTTGGACGAAGCAGTTGAGACTCACATTAGGATTGTTATCCCTCCACCCGTAAAGGCCTTCGAGGTCACTTCGTGGACCGTCAGTTGTTGTGTTGCCCACAACATAGACGTGAGCTACGGTGTCTTTACACAGTACGACGTATCGAGAAGATGATCCCGATAAGACACTTCCAGATGGAACCTGCCAGGATGTAGTGCGCCGAAACTCGGGGTGTTCTGACCCTGGATAAATATCGTATATCCCAAGCATCGAGGAAGTTCCGGAGCTATTGCTTGTCAATATCAGCTTCCAGGATGTGTCTACCCAGTATATTAGACGCACTCTGATAAAATCATTAGGCGCACACCCTTCCCATCTGCAGTGGGGCAAGGTGGGTTCTCCGAATACCAACCGTGGATCCCTTTAACATGCAAGCATGCAATTGGAGATTGGCTTGGGGGAACCGGTCCATATCCGAGATCCCACAGGCATACGTCGTCATTTTGGTAAGTTATGAGGTACCGGCCGCCAGGAAGCATATGCAAGGATTTCAATACCAAGCCCTTTTCAGAACTTTTCAGATAGGGATTAAAAGTTCGAGATTGTCTCTCCGGAAGGCGGAGGGTGTCCTCCTGGGACACGAGTCGAGAGAAGATGTATGGCGATAGAGCCAGTCGGGTAAGCTCTTTGACCGACATGGACTCCAGGGGGAAGGAGGGAAGGAATAATCCAACGCCGTGACACATGGTACGGGCAGCTTGAAGCCATATCGAGCGTTTTCTGCACATTCTCAACAGTGCTGAGCAAGTCTTGGTGATGTATGTTAGCGTTTGGCGGCAAAGGATTAGTGGTGCTCACTGTTCGTAGGGCCAGTATGTCAGGAGGATCAAGTGATGCCGCAATGTGATACCATATGTCCATGGATCGTAGGCATGCAGTGTCAATACGAGGCGTATCGCTGGTTGTAAGCATTTCCTTCCCCGGCTTGTGCGTATGGACGATGGTGGTGCGAAGCAAACTTGACCCGTGTGATTTTTATTCACGTCGCGTCGCGTGAATCTCACCCCTATCTCACTAATGCGGCGCACGACCCTCCTTGCGGGGCTTGCAGTTGGATAGTACATCTTGAATGAGCATCGCGTCTGAATGATCTGAGAGACGGGGACTCTGATCTACGGCCAGGACGTTCGCACTTGGTAATTGCTGAGCATTTTGAAGCTTACCATGGCTCAGCAACCAACTCCTCCTGGCTCTGGCCCATAATCCTCTGTCTTTCGTCCCTCAACTTGAGCGACTGACTACATCAAGGTAAGTGCGGGTGTATTACATGAAGCAATAGCCGAGTAATATTGCATAGGGTCAGTCAAATGTCCCAGCTAAGCCAATGAAACGGCATTTTCGTTCATTACACTAGTAGCCGGGATCGCGAGAAGCAGCCGCCCTCTTGCAGCACATGGAATAACTTCCGGGCCGCGATGGCCCTCATTGTCTAAGGCCTGGTCCAGGTCTCGACTTACGGGGACATGGCCAAGACCAGCATTCGCGCACTCGCAGAGCGCTACCCCCTGTGGTTTATTAGAAGGAGGGAGCAACACGAGCCTGGCTGCGCGCTGGGGGACTCAGGAACGGTTTTCTCGTCTGGCTGTTCAGCCTCCAGAAGTGGAAGTTGTACTCAATCTGTCAACCAGGCCATACTGACGACGTGTTGTTTAGACAGATTCAGGTGACCGTAGGGATCACATTCGTCACGTTCCTCGCAGAAGGTATAAAAATGAGAGACTTTCGAAGGGCCTTCTTAACCTTAAGCTCATCCCTTGCCTTCATTCACCCATGACCGTTGCTAACGCCGCGAAGACAAAAGCCATCGTCTCCATCGTCTCCATCGCCTCCTTCTGTGAATGTACTGATGTATGGGTGCATATCATGAGTCTCTTGGACCCGTCCGATATTTTTGCCATCCGCAAGAAGTTAAAACCGTATCGTTGATGTATGTGTCGTGAATTCTTACCTCCACTTGTGGAACAGACTTGCTCTGCTTTACGCAATCATTCTGAGCAACGTTGCGTCTGGATTGAGAAGGCAACAAAAGTGTGCTCTAGCCATGGTCTCCCTTTGGCCTTCTTCAGTTTTCCAGATATGACCAGGCTCGATCTCGAGCAACTCGCTCTGGCGCCTGCCCAGTTTTCTGATTCTGTTCGTGCCCCGATTCGAGAGGATCCCAAGGGCCGCTCTCCCGCCTGCACTAGGACTCTTCACCCAAGGGCTCAGCCAGGAGGGGATATACTGCACATTTCCTCGCTTCGGCTGCTCCCAGGAGGTCGTTATCTCCTGACCTGGACGGAAACGATTGGCATGTTCCTCTGGGATCTCGGCCACGATGCGTCCCATCCTCCAGTAGAGGTTCCGCTGGCACATCTCCCATCGAAGGCGAGATTCGATCTTGATCAGGCCACGCCAACTCCAGATCGTTGTGGGGTCCGTATTCGGTGTATCGGCGGGTGAGTAAGATCTATTACAGGAAGCATTTTCTACCTTTGTTAACGGCTTCGTTCGGTAGTCCAAAGTCGAGACACTGGCATGGACAGGACTTGGCCGTGTACGAAATCCAACCAGCGTCTGAGGTACCCAAATTTCAAGAAATCAACAAGTGGGAGCTTCCCCAAGAGTGCGCCGACAAGCTAGCGCAATCGCCTCAGTACATTGCTGTGGCGCAGTACATGAAGGGGACGATTACGGTTTACTCTATCGACGCTAAATCTTTTACGCCTCAAGTCATTGTCCCTGGCGGAGTTTCAGCGGTACGTTCTATCCTCCCATTTAGGCACCCAGCTAAACAACCTCCTTTGGTGCTAGTCGATGGCGATTGTCAAAAACATACTTATCGTTCCAACCCCCGGGAAAATGCACTCTTTCTTCATTGCAAATGACAAAGAGCCGATTCCACAGATGAGCGCTCCTCGTCGGCAGCACTTGCATCCCCCTCGCTCGGACGTGTTGTGCTCGCCAGATTGGGTCGAAGGCGGCGAGAAAAACATCCTCTGCGAGCTCCACAATAACTTTTGGGTCACCGAATCCCAAGTGACTACAGGCATGGTCATTTGGAACGTGGAGACATCGTCAGAAATTGACCCTCTTGTCCATCGCGGGAGCACCACAGAGGACTGGAAAGTTACTGGCGAAAAGGATCAGCTCGTCACCATCAAGCACGGGAACGTTCTCCAGCACAGCCCCACTCATTTCTTTGACGTCGCAAGGAAGATCATCATAGTGGCCGAGCCTGAGGGAGACTTGGAAAGATTTGCAGAAGATCAGATCATGGTATTAAAGTACCCAATCAACGTCGACCCGACCCTTGCACTTCACCCGAGTTATTCACAATGGGATTGGGACTCTCGCTTCCCTAGGCCAGATGTGCTAATGTTGAGCCACCATGGCGAACATCCCGAAGAAAAAGTAAGCACGGAGCAGTTCGACGTGTGCTGCGCGTCAGGGAGGCTCGTCGTTGCCCCTCCAGTTGGATTCGACGCTGCCCAAGACAAGAAGGCCAATGCCAGCAAGAGATGTTCCAATGACGACGACGGCCGCTACCCCCGAATTCGAAAAGGTTGCGAAATCCGTATCGTTGACTTCCTTGATACCTTTCGCACCTTCGAGGCAAAGAGAAACTAATTGAGGTGGTCTGAGTTCGCAGGGGATGAACGAGCACTTGGCCAAGCCGCCTCCTGGTGTCGCACCTTGAGCTTCTAGACTTCTTTTGGGCCCCGTTTATTAAATACGTGTCTTGTGGCTGCTTAATCGATACCATGATACGCTCACCAGCGTCAGGAGGTTTGGGATCGACCCATTGCTGTTCAGATACAGCTAAGGCACCAACTACAAATATTGGAGCATGCAATCATCTTCTCGTCCTGAAAAGCGAAGGGCGACAGGAATCCGAAGGGGCCAATGGATACATCTTACGACCTTGGACCAATTGTCTAGCAATCAATGAAGAAAGGTGTTGAAAACCATGTCTTTTTGCACAACATCCTCGGGCACAGAATGGCGTGGGGCAGCTAAGCCACTGGAAGATAGTCGATGACCTGAATCACCTATTCTGCACTTCCATTTGTATGTAATGGATATGCAATCACCAGCCTTCCTGTTGCGATACACGCACTGACTTCCTCCACGAGATCGTCCATTTCGTAGAGGGTTTCGTTCGTTAGGGTCTTGACGGAGGGCGCAGGAAGCATATCATGGACGCCGTTAGGCATTGGAATCTTGGCCACCACCACCACGCTTCCTGTGGTACCAATCATGGCCGCACACGTTTTCCTCATGGTAGGTTAAGACGTACCGGCCGTCAGGGTCCAGGAGCAGGCGCAAAGATTTCACTTCCAAAACCGCGTCTAGCCTCTTCAGGCGAAGATGAAAGGTTCAGGATTGGATCTCTGGAAGGCGTCCTTCGCTTTCTATGAAAAAAGGTCAAGAGAAGGTGTATGGCGATAGAGCCAGCCGCGTAAGCTCTTTGATCGACATGGTTTCCCGGGGGAATGTCCCAGGGAGGAATAAACCATGGCTGCGACACATGGTGCGCGCTGCTTGAAGCCAGATAGAGCGCTGTCCGCATAACCTGAGGAGCAACGAGCAAGTCTATGTGGCGCCCGTTAGCCTTTGATCATGGTTCCGGAAGAGAAGATTAATCGTGCTCACTGTTTGCAGGCCAACTTGTATTCGAGTGATGCTGCAATGTGATACCATATGTCCATGGATCGTAGACATGAAGAGTCTATACGGGGCATGCAACGGGTTGTAGTCATCTCCTTTGCTGGCAGAATGCAAGCTTGGAGTGTGGGACTTCGCGTCGCGTCGCGTGAATAGTCACCCCGATGTTCTGCTGATCCCCAACACTTGAGGCTGTCAATCGGGTTGAAGCTAGTAATTCATGCCCTCAATCCATTCTGCGCTCCTTCTCGTGATCCTTGCCTTGCGTTTCGCCATGAGGCCCCAGTTGAAGGACACAAGATTTGCAGCTGATGCCCTCGGCAAGGTCAAGTGTCATCGGCAGCGAATAGGGCCATGTGCGATCTAGGACGTTGTGTAGCTCGCTATCGCTGCCATCTCCCCATCGCACAGGGCAGGGAGAGCATGGATGGCGAAGAAGGGGACAACAACACTGTCAATGCCGCTAGCCTCAAAAGGATCTGAAGCAGGACAGACGGGCGAGCATCTCAAAAGTTATCACTTCCTTAAATTAAAGTTATTGTACCGCCCAGACCGCCGTGAAGTTCGCTGGAACCTCGCGCAGAAGCACAGGATTCAAGTGTTGGAGGCTAAGCTGAGTTATGACCCACAGGCACTACACGTTGGCCGTTGGGACGTTGAGAAGCTATCCGGTATTATGACCTCCAAAACTAGGCTATCTATCTTTTCGCGTATCATACATTGTGATTTAGTGGTTAAGACGTCCAAGCTAAGCCAGCGAAAGATAGTCGATTACCCGAATCACCCATTCGGTAGTTCCGTTCAACCTTAACCGAATCGCAATGACCAGCCTCCCTGTTGCGACACACGCGCTAACCTTCTGGCCGAAAAGCTCGTCATCCAGGGCCTGGTCCGTTAAGGTCTTGATGGAGAGGGTAGGGAGACCATCATGGGCTGCGTGAGGAATTGCAATCTTGGCAACCGCTACTGCGTCTCCACTGGAAATCCCAATCACTACCAGCGCGGAAGGCGTTCGCTGGAGGTTGGCGCCTGCAACAAGTCGGTACCAGTTTGGAAGGGAGATCTCACCAACTTTAACGGGGATTGCAGAAGGGAGTAAGGGTTCTGACAACGATGCAAGATCCACCATTCGGTAGAGCTCCAGTTCGATTGCTTCCGAAACCTCTTCGCTCAAGGCAAAAAAAGTGTTGCCCGAAGACGCAGTCCATTCCGAGGTATAAAGTGTATCCTCTGTATCCTGTACGCCACGATTATTGCGGCAAGGGACAGAGACAAGTGGCTGGCATCCTGTGGTGGCTGAGGCTAGGGCTCGAGGGATGCTAAACACATTCAAAGTATCGTTGTGCCTGTCTGGCAGCAGAAAGGTATCTCCGAGGATGGCAGCCTTCCCAGTTTGACGCCGACGATCAACGCGTGATAATTGAACAGCCTAGCGGTTGAAACTCACCTGAGGACGATTGTCATTCGACTGGGTGTTGATCTTATCTGATGTAGATTAGATTCGACTCGTACTTTCCGACTCGGAATACTCCGACTCGGACTCTCCTAGATACATTCTAATGAGGCTATGCGATATCTACAGGATTCGTCATTCTTTCGTCTACACGACTCATACTGACTCATATGTATTCTTATCACTCATGTGACTACTTACTCAGTCCTTACACAGCTCTATAATTAGTACACTCTTTATGTATATAAGGACTCTCGTAGCTACCTCAATCTCTATCACTTTAACCTACCAGTTAAGCCTACAAGCTACTCGGTAAGACCTACTCGCTAGTCGCAGTAGTGTTCTTCAGGTTATGAGCCCCGAAGCTCAGTAGTTGCGCTGTAATGGCTGTGCTACAAACTTGGTCGGCGCTGTAATGGCTGCCTCCATAGACTGCTACAAGTCTGCGCTTAACCGCTGTGACTATGCACGTCTAACCAAGTGGCTGATAGGCCGAACCTATGCCTTTACTCTGCGCTGTTATGGCAGCAGAGATCTGCGCTGTAATGGCTGCAGAATGGGGCAAAGAACGCGCTGTTATGGCCGCTTTCTTTGATTTGTGATATATGTTGCTGACGAACATTGTTTTGACAGATCTTATCAAATCTAACATGTCTTCCAACACTCTCAACAACGTCCCCATGCTCGATGGTACCAACTACATTGATTGGGCCATGCGTGCGGAGCAGTACCTCAAGATGCAACGTCTTGCGTCGTACATCGACGGCGAACGTCCCCTCGATCTTCCCTCTGAGGCCACCGCTGCTGAAAAGCTGGCTCAGGACGAGAAGATCAAGAAGTGGGACGAGGACAATGATCAGGCCATGGGAGCCCTCCTCCTTCGCATGAACAAAAACATGTGCGCCCAGGTCTCGGGTGCGAACACGTTGAGTGCGTTATGGGACGGGCTCAAGGAGCTTTACGGGTCCCCAGGACTCGCAGCGATCTTCGCGTACTTCAAGCTTGCGATCCAGTTCCGTATCGGGAACGGTGATCCTCGCCCCGCGATCGCTGAGCTCCAGAACCACCTTGGTCAGCTTGCCCAGAACGAGGTCAAGATCGACCCGTTCATCAAGGCGATGATCTTGATCAGCAGCATCCCTTCCAAGTACGATAACACGATCGCCATCCTCCTTAACAACAAAAAGGAGGATCTCACCTTCGACGCCGTCGTCAAGGCCATCACGGCCGAGTACGATCGCGTGGCCAACCCGGCTACCCTCAACAAGTTCACTGGTATCAAGAGGAAAGGGGGAAACCCTAACTTCCGCCAGCAGCAACAGGGGCAGCAGAAGGATTCCAGCAACTCGGGTAACCACAACCCGGGTTCTTCCCAGAACAAGGGGAAGAAGCGCGGATCCAAGGGCGGCAACAAGAAGAAGGAGAAGGAAAGGAAGTCGCAAGGTCACAGCTCGCACATGGTACAGGCCGCCTTCTTAGGCGACCATCTCGTCTCTCTCGCTCCTCAGGAGCATGTGCCTCCCCAGGCCAAAGTCTCGGTTCTTTCCTTCGTGAAGTCCGGACTCTCTATCGTCCAACGTCCCGTCCTAACTCCATCTACCCATCTCCCCGCCTTGGCTGCTAAAGCCAAGGACGCTCCGTCTACGGAGACCTCGTGCTATCCCGACGTGGAACGCGCCAGGAAGAACTGCGGTAAGCTCGATTTACCAAAAACCGCCTGTCACCTCAAATCATTCGAGGAGGCGGACAAGCGGAAGCGAGCTCTTATTGACCGCATCAGTTCCCCCAGGCCGTCCAAACGTCAACGATCGCTCGAACTCTCCAACCAGCCTGAGGTGCATGAGGCCAGCTCGTCTCTGCACCGACTCTCATCTCCCCCACTGGCACACGGTGGATCTGGAGAAGGGATCGACGTTCCCCAAGCAACCATGGTGCATCAATCTCGATTGCCTATGGAAGGGGACGGCTCACAAGCACTGGACGGACTCAGTGACACCGACGCCTTGGGCGAAGACGACGACAGTGTCTCCCTCGGTGACGAACCGGCACTGGAGAGGTGGGATGCAGTCGAGGACTCGCTCTTCGGCAGTCCCAAGACAGTCTGGGAGAGGATCCGCGACGGCGAACTGGAGGACCCGCTCCACCCTGATGACGAAGTCTCCGACTGGGGCTCCGACGATGGGATGGGAGGCGAATATCCAGATCGTAATGGATCAGATCACGTTCCAGATGCTCAACCATCCGTCTACCTACCGGACTGGGACGCTCTGAGGACTGGTCACTTCGACGACAATAAGTACGTCCCCTCTGTTTCTACTAGGAAACACTTGGCTAATTCATTGCCTCCACAGCCTCTTCAACTAGATCTTGATAGCTTGGACGATGATGTATTCTTAGAATTATGCTGCGCATTAAATTCTATTGTCTCTATTCATGATTCATCGAATACTGCTAAGTGTAAAGATGCGCAATGCGCCTCCTGTAAGAAATTTGAGACATTCATACATTGGATGATGGACTCTGGGGCATCAATGCATGTTACCCCCTCGAAAGAGGATTTGTTCGATTACAAAGTTGTTAAGAACAGTCCATCGGTTAACACCACTTCCAAGGGTACAACCCTGTCCATAAAAGGAATTGGAAAGCTTTGAGTGGTTCACACCATCAAAGGTGCTGATGGTAATGATCGAGACGTAGAATCGATCATCGAACCAGTATATCACATACCCAACCTATCGACTCGATTGTTCTCTACGGGAACTTTTTTGAGTCAACCCAAAACTACTCTTTGGGGCGATTCCCTATCCATGGGCATCAACGATTCTGATGGGAGAAATCTCATTAAGGGTCATCCACTTCATCCGGATGACACGATTTATTGGGTTTCTGTAAAGAACTCTAATGGATCGCCGATAGAAGTGCAGAAGGTCTCTGGACCACCTGTCGATTACGAGGTCATGCATAAACGCTTTGGTCATCCATCGCGGGAAGTGCTCAAACGAGCCAAAAAGCATACCACGAACTTCCCACCTATGGTGGAAATTCCCAAACATGAACCCCTGTGTCGCGGTTGCGCGCAAGGGAAGATGACGCTTGAGCCGTTCCCGGCTTCAAGCAAGCGTGCGAAGCGCAGATTCCAGAAGATCCATTCGGATCTGAAAGAATTCTCTGTCGAATCATACCACAAATTCAAACATTTCATCTCCTTCTTTGATGATTGTACGAGTCGTGGATCGTGTGTCCTTCTTCGTCAGAAGAGTGGATCAATACAAGCGATCAAAGACTTCGTCGCCATGGTCGAAACAATATACCATGAGAAAATCGAAGAATGGCAGGTGGATGGTGGTGGAGAATTCATCGACGATGAACTAAAAAGTTTCTTCAAATCGAAAGGAATCAAGCTATCAATCAGCGCACCGTATATGCACCAGCAGAACGGGTGTGCTGAGCGCTTCAATCGCACTATCATGGAGAAGGCTGAGTCAATGCGTCACGACGCTTGCCTGTCCCCATCATGGTGGGAATTTTCCGTTCTATATGCCGTTTACGTGTATAACCGGACGCCTCTCAAGCATCTAGGTTGGATTACTCCACACGAGGCTGTAGAAGGAGAAGCTCTGGATGTCTCTAAATTAAGAGTCTTCGGATGTGGTGCCTGGGTGTATATTCCCAAGGAACAACGATCTAACAAGCTCCTTCCACGGTCGGAGTACATGATCTGTTAAGACTTATAGCGAGTTACAGTCGCAGCGTCTTAGAGTTGATGCAAATGACAAGTGGAGTGTGTCACGTGTCTGACGTGTATTTATGCACGGGACTGATGATAGGTGTCTCGTGACTAGGTATGTCAAAGACGAGAGTCGTGTGGGGTGGAAACTCGTGTAAGACGGTGTGAAGGTCGATACAACAAGGTGTAAGGGTTAACATTCGTTGAGAAGTGTTAGATCTGGTGCTTCCAGATGTAGTTGGTTAAGTTGATAGATCTGAGCGTTTCAGATACAGCGAGGTAAGAGAAGATGTGAATCGGTGAGATTTGAGTTGGTAGATTGTAGTGTTAATACAGTAGAACCAAGTAAGGAATAGGTATCTAGATAGGCAGAGTATATATAGTAAGTAGTGCGTGTTAGAGGTGAGGCGTAAGCCTCAAGGATAACATGCGTATCAAGTCGTGTAAGTAGCTAGACGCAGTCCGCAGTCGTATGAAATGAAAAGAAGTAGATAAGAATGAAGAGAAATGAAAAAGGTAAGGTAAACATGTGTAAGTGATGTAATGTATGATGTCATAGGTGATGTAATAGGTCATAAGGTCATAACATGATCTTCCTAGGATTCCCAGAAGGCATGAAGGCGTATCTCTTCATGAGATCGCCAAGGAACGTTCTATTCAAGGCGACTACTGCTCACTTTGATGAACTTCACTTCCCAAGGTGTCCTGATGCCAAAAAACCTCAAGACCAACCACGAGTTGAAGACTACCCACCTTCCTCGTTTGGCAATGATGGGCCTCCATCTGAATCTGGAGATGATGATGACGACGATGATTCCCTTCCTCGTCCATCCCAAAACTCCCAAACCCCTAAAAGAGGTAGTGGTCCTGATCGTGCCGACGATCGGAACGTTGGTGAACAACCAGCTGACCAGCACCCGCCGAACCCTGCGCCGGGAAACGCTCCAGGTGATGCACCTAGGAGATCTGTGCGGGATCGGACCCAAACCAAGCCTCAGCCTGGCGATGTCTACGGAAATAAAACTCCAACAGAAAAGCATCAGACGGATCGGAGACAAGCACTTGATAAAGATGACAGACGGCCATCTGGATCTAATCAAGGTGCTGAAAGCAGAGAAAAAGGTGTTCCCGCGCCAATACCTGCTACTCCTGTGTCCGAAAGTGAATCTGATTCGACTTTTGACATACCTGAGGACTTAGAACACTTGACGCGTGAAGGGGGAGTTAATTTTATGCATTTCCTGCTTTCTAAAGCGGTTTTGCCTTCAGTTCCTTCTGTCGATAGCGCTCCACGCGAGTGGACGTTTAAAGACATCTTGCGGATGCCACCGCAGGAGAAGAAAGGATGGATCGATGCTTGCAAAGATGAGTTAAAGGCACTCTCTGAACGCAATGTATTCGAAATGGTCGATCTTCCCAAAGGTCGCAAAGCGATCACCAATCGCTGGGTATTCGACGTCAAATCTGATGGTCGTAAACGCGCCCGACTTGTTGCCAAGGGTTTCCAAGAAATCGAAGGCATTGACTACAACGAGATTTTCTCACCGGTGGTTCGTTTCGAATCAGTCCGAACCATGTTAGCTCTCACGGCTCTCAAGGATTGACACATCACCGGAGTCGATGTCAAGACTGCATTCCTCTATGGGAAACTAGATGAGGAAATCTATATGCGTCAACCCGAAGGCTTTGTCATGAAGGGCAAAGAGCACAAGGTGTACCAGCTCCTTCGTGCTATCTATGGTCTGAAGCAAGCGTCCCGTGCATGGTACATGGAACTTGCAAAGTCGATGAAGATTCTTGGCTTCAAACGACTATCGACCGATACCGGGATCTTCATCCTTCAGGATGGACATGGTGGCTTTGTCATCATGATTGCCTACGTCGATGATCTCATCTTCGCGGGTCCTAACAAGAGACTTGTTAATGCCAAGAAAGAGGCGTTCAAGCTCAAGTGGGAATGTCGAGACTTCGAAAATCCAACCGAATTCTTACGAATGAGGATCAGACGTGACGGACAAAATATTCGTCTGGACCAATCTGCCTACCTAGGCACGGTCCTGGAACGTTTTGATATGAAGGATTGCTGACCGGCACCTACACCTATGGTCGAGGGTTATAGGCCTCTCGAACATACTGGACCTGTCGATACGAAACGACGCCACTACTTCCAGTCAATCATTGGATCTCTGCTCTACTTGATGCTGGGCACTCACCCAGATATCGCCTATGCTGTTGTCAAGCTGTCTCAATTCGCAGCTAATCCTTCTGAGGAACACATCAGCAAGGCCAAGTACATCTGCAGATACCTCCGAGGAACTATGGACTACGCTCTGGTTCTTGATGGCGCATCCCAAAATGGATTGATCGCCTACTCGGACTCTGATCACGCTGCGGATCTGGTTGCACGCCGATCCACGACTGGAAACATGGTGATGTTAGCAAACGCTAGCATTAGCTGGATTTCACACGCTCAAAAAACTGTCGCTAATTCCTCCACCAAAGCCGAATACATGGCTGTGTCTGACTGTAGTCGACAGGTGATGTGGTTTAAGCACATGTTCAAAGAGCTTGGCATGCTGATCATCGTACCAATCCCTATCTGTTCCGACAACAACGGTGCTATCTTCATCAGCAACAATCCTATTCAGGAACATCGCATGAAACACATCGATGTCAAGTTTCACTACATATGTGAACTCATTGAGAATGGAGACATCGAAGTCTTGCGAGTCGATACCAATGACAATATCGCAGACATCTTCACCAAACCGTTGGGACGTGTGAAGTTTGAACACTTCAGGGGATTACTAGGACTTGAGTTCTACTTGTCTTAGTCCAATGGGTACACTCGTTAGGAGATGCACTCATTGAGGGGGAGTGTTGATCTTATCTGATGTAGATTAGATTCGACTCGTACTTTCCGACTCGGAATACTCCGACTCGGACTCTCCTAGATACATTCTAATGAGGCTATGCGATATCTACAGGATTCGTCATTCTTTCGTCTACACGACTCATACTGACTCATATGTATTCTTATCACTCATGTGACTACTTACTCAGTCCTTACACAGCTCTATAATTAGTACACTCTTTATGTATATAAGGACTCTCGTAGCTACCTCAATCTCTATCACTTTAACCTACCAGTTAAGCCTACAAGCTACTCAGTAAGACCTACTCGCTAGTCGCAGTAGTGTTCTTCACTGGGAAAGGGGGACACATCGCGGACCACCAACACTGACATCGTTTACAGTATAGAGCTTAATCTCGGTGCCTTTGCACATCACAACATGTCGAGGGGAATATCCCAATAGATAACTCCCAAATGGGACCTGCCAAGACGTGGTGCACCGAAACTTGGGCTCTTCCACCCCTGGATAGATGTCGTATACCGCAAGTGTCGAGGCCGTTCTGGAGCTATTTCTTGTCAACATCAGCTTCATGAATGTTCACCCAATCAGCATAGTAGACGCACTCTGATAGAAGTATCAAGTGTCGTGGACACTGGTTAGCCCCTATCGTTTCGCCCCTATCTTTTCCTTTTTATCTTATCTTGATCCGCTTTCCATCTTATCTCCGTTACCCCTATTCTTTCATCTCCGTTCACTTGTCCCGATGGTTCCTTTCCACATTCCTACTGTTGATTACTATTTCACCTTCGGCTACGCGCATTGCCTCTGCGCAGCCCGACCCTTCTTTGTCATTCCTTTACTCAGCCCGACTCATTTCTATTGTTATGCCCGATACGATTACTTATCCTTCGCGCTGCCTCGCGCAGCTTCCTTGTTTATCTCTGTCAGCACGACTCACATGGCCTTTGACTTAGTACGACTCAGCATCTACTGTAGGGTATATAAGACTGCTCGTTCTCATTGTATTTCCTCAGCTTGACCTCTTCGTCAATACAACGCCTTAACTCGTCATCTCTCCGCTCTAAGCCTCTCTCTCCGCCTTTGCTCTCGACTTGTAGTTCCACTACTTGTTGGTCGAGCCTTCTCGCACTGCTCAGCCTCTCCGCTCCGTCATCGCCGCCTCCGCCTTCATCGTCGCCGATCGACGACTCCGCCGATTAGATTGCATCTAGCGCCGCTCTCCGCGACATCAAGCTCACACCCTTCCCATCTTCAGTAGGGCAAGGTGAGGTGTCTCCGTATTGACCACGGATTCCTTCAACATGCAAGCATGCAAGTGGGAGCATGCTTGGAGAAACTGACCCATACCCGAGATCCCATAGGCATACATTGTCGTTTTGGTAGGTAATGAGGTACCGGCCACCAGGAAGCAGATGCAAAGATCTCAATCTCACATCTTTGTTCTTCAGACGAGGGTTGAAACTCCAAGATTGTTTCTCTGGAAGGCGCCCTGTGCCTTCCATGGACAAGAGCTGAGAGAAGCTGAATGGCGACAGAGCCAGTCGTGTCAGCTCTTTGACTGACATGGACTTGAAAGGAAAAGACGGGAGGAATAACCCGTGGCTGCGACACATGGTACGGGCAGCTTGAAGCCATACAGAGCGCTGTCTGCATAGCCTGAGAAGCGATGTGCAAACCTAATTGACATACCTTAGCATTTGAAGGGAGAAGGCTCTTTGGTACTCACTGTTCGCAGGGCCAGTACGTCAGGAGGATCAAGTGATGCTGCAATGTGGTACCATATGTCCATGGACCGTAGACAGGCAGGGTCACCATGAGATGTGTAGTAGGCAGTAGCTTCTTCCTTCGCCATATTGTGTAAAAGCAGCTGTGTGGACGATAGTGGAAGACTCCAAAGTTACGTGGGATTCGCGGATTTGCGTCGCGCAAGTAACCCCTATCATGTCTTACTGGATGGCAACTGCTGGTCCGAAGCCATCACTTGCCCACTGAGTACTGAGCGAGCAGAGCTTAGCACCTCCGAATATAGGTCTTCGTCGTCTGGAGTTTATTTGGGAACGTTCTTCCAATGCTGGCACCTAATCGAAATCATTATTTGCTACCCATTGCACGAGTCGGCGAAGGGAACGAGAGCTTGTCCATCAGAGCCCTTCGGCTAGAACATTCTGCCATTGGAACCTAAATCCCTCTGCGAAGAGACGGAAGATAGCACACAGAGCAGGTAAAATGAGTAGAGAACCCGCCGCCTTCATGACGTCGGTAGCTGCAGGATGGGGGTCGGCTTCGAGGCGAGAGCCCCGCTGTTCAAGCAAGAATACCAATAGTTCTCCATCAGTCAGGGTGTAACGCCAGTGCTTTGTAAAACACCTTAAGTTTATGAGTGACTTTGAATCCTGTGCTTCTGCACGAGAATCCCCTAGAATCCCAACCTGCTAGTACTGTAGCGAACTGTGTACAAGAAACAGTCACGCGTCACACCGGGGTCGGATGTTGCCTATTTCTCTCATTGTCACGCGTCACAGAGGTCGTTGCTTAAATTTAACTAGGGTAACACCCGGGCGTTCGCCCGGGGGTGGTTTATTACGGAGATTGCCTTTTCTTTCTTTCTGTCCAACAGCTAAGTCTGAATCAAAGCAGCTTGACACCGTCGACATGGCCTCGCGTTTCCTTGTCACAAACTCACCACAAAAACAGTGGTTAGATCATGGCCTGCCGCTGAGGCTTTTGCCAGTCATGCAACTCGGAATGGCCTGAGGCGGGAAACGGAAGGTATTAAGCAATAGAGGTGAGATTTTTAAAGGCACAGGGGAATTAAGAATACAGTCGCAGCAACCTTGGCCTGGAGATCTCGTCCCAGCAAGGCTACCAACTGGTATTCTAGATGGGGCTATGTCCTTACCCAACAAAGTCTAACAAATATCCAACTGAAAACCCCAGGAGGAGCAAATCACAACAACCAAACTCGAAACACTGTATTTCTCTTGGAGCGAAGATGCTAGAGCAGTACTTTATCTCAGAGCATCAAAATAGGCGCCCTGCGGATGCCAATGTCCTTAAACTCCGACGCGCGCCTCGTAATAAACCATCATCGCCCCACCGACTGGCATGGAAAATGTCAACTCTACCATCTAAGCGACGGTGACAGCGATAGCGACGACGCTCTATGCTTAATCTTGCTGTATGGACCTCGACATCATCCCTTTTCCCTCCTCGGGCTCTGTTGCTCTGCGCATGCATATCAGTTGTTCACTTGCACATTCATATCAAGGTTCCAGACCATTCCACATGTGATGGGCTTGTTTTTCTCTACATGATTCTGTTTGACTACGACCACGACAAATGTATAAAAAGGGATCCGAAATCATTTTCAGACCTCTCCAAATGCAAGGTGTCCAAGCCTCGCTTGTGTTCGGATGGTGTGCTTGATTTCCACTAACGTCGCTTGTCTACTTGCTGGTATCGAGTGGGACGGACCTTCGTGCGTCCGAACTCTTTATGTCACTTGTACCCACGCCTTTGCCAGAGACTACGGTGCCCGATGTCGTCTAAGAGAGTTTAGACTCGAGAACCCGTCCAGGACTCCGTTAATAGACTCGTTCACCTTTTGTGGCGTTCTTGACCTAATGCGTGTACGTCAGCTGCGAATATAACAAATTTCGGATGCATTACCAATTTCTTCTCCTTTAGCTAAAAGCTGTTGACGAATTAGAGCAATGAGATTGAGCAATTCATATGCCTGAGAGAGGACCCCTGATTTCAATCCAATCCATGTTATGAGCATTCCCTATCGCGAGTACATTAAAATATTGACCATCGCGTTGAACGCGGTTCCCTACCTGCCTGCCTACTTGTCATTGACAATAGGTGACACGACCGTTTTTGCACTGTCGACATCGGCTTTCGGCCCTCGAGCGATTTGAAGAGTGTTATTTCTGACTGGTTCTTCCTGAAATTCTATCGAGACGTCGTGGTTCCATTGGTGATCCAAGGGTACTTGCCAACAAAGTGGAGGTGGCCCGAGCACAGGGGCCTGGTAACGTATTTCGATTCTCAACTACAAACATACAATATTGGGTAGGATAGTAGGAT
The DNA here is from genome assembly GCA_020736565.1 of Coprinopsis sp. MPI-PUGE-AT-0042. NCBI lineage: Eukaryota > Fungi > Basidiomycota > Agaricomycetes > Agaricales > Psathyrellaceae > Coprinopsis > Coprinopsis sp. MPI-PUGE-AT-0042. Next base: position 966,112 of record JAHBOF010000001.1, on the reverse strand, counting down.
AGCCTCAGGCTGAGACAACTAAGTCTAAAAATATTTGGCTCGATCGCGGTGGCGGCAAAGCACCCAAGGCTTACCCCCAAGACCCTGGCATGTATTCCTCCTCATCGTATGTATTCCATTCATCTGTACCTCGATTCTGCCTCCAGCAACTCTACTTCCAGATGTTGCATACAACTCTTGGGGATTTCCCTCGGAGCCAGAATTGAGCCAGAAGTCACTGGACTTCAGGACATCAGGTAAGCGCCGTCGAATTTCGAATCTTATCCCCCCAGTTGTCTCTCGAATATATGTTTTAAAGTTGTCTAGACCTTCCTTCTTTTATAGTTTGATGTGTTGAAAATCAGCCAATAAATCAATTATTTTTGGCTTCAGGGTTTTGCGTCGCACAGAGAAGATTTGGCCCTTGTGAGTCCTGCCTATAGTTGCTCAAAATTGACGATGTCACGCGTCACAGCCGTGATGTTGCCCATTTTGAAAGTGCGCGAGATGTCACGCTTCATTTTGCGTTTCTTGTATACAGTTCGCTACAGTACTGGTAGCCCCTTCAGGTTCTTTGGGGCCAGCCGGCCTCCCATCCTAACAGCCACAAATATTGGTCAAGCACTGTTCTTTGGAGTTCATTCTCAGTCATTCTCTCTTCGAGGCATTTATCTGGGTGAAGATTCGTCGATGTCAAATACTACTGTTCAAAAAAGCAGACGTTCGCCGATCATGTGCCTTCCCACAGCCTCAACATGTCAACACTTGCAGTTTGTGCTGTTCTGTACTGCCCGATGCAGCCACCACCCGGCAATCTCACGGACTCCTCGTGTCCCAGCTATCAAGGACACGCTTCAAGCTGTATTTATTAGGAGCTACTGGCCATCTGGGTGCAGTGCAACCTTGACCAGCAGCCTCAACTCTACTTCCATCCAGGTGTCGCAGATGTTCAGCAACGCTACCACGGTGGAAATCAACGGCGGAACCCTGTTCGATGTTGCTGGTAATGTGTATCTGGACCGGCCGCTTGGCGACATTCAGTTCACTGCAGAGGGAGATGTTCATCTTCACCTTCACGTTGCAGGTACCGTTACTGGGCTGCCACACCGGTTGACCACAACGCCATACCAACCGATAATCTCCCGGCGAGGTTCCCTGCATTCTCAGAAGGTTGCGAAGCCTATTCTACCAAGCTCCTTCTTTGATGTCGAAACCTGGCTCAAAGCCATTCGCCACTTCCTTGTACCCCTGTCAGAGAAATTATTTCGGGCGCTGCGGGGGCATCTCGATGACATCGATTCACTCAGGCGCTTCTCTTGTACGTTGTACCAGTACGAGATTAGGGAAAGCTGCACCGTTGATCGAATTGTCAAGCGGAAGATCGAAGTGCGATTACGACAATGCGCGCAGAAGTTGGAAAACATCCATCGTTTGATTGTAGCCCTTCCCTGTTGGTGGATCTTTGCCATAAAGTTTTCCTACGGCGAAGCCTTTATTGAATGGCTAACCAATGGTCACGAGTCGGACGAGCTCCAAGACGTTGAAAGCCACCTTGCTGCTGAGATCCACTCCTTCGCTGCATGCATTCACTCGTTGCAATGGTGCGAAACTCACTTTAGTGTCCTCAAGCCTTTTGACTTACAGGTGTCAACTCAGCTTGGAAGATTGGCCATGGGGACCACAAATGTGGTGTTCACTCACAACGAAATCGTCGTTCTCTACTAGACTCGATAACTTCCTGCGTGTTTCAGGACCGTCTTGGATACATGGCATTGTTGTTGAGGAGATTATCATCCTCGAACCAGTGCTGGGCAGCCCGTGGTCAGTACCACTGGTATTCGTAGAAACCCTAGAGGTGAGTACCAAGTGACTGGCAGCCGATCATATCACAACTTGAACGATTCCAGGATATACACGGGTTTATGCGAACAGGCTCCCGCAGTAGCATAAGCCACCCCTACATCGAGGAGCGACAGTACCAGCTGGATGAGTCTAAAACCAATTCGGAGGTCGACGAACACTCCTTAACTCGCTACCTAAAGCACAAAACCATCCTCGAAGTCACCATCCGCATTCGAGCACCTGCAGCTATTGAGCGCGATTGTTGCCCTGGTTGTGGCCGCCCCGACGACGAAGTCGTTGATGCACATAAGAGGGGTGCTTGGGTACGGTGGTGAGTCATGATACACATCTCACCGTTCCATAGATAACGCTGACCACAATCCCCCCAGCGCTTGCCTAAAGCAGTATTGTCAAGCTTCAATACCCCAAGAAACTGAAAGTGTTCCTAGGTTGGTAGTCTACTGCTGTATAAAAGCACCCTAGCTTGAGCTTTTTAGTCCAGACCCTAGGGCCAGGAAGGGTTCAACGGCAAGCATTATCTCGCAAGAGAGTATAATTCAGGATACGCCTTTGGTGGAGGGCACAATCGTTTCCATGGAAGATCCAAAAGGGAAGGCTAGTGGGGCGGCTAAGGTCACGACCGAAGACACGATCCCGGAGGCTTCCTCACCGCCTGCTGTCGACCCACTGAGTGCCTTTCGTCGGCTGAAGATCGAGAACGTCCAACGCTCTCCTGCAGTGGGAGTGGATCCCAAGGTCGTCGGCGACACCTCGGATAGCGGCGCCAGCAGGACGATGTTAACTGTAGACCCAGAACCTACCCCTGGAGATCCTGTTGGAACGTTTCAGAATGAGAGTGAAATCACCGGCGACGGAAGAAAGGTTGCTCATGATGAAATTCAAAGCTCGCTCCATCAGCAGAGACTTAAATTATGGACACTGCGGGGCCCAAAGAAATGGTTGAAGCAACGACGTCCTACGGACAATATTAATTTGATAAAGGGTGGAAGGGAAACTGACTTTATCGTTGTGTAAGTCCAACGCCCTTCACTTCAGATTTCACACTTATGAGGCCGTTTAAGAATCATGGGGCCCACTGGCGTAGGAAAGAGCACTGTGAGTCAAAATGTTGAATGGGATAAGGTGCAAATGTCTGAAGGTTTCGACGGGTAGTTCATGAACCACGTTGCGGGGAGGACAGTCACGACGGTTGGGCATGCACTCGCGTCCTGTACCCAGGAAATCGAGTACTACACCATCGACAATGCCAAGGCTGCTGGATTCGACCTTGCTGAAGGTCGGCGATTGGTTCTAGTTGATACGCCTGGGTTCAACCATACCTACGTCGACGACTCGGAAATCCTGCGCAGGATCGCTGTCTGGCTAGCCTCATCGTGAGTTCAGCTGTTAATATGTGGCGGGTTGCTTACTTTGGGCTATGAATACAGATATGACGTCGGAATGCAACTGGGAGGTGTCATATACTTGTATGACATTAGCGCCATGCGGTCAGTCCCTCTCAATCTCAAGACGTTCGAGGAGCTCTGCGGATCCAAAGCTTTCGACAAAATTGTTATTGGAACTACCAAGTGGAGCGCGGCAGGGGACGACCACGCCGCACTATACCGGCTTGCAGAACTCAAAAGGGAGTACTGGGCAGGACTATTGGATAAGGGTGCAAAAGATTTGCGGATTGACAATGAGCGCGAATCTTGCAAACGCGGAGTGAACACTCTTTTGGCCGCAGGTAGTAACTAGCGACAAAATGAAGTGATCCGTAGAGCGCTAAAGATCCAACAAGAGCTAGTCGAGGAAGAGAAGTTGGTTCCCCATACAGAGGCGGGGAAGACGCTGAACTATTCGATGAAAGATATGTTAAAAGCCAAAAAGCAGGAACTTTCAGAGACGAAGAATGCCGAACAGAGAGGAAAGGTTCAAGGAGAGATAGATTGGCTGAAGGGTCAGATAGACGATTTAGACACTGGATTCTTCCGGAGGCTAAGGTGGCAGTGGAGTTGATGAGCTCTGATCCACCTTTTGACTCGGATACGGTTGAGACTGCCTTGACAAATACATCTTTGTTGTTTTCTCTGCGATTGATGTAGATACTCCGGGCGAAGCTCGCGCTGGACTGTGAGGACTTGGAACGACTAGTGAAAACTTCGATTCCGACTTATCCTTGCTGAAAGTCTAGGAAACTTTTCAGGCAACGGACATCATAACAAACTTTCGGGCTTTGTGGAACCAGAGCTGCGTAGACTTCGGATTATTGAAAGACCACCCTTTGGGGTTTCTTGCATGCAGGAACTTCGAACGGCATATTATGCCTTCAAAAAGGAGCATGGGCCTTTCACTGGTAGACTCAGGCGTGGCGCGCTTACTGTTCCGTTGATAATGATCGGAGGCAAACTCTTGAGGACGGGCGCCTAACCTTTGGTCACGCAGTCGTATAGCTTGATCCTTTAGTGCTTTTGCCGCTACGTAGTACTCGATTTCCTATTATCTTCAAGACCCTTCTGCCCGTCGTTGGTTAACAGCATTCGGAAAGTCGAAATGGCCGAATGCTGAACAAGGCATCTGGCGACGATCAAAGCTTGGCATCAATTTCCCCTAACAATTGACCAGGCCAACCTGAAGCACTGTCTTGACCGCTTCTTCCCCGACTTCTCGATTCGTCTTTCTCTGTTCCCATTTGTTCTTCTTCTCACTTGACTCTGTACAATCATCTCCGGCCCACCAAAGCCACCTTCCACTCTTTTATAACGGTTATTCTGCACGCTAGCGTGTGGAATAGTGTACTACTTTTTGAGGACGAGCCTCACAACAACATCATTCAAGTGCTGGATTGCTTGAAACACTCGCCGTCGAAGCACAAACATGTCTCGTTTTTCTGCAAGTTCTGCATGGTCTGGTGCATCTCAGACTGGCTTCTTGCAAAAGCCTCACGATAGTCGGGACCCTCCACCCCAGGCGGCTTTCTTCAACCAACCAAGCAGGAGCCCGTCAATAAGGAGCGCAGCACTTGAATCTTCCGCTCATTTGGTGTGTTGTGCCTCCGCGTACTCATCAACCGTACTAATAGTCAACGAAATACAGTCATTATCCGAGAAATACTCTCTTTCTCCTTCTCCGCAAACATGGGGGACACCGCTTCACATGTACAACGAAGAACCAGACGACATTCTCCACAACCCTGACCCTCGAAGGGATCGCAAAAACGACCTCGCTGGACACATATTCACTAGAAGAGGGCTGGAGAATGTTGGATGCCTGGCGATTCTCATACTTGGCATGATAATGCTTTTGTGAGTTCAGTCGTTAACGGTGCCTCGAGTTTACGCTAACTGTTACCGTGAACCTTCATCAAGTGCCGGTAAGCCATATTCCGCTGCGAACACTAACACTGGAGCTAAATCTATGAATCTACAGGGTACCCTTTGTTTTCTTACTTCACCAGGGAGGAGCAGAGCCGACAGGGAGGCTTCAATCTGGGCGGCATCAATGCTTCAGGCCAAATCCCCGACTTCCCTGGATATCGAGGCCTTATCGACAAAGACACCCCTCGAGAAGCCTACACCAAGCTATCCTATCTTAGAGGAGAAGAGTACGAGCTGGTGTTCAGCGACGAGTTTGAGCAGGAAGGAAGGACCTTCTACCCAGGTGACGATCCCTACTGGGAAGCGGTCGACCTGCATTACTGGGGAACGGTGAGCCATCTCTCTTCCTTTCGCCTGGGCGGTGGCAACAGCGAGCTTCTACGATCGCCATCGAGCCCTTGCCCAGTGACAGGCGATGTAGGCGGGAGATGGATTGATACTGATCAATGCTTTGTTGTTAGAATGACTTGGAATGGTATGACCCGTCTCAAGGTGGGTATTTGGTATTCATGATTGTCATGCCATGCAGAGCGTCTGACAGTTCTTCTTGACCATCAGCGACGACTCGTGATGGTGCTCTGCAGATTACGATGGTTGATGTGGGCCTCACCGCCGCGGCGCAACGCATGAACCATAATTTGCAGTACAAGTCGGCCATGGTACGTCACTGCTGTATAGTCTGGAATTATCAAAACTGCAACTCAACATCTTCTAGCTTCAATCGTGGAACAAGTTCTGCTTCACAGGAGGTATGATCGAGGCTTCCGTTCGTCTTCCCGGATCAAGCACAGTCAGGTAAGGACCATCAATAATTGCGTAGTATTCATAGGTGACTGACGTTGTGATTATAGTGGCTTGTGGCCTGCGGTATGGACTATGGGTAACCTTGGTCGTGCTGGTTTCGGTGCGAGTGTCGAGGGTCTCGTAAGTACGACCCCAGATCAACAAGAAGTAAAAGCTCATCAAACGTTCAACAGTGGCCATACAGCTATGATTCCTGCGACGTTGGTACTCTTCCTAACCAAACCTATCCCGGTACGCGAACCCCACTTCCCGCTGTCATCGACGGAGACAAGGACCACAATTTCACGCTTGTGAGTAGTCTCAGCTGCCCCATCATGAAGTCCTGTTCTCACCCCTTTGTGCAGTCTTATCTTCCTGGGCAACGGTTGTGTATGTTGCTGCTACTCCTGCCTTAGTCGCCATGCTGACCTTTGAATAGCTGCGTGCACCTGTCCGGGAGAGTCTCATCCAGGCCCGGTCCGCCCTGATGGGACATACGTCGGCAGGTCTGCCCCAGAGATTGATGTCATCGAGGCTATCGTTGACAATGGCGTTGGACATGTGAGTAGTGTCCTTGGCCTTCTCACATGCATATTCGTTGACGATTCGCGTTACAGGTGTCGCTATCTTCCCAATGGGCGCCATTCAACAACGGCTACCATACACTCAACGAGACCGATGGTGTTACCGATGGCATGTTCTTCGATGAACCAGAGGTTACCGTGCCAAACGAGTATCGCGGAGGAATTTTCCAACAAACGACGAGTGGCCTTGCTCTTACCAACCAGGCCTGCTACGAATTCTCTGGTGGATGTTTCACCACCTATGGGTTCGACTACAAGCCAGGATTCGACGATGCCTATATCACCTGGGTCAACGACGGCAAGAGGGCTTGGACACTCTTCTCCTCTGCCATGGGACCCGATACCGATGTCGAGATTGCCGCTAGACCCGTGCCCTTGGAGCCTATGGTGCGTTCTTTCCTTTGATAGCTGTTGAAGGGAAAGCTCAAGTGAACATCCAGTACATCATCATGAACGTCGGTATCTCGAACAACTTTGGTACTGTTGACCGAGAGCGGTTGCGATTCCCAGCAACCATGAGTGTCGACTACGTTCGGGTGTATCAACCCAAGGGCCAAGTCAATGTGGGATGCAGTCCGAAAGACTTCCCAACGGAAAAGTACATCGAGACGTGAGTTTTCGATTTCATTTGTTTCCGCAGATATGTTAACATGCGTTCTTTAGATACAAGGAGGCGTATACGAATGCAGAGCTGACGACTTGGGAGCAGTTTGGCCAGCCCATGCCCAAGAATAGGCTCATGCCTGGCGACCGCGGGTGCGGTTTAGCATGAAGTGGTTGTTATAGATTTGTTTGATGCCTTTATTCGAAATTCATTACTTTGCATATTAGCACTTCTACGCATAGGATACCCTTCAATTTACATGTTGTTTTTGTTTTGTTTTATCTGTGGTTGCGAGATAGGGGCCGCCTTGACTATTAATAGGAACACACAAACCAACTCGTGGACCAGTTGATGGTGACTGTTTCTTCCCAATTCTCCACCCCAAGTTTAAAAATAGCAACCCACAAGCGAACACCACTGAAAGGCCCTTGCAATGGACCGTACCAAGGACCAGCATCACCTTTATTTGCTCTAGCTGGAGTTGAGCTTTTATCCCAATTCTCGTCGTTGATTGGCCTCGCCGGAGCTCCCTTCAAGATGCTACAGGCAAGAGCCGCGAAGCCCGACTTTTGCAATGTACCACCTTGCCATGTGCAATCGAATGATCCCGCGTGCAGAGCGGTGAGTCATACAACGTACATTATGGGCCCGTCTTGCTGCTTCCAAAGTTCAATCACGCAGTCGTATCGCCGTCCAGCATCCTACCGATGCTCCCATATCAGCTGGAAGTGAGCACTTTGCTCGCCTCCGGCGCGGCAGCCAGCGCAACAGCGTTGGTATGGAACACCGTTCAGCAAAACAACAAAATCCAGCTACCCGTGAACGCAGACGATAGCTTCACCCGCGATCCCTTTGACATTGTCACCCCCGAAGATGTAGTAGATGGATTTCCCATTGACGAGGAGCAGTTTTGGGCACGCGTAAGAGGTCTTTCTAATGGCGTTCTTTGAAGAGGACTCAGTGCAATGTGATAGATACGTAGACGAAAAGGTGCCATGGTCATTCTGCTTGCTCTGTCCCAAATCCTCAGTGCCATAATCACCGCTTTCAAGTTCCAAGGCAACAACAACACGAAGGAGCAAGTTGTGGCCTGTCTGCAACTCGCCTTTTCTGTCTACCTTTTGGGCATATCGGCGTATCCCTTCGTCGTGAGCGGACGCAAACTCCACAACATATTTGTCTGGCACATCGCGATTCTCGCGACGATTGCGGCCTTGGCTTTGTGCCTGGTCTCTGTCGTGCCCCGAGCGCCCGTCGTGGGTACAGGGCCTGGGATTCACGGTTTTCTAAGAGACAGTTGGTATGCACTCTCAGGAATATATGGGATCGTTGGCGCCCTGGCGTTTACAACCCCGAGCGGGCCGCCTTTGCATTTCCCTCCAGAAAACATCTATGCAGATGATACTGTGAAGGCCATCAGCAATGCGAACCCAGACAACGTTTGCGGCGTCACTGGTGAATATTGGATCTGCCACTGATTCAGCGGTGCGCTCACCGATGTTTAGGAGCTTCCCCTTGGGCAACTTTGCTATTCTCTTACACAAACGCCGTTGTAAGCCTAGCGAACAAGGCCCAGAGCCTCGAAATCGGGGATCTTCCTATCCTTCCGGGCAATATGCGTGCCACCTACCACTATTCACTCATGCGCGTTGCGATGCGCAGGAAGAACGGTGGCATCTTCGGGAGGTTTTCAAAGCCGGGATCTGGGTGGAACCTCTTCCACAAGCTCTTACACGTCAACATACTAGCCTTGAGTGGTGTATCAGCTCTCTGCGTCTTGTCTTCACTCGCCTACTATGGCCCGGCCTTTTTCTTGCGGAAGCTTGTTGCGTACCTTGAGGGAGACCCTGACAGAATAAATCCGGGGTGGGGATGGGTCTATGTTATCGCTCTCTTGTGTTCCACCTGGTTCACCAATCTAGGTGAGCCCCCTCGTTATTCTCTGTATTGCCACTTGCTTGACGCGCACAATAGTTGCAATCACGGTGTTCTCAACAGCGACAGCCACGATACAGATACGCCTTCGGAACCAACTCAACGCGGTTATATTCGCTAAAACCCTTGTACGAAAGGACATGGCGTCGACAGCGGAGTCTGACTCTCAAGGAGACAAGGCCTCCCTAAAAGAGGAGTTCTCCAGCAAAACCCAGGTCATGAATCTCATGACCACAGACACGGATAGGGTCAGCTCATTTGCCACGAACCTGGTTCAACTTATTGGTACGCCCTTTGAAGCTCCCTCGTACACGGGATACAAACCGAAGAATATAGGCTTCCCCATTGAACTTCTCGTTGGTAACATCTTAATCTACAACCTTCTTGGTGCGGGCGGCATCTATCTTTCCGAGTGCTTCTTCGGTAACACTTCACCTTAGGTGTCTCCAGCCTTGTCGGCGTAGGAGTTATGCTGGTCTTCCTCCCATTGAATCACCTCACCATGAAAACCTTTATGGGTACGTATTTCTGCTCTACCTCCAGCTCCTGTCCTCAATCCGAGACCCTACGATAGGTGTGCAGGGGAATCTCATGAAAGCTCGCGATGAGCGTATGTCCCTTATGAACGAGGTATGCCTTGCAACTCTCTCTATGGGAGAAAGAATCTGAACCGTATGTCAGATCCTTGGGGCCATCCGCATGATTAAAGTGAGGCTACCGATCTACTCAGAGGCCACACCTGGCTGACGATTGTAGTTTATGGCATGGGAACGACAAATGGAAAGTAAAGTCATGGAAGTGAGAAATAAAGAACTCAAATTCCAGCAGCGCCATTACTGCATCTGGGTGCGCGTTTAGTTGGCTTTCCTGAATGTTCAACTCTTTGCTAAACCCACCTATTTAGAGTTTATGGATCATCATATGGTGCGTTCTCGCCTTTTCTTGTCTCGGTTGTTTGCTAACTTGGGCTCCAGGCACTTGGCCCCCGCTCTCGTTACATTGGCCTCTTTCTGGCACTTTACCGTTGTGCGACAGCAGAAGCTCACGCCGTCAATTGCATTTACTTCAGTAAGCGACTTGTGCATCCAGCGGGTATTCTTATTTAAAGCCACATTGCAGATTTTGAGTGAGCATCTGAGTCGCACATGTGAATTCAGTGATATATAACCCGTTCCAGTCTTTCAAGAGATGAAATTCGCGCTAAACATGCTTCCGGACGTGCTCATCAACTTCCTTCAGGTATGGCTCCGTTCTGGTGTGGCTCACAAAGCTGACGATCAGCGTCATTAGACCTTCGTTTCTCTGCGCCGCATAGAAACCTACCTGAACGGGGACGAGGTCCAGCCTGTTCAGTCAACACGCGATCAGCCTGCCAAGATCGCCTTGGAATCATGCACAATCTCCTGGCCTCAGAATGGTCCCCTGGAACCTGACACAACCCCTCCCTCTCGCCCAAGGTTTACGCTGGCCGATCTCGAACTTAGCTTTCCCATCGGAGAGCTATCCCTCATTTGCGGCAAAATTGGGTCCGGGAAGACTCTGCTACTCCATGCGCTTCTTGGTGAAGCTGATGTTCTTGGTGGTCGGATCCTTTGCCCTCGTTCGCCTCCTGATTCTCTGCCACTCTCCTCAAAGGATAAGGTTTCGAAAGAGGATTGGATTGTTGCAGGTCGATGCGCCTACGTCCCTCAGTCTGCTTGGCTGCGAAACGCATCTATCAAAGGTATGGCACCATTAATCGTTGAAATTGTTAGCGACTTAGACTCTACTCAGACAATATCTTGTTCAATCTTCCAATGGACTCCGAAAGGTATCAGCAAGCGCTCGAGGCATGTGCACTCCTCAATGACCTAGACATGTTGGAGGACGGTGACCAGACCGAGATCGGAGAGCGTGGAGTCAACCTATCTGGCGGACAGAAGGCAAGAGGTACTGAGACTATCTCCATGTTTTGCCACCAAACTGAACCACGTCGAACTCTTAGTGTCGTTGGCTCGTGCCGTTTACTCCCGGGCCTCGACGATCTTCCTTGATGATGTCCTGTCAGCTGGTGAGTGTTCTTTAACAAATGCGGCCACTGTTATCCCTGACAGAATGCTTCCCAGTGGACGCTCATACCGCTCACCATCTGTATCACAACTGTTTGAAAGGGAACTTAATGATGGGAAGGTCGCTCATCCTCGTGTCTCATCACGTCCAACTCTGCGCCTCAGGCGCGGCATACGTTGTCGCTCTTGATAACGGCCAACTCGAATTTGCAGGAGACAGCGCGGCATTCAGAGCTTCAGGGGTCAGTAGACGACTTGGGCAGTCAGACGGATCCGCAAGTGTGGCAGGCCAAAGCGAGGGAAGTTCTCAAACCGCAACTCTGGACACCGCGGAAGAAGAAACGAAGGCAGGGGCGCCCAGCGGGAAAGAGGAAAAGGTCGCTCGCAAGTTCGTCGAGGAAGAGACCAGGGAGGTCGGCCATATCAAAAGGGGTGTGTGGAGCCTCTTAGTCAAGTCTTGTGGGGGGTATCTCTACTGGACCTTTCTTGCAATACTCTTTGTCCTTGCGCCTATCAGCGTTATCCTTGAATCAGCTTGGATCAAGTACGTGCATCCCTCCGTGTTCTGTCGCCGCTGAATCCTACTGACCTACAATATAGGCATTGGACAGCCGAGACGCTTGAAGGGGAGCTCAAGGAACCTCTTTTCTACATTGGGGTGTACGCAGCAATCAACGGTGCTACAGCCTTAGTGGGCACGTCCCGATGGGTGGTCACGTACATTGGCTCCATTCATGCATCGAGGGTGCTGTATGAGCGATTGCTCGACGCAATACTCTATGCAGACGTCCGCTTCCGCGACACAGTCTCGCGTGGTAGACTCCTGAACCGCTTCGGCAAAGACTTCGAGGGTAAGAACTTATAGCTTGGTGCTTCTTGTCACCTTTTGATCTAGTCAACAGGAATCGATAGCAGCCTGATGGAAACTTTTGGGAAGGCCCTGTCGTTTGCGCTATCTGCCTTAACGATCATTGGAACAATCGCCAGTGTTGGTGGAGCACCGTCTGTTGTTGCCATTCTGATGTTGTCTATACCGTACTTCATGGGTGAGTGCATTGGACTCGCTAGCCGTAATGCGGACGTCGTTGACTGCGTCTGAAATCTAGTTGCGAAGGTATACTCTACCTCGTCAATTTCCTGCACCAACTCTGATCCCTCATAGATCTACGGACAAGCCGCTCGGGACACGCGACGACTAGGTAAGCTGCCAAAGGACATGTATGTCAGATTTCCGACATCCACTTCCAACAGAGTCGATTTCTCGTTCACCCCTGTACGCCATTTATGGTGAAGTCATCTCCGGGGTTCCTGTTCTCCGAGCATTTGGGGCATCATCCAAATTTCTCAGGGACATGCTCCGCTTTGTTGACACGGTAGGGTGTTACGCCTCAGTCACACAAAAACACTAACTTTGTGGCCCAGAATGCGAGCCCCAATTTCTGGCAGATGTCCGGTGCGTCGATGCCTGATGAGTGATATTGCAAACAAGCTTAACTTCAGTCAGTTAACCGATGGGTGTCCATTCGAGTTCAGCTTTTGTCTGCTGTAGTCGTTGCTGCTGTTGGAGCACTCTCTGTTATGAGGCCTGCAATCAGCGCTTCTTTGGCAGGATTTGCATTGGCTGTGGCTAGCGATCTATCGACCCAGCTGCTTTGGATGGTGAGTGCAGTCCACGTATGTGATTGAATGCTGTTGATCATTTGAGGTGTGACGATAGGTCCGTCAGTTTGTTGGATTGGAGCAGTCCATGGTAGCTCTAGAGCGTGTGAAGGAGTACTCGGAGGTGAAGCGAGAGGCAGCTGAGGTCGTTGAACCAAGACCCTCAGCGACATGGCCGTTGCGAGGGGAAATCAAAGTTGAAGACCTTTGCATTAGATATGCCGTAAGCGATCCCTTAACCCTTACTGTATTGCTTTTCTGCTAATCACAGCGTCAGCCCGATCTTCCGGATGTTCTCCATGATCTAAGCTTCACTATCCGTCCCGGAGAAAAGGTTGGCTCTACTCCATGGCCCTGGCTGCAGACGCTGACAGATGCAGGTTGGCATTGTGGGAAGAACAGGGTCTGGCAAGAGTACCCTAGCACTTTCTTTCTTCCGCTTCGTAGAGGCGACCTGCGGCCGCATTCTTGTCGACGAGGTCGACATAGCTAAGATCGGCCTTTTGGATCTTCGAAGTCGATTGACTATCATACCGCGTAAGTCTTTCTCGTTGCATTGGAAGCAGCACTCAATTATTTCGTAGAGGATCCCGCCATTATTAGCGGAACTGTTAGGTCCACGCTCGATATCCTCAATGAATACGAGGACTCGGAAATTGTGCGTATGCTCGCGGAATCATCGCTAAACCACTAACGTTGCCAGCAGTATGAAGCACTTCGAAGAGTCCATCTAATCCCTAGTGCGGACGGCGATGCAAGCCCCATTCAAGAGCAGGGCAACGCGAATGCATTCCGGAATCTAGACTCGCTTGTTTCCGAAGCAGGGGAGAACTTTTCAGCTGGGTGTGTTTACACCTATCCTTGAGTCCGTGCTTCTCATCCAATTCGACAATTGTTAGGGAAAAACAATTGCTCTGCATGGCTCGTGCCTTGCTGAAGCGATCGAAGATCCTTCTGATGGACGAAGCAACGGCGAGGTGCGGGTCTCACCAATGATAAATTGTTGCTTCCCCAGCTTACAACCCCGTAAAGCGTGGACTACGCCACAGATGAGCTGATTGCAACGACAATACGAAAGTAAGTTACCTCCTTTCAGAATTGGGCAGGATTTTCAGGGGTCTGAAATTACTGTGGTAGGGAGTTTGCCGGGAGCACTATCCTGACGATAGCCCATCGGATTCGAAGCGTCATCGAGTACGACCGGGTCGTGGTTTTGGACCAAGGCCGCATCGTTGAATTTGACAGGTGGGCAAGGACTTGGTAACATTTCTTGATCAAATTTCTGACTCTAATTTCAGCCCAAAGACCTTGCTGAGCAACGAGAACTCCAATTTCCATGCTCTTTGCCGAGCAACTGGGGAGGAAGAGTTTGCGAGTTTACGGAGAATGGCAGGATTGTCACTTTGAGTAGTGTATAATCTTCTGAATCAAGGCCATGAATTAAGCCTTCTTCCGTACATGACCTTGAATTATGCAGTCGTAGTTAGCCCAACGAAAGTGTCTCCATTCCGTTGGCACCCGAAGATCGCCCATGGAAAGACATTGAGATCCGCCCCGGCAACTCGGCATTTAACGAAAGTTATATCTGGTTGATGTGATTCGTGAAGAATGTCACTTGCTTGCAACCATCGCCTTTTGCCTCCTTTTACTCATCTATGAACAGATGATCATCGTCAAGCAACGAAGTCTCCCCCTGTTGCATAACGGAATGAGGTCCTTCGCGGCCAATAGGCAAGCGCCATCGTCAAAAGACCTCGCGACGACCACGGCTTGGTAGAGTGAAACAGATGAAAATCTTTCTTGGGCCCTTGATGGTGGAGACTGTCCTGTGATCCTGTCTGTCAATCTGGCTTCTATTAGGAATCTTACATCGCGTGGTGGAAGGTAGGCTTCCGTGGCGTTGTCAGTAGCGGAAGGATTTTGACCATTTGCAAATCCTGCAGCGGGGGTTAACCAAGCTTGTATGGCGGGACTAGCTCAGAAGCTGGCTCTCATAGACCCAAAAAGTGGACCCCCTTTGTTCCATGTCGCTAAAAGTAGGGGGCTGGAAGGTTCGCAGGCTTTCCGTTAATCAACGGTAACCATTTAGCGGGGTTGCCCGGAACCCGAGCAACTGCTTCTTGACAATCAAGCACGGCCCCTCTAAACTTATATATGAGCGTGGAACGCTGCGCAAACCCTCAAAAACTTTCTTTCGACTTCCTTCCATCTCTCAGTCCTACGCTTTTACCTCTAACCTAGTCTATTCACTAATCATGACGATAATCCTGACCCCGTACTGGTCTAACGGCGTCCAAAAGCTCAAGCTCCAACCCTCTGGTGCGCTATTTCTCAGTCTTATGCAGGACTTTTGGTGACACTGGACCTCTCTGCAGAGGGATCAAACCGAGGGCTTCTGCCACCTGCATATGACGGATCTATCCATTACCAACGCGCTCTGGCCCAGTTCCGGTCAAAGGACAAGCCCATCGAAAAATATATCTATCTCTCCGGCCTCAAGAATGATGACCCTTCACTATTCTACAAGATGTGCTTGGAGAATATGTCGGAAATCACACCAATTATCTACACCCCAACAGTTGGAGATGCCTGCATCCAATTCTCGCATATCTACAGGCGCCCGGAGGGCTTGGTACGGTCAATGCAGACCTTCTCACCTCACCAACTCATTCGCTGTCTAGTACGTTTCCATCAAGGATAAGGGCAACATCAAGCAGGGTATGCATTTACATTCCGTTTGGATCCTCTTCGAAGTTGACCATGTCGATAGTGATCAACAACTGGCCTAAGATTCACGAAGCGAGAATCTCTGTGGTTACCGATGGTAAGTCTATGCGATTGAGTTGAAGTGAGCGCAAACTCAAAGTTATTATTAGGCTCACGAATTCTCGGCCTGGGTGACCTTGGTGTCAATGGAATGGGCATCTCGATCGGCAAATTGTCTCTCTACGTTGCCGGTGCTGGGTGAGCAGCTTCCCTTCGCGCCATGTCCATCGAGCTTACACCCCTCCAGCATTCGTCCCGAGTCCACAGTTCCCATTTGTCTTGATCTGGGAACCAATAACCAAGGCTTCCTTGAGGACCCATTCTACCTTGGACTGAGGCAGCCAAGGATCACAGGGCCTGTCATGGATGAATTTATGGACGAGTTCATGCATGAAATGGAGACTGCCTTCCCGAAGATGATGATCCAATTCGAGGTAGGTGCTGATTCCCGTAGCGAGAGATTATCCTCTGACACATTCACAGGATTTCTCAACAGACAATGCGTTCCGGTATCTTGAACGATACCGCCGAAAGCATTCGCTCTTCAACGACGACATTCAAGGAACTGGCGCCGTCGTCCTGAGCGGTTTCTTGAACGCCGCAAAGCTCTCTTCAGCAGCGTCCGGTCGCCCTCTGACCGATCATCGCATCCTATTCTTCGGTGCTGGCTCAGCTGGAGTTGGCGTCGCGACTCAGCTTATGAGTTTCTTCACCTTGCAAGGGATGTCTGCAGACGAAGCTCGTCGACGTATCTGGTTGATCGACTCTCAGGGCCTCGTCTATACCGCCCGTGGAAAGCTTGCTGAGCACAAGAAGCGTAAGTGGTACCTAATACAACTCCAAAATAAGATTTTAAAACCGCCCTTAGACTTCGCTCGCGATGACTACCAAGGTCCACCTTTGGTTGATATCCTCGACATTATTGACTACGTCCAGCCCACTGCGTTGCTCGGACTCTCGACCATTTCCGGTGCCTTCAGTTCTCATGTTATCCAGGCCATGGCATCGATCAACCCCCGCCCAATCATCTTCCCTCTCTCCAACCCTGTTCGGCTTTCTGAGTGCTCCTTCGCCGACGCCGTTCAGAACACCAATGGCAACGTTCTATTTGCCTCCGGGTCCCCCTTCCCCGAGCAACGATTTGGAAACCGAACCTTGTTCCCCGGTCAGGGAAACAACATGTACATCTTCCCTGGAATTGGTCTCGCGGCTATCCTCTCGCGTGCGTCGCAAGTGACTGATAGCATGGTCGAGGCCTGCTCTATGAGTTTGTCGAACTCTCTCACTCCGGAAGAACGGTCTCTAGACCTCCTCTACCCTCGTATCGAGCGCATCCGTGAGATTAGCGCCCAAATTGCGCGTGACGTCATTCGCGCTGCACAGAAGGCGGTAAGTACAAGTTGTTTGGTTGCACCCTTGTCAATCTAACTGTCTGGAATTAGGGCGTGGACCGTTCCCCAGACCTTCGAAAGATGACCGACACCGACCTTTTGGCTTTCGTTAAGAGGAAGATGTGGAAACCTTAGATTTCTTTAGACTTGTGGATCTTGCTCACTTAGATGCATCTATTTCGTGTTTCTGGAGCATGTTGTTTTATTAACTTGACAGAAGTCGGCATTAACTCCTGTAGATGTAATTGTAACTCGATAATATTAATCATGATGTTGTGGATATTGATACACTAAACAAATGAGTGGATGTGGTCTATGCTCGATGTCCTTCCGAGTCGTCTAGACTCTATGTTTGCTAGTTATACAAAAGCAAGTCCTTGAAGATGTGAAAGTCTGTATGGGGGGTTGTCATGCATTGGGTTTGGATAGTGTAGGCTGCGGAAGCTGCGGGAATCGCTGGTCTATTGTTGAAACACGTAGATCACTCGGAGGACCTTCGCTAGGGGTGAACGCAGAAGATCCTCTCAGCAGCCAGCTTGGCTCGTTCCGCTGAATGGACTCTGGCGTTGTCCAGGAAGTGTACACGGTGTCTTCGGTCTTGACTTTAGCCAAAGGAAATTCCAGGAAAGAAGCTTAACATACCAGGTCGATGGGATGTTCTCCAATGCCAAGATTTTGAGAAGAAAGATGTGTTGGGATTGCTGGCCTTCCTCTTTCTACGAGTGAGGAACAGCGCAATGCCGATCACAATCACGGCGAGTAAGACGCCAACGAGCCCTGAGAGGATGGCTACAATATTTGAGGAGCCTTCCTGCGAGGGAAGTTGTGAAACGGTGTCGTTCATATATGGGTTAGGTGTAAACAAAGGAGGGGATGGGCCAGAGTTTGGGTCGGTACCGCTGGTCGGGAGGGGTGATGTGGAAGACGTTGTATCCGAGTCCTCTGTGCGATTCTGAGAGAAAGCATGGGGCGTGACGAAGAATGAATCGAGTGTATATGGCGTTTGCGCATCCACAATTTCAATCGTCAAGGTGTGCTCTTCCTCCTCTAGGTCCATCGCGCGGAAGAAAGATTGTCCTCGAATCTCAGTGTTGGCCATGGGGAGAGTTGACTGGACTGGGTCCCGACCAGAAATCGTATACCTTGCTGTCGGCGGCTTGACTGTGGCGTTACTAGCAGGGACAGTACCAAGGACCATGATCTTCATCCCTGGTAGCCGTAAGAAATTGATGCTTCTGGCTGCAGACGAGCAGGCTCACCATTGAACGTTAGGGTCACTTTGGCTCCCGTCTGCGTGGTGCTATGTGTCGTATTGAAGGTGGTACCACGCAGTAACCAACTCCCTGAGTACACTGTCCTCGGGTCGTTGTCCTGTATACAGAAACGACAGAAGCCGCCAGTTCCTCTGCCTCTGTTTCCTCCATTTGACTGTGTGAAGGATTCAGTGAAGTTTCGAGCACCCAGTGCTTTCGTAGGCGGCATTGTCGAAAAGTGAGTGTCTGAGGTGGTCCCCACCTGGAAGACCTGCAGAAGAAACGATGGAAAAAGTAGAAAAACCCATGTTATAATAAGGCCGTGTATTTAAACGAGTAGGAATGCCAGGATAGTAGCCAATGGATACCACGGTCACTCGATCCTAGCGACCTTGAGGCATCGAAGTACTGTGATCTATCGCCATCTGAAAGAAGATACCTTTGGGGAAGCATTCAATAGAGGACGGATGATATATCTTTTGACATTCCTTGGGTGAAGTACCATCTTCGCATCGAGCATACATGTGCTAGACGGTGATTGGTATAGGTGAGGGGTTTAAACAGAGCCAAAACAGCGGATTTTTCGAAAGGAAGAGTCAAAAAGGCTCCGGAAGGCAACCAAGGATGCTGGTTTCTCTTCTTTATTTAAGTCGTTTCCGTTGCTCAGGGCTCTTTCTCATGGTAGGCACCACTGGTCCCCGTCATTCTCACACTTGGCTCAGGTTGATTCAGATGCATCAAAAGCGTACAAGTTGAAGAAAGCTGCGAGATTCAAGGCCGTATCGAAGGGTAGCATGCGAAAAGGGAATCAAGGCTATGTACTGGGCATGAATTCGCCTCCTTCATTGTGACACCCCAGCTAAACTCAGGAGCATGGAAAACTCTTCCTTCCCTGTGGCTTTGCAGAGAGCATAAAACTTTGAAGTCTTGTCCTCAAGCAACGTTTTCGGCCTAATTCATTGTCAGCGATTCATACGTTCGTGCGTAGAACCATGTTACGCACTTGTCGAACTCGAGGATTCGTCCCTGGTCCAAGAAGATGATACGGTCATAATCAACAATGGTACGGATTCGATGTGCCACGGTCAGGATTGTGCTTTCCGCGAAACCCCTGCAGAGAAGATAAATACGGCCCAGACGGGTGTTCAGCATCCCTGTACTTACTGGCGAATTGTTTTACCGATGAGTTCGTCAGTAGCGTAGTCCACACTGTGGACCGTGAGTCAAAGAAGACTTCCCGCCAACGAAAACTCATACCTCGCTGTGGCTTCGTCCATAACAAGAATCTTCGAGCGCTTTAGAATTGCCCGTGCCATGCAAAGGAGCTGCTTCTCCCTGCCAGGATATGAGTACCACAGCGTAAGGTGCCTTGTTGAGTTACATACCCAGTTGAGAAGTTCTCGCCTCCTTCCGAGACTGGTGAATCAAGATTGTGAAAGACGTTCGCGTTGACTGTTTCTAGAGTTTCGGTATTCTCGCCGTCGGGCAGAAGATGCACTTTTCGAAGTGCTTCATACTGCATGACAGTCAGTGGTAGCCCGAAGGACGGTTATCAGAACCTACGATCTCAGCGTCTTCGTACTCGTCGAAAACATCCAGGGTTGAACGCAGCGTGCCACTCAAGATAGTCGGGTCCTCTGTAACACTGTCAGTCCAGTAAGATTGATACTATATGGAGAGACATACGAGGAATAATCGTGATGCGACTCCGAAGGTCAGTGAGCCCAACCGTGGTGATGTCAACATCATCAACAAGGATACGACCCTGATTCGGTTCTACGAAACGGAACAACGACAATGCCAGAGTACTTTTGCCTGAGCCCGTCCTTCCGAGGATGCCCACCTGCAACATGTTAAAATGTATACACCCAATGAGTACGATGAGCTCATACCTTTTCGCCAGGGTGAACAGTGAACGAGAGCTTGTGCAAGACATCGGGGAGGTCAGGCTGAGGCCAAGGCATGAACATCAGGACGAGGCAGTGAAGCGAGGGTACTTACAGCATACCGGATGACGAGGTCTTCTACTCTAATTTCACCGCTCGAGGGCCACGACGCAGCGGGGCGTGGTTCAATGAATTCAGCAGGTTCTTGCTCGAGTTCGGAATACTCCTTGATTCGCTCCAAAGCAACCATTGACTGTTCCAGGCCGACGAACCGACGAACCTAACAACAGTATATCTAAAGTATTCAGCTTCAGTTCAGGGAAGGTGCGCACCATGAACAGCAAGTCATTGGTGATCGTAGACGCGAATGCCAAGGCAAAGCCTGCCAATGAAGCACTGATACTGGGGGTTACCAAGCACGCGAGACCGGCTGCACCAACAATGGCAGAGGAAAGAAGATTGAATCGAATGGACAACCAGCGGTTGACTACGTTATATTTGGATGAGAAGTTTAATAAGAAAGGAAGCCCGAACATCACTCACCTCCCCACATCCAATAATAAGGATTAGCATTCTACGAAGGTTCCGTTAAATCAGGGCCGGTATGACGCAGCCAATGGAAGTACTCACGGTATCGACGCATTGGATCATGTCCCTTAGCAACTTTGAGGACGCTCCGAATGCACGTAGTACGGGAACTCCGGAGATAGTTTCGCCGTAGATGGAATACAGTGGCGAGCGAGAAACAGAGTCTAGCCCCAAACGTTTGAGCCAGCTAAATTGCGAGATTGCTGAAACACGTACCGAGCCGCCTCATATCTCGAGAGGTCTGTCCATAAACCTTGGCGGCTGGAAAAGGTTGTCAACGTACCGCCTTCAATGTGCAGAGGGAGCGCACCGACCGTTGTAATAGAGGATACCAAGCAAAAAGATAATCGCTACGAAGGGTAGGCCGCCTACAAAGCTGACGGTAACGATTGTTGTCACAGCCGATAACGAAGTGATGATCGTCCTGCCAAAGTTATCAGCGAGGCTGCTGTCGATACCTATGGGAGAGCGTGAGTAGAATGCTCCTGTCTGGGCTCTTCACCCACCCCACCTTCGAAGTCCTTCCCGAAGCGATTCAGGAGGCGGCCACGAGACACCGTATCGTGGAAGCGGAGGGAGGCGAAGAGAACCGATTTCAAAAGTCTCTGGTACAGGACGGTCGACGCCCGAATGGAGCCATCATATAGAACGAACCACCGCGCTGTGGTAATGAACAGGCCGAGGGTGGTGATGACTGCGTACACCGTGATGTAGAAAGTTGGGCTTTCACCATCCCCTTCGAGGGCGGCTCCAGACCAATATCTGAAAGGTTGTCAGCCGATGAAGAAAGGATGACGAAGAGGGAGTGTACTTGATCCATCCATTCTCGAGCACAGGAGCAATGGACGCAACTCCAAAGGCAATAGCGAAAAGGATCCAATACCAATAACTACCACAAGCCTTGACGAACGTAAGCCAGATGTCTTTCTTGATTCGCCCAACGGCTCTCGTCTCTTCTTCGACCAACTTTCGAGGTGGCTTCTTTTCTTTTTTGGGTTGTATGGAGGGTGCTGCAACAGTGGAACTCGATTCAGACCGATCTTCATGTGCTAAGACGGCCTCTTCTGCCTCAACGAGGTGCTGCTTTTCTTCAAGATCCTCTTTCTGACTCTGACCTAACTTCTTGATGACACCGGTGGAGACGAAGCCGTCGCGATCTCCTTCATACATGACACGGCCATTGTCCAGCGCAACGATGTAAGATGCTCCGCCAGAACAGAGTTGGACGTGGTGTGATACGAGGATGGCAGTTCTACCTTGCATCAGGTCGCCTTTGAGGCACTGGTGGAATAGATGGTGAGCGGTATGGGCATCGACAGCTGACAGGACGTCGTCCAAGAACAAGATTGACGCCCGAGAGTAGATCGCACGAGCAAGAGAAACTACAAGCGTGTGTTAGCTGGTACAGGATGCAAGGGGGTAGGGGTCCTTTACCCCTAGCCTTCTGGCCACCAGAGAGATTAACTCCTCGTTCCCCAATCTCTGATTCGTCGCCGTCCTCAAGAATCTCGAGGTCGCTGGTAAGAGCACACGCCTGAATGAGGGACGTATCAGCGAGAATGAACGATCTTAGGCCAAAATCCCGCACCTCAAGAGTTAGGTTGTAGCGCTCTTCGTTGAAAGGGAGGCTGAAGAGAATATTCTCTGTTCACCGAATTCGTCAATTGGACCACCCATTTTTTTTGTAAAGGACGTTACAAACCTTTGATGGTAGCATTTCGCAACCAAGCCGCTTGGGGCACATACGCACACATTCCATCCACAACCCAATCTTCATTGGCAATCTCCGCTTTCGCGTACGCAGCCAGTGCATCTGGCGGTGAGTGGGGGCAAATGACCTGGCCAGCCAGGATGTCGGCCTCCCCGAGCAGTGCGAGGAGTAAGAGCGTCTTTCCAGATCCCAGCTTTCCACAAATGAGGGAAAGTTCCCCACGAGGGAATTTGAGGTTGAGATCGACAAGAATAAACTTGTGACGGGGAGTGGAAGCCACTGAAGGTGTAAGGCTAGACGAGTTACTGGACTGCGACCTATCTTGGGGCCATGTTACGGTACAGGACTGGAATGCAATGTCCTTTGGTTGTTCAGCCAAGGGTGGGACAGGTTTCACTTCCGCGCCGTTGAGGTACTTCTCGACACGGCGCAAAGATACCAAGCACTACGCCATCGCAAGGGAAGTGAGCAGGGGTAAAGATGTTGACTGATGAAGACCGTACGTACCTGGAGCATGTTGATAAAAGTTTCAGGAAGTGCGTTCAGAGCATATTTCATTTCGGAGAAGATGATGATCTACGACGGAGAGAAGTTTAGTAATGTTGTTGCGCGAACTCGACTGGACGCAGTACCGAGGTAAAGGCAACGGAAGGGGTGAGCGGCTGCTGTCGGACAATTGCATAATGCCAAAAGGCAACCAAGGTGACCAGGATGGGGGACCCGTTCCATATCACATTCCACAGAGTTTCGATTCTGTAATGGCGTGCCTGGTACTTCAATTCTTTCTCTCGAACCTTGAGCACCTTCTTTTCGAAGCTGCGCTCCCAAGCCATGAACTGTGAAAGAGATGAGAAGACTTGCTCCAGCAAGATTATACCAGCGTACCTTTAGCATTCGGATAGCACCCAAAATCTCATTCATGAGTGCCACACGCTCGTCGCGGGCCTTCATGAGTTTGTCTTCCACGTCCACAAAAATCTTGCCCGCAAAATGGTTCAACGGCAGGAAAAACAGGATGACAGCCAGACCAAAGAAGCAAGAGACGCCTTTTCGGCAATGTTAGACAAGATCGCCAACGAACGCGCAATAGAAACTGACCGAGCAAGTTGTAGAGCATGATCGTCCCAATCACGATTTCGATAGGCGAGTCGACCAATGAAAAGAGATGCCAAGCAAAGTCGCTCACTCGGTCAACATCAGTGGTCATTAGAGTCATAACTTGGGCCTTGCTCGAAAAGTCGTCGTCGTCGCCAGATTTTTCCTTCTGCTCTGGGGTTTGCGTGGCATCCTTTGGGGTGGATGAGGCAGCCGAAGACGCGATATCCTTCCTGACGAGCGTTTTGGCAAACAATGCGCTGTTGAGCTGGATTCGGAAGCGAACTTGGACAGTGGTTGTCGCCAAAGACCACAATTGACCGGTAACTGAACAGAGAAGATGAGTGTGTACATCGAAACAGAGGCACCGTGGTACGCACTGAGATAGGTAATGGAGTTGGACATGAAAAGACCAAAAACGTACACCCACCCCCAGCCTGTATTTTCGCGCTGGGGATCAGATTCTAGGTAGGCAATCAATCGTCGAAGGAAGAAAGCTGGAGCGTAGAACAGAGCAGCTGAAATGGCTGCAAGGATGACTTCAACCGTCAGGGCATAGATGTTCAGCCTTGCAAGTTTGTATACCAGACTCCAGCCCGAGCCTGGTTGCGGTTTCCAGCTGAAGATTCGAAGTTGGAATCGGCGAAGTCCAAGTCGCATTCGAGCATAATTAAACGCCGCACGCATATCCTTCGGGACAATGGGAAGGTCACCAATGTCCAAACTCTCCGCGACGTTCCCGAGCCAAACAACCTTGGTCGTGTAAGAGAACATCAGGGTTTCCCATATTGAGGCACCTGGGCAAATATTTAGAGGGATAAGAGCGACATTAGACACAAACGTACCTATGATCCCGCAGACGTTTGCAGGATCTGGATTGGTTATTGCAGCAACGGTTTTGTCAGAATAGATATGTTTAGGAGAATGGTGAAGTGGTGGACCCAATGGGGTCGTAATCCCCAGCACACATGTAAGCGTGTACAGAAGGACGAGGCTGTACCAGATGCTCTGCAAAGAGGGCTCCTCGTTTAACTTGATAACTGGCGGAGGGGAGTTTGGCAGAATCGCGACGGTGACAAGAAGCAAGCTGGCAAGGGTGGTCAAGGAAGTAATGTGGATTATTGATGCAGAATGGCCTTCAGAGTCGGATTGTGTGACTGAATGGGCAGAGATGATGACGAGGTACAGCGCAAAGGCCAGCTGAAGGATTCCGACAATGATATCATTTCTACTGTCGTTTGTGAAAGCGAAACCGAGCGCGGAAGCATTGAGCGCAACGGTAAACGAGAGGAAGATGGTCATGACGATTTTTCGCCACCGCATCTAAAGCAAAATCTCAGGTCTCTTGGTAAGTAGGACGAAGGCAAGCAGACATACCTTTTCCCAGAACTGAGGCTCCTCGATAGGGTATCCGTCCACAAAGTCCATTGGTGCTGTCACTTCGAATGGATCGTGTCCTTGACCTTCATCGTCGTGCAAAGGAAGTTGAATTTTTCCGTCTGCCTCCTTCTTGCTGAACCAAAAGGTTATAGCGCTGACTGCAGCGCTAGCCGCTAGAAAGCCGGCTATCTCGAGTTGGAAACGAAACATCCTGTATAGGGAGGATGAGTGTGCCTCAACGGCTTCTAAAGCGAAAGGGAGGGTTCGGACACTTTTTTAGCGTCCTTAATCCCTTGTGCAGACCAGAAATAGGAGACCTGAGGCTACGGGTCCGACTGGATGCAAGTCAGAAGCAGAAATGCCCGATGGGTCAGGGAAGACCTGTTTGTGTATGTTGACCCAGCGCCTATAAATAAACGCGCCGGCGTGTTTAGCGCGGCGCGACGCCAAAGCCAGAGGACGGCAGGTGCAATGGTGGGCGTCTAGCAAGGCGCCGTGCTGTTTGCGAGCAGCTCTACTAACAGATGGATCAGAAATTAGTTCGAGAATCTGTCTTGCAATGGTCTTCCGTCAAGTAGCAGACAAGTAAGTTGATGCGGAGACTGTAGAGACAGAAGACGCCGCGCTTCACGGGTAGTTGCCATGTGGCTCCCGGTTTGCGGAGAACCGTACAATGAGTCTTTGAGCTATGACTCGTTCGGGGTTGAATGGGCTCAAGGTAAGGCGATGAGCCTCAGGAAGTTGGGAATCTGCTGCCGATTCCTAGATGATCGCAACTTACAATCAATTAATCACAGCTCAGCATCTGCCGTTCAAAGTCGAGTCAGGAACTTTGTCGAGCGATGTCACTATTTGCAGAACTCAGCGTACCCGATCACCCACGAGTCCTCGTCTTCCCCTTTGGCCTCTATGCCGCTGGTACCGCTTGAGCTACGCGCGCCAGCCGGGTATGAGGCACGCCTTTGTTCTTCATGACTGTGATCTGATAATTGCCACAAGCCTGGGTTGCGGCAGTGGTAGGGATACACAGCGCCGCGATGTGCAGTGATGAATTAGATTCTCGGCTCTCGATGATGCACATGTCCAGGATGGTACATGGTCGGTGAGACGCTAATGGCATTGCATATTTGCTCTTGTTTATGATATATTTTGCGTGAGAGTCTATGCATTGGCATAAGCAGCTTGTACAGTGTCTCATTTACGATACCAAATGCTTGGTAGGATACAAGGCTCTTGAAATGGCCCCAATTCTCATTTAGCGAGGACCGCGCATGTCAACTTTTGGGTGTGTGAGGACGGCTCCTTGATACTTTCAGGAGACGTACCACCCCATCCAATGACGGATAGAAAATCATTAAGCCCAGAACTGAAGTTTATTTCTATACTGTCTACCGGTTCCAAATGTCACATTTCACAGAGGTCCGCTACACAGCTATATCAGCTGCAGGATAGCCGGTGAACCCGATCCGCCAGTTAATCCCATCTTCTCCGTCTACCGGCTTTCCGTCGTACAGCGTCATAAAGTCAAGCTGGTTATCGAGAGGTACGCCGTGCTTCAGCCTGTTGACCACATCGGGGTGCGAGATCCAGAGGCGGCCAAGTCCAAGACCATCGACTTTCTTAGCCTCGATGAGCTTCGCGCCGTCTTCTGGGGTGACGTCGGCATTGATGAAAACCTTAGCGTGTTGAATGAGATGCCGATAGGATTCGATATAGTCATGAGGAGCGCCCCTTCGCTTCCCTGAATTGTTCAAAGCAATTAGTTTCTTAAAGGGGTATGTATGTCGAGGCTATCTTACCGTCAATCGGGACGTCGAACATAGCCACATAGTTCTGGAAGCAGAAGTACGAGAGCCCTAATTTATCAGCCTCCGCTATGAAGTAACGGTAGGTCTCCAATGAGTCTTCGAGCGGCATTCTAAATCGCATATAAGCTGAGTAACCACACGAATATTTTACTACTCACCCAATGTCATTGACACCCCCAGCAGGGCTGAGCTTGATGGCGACGTTGTCTCCAAAGACCTCTTTCAACGCCTTCAGAGTTTCAAGGCCAAAGCGAGACCTATTCTCAACGCTTCCTCCCCATTTATCGGTTCTCTTGTTGGCCGTGAGGTCGAGGAACTGGTTCACAAGGTATCCCCCACAACCATGGACTGTCGGTGTATCTTAGGATCAATTTCTGGAGACAAAATGATTGTCACTCACCCTCGACACCATCGAAGCCAGCTTCTTTAGCGTTGATGGCGGCTTGCTTAAACTGTTGGATAATAACCGTCGGGTCATCAACAGCAGTGGGCTGCAAAAAGAGTTGTGAATTACGATATCTTTAGTGCTATGAACTCTGCACATACCGTAACGTTTCCAGGCTCTCCTTCAATGAACCTGAACTTCCCTCCCCGTGCTGAAATGGCCGAAGGAGCATAGACTGGCTGAAAGGGTACACGACCATTAGATGTTGAAATTCAGTGAGTGTGAAGAAACTTACAGTTCCAGCGAGTTTCTGCTCAGGTGCGTCAGGATGGGACAGGCGGCCCACTGCAGCTATTTTCAGCTCGAGAGTCCAAACTTGAGGCAAGAGGATCTTACAGTGCCAAAGCTGAGCGTAAATGTATCCCCCTTATAAATCAAAGTCCAGCCCGTCTTAAGACATGGACCATGTCCAGCTTGAGACGACTTGGATGAGATGATCTCAACTCCCGCGGACCGGCGGAGTTTGAACCTGACACTCTTGATCGGGCGCTTAAGATGTCCGCAGCGCTTACCATGCAAAAATTGAGACGATCTTAATTCCTATTGAGACCATCTCATTTAACAATTGAAAAATATTAATAAAGAAGATTGACTACGAGTTCCTCCGCCTCTCCCTCAAGGTACCTCGGAGTCTTAAAGGCTGGTAAAAGCCTTTAAGATTCCGAAACCCTTCCTGAAGAAAAGGGGGCGAACAGAGAAGGAAGTGGCTAAAGAAAGCCACGTATATATATCTCGTGGCCCCGGATCAGCGCAAACACATGCAACTGGTCCGTGCGCTGCCCCTCCGTACATAAGGCATCGCTATTTCCCAGTCTTCCCCCTTCCCCCCGTACTTGATACGTAGGTAACTTGTAGCTAGACGTACAGATAGATATTTTCTATGTCGATAACAATAAAATGAAGCTTTTTTTAAGTTGAGAATGATTAATTGAGACTAAACAGTATGACGAAGATAGGTGCGGCAGGTACCTAATAGAATTAGGTGATAGTCACTAAATTTATCTACGAGGTTGCTTTCGAAATTGAGATAGTCTCATATAAGCCGTCTCAAGCTGGACATGGTCCAAGTCTCAAGACGTTGTGGAACTCCCTACGGCCCCCTTCTGCATGCACCGCGTCGGTGATGGCTTTCCAGGCTCGGACTTGCTCGTCATTCCAGATCCCGGGAGCTTGTTGCCACGCAGTCCTAGATGGCAAAATGTATTCAGCTGGAGCTCGGCGGTGACTAAACCACAAGACGCGTTACCCCTGTCGTACGATCAGAATACCGTCAGAGACAATCAGTCCGGCCCCTCCTTTTGCTCTCTGAACATAGTATTCCTTCATGAGATCATTCGGAACGGCGTTAGGTGCGCGATT
Source organism: Coprinopsis sp. MPI-PUGE-AT-0042 (assembly GCA_020736565.1). Taxonomy (NCBI): domain Eukaryota; kingdom Fungi; phylum Basidiomycota; class Agaricomycetes; order Agaricales; family Psathyrellaceae; genus Coprinopsis; species Coprinopsis sp. MPI-PUGE-AT-0042. The sequence continues at coordinate 937,619 of JAHBOF010000001.1, read as the reverse complement.
ACGCGTCATGGCAGTCATCTGGACGCGATTTGGCACCGTGATGGTGCCAATGCGCAAAGGGGTGAAGAGGGCTTTGTATACCATGGCAATAGTTGGGGGAAGGTATGGAGAAGGATTTGTGTGTTGAAAGTACTTGCGTCCCCGTCATTTTATAAAACGATCCTCCGTATCGTCAACACCAGCTACTGGGAGCCACATCAGTAAGCGCAGGAATTTGCTGTTGTCCTGTACGCAAGCCGCTGACGTTAAAAGCTATTGCGAGCGCAATAAGACAACAGTGCACCTTTAGGAAGCATATCGCGTATGACGCTTTGACAAATAGTCTGACAGAGCTTCACCTTTGTTTCGCTCGTTTAAGCCTCCGAGAAACCCGTCTGCACAAAGAATTGACTCAGGGCGCCTCTTTGGAAGATTGTCATGGATAGTTTTAACCGAGGCGCAGAGTTCGAGGCCAGGATCCTGACAAAGGAGTGGTAGCACGGTATTATGACTCGCAATTGAAGCGTCGGTTCTAGGGAGAGTTAGGTGATCTTGCTTGGAACTATTGACAATTGAGAAGGGAAGAACGTTGGTCCAAGCAACGGCTGGGCGCTTCATTGTTTTTCAAAGGAGCCGAGACCGCCGGCCCGGCTAAGGCTTGGCGGGCGCCTATTCACTCTCTTGTTGGTCGTTCTGTAGGCTTTCACCGCACACTGTGTTTCCTGCAATGCACATTAGCAATAATAGGGGGAAATACATGGAAGAGGACGCGAAGAAACGCGAATAGGGGGTAATTTGATTCTATTTGCAGCAGCACGTGCATGTGGGTCTGCGGGAGAATTCTCATAGAGAATTGATGGGAGAATGACATCAGCCTCCCTTTCGGTAAGGCGACCCCTATTGGTACCTCACGAGCAAAGATTATGCTCAAACTCTCTTTGCGTGCACTATTCCATAGTATATTAAACCAATGAATACTCAAACCAGCACCGCGATGACACATACCTTCCTTTGGACACTCTTGGATATGAGCTACACGAGACAATGGGGTATGTCGTAGCTCTCGTCTGCGAAATTGGGTTTGGGACTAGGGAACGGCGTAGGCTACGACACTTGGTGGGTAACCATAGTATGGGCTATGTTCGTGTTGCCTGAATATGAGCGATTGCATATTTAGCAAACTTTAGGGGCTCACAACTCTCCCTCGAGTTTTCGAACTATTCTCAAAAGTTTCACAAAAATGCAATTTCTTTAACGGTAGTTCGAGGAAGGCAGAAGCTGCGAGATACAGTCGAATCTCTCATAACGTATGGGGTCATAATGCATAAATCTCATAATGCATGGCCTTTGGTTCTGGTTCATTTGATTTTGGCAGTAAAACGGGTCGATATTGCATAATGCATGATGCATAGGGTCAAAAAGGGGGATATGCGTTATCAAAATGACTTTTGGGGGGCCAAATTGTGCACAATATGCACCACATGGAGCCGAGAAACCCTGGAAACTATACATTTTGGGGATATCCCGTCAATTCCATTGAATTTAACAGGATTTTGGACCATTTTTCGGATCCCGAGGGTATTGTTCGGTGAGCTGCAACATGTCAACAGTGTATTCAGGGGGGCGCTTGAGAGAATTCCGTCTGTGGCACAGCCAATGCAGAGAAGGATGCGTTGGATGAAGTGAAAGAAGGACATTCATATGGAATAGCATTGGATCTCATTTGTATTCAGATGCTTTTTTCGAGTCCCTGCTGCACGGTCTGAGGGGCTGAATCTCCTTTTTCGGAAGGGGTTCCGATGCGGAATAAATTCCCACGAGTCCAGCAATGCATAAATTTCATAATGCATAGGGAAAAGGGCTGGACAAACGCTATACGTTATGAGAGATTCGACTGTAATTTTAAAACCCCCGAAGCGCGTCCCATAGGACGGACCCGTGGTTGTGACCCAGACTCTCACGATGCTGAGTCCTAATTAGGACGAAAGGCTCAATCGGGAGAGGCTGGGAAATCCGAGACTAACTCAAACTGAGTTTCCGCTCGTCGCCGCTCAGAAGTTGATTGCGGAGTTTGTAGGCGCTACAACTGCTAAGCGCCCACTTGGCGACGTGACAAACGAGGTTGTGATTGTGCCCCTTCCCCTACCCTTCGTCCGTTTACTCTTACAGAGCCAATTACATCTCGTGGTTCGGGTAAGTCTCTCTCATGGCATCTGAAGGACATGCTCATTATGCCAAGCTCTTGAACAGAAGAAATTAACTTTACCATTTCACGCAATGATTCCCCTCGCCTCCCAGCGTCATGGTGAAGATAACACCCCTCCACAAATAGAGGGCTCCTCTATATTCGGTCGCTGCACGAAGTTCGTGCTCAACAACTGTCATATCACGAACTGCGCTGGAGCACATTCCTCAGGTACAGCATCTAGTCCTTCCTGAATCCAAAATGCAGACATTAATTTTTTACCTTCCTTTTCTCTTCCTTAGTGAGCCACAGCTTACATCTCCCGGGTTCACCTATCTTGCCGCTTCAACGGGATGGTTCAAATGAAGTTTTACCGCCTCCTGCCAGCCAGTTGGGCGCGACTGGGCAGACCCAATTCGGGCTATTTGCAATCTCCCCAGAACGTCGAATCGTCGCTGCAGCTCTGACAGCGTCCCTTGTTGTAGGCTTCATTCTATTATGGTAACAAGTCCTCATCTTGTTGCTATTTACGCTGGCTGATATATCTGTTTCCCAGTTTTCACCGTTGAGTGATGTTCTTGAATGTACGGGCGCAACTACCCAAGATATCCTATGGAATATATCATAAGTCATGAATCCTCGGCTTCTATGCAAGCCCCTCCTTAACACTATTACCCTTTGAGACGGCCTTCTTTTCACCTTAGCGACGAGATACCTACTGAGGATTCGAGTCTTAGTTTGAATCTACCCTTTTATCTTAATCCCGAGCCATGGCGCGCTTAAATTGTAAATCTGCAAAGTTACATCTCATCATCAACGGAGGCTCGAGGGGCGCGATTGTGACTGGCGATGTCCCTGTCTTCGAATAGGGGCTACCTAGAGAGGACTTGGGGCGTTTAGTACTTGTACTCAGTTCTCTGCACTAATCGCAAGCATCATGCTACACATCATGCTACACATCATGCTACACATTGCTGCTTTCCATCAGTGTGCCCGCGCTACAGCAGCATGCCTTTTCCCTATCCTATAGGCATAGCACCTCCGGATTTGAATTTGAGGGCGAAAGGGTGCGATCACTTGACGTTGTTTGGTTATCGTCGATCGGCGCATTGACTTCGCTCGCGACTCCGAGCTGCCATCCTTCCCTCACTTCCTTCATCGCCAATTTACCCCCATAATCCTCAACAGATGCTGAAATGGCGCACAAACGGAATCATCAACTCTGGCTAGCTTGACCATTGAGAAGGGAAGAGCGTTGGTCCGGCGCTCCTTCGATCGGGCGCCTATGTACTGCGGCTGTGCTTTCTCCCAGGTGACAGTCGGGCCGGTGTACTCCCCAGTTACTAGACGCCCACCACTGTCTTGGGTGCACTTCAGTTGCACTTCCCACCGTCAGAGTTTTGGGTGAGATTCACAGTGGAAGTAAGCCGGGCCGTCTTACAGATGATAGTCCAGTTTCGCTGAACCTTTCGACAGTGAACCTGGCCGCAGGTTTAAGAAACAACTGCCAAGGCAGATATATATCATCATGTCTCTGGGCCAGTAACCATCCTTTCAATCATCCCGTTGTGCAAAATGTCACATTTGGCTGATCTATGATGGGACCTACGCACTCGCTCCCTGAAAAGCCACTCAATTACCCTTTCAAGTATCATGGTCATGTACAGGTAGGCCATGGCCGTCTGACAGCGGACGTTTTCATCACGTCTATATGCATACCAACCAGCAGTTTACACTGTCGAGTCCTTGCACACCATTGATATCAGAACCGGAACGCCAATGCAACAATGGGCCATTATAAGGCCCTGATCGCCTGCGAAGCGAGCCAGGTTTGTTATTCTTGCTTTCCTTTCTTTCGTCTCGTTTTCGTTCTTGTGCAGGCCTCCAGCGCCTCGCTTTTGTATTCTCCCCTCACTCTTTTAGACCCCGGCAGGTCATAACCCTCATTTGACACAATGGTTGCTCCTACTTTCATTCTTTTTTATCTTTTCTCCCTCCTTGGCTCCGCATTTGCAGCCAACGACTGGAGTAAACCATGTTTGTCTGGGGTTTGCTTTTATGGTGGGTTAAATTAGAAACATGGTCTCGCCGACTTGACTTACTCTCTGCGACACAGATTTACCTACTTCCGATGTCGGTGCTTCCGGAACCTTGAAGATCGTGAGTCTCGTGCATGCATGGTGAAAAGCGATTCTAACACCAGGCTCAGTGGGGTTCTCCGGATGCCATCACTGATATTACGACTGCTGCTGGGTGGGAGATTATCGACTGCAAGCCTGACGTTACCACTCAAGACATTCGTCTTGTCTGCACTGGTGATGAAAAGTGCGAGCACTTGTACAAGAATATCGGTGCCGAAGGGAAGATCGTCCGTTTACCCGAAAATGTACGGTCGCCCATTAATCGTGGGTTTCGCAAGCTAACTCACCTCTCCTTCCCAGTGTGGTTCCAATGCCTTCGCCCATATTTCCCGAGCCTGGGTTCCAGAGAACCAATCTATCCCCGAGAACATCTCCAAACGGTTGGTTAGACGAGACGGCGTTGAGCCCGAAGTGAAAGCATTGCGTCTTGACACTAACTTCGCTGCCGCTGACCCTGCCAAGTAAGCGATCCTTCGGAAGAAGGGAGTTCCTACACTTACCATAACACCAGAGTTGGAGATGTCAACTTTGCCCTGACAGGAGCCAACGTTCCGGGTGCAAAGGACCAAATCGAGTTCCCTGAAGGGCCTAATGAAATCGCTCGCCGCGGTTTCTTCAAGAAGCTCTTCAAAGGCGCCAAGAAACTTGTCAAGGGAGTCGTCAACGGGGCCAAGAAAGCTGTCAAGAAGGTTGTCGATGGTTCGTAGTCTTGCTTCATAGATCGGCGGTACATGCTTACCATTGCTCCAATCTAGTCATCAAGGACCTCAATACTGTCGAGATCGACAAAACCAAGACGCTTAAGCCTGTGGAATTCAGCAAAGTGTTCACCCTTGTTGACGAGACACTCAACTGCCCTCCTATCCAAGGCCGCCTCAAAGTAGATGTTGACGCTAAGGGCAATGCCGCTGCTAGCATCAACGTCGCAGCCGAAGGAACGATCATCCCCCCTAAAGTCAAAGTACGTTTTTCTCGTCTGGCGCATCCTTCACAAGGCCTAATAATGCTGGCTTCCAGGACTTTGCCGTAACTGCAAGTATGTGGTCTCCTAGGCGCCACCGACCAGAGCTAACAACATGGTTTTCCAGACTTGGACGGTGCTATCGATGGTGTGATTGACATCGCTGCAGGCCTTACTGGTAGACTGGACTCGGGAACCATCAAGCTAATCGAAGTTGGCATCCCAGGACTTTCTTTCCCTGGGTAAGTACAGACTGTACTAACACCGCAATCCCTGCTAACGAACGGTTCACCAGGATCTTGACCATTGGGCCCTCCTTCCGCGTCGACGCCCGTGCTACTGCGGCCCTTGACATGACCGCTGACCTTAAAGTTGGCATCAGCTACAAGCTCGACAACGCCGTACTTGTCTTCCCCTCCGATAGCAAGAAAGCTCAGCAACAGGGATCTTCTTTCAAGATTGGCGACACTCGTTCGTCCTTTCACCTCTCAATTAATCCCTTTATCTAACGCTTCAATTTCAGCACTCAAGCTTGCTGTTGTCCCTTCTGTAAAGGCTACGGGAACTGTAGAAGCTCACCTCATTCCCAGCCTCAACTTGGGTATCTCAGCCCTGGCCGGACTTGCCGATGCCCGCGTGTTCCTCGAGCTCGACGCATCTGCCGCGATGAAACTGGAGGTCGAAGGCCGTGCAGCCGCAGTCGCGAGTGTGAACCTCGCACAGTCAAGCGCTGCTGCCTTGCCTGCCACTCCTCAACCGTCCCAAGGCCTTCCCGTTCAAGCTCAGAACACTCCGGGACAGGATGCTCCCGTTCAGAACCCAGCTCCGGGCGCCCAGATTCAGAGCGCTCCTGCTGCCCCGGTGGAGAGTGCTGAGGCTCCGGGTGCTGAGGCCGAGAGGTCTCAAGATCAAAATGCGCAGGTTCAGACTCCCAGCCAGGCACCATCTCCTCAGGCAAGTTCACCTGTGCAAACGGAAGTAGACCCGGTCGCTCCAGGTCGATCTGGTCAAGTCCAACAGCAACAAGCACGCTCACTTCAAATAAGAGGATCGAGACCTATTGGCCACGACTACTTCGCTAGACAACTTGCCACCCAAACCGACGTCCAAGGAACGTTTGGAGGATGCTTCGAGATCTCGGTTGGATTGGCTGTCAATGCCGGGGCTGATGCGGACTTCTTTGGCCTTTTCGACTTTGACAAGAAGTTCTCTTTGTTCAAGGAGGACTTCGAGCTGTTCAAGGTATGTTGTCGAACCATGCTTGGATGCAGCGACGACGTCTGAAATGTTTTATAGAAATGCTTCGGAGACCGTGCTAACGAGAGGCGTTCCCTGAGCGGCCGATACGCCCGCAGAGTGTCTGAGATGTCAGTTCGTTCGCCTTTACCCGTTCTCCACACGCTCCAGAGACGTTTGGAATGCTCTGTATCGGCTGGACAAGCGACACCTGAGGCGATCGTTGACGAGGTCGTTCCTGCTTCTACGTAAGTCGGCCGTTCCCTCATTGTCAGATCGTGTTGTACTCACAACGACATCCAGGCTCAAGGCCATTCAAGCGTCATAGGTGTTGTCACGAAGTGGCCGGGCCGTTGATATATTCGCTACAGCTCCTCAGTTTAATCCGTCGTAATTCATGATACATTCGGTTTCCCCAGCCACTTAGTCTGGTTTGCTGTTTGTCGATGTGGGCAGCCGCCGTTTGATCTCGTTGCTTGTCGGTTCTCGTCCTGCCATCATTGACCTTGCTTTAGCAGGTCTATGCAGTCTGGAATTACCTAAGATTTGAGCGTGGAAATCTGTCAATAACAAATATGGGCAAACATGCACCCCCTATTGCTCGCATCTACTGGACACTGTGGCCGATCGCAGGGGTCAAGAAGGACTTTGAGTTGCACGAATAAAAGCATACACCCTAGAGATAACACTTTCCCTCCCTCTTACCATACGCAAGCGCGAGCGCGCCGGCAGGGGCGCGGCAGGGAGCGAATGCCTCTGATTGAGTTGGGCGGGCTGCGTAACTTGCAATTTGCTTATCCCTTGACCAAAAGAGAAAAAGTAGAATTCTTACTAACCCATTGCACTCTGTCCAAGGACCATGGATGAACTACGCAGGAGTGGGATGATAAAGCAAGGTCAGGTAGTCGCGGCACGCGGCCCTTTCATGACAATGTTCAATCGCTTGATGGTGGTGTCAGTTACTGATTTCAACTGACGCTGCGGCTATTCTTGGTGCCAGATTCAGGGGACTTTGATGTCTTAGAATCACGCTTGCTAATCGACCTAGGCCTCAGGCTTCCTTCCTTATCGCGTCGCTCCCATCGCTGAGGATTAAGGATTAGCGACGACACACCTGACGAGTTTTGCGCTAAGTAGTCAGCACTCCGCTCTTTTAGGTTTAAAAAGGGATTCTACAGAACGATAGTCTAAACCACTTTCTCCCATGGCCCCTTCTAACCTGAATGTTCCCGCCAAAGGCACCCCTTACTTTACCCCAGCTCAGGACCCTCCCGCTGGAACCGCATTCGACCCGCAGCCAAGCGGCGCTCATATCCCAAAGATCTTTAGCCCTTTGAAGATCCGCGGTGTGACCTTCCAAAACAGAATTTGGGTCAGTCGAGTGGTTTTCTTGGTTCCATCGATTGCAAACTGACGCTCTGAAAGGTCTCGCCAATGTGCCAGTACTCGGCCCAGGACGGAAAGTTAACTCCATGGCACATGGCACATTGTAAGCTCTCGATCCTGGCTTATCTGCCATTGGCTAATTCAGATACCATCAGTGGGAGGGATATTCACCCGTGGACCAGGCTTCACCATGGTTGAAGCTACCGCGGTGCTCCCCGAGGGGCGCATTACCCCCGAGGATTCTGGGATCTGGACCGACGATCATGTCAAACCCCTCGCCGACATCGTCACCTTTGCCCATTCCCAATCTCAAAAGATCGGGATTCAGCTTGCACATGCCGGTCGCAAAGCGTCCACCGTCGCACCCTGGATCAGTGGGGATCCTACCGCCTCCAAGGAGGTCGGTGGGTGGCCCGATAACGTCTGGGCTCCTTCAGCAATCCCTTACGAGAATAGCTATCCGCATCCCAAGGAGCTGACCAAGGAAGGAATCCAGAAGGTCGTACGGGCGTTTGCCGATGCGACAAAGCGAGCATTGGAAGCTGGCTTTGACGTCATCGAGATACACAGTGCTCACGGATACTTGCTGGATTCTTTCCTCAGCCCTGCTTGCAACAAGAGAACGGATGACTACGGAGGAAGCTTTGAGAATCGGACCCGCCTTCTCATCGAAGTCGTCGACACCGTCAGGTCGATAATCCCCCAATCCATGCCCCTATTTGTTCGGTAAGCGCCATGACTGTGAGGGTCCCCACTAATATCGCTAAGCATCTTCCAGAATCTCTGCGACAGATTGGTTGGAAGAAAGCCTCCCAAACGAGGGTTCATGGAAGTCAGAAGACACTTGCCGACTCGCTCCCGTTCTCTTTGAACATGGTGTTGACCTCCTTGACATCTCGTCGGGCGGGAACCATCCCAAGCAGAAGATCAAGGGAGGACCAGCCTATCAGTCGCCTTTCGCGAAGGATGTCATGAAGGCTCTAGGAGCTCGCGATCCCTTCCCTTATCTCAAGGATGCATCCGACGACAAGCCACTCTCCCGTCTGTTGGTCTCCACAGTGGGCGCCATCACCACTGGACCTGTAGCAGAGACGTTGTTGCAGGATGCAGCAGATGTCATCTTTGTCGGGCGCCAATTCCAGCGAAACCCGAGCACGGTGTGGACCTGGGCAGACGAGCTCAGCGATGGCAGCAAGGATATCCAGATCCATCTGGCTGCTCAGATCAGGTGGGGCTTTGCTGGACGTGGCAGAAAAAACGAGTGACGGGAAGGAAGATCATGCGCAAAAGGCGGAAAACGAGAACCGTAAAGTTGGAACTTCCAAAGTCTAGTTGTCTATATGTAAAGTAAAATACGAATCACAAGAGCCTTTTTCATTTGTAACTGTTCAGAAGAGAAAGTGGAGACATGAGATAGATATACTAAGAGAACGCTAACGTCTAGGGGAATTGCATAAAGTACATATGGACCAAAAACATGAGAAACACCATACGGGTCTGAAATGAACACGCTATAAACACCACATGCCCGCTACACCTTGAAGGAAAAGAACGTTCCAGCCAGAATTATCCCTGGGGGACACAACATAGAACATGGCCGCTTGAAAGGACTTTGTGGGACGGAAATCACCAAACAAACCTCCTGGTGTACGAAACCAATGTGGCCATCCCGCAGCGAAAGGCTCCAGGATGGACAATATGTCTCCGGACCACAGTAGGTTGGGTTGGTGCGCTCCGCCACTTGAATGGTCTGGAAGAATGGCAGCCTTGGGTGAATATTTGAGAGAGCCTTTGTCGGTCCAAGGCTTGAAACAGATCCTCGAACAACTATAGTGCCCTCGCACATAGGCATCGGGGCCCTCCTTGGGGAAGCATGTAAGGCTACTACCCTAGGATAGCGTAACGCCGAACATGTCATCCTTACACAGAGCACTCACACCTAACCGAGACACACCCACAGCCGCTCCAGAAACGCAGTATCAAACCACATATCGCACTCGAAAACAACCACATCCATAGACCAGAGATGAGAGGCAGAGAGGGATCCTGGCACCATAATTCTCCATTCCGTCACAGGGGAGGGGCTTGCTGAGGCACAGCGAAAGGTCTCCGAGCTCTTGGTGGTAGGCCGCCGGTGCGAGGCGAGATGGGGACGATTCTTGCGTCTTCGTCAGGTGATGATGCATCGCTGTCAGTCGCCGAGGTGGTTGGCTTCCTGCTGTAAGGCTTTGCCATTGGAGGTCTCACGATACGGAACTTCTGGCTTGCTCCGTTGGCACCGTTGCTGGAGGGGGCTTCTGGCGCCTGTTGGCCTGGCACATGCTCCGGACGAGGTGATGCCCACGTTCTGGAAGAAGGTTTGGTCCTGACAGGCGTGGCAGGTGAGGATGTCCTTGAGGGTGGCGGCGGCGTCGCGGTGCTGTTCAACGCCTGTAACCTCCTCTGCTCTTGTTCGGCAATGATTAGCTTCTCCATGAGTTTTGCATAGCTCGGGTGGGCCGGTGACGCTCGTAGTTTTGCTTCCTTGTATTTCTTGATGGCAAGGGTGAGATCGTCCATGTCAAACGCCTTCTTGAACCGGTCTTGTAGGGCGCTTGCGTAGAACATGATGCAGGTGACCTTGTCCCGGTGATGAGGGACAGGTAACTCCAACACCTGCTCATACAGCCTGACCGCTTCATTTAGGTCGGCAAAGGAATTCGTCCGCTCATAACGAGACATGAGGGCATCTGCGAGATTCGACAAAAATGCCGAGCGTCCCGGATTCAGCGGCGACACCGAGGTCAGTGCCATCCGATAATAGATGATCGCCTCGTTAACGTCTGTGTTATTGAGGTTGTTCCGGAAATGGCGCGACTTGGTCATCAAGACGTTCCCAAGGTTGCTGAGGGTGAAAGGATCGCAGGGCGTGGGGTATGACCGGGATGCCCATCGAAGATAATGAAGCGCTTGGATCATGTCCTCGTGTTCGTTGGTCTTCCTGTATTTCTCCATGAGACCCATCCCCAAACCATTCAACCATTTAACCTCGTTGGGGTTGTTGACAGGGCGGCTGTAGAGCAGCGCTTTGTAGAGCTCGATCAGCTCGTAGAGGTCTTGGTCTTGCTTGTAGCGCCCGTACCGAGCCCACAGGCCCCGGGCAAGATCTGACATCGAATCCTTGTGGTTGGACTCGATGGCGAGAGCTTGACGGAAGGACGCGATCGACTGATCCAACAGTTTGGGGTCGCCCGCCATCTCAAAGGCGGTCCACATGGTCGAGGCAAGCAGATGCATCGAAGAGACCGGGAGGCTACCCTTGTCCGAGAGTGAGGCAACTTCCTCTTTGGCGTTGACCAATGCTGCGGAGAGCAAGACTTCTGCAACCTGAGGGGTCTTTGAGGCCGCGATCTGAATATAGGCGAGGATGTTGGTGGTGATGGTGTGCAGAAGCTTAGCTCTCGCCACGGTATCCTCTTTGTCAACGCCATCTAACGACGCCTTGAGGTCTTCAATTTGTTTCTTGAGATCCTCAGCAGACTCCTTCTTCTCTCGGTGGTTCTTCCAGCGAAGGAAGAGGGCGCCTAGAAACACGTAAATCGATTTCCCTTTTGGATGATCGTCGAGACTCGCTCACCATTTTCTTCAGCCATGTCGTGGTTGTGGAGAACACGCTCCTCAAGCTCTGCCTTTGGCAATACAGCCATATCACCCTATATTTATAACGTTAGTGCATTCTCAGAAGAGATGAAGCAATACATACCTGTTTCATCACAGCACACCAATCTCTATCGTGGGATGCCACAATAGAAACATTAGCGTTCTAGATGATATCGATATGAGCGCGAGATAACCGTGGAAGGAAACAGTGACCCATACTATGGAAAGAAGCCGCTCGTTGATAATATCACAGGGGTGATGCTGTCAATGGATATTAGGACGCCGCAAGAGGGTAAAAGAAGACTGAAAAAAACGTACATATCTGGCCACAAACGGCACATCTTGTCCGGATGTCGCTTCTCGTTCTCGTCGGGCGCTAATCGTAAAGCACTTGACGATCGTGCAATCGTTCCGCGATGCTGGGTTCCAGGCGTCTGAAGCACTGACTGCGGCCTTCCCAAACCCACGAGTATCCCAAAAGTAGGCGCTCCGCCCGTCCACTGTCTTCGTTTCGGCAAACCTGAGAACGCTTCCCATTCCCTCTGCGACCACAACCGCGTTTGCCCAAAACGGTGACGTCAGGGTCCCCGTCACCACACGAAGTTTGACGCTTTCGCCAGTCTCCTCCTCGAGGTCGTCGATGTACCTGGCCCAGTTAGTGGCGTTCTGGGCAATGTACTCTCTAAATTTGGACAACTCTCTCAACTCGGCCGTGCTGGCTCCTTGTGGGAAGACAAGCACTGCCGCCTCCGTGTTGGCGTCACATTGGAAGGCTAGGCCCCTAGGAGACACCAAGAAAGTTAGACGCTAAGGAGCGAAATGGAGATGAAAGCTAGACTGACGAGAAGGTAGGATCATCTGTGATTGGCTTGAGGGTGTGGCTGGCAATGTAGCTCTTTTCGGGAAAATCGGTGTAAGTGCAGATATCCAAGCCCGACAAGGAAGGGTGCAGGGGCTGCATGTAGTGCGGCATGTCATGGTGCTCCCTGATGTTGAAACACTTCTGAATCTTGCCGCTGGTGGTTAGGATGTAAACATCACCAATAGCCAGACCAGTGGGCATCGCCAAAGGAAAGCCTAGCGCTTTGGGTATTAGTTGCCGTTCATAAATCGGAACGCTCCAGTGTGGTGCTGTATTAAGACCAACTGTCCCAAAGGCGGGTGTCTACAGCAAGGCAATAGTTAAGCGCCTAATGAAACCGCTGCCGTCACAAACACGCACCTTGAGTGCAAGCCTTTGACTCATGGGGTCATCCACTTGATACCGAGAAACAAACTCGCTTGGCACAGGGCGAAGGGATGGAACCGACGGGTGCAATCCATCAAGCGCCGGCGTGTGAGCTGGCCTTGGAGAACTCGAGTGTGAGTGATGCTGGTGCCCATAGGTAGAACGATCAGCCTCGTTACAGTGGTCATATGCAGCAGCCTGGTGAATAAAGGGGGTTTCATCGTGTAGGGGAGGATTGGGGTGAATGAATGTTGCACAGTGTCTATGTGACAGATCAAGCACTTACGACTTTGGGATGGGCGCCTACAGGGAGAACTGTTAGGGTTGACATGACCCGACGGAGGGAATGATGACCACGCACCATGAGGAGTTCCTGCCCTGCTGTCCGCATTTCCGTTCTCCAACCTACCTTCTCCTGTCACTCCAGCGGGAGGATCTTCATGTTGTAGGGTTGACCTGAAGGAGTACCCGTTGACTCGTGAGCAGCGGATTCCCATGGGTGGGAGCCTGGACTGACCGAGATGATGACATAGGCGCCCGATCGAAGCATGCCACCTGCGGTGCAGGGTTGCTGTCCCTATGCTTGCCCTTCGCCTCTGCTGAAAACCTTTGTGGTACGGGATGTGTCTGTCATGAAGAGTGGCACAAAGGCGATTAGCATCGAACTTGAAATCGTAGCGTTTTCATGCACCTCTGAGCTGGTTTCTCGAGGGGTTGTCTTGCCTGTGTATGTCGCCATTGGTGATTCTTGGATCGATAGTGAAACCGAAGGATAAATGTCGAGCTTTAAATGTGCTGTGGCTCACAGAAAATCAGTTGTGGCAAGGGACAATTGGCTTTGAGCAGGGTGACAACGGGCGTCAAAACGCAGGTGGTGGTTGGAAGCGAAGGAAATCAGGCCGTCAGGAATGTGGGAGTATATATGGTTTACACCGGCGCTTCGACTTTGCTCGGCTGGCGCCGGTACCACGTTGCCGTCAAAACTCCGACTTTCATGACCTACAAAGCATTTCGTTTATGATTGGGCGCTTCGCATGCACACCCTGAAAAACTGATCAGCACTGCTGCACTTCATTAGACCCTGGCAGGAAAGCATCAGGCTTCCCTAGAGTACGCCTGGGGTCATTTTTACCGATCCAAAACAGGCGCTCCATTTTAACCGTGTGCCAACATCGATGGAACGCCAAGCACAGCCTCGTTGGTCCCGGCGCCAAGTGGGCGCTTAATTGCTTTATATACTTGAGTCACTACTGGCGCTTATCACAAGACACTCGGCTCATTGAACCCGAGGAACGAGCGCTAGTTTAACTTCTGTTCTGTGGAGAGAATGCTGGCATCTCTAGGCTCGACTTTCACTTCCAGGGAGAGGGGGAGCGCTTAACTGCGACGGTGGTCAACTGACCTGCTATCAGCTTCTCTCGGCCCATTGACTCATCCAGGCCACCATCAAGAGTATGGTAGCACCGGTATTAGGCGGGTTGCATGCGTTGATATCGCTACAAGGAGGTAAACATAGCATGGCCCGGCGCTTAATCGCTCAAAAGGTCCTTATCTAGCTCACATCTATAGTTCTCTATAGCTAAAGTACCTGAGGGCCACTTATAAGTAGCTCGGAATTTAAATGAGGCTAACTAGCTTTTTCTTGAGCGCTTCCAGCGTCGCACAGCCCTTTATCCACGGAAGACTGGGGAGACGTCACGTAACCAGGTTGATAGGGATTGCATGGTCGGGCAGGGGGTACCGGGTGGCAGTATATTACCCTCGTCCGAAGCATCGAAAGACGTCACAGGGCAGCCGAATGAGGTCCCAAGGGCAAGCTTGTTTTTAGCAGCTTTAACGCCCATTGATCAGCTGGTTAAAGTGACTGTTGGCCACTGTCAAACCAGATGCTCTACCAGACCGTAGACACAGAACGAAAAGCTCCCGAGGAGTCAAGAAAAAGAAGGAAGGCCGTGAGATACGTCGCGTGTTGGGCGACGTAGGGCATGACTGACTTGGAAGTTTCAACAGTGATAGGTTCACGAGGGCTGTCAAATGAGGGAGTTATGTCAAGCAGACGCCGCAGAAGTCGGCGCTAATCGCTAGGTGAAGCGAAGAAACCTTCTGGGTTTATACCACAGGGTATGAGCTCTAGAATAAAATCGCACCATGAATTGAAAACAGAGCACTTCATGCAGGAGGTCAACATTCAGCCTGAGGTAGCAGCGGAGTTCCCAGTACTATCGGAGCGCAGAAGCTGTTGACGATAAAAGTCCGAACGGCTGCAAAATAAATCAAACCTACTCTGGTTCAGAGAATAAATAATTCAGCCTGGAACATGGCATATCGCTGGCCGAATTCCCTCCTCAGCCGTTAAAGTCTTGCAGCAGGACAGGCTTAAATAAACGCCTACAAACTCCGCAATCAACGTGACGCCGGGCCCGTGCGTTCCACGCTCCGCCGACTGTAGATTCTTGCCTCTGTATTTGTCGATCTTGTCTTCATTGTCGTCGGACGACCTCGCAACGTTTACTCTTCGACATCGGCAAGGGCATTTGTGTATATCAGACGGTGTCGAGGACCACAGCTGGGCCTGTGCAGATCAGAAAGCGGCAACCGGGTGTAACTTCTGAGCGGCGACGAGCGGAAACTCAGTTTGAGTCGGAGTGAGTTTTCCCCCTGTAAACATCTATACCATCGCTGCCCACCATGGCCTCGGGCGCTAACCACAATGGTTTGTTTTCAGAATCTGTTTAAACGCTCTAGTCGACGTCGCTGTTGCCACGTAGTGCTTATCCTTTGTGTATGTCTGCGCTGTTGCGAATTCGAACGGTTTCTGACCATGCAAAAGATCAAGAATCACAATGGTTGAACAGAGCAAGCCGGCGTCTGCTTCCACCGACGCTGCACAGCAGCAGCAGCCCTATCCTCCGCCGCCAGTCGGTGTTCCCTATCCAGGGCCATATCCTGGCCCGTATCCTCCACCCCCAGGCGCTGCCCCTTATCCACCGGGGCCCTATTTCGCTTATCCTCCACCACCGAATGCAGAGGGTAACCACACCGAGAACGGTCAGAATTCTCCTGTGCCGCCGCCAGGTCCTTACATGATGTTCGGCCCTCCAGGTGTTGTGTACTACCCCCAGCCTCCCCAGGGACAAGGTAAGCCAGTCTCGGCGCCTTCATTGAAGCAGAGACCAGCTGACCTGACTGGAAGGTTTCTCCGTGCCAGTTTCTAGCTCAGCTTCCTCTGGTTCAAAGCCAAAGCGTAAGCAAGTCAAGATGGCAGTACGTTCTTTTCCTTAACCCATGAGAAGAAGCCATCTAATTTTAGGACTTAGTGCACCAACTGCGCTGCTGCATGCAAACGCTGCGACGAGGCCCGTCCCTGTGAACGTTGCCAAAAGTATGGCATTGCAGATAGCTGTATCGATGGGCAACGCAAAGAGCGCAAGAAGGGTATCAAGAGGGGTCCCTACAAACGGAAGAACAAGTCGAGCTCTGAAGGAAGTCCCACATTCTCAGGTAGGTCTTCTGCTAAGGTTTCATGTTCTACTTACAAGATTAACGC
The DNA here is from genome assembly GCA_020736565.1 of Coprinopsis sp. MPI-PUGE-AT-0042. Taxonomy (NCBI): domain Eukaryota; kingdom Fungi; phylum Basidiomycota; class Agaricomycetes; order Agaricales; family Psathyrellaceae; genus Coprinopsis; species Coprinopsis sp. MPI-PUGE-AT-0042. The sequence continues at coordinate 921,317 of JAHBOF010000001.1, read as the reverse complement.
GAACAGTAGGTGCACAGCCAGCCACACCAGTAACTACGACCAGTGCCCCTCCTCCCCCTCCTCAGGCGGCCGTCCACCCCGTCCCTCAGTTTGCCTCTGCCCCAGAGGGCTATTACCCCATCATGTATCCACCGTACATGCCTCACCCTGATGGACAACCAGGAGCCGAAGGTGCTCCTCCACCTCCCAACGGGCAGCACCCTATGATGCCATACTACATCCATCCCGGCGTTGGCGGCTACCCTCCCTACCCGTACCCTTTCTACCCTATGATGCCCCCTCCCGGCTCTGCACCTCCTGGGTCAGCGCCTCCTGCCAATGGTGCTACCAGTGCTTCCGCCGGGTTGACCGTTGACCCGAACGACACGTCCAAGAAAGCTGACGGCCTGGAAGCCACTGGTGCCGAAGGCGCAAATGGTAAAAAGCGACCCCGTGCTTCCAAAGGGAGCGAGCCTCCGAGGTCCAAGAAGCCCAAAACTATGCGCAATGGGAACGGCAAGGACAAGGACGCCGAAGAGAGCTCTGACTCGGAAGGCAGCGGTTCGGCGTCTGGCTCCGCGGGATCTGGCATTTAGTTTACTCCCTTACACTCAACGCAAGTACCGTCTTGTGAGTGCTTGATTTTGCTCTCCTCCTTGAGCGTTAAATTAATCTCTTGTTGCCTTGCACTCTGTTGTACGCTAAATATGTATCTTTGTTCAGCATGAACCTTACCTATGGGCCGACGTCAGCGCCGACCTCACCCTCTTCATCGACCTCAGTTCTGGCCACCTGCCTTTGACGTACATCTCTCAGGCTTCTATCTTCTCCTTTCTCATCTTTTACCCCTTTCATTCAAATATCAAAGTTCGATTCATCCAAGGTTTGATTTGATTAAAACCTAAAACTTCCACACTGAACTCCTCCAAGAAACCGAAATGTCTCGGGGTGCCCACTGGCTTTTTGACCTTCAACTGGGCCTATACATTTTGGGTCGCTGTTTGGGCTACCGCTTGTCGTGGACCCGGTTGATGCGCGTCAAATGACCTTCGGTTATCCCACTTGTACAGTCTTGTCTCTGTTCATCTTCCCACTATCCTTCTATTTATCTCTAGCACACGCCGAGGCCAAGCAACCTTTGCTGTACTGACGGGGTCTTTCCCATCTTCTCGCCTTATCTTCTCTTTCTTGTATACACGCCATCCCCCCACTTCATCCCTTGGCTTCCTTCGCCCTTGAGGCACCGAACTCTAACCTTTGTACTGCCCTCTCGACTTATCGCCAATGTTGTTACTGCCTCTCACCTTCCAAACCTGTTGTACTTGTACCTCCTTGTGTACCTGTATTGTCTTCCTTGAACCCGATTGTGCTTCTCGAGCCTCTGTGAAGCTTCATTTGACATGTTTTCTCAATGTTACCACGAGCGCTTTCGCCCAGGTAAGAAAAAAACTTTCAACAGTGGCGTCCATTCATCCATTCATTCACTGCGGTGAATGATGGACGCCATTCAGGCGGCTGTCTATTCCTCACGGGCTGTCCCCATCGCCGATTGCATTCCGCCACAGCAGGAGAGAATCAATGACAATAGATATAAATAAGACTAGGTATGATACGGCTTTAAACCCCGAATGAAGAGAACTCTGGAAGAATGAAGGTGACTATGAAAGCAACCCGGGATAGTATGTGTCATGCGACGAAGAGAATGAGGAAAGGCCCCAGAAAAGGTAAATGTACAACCATGCATTCCAATTTCCAACACATTATAGGCGAGGAGGTATCATATGAACATAAGATCGTGACGTGCGTGCAGTGTGTCGTGAACTGTGAAGATGATAGAGAACAGAAAAGCTGTCCGATAGTGAGCGCCGGTTAGTCGTCAAGTTTTGGACTTTTTGCTCTGCGGCCAAATAGTGAAGAGATCTTTGTCCGAACCGACATGCGGGGCGGCGCAAGCTTTACAGCCTCGCATTCCGCTTTCCGTTTTACCGTCGACACTGCCTTGGTTTCCGGCAACACCTCTGTCGAGGGCAGTCGCGACGGGTCCTCGTCCTCGTCAAGGAGTTCGAGATCGTCAGATGTGAAGAAGTCTAGATCTCCTTCGAAGGACTTGATGGAGACGGGATTGTTAAGCTTCTCCAAGTAGGCAGCGTATGAGGGAAAGACCACCGTGTTGCCCTCGAGCTGGTCGTAGAGGTCGTTGAAAGCATCGTCGAGCTCTTGCTCGGGGAACAAGGATATCTCGCTCCAGTAAGCCGCGCTCTTGGCATCCAGACAGAGGCCCTTCACGTTCTCGTCATTGCAGGCCAACATTAGGCCGGCCATGAAGAGGCGGTGACCGGACATGCACATCGAGGCGCAGTCGACGTCCCGGCGCTCGCTTGATATCCGCTCTTGCAAGCGGTGGAGGAGGATGAGGGCGGCAAACACCACTTTCGTGGGTACGCCGGTAAGATGGATAATCTGCGCCACAAAGACAGAAAGAGATGGTTGTCCTAGACGAATGGAAGTCTCGGTTTCGTCCTTGGATCCGAATGATTTGGAAAGGAAGCTGGAGGCAAGGAGGGCTATATCTTTGTTTCCAAAGTAAGGATCAACCAGGTATCTCTCTTGTCCGTCCTTGCCCCTGGTGAGGAAGGTAGATTCGGGAATGACATGGGAATGAGTTGAGGAAGTGCGAGATGACCTATTGCTGGTGCTAGCTTCGGACTGGCTGCTGTGGTGGAAGGAGCAGTCCGAACCAGAAAGCTCAGAGGCGGGCGAGCCTCCGTCACAATGTACCGGCCATGGGTCGGCATGGAATGGTGATGAATACGAAGGAGCGTCAGTCAAGACTAGTGAAGGTCTCGCGGCTCGCATGGGAATAGAGAACTGAAAACTGCTTCCCGTCAATGGAAGATCGCATCTAAGTACAATTGTCGACGTACCTGTTTAGTGCCTGGGTGGCTAAAGGTGAGAGGATGACTGTTATGTCGAGCTGTGGCAAAGGGTGCCTCTTGTTGCTGTAGATGACTTGAATCGAGAGGGGAAGCGCTGCTCCATTGCAAGGAACCGCTTTATAGGGTGTTTCCAATCTCTTGAGAACAATCAAGAACCATTATGCAATCCGCTGTCCAATGCAGTGCGAGTCATTGTCAATGGAGCGCTTTGGTCTCCGACACAGGCTTTCGCGGACCATAATCTGGCCACCGTTCACCGAGTCTCATTTGCCACCAGTGCAATTCTATTTTCCTCTCACCGGGCCTAGATTTGGTATGACGAAGTAAGTAAAGGCTTTGTCGAACATCGATAGCTGTCCAGACGGAGCCCAGTAACAAGTTCCAGAAGCGATGATATCCGACGGAAAGCTGTGCGGCAATGTCCGAAAGCCATATTTATCTCGCACAGGGGTAGATGACGTCATGGGGATTCCCAGCACAATCGTATACTTACAGACGCTTTCAAGCTGGTCGGGAAAGGGAACTTTGCTCGCAATCACACATGAAGTATGCTATATCCCCTAGAGGACAGACTATGAAGAAACACTCCCCGCTCTACCAAGTCGCGTTGCTACCAGACTCTAAATGTATCCAGGACGAGGCCTCGGAATGAGTCCTGCATGGCGACTATCAACGATAACCAACTCTGGAAGGTTTCTATGCCCGGAAGGCACCCGGAAAATCCGCAGGGGATGACCCAGATGTGGCCAGGGTAAGCGTATCACAGTCAATCTTGGTTAAATCTGCTAACAGGGGTTTTCCATGCACCGTCCAGTTTTAGGCCAATTAATGCTTCATTCACTATCGTTGGCTTCCATTCGGCCACATTTTTAGGCCAAACAATCAAGCTGGGAATAGGTGGCCGAGTATTTATGAAATAGGTAAGGCAAAAAAGATCCAATATCTTGTTTGTTGGGCTTATTGAATCATCTGGGCCAGGCTAAACCTATCGACTTGAAGGAAGAGACCCCGTGCCGCACTGGCATGGCAAGTCGCGGCTGACTTGAAGCGGCGTGCTCTGGGGGTTGCGTTGGGACCCATCGTCGCTGGAAGAAATCATTGGTGAAGCAAGAGGGAGGGAAAAAGTGGGCGCTTTGAAACCGTCAAACTTTGCTCATAAAGCAGATTTTCAGGCTTCAAGCTCTAGAGGAGAGGCATGGTATTCTCGCGTATGTCTTTGATGCAACGGAGCTCAAACCCCTAGTATTTGTTACAACACGAATAGCGGGCGAACAACCGCAAATGATGCGACTCCTCCACATTGGCAGACAGAAGGACCCTAACGGGGTGCAGATGGGTGTTCGCATGCCGCACCACCCAACTTGCCTCTCGTACATAGGACACTGAGCTATACATTATAAGGTTTTCACAAAGTATTTTACAGGGACACTAGTACATAAAAGCATAGCATGACTACTTGAACTCTTTCAAGGCCGGCTTATGAAACTGGCGAACCGACGGCTCAATGCCTTGAACGCCGAGGTCTGATTCCACCTCAGGCGCCGCCACCCTAACATCTCTGTCTGTATCTTGAGGGGTCGACCTTCACCTCGAAGTAGGTCGATTATATCCCAAGCTTGGTTGAATTCACGCCTCTGGAAGCGTTTGTATCTGCATCCCCCTTCGATTGCGGCTCTCAGATAGACGTTGAGCAAGTCTTGCTCGCGCAAGTAGCCCTGAGTCGCAGCCGTTTCTTCCCATCCAGTCGATACCACAATAACGTTCGAGAGGGCATTCTCCCCACAAATCTCCTGGAAGACTTCCAAGTTAGCTCGATTTTCCCCTCCCATTCGAACGTCACTGATCCGGTGGAACTGGAGAACACCACTCAGAGTGATATTTGCGCTGTACCTGTGGCCCAGGTTTGCGCGAGTCAGGACCTTACTACTAGGGATGTATGCTTTGTGACGTACGTTGTCTTGAGCCATTTAGCAATCTTCTTCAATGTCTTCCTGTCTGACTTCTCCGAATCTGCCATTCCTGGCGTGTCGACAAAGAATACCCTGCGAGTAGCGTCCAGAGGATGTACACAACCATAGATCTCCAGCTTCTCAGTGCAGACTCGCAATCCATGACCCACGGGAGCTACCGTGCTTCGCATCGCGCAGTTGATGAACTATAGCGCGTTAGTCATTTTGAAGAGGCCAGGACTACTGTAATATGCCCGCACCGTGCTCTTGCCTGTGCCTGAAGGACCCATCAACCTAGGGCGGTCAAATAAGCAACAGCTGGGATGGAACCTGCCTCAGCAAAATGGCAGCTTACGCGATGATTATATCGTTGCTCCTGATGGTGACAGCACTTCCTACGTTGGTGATGATAGATGGCTGGGTATCGGGCCACGGAGAATGGAGGTTTGAATCCTGATCTTGCGTCGTGTAGGAGGGGAGTGTCGATGAATGGCCTGATGATTCGTAGGAAGGAATGCTGGGACCAGGATGCCGGGGGTGCGTGCCTAATGGCGGTGGACTTGGATTGACGGTCGGTATACTCTCTGTAGTCACTGTCACCAGAGTGGATGACGACGTGGTTGGCTCGAATGTCAATGGATAAGCCATGCCAACTTGTCTTCTGCTGTCTGCAAGAGGATCGGAAGGGATGAGGGAAACCGAACGAAGGCGGGTAGTGGTGACAGAATCCCAAGTATGCTGCGTACGGTTTGGCGACCTTTTGCCCTTTGTGCCATCCAGGAATTCGAGCATCGTGGGGCGTTGGGTAGGATCCACGCTCCACATGCGTTTTAGCCATTCCCAGAGCTCTTCTTCCATCGACGCAGGCTTAAGACAAGGACCACCTCCCCGAACTGCTTTTAGCTGCGAAGCGAGCGATTTTGATGATTCAGTGCTCGAGTAGTAAACCTCCGTAGTGTCAGTATCCGCGTTGCCAAATGTATGACAGGCTCACTTCGTAGCATAAGCAGGCAAAGGCATAGATATCGGATTGAGTAGTTTTCTCGGGATATTCGACTTGGCTCCCTTCGGGGTTCTTTGCGAGAAGTTCAGGAGCACAAAAAAGCAATGCACCGCCGGGCAAGATACTTGATGGACTTCGTCGTTCATCAGAGGCCAGGCGCCCTAGACCAAAGTCAGCTAAACATGCCGTCCCGGAAGGTGTGACTAGGACGTTGTTCTGTGAAGCCCTTGTGAGTATTATGTGGTATGGGACAATGACATTACATCACACACGCTCTTAAGGTCGCCATGTATGACAGCTGGCTTTCTAGCATGCAAGTATTGAAGCCCTCGAGCGATGTCAAAGATCTGCCAAAGCATGATTAATTATTATGGGCAGCATTTCTTTCTGCAAGAAACAATCCCTTACCAGCGACAATTTGTCAACCGCCGAATCGCGACGGAGATACGAGAGCAGGTTGCCGTTGACCATCCAAGGGGAGAGGAGTCCTAACCGAACGTGCCCCTTGATCTGCCAAGGGTAGATTCCATAGAAAGGCAGGATGTTTTCGTGGTGGAGCTGGCTCCAGAGAATGGCTTCCCGACTATAACTCTGAAGTACAGGTGATCAGTAAGAAACTGGCTCAGTTGAACGTATGCCTACCCTGAATAGGTCCTGGATAGGCATGCTGCCAGCATTTCCTCTCAGGATTTTGACTGCAACCGGGCGTCCATCTATTGACCCTTTGTAAACCAAGCCAAAGCTACCCTCGGCACATGGGAATCCTGGAGGGATTACAACGCTGTCATGCAAGAGGTATCGGGGAAATATTGCAGCATCTTTCGAAAGTCTGAGAAGTGCACGAAGGACGGTATCATGGATGTCTTCTAGGTCAGGGTTTCCAAGAAGCTGTCATGGGCGATCACATTCAGCGTCACCAATGAGAATGTTGGCAATTATTACTTACAGCATGGAGAAGGTCCACTAGATTCTGGTCCAAGCCTGTAACTTCACCTGAATCGCGCTTCGAAACTAGACACTTGCGCCAGCCTTCATCGGTGATGATGGAAAGAACGAGGGCAGCGAGATGACGCGCGTCGGCTTGCATCACACTATCAAACATGTGTGGCGCAACCTGTTGCCTTCCGCCATGGGAAGGCATTATTTTAAACTCGGGAAGTAGAAGTTGTTGAAGTTGATCTTTCACATCGTGGTAATCACCTAGAAGGCGCATCGAGTCTAATTCGTTCTGTGCATCTCGCAAGAGCCGGAGATCTGTGTCTGCCTGATCCTCCATTACGGAAGCTATCGCGCCTAGGATCCAAGTGCGCTTTGACGCCTTTAAGTTGCAACGCTGGCCTAATCAGAAAATGAATGCTCACCGGAAAAATACATCGCTTGACAGCCTCAATCGCCCCAGGGTCTTGAAGAAGCGGAACGGCATTGGAATACTCCGCAATAATGGAGGCCACGTCGGCGTCATGGTGTTCAAGCCAGGTGCTTGGGTCTTCGTGCAGAAGCTCGATCGATTGGTCATTGCGAGGGCTAAGAAGTCGAACATAAAGGCCATCTAGGCCGTTCAAAGCGATGGCAGCGGCCATGGTAGAGGAATTCGGGAAGGTGAGAGGGCATGGAAGCTGACTGAGTTTGGCAGTCCAGGTGTTATCTGATTCTCTGTCAAGCTCCTCGCTGCTCACGCGTTTTCTGTTCCTTGGATGAAACGACACTCATAGCGTTATCTTGCAGCGTGGGGTCCGCGTTGTCCCCCTGTCACTGTGAAGGGAGGCAGAAGAACGGCTGTTCGGGCCAAATAAATTGTTTTTCATCGTCACACTGTAACAATCTTGCGTTCTGTGGTTATTCATCCCTCATCCCTCATCTGGGCCAGGCTACACCTATTGGAAGCAAAGTGAAACGTGGAAAGACCCCCCTTCCCCGGCAGGATGTGGCACGTTGCGACTGCCAAACTAGCTTTAATTGCATGAAGCGATGTCCTTCGCGCATAATTCAAACCGAGTTATTCGCACTCACGAATGCCGGGCGAAACAAAGGCTAGACCAACGGAGATTCCAAACCCTCCAGCAATGTGTCTAGCAGGTCTTCAAAACACGGTTCACACTGCTGCTGGGAATTCATCAAGACGTCGCTCCAGGTGCGCGTGATGCGGTCTGCATTGAGGTGATGGGTATGCCAATCCTCGAGTCCCTTCGGCCATGTCAAGATCTTTTGGAGAAGAGGGCTCCCAATGACTCGGACCGCAAGACCACGACCATTTTAGACATGTGAGCGAGCGTCCAATCACGCCTCCCTGCTCTCGATTGGGAACTGGAATATCTGCTTAGGATATACATTGCTCGATGGGACTTTCCTCTTTTCAGCTACTACCCATGGTGAAGGGCGAACCGTCAAGTCTTTCACCAGTATTTCCAATCGCACCACATGTCATAAGTTTTTTGCAACGTAATTTACCTAGGAACTACTTAAAAGCATAATACGACTGCTTGCGGTACTTTTAAGGCCGACGTATGAAACTGGCAAACCGACGGCTCAATGCTTTAAAGGCCGAGGTCTGATTCCACCTCAGGCGCCGCCACCCTAACATCTCTGTCTGTATTTTGAGGGGTCGACCTTCACCTCGAAGTAGATCGATTATATCCCACGCTTGGTCGAATTCACGCCTCAGGAAGCGTCTGTATCTGCATCCTGCCCTCATTGCGTCTTCCAAATAGTTTTTGAGCAAGTCTTGCTCGCGCAAGTAGCCGTGAGGCGCAGCCGTTTCTTCCCATCCAGTCGATACCACAATAACGTTCGAGAGGGCATTCTCCCCACAAATCTCCTGGAAGACCTCCAGGTTAGCTCGATTTTCCCCTCCCATTCGAACGTCGCTGATCCGGTGGAACTGGAGAACACCACTCAGAGTGATATTCACACTGTACCTATGGCCCAGGTGTGCGCGAATTAGGACCTTACCACCAGGGAGGTGCGTATTGTGACGTACGTTTTCTTGAGCCATTTAGCAATCTTCTTCAGCGTCTTCCTGTCTGACTTCTCCGAATCTGCCATTCCTGGCGTGTCGACAAAGAATACCCTGCGAGTAGCGTCCAGAGGATGTACACAACCATAGATCTCCAGCTTCTCAGTGCAGACTCGCAAGCCATGACCGACAAGAGCCACCGTGCTTCGCATCGCGCAGTTGATGAACTACAGCGCGTTAGTCATGTTGAAGAGGCCGGGACTAATGGTATGCACGCACCGTGCTCTTGCCTGTCCCTGAAGGACCCATCAACCTAGAGCGGTCGAATAAGCAACGGCTGATATGAAAGCTTCCTCAGCAAAATGGCAGCTTACGCGATGATTATATCGTTGCTCCTGAAGGTGATATTACTTTCTACATCGGTGATTATACTTGGCTGGGTATCGGGCCACTGAGGACGATGGTTGGAATCCCAATCTTGCGTTCGATAGGCAGGGAGTGCTGACGCATGACTGGGGACATCATAGGACGAAAAGCCGGAACCAGGATATTGGCCACTCGTGTATGTTGGAAGAGATCCATCTAGCGGCGTGCCTCCTGAGGATGGAGGACCTGGATTCAGGGCGAGCGTATTGTCCGTCGTCACCGTCACCAACGTAGACGATGAGGCTATCGGCTCGAGGCGCGAGGGGTAAGCCAGGCCAACCCGTCCTTTGTCGTGGTTAGACGGAATAAGAGAAACCGAACGCAGTCGGGCAGTAGTCACAGAGTTCCAGGTATGCTGCTGACGATCTTGTGACCCGCTGTCCTTCATACCGTCCAGGAACTCACGCATCGTGGGGCGTTGGGCGGGGTCTACATTCCACATGCGGTTCAGCCATCCCCAGAGTTCTGCCTCCATCGAAGCAGGCTTGGGACAAGGAAGACCTTGCTGAACACGGTCCAGTTGCGAAGCGAGCGGTTTTGATGATTCAGCGCTAGAGTAGTAAATCTTCGAAGGTTCAGTATCAGCATTGCTACATACACGGTAGACTCACTTCGTAACACAAGCAAGCAAAAGCATAAACGTCGGACTTGGTGGTTTTCTCGGGATGTTTGCCTTCACTCCCTTCGGGGTAGGGTGGGAGCAGTTCAGGAGCACAAAAGATTAATGCGCCGCCAGGTATGAGAGTTGAGGTACTCCATCGTTCATCTGGGGCCAGGCGGCCCAGACCGAAGTCAGCTAAACATGCCGTTCCAGAAGGCGTGACCAGGACGTTGTTCTGAGACTATGATCAGCAAACAGTATGCGAGTACGATAGGGCTAACACACGCTCTTGAGGTCACCGTGTATGAAAGCTGGCTTTCGAGCATGCAGGTATTGCAGCCCTTGGGCAATGTCGAGGACCTGCCAAAGAAGTGTTGGTTATGTCGACTCAACGGGACCCACGACCTCTTACCAGGGACAACTTTTCAACCGCCGGGTTGACATGGAGATATGAGAGCAGATTGCTGTTGACCATCCACGGGGAAAGGAGCCCTAAACGCACGTCCTCATCGATTCGCCAAAAATATACACCATAAAAGGGCAGTATGTTTTCGTGGTGCAGCTGGCTCCAAAGAATGGCTTCTCGACTATAGTTCTTTGTTATACGGAATAAGCAGGAAATTCTGGCTCTGTTGGACGTCGGTCGGACCTACTTTGACTAGCTCCGCAATCGACATGCTTCCAACACTCCCTTTCAGGATCTTGACTGCAACCGAGTGGTTATCCAGACGACCTTTGTACACCAATCCAAAGCTACCCTCGGCACAAGGAAACCCTGGGGGAACCACAGCGCTTTCATGCACCAAATATCGAGGGAATACTGCTGCCGCCTTCGAAAGTCTGACTAGTGCTCGAAGGACGGCATCATGCCCGCCTTCCAGATCCGAATTTCCAAGGAGCTACAACGAGGAATGGTGTTCACTTCTGTCACTTGGAATCTTCGGAATGCCAGAACTACTTACGGCATAGAGTAGGTCCACTAGATTCTGATCCAAGCCTTTGGTTTCGTCCGAATCGTGCAACGACACCAGATTTTCGCGCTTGTCGTCGTCAGTAATGATGGAAAGAACAAGGGCAGCAAGATGTCGTGCGTCGACCTGCATCACACTCTCGAACATGTCTGGCGTAATTTGTTGCCTTCCGCCATGGGAAAGCTTTACTTCAAACTCGGGAAGTAGAAGTCGGCGAAGTTGGGTTTTCACATCGTGGTAACCACCTAGAAGTCGCAGCGAATCCAATTCATTCTGCCAATCTCGCAAGCGCCGGAGATCTGTGTTTGCATCCTCCACTGTGGAACCCATCGCACCTAGAATCCAAGTGCGCTTTAATGCCTATAAGTTGTAACGCTGGCCTGGTAAATGAATGAATGCCCACCGGGAAGAGACATCGCTTGACAGCCTCAATCGTCCCAGGGTCTTGAAGAAGCGGAACGGCATTATACTCCGCAATAATGGAGGCCACGTCGGCGTCATGGTGTTTAAGCCAGGTGCTGGGGTCTTCGTGTAGAAGCTCGATCGATTGGTCATTGTGAGGGCTAAGAAGCCGAACATAAAGGCCATCTAGGCCGTTCAAAGCGATGGCAGTGGCCATGGTAGAGGAATTCGGGAAGGTGAGAGGGCATGAAAGCTGACTGAGTTTGGCAGTCCAGGTGTTATCTGATTCAGTCCAAGGCACCTCGCTTCTCGCGCGTTTTCTGTTCGCCGAATGAAACGACACACTCATAGCGTCATCTTGCAGCGTGGGGTCCGCGTTGCCCACCTGTCACTGTGAAGGGAGCCAGAGGAACGGATGTTCGGGCCAAATGAATTGTTTTGCACCGTCATACCATAACAATCTTCCGTTTGTGTTTATTCACCCTTCATCTCCTATGTCCATAACCTAGAGTTAAATGAGCGCTGCGCATCTGCGAAGAGAACCATCAAGAGTATACACACCTTATCCAGCAAGAGTCAACCTCCAGCGCTTCCAGACCTTTCTCAGAGTCTGGAAAGCCGAAGTCTCTTCTAAAGGTTTGTGCTGATCAACTACCTCGCTCTGAATCTTGGTGGCGCGTCTAGGAGCTTGAAGGAGATCTATAACACCCCAAGCAGCGTCTGTTGTCCTCTCGTGGAAGCGTGAATATCGGATGCCATCAAGCCCGTGATCGTCTGCTAGCATCTTCTGTAGCTCCTGTTCGCGCTTGGTGCCGGTTTGGATGTTATCGAGATCCTCCCAGCCAGTGGAGACAAGAACAACATTGGACAGAAACTCTGCTCCACAGAGTTCGGAAAAGGCTCTGAGAGACACGCGATGACTTCCGGTCATTCGCACCTGGGTGATGTCGTCGAGCTGGAGAATTCCAGACAGCTTCACGTCCTGTTTGTATCTGTTCTCAACGTCAGCTTCGTAGTTCAATCAACGGATAAGACGCCTCACGTTGCAATAAGCCACTCCGATACTCGCTGCAAGATCCTCCTTGGCGACCTTGCCTTGGTATGGTCAAAGCCCGGAGTATCGACCAAAAAGACCCGCTGGTTGGGGTGCTTCGGATGAACACATTGAAGAAGCTGAATGTCTTCTGTGCATGAGGTGACGGTGTGCGTAACTCGTGCAACCTCGTGTCCAACGGCACAGTTAATGAACTGAAAGAGGTAAGTTCAAATTTAGCATTGAGCGCTTGGACTGTGCTTACTGTGCTTTTTCCTGAGCCTGTCTGTCCCATGACGCTGGATTAGGGGTAAGTATGCGCATAGGAGGCATGGATGTCTCCACCTACACTATCACCTTGTCGTTTGCAGTGAGCACCAGATCAGCAAAGTCAGAGGTCACGTCTGCATCGCGAAGCCATCCGATACTGCTGCCTGCAAGTCTGTAAGCAAGTGGACCTGGATAGAAAGGGAACCGCAACGAACATCCACTCGAGATCCTGGAGAACAAAGATGGGGGACTCATGATATAATTGGCATCGAGGTGCTCGTTGCTGGACGAGAAGCCGTGCTTCTTCTCCGAGTCGTGGCTTTCGTTCCTACGAGCACTAAGAGCATCCGGCGCGACAGAAATACGCGTTTTGGGGCGCTCCTTGGTCGTTCTCGTCGGCATGGGTGGTGGCAGTTTGGGACGTGCTTTGGGGCGACGTGACTGGCTCCACCGTCTTGCGAGAGTGCATGCCCTCCCAATAAATAAGGCTGAGCAGCGTAGCCAGATGAGGCTATCTCAGTTCAAGGGCATGCACAAAACGGGGTGCCCCTTCTTCATGAGCCCAAAGGGGTATGTCAGCGCCAGGCAGTGACAACTACCGTAGCTCAGCAGGACGCTGTAACGTCCGTGAGCTTCCGAGAAGGTGTTTAGTCCCATAAAGTCAACTGCTCATGAACAGGTTGACCAGTGGTCTGTCTCACAGAGACCGCTTTCTACGAGAGCATCACCCTGAATATTCATTCCTCTACAGTATCATTAGCCTTCTACGTAGAAGTTCAAAGTTAAGTGACTGACTAACCTTGTCTAGTCTCCGTTGCTGACCATACCACTCGTAATGATGAGTCGATCATTTTAAACCTTGTCTGTGATTTGTGTTAAACACCCTCATGATTAGAGCTACATACAGAAAGAATCGAGAACAATACATCGGCGGAGTAGCTGGCGATATAAGATCCAGCTCAAAGTCAGAAAACGTCGCTTGTCGGCTTTGCCGTGAGAAAGTTTTCCATATCCGGTCATCCGTCGGCAGCCCCTGAGTCGTTTCCGCCAACGCCAGAGGTTGGAAGCGCTCAAGCATCACCCCGGATGCCTGGATTGGAATCAAATCTACAGCTCGCTATCAGTACCTTGAGAGGCTACTGAAAGTCCAATTATGATTGGCGACCTCCTATCTGCTGCTCGGAGCCCTAGACCTGAAGCCGATTACACTCTCGTATGTCCCTTAACTTCGATTTAAGCCGAGCTCGCTTCCTATAGCTGCTTCACTTTCTCTTCAACACCCCGCACAGCACGATGGGGAGCTCAGCTGACAGCCATGGTAAACAGATTCAGCCCTCTGAGTCCGGGGATACTGGTGAAGATGGCGCCAATGTCTTCGAAGAGCATTCAGAAGAGGAAGAGACGCAGCTCGTTCGCAAGCTCGACCGGCGGATCCTGCCTATTGCGTGTCTTCTGTATCTCTTTGCTTGTATGTCGATCCTCACACGGTCTTTGTCGTTTTGCTCATCTTCTACGCGTAGACCTTGACCGGTCAAATCTGGGGAACGCTCGGTTGCAAGGCTTGCCAGAGGACATTCTCGGCGGCGATGCATCTGGCGAGCTGTTTGGCTGGGTAGTGTCCACGTTTTATTTCAGCTATGTCAGTATCGCATTGCGGTTGCGACTCCCGCTTCTCACATATCCAAGTAGATCTTGTTTCAAGTCCCGGCCACCATCGTTGGCAAGCTATACCCACCACGAGTGTGGATGGCTTGTGCAGCTGTAGGATGGGGAGCTGCGTCTGCACTCATGGTGCGTCCGTGAATGTCTACCCTAACGTGGAGTATTCTTACGGCTTCTTACAGGCCACAGCGAAAGGGTTCTCGGGCTTAGTTCTCCTCAGGTTACTCATTGGCGTTTTCGAAGCTGGCTTTGGCCCTTCGCTTCCGCTTTACTTCTGTAGGGCATTCGATTTGGTCACTGAGACTCGCCCTAATCCGCTCGATACAGCCTTCTTCTATACTAAAGCCGAGATGGGGCTCAGGGTATTCGGCTCGATGTCTTGCCATGACACCTTCTGATACATCGCCTAGATGGCTTACTGGTTTGCATTTGCCACCGTAGCAGGAAGCATAGGAGGATTCATCGCTTTCGGGATACAGCGAATCGACACCTCTGTAGCGCACTGGAAGCTCTTGTTCATCGTGGAGGTGCGCATCTCGTGTGGTCTCATGCCTGCCCCAAGCATCTAAAAATGGAATAGGGCCTTCCGCCTATCGTCTTAGGAGTGTTGACCGTATTCCTTCTCCCCAACCGGCCCGAATCCACTTCCTTCTTTAATGAAAGGGAGAGGAAGATTGCTTTAGCGAGGATGAACCGGGCCACTCGGGGCGACGTAGGGGCTACGGTTAACAAAGGTGAGCCAGTCGATTTCAATTCAAAAGGAAGGATACCTAAAGCACAGCCCTTCAGCCCACATCTTCCTTGCTCTGAAAGACTGGAGGGTAAAGTTTATGATATCTTTAACCTCTAAGGTTCACTGATGTTGGCAATTGTCGCGCAGATATATGTGGGAGGCGTGATTTACTTTGGCTTAAACTGTGCTCTGGCGTCGATATCTGCCTTCTTGCCAACGATAATCACCACTTTTGGATATAGTGAGTAGAGCATCGCATTTCATTAATCTGACCGGAGTCTCACTTTGCATCTAGCCAACGCCCTTGCGCAGCTCCTGACCGTTCCACCTTACGCCACGGCGTCGGTGGTCTTGATTGGCTTTTCCTATGCCTCAGATAAACTCCAGATACGGGGCGTCGTTATGTGGATTGCATGTTGTATAAGCGCCGTTGGGTACCTGTGAGTGCCCCTGCTTTGCAAATAGCAAAGGCGTGCAGCTGAACGAAGCGTAGACTTCTTCTCAGTGCAACGAATGTCCATGCCCGATACTTTGCCACATTTTGTATCACGAGTGGCACTTACACGACTATAGGAATCACTATCGCTTGGTGTAAGCGGCTGCTTCTCTTTCGGTGCTTAAGCTAACTTTGTATGGCAGTTGCCCATAACTTGGGATCCGAAACCAAGAAAGCAACGGGGATGCCAATGTTCATGGCGATTGGGCAATGCGGTAGCATCCTTGGATCTCATATCTTTCCAAAGGCTGAAGGCCCAGCTTATACGTGCGTCAATGAGGTTCCCCCCACAACATACGCTTCATTTGACTGATGCCGCAACGAACGTTAACAGTAGAGGCTTTTCTATCTGCTGCAGCCTAGCCTTCCTCGCCGCCCTTTGCTCAATCCTTCTTTCGGTTTGTTATTCCTTTCTTCATTCTTATTCATGTAGCGAAGGTCTGACCAAGCAATCTCATCCAGCTTTCCTATCGACGAGATAACGCCCAGCGAGATCTCATGTACGGTAAAGTGAACCCTCGTGCTCCTGTCGATACTCGCCAGCTGGCAGACAAGGTCTGTGCTTTCCGTATGCTCTTCTGTAGGCCGTTCGCTTACACGCACAACCCCTGCAGGCTCCAGAATTTCGTTATGTTCCATAGAGGTTTTCCATGTTTCTTTCCTCAGGCTGGCAGATACGGACAAGACGTTACGATAATTTTTCATGGGATGTAGAGATAGTCTAAGAAAAGTAATAATACGACTGATTGCCTCGAGTACTTAGCATGCTTTTGGTGAAGCAGTCGAGTTGGCTGGAACGATCACGAAAAAGACAGTGCGAGATGGACACGCTGCTGGTGGGTGGAATAAATATAATCGTAGTGAAGAAAGAGAGAGAGAGAGATTCGTGTTACAACCAAATTACAACTATCGTATATGTAGGTATATAGTACCTTCCATCGAAAGCCAGGAAGAGTCCTTTGAATTACCCAGCATCATCGATGAACTTAGGGAGAGCGTCTAGGCCAAGAGCATCTTTCTGGGATCTTCAATGTACTCCTTGACCCTAACGAGGAAGGTCACTGCCTCCCGACCGTCAAGGAGTCTGTGGTCGTAGGTAAGGGCAACAACCATGATGGGGCGGATGACGATCTGGCCATCGACGACGACGGCTTTGTCCTTGATGGCGTGCATACCTGAAACACAGGAGTTAGTTATGATCACGGAGAAAGGTGAACAGGAAACTACGTACCAAGGACGGCAGATTGAGGAAGGTTAATAATGGGGGTTCCGTACAGCGAGCCAAAGACACCGCCGTTGGAGCTGATGAGGAGTCAGAACACTGTTGCAGTAGAGGAATAAGAACGGAAAGGTAGCTTACATGGTGAAGGTACCACCGGCCATATCTTCGAGGGTGAGCTTTCCATCACGCGCCTACAAACAAACCATCAGTGTCGGGCTGCTGGCTGAGGTAGGATAACATACCTTCTTTCCAAGAGCTGCAATCTCCTTCTCAATCTCGACAAAGTTCATACCTTCCGCATTCCTCACAACAGGGGTGACGAGACCCTTGGGAGTGGCGACAGCGACGCTCAAATCGACATAATCCCTGTACACGATCTCGTCTCCCTCAATGCTAGCATTGGCGGGAGGAATCTCCTTCAAGGCGAGCGAGCACGCCTTGGCAAAGGCAGACATGAATCCAAGCTTGACGTCGTGCACCTTTTGGACTTCGTCCTTGTACTTTTTCCGCATCTCCATGAGAGAGGACATGTCGATTTCGTTAAAGGTGGTGAGCGAAGCAGCGGCGTTCTGGGATTCCTTGAGACGCTCGGCAATGCGGAGACGCATACGCGACATCTTGACCTATTTAGTGCGCACAAGGTAAGTCGAGTGAGGGTAGGCAGGTCAACAGGCACGTACTCTGGTCTCGTTTCTGGATCCAACAGCAGGTTTTGGCGCAGGTGCAGCCTTGTCGTCCTTCTTCTCTTTCTTCTTGTCGTCCTTCTTGTCATCCTTTTTCACTTTATCTTCCTTCTTCTTGTCAGGGGTGCCAGACTGAGGACCCTTGTTGAATTCACCACCAGGAGGGAACTTGGTTTCATGGGAGGGAGAAGGTGCGTCAGGAAGGGACTTGTCAACTTGCTGGTCCTTGGGTTCGCTCTTGTCAGAGGTGTCTTTCTCCGGTGCAGCAGTCTCTTCGCCTTCCTTCGGAGGTGGAGGAGCGGCGCCTAAGTGGGGAGACACGTTGAGGCTGTTTTCATGATTCGAAATATATTCAACTTACTCTCTCCTCCCTCGCCCTCCTCGATCACAAACAAATCCTGTCCAACGGTAACGGTGTCCTCCTCGTTCGCCAAAAGCTTGACAATCTTTCCAGCCTTTGGTGCGTTGACCTGGACGTCGATCTATAAGAAAGAACATAGACGCCGGTTAATATCGGGCTGAGTGGACCCGGTTGTTCCTCCGTACCTTGTCGGTTTCGATGGTGGCAACTTCTTCATCGACAGCAACGCTGTCTCCGACCTGCTTCGACCATGACTTGAGAGTACCCTCGCTGATAGATTCAGCCATTTGAGGGACCTTGACAGTCTCGGCTACAGAACCCCAATGTCGTCATGTTAATAGGGCAGTCCAAGCCATGGCAGGGTCTACGGACCTTGCAAAAGTCTTGAAGAATGGAATTGAGCTCTCAGAGCATGAGTATTAGTAGTGTTCCTATCGAGCTATCAGCCACTGTAAATCAAAGATTTGACTTGACATACCATCCTCGCGAGAATGCGGACCCAGCAATCCTCTGGTGCTGGTAAAGTGCCCGTCCTCTGGCAATAGCAATGATCCGTTTTGACAACATAATATTTTGACTTCTGGGTTTCTGACTGAGATTATTGAAATCAAGGACTCTAGGCCTTGAGTGAAGAGAAGAAAAGGAAAAGGACTCTGGGGGTGGGATGCAGGCGCTAAAAGGTGTCGAGCTCAACGCGATTCGCTCGGTGCCAGCGAAAGTTCCGTCATTGTGCTTGCTGATGTTTGTCTACCGGCTTGGTGCATTCCGATTGGCTGAATGGTTCCGTGTCCGGTTCGTCGAGTTCCGGTAATTGTATTGCCGCTAGAGGCAAGGAAGAAACATTGACTTGACTACCACCATGTCCTTTATTGTACTGAGGGCTCAGCTAGACCAGGCTCAATCTCAGCGGAAAAAACCAGCTTCAAAACCGACCTGGCGCCAGGCGGACGTCCGCATCTTTCCTTCAGCTTGAATTATATTCGAAGAACAAGCACTTACTGCCTCCTGAGACCAAGCGCACTTCTCGTCAGGCCCCTTCATCCTAATCTCATGTCCATAGGCCTCCGACAATCGCAGAAGGTGACATCACACAGTCAGGATACACTGCTCTTTGGAGTTCTTTTGTTGGATACTCACACTTCTTTCCAGTGCTACGCGCCGTTCTTGCCACGCCGGGAGCTTCGGTCTATAGAGCGTCGGCGCCTTCGAAGCTAGGAGCTGTGCTCAGAGGCGCCGTTCAGAGTCTATCAGCGAGCTTCGAGCTAGCATCGCTTCTCCAAGCAGCTCCCCTTCTCTGTCACTGCTCGTTGTGCTAGGACAACTGGCCTTTACAAGGGGCCAATCCAAACTATGCTGCGTGCTAAACCCAGCTTACACTGGGTCAGATAGTGCTCGAGGATTAGGAAGGATTGAAAGCATCAAGTTATTCACCCCTCTTCAGGGAACTCGACCCTCGACTCTCGACTTCCACGGGGTGTTACTTGCCTTATGTCTTACCACATCCCCTCGTTGGTTCTGCTTCTCCCGCCTCCGATCTTACCCCACTGAAACTATATTGGCACCCATCTCTCAACGAGTCGAAATGGGCGCTCAAAACTCAAAATGAAACACCCAGCCCCCGATTGATCCTTCCCTAGAGCTGACCCAGCCGCCACCGCTCGTCTTGGAGAGGCAGCCAACCGGTTTTGGCCTCCATTTTGTCACTGATGCTCTACACAGCTGCTGCGTAGAGTGGGTCAATGAACCCGCATCTTTGCTTCTTCATCATTGATCCTGATGCCCAGCATCTTCTAGCAGCTGTACTGTGAGGATCCCTGTTCAGGATGTCCTAAGCTTCTGCCGCGCAACAAGGATATATCCGCCAACCCACAGCATTGGCGGCCATAGTGGCAATCGAGAGACTATAAAGATCGCCTGGCGCTCGCGCTCGCGCTCTCCACCTTTTACCCAACAACTCAAGCCATGGCTACCATCGAAGGCGTCACAGGCCCCCAGTTTACCCCTTCCTCAAATGGCTATAGCGATTGGTCGTACCAATACGCCACATCCACCTACGCAGTCGACCATGACATGAGTCCTGGACTCATTGTACAGGCTACCAACAAAGAAGACATCAAACTCGTCGTGCAGTATGCCAAGAAGAACCAGAAGGCCATCGCCACTCGGACGGGTGGCCATCAATATAGTGGTGCATCGTCGACTGGGAGAGAGAATATTCTTCTCGACCTTCGTACGACATTCCGTGCGCCCGACGACCTTGCTTTCTTCGAGAACGGCTCCAAGAGCTACGTTCGCGCCAGTGTGAGCCACAACCTTGGCGAGTTCAACGCCTATCTCGGACAACACAAGGTATGTCTCGTTTCTTGGCATTGGTGCGATTGCTAAATATCCCTACTAGGTGTTCGCCCCTCACGGACAATGCGTCGGAGTCCATCTGGGCGGGCACGTTCAAACCGGGGGCTACGGCCAACTGGGGCGTAGCTTTGGCCTTCTTGGCGACCATGTCACATCTCTCGAGATCATCGACCACGAAGGAAAGGAACGCGAAATCACCAAGTCTCAGGATCCAGACCTCTTCTTTTCCTGGCTTGGCGGAAGCCCAGGTAACCTAGGTGTCCTCACCCACTTTACCATCGAAGTCCATCGCGACACAGACCACGAGGGGTCGATGGGCTTTCGAATTTTACACCTCTACAACACTGACAAGCTACGTGAACTTCTCGGCTATCTCACGGAGATGAACGACAACCCAGACTTTCCTCGCAACTACGACTTGTGCGTCAGCGTTCTCAGCGCATCAGGTGATATCCTCGCCTTGATGGGAGGGCTGGACAACGAAATGGAGGAGAGGCACCCTGAAATCTTTGGGGCAGACGAGACCCCTGTCTGGCCTCGCATGATTGTCATCTATGCTTCATGGGTTCGTCTCTCCGAGGAGGACAAGCCCGACATGGCATGGTTCGACAGGTTGGGCACAGGAGCGTGGTTCCATTCCGGCGTCGAGCAAAAACCAATGTCAGAATTGACCTCGCTGTGGATCTTCCGCAGTACTCGCGAGTTTGACTTGCCCTACGTCAAGAAAACCTACGTGACCAAGGCAACAAACCTGTCGACCAATGGATGGTTGGATTGGGTAGTCGGCCGAGTGGATCAGATTGTTCAACCCACTGGTAACGGGCAGTGGCTGTCTGCTCAGTTCCAGAGCTTTGGCGGCAAGAACTCGCAGTTTGCAAGGAATGCTGGAAACGGAACAGCTTACAGCGTACGTATTTTCCCTGGCTGACAAATGGACACTAAATCGAAGGCTGACCATGTTTTTCTGAACAGTGGCGCGACCAAACAATGACCATGATACTGGACAGCTTCCACAGTCCCGACAAGAAGGCTGAAGCAGAGGCATGGTCACGCACAAATGACGAGCAAGCCATTGGGCAGAACGGCCTTTTCAGCAAGGAGGATTTGCGAGTCATTTGGGGCTCATGGGGTTCCTTTGATCTGCATGCAACCCATGACGCGTACTTTGATAAGGAGACATACGAGAGGCTTCAGAGGGCAAGGAGAGTGGCTGACCCTGATGGTATCTTCACCCCCAATACCTTTGCGGTGAAGCGTGCACAGATCATCAAAAGGCGATCAGCGTTTTGGCGTATCTTATCACACTTACTGTGCAACATTGTGTAAACTTTTGTCTATCAAGAGCTTCATCCGAGTGCACGCGATGCAAAATGAGTGTGACCTTGTTTAGCCAGCGTTCAAAATGACTCCGATGGTCTGTGTACCACGGCGTGAGCAGGCAGATATCAGGAGGGTCAGACAGACATGTATCTCACTGTCATGGAGCGAGAAAGGTGCTCCTTTAGGCATCTGGTAGGAGGATGATCGTGGCGGTAGCCACTGGGTGGCAGCGGGCGTCTATTTCGATCATCTTCACTTCCTTTTCCGGAGTGGCTGCAAAACGCGTTTCGACAAGAACAACTGAAACACGGCCTTCAAAGCACAGCAATCTTATGGGGATGGGTTCTAAGAACTCTTCGGTATTGGGCATATTTGTGCTGGAGTTTGATGGGTTCAATGTGGCTACAAGGAGATCCTACTTCAGCCAGGTCGTGTGGCATGGGTCCAGGCAATGAAAAGAACAAAAGCAAGGGGTTTTCAGTCAAATCTTTTATCCGCCTCTGAATCTTGAGTGACCAAAACTATTCTACTCCATTATGATACTTCAACAGCGCCATCCGTCCTTGGCTTGGATGGGAATCAAAGTTGGCCGTTGGCAGACGTCGGTGGCTCTCCTTCATCTCGAGTTATGTTCGTCACGGTATAACAGGACGCTAACTACTCATGTATTGGCCACCAATTTTGACGCCAAGCACCGTACTTCCCGTTGGGCGCCCCTCCACCGTGATTTCATGTGCAATGTGCTTCCGACGATCACAGAGAAAGGGAAAACTCGTGTTGCAAAGTCAGTGGCTTCCATTCGCTTGGGGTGCACAGTCACACTTCTCCGTAGTTTCAGGTGCTATTCTGGCCCAGCCGGGAGCTTCGGTTGGTAGAGCGCCAGCGCCCTTCAAGCTGGGGGCCTCGGTTTTCAGAGCGTCAACGGCTTGCAAGCCGGCAGCCTGGACCAGCACCAGGACTTATGGGCACTACTCCAAGTCTGTGACAATTGCCCCCGATTCTTTGGAGGTTAAATAGACGGGCTCGAGTTGCTGGAAACCATACAAGTTCTTCAACATGCATTTCTCAACCCTCCTCACCATCCCTCTTGCTGCGCAGTTCGCTGCTGCCATCTGCCCTGGCTTCAACTACGGTATCGGGAGCCGTGAGGATCTCGGCAACGGCGTCAGCAGATGGAGGGTCTTTACCACTGACTGTGCTGGTGTGGACGGCCTGACCACTAATCAGAACGCATGTCACCAAGGCATATTCGGCTGCTCTCCTCCCCCGATTATCTTTAACGAGTACACCAACACCTTCACCGGATTAAGGTAAGTTGCAAGAAGACGATGGAAATTCAACGATTCTGACGATACCATCCAGGTACAAGTGCCGAACGGATCCAAACTCTGGATCGTGCGGCGGAAACACTATCTCTGTTTGTGTAAGTTGGCTATTCAAGTCGTAGGGTGGGCATGTACTGAGCCGGTTCTAAATTTTAGTGCCGAAACGACGGAAACTAGATAACTTTGTCTATTCGCCTTTTCCGGCGCTCCTCCTTCCTCTTTCGTCATGTCGCGCCTTTTCATCCAACCGCGCTGGCGGTGTAGCTTGGAGACCCCCCTATTCACAATTGAATTCGACATGTGCACTTATAGCCGTGATATATCTTTTCTATCTTTTCTCAGTTGCTTCTCCCTACTCAGCTCTTGAGATATGCCTATCCATGTACTGAGCGAATGTCACACATGTTTCCGGATTTAGGATTCTTGTCTGTGCGACTTAGCACTAAGAGACCTTGACTGTCGAACGGGGATAAGAAACATTACATCTCCTTATCCAATATCTCACTTCCCTGCCCCAAGAGATAGCTTGTGTCTATATGAGTGCGAAGGGGGGTATCATCTGTGAGCGCTTAAAGCAGGAGCCTGGGAATATCTGACTCAGCATTCCCATCATTTAAAGAGACCGAATCCTCTCCTTGACAGAGAGTGAAGAGCCTTTTGACATTCGTCCATGCTCATATGTTAAAATGCTATGGGTAAGCGTTTCAGTAGCCCACGGGATCTGATGTACTTGCCTTTGCCATCCAATAGGTTCAATTCAGCTCCAACCAACGAGTATCAGAAACTGAGGATGAAGAGAAAAGATGCAGAACTTGATTGCCATTCGCTTTCTGCGTCTCTGTGCTTTCGATGAACGCCTCATTTTTCTCTGCCTGGGCTCGAAGCTGTCCTCTTGTTGGGTTCAGTTGAAGCCAACTACCGCATTTCCCGTTGGCGCCCACTCACCCATCCCGTCGCATGAGGAAAGGCGTCGTCACGAGTGCGAGCGCCTGCTGAAGTCGAGATACCTAAACATCTCATCGCGAGGGCATGCGAGGATTCGGGGCATGCTATGCTAACAAACTGACTTGTTTCGGGCTTTGATCGCCCGGAACCATTCCCTACGTATGTCTGAACGCGACTTCTATCGTACCAAGCCTAACGATACACATGGCTCATCATCCACCGGTGCTCCATATAAAATGAGACTCAAACCTCATGGGCAAGCCATTCGATAACTCCCTCTGTCGTATCTCCCCAGCGCAATGCGGTTCTCTCTCACGTCTTCGCTTCTCCTGCTCCTCGCGGCAGATGCTGCTCAGGCTGGACCAGTTACAGACATCATCGACACCCTCCTCGGACGCTCACTCAAGCCTGATGCCCTCGCCAAAGAGATTAACTCAAAGGGACTCATGGCTAACCTGGCTGAGCTCCAAAGGGTCGCCACCGCCAACGGTGGCAATCGCGCCTTTGGTCTACCCGGCTACCGCGCTAGCGCCGACTTTATCCTGAAGGAAGTCAAGAAGTACAAGAAGACCATTGACGTCCGCGAACAGGAATTCTTGGCCCTCTTCGCGCAGACAGAGGAGATTGCGCTTAACGAAGTGGGCAAGGATCCGTTGTATGTCTTTGGCTTGACGTATAGCCCAAGCACTAGCGACGAGGGTATCACGGCGCCCTTGGCTCTTGGTCCTGCTGGGGCAGCGGGTTGCGACGTCTCAGGGTACGATGGCAAGGACGTCGTAGGAAAGGTTGTCTTGGTGCAGAGGTTCAGGTCAGTGGCATTCTTTGAGGCGGACTCGTTGCTCGAGACTCATATCGGAATGTAATAGGTGCCCTGATGCAACCACCCTCGCAGGGCGCATTCGTCCAGCCGTCAAAGCAGGTGCAGCAGCTGTTATCATCTACAACGACGTCCCCACCAAGCCCACCGCTGGTACCCTCTCTGCACCTGACCCAGTGGGCTACCGCCCCGCTGGCTATATCTCGCAAGCCGACGGCGAGGCCCTCGCAGCTCGTTTATCTGCAGGCGAGTCGATCGACATGTTTTTCAAGCAAAAGCAAGTCATTGAGGACCGCGTATCCTGGAACATCATCGCTGAGACCAAGGGAGGCGACAAGGACGATATCATCGTCATCGGCGCGCATTTGGACAGCGTTCAGGCTGGGCCAGGTATCAATGACGATGGGTCTGGAACGACAGTGGTTTTGGAGGTCCTGGAGGCGGTCAGCAAGTTTGCAGTGAGGGACCTCAAGATCCGCTTCTGCTTCTGGGGTGCAGAGGAGAATGGCAAGCTCGGTAGCAAGCACTACGTCCAGACGATGCCAGCGGCTGAAAAGTCCAAGATTCGCGCATATCTCAACTTCGACATGGTCAGCAAAGGCTTCTATGGCGTCTTTGACGGTGATGGTTCGACATACGGTGTGGCTGGTGCACCGGGCAGTGATGTCATCGAAAGCCTCTTCACCAGGTACTTGGAAGACGTGCAGAAGGTCGTGACCAAGCCTGTAGAATTCACGGGTGGAACCGACTACCTCTATTTCATGGAGGCTGGTATTCCTGTTGGAGGTCTGTTTACTGGTACCGGCGTTGCTGAAGACCCTTGCTACCACCAGGAGTGTGACACCTACGGTTCGTTGGGCTTCCTCTGACCTATTGTCGCATCAACTAATCTTTAGCTCAGAAAACCCCAATCCTGAAACGCTCACTAGCAATGGCAAAGCTGCTGCATATGTTACGGCTCTTTTGGCCAGGGATGGCAAGAAGCTTATTCCCAAGTGGACTCCCGCTGCAACGGGAGCACGCGCTGCCATCCAATGGACCAAGCCAGAGGGTGAAGGACACAGTCACTCGGCAGCGGGTTGTGGGGATGAGCTATAGAAGCGACGTGTACAAAGCTGGAGTAGAAATCGCCATAATGGAATGCAGTTTTGGGAACCTTCTTGGCCAATCAACTAAAGTCAATATGACGGGGATCATTCTTGTTTCACAGACCGACTCATTATCCGCCTTCATCAAGGTTTGGCTTAGGACTAGTCTGTCATATGAAGCCGTGGCATGAAGACAGCCCGCAAAGTCGGCCAGCTACAACTGTATGTGTTTGTTTAAAAGTCGGGTCTTCTTCCAACGACCTTGCGATGGTCGTAGAAGAGCATTAGCAGCCTTTGGCAATATCGAGTTGGGCATATGATACATTCTATTCGTATTACTGCTACACTATACAAGGGCCAGAGACGTGCACGCATCACAGTTCTGTGCTTCCGCCACATCCACCCTCAAAGTGAACGTGCTTATCGCCCTCCACTTTCGTCCACTCGATCTTTGCGATCCTAGCTTCAGCAGTGGCCGGGGGTGTCCACTTGGGAATGAGCTTCTTGCCGTCCTTGGCGAGGACAGCGAGAACGTGAGCAGCAGCCTTGCCATTCTTCTCGAGCTGAGCAGGGTTGGGGTTGTCTGAGAAAAGTTACGAGTCAGACATGTGAGCTGGACGCGAGAAACAACCACAACGTACCGTAGGTATCGCACTCTTGGTGGTAGCAGGGGTCCTCGTTGATACCAGTGCCAGTGAAGAGCCCTCCAACGGGAATGCCACGCTCCATGAAGCTAACATAGTCGGATCCACCAGTGAAACCAGCAGGCACGGTCGTCACCTTCTGCACTCCCTCCAAGTACTTGACGAAGAGATCCTCGATGACATCGCTGCCTGCTGGACCCGTAACGTTGAGAGCTGAACCATCACCATCGAAAACACCATAGAATCCCTTGGACACCATGTCAAAGTTGAGGTAGGCGCGAACGTTGGCAAGCTCGGCAGCTGGGAGGGTCCTGACGTAGTATTTCGATCCAAGCAGTCCATTCTCCTCCGCACCCCAAAAGGCAAAGCGCAGCTTCAAGTCGGGAATAGCGTACTTGCTCACGGCCTTGACAATCTCCAACACGACAGTCGAGCCAGAGCCGTCGTCGTTGATGCCTGGTCCAGCTTGCACACTGTCGAGGTGGCCGCCAATGACGATGACGTTGTTCTTGTCACCACCCTTGGTCTCAGCAATGATATTCCAGGTCTGGCGATCCTCGATGGTCTGCTTTTGCTTGAAGAAGACGTTGATTTCTTCGCCTGCGGAGAGGCGAGTGGCAAGGGCTTGACCATCGGCCTGGGAGATGAACCCGGCAGGACGGTAGCCAACGGGGTCGGGTGCGGAGAGGGTACCAGCGGTAGGTTTGGTAGGGATATCGTTGTAGATGATGACGGCAGCAGCGCCAGCTTTGACAGCAGCGCGAACACGGCCAGCAAGGGTGGTGGAATCGGGGCACCTGGTAACGATGGGTATCAGCACCGAAGCGAATACAATTCAATTGACGGGATACCCACCTGAACCTCTGCACTAGCACGATCTTGTCCGTGACATCCTCAGTGTATCCTGAGGCGTCGCACCCTGGAAGACCAGCGGGTCCAAGGGCCAAAGGAGCAGTGATACCCTCATCACTTGTGCTGGGACTGTAGGTAAGCCCGAACACGTACAACGGGTCCTTTCCGACCTCGTTGAACTGGATCTCCTCCGTCTGCGCAAAGAGTGCTGTAAACTCCTGTTCGCGCACATCAATTGTTCGCTTGAGCTTCTTGACCTCGGCCAGAACATAGTCGGCACTAGCGCGGAAGCCGGGTAGACCGAAAGCACGATTGCCGCCGTTGGCAGTGGCGATCTTTTGGAACTCGGCAAGGTTGCCCATGAGACCTTTGGCGGTGATGTCTTTAGCCAGAGCCTCAGGCTTCAGAGCGCGCCCAAGGAGCGAGTCGATGATGTCGATGACGGTTCCGGCTTGAGCAGCATCGGCGGCGAGGAGGAGGAGAAGTGGGGCTGTGAGAGAGAACCGCATCTTGACTCTGTGTGAGGAGGGGTGAAGACGACGGGGAGAGTCGAATAGCCTTTTGCGTCTCTTCAACTGTGGGTTTTATGGAGCGGGTGTGGATTGGGGGCCATATGGTTTAGCTAGGCTTAGGCCGCGCGTGGAGGTGCTTCGAGGCGATCAACGTCCGGAGACAGAGTATGCGAGCAGCAAAGAAGGCGCCAGAAGGACACCGCAGCACCGCGTTAAGCGGGGTCAATGTTGGGGTATTCCATATTGTGCCACTCGTGATAGCGTTTTTTCCGCATGGTTCATAACGTTGGTGCACGTTATGGGCGCCAGCACGATATGGCAGAGTCTTGGCATAAGTATGGTGCTTCTGAAGCGATTTAGGTGCTTAGAACGAAAAAAGGCGTATTGATCGCTGCATATTCCTTTGCTGACTTCACTCTAAAGCAACTTGAAGTGGGTCAGTCGTAGATGGACTCGACATACTGAGCGCAACTCACCTATCCAACAACCAAGTTGTCACCAGAGTCGCAATCGCGTCAAGGAAGAGTTTGGGTGGCCTCAGAGAAGAAGAGCCTAATCCGACAGTGTCATTCTTGGCTCTCCGAAAATAAATGGGTCTTGAGTAACAAAGTTTCTATTGCTACGCCCACCACGGACCATGAAAATGACCATGGGACTACCCTTCTTGATGGATGAGCAGCACTGGAAACGAAACGAAACGAAACGAAACGAAACGAAAGAGGTGGTCCAACGTTGGGCTTGTTGAACAGGACAAGAAGAGCGCAACCCTGATATGACAGCGTTTGCGCGATTCAAAGTCCGCTCGGAAGCTGCCTCGTTTGGCGCCTCCAGGAGACCCTTGAAAGTATATGCTTGATGTGCGTTTTGGAGACTAATGGGCCTGGTTGGTTGAGGATGAGTATTAAGGCGATTATTCAAAACCGAACCGAGGAACAGATGTGGTGAAAGGTGATCATTTAATTATGCTCCCAGTGTTCCTCTAAGTGTACACGGCGTTCGCTTTTATTACTCAGAGTTCTTCCCCACACGCTCCTTCGGAATGGGCGTGTCTCTCACCCTCAACTTTGGTCCATTGGATTTTTGCGCCAGCTGTTGCTGGAGGGGTCCACTTGGGGATGAGTTTCTTGCCGTCCTTGGCAAGGATGGCCAAAACATGGGCAGCAGCCTTGCCGTTCTTGGTAAGGGTATCAGGGTGGGGGTTGTCTGCAAGGAAGGAGGTCATTAAGGGCAGCGATGAAAGCGGTGGTTGGACTTACCATACGTGTCACACTCTTGGTGATAGCATGGGTCGTCGGCAACACCTGTTCCAGTATGTAAACCACCAACAGGGATACCCTCCTGCATGAAACGCAGATAGTCTGATCCTCCAGTGAAGACAGCAGGTTGCGTCGTAACCTTTTGCACACCCTCCAAGTACTCAACAAAGAGTTTCTCAATCACGTCGCTGCCAGGTGCACCAGCCAAACCGTGGGTCGAGCCATCTCCATCAAAGACACCATAGTACCCTCGTCCAACCATGTCAAAGTTGAGGTAGGCACGGACGTTGGACAGTTGGGCGGGCGTGAGTGACTCAATGTAGGCGATACTTCCCAACTTGCCGTTCTCCTCTGCACCCCAGAAGCAGACACGGATCTTGAGGTCTCTCACCGCAAACTTGCTGACCGCCTTCAGAACCTCCAACACAACCGTCGAGCCAGAGCCATCGTCGTTGATTCCAGGTCCAGCTTGCACACTGTCCAAATGCGCGCCAATGACGATGATGTTGTTCTTGTCACCACCCTTGGTCTCGGCGATGATGTTCCAGCTCTTGCGGTCCTCGACGGTGGCTTTGAGCTTGAAGTAGGCGTTGATGGCTTCGCCAGCACGGAGACGGGTCGCGAGGGCTTCACCGTCGGCTTGGGAGATGAAGCCACTAGGGCGGAACGCGGCTGGATCGTAGGTTCCTAGGCTTCCAGCTGTGGGCTTGGTCACGACATCGTGGTAGATGATGACGGCTGCTGCACCGGCAGCGGTGGCAGCGCGAACGCGACCTGCGAGAGTGGTGGTATCGGGACATCTAAGTCATCGCATCCGTGAGCAGCGTGTAGAAAAGAGGTGGCATGTCACGTACCTGAACCTCTGCACCAATACAACCTTGCCCACTACGTCCTGGTCGGCATATCCTGACGCATCGCATCCAGGAAGACCAACCGGTCCGAGGGCCAAAGGTGCTGTGATACCCCCATCACTTGTACTCGGGCTGTACGTCAAGCCGTAGATGTACAACGGGTCCTTGCCAACCTCCTGGAACACAATCTCCTCCGTCTGCGAAAAGGGAGCCACGAACTCGTGCTCGCGCACGTCGATAGAGTGTTTGAGCTTCTTAACTTCCTTCAGGACGTAGTCGGCACTAGCACGGTATCCTGGCAAGCCAAAAGCACGATTGCCCCCATTAGCAGTGGCGATCTTTTGGAACTCGGCCAAGTTGGCCATGAGGCCTTTGGTGTTGACCTCCTTGGCGAGAGCTTCGGGCTTTAGAGCGCGCCCGAGAAGGGTGTCGATGACATCGGTAACGGGCCCAGCTTTGGCGGCATCCGCTGCGAGTAGCAGGAGGGAGGAGGTGAGGAGGAACCGCATCGCGACTGGATAAGACGGAAGGAGTCGTCGAATGGGGCTCTATACCTACTCGCAGCCTGTGGTTTTATCGGTTTCGAGTGGAGGCGACCCCATGCGGTCCAATTGCCCTTGGTACAATAGAACACGAGTGAAGAACTCGCGTTGGCGCTGTTCTGCAGGGCTTCTGAGCGTTCAAGGTCCGAGGAATGGGTATGCGCTGAGGGGGATGAGTGGCCGGGGAAGTTGTGGTGGTCACGCGTGACATAACTTTCCCGCATGGAAGCTGGGTGAAGCGCGCGTTACGCGAGAAGGTTGGGTGTGGAGGATATGTCTTGGCATCGCGTTCATGCTTCTTCAACATTTCAACAAGCAAGTCAAAAAGGCGCTATCATTGCGGAGTAGGGTGCAATAGATAATGAACCCAATAGCATCCTGTAGTCTGGGTTAATGTCGACCTGCGGAGATAGATGTAGCAAGCCCAGCGCTCACCCAACATACGATAGTCCAAACTCATCATGGAGCAATTCTACAGCGGCCAAGAGGGGCTTTTCTTGGATAGTCAAATGGCTCTGAAGAAGGGCTAATTTCCATACGCTGTCGTCATTGACTGAGCCTATAGCACGACGACATGATAACCCCAAGGCTTCTGCGAACAACGAATGGGTAAGCATTGGTAGGATCGTGGTGGAAGCAGTTGACCCCACCCTAAGAACTCTTGTGATCATGGATGAAACTGAGGTCTAAAGACCTAGATATTCAAATCGCTAGCTAAACACGCCGTCCCCCCAGATATCTTCCTTCTGAAGGAATGGTGGATTGGATAGCCCAGTACCAGCACATGCCCTGAACGCAGGTATGAACCCGTTGCTGAGGGAAGGCCATCATACAGTGCTTCTGGTGAATCCTAAGCTGTGGGAGGGCGTGTCGCTATCGGTGCTGAACGTGTTGATAGGATACTCGAACGGATTTCTGACGAGGAGAGAGGCAAAAAGCAAGCTTGACTTTGGCGGTTGCACCAGTACAGTCCTTGGCCAATTTTAAGCTCCGCTCGGCGATTCCCGGTAGGCCCTTTAGCGCCGTTTGGTTGTTCTCGTCCCGAACCACCTCACCTAGGCAATATTTCATTGTGAATTCATCAGCGTTGTCGATGCCTTTGGGCTGAATTCTTAACTCGGGGCACCTCCTTATCTTTGGGCGAGGATGTACTGTGGCTTCTTTGCTCAACTTGCAGCCTGGGCAGACAAAGAAACCATTGACTTCGAGGAGCCACCATTGCTGATGCCCCTTCCTGTGGATATTCTTGCCCCAGGCGCTCTGGATTGCATCCCTATCTCATGACTTCTGTCGGCCATCTGGCTAAAGTGGCTGACAAGGCATGAATGGAACGATGCTGTCGACCATAAAATCAGCTCCTACCACTCGTGAAGCTGACAATTTGCGATGCCGTCTCTTTTCTTGCTGTGCAGTGTAGTACTAACCTTTGCCTCCTTGTGTCACTCTGCGATTGCAGGGCCAACTCATATCATCCGAGGGTAAGTTTCCTTCCAATAGCTTGCCGCTCCACCCAACTCACGGTTTCCCCAAGACGTTGCACAGAACTTACGCAGGACCTAATCAGAGACTTTGAGAGTCGCTTTCTCGACGATCAGATTCTCCTTGGGCATTCTCTTCCCCTCCTCACACTTGGAAACGCGTCGCATCATCGCCGCCAGCTGCAGCCAACGGCCAAATCGGTCAACGTCTACTTCCATATCATCTCAGCAGACACGAGTCCAGCAAACGGGAATGTTGCGTGAGTCACCTACAGCGTATGATCTAGCGAACGTCGAATCTTACGCCTCTGGTAGTGGTCAGCAAATCATTGATCAGGTCGACGCACTCAATGGAGGGTTCGCGGAGACAGGGATCAACTTCGTTCTTGCGGGGGTGGATAGAACTGTCAACGCAGACTGGTTTGCCAATGCCGGACCCGATACGTGAGCACCCTCCCTCTTCATCGATCATCTCAGAAGCGCTTGACTGAAGAACGGCTTTCTTCCAGTGACCAACAAACTGCCATGAAAACTCAGCTCCGTAGAGGAGGGCGTGCAGACTTAAATATCTACACCGTAGGGTACGCCTTGATCCTATCCTTCACCTACGCCACCCTCATCCATCTCAGGTTCCAGAATACGTTTGCTGGCCTCTTGGGCTATGCCACCTTTCCCCAGTCATACGCAGACGCACCTTCAGATGACGGAATCGTCATCCTCTACTCTTCCCTCCCATCGGGCTCTACCGCAGGGTATAACCAAGGCAAAACGGCTATCCACGAAGCAGGTCACTGGTTCGGTCTCTACCACACTTTCCAAGGAAGCTGCGTACAACCTGGAGACTACGTGGAAGATACGCCGCCCGAAGGGATACCATCCGAGGGTTGCATGGCCGGGAGGGTGACATGTCCTGTTGAAGACGTTGTCGGAGGTCTTGCAGATCCTATTGGTGAGTTGTTACCCTCTTCTACGCTATTGTAAGGTCCATTGACTGATATCGCATCTACGACAGATAACTTCATGGATTACAGCCCTGATACCTGTATGGCAAGGTTCTCCCCTGGACAAGCGCTCAGGGCTCGTGTACAGGCTCAATTCTACAGAGGAATTTACTGATTTCTAATGACACTCATTCTGGCAAGCCGTTTCGCTCGGCCTCCTATTCATTATGCATGCTTCTGCTCTCGTTTGAGGCTCGTTCGGGTGATCAATTAACTGGACTCTCATACTAAGCCTTTGGATCTACCTTTTAGCCTTTCGCTCCATGGCGGGGTGACCTGAGCTTGAACCTTTTGCTTCAAGCGTGACCTTCGGCCTCCTTGCCTCCCCCTATCCTTCCCCTTTTCATTGCTTGTCTTATGACGAGGCTGTTCTGGCCTTCGTCTGATATTCCGATCACTGTCTATTTGCTCTCATTCAAAGCTATTGCATCCTGTCACGCTCGTCACTCCTTCACATCCACATTGGGTGTGTCTTGGTCTCGAGGCCACCACTCCTACAGGTGGTTTGGGAATCCTTTCAACTGGTTCTATTCTCAAGTACTCACTCGTACTAAAAGTTACCAGCCTTCCCTCTTTCATTATCGCTACCGAATGTGGCGTAGGCATCACATCCTCGAATCCTTTCCCTTCCATTCTGGCACGCCTTCGCGCGTCAAACTTCACTGGTCACCTGGGAAGTCCTTTGTGCTACCTTCGATGCGTGTACTCGGTTGTGGCACGTCAGGCAGTTCTCCTTCACGTTTGCGAAGCTGGAAAAGAAGGAGCCATGATCTCCTCCCCGACTGACTGTGGCCGAAGCAATGTGTCGTTGAGAACCAAGCCATTCTTCATTTTGGGCTCCATCTAAAGTCGTGAGAGAACATTCAAGGCCACCGGTGAGAACACCCATTTATGCAAGGTGAAGTGTGGGTCTTCAGCTTCTCCGAGAAATTCTTGAATGTAACTCGCCAGTACCGTGTATAATGGCCCAGTGCTAGACCCAGTCTGGATTAAGCTGGATGCTCCTGGAAGTACAGTGCGAGCCGGATATCGCTATCGGGGAGACGCCCGAATCACTGTACCTCAGAGCCACCCCACTATCGTAGAAGTAGACAAAAGAAGGATATTATGCCACCATCAGAGTGGCTCGGTGATCCCGAGCATCTCATCTCGTAGCGTGTACGATGATGATGTACAGCGTCAGATCCCCTACACCTCGTTTGCATCGTAATCGTCTTGGAAAGGGGATGGTGGATGATTCAATGCCCAGGCCGATCACCAAGCGTTGCTGAAGAGTAGTGCGTCTACCAGCTTCCTGGGCGTATTTGACCTCGATGTGATGTGATTTGCAGAAGCTCGGGCTTAAAGTGTTGACCACTGCATGGCCCGTATCGATTCCAAGGAAGCTGATACTGGTACCTATTGATGGTTGCAACTGAGGGATTTTCGAGGCAACGTGTTGACTGAACCGACGCTTTGCTTTTGGATGCCCTGATACATTGGAGTGGCCTTTGTATTGAGGAGTCTTGAAGCCTCAAGGTCGCATATCCTTGTCAATTGACCTTCTCATGGCGTCGAAGTGTTTTGACCTTTTGCTTGAAGCTAGTAGCTGTCTCGGGTCTGCGGCAAGCTCAAGGCCACCGGCTCAGACTGGGGTCCAGATTATGGAAGACAGGAGCTCCAATGATCTGACCAGACCTTTGCCTCACCAACAACTCATCTCGCCAAAACTGACAAGAAACCAAGGTGATTGGCATGGAGAGGGCTAGTTTGAAACCGCCTCGAGGCCAGACAAGTATTCGACTTCCCTTTGTTAGCCAGTTGTACTTCTGAGGCGTCTGATCACAAATTTGATCCCCTGATCCCCATGTATCCTCGAGGAATATGACTAGGCGCCGAGTTCAAACTCTCTCATTGTCAATGACCCTTGCCAACCAGCTTCCTTTGACGTGTAATTTCTGGGCACCAGGTCGGCATTGTTGCATGTAATTCGGGACCTCTGCGCGAAGCCACGGCTGAAGGAAGAGAAGAATGCTCTCAACCGGCTTAAAGTGATGGTGACGGCATTCGAGCAACACGATTTACAGAAGGGTTGTGTGGCGGACACGAGGTTTGCAACGTGTTTTACCTTGACATGGCTGCTGTGTGGTTGAAAGGTCCTGTGACAGTCTTTTCTTCACTCAACGTTTGACAACTAACGTGATTGTATCGGTCTCATGATATTACCGTGGAACAATGTAAGGTTGGTTATTCCTGGAAGGAGCAACTTGGTCAGAGAAAAGCGTCGCATTTCGGACCGCTGATAACGAGAGAAAACCTCTGGACTGTCAAAAGGGTCGATGCATCCGTCGAGAACGGGCGCTTAGTTCGAGAGGAAGTCTTGGAAATACATGCCTCTAGCCTATCGGAACATACGAAAGCCTGTCAGCAGATGAATGTCCTGTTATTCCACCGCCAGCTTGATGTCAAGTGCCCAGTGGATTGTGTATTGGTCTTTCAATACACTTCGGGGGCCTTTTGCATGACATCGAACCCCTTGGAGGGGAAGCTTCTGCCAGACGAGCAAGGCATTGATTTCGAAGTCATGACAGCGTCAAATGCAAAGTCTGTTTCTTCGCAGGTGTGATCAGAATAGAATCGATCCTCTTCAAGACTAGTTGGCCCAAAGGACACCTCTTTAACGTTTCGCACAGCGGGCGTGAGGAGTGGGGCGATCATGAGACGTCCTGCTTCGGGTAAAAGCCATTCCAAAAACCAATAGTGAAGTAGCTTGGGAGTTTGAGTATGCTGGGAAAGGCACAGAAGCTCCGGAAAAGAGGGTCTATAGATAAACGGAACTCGGCCTTCATATTAAGGGAGCTGCAGAAGGAACATCGGTTCCACGACGAAAGCGGTATGTCAGTGAGCGTCTGAGAGCCAGACCCCAGGGTCCTCAGTCAATCGAGAATGCACCAGGACGATCAGGCCGTGACAGGACGTAGGGTGCGGCATCGGCCTTGCCGATGGTTCTGTGAAGAGATTTTGACATGCAAGCTCGAGTTGTGCATGCCGGAAGCTGTAAGGTCTCTGGCGCGGGAAAATCCAGCGCAGAGAACATGTGTGCCAGGCGTGCAGGGCTTCGAAGGACCACTCCTTCGCTTCACTTGCCATGGCTGATCAGCGTGATGAATCAATGACTCCTGATGCATAATTGAAGAGCTGAAGTAGGATACACGCGACTCCGACGTGGCCCTACCCGTGCTTCGAAACTGGGGACGCGATCGGACGCGATCGCCGGTGAGGAGGAAGAAGAAGAAGATAGTCCACGCTTCGCGGAGTGGAATCGCATACACGGTGCAGGGAAACACTAGAAAGTTACCATGAATGGCTCGGATATGACGCTTGACGATTGAATAGAGCTTCAAGAGTTTGGGGTTGGGGCAGGAACGAAGGGTTGTTCAAGGTTCGACCATGTAGAGAGATACGCGATTAGCGGGTTCGAAGCGGGTCCAGAGCTCGGCGAGACTGTATCTCTTGAATGTCAGTTAGTGTTTGCTCGCATGTTATCTCTGTGCGGTGAGGGCTATGACGATATACCTTGGCCGCCCGAAATCTACCGCTCGTGGTCTAGGTTTCGAAGACCCAAGCTTCCTACTCCAAAGCATCCAGTCATACGACTATGTCTTATCAGCTTGAAGCGCGAGTCGGAGCAAGTAGGGAACTCTCCACGTCCCAACGCGTTCCGCAACACATGAGCGCTTCTTTGGGCCCCTTTTTCCTATGTCGCGCGATAATTGCACAACGCGTCTGATAAATTACCGAGACGTGGTCAACTGACCCTTGCACTTTCCCTCCTTGGTACGACCCTGGCATCATCGCTTGTCATATTTTGACATTCATCAGAAAGAACACTTTGGAAAGATAGAGAGAGAACGCCGAAAGGAGGTAAGAAGGCGTTGAATGCGTCCGCGGTGTGATCTCATTTGTTTGGCGCGTCGCTGATTTCGGAGGACAGGGGCTTTACCCGAGTCGCTCTGGAGGTGTAGGGCAAATGTGATAGGAACGCAAACCCTGAGGGCCAGCACCACGATGCGTTTACCCTGTGACATGGATGCGCCACTTTGATTAACCTGTCTCTTGTGATATCTTGAAGTGGAGAAGGAGGAGTGGTCTGAGGTGAGGTTCTTGACGGGTCAACTTCGTATCTCTAGTGCACCAACGACCTGGCCGCGCCGATCATCCATTTGCGCTAAGAATGGGCCTGTTGAATGAGAGGCTTCTCGCTTGTAGCCGGGGACCAATTTTGCGTATCACACCCTTCTCGTCGTGTCGCTGGAAGCATCGGAATGAACGCGAGAGGTGACGGTCACTCGCTCGACCATCACAATTTCCCATCTGCTTACCAGCAGGGCGTTGGAGCAGGCGTCGAACGGTCAGGGAGCTGGTATGCATCTCGGGATCGAATTCCGGAACGAGGTTCCCTAGATAGACTAGGCCTTCGTGCATGTTCCATGACAGTTCCACTCCTCGTGCATTATGTAGGAGGGTCTTCTGATTGAGGCACTTGTCGTGGAGCACTGGCGGCAAACATTCTCAAAAGGGAACCCAGAGGCCTAATAGGGAGGCCGAGCGGTCATATGACCAAACCCTATGTCAAAAATAAACATACTAAGCGCCTTTCGGATGCGAACATATAGATGATAGTACCCCAGGTTTCGCCGCTCTTGATCCCTGGGACAGCAGCAGACCAAAGTAAGGTGAGACGATGTCCTTTTCTCGACCCACACAAGGCTTGACCTAGGATCAGCGAAATCCCTTCCTGCGCATTCTTCGATGCGTATCACTCAAAGAACATGATAGAACAATGGAGTTGAATTCTTAGTGTGGAGAAGAAGCAGCCTGGGTAACGTTAGTACTTCTGATGCTACTACTGTATAGACTGGGCTTGAAGCTTATCGTCTTTGTCTACTAAGAATAGTTGGTTCGAGTGTATCAGAGAAGGAGTTGAAGTTTCGTCATTCCTTCGCGGTGCTGCGCTGAGAGCGGTTCGATCAGCGCTTTATTGAAGTTTATTCTCCCAGCACCCCAATGCTGTCTCGTGTCTGTGCAATGGGTTGTAGTTCTCAGAGGGCCACCGTGTTTTCACGAGGAAGCAGATACCACCTTGGATCCGTTACTTTGAAGCCACTGCTGTCACGTCGCTACGCGTGGTTAAGCTCTTAAATCCCACCACATACGAAGATCGCTGGGAACGAGTTGAGGAACCGTCCACTGGGCTCCAGGGACCTGGTCGTTCTCGAGCCCTACGGGGACTGTCTGCGAACGACCGAGGCTGGATTCTTTTGGTAGCGTGACGTGCCTTCCATTAGGGCTACCTCTATGTAGTTCTGGAGGCCGTCCTGCCGGCTCGACTACCTTTGATACGAAGCCGGCTGAGGTACGAGCCCGACGGCATGGTATGGCAAGGGCTGTGGTTCAAAAGGCGCCTTTCAACAGCTTGTGAAGAACTACTTGAGGGCTCTTCTATCTAATCGGATATCTGATACAGTGCACTAGTACACTGCTGCCTTAATTAACTGGTAGAAGCTCAAGCGATTTGAGGTGGCGGTACGAACGTTGTCCGACCCACAATCGTGGCGCAACGCGACTGCCAGGTTGTATCGGACCAACATCGTCTCCGTTGCAACGTGCAGTCGTATTCCGCAAACGACAAACGGAACTGCCAACGTAGGAGCACTCCGACAGACAGACAGTTTATGATGTATTTTATCTGTCAATTTGCTGTCGCTTACATGGGCGGCTACTGAGTTATTTCAACACCGCCTCCGGGTCGACTCGTACTCTGGAGGTTGTCGTTCTAGCTTTCTGACCTAGACCATTTATCGAAGAGGCCTACAGTATACTTTTTACTTCAACAGCACTTGCTTCTACAATAGGAAAGTATTGGGAAAGCTATGAAGAAATTCGAAGCGTGAAGATGTCTTGTGTGTGTTTTGATCGCCGCTGTCTTCTTGCTTCTTTGGCTATTTCCTCTCCTGTACTTCAATCCTGTTCCGTTGCCCATCCCTCTTTCTCCCGTTAGATTGTCGGGGTATCTAGTCGGTCTTTCGAGTTCTACACCAATTGCTTACAGTACAATTTTTTGAGAAGTCGACATGCAATTTTAAGCTTTTGAGGGTTCATACATTTGGTTGGGAGAGGCTTCTTTCGGGGCGATCCGATTGTACGACTGCTATTGAGTGTATGCATCGGTTGCGCACGGAGGGTTTTGGGATGTTGAGAGGGAGGTAAGGAGGTCTCAGTGATAGCGTTTAGCTTCGCACAGCTATCGACAATTGAGGCACTAGAATATCCATTACTCTGATTGTACTGGGCACAAGACCAGGTAGAACTTTTGGCCGTTTGTTCTATGGTGTTCCTTGTAAGATTCTAGACAATGACGTTGTTGTAAGGATAAGAAGAATAGGTGGGTAGGCTCCATTAACGATTTATTGAACTCGTTGCCAGTGCGTGTTAGCCACTGGAACCAGGACGACAAGGTAGTACATAACAACAACAGTGACAACAATCACTGTATCGTTGGTGCTTGTTGAAACTTGAGACAGGGACGCTGGTCTCTCATCTTATGTGCTTTTGTGATGTATGTACGTAGTGGTTGTAGAGGGGCAACCGAGGAGATCAATGAAATTTCGAACGTTTCGTATTGATAGTTCTGTGATATCTACCGTTGAAGAAGAAGAAGAACTCGAGTAAGGCGAGACTCGAGTACGGTATATTTTGGGTCTTGGATAAGGATTGGAGAATTCAAGACAAGGTTAAGCTTTTACGAGTGGATTAGGGTGGGGCGAAATGAAGGCACAAGTGGAATTTATCCCTTATCGCTTGGACTATTTGTGGGGTGCCCAGGTCTAGGGAGGCACCACTGACCATTTCAAGCGACGAAAATCCAACCAGACCCACTTGCATTTCGTGATAACTGAGTGGGAGGGCAAAACAGCAAGGCAGTGCAAGGTGGGGAACCATGAGAGCCAAGGGATGTGGGGCGGCGCGCCGGGTGCGCTTCCAGTGCTCTTCGAGTGCTGTACCTACGTGATCCTAACTTAGAGGTTCGGGAGTATAATCTAAAGGGGGAGAACAATGAGTGAGAGAACACAGATAGATGGTTTACCCCATGAGCTGTTTAGGCGCTCAAAGCAATGTCCTTGGGTTATGTTATCAGAGTAAACGGGAGGTCGGGGAGGATCCCGACGCGTGGACCGTTCCATACCAATAGGCTTCGTTCTGCGACGGAACTAGAACCAGAGTGTTATTTTCTCGCTTATTCTAGACTGTTCCGGAGGATGTCTCTCCGCTACGTTCCTTCCGAATAGTGATACTGGATGACTCGATGTTACCTCTGCGCCTCTGGCGCAAAGGCGCGAACACTGACTGCGGATGGATGATCTACATTATCATCGTGCGTCGGCACTCGGACAGCGTACAGTAAGACTGGGCTTATATCCGTGGAATGTTGATATCGTGAATCGCGTATGTCCGCTCTGCATTCCAATGACATTTCGAAATACATGGAGGCAAAGTAGACGCCGTGTGAACTCGGAGGAGAGGGAAGTCGAAGCGTGTTCAAGGCTGGAACCACGGCGGCTCATGCGGAAATAAGCCGGTAGCCGTGCCTCGAGGCGCAGGACGACTAATGAGGGTCACGCCGTTTTCGTGATACTAATTAGGACGAAAGTGGATCTATGAGCGGTGAGAAGGAGAGGCAAAAGTCAAAGGCAGGTAAGAGGGTGTTCTATCAAAGGGTGCGTGGTTCTAACGAGGTTTGGGGCGTCTCCTGACATGAACGGATATTGGATCTTGAGATTCAGTGGAGGGAAGGGGAGTTGCTATGCAAGTGGGGCAAGTCCTGTGACCTGCCTAAAAAGGAAGTTGCAACAACATCTGCAAATCGTCTCTGCCACAATTGAGTGGACTGAATTGGTTCCCACGTTCCGATAATACAAACTGCCATCACAACTGTTTCTGTTTCCCCCAATTGCCGCCTTCCCATCCCTCTCGCCTGCCCCTCTCCTCATCCTCTCCTCCCCTTCTCCCCTCAACAGTCGCCCACCATGATGCTAGTACAGAAACAACCCAACCTCAACCTCACTCCCGTCGTCCACCCGCACCACCGTCGCAACCCCTCAGCCCCGGCCGCTGTCCTGGTCGTCCAGCCTACCAAGATTCCAGGCGTGCTCTCCATCTCAAGGCCTCAGCGCACAACACCACAGAGGCAGATGGTCCCCCAGCAACGACAGCAAGCACCCAGGACAGCGCCCAAGCCCAGGGCACCGGTCCAGCAGAGCCCAGCGCAAAGTTCACCCAAGAAGCCTGCTGACCTGGCCGCATCGACGCCCAACAACCGTGGACGGGCACACAAGCAGCCCAAGGACAAGAAGAGGTACATCGTTGGCAGTTTTCTTTGATTTTTCAGAAATTAAATTTTCATCAAAAAAAGGTTGTCGACGCCCTCCCCTGTACGCAGCCGACATACTCGCCAGCCTTCTCCCCCAGCAGAGGCACAAACCCAATCACTGCAGGCAGAGGAACAGACGACTTCTCATAACCAATTTGATCCCTTTCTCGAATCTTCAACTTCAACTTCTCCAGCTCTCTCGAAGTCTATCCCAGTTCCTTCCAAGGTTGTGAGGCCCCAGCTAACCAAGATGTCTCGCTCTGCACCCAAGCCGTCCAACATGGCCCCTCGTCCTCCTCGTACCTTCAATTTCCCAATCTGTGACGATGATTTGTCCGAGCCTGACTCTGCGGGCGTTCCGACGCCGCCCGCCACTCCCATGCGCAGGAACACCTTCGAGGGCAAGGGTTCCCCCGACGCTGGTGCTGCTAACAAGGTCCGCAGGCACCGCCGAGCTCCCAGCGAAGGCGTCTTTGCCATGTCTTCCGATGACGAGCTCTCGTCCGAGAGCGTGAGCCCCATGCTCTTTGGTCTCTCTCGCCCCAAGAGGCCGCCCGTCACTCCAGCACCCAGCTTCACCCGTATCGGTGGTCTCGCTGCTGCCAAGGAGCTTAACGGCTCCCCTGCCAGCTCTCAGAAGGGCGCAGGCTTCTTTGCCAGCTCCGTCTTCCAAAACTCGCCCAGCCCGGACGAGCTTCCCAACCCCCTCCTTTTCTAAGGGATTTACCCGATTCGAGAGAGATGGCTCTTGAGGTTAGCGGCTTTTTCTTTGCTGGCGTTCCCAGCTTACATTATTTCTATTATTTTCCAGCCTTTTTCGCATTTTTTTCTTGATCTAGATGCATCCTCACTCCCATCGCCGTTGCCGCCGTCACTCTTTTTGCTCACACAAGCGAATCCTCGCCCTCGTTCCCATTGTCAACCCCCCAAATTACACCACCCATCTAATTCGCACTGCAAGTTAGAGCGTCCATCAAGTTCAACTGTATCAATAGCCAACTCACCACCACATTCTATTCCCCCCTTTTTCGCTATCGTTATTCATCTATCGCACTTTCACGACGCCTTTTCTTTCCACCGCATTTTTGGGATTTTGGACGCCACCACCATGCCATACCACTTTTTTGGGTTTTTTACGGGGTTTTCTCTGGGTACCAGGGTCGGGACCCGCCTGACGTCCGTCTATGCTTTCCCATCACTCTCTCTGAAGTGCAGACACTTCTCGAGCACAGCGACCGCATATATTTTAGGTCACCATCCCCCTGTGCTCTCCATTATGCATCCACGACGACGACAATGGCCTCCGACCAACGCTTTATGCATCTATGCCAAGCTTCAGCCATCCTCTCTCTTTCAACAACACGCATCGTTCTGCGATACAATCGTATCGCCACCGGTTTATGGTTATCGTGCTCTCGGACAACTTCAACACTCTTTTCGGCAGGTCGTCATGGCCTGCCATCTTCTGCTCAGGCGCTTTCTTTAGAGCGCACGCATCGCCCCCATTGTGCGCCTTGACATCATCCCCCACCATGCGTGCTGCACATGCCTACCATTTGCCGTAGGCCCTCCATGACAAAACACGGAGCGTTGCCAACACCAACACGCCCTTGGCCGATCGGACCTATTCGGCCCTCCAACCCTTCATCAAATCAATGGCGCATGGTACGCTTTGTATTGTGTATTTTATGTCGATGCGATGGTGCGAGCCGGGCTTTCACATACGCTGGTTTCTCGTGGCTCGCTGGGTTGGGAGTATCGCCCTGGTGTGACGCTTCCTGCTTAGCCTTGCCCCTTTTTTCTTGGCCCACGCTCCATCGTCGCTTATTTATCTCATCTGTTCCCCCTTCCACTCGTGCACGGCTCGACCACCATCACCACACTATTTCGCTCGATGGTGGTCCACCCCCCTCTTCGTTTATCCCCTCGTCGTGCTCGAGTGGATTGGGTTGGACAGATGGTAATGTGTGACACCATCACCCCCCAAGCTATATCTTATTCGCTCGTATCGTTATGATCTTCATGCCTTCATGTTGCGGTTTTTTTATTTCCATGTTCACTACTTATGGTACACTCTTTAG
This sequence comes from Coprinopsis sp. MPI-PUGE-AT-0042, assembly GCA_020736565.1. Classification (NCBI taxonomy): domain Eukaryota; kingdom Fungi; phylum Basidiomycota; class Agaricomycetes; order Agaricales; family Psathyrellaceae; genus Coprinopsis; species Coprinopsis sp. MPI-PUGE-AT-0042. The sequence continues at coordinate 878,160 of JAHBOF010000001.1, read as the reverse complement.
TATTCGAGGCATCCTTACTTATAACCCCTTTTTCTTATGTACCTTTCTATTCCCTTTTCTTTTTCACGGGGTGCCTTGCCTCTTTCTTTTTCATGGGTTCTTCCCGGGTCTGTTTCAATATCAAGTGTACAAGTATATTGTCGTTGCACTTTTCCCTTCCTCGGCTTCTTATCCTTTTTACGGGTTTTCCTTACTCTTCTTGCGGTGGTTTCACCGATTTTATGTCTCCTACTGGTCTCTGCTCCGCCTCTGGATGGTACGTCCTCTCTTCTTCCCCTTCGTCACCTACTAATCCCCTTTACAGGTAATCCATGACGGCAAGCTTGTCACAACCACACATACCCCACACCATTCTTACCCTTCTACTCGTTTCTTCTTCTGCATCCAACACCGCACACATCACGAAGCATTATCATCCATCACATTACGGACTGAACACCCATCATCCGCAATATTTCTCGGTTTTTCCGTTTCTGATAGAATGTACAACTACGGTTTCTAGTCCAGACTGGGTTTTGTCGGTTCTGTTTCTTTTTACTTCTTGCACATCATTTTTTACTTTTTTGGGTTCGTCCGCGAGCCTACTCTCGCCTTTCTGCCTTTCATCGACCCTCCCTCCTCTCCACTCTTCCTTCGATCCGTTTACCCCCACTCCTCAACCTCGCTTTCAACATCCGATGGGTCGCTCGAGAGAGTAGACAAAATAAACAATGGAATTCCAGTTATGTGTACTTGTATCCATACTATCCCCCCTCCTCCCCTCTCTTCCTATTCCTCGTCGTCTTCCATGGTGACTACCACCTCCCCATCCCTCGCTCCGCATCTTCACCCTCGGTCCTTAATCCGTTCTCGTCTCGAACCATATCTACACCCACGCTCCTTGCCTTCCCATTTTCTTTTCACTCTGTATAAAAAGGAGCAGCACGTTTGTGCTGTCTTCGAGATTCTCGTTTACATCTTTTCTTGTTCTGCGTTTCGTGGGCGGCAGTCTTTGCATTGCGTGTCTACTACGTATCGTATCGTAACCTCTTTCTTACTTTTGTATCCCGTGTTGAATAAAATAGTTATCGTTTTAGTAGACTTTCTTCGTTATCCTTTGAGGGCTTTTTGAGTATCCTTTTCCGAGTATATTTCGGAGAGTTTATCTAAAGCGCCTACTTACTTTCTTTGAGTTTCGTTGAGAGAGATTTACCTATGGACTCTTTTTTTTTTAGCTGTTGTTGGAATTGGAATGGACGGACGGACTATCGTATATAGCTAATCCTCCCTCGTCGCTCGTTTTGGTTTGTCTAGCTTAGTTGGAGAATACAATTGGGATTTTTGGTTGAATGCTTCAGTGAATGATGAGTGCTTCCAGTAAGTGAGAGCCTGGGGTAATGATCAGGCAGGGTCCATCCACCTTGACCTCGAGCCTTGAAGCTTGAAGCACGAGGCTTCGAAGGTCCGTGCATCTCAGACGCATTCATTGCTCAAACCGTAATACACAGCCTGTCCAGTGTTCGTCGTGGGAGGACTTGTTCGCTTTCATACATGGTACAGCCCTTCCTCGCCTCACAGAGCCCACAAGGCCTTGTATACCCTGCGCCCTGTCCATTCAGGACCATCTGCAATTCCAGCTTGAGCTCTATCCGTACCCCCCAGTGCAACATCACCATTGGACATGACTACTGTGACCTCGCGAAGGAGACGGGGCCGACCCAGGCCCCTTTACAACCTCAGGCTATGCAGCGCGCGTTATGAGGACGGAACCCTTTGTGATCAAGATAGGAAACCAGGGAATATCGAGAAGCCAGAGCACAGATGCGAGAGGCACAGCAGGGAGTATTATCAGAGTCTTCAGGCGTACAAAGCTGTGAGCAAAGAGGCAATAAGGAAGGAAGGAAGGATTCCAAGTGTAGAGGCTGTCAAAGAAACATCGGACTTGTTTTGGCTCTTGGAAGTGCTGGATCTGTTGGAGAAATACCGCAGCGATTTGAAGAGTGAGTTGACTCTTCGAAACATGCATACTCGGCGGTTTATTTCCCATCGTAAGTGTAGGTCCCTTGGTATCATTTTGGTCAAAAGACTGACAAGAGCTTGTTGATGCTGCCATGTAGCGGATGAAGGACACAGGCTTTGGTGTACAGGGCTTGAAGAAAAGATATATATGATCGACGATCTCCTGGAACAGGCCGAGGAGCGAAGGCGAAAGCTCGTGTGGGCTACAACGTGGTCTGAACGTGAGCAAGTCGAAGCACCACCAAAGGCTCATATCACACCCGACTCCTCCCACCCCGCTTCTGAAGCAAGTGTTCCTACAGAGAGCCGGGTCTCCCTACTTCCCTTCGAGCCATCTACGGTCGAAGTGCCTGGCACCGAGCAGCGGGAGGAAGGCTTGGACAGAGCCGCCGGTGCACAAAGACCAGATCTCTCAAACCATGGCGCATCCAGCGTCCTGCTCACCTTTGCAACCAACCTGGATGATGAAGGGATAGAGACCGTTGAAAGGACCGACAGCAACCTGGACGCAACTGCCGACGCACAAAGACCAAATATCTCAAACCAAGGCGCACTCAACACCCCACCAACCTATGCAACCAACCCGGATGATGAGATTGATATTTTTGTGGTGCCACCAGCACCTGAAACCCTTGAGGTCGTCCCCCCTGCCATCGAGCCGAAGATTCATGCCAACGGCGGCTCGGAAAATCAAGGTATGGAGGGCCCCATCACCCCACAAGTCAGGCAGGAAGGGCTTCCGCCGGACGCACCTGGGGCGCCTGGCTCCAAATCCCTAGTCCGCAGTGCACTAGCAATTATTGGAGTGGCGGCTGTCGCGGTTCTTGTGATAAAATCCAGACCTATGAACTTCAGACGTTAAGCGTATGCAGTACAATCCGCCCATCTAATGGCGTGTTGAATAGCCCAGAGTTTTGCTCGTAGAAAGGAAATAAAATGATTTATCGAATTGGTAGGTTTTCGTAGCCCTCGATGGCTTTTCGAAAGGTTCTTTCTGAGGGTTCCCAGTCGTTGGGATACTTTTGAGTATCGTTCCGAAATCTGAGTTCTCCTCTAAGGTTTAGCGATCACATTACTTCTGTTGATGTGCGATAAGTGGACCGGACTCTGTTTTAGTTGAACAGTTTGCGGCGTTTCTAGTTGGTAAGAGCCTGGGGCAGCTTTGGGTTCGTTCGCGGCCCTACTCTTCTGCCTTCTGCCTTTCGTCGACCCTCCCTCCTCGCCACTCTTCTTCCATCCGTTCACCCCCACTCCTCAACCTCGCTTTCAACATCCAATGGGTCGCTCGAGAGAGTAGACAAAATAAACAATGGAATTCCAGTTACGTGTACTTGTACCCATACTATCCCCCCTCCTCCCCTCTCTACCCTTCGTCATCGTCCTCAATGACTACCTCCCCCCCTTTCCTCGCTTCCTCACCCCCCTCGCTCTTTAATCCGTTATCGCCTCGAATCATAACTACACCCACGCTCCTTGCTTTCTCGTTTCCTTTTTACTCTGCATAAAAAGAAGCAGTACATTTGTGCTGTGTTCGTGACTCTCGTCGACCTTTTTCTTGTTCTGCGTTTTCGTGGGCAGCAGTCTTTGCATTGCGTGTCTACTTACTACGTATCGTACCTTTTTACTACTTTTGTATCCCGTGTTGAATAAAATAGTTATCGTTTTAGTAGACTTTTTCTTCGTCGTTATCCTTTGAGGGCTTTTTGAGTATTCTCTTGAGTTTCTCCAAAGTGCCTCCTTACTTCTTTTTGAGTTTGTTGAGAGAGATTTACCTATGGACTCTTTTTTTTAGCTGTTGTTGGAATCGGAATGGACGGACGGACTATCGTATATAGCTACTCCTCCCTCGTCGCTCGCTATCGCTCTCATTAGTTGGCTTAGTTTAGTGGTGAGAATACAATTGGGATTTTGGTTGAATCCTTGAGTGAACGACAGGATTCACTGGCACGTTGGCAAGAGCTTCGAGTCAGTGAGAGCCTGGAGGGTGACGACCTCCATTTCAAACTCGTGACCCGACGCTCACAGCTTCAAGCTTCTTGAAGGGTCCTTGCGCCTTACGTACTTCTCCTTCTAAGACAACGTAAGAATCCGCACAGCCTGTCCAATGTTCGTCGTGGGAGGGCTTGGACGTTTTCATACAGCCCGTCTTGCATCCATAGCGCTCAGCGCCCAGCGCCCATCTTGAACTCGATACTCGAACCCTCTCCGAGGGACGCGGAACCAAATGCCTAGACATGGTCCCTCCTCAGCCGCTGAACGGAGATCTGGCGCGCGCCGCAATACCAATGTTGAGACTCATAAATATGCGATGGTGCGCTGCTCCGCCTATGGGGAGGACCTCCTCACTCTCTGCGAGGAATTGGTCAAAGGCGGGCGCCAGGGCTCTGGCATGCCCCAGTGCCCTACGCATCAACGACACTACCAGGAGAGTTGCAGGGCGTACTCGGATGCAAAGGACAGGGCTCGGCAGAGGAGAGGAATGATACCCAGCCTGGAGGATATCTATGGCATGACGGATGCCTCTTTCGTTGAAGAGAAGCAACAATGCGTCAAAATGTACCTTGAAGCACTTCGCGAAGAAAGGGAAGGACGAAAACTACATGCCAATCGCTTCTTCAATTCTCAAAGTGAGTGTTTTTTTAAATGCGTTGGAAATACCAGGCTGTACTAATCCTGCATAATGTCAAGTGGACGAGGGGCATATGAAGAGATACGAGAACGTGAAAAGGGAGATTAAGAGGGCTGAGGTCCTTGCCTCTGCTCTTGGTACCCGGAAACGCTTCATCATGCAGTCTCATGTTTATGCACGCAGTCGTGCTACAGCGCAAACCAGACCCCATTACCATGATCTCCCTCTCCCTCGCCAAGCCAATAATGAGCGTCAGCGGTATTACTCTGCAGAGAACCATCCAAGGAACTCGGCCAACGGCTACTCTCAGCATGCACATCCGACGACAACTCCCAGTGCAACAAGAAACCAAAGCTCAGGATATCACACCAGTGTTCCACCCAGGAAAGAGGTCCCGCCGACAGCCTTCCACCGGTCTAGGGAATGGAACTCGGCATATAACCACAGGCCAGAGAACGACAAGGACGATGTCCCAGATGAACCTGGAGCGACTGCCAGTCCACTGTCTGCGACGGCTTGGGGTGTGAGGGCTCTGCTTGGGGTAGCGTTTGTGCTGTGGATGCGAGGCATAAGCCTCAAACAGGCTGCCAAGGCAATTTCACAGAGTATCGCCAACTTGATGTTCGGCCACCCCCCAAGTTCGGCTAGTCGGATTTTTGACCCCTTTCCGCTGTTCTGAAGCTTCGCTATTTAATATTTATTGAAGGAACAGGATAGTCATCGAACAGTTCCAAAACGAAAGGAAGCACCCGTCATAACAGCTGTAGGTAGTATCGCGATTCTGGGCACGACCCTCCAGACGCCCCTTCCACTTCCCTCTAGCGAGGTTCGTCTCGCAGCATTTGCCAAGGGACCAGTCAAAGGTCTAGAGTGTGACCTTGTTTACCAAGAGCTCACAACGAAATTGTCAGTCTGACTACGGGAAGATTTGGAAGGTACAATCACGCGTCCTCCATCTATTGATCCAAACTTGAGACTCAGCGACGCTCCAATGGCTTGAAGCTTTGAGGTCCACGCATCTCAAACCGCATTCTACACTTAGACCTTCGAAGGACGGGCACAGCCCCGCGCAGGGTTAAGACCTTGTTCGCTTTCATATATTTACTGCCCTTCTTGACTTGAGAAGTTTTGCGACTGTCTTGACCATAGTAGTATTTAGTATCCTGTGTTGAATGAAATATTTACGTTAGTAGACTGCTCATTTCGTTGTTTTTGAGAGGGTTTCGAGTGTTCTTTTGAGAGTTTAGTTTGTCTAAAGCGCCTGCTTACTTTTTGGGGCCTCGGTGAGAGATTTACTTAGGGACCCTTTTAGCCGTTGTTGGAATCGGAGTGGACTATAGTATAGCTATCCCCTATTATCAATCGTTCTACTTTGTCTAGTTTACTTGAGAATCCAATTGCGATTTTTGGTTGAATGCATGTTTCAACCATCATGGGACTCAATGAGCTGGTATGGAGTGGGTGAGAACCCGGGTACGATCAGGCATGACCTCGAGACTTGAAGCTTCAAGCACGAGGTCGAAGGTCGGTGCATCTCAGACCGCTTCATTGCCTAAACCTCAATAGAAGGATCCGCACAGCCTATTCAGTGTTTGTCGTGGGAGGGCTTGTTCGCTTTCATACGGCCCTTCTTGGCTTAATAGGGTCCCATGGCCAGGCGCCCACATTGCACCTTGCACCCGACTTTGGTGTGCCCCCTCACTTTCAAGCCTCACCAAATATTCAGATGCCTCGACATAGGCCCTCCTCAACCGCTGAACGGCGATCTGTCGCGCTCAATGCCAACGCAGGGCTTCGCAGATCTGCAATAGTGCCCTGCTCTGCCCTTGAGGAAGACCTGAGCACTGTCTGCGGGGTGCCCATCGTCAACAGGCAAGGCAGGCGAGCGTCGGATTCTGTGCCGATGTGCCCTGCACACCGTGAACAATATAGGCAGAGCTACGGATTGTACACGGACGCAAAGAACAGGGCTCAAAAGATCATCGATGGGTGCTGGATGATCCCCAGTCTGGAAGAAATTGATATGATGACGGATATCTCTTGCATTGAAGAGAGGCAGAAATGGGTCGGATGTTACATCGAGGCCCTTCGCGACGAAAGAAAAGGACGAAAAGTGCATTCGATTCGTTTCTTCAACCATCAAAGTGAGTACTTTGATGCTTTGAGACATCATGCATTCGAGTGTACTGACCACGAGCACTATTAAGTGGACGATGGGCACATGGAGAGGTATGAGAACGTGAAAAGTGAGATTAAGAGGGCCGAAATCCTCCTGTCTTGTCTCGGCGAACGGAAATTGCTCATCGAGCAGTCTCATGTACGCCGTGCGATGGCAAACGCCAGATTCAATCGCCAGGGTATTCCTCTCCCTCAGCAAGGCGAGGACGAGCCTACGCGATATATTGCAGCAAACCCTCCCAGAATCCCGGCCAAAGGCCCCTCTCAGAATGCACCTCCCAGGACGAACCTCAATGCGACAAAAGAACAAAGCTCGGGATATCGCGCAGGCGCATATATGCCGCCTCGCTCTAATCATCCCGAGCAAGAAGCACACGGTTCGCCCGCCGTAGTCTTGCGGAAGAGGACGCCTCTAGCAGCAGGTGTAAATGTGGCGGCACCAGCGCCCTCGAGCAACAGGGTTGACACTACAAAGAGGGATGTCCCTCAACCGCCGATCAAAGGGGTTGCACCACCAGTGCCCCACGCCAGACCGGTCGCTTGTCATTGTTCGATCTGTAACCGCAGCGCAAACGCCCCGACAGCCTTTCGCGACACTGTGGAGAACCCATCATCTAGTCACAGCCCAGAGGATGGTAAGGTCCCTTTTGCAGATGAACCTGAGGCGCCCGGTTTCTTTGGTTGGGGTACAGTGGCCGCCTTTTTGGGGGTAGCCTTTGTACTGTCGGTGCGAGCCGTAAAGTCCAGACTGCTTTGATAGTGTTAGTAAAGTGTTGGACCTACAGTACCTACATTCAAGTCAACACAAGGTGTATCATCAAACCCGTGGGGAAATAAAATAGTTTATCGACTTGGTAGGTTTTTCGTAGCCTTAAAGGTGGCGGAAAGCGCCACTGTTGAGTATCGCTCCGAAACCTGAGTTCCTCTCCAAGGTGGTGAGAGTCTAAGATATGATCACGCGTGTCTCTTGCATATTGTATGCTGTTCTGAGCACGTCGTATTTTGGGCGTACTCGGGCTATTCACTCAGTGGCTTGACAGGGCTCACGAGGTCTTGTATGCTGTGCGCCTGCCCTATTCACCGTTCTCCCAGGACACCCGAGGCTTCTGCTTAGCCTTCATAACTATCCTTTATTATAATATTAGCCTCGGGAAATAGTCATGCCTCGTATTGTAAAGTCTCCTACTAAAAAAGGGAGACGCTCTAAAGCCCGCCAGCATCCCCCTTCCACTCCATGCAGCGCCCGTCGGTCGAGATGGAGAGCAATGGAATCCTGATAAACCTTGGATAAACCAGAGAAAAGACGCAGCGTGCATCAAGAAGAGCACAATGAAGGCTATCGATCGTACAAGCGAGAAGATCAACCTGTTGAAGGAGGGGTTCCAAGGGTGCAAGATATCGAGACATGACGGGATTGTTCTTGGCTGGCAGAGAAGAAGGAATGGCTGGGAAGCTATTGTGGGGCTTTACGGGATGAACTAACTGTTCGAGAGAGGCGCCTTCAATGGGTTTTCTTCGGTAGTGACTGTGAGTTACTATCTTTTCAATCTTTAGCTCAAAGCTTGATGAGAGATCGTTGATGCTGTCGCATAGCGCATGAAAGGCACGCGAAATGGTGTGTGAAGCTTCAACCCAGGATAGATACGGTCAGCGATCGCCTGGAACGGCTCTAGTGGAGGCAAAGTTCGTGTGGTCTGCAAGGCGATCTGAACGCAAGCCCGAAGCGCCTCCAGTGGCAGCTACCACACTCGGCTTTTCTCTAAATTCGCCTTCCGCTTTTGAACAACATGTGGATGGGATCAAATACACCAAAGGAAGGCAGGAGGGTTCGGGTTTCAACAAACCTGGGCTGTTTGGCTCAACGGCAATGGTTTGGGGCGTACTTGCGCTTACTGGAGGAGCTATTCTGGCGATGAAGTACTTTCAGTTTAAACGGGCCTTCGAGGAGGTTTTCAATCACCCCAGAGCCCGAATATAGGTTATTCATTCTATACGCCCTTTTGGATTGAAGTTTGAGTAGCCGTAGATGTGCGCGTAGTAGCAATTCAAATCAATGGATCGCGGTGCCGCCATTGGCCAATGGGGAAGGACAAAGGAAGCCTCCTGCTTGTCCGCAGAGGCTGAGGTGACGGTTATCTTTGGGAGTGGCATCCGAGAAGGGGTTTCGAGGATAAATTTGAATATAGGACACCTATATTTAAGTACCATAGCTGGGCTATGGGGGCGTCTGCATGAAAGTACATAGTTCTCCGAAGCGGACGGATTGTTATGTAAGCGCTCGTGATAGGGACGTCTACATCTGCAAATACGACCAAAGTAAACGACGATGCCTCATTACTACGGGTCAAAAACCCTCTTTGACCACAATCGAGCAGTTCTCATCGTCACTGCATATTCTCCACGAGACCCTGTACCTTGATACGCCCACCAGTGGGTATGAGTTGTTGCAGGACGAATGAATGTTGAAACTCCCAGAGTCCGTTCAAGTCGGTCAGAGCCCGGGGTATGTAAATGATCAGACGCATGCCTTCATCCATACTGACCCCACGCTATTCTTAGCAGGCTCTCCGGAGCTGTGGTCTTCGTGGGAGGGTTCAAGCAGCCTACTTGGCCTGACAGGGGCCACGAGGTCATGCATGCTCAGCGCTCAGCATCCAACTTGAAATTGACTTGCCTGTGCTCGCTGGCTCTCCCGCACTGCTAAATCATGTCTGGATATGCACCCGTGGAACGGAGATGCCTTTCGCTCAACGACAATGCCGTCCGGACTCACGGAAGCCATACGATACATCTCGACAGCCCTTCTGTGGTCCAATGCTCCGCCCGTGAAGAGGACCTAACCACTCCCTGCTGGGAGCTGGCCCAGATTACCGAGCAAGACAAGCAAGCGGATTCTGGGCATAGATGCCCTGCGCATCAAGAGCAGTATAGGCAGAGCTACGGGAGGTATAGAGCAGCAAAGGAGAAGGTGAAGGAGAGGCGCGGAATGATGCCCACTATGGTCGAGATTGCTGGGATGACGGATCCCTTTGTCGTTGTGGAGAAGCAAAAGGGGGTCGAATTGTATCTCGACGCACTTGAAGACGAGAGAGCAGGGCGAAAGTTGCATTCGATTCGATTCTTCAACTCTCAAAGTGAGTCTTTTACTAACTCAATGGACGACGGACTAATCTTGGTCAATATCAAGTGGATGAGGGGCACACAGAACGATACGGGAATGTTGAAAGGGAGATTAGGAGAGCCAAGGAGCTGTTGGTTCACCTCGTTGGCCAGAACCAGAGCTTAGGGTTTCCAATGCGTCGCAATGTTACGGTGCAACACACCACACACTCTCCCCATGCTGCCCCACTCACTCAAGAAGTGGTGGGTGAGAGCTATCCCAGAACCAACGATCCAGTGAACCTGACGAACTGCGGCTCTCGGGATGCACTTTCAACGATAAACCTCAACGCGACGAGGAGGCAAATCCCAGAACATGGTGCAGATCCGTGTTTACCCCCTGACTCTGGCGAACTCGACTATGAAACAAACAGCCCACCCGTCGTTTTTGAGCGAAGAACGCTCCGAGCAGCAGTTGGAAAAGTGGCGCCGCCAGAGCCCACGCACGACCCGATCGTCTTCGAGAAGAGGACCATCCCTCAAGCACCAGTTGACAGCGTACCACCACCAGAGCAACAAAGCACTGCAACAGGTCTTACGAGGAGACTCATCCCCAGAGCACCAGATGGATACGTGACACCACCAGAGCCGCACAGCACCCCGACATTGTTTTCGAAGAGGATTATCCCTCAGGCACCAGCTGGAAACGTGGAGCCACCAACGCCTCAAAACCCGCCGACCGTCTTTTCGAGGAGGACTATTCCTCAGGCACCGGCTGGAAGCGTGACACCGCCAGAGCCGAAGAACAGCCCGATTGCGATAGTCTTTGAGAAGAGGACTATCCCCCAACCACCGGATGAAAGCGTGGCACCGCCAGTGCTTCAGAGCACCCCGACCGTGGTGTCGAAGGGGACCACATCAGATGGGAATGTCAGCGTATTGCCGCCAGAGCTCCCAATCGACCCGATCGTCTTTGAGAGGAGGATACTCCGAGCACCAGAGGAGAGTGTAGCGCCGCCAGCGGTCCCAGCCACCCCGACAGTCCCCTCAAAAAGAACTCTCCTTCAAGTACCAGGTGATAGTCCGGCACCGGCAGAGCCTCAAAGCTCCCCGACAGTCTTTTCGAAGACGGCACCGGATGGAAGCGTAACACCGCCAGAGCCTCAAAGCAACCCGAAAGCGATCGTCTTTGAGAAGAGGACTATTCCTCAACCACCGAATGAAAGTTTGGTAACACCAGGGCTTCAGAGCCCCACGATCGTCGCTACGCAAGGGATCGCCCTTGGAGGACTAGACGGGAATACCAGCATATTGTCGCCAGAGCCCTCGACGGACCCGATCGTCTTTGAGAGGAGGTTACCCCGAGCACCAGATGAGAGTATGGCGCCGCCAGAGGTCCCAGCCACCCCGACAATCCCCTCAAAAAGAACTATCCTTCAAGTACCAGGTGTGAGTCCGGCACCGGCAGAGCCTCAGAGCACCCCGGCAGTCTTTTCGAGGAGGGCACCAGATGGACGCGTAGCACCCCCAGAGCCTCAGAACAACCCGATTACGATCGTCTTTGAGAAGAGGACTATTCCTCAACCACCAGATGAAAGTGTGGCACCACTAGTACTTCAGAGCACCCCGATCGCAGTTTCGAACGGGACCACACCAGATGGGAATACCAGCGTATCGTCGCCAGAGCCCCCGGCCGACCCGATCGTCTTTAAGAAGAGGCTACCCCGAACACCAGAGGACAGTGTGGCGCCGCCAGCGGTCCAAGGCACCTTGACAGTCCCCTCAAAACGAACCATCCCTCACGTACCAGCTGAAATTCTAGCACCAGCAGAGCCTCAGAGCACCCCGATAGTCCTTTCGAAAAAGTCCAACCCTCAACCACCCAACGGAAGTGTGGCGCCACCAGCACTCGAGAGCACCCTCTCTTCATCGGATGGGACCGTGGTGTCGCCAGTGCCCACCAGCAACCTGATCGACTTTGCGAAGAAGGCATCTCGAGCATCAACTGAACATGTGGAGCTGCCGACCCCAACAATCCCTTCGGCGAGGACCGTCCTTCGAACGCCTGATGGAAGCGTGACACCGTCACAGCCTCAGAACAAACCAATAATCTTGGAGAAGGCCCTCCCCCCAGTACCACGCGGAAGTGCAGCAACTCCAGTGGCCCAGAACAACCCAATAGTCTTTGAAAAGGCGATTGTACCTCGAGCACCTGTCGGAAGTGTGGTGACACCAGTGTCCGCAAGCGCGAGCGTAGCCACCTACTCTCATCGCCCCGGGGGAAAGTCGCCCGCAGCCCGCCACTCGACTATGGGGGAGAGAGCAGTAGCTATTCAGAACCCAGAGGATGATCAAAACCCTTCTGCAAAGCTGAAGCCTCTGTCTCGTCTGAAGTGGCTTGGGACAACGGCTCTTGCGGGGGTAGGGTTCGTGCTGTCGATGGGAAACGGGAGGTCCAAATAGGCTAGGACAGAGGTTTAGAGATATTTTAGGGATTTCGATCAAGGACACCTGTATTCATGATTGCGTTGTCGGAGACGCCCTTACTCCGAATTGAAGCAGATCGTTAAGCGCCCACAACAGGGGCGTCTACAAATACGGCCAAAGTGACGACCCGGACCATTACTTGTTCGAGCGTGCTCTACTTGAAGCTCTCATAAATATCGTGGAAGGTCTTTTTTGTCTTCGCTTCTTTTCTTGACACCTTTCACGGGATCTTGCATGCACAGCGCCCGCCTTGGACATTGGTAGCATAGCAGACCTGTCGGCTCGCGACTTCTCTATCACCAGACTCATCCCAGTGCACATCTTCATATGCTATGCCTCGCCGGAGGTCAATCGCAGGCTCGGAGGTGTCTAGGTCTACCCCGCCGGAGAAGAGAAGGAGGTCCAGCACAGTTGGCGCTCAGCTTAATCTTCCCCCTGCTGTCCCTCCCCTTGCCTCTCCTGCCCCATGCAGCGCGCTTATGGAGGACGAAACACCTTGTAATCAACCAGGCACAAATGGAGATCCTAATAAGCCGGAGCGTCGATGCAGGATGCATAACGAGGAATACCAGAACAGCTACCTGAGTTATAAAGCTGCAAGCGACATCGTGCAGTCAATGAAGGCAGACGGAAGAATTCCAAGTGTATTAGACATCAAGGAGACTTTGATCCCTTCGTGGCTTGAGGATAAAGCTGACTGGCTGGAGCGGTATCGCGTCGCTTTGGAGGATGAGCTGACTGGACGAGAAAGCCACACAAGGCGGTTTTTCTCCAATAGCGAACGTAAGTTGCACCCTCACATTATCTGCTCAGACGAGTACTACTGAAGCTCACCTCTATTCTCATATAGCGCATGTAGGACACTTGACTCGCTGTGATAAGCTTCGCGATTGGATAAGCAGGGTTGACCACCTCCTCGAAAGGCTTCACAAACGACAACGCCACATCGCGACGCGACCAGCTGCCGCTTCCGTCACACCCGACTCATCTCCCGAATCCCTTCTCGTTCCCGAAGTTAGCAGTCAACTCAGCCTGGAAGAAATTCGGACTCCCTTGCTTCATCTGGAGGTCTTCCATGTTGGCTGGGCTGGTGTTGAGAGTGGGGAGGACGACGAGGACGACGAAAGCGGCGATATAAACCAAGACGCGTCCGATGTCCTATACAGCCATGCAGTTGACACGGACAATGGGACAGGCGAAGCTGAACGGCGAGGTGATCATGACTTGGTGCAGTCAATCCTATCCTGGAGTCCCGAGCCCGTGAGTCAGATGACATCGGAGGCTCCTCCAAGTGACAATTCGGGAAGCCCAAATGCAGACGAATTCAGACACTTGGAGAGTGGGCAGGAGGACCCCGCAGACGACGAACCTTGGGTGTTTGGCTCAATGGTCATAGTTTTGGGCGTGCTTGCGCTTGCTGGAGGGGCTGTTCTGGTGATGAAGACTTATCAGTTTAAACAGGTCCTCGAACAGGTTTTCGATAACCTAAAGGCACGATCATAGGCCTTTCGTTCTACCTATTCTTCTCGAACGAAATTTGGGTAGCACGGAACCGTAGCAATTATGATCCAATCACCGTACTTCCGTCGGCAATGTGGAATGTCCAAGAGATTTCTTCCATACTACCGGATTGCCGATGTGCTGCGACCTGAGCGTACCGTGCAAGCGCTGCTCGTGCTGGCTCAGCGGTTGGCTGTTTAGGGGATGTATAAAGACAAGTTTGAATCGTCGAGGAAGGCCAGAACAACCAACGGCTTCTCTTTCCCATTTTCACCCAGTCTATCCTTCTCACTTCCGTCTTGGTCCTGATAAACATGGCCCCTTCCAAGATATCCTCTCTGATTCCTCTTCTTGCAGCCTCCCTCTTTTTGAATGCGCCTGGAGCTGCTGCTTTCCCTGCCTATCAATCGTTGGCTGGAGTCGAGGAGCGCGACTTGGGAGATATCCTTGGGGCGCTAATTCCGCGCAGACCGGCGCCTCCTCCAGGACCGATGTCCTTCCTCGGGACAAAGCTCGTCAACGACGCTGCTCACCCATTCATTGCACCCAAGGAGACTGATATGCGTGGACCCTGCCCTGGATTGAATACCCTCGCCAATCCGGAGGGAGTTCCAGCCTATCTTAAGACATGGACCATGTCCAGACTTAAGATTTCTTAATCTTAATCTTTCTCGAAACAATAAAAAAATAATTGTTTACACGGCCACTTCGGCGTCTTTCGTCTCTACTTCAAAGCCATTTAAGATATTCAAATTGAAATTAAGACATTTTCATTATAATAAGACTACTGAATACATAAAATGATGATCTATTTACGAACGTAATAAGTACCAGGCTCGCTGAGCCTTGGGGGAAAGTAGAACTTGAGAGGTTGGGGTTTATGTATCACTCACGAGTGCACAGACCAGTTGGCAGTGTTTGGTCTTACCCAGGTCCAGGGTATATATATACGTGGACTTTTCGACTTGTGAGTTTCTCGACCCCAACTCTTTCCAGGAGTAGTTGACCCTCTGATCTGCCCCCCCTTGGGTAGAGCAAGAGAGTGGAAGGGGGTGGTAGGTATCGACGTAGAGTAGTATTTTTTCCCCAGTTCTTATTTCGATATTAAGTATCTCTTAAGCAATTAAGAAAACGTTAAGACATGTCTTAAAGCACTCATTTAAGACGTCGAAGGATTTGCCATCAAAGTTGAAGGAGCGTTGAAACTCCGCTCGCCGCGCGCTAATTAAGATTAAGAAGTTCTTAAGTCTGGACATGGACCAGATCTTAAGATAGGCTGGAACCTGTTTTATCGCCAACCACGGTGTAAGTCTTATTAAATTTACTGCCCCGACATCCACTGATGTTCCTATAGTACATTCCTAGAAATGGAATCGCATCGCCTGCCCAACTGATCACTGGCGTTCAAGAAGGTATGCATTGAAAGATGAACACTTAAACCACGATTAACGCTCTCGCCGTAGGCTTCAACATGGAGAACATCGTGGCTCGCTTCACTACCTATGTCAATCACATCATAGATGGCAATCTCGTTACCGACTTGATCAGTATTGGTGACAAGACTCTCAAGACTGGCTTGCCGCCTCCTCCACCGGCACTCGTCGCGGGGATGAACAACCATGGAACCTTTGAGGGAGACGCCAGCCTCAGCCGAGGTGACGCCTTCTTCGGTGATAATCATAGCTTCAATCCAGAGCTGTTCGAACAGGTCAGCTTGGCTGATCGTCGCATATGACTCTTGAAACTTACGCTTGAACTTTTCAATAGTTCAAGAACTTCAGCTCGGTGTATGGAAACGGCTACTTTAACCTCACTGTTGCTGCTGAGCTTCGAGCCCACCGCTACCAACAATCCATCGAGACGAACCCTGAATTCAGGTTCATGGGTCTCCGCCACATCACCGCTTTCGCTGAGGCTTCCTTCCCGGCTGTATTCTTCGTCGACGGTTGCAGGACCGAGCCAGGCGAGAAATTCCACCTGGACATGGTCACTGCCGAACGTTTCCTCAAAGAGATGCATATGCCCGAAGACTTCCACAGAGCCGCAGAGCCTATCGAGGGAGAGTCCGGGTTCCTCTTCTCGCTCAAGCCCCTCCAGCCCGGAAGGAATGTCAATGGTGTCAACACGTTCCAGGTCGACGAAAGCCTGGGCAGCTTCACCGACTTTTGCGGTTTCTACACTCAGTTTGCCAATGTCACCGTCAAAGGACTTTACCCCAAGCCCACTGGAATCTTGAAGCGCAACTTGAACATCAACCTTCAATTATTGTACGATAACCTCCCCATTGGTGGCCCCAACCCTTGCACGCAGGTCTTTCCCTACGGGCGAGACTGATCTTCGCCTAAACATAACGTGTATGTCATTCCCTGATTCTTATATTTTGGAATATCCCTTTCAGTAAACTTCATACTCACCGGTTAGTAGGTTTTTTCCTATGTTTCCTTCATTGTACCTTAGTTAGGTCTGAGTATGGGATAATATCTAAAGGTGGCTTCTCTACATCAAAACGGCAAAGTGCGCCACAGGCGATTCGTGCGATTCTCGGATTCTGTGCGGTGCGTTGAACTCCGTTGATGGCTCTTGCCCTCCACCTGAACCCATCCGCCAAATGCCCAGTTCACACGGCCTGGGTTTTGAGGACAGTGGTTAGAGTCTGTGACTTCCTCGCATGTGCAACTTACTGACTATTCAAAAGTCCACTTGGCAAGAATAATGGAGGCAATGCGTGAGAGCCACACCCCATAGGGGTTCAAGGTGGGTGCGACAGTGATGCTGCTGCTGCTTCCCTTCCACAACCATGCCTGGCCCAGGGGCGAAAAACCGCAACAAGAAGACCGGAAAGGGAGGGAAGGGCACCAATAACGCTAAGCAGAGCCTGGCTACCCCTTCTCCTCAGTCTCACCCGGCAGCTTCAGCTTCAGCACCCACAAAGGCGACTATCTCTGGCCCGGGGCCACCATGCTACACACTCTTGGAGGACGAAATGACTCGCTGTGGCGAGGTTGCAACTGTGGGACGACATGACGAGCGTAGATGCAAGATGCACCACTCACAGTATATCACCATGTACAAGAAGTACAAGTCTGCAGGCGAAAAAGTCGACAGCATCAAGAACGCCGGGCATTTTCCTAACTTAACTGAAATCAGGAAGATGAAAGACCGTTCGGAGGTCATTCAGAAGCTCAAATGGCTCGCATCATATGTCGAAGCTATACGCATCGAACGTTATGGGCGAAAGATCCACTCCGGCCGGTTCTTCCTCAAAGGTATGTACATCGCTATAGTATTAAACACCCGCCTGACTCTAAACTTGCGTGCGACCCCAGCTGATGCTGGCCACAAGACTCGTATAAATATCCTCGCAAAAGAGATGGAAAAGGCCAACCAACTTCGAAAAGAACTGGCGAAGCAAGCCCTGGATTTACACGCTGTTGACCATCCTGAAGCAAAATGGACGCATCCCTGGGAGACCAACACGAACATTGCCTCCGAGATGCAAGAAGACTTTGATAAAACAAGAGCAGGTTTCTCTGCTTCAGAGTTCACTACCCGTAGGAGCAAACCTTCTGTATCAGGCGACGGCTCTGTCCCGGGCCAGACGGAGGGTGGTGAGGACACGGATCTGATCGAACTGGCGATCCATGCGTGAGCGTCATGCTGAATCACTCGATGGTCTGGCTGACATGGGCGTCAACAGGGAAAAGCGCACTTTGCTGGAGGCTTTTGCGCCTATGCTCAACCACGACGATCGCTCTGTGCTCTACAAGTTCTGCGGCATCAACGGTGATCACGAAATAAGCAGGTATATGTCTCGTATCTTTCAAGTGGCTATGGCGCAGTATTTGCGACGAGCGGCCTTCTACGACGACACACTATACCACAAGACCCTTGACAAAGTGTCCTTCGATGACCTCTTTCTGAGTCAAGAATTCCAGATTGAGGATGCAATCACTGTGGCCGTACATCTCAAAGGGATGACCGGATTTGGCCTTCCATGGCTCAAAGATTCAGTCGTTGAAGCAGTAGAGATTGTGCGAAGAGGAGATGAGAACATTTCGGCGCAGTTGGGTAACATGGGTAAGCCTGAAGTTCCCATCATCTGACAAGATACGAGATTAAGAATTCCCCGTAGCCAGTCGCATCAATATTCTAGGCGGGTGGATCTATACCCAGAGGTACAGCAAGAAGGTTTCAGACGAAGTCTGGTGGGTTAGTGAGCCATTCTAAGGTTGCAAGCGGCGGTTGAGCAGTACTAATTTTTCAATGCCAACAGTTCCTTTATGCAATTGCCGACATCGAACCAAATACTGAGAATCGAATGGTTAGGCTATGCAACTGCTTCGATGATCTTTCAGCCTTCTTGTCTGTGGCAGCCTTCCGACCTAAGCCAGGTGCCTATCCCCCTGGAAGGTTGGCCTCTTCAGTCCCACGGATGCACCTTTCGATTTCTGGCATCGTCATCGCCGACATGGTATCTCCTCCCCCGATTCTTGATACGGACATCATAGCGACCCCGTTTCGCCCAGCTAGACCCGGGAACACTGTCTGGGGCGAATTGCAAATTCGCTCGCACCTGTTTGGGGCCGTGCGACACGACAATGATCCTTTCACGGAGAAGTTTCTCGCTGAACTGCAAGGGCGGCCAGACCTGTTCCAGCTGGTCATCTGGGACGAGACCCAAGCTGATGCGGTGGTACAGGAGTATGGCTCCGGAGAAGGCGGGAAAGCATTACCTCAGATGCGTGCGCGCAATTTTGAAGCACCTACACGTAGCGGTCCACCATCTGAAGGACGCGGACCATGGAATATGATATTAAGGCCCGCACGAGACATCTTGTTTGCCCCTAGAGGAGACCTCGAAGCAGGAATCTTACCAGGCTACATTACTCTTCTTCGTCAACAAGAAAAAGGGTGGTTCTTCCGATTCAAATCACCCTCCATCCCAGTCCGCTATATCGTAATCTTGGATACGACGCCAAACCGTGACGTTGATGTGCTCAGCCTACATGTTGCTTGGATGGCACTCCGTGCAGGAGGATATGGGGTTGGGGAGTTCACCCAGGAGAAATACTACGCAGCCTCAGACCGGCTGTTTGAAAAGGAAGCAAAGCGGCGCCTTTCGTGGCAGCCAACCTTCTTTGGAGGCTGGTCTGTATCGCAGATGGCTTCCGAGCCTGACGAATCATCTGCCACTCAGGAGGATCAGCAGGGCTTAAAATCTGAGAACTCTGCAAGCAAGACACCGACCCAGTCAGAAGCAACCGCTTCCAAGGACGATACACCGAGGGACTCGTTGAAGGTCCACGAGAGAGATGAACCCGAGCCAACGAGTAGTCCGCCCGAGGATGAACTCGAGTCAACAACGAGTCTGGGCATGCTATTAGCGGGTGCTGCTGAATTGGTGTTGGGTTTTGTGACGGATCTCTGATTCTCCGCAGCTCAACCACTCGAAACTCTGCGAGGTTATGGATAAGGCTTGTTACATTTTGAATAAAATTAGACCATACTGTACTTTACAACAACTTCGATAGTCATTTGACTCCCTTCCCTCGTTCTGCTTTAGGTATCCTCCAAAGACTCCGGACCAATCCCTTTCCTCCGTTAATTTCTTCCGACTCCTCCTTCATGGAGGCGTAGCGTTTGATTGTCAATAAATTATTGAAGATAGACAGGGCGAGGTGAACGAAGATTCAGGGGGCATCGTTATGTCCAGGGGTACTAGCACCTCGAGGGGGATATAGGTGATCCTGGCCTATCGGGGCATGATTGGGAGGGTTTCACTGTGCATCCAAGGCGCTGGAAGAAGCGAACTAACGCTTACACACGTTCAAGTTCTACATCCTGTGCAAGGAAGCGTCGTGCAGAAGGGCAGCTACCACATGTTCTAGCGCATTGCTGGCTCATCAGTGTGTAGTACCCTGAGTCGGCGCAGAGATGTTGGAGGTTCTATGATCAGACTAATATCAGAATGGCTCAATGTGGTGAACTCTTCCGAACGTACCGCACATGTACTAGTGCCTGCAGCGTCGACGCATGTGGATTGGCGGATGTCGAGAGGTGCAGCCGACACCCACGAACCGGGGATGGCGAAGAGAGAAACCAGGAGGACAGCGCTACGCATCGCTTCAACTGCAGAGGTGGATTGAGCTGGAGTTGGACGGTAGCGCTAGAGCGGGATGATGGGAGATCCGGGGGAGAAGGATGCTGAACGCGGGTTTCGCGCTCGCTCTTTAAACACCCCGCGCGTGCAAGCGATAAAATATTTAACCGTTCATGCTGTCACCCACAAGCATGAAGAACGCCCACGCAGATTCATTTGACCTGTCAGTGTTCCAGGCACGCCCTGGGCGCGTACGAGAAGGTCCGCCCGACTCGGGATATGAGCTTGAGATCTCGAGAGCTACTGCCAGTGCTCTCGATGTCAGTTGCGGGCTCTCGTCCTATATACAAATGCGAGCGGTTAACAGAGCTCACCCAAAAAGTCTTTCCTTCAGTTCCTTCCAATCGGAACGCGTCTTGGTGTGGAACGAAAGCGGTGTACCACAGGGAATGAATCTGAGGGCCGAAACCGCTGTTCACCCTTTCCGGCTTGATTAGAGAGGCACATGCCAGGGTCCGAGGACTTTTGAACCTGAACTAAATGAGTTTGCAGTGTTTATGGTGCTTGGTTCCAGTAGGCTTAGACAATGCTTCCGTGAGATTGAAGAGCTCGGTTCAAAGACGAGGAGGGTGTATCATCGGGTCGTATTCCATTTACAAAGCAGTCCCAAGAGAGAAACCGAAGTCCGGTAGGCCTACGACGGGACAGTATTGGGAAAATCTTCAAAGTCTGTGATAAGTATTGGGTGGCTTCAGGTAACCGAGTAATTAGGTGTACCTACTCGGCAGAAGGTTGTGTCGACGTCTGTACATCAACTCGAGCAGTCAGCAAAGACCGCACGTTCTGGGACAGTACTCGGCCAAGAATGCGATCTCGCAAAAGTTCTGAAAGACCTGTTCGGATACAAATCGTGAGGTGAAAGGGATTGCAATGTGGAATAGAAAAACCGCTTACGACACAGTCGGGCCTTAAGTCCACGCAGGCTGTCTGGGTGTCCTTTAGTTTGAAAACGGATATGAAAAGCCAATCGGTGTCTAGCGTACGGTTAGAGATGTTGTAGAAGTACAGCGGCCACACGTTTTGGCACATTGAAGCGACATGGGGCCAGAGTAGGCCGCGTCATTACACAACTGTTTCTTGGCCTGTATAACGAGTATGTTAGGCGGGTAAGTCGTCGAGGGGAAAGAGAAAAACGCACACCACAGGCTGCGGTACCTGCATTGTCAGCGCAAATTGATTGCCGAACTTCGACGATGGGCCTAGCAAAGACAAAGGACGTGGTGAGCAGCGTGATGAACGAGGTAGCTAGGATAATGGAGCGCATGGCTGTAATTGTCTGGGGGATGCGATATTGAATGAGGGGGTTGTAGCGAAGGGTTCAAGATTCAAGATCAACCCTTTTAGGCTCTTAACTCGGACGATCGTACTGATGGAGAGCCCGAACATTTCTGCTGTCACCTAGAAGGAGTGATAACGATAATCCAGCGGATCGATAGTAAGTACAGCATCAGTAAGTTGCTCAATCACTTTACCAATTATAGTATTCGACGCAGAGAGGTGGGGGGGGAGGGTACAGCCAGGAAAAGGATGCCGAACGCTCTTTTGAGTTTGAGCTTAAGCCTTTTGAGAGCTCGAGAGCTGCTGGTGGGGTTCTCAACATTATTTGCAGGCCATCGCTCTACGTGACTCTCACCCAGACGTCGTTCTTTTAGGTCATTCAAGCCAAAACGGAGCGAATATGGCATACCAACGGAAGGAACCCAAAACCGAAATCAGATTGAATTCCGGGCTGAATGCGATTTGCTCATCTCTGCTGCTCATTCTTTCCGTTTTGCTGAGTTAGAACCTGGGCAACTACTCGTCTTCCTCTGGCCTTTGAAGACAAACTGAGTGAATCTCCAGTGTCTTGGGTGCTTGGTTTCTGGTATGTAGGTTTACACGATGCCTCAATGAGGTTGAACAGCTGGATTAAAAAATGAGGAGAGCGTATCGTCGGATCGTATTCCATTTACAAAGTAGTCCTAAAAGAGAAACGGAAGTCCAGTAGGCCCTCGATGGGACAGTGTTGGAGAATCTTCAAAGTCTGTGGCAAGCATGAGATGGTCTCAGGCAACCAAGCAAGTGAGTGAACCTACTGCGAAGGCTATGTCGGCGTTTGTACATCAAGTCGGGCAAAGGCCACACGTCTTGGCACAATACTGGGCCTTTTGGGCGCTGGTGTAGAACGTGCTTGTGCAAAAGCCGTTACTGGCCCAGGTCTGCGTGTATACAAAGATTGAGTGCTCAGATCAAGGGATTACTCTGTGTATTACTATTAGAGAAAGTACGTACGGAACAGCTGCTGCTCGAGTCCTCGCACGTTGTCTGGGGTTCCCTCAGTACAGGACCGAATATAAAGAACGAATCTGTGCTTAGCGTACAGGAGTGCAGCGGCCACATGTTTTGGCGCAATGAGACGTCATGAAGGTAAAGTAGAACGTGTTAACACACAGCTGTATCTGGGCCTGCATAATGAGTATGTTGGGGTTGAGTAAACCATTTCCGATCCAGATGTCGATGGGAAAGAGGGAAACGCACACTACATGTTGCGGTACCCGCAGCGTCAACGCATAATGATATTGATTGCCGAGCTTCGACGACAGGTGCAGCAGAGACAAGGGAATGGGTAAGCAGCGTAATGAGCGAGGTAGCCAGAATGATAGAGCGCATGACTGAGGCTGGCTGGGGGATGCGACGTTCGATGGGAAGGTTGGAGAGAATGTACCAAGACTGTCCCTTTTGTGCACTCAAGTCGTCCTGGCGAAGGGCCGAACATGTCTGCTGTCACCTCGAAGGAGCCATAATGAGAGTTCAGCTGATACAGTTAAGGTTTCCGCGGCAAGGTTCAGAATGAGGAAAGGGGTGTTCGGAGCAGTCACGTCCCCGATATCAGCGAACGAGACGGCGTGGCTTGCGCGAAGCCAAGTTCAATATGCCTCAATATAGTTAGCTTTCAAGAGCTGGAGGCGCCTGTAATGAGGCTTTGCTGTCAACGACGATGTAGGAGTGAAAGCACTCGAAGTCGATGCAAGCTAGGTGCTTCGTAAATGAGACCCGAACAGTGAGCCACAGGCAGCCACATCCCTTCCGTGAGTACAAGAACTACACCCGGGAGAGCAGCAAAGCCCTTTCTGAGTGGAGGCGACCCATCGGCCGAAGGGTGGGTGGTGGTTTCGGTGCAAGCCAGTCACGACGCGACGCGGCTCTTTCCAATGTCATCACCATCACGCAATTCAGGCAGATGTCCTTTCTCTTCTCTCCTCGATCTCTCAATAAAATCAAGAGGATAACCACCCCATCTCGCTTATACTCGTCTACAATGGCAGCACCTCAAAAAGAAATCCTGGTTTCTATCATAGGCGTTGGTCTCGTCGGCTCAGAGCTCATCTCGCAATTGCTCTCCATCCCCTCGCAATCCTCTCCGTTCAAACTTGTCTCGCTCACATCCTCAAAAGCGACATTGCTCGCCTCCCCTTCGTCTCCCATCACCTCTCCATCGACTTGGAAATCTTCATTGGCAGCATCGTCGCAGCCAGCGAACCTCTCTGCCCTCACAGCTCAGCTACTGTCATGGAAAGAGGAGCGAAAAGGAGCGCAGGTCGTGGTGGTAGACAACACCTCCAACGACGGCGTTGCTTCTCGCTATCCTGAATGGCTAGAGCAAGGATTCAGCGTCGCCACGCCCAATAAGAAAGCGTTTTCGGGTGACAGGGAGTTATTTGATAAGATTGTCGAAGCGAGCCGGAAGACGGGAGGGAAGTGGTTGAATGAGAGTACTGTTGGTGCAGGTTTGCCGGTGGTCAATACCTTGAAGGAGATGGTTGCATCAGGGGACAAGGTGTGTGGATTTCCAAGTAGTACCGCGCTCGAGTAAAGGATGCTGATAGGCGTTCTAGATTAAGAAGATTGAAGGTGTCTTTTCAGGCACCATGTCATACATCTTCAACGAATTCTCGACTGGTAAAGCAGACGGACCCAAGTTCTCGGACGTCGTCGCAATTGCAAGAGAGAAAGGATACACAGTGCGTTCCTCCCTACTATGCCTTTCCTCTTCAATAATCTCAAACGACGAATAGGAACCGCATCCAGCAGACGACCTAAACGGTGCTGACGTCTCACGCAAACTGACTATTCTCTCCCGAATCGTCACCTCCTCGTCAGCCACACCTATCAAGCTCCCTACACTTGAATCCTATGCCTCTGTGCAGACGCAATCGTTGATCCCAGCAGCGTTGGAGGGTATCCCAACAGGCGACGAGTTTATCAAGCGGTTGCCCGAGTTTGACGACACGTTTGATAAACTGCGGAAGGACGCAGCGGAGGAGGGAAAAGTGTTAAGGTTTGTTGGCGTCGTGGATGCGGAAGAAGGGGTTGTCAAAGCTGGGCTGGAAAAGTATGTTTTCATGCTCACCCTCCTTCCTCTTTCGTTCCTTCTAACCTGGAATTGCTTTGTAGATACCCAACAACACACCCGTTCGCGACCTCCCTTGGTGGATCGGATAATATCATCATGTTCCACACGGAGCGGTACTCTCCTCGACCTCTGATTGTGCAGGGTGCGGGTGCTGGAGCGGCGGTGACTGCGATGGGTGTGTTGGGTGATTTGTTGAAATTGGCCTGAGTGATGCGGTTGGGAAGCGGCTGTCGGAGGGTGGAAGAAAGAAAAGTGCCATGGACAGGCGGAGCACAAGAAGCAATAAAATGGACGTGTATGTACATTATACAGATAAGTAGAGAGCCAGTTAAGGGGCATGCATTTAGCCCGCATAGCGTGGCCTACAAGTGTGAGCAAGATGAATGAGGGTGAGACTGACGCGACGCGACGTGAAATCCCACGCAACAGGCTTTGTCCTCTTCCATCATGAACCGTTGAAGTTGACGTTCCATAACATGGCTAAGGAAAGCAGCGCGTCCAGCACCACTCCCCATATTCCTCCAACATGCCTGAGATCCATGGATATATGGTACCACATCGCGGCATCTATCGATCCTCCAGATTTGTTGACCCTGAAAATGGTGGGCATTCACGAGACTCTGCACGTACTCTTTGAATGGCCAACGGTTATCACCTAGATTTGCTCTGCACTTTATAGGCTATGCAGTCAGCGGTCTGTGTGGCTTCAAGCTGCGCACACTATGTGTTGCAGTCATGGATTATTCCTTCCCTCCTTTCCTTTCCAAACCATGTCAGTTCAACAGCTTACACGGCTGGCTTTGTCCCCGTTCAACTTCTCTCGCCTTGTGTCCACAGGAGGGGATGAACGTCTTCTGGAAACGCAGACCCGATCCTTCAGCCCTCGTCTGCGTCGATCTGCAAAGCTATCGGAGCTGAGGTGTTTGCACCTGGTTCCTGGTGGCCGATTTCTATTAACCTATCATAATGACGCCGTATGCCTCTGGGATCTTGGATTCGGGCAGGTTCTTCCTAGCCCCTTTCCTATTGCCTCTTTGCGTATTGGGAAGAGTTTTACATGGTACGGGGAGAAGCCACCTTGCCCCACCGAAGATGGGAAGGGTGTCCTGATGCTAGTTCTCTCAGAGTAAGTCTCTGGCTTGGGGAGAATATCCTTACAACTGACATCGACAAGTGATGCCTCTGCAGCTACGCTCGAGGTTTATGAGATTTATCCAAGCTCTTCTGAGCCTGCCTTTCGGTTGACTCAATCTTGGCAAGTTCCAGCGGAGAGCTTTCTAGTGGCGTATTCCTCTCAATATGTTGTGCTGCGTAGCAACGACACGGCCCAAATCTATGCTGTTAGGGACATAAACGCCGATGGCCCACGATGCCAGCTGCAAGATATCTGGATAGATCGCAGCTTTCTGAAGGTGGGGTTTGACCGGGACCCCTGTCCTCACGCTCTGATCTTTCGTATTCATCTCGTTAGATGGCCATTTCAGGGGATTCTGTGATTATATGGGAGGATGACAGCCAGGCGTCTGTGAAAGTGCTCAGCATCCCTCGAACCACCACCCCAATGACAGTCCAATGTGCACCAGATCTCATTATTCCCACCTTCATTCCTGGCGAACCAGTGGGTTTGGTTTACACCTCGGAATGGGCGGGACCTTGGACGAGGAACAGCTTCTTTGCCTTGGGTGCGGACAATTCGCACAACACAACGGAATTGCATCTCTACCAAATGGTCGACCTTGCACCGTTGTCAAACCCCCAACTTCCCTTAGCTCTTCCCGCCAAAGTAGGCAAAGTCTCTATTACAAACTGGGCCTATTTTATTGGAGGACCCGGTCTTCAACCATTGTCTTCTGGTTTTGCTGTGATTGGAATTTCTGAGGGGCAGTTAGTGGTGGCCAAGATGGCCATGTCTCGCCCATCACCTGCATCACAGGACAACCCAGAAGATCTAAACCTACCTGCGCCCTCCATCAAGACATTGACAAACAACACCCTGTATGAAGAGAACGACGTTTTCGAGGAGGTTAGCGCGTGCCTTGCAACAGGGAGACTGGTCACTTCGAATGCGTCAACAGGAGATGGAGGTGGAGGATGGATGATCCGTGTCATCGACTACCTTTCATTAGCTTAGCTTGAATTATCGCGCCGTCTGAAAGAGCTAATTTTTGACCATGGCTATAGCAGCCAAAAATCCATATGACGACGGCCCGAAAGTTCTCTACGCGCCCCCAAGCGCGATGGCTTTTGAATTCGATATTTCACAACACCAGGGCCCAGTTAGGGTGGAGACTCCCGCGACGTGATCACGAAATCCCAGACAAGCCACTGTCAACCACCTTCCAGTCTATCCACGGTCTGGCCGAGAAAACAATATGTGCAACTACGAACCCTCGACTTCTTCAAGTTCGACATGCCTGCGATCCATGGACATATGGCACCACATCGCAGCGTTTATCAATCCTCTAGACTTGTTGACCCTGCTAACGGTGAATATTCACCATACTCCAAACGAATTCCTCTGAAAGGCTGATGTTTATCACCTAGACTTGCTCTGCTCTTCGCAGTCTATGCAGGCACCGATCCGTGTGGCTTCAAGCTGCGCGTACTACGTGTTTCAGCCATGGATTATTTCTACCTTCCTTTCCTCTTGAAACCATGTCGGTTGAAGAGCTTACACGACTGGCTCTGTCCCCGTTCAACTTTTCTCGACTTGTGTCCACAGGGGGCGATGAACGTCTTCCGGAGATTCAAACGCGGACCTTTAGCCCTCGCATGTCCCGATCTGCAGAGCTTTCGGAGCCGAGGTCTTTGCATCTGCTTCCTGGTGGCCGATACCTTTTTACCTATCATGTTGACGCACTATGCCTCTGGGATCTTGGTTATGGGAAGGCTCTTCCAAAACCCTTTCCTATCGCCTCTTTGCGTGTTGGGACGATTTGTAGATGGTACGGGGAGAAGCCACCTTGCCCTACCGAAGATGGACAGGGTGTTCTGGCGATAGTTCTCTCGCAGTACGTCTCCAATGGCCCTGAGAGAAATATTTACAACTAAAATTCACAAGGAATGCCTCCGAAGCTGTTTGGACTCTCGGGATGTATGAGATTCGTCCAGTCTCCAAAGAGCCGGCCTTCCGGTGTACAACATCTTGGCAGGTTCCAGGGGACAGTGTTATATTGGCGTATTCATCTCAATACGTTGTGCTCCGTAGTAGCGACATGGTTCAAGTCTACGCTGTCAGTGACGCGAAGGACGAAGGCCCGCGATGCAGCCTCCAAGATCTTTGGATTGAGGACGGGTTTCTTAAGGTCAGCTTGGACGATCAGTTCCATCATCATACACTGATCTTCTGCTTTTATCTGTAGGTAGCCATCTTGGGAGATTCTGTCCTTCTATGGGAGGAGGAACCTCGGGCGGCCGTGCAAGTGCTCAGCATCCCTCGAGCCTCGTCCTCAGTGACAGCCCAATCTGTAGTCACCGCTCCAGATCTCATCATTCCGACCTCCATTCCCGGCGACTTTATGGGTATGGTTTATACCTCTGAATGGGCTGGACCTTCGACAAGCGACGGTTTATTTGCCTTGGGCTCCTACGTCTCGGGCGATATGACGGAATTGCACTTGTATCAAATGGTCGACCTTGCGCCGTTGTCGAAACCCCTGCTTCCCTCTGCTATACCCGCCAAAGTAGGCAAGGTTTTCATTCCAAACTGGTACAGCTTCATTGGAGGACCCAATCTTCACCCAATGACTTCTGCCTTTGTCGTGATTGGGCTTGCGGGGGGCCAAGTAGAACTGGCTACGTTTCCGATGCCTCAAACACCGCATGAAGAAGCCCCTTCCCCCCACGTCAAGGCCTTGACAAACGACTCCCTGTACGAAGATAACGACCTGGTCGAGGAGGTTACCGCTTGTGTTGCCACAGGGAGACTGGTCACTGCCAATGTGTCAACTTTGAACGGAGACAGAGATTGTGTTATTCGGGTAATAGACTACCTTTCGCTCGCTTAGCTTGGAATATCGCAAATGTTTTAAGCCTCTCAACCTCAGCGTGCAGCGATCAAAAATTTGAGCATATCTGCAGCAATCATCAAAACTAACAAGCAAGCTCAAATCCGCTATGCTGCCCTATTCGCTAGCGATGGCTTGCGAAGATCCCGATATTGCACAAGGGCTCCAGCCGAATCAGTCGCTCAAGGTAAATTCAAAAGTTGTCTTACCAACGAACCTTGTACGCTTTTGATGTCGCTGAAAGTTGGTGAGTGGAGGATGTCTGACCGATGCAATCTGGGTGGTTGGTTGGCCAGGCCTTCAGATGTACAATCAAGTCTGGCTACGGGAGACTAGCCTTCAGGGTTTGATATCCCTGTTGCTGAAAGCTCCAAGGTTAGCTGTTAGATGTGCCACCCTCAATTTGTCCCATAGAGTGGGACTCACGCGACGCGACGTGACGTGACATGCCGTGAAATGTCACACCACAGGCTATCTTCGGCCACCATTGTTCTTGAAAGGTGACCTTTCATAACTGGCCAAAGAAAGCATCATGTCTGTCCATGAAACTTCTAATTCTTCAGCATACCTGCGATCTATGGATATATGGTATCACATCGCGACATTTCTCGATCCTCCGAACTTGCTGGTCCTGCGAGCGGTGAGAGCCACCGATCTACTCACCAGCTCTGCGAGAGCTCACATCGACCGCTCAGAGTTGCTCAATGCTTCTAGCCTTATGTAGGCAGCGCTCTATCTGGCTTCAAGCCGCGCGTACCATGTGTCGCAGCCATGGATTGTTTCTCCCTTCCTTTTCCTTTGAAACCATGTCGGTCGAAGAGCTGACACGTCTGGCTCTATCGCCGTTCGCCTTCTCTCGACTTTTTTCCATGGAATCAAAAGAGCGTCTTCTGGCACTCCAAACACGAAGCTTCAATCCCCGTCTACACGGGTCTCAAGATATCTTGAAACTGAGGTCTTTACACCTGCTTCCTGGAGGTCGATACCTCTTGACGTACCATGAACAACATGTGTGCATGTGGGATCTTGGATATGGTGGGGTCGCTCCAAGGCCTTTTCCCATCGCGGCCTTGCATACCAAGACGATTTTTAGATCGTACGGGGAGAAGCCTCCTTGCCCCACAGTAGATGAAATGGGTGTCCGTTTTGTGGTGCTTTCAGGGTACGTCAAGGCTGACTTGCGGCGAATCGGCCTTGAAATTGACAATACAAAGGGATAGTCCTGCAGCAGCATGGGCACTCGAGATATATGAGATTTATCCAGGCTCGAAAGATCCTGTCTTTCAGTGCATTACCTCCTGGCAGGTTCCAGTTTACAGCGATATTTTGGGGTATACCTCTCGGTATGTCATACTCGATAGTGACAATATGGTCCAAATCTATGCTATCGGCGATGTGAACGCCGATGGTCCGCGATGCAGCCTTCGAGATCTTTGGATAGATGGTGACTATCCTACTAGGGTAGGTTTCGGCTGTCGGTTCCGCCATAACCTACTCACCCTCAGCTTTCAATTTGCTAGGTGGCCATCCTCGGAGATGTTTTCGTTATGTGGTGTGAAGACATTCATGCATCTATGAAGGTGTTGAGCATCCCTCCAATTTCGACCTCAGTCACGACCCCATGTTTACCAAATCTCATTATTCCGACCTCCATTCCGGGCGAACTTATGGGTATGCTTTATACCTCGGAGTGGGCTGGGGCTTCCACGAACAACTCTTTCTTTGCCTTGGGCACAGACGTTTTCAGCCCCACAACGGAATTACACCTCTACCAGATGGTTGACCTTGGACCGTTGGCAAACCCCCGACTCCCCCTCGCTCTTCCCACCAAACTGGGCAAGGTTCCTATTGCAAACTGGTCCAATTTTATTGGTGGACCCAATCTTCAACCACTGGCTTCTGATTTTGCTGTGATTGGAATTTCTGGGGGCCAGTTAACCGTAGCCAAGATCTCGATGTCTTGTCCATTACAAGAAGACTCCAAGGAGCTCCCTGCGCCCTCCATCAAGACTTTGACAGACAGCAACCTGTACAAAGATAACGACATCTTGGAGGAGGTTAGCGCCTGCCTTGCAACAGGGAGACTGGTCACTTCGAATGCTGGAGATGGGGGTACAGACTGGATAATTCGTGTCATTGACTACCTTTCGTTAGCGTAGCTTGAAGTATCGCGCCGTTTTTGAGCCGCCTAGCCTCTGTGTGAAATAGATAAAAATTGGACATAGCTATAGCAGTCACAAATACCAGCGCAGATGTCCCAAGTATTCTCTGCACACCCCCAAGTTTACGCTGTGACGATGGCTTGTGGAAATCTGAAATTTCACAATGGCAACGGCAGCACGGTTATGCGTAGTGGCTCGCGAGGTCCTGGACGTCCAGGAATAACACGTTCATACACGTTTGAACTCATTGAAGGCTGGCGAGCGACACTGCAATACTAAACCTTCGCTGATGGACCAGTTCTGCGACAGGTATTGTACTCAGGGGTGAGACTCTCACGCGACGCGACGTGAAATCCCACACAAAGTGTGCTGTCTTCCACCATCATCTTCCAATACAAGTACAGTGTACAGGTGTCACAAGTTATGTCTCGCTACACGCCCTCTAATCCTCCAAAACCCCTGAAAGCCATGGACGTATGGTATCATATCGCGGCATTCATCGATCTACCAGATTTGCTGGCCCTAAGAACGGCGAGCACCACAGATTTCTCCCAGCTTTAAGGGAGCTCACGCACATCCCTAGACTTGCTCAGCGCTTCTCAGGCTATGCAAACAGCGCTCTATCTGGCTTCAAGCTGCACGCACCATGTGACGTAGCCATGGGCTGTTCCTCCCATCATTCCCCTTCGAAAACATGTCGGTCGAAGAGCTTACGCGACTGGCTCTGTCACCCTTCAATTTCTCTCGTCTCGTGGCCACAAAAAGTGAGGACCCACTTCCAGAAATCCAAATTCGGACGTTTAAGCTTCGTATGCGCCGGTTTGAAGAAATTTCGCCTCTGAGATCGTTGCACCTGCTTCCTGGAGGTCGATATCTCTTTACCTATCACAGCGATGACATATGCCTTTGGGATCTCGGATATGGGCGGTTTCTTCCAAGCCCATTTCCTATTGCCTGTTTGCATATTGAAGGCATTTGTGGCGCCTACGGGAAGGAGCCACCTTGCCCCACTGACGACGGGAACGGTGTGCGGTTGATTGACCTGCTGAAGTGCGTGTATTCTTGTCTAGGAGAT
This sequence comes from Coprinopsis sp. MPI-PUGE-AT-0042, assembly GCA_020736565.1. Classification (NCBI taxonomy): domain Eukaryota; kingdom Fungi; phylum Basidiomycota; class Agaricomycetes; order Agaricales; family Psathyrellaceae; genus Coprinopsis; species Coprinopsis sp. MPI-PUGE-AT-0042. Next base: position 846,472 of record JAHBOF010000001.1, on the reverse strand, counting down.
AGACCCTTAGCTAACATGGACAAGTCATGGCCGCAATACTCGATGGGCGCTAGAGATGTATGACATCTGCCCAGCGTTGGAGCAACCTGTGTTTCAGCGCGTTATATCTTGGAAAGTTCCACCCGACAGCTGCATAGTGGGGCATTCCTCCCAATATGCTGTGGTTCATAATCATGGCACTGTCGAAGTCTATGCCGTCAGCGACGCGGACACCAAAGGTCCGCGATGCACTCTTCAAACCTCTTATCTGGCTATTCCTCAGGTAAGTTTCTCTCCAACTTCAACATCTTGTCTTCATCTTCCGCGTTCATTTTGCCCAGGCAGCCATCTTGGGAGGTATAGTTTTGTTGTGGACGGAATACGACCAGGCCTCCGTAAACGTGTTCAACATTCCTCCAACCTCCTCAGAGACCAGCCAGTGTTCGCCAATCATTGTCGTACCTTGCCTTACTCCTGCCGACATTAGAGGTATAGTTTATACTTCCGAATGGACTGCCCATTCTACCCGCGACGCTTTCTTTGCTTTGGTTGGGGACACTCCCAACGACATGGAACTTTATCTTTACCGGCTGGTCAACCTCGGGGCAATATTGGAGCCCTTGCTCCCTCTTGCGATGCCCGTGAAAATATGCCAGGTCACCCTTGCAGGCTGGTGTGACTTCATTGGAGGTCCCAGTCTTCGGCGACTCTCTTCTGACCTTGCGGTGATTGGGATCGCTGGAGGCGAATTAACGGTCGCCAAAATGACGCATCTAGTGCGTCACATGAAAGGGTCTGCCCCCTTCTTTCAAGGCATTGGCAGACGAAGACTGGTACGAAGCACATGATATCGCCAAAGAAGTGGGTGCATGTTGTGCAACTGGCAGGCTCGTTGTTGGCAGCGTATTACTTCACGCGCACGAGGAGAATAGAGACATCTCAATTCGAGTAGTCGACTATCTTTCGCTGGTGTAGCTATATTGGACTCTCATATACCGCCATTCACATTGGAAATTTTTTGGCATAAGAATTGATACTGCGGCAAAGCTACAACCATCACTGGTACTACGAGCACGCGACCTTAACTGGGCGACAGGTGTCTTTGTGGATCGCCCTTGAACAACTGCCCATCACCGAGAAAGTGGAAGTGGGCGAAACATACTGCTCTCCTCCCTGGTCTCGACGATTTCGACTCCTCGTGTCCTGAGTATCTGCAAAAGCTCTTCGACCTTTCTTTCCAAGTTTGGCTCCACCTCCCCCTTCCCACCCTGGTTGTGGCCTTGAGCCGCTTCCAACGCAAATGCCACCTTCTGCAGGTTTGGTAACCATTCCTGGTTGGAGGCATTGGAGATCCACTCGTCAAGATCGAGGTGCGTGAATTTCGTTGCAGGAGCGCGCAACGAGAAGAACTGGAGTGTCTGGGGAAGGCAGGAGTAAAGGCCTAGGTACGGATCGGTCATCTGGGCTACAGCGTATTCACCCTTTGCCTCTTCCTCAGTGCCATCTCTGGCCTGGACGCGACTATCCAATCCCAAGACAAGCTCCAAGTTCTTGATCGCGCTTTTCTTGAGGAAGCGCCGGATGTACTCGACATCACTCTCGTCGCCTTCTTGGCTGTTAGGACGGATGATGGTCAAGTTCTCCAAGGTCTTGAGAAGTGCGGGGTTGCATGCGACTGTGCACGCCAACGTTCGCAGCGCCTCGTTCTTGCCTATGGTGAGCGATCGGAGAGAGCTGGCGCCACCTTCCGGGTAGAAGTAGCAGCTAAACCAGTTGGGGCAGCTGAGGACGAGAGTCTCAATCCCGGCGTAGCACTCCGGGAACGATGTCTGTCTCCAGTCCAGATGACCTTTGAAGTCGCTCACCCCAAGGGTCCTCTCCCCGTTCCAGTATCCATCCCCGTGATAAGAACCCAGGTAAAGGCTCTTGAGCGGCCAAGGAGGGTTGACGAGCCGTAAGCCGTCGTAAAAGCAGCGCTCGGCCCATGCGCCAGCCTCCATTTCCAGGTGCCACGGCTGGGCACCGGATAGGGCTTTCCACACTTCATCGACAGGCTCTTCAGGCATTTCGTACAGGACGACAGCGTCTACGTTTCCTTGAGCGACCGCTTCACGAATTTGAGAGTAGAATTCGGGGGTGGCATTCTTGTAATGTTTCAAGTTAATCTGTAGTTCGTGCCGTATGAGTGGGCTGCCGGGAGGAATGTGGAGGTTGTTGTGTTGATATGAGCCTGGGGCCTCGCTTTCAGAGGGCGAGGGTGCGAGTAAGACAGTAATGAGGCGTTTGATCATTGTTAGAGTCAGCCTGGATGAGATACGCGTTACTCCTCAGGATGTCAGGGAAGAAGGGTATCAAGATTTGTTGCTGTGTGCTTTCAGCTTCCTGTCATGCATATGTATGTGATCTGCAGCGAAGTAAATGGTACCGTGAGCGCCGGCTCTCGTCTGTGGGCGCCTGGGCGCTCAAGAAGGAGTCGCGCTCCGTTATCAACTTGTCATTTTTTTGTTGCCTTTACACTGTTTCATCAAGAATCATCGGATCCATTTGTGTTCTGTGAGGACCGAGACTTATCTGATTGGTATACAGCCCTCATGCTGTTAAGGCGCTGCATGTACTATTGAATTGCTTTCCTTCCCTGGATGTGATATCCATCAATTGCCTCCGCCAGCGGTTGCGGTTCTTACCTTCGGCATGCAGTTTCAAACTGTCGCCCAAGACGCACACACGCACGGGCATTTCGAGCGCCGGAATCTCGTGGTATAAGAGCTCTCAATGTCTGTCTGTGTATCTTCAGAAGCGGCTGGTACGATTCTCACCTTGAAACTGTTGAGCGGTTCACAAAGTCAAATCCATCGCCACATACCCACTCCCTCTCGAGCCCTACAAAGAAGTGGTCATGCATCTCACACCAATCCTCGTCTCCGTGGCATTTCTGTTCCCTTCGGCTCTTCTGGCTGCTCCTGTTGGTTACGAAGCTGTAGTAAGTTTGGTCGACTTCTTCAACATCATGCTCGACGCTAACAACCTCAATTATGCATCAGGGGATAAGCAAGCGCGCTCCAGCCGACTTGGACGCATGGAGTGATGAAATCTTTGCTCGTATGGCCATCCAGGCTACCATCAACGTCCGACCCGACTCTGTTGGCGATTTTGCAACCATGGCTGCTGGGACTGCCAACGCCAATGTCAGGGCAAGCTATACCGAAGGGGCTGCTCTCGCCACAACCCTCTTGAAACGAGCGGACGCTACCATGAACTTTGGGAAAAGCAAGATTGATGTCCTCTTGCAGTCAACTTACCACCAAAACCTTGCACATGACCCACATCACCATTACACCTTTGCCTTCCACCATTCTTCGTGTGGTGGGCAGTGTAGGGGACACGCTTATAGGCCTACAGGGGGTAGGATATACAATGCTGCGCATGCGATGGTTATTGATATAGCGCCCGGGGCGTAGCTTAGCGGGCATTTTTGTATTATGCTATGCTTCAGGTTCTATTGCCTTGCTTCAGCGTTTCAATCTTCGTTCAGTAACGAAAGAGAGTTGATTCACCGTCAAAGCTATATTGCCTGTTATGGTCGTCAAACATTGGTTTTTGGCGGCATGGCACCGGCATACGCCTTCAAGCCGCTGAATAGCATGTGTTAGTGCGGCGGGGGTAAGGAAGAGGGACGAGGACGGTGCTCACACTCTACGTAATAGAGATCCGCCCTATCCAACGACACCCATCGGAAACAACGCCCTGCCGTCCTGCTTGAGATCTTCCTTGCCAATATGAGTAAGCACTGGACTTCCGTGAATCCAAAACAGGCCCAGCGAAAGGCCGCCACACTTCAACAGCCCTAAGTCGAACGACTCAAATTCTAGTACCCGGAAGCGGCTTGGCTAAATAGATCTGCCCCATATAACTCTCTAATTAGCACTGGAGCTGACGATGGGCGACTACAGTTCTACGTGCACCTTTCCGAGCTCACAGGTGTCCGAACTTAGGTAGTCGGAACACATCTTGCGCCTACATTGCGCCGTGAGCGTCGGTTTATACTCTGAGCTATGCCCTTAGGAAGCAGTCACGCGATTCCGCAATCGACTAGTTCTCCAAGACTGGCCAAGAACTCCGGAACGAATTTCTCGTGCTCTTGGAGGACCTAGGCCTGTCGGGTTACCATCCAACTGTGACACCGCTCAGGTTTTTGCGTGTCTTCAGGGATTTTTCTTTTACTCCGATGTGATACCAATCGACCTCTGCAAGCCGTGCGTTGTTTGACAGCTTGGTGCATGTTTCTGCTAAGACTGGCCTTACGGAACGACGCCGGCCGCTTCACGCACCGACTGTCTGTATAAAAGGACTCGGATATTGTCTGGACAACCTCAGAAACGTCTGGCACGATCTCTCACCTCGACACCGTTGAACGGTTCATAACATTGACTAAAAGCCCACTCCTTCATACGCATATATTCCCATTCTTCAACATGCGAGTCACCTCCATCATCGTCTCCATTGCTTTGCTGCTTCCGTCGGCTGTTCTAACCGCACCTATTGACTATGAAGCTGCAGTGAGTCCATTAAGTTTGGTATCTGTTCTCCCTCTAACATCGGCTTTTTCATTTGCCAGGACATGTACGAGCGCTTCCCGGCCGCTGACTTGGACTCGTCGGGTGAAGAGATCTTTGCCCGTGCAATCCAAGCTACCATCAACGTCCGGCCGGACCCTGGCAAAGACTTTGCCAATATTCTCACTGGTAGAGCCTCCGTCGCCATGAAGGCAAGCTACGCCGAGGCCGCCGCCCTAACCACGCTTCTCCTAAAGCGAGCGGACGCGACTCTCAGGTTTGGGAAGGGCAAGATCGACGTGCAAATCCAGTCAACATATCACGAGAACCTCGCACATGACCCGCATAGACACTATACATTCGCATTTTTCCATCCTTCGTGTGGCGGGCAGTGTAGGGGACACGCATATAGGCCTTCGGGAGGAAGGATATACAATGCTGCGCATAACATGGTCGTAAATATCGATGAGGGGCGTTAGGTTTAATTTTTGGTACTTGTAGTTGCGGTATAATTTCGAAGGTCTTAGCTTGCTACAGTGTATCGAGTTGCTCCCCTGGGTGCAATTTTACGTTCAACACTACAAGAATCCGGCTACATCCGAGTCGGAATGTAACTTGGGGCATCTAAGTCGGGTTTCAACAAGCTAGCGGATTACCGGCTCCATCAGTTGTGCGCTCTATGGAAGAGCGAAAATATAAGGCTCAGAACGATGCTCGCCACGAGAAATGGGCAGCTATTAGTCGCGTTCAAAGCTCAGCTGCCAAAACGGCACCTGGCACTTTTGGCACTTTTGATGGTTCCCGCGCGAGCGAATTCAAACTCCGCGTGCCGTGGAATCATTGTCCTGCTCATCGCCAAGAGGTACCTTACTATATGTATGCCATAGAACCATGGAAATCACTCTGAGAAGAAGAGAATCGATGGTATTCATTGAAACATAAATTTCTATGACATTTTTATCCATTCACAACACTTGAGGAGGCCTCCGATGCGCCAACTTTAGGGCCTCCGTTGACCTGCTCATAATGATAGCCATTCTAGGACCAAGAGACCGGAAAACTGCCATACATAATGCAAACCCGTACTACAGTGTAGCTACATGCTTATCTGGTGTAGAAAAGCGAAGGGAACAAGGAGAACAGCAGGCAACTGGATGCGACGATGATTCCACGGCACGCGGAGTTTGAACTCGCTCGCGCGGGAACCATCAAAAGTGCCAAAAGTGCCAGGTGCCGTTTTGGCAGCTGAGCTTTGAACGCGACTATTCCCAAAGGAATCGCAGGAGGGGCAAACAAAGGCGGCCCGAACGACACACGCTTCTGCCGGCCTAAAAAGGACCTAGCTTTCTCGAATCGAGTCAACAGCTCAGCTTCTGTTTCCTACAGGAAATGTTTTAACACTGAAGTCAAGACCGCCTCACCCGAAGGACTCATCCAAGGCAAATCTGTCTCAAGTGATCACTTCGCCCTCTGATTCGATGGCGAAAGAAGTTGGGGTGTTGTGTAGCAGGCTGAACTGCTGAGCAGCGACGAAAATACATCCTAATACGCAGGCACTCACATCTCCGGTAGAATAAATCAACACTCCTTCAAGCAAATAAAAGGAGCATTCTCATTGTCGCTACTGTATCCCCTGCGATATTTTCAATCGGGCCAACCAGCTCGATGATGGTCTCTACCTTTTCTGCACTTGCATCTGCTCTAACGTCGCTTGCTGTTGCAAGGGCTGCCTCCTCACTGCTCCCCCGGGCTGCCAGTAGTTCGATCACAGATCAATGCACCAATTTCAGACTGCATCAAGACTGGCTCGTCGGGGACTGTCTCACTGGCGACGGTACCACCAGAATCACTAGTGGTACTTACCTGAACAACAAGGTAAGAAAGACAGCCGGGATTAACATTATTTTGACGTAAATGATCTCTAATCGACGGTTTCCCCTCGTGCTCGCTGTAATGACTACGCACTGTCCAGTTGACCAATGACGACGGTGTCCTGAAGTGGTTTGTGGACGGGAAATTTGGTCTATCTTGCACAGACTGCCAAATCATCGATGGTGGCTTCAACTGCCAGTGCAGGCGCGCGTGGCCCAACAGAGATCAAGTCATAGATGCAACTATCGATCTGGGTACGCCATTCTCAGCTTTTGCTACAACGAGCTACCTGCTTACATTTTACTGGTTGTATCAAGGCAAGTACATTGGCGTGTACTCTGGCCACATCCTCTCCAATTTCACAGGTCCCCCTGAACTAGAAGTGCCCAGTACGCCCTCCCAATACGAGCTCCCCACAGACTTCCGGTACCGCCTCGGTGGCAACGCCACTTGCGTTATACCCCAGGGCGAGCCTGATTGGTGCCACGGCGTCGCACCCGCATGCGTTAGCAAGCCAGATTTCTTGGATGCCCCGATTGAGCATTCAGCCCCCCTTTTCCGATGCTACAACCCGTTTATATATTTCGACTTTCACTTTCAGTTTAGCGAGATCAAGATTGTGGGTGAAGGCGCTTGGGAGATGACTGCGTATTCGGATGAGGGTTGTACGAAGAAGATTGGGGTTATCTCGCCTGAGGAGAAGGGGGTGTGCAAGTCGTTTGGAGAGGAGAAGGTTAGGGGCATTATTACGAGGCCGCTTTTCAATGGCGCCCCGAGGTGAATTCGATACTGGAGGGAGGTGCAGAGGAATTGGCCGCAAACCCTTCTCTTTGGAGATAATGAATATGTCGATGTTATACGGAAATACATGGAAGTCGTGAGCCACGGATAAATAAGGGCTTCGTAAGAGACTCTCAATGCGTCCCCGAAGCTTCGATACATTGTGTGGCAGTTTGTTCCTCTCATGATCACTTCTCCAAGTAATATCGCAGGCGCCAGATGTATGGATCCTTCGTTGTTGGAGGAGAGTTCATGGGAACCTAAACAAAACTTGACGCGGATGAAGGAAAGAAAGGGATGAAAACACTCTCAGTCCAATGTACGCTCTCGTGAAGCAGAAAAGACTCGCCATAATCCTTCCAGAGGCTAGAGACACCGACTGCCGGCTGCTTCGGAAACCGTCATTCGGCACGAATGGGTTGATAGCCACTATCCGGTTCCTCTTCTCTGGCACCCCTTGAAGTTGACAAGGATCATCGAAGCCAAATTGCCTTTCCTTCGATTGTCGATCGATGTCGTGGCCCGTCCCTTTCGGGCGCTTAATCAAGTAATTCAACTAAGCGCCCGAAAGTGAGTGTACACGACGTTCGATTCTGTGCGGTTGTGGCGTTTCGGAGGGGGAAAGGTTGAGTGAATTTGAGAGTTGGACCAAGGTTGTCAGTGGTAAGCAGGAACTCGGCCCGATGGAGTGGGAAGATACCTGTAGAGAGTAGGGTGAATCCTCAGGCTTCATGCTATCATTCGAAAGACAGGGAGCCTCGACCAGCCGCTCTACGTTATAAATTTCGCGTTTCCATCATACTGGCAGGTTTTAGTATCCTAAAGAGAGGAGGCAGGAAGCGATCGCTCGTTAACCGAGCTAACTGTACGTTCAAGACTCCAAGAGAAGTGGTTCTTCATCTTTATTTGACGAGCTGGGTGACGTCGCAAATACTCTGAGTAGCGCGATCGAGTAAGCACTGAGACGGAGGAAGAGCTCAAGGGGAAAGCCGGGGGCAGTAGAGCCTGGTCAGCGATGACGTTGGCTCTTTCTAAAAATAAAGATCGTCGTCGAATTTCGTCGAAATGTCGGAGGGGTTGGGGAAGCAGAGTGCTCTACTGCTGAGGCTTTCAAAGGTATTGAGAGTTATCTTCATGCAAATATCAAAGCACAGTGTGCGGACTTTGGAAAAAGGAACAAGGTAGATGTCGCGATTCACTCAAGCTCATGCATTCCATCGAATGATTGATTTCGATGGCCATCAGTGGGTATTGTGAGTTTACAGTCGTTCCTGATGATCTTGAGAAAGATCAGAAAAATCGCGCGCGCGGAAATACATTATTTTTATTCGATTGCCTTATTGGGAACACAGTGGTGGCTGGTATATTTGCGGTGTTTTCTGAGGGTTTGACCCTCGGTTGCCTGAGCTTTCACTTGTAATGATACTCATACATCCGTTGGGATACAGAATCAGCCACTTTCATGAATTTTGCTGAGCAAATGACCCTGCAAGAATGGCATTTAGCTCAGGCGGGCTGCGAGGCGACTGTTGATCGCAAATTGGCTCAAGTCGCTGTTAAAAGGCCTGGATACGGCACCGAGGAAGCTTAAAATGTTCGACACGCACTTACAGGGCCAGTCAAGCAGTGGCGAAGGAGGATAGGACGTCAGAGACGCTGGCCCCGCCATGTTCCCAAAATGGCAATCGAATAAAAATAATGTATTTCCGCGCTCGCGATTTTTTTGATCTTTCTCAAGATCATCAGGAACGGCTGTAAAAGAGCGGTGGTCGTGCGAGGAACGCTTCGTTGTCCATTATTGTTGTACAAAGTTCGAAGTGCTGCGCACATAGCTATAGCAAGGCACTGATAGCAGATGATAACCAAGCCGAAGGGAGTGCCGCGCTGCGGAGGGGAGATCAGCCCGCTAAGATTGCGCGCGCCCCTCGCGCTTCTTTCATCTTACAACCGCCACGGCCTAGCCGGTTGCCAGCACCCACAGCGCGTGGAGCGCCTTGTGGCATGGATGCAGAGTGATCCAGATAGAGTAGCTCACAGGTGGCCATTGGAAGTTGGTGCAGAGCGTCGAGAATAAGGCGTGCTGAGAGCCAGTGCCACGGTGCTTGGCAGCCCTCATGGAAAGAAGCGATGCTTCGTTCTGCTTCGCCTTCTCAATCGACGATTCTGGATTTATTACGTACTTTCTTCCGGATTCTCATCAATTCACTTGATCACCTGCTCCTCATCGTACTCCTCCAACTCCTGATACGCCAACCCGTCGTATTTGATAGCTCGTTCATCTCTATGTCTTTCATCGCCAGCGACATGGCTCATCCGCGGAGGGAATAAGGGAGAGCCATAAATGGCAATCATAGTAGGGCGACTATGATGTAATTATGCCGATCTACCAGAGAGAAAAGCTAAAAATATCGCCGTGGAGAGTTTAGCCGATACGGTGTTGGGAATCTTGCACTTTTTTTTCTTGTTTGCTGTGTGTGGGTACTTCTCCGGCGTTCCCTCGTTGCGTAGGCGGGAATAATGAAATCACCTCTTTTCGTTCAACTCCACCACCTTGAACACGATCCTCGAGCGAAGTAGGGCTCCTTGAAGCTGCTACGTACTTCATCACTAGGCGCTGTTGTCAAGCTTTTTTGCTTACTCCTTTGCACCTGCTTGCTACTGCGGAAGGTGGCGAGCCAGAGCCAGTTTAGCTCTTCTCACCGACTAGTAACGCCTTCTTCCTTTCCCCGTCCTTCCGTCTCCCCCTCCTCCCCTTCACCATCATCATGTCTCGTCATATACAGAGCACCGTCTCGTCTGCACAGAGCCTCCTACCACATCATAATGTCGACAGACGGACAAGCTCAAACAGCGCTGTTGGAAATGGAAACGGAATGCTCAGTACTCGGCCGAGTACCATCGGGTCTGAGGTGAGTTCTCTCATTCTTCGTCAATGCAATGTATTAACAACATGCCATAGTTCTACAAACACTCGTCAATGATCTACGAGAAATACTCTCTACCAGCTTCACCACAACAATGGGGCACACCACTCTCAGTGGATATACCCGAACCCGACGACGACCTACACAACCCCGATTCAAAGAATGCGAAACGAAGTGGTGTTTCATGGAGAGGGGCGAGCAATCTGGGGTGTCTCGTCGTTTTGATTCTTGCGATTCTCATGCTTTTGTGAGTGGCGTCTATGTTCCGTGACGTCGTGGGGACGGGTTGCTAATTATCTATTCAATGGTCGACAGTGCTGGGTACCCGGTGGTATCGTATGTTCTGCGGAGGGTTCCAACGACACAAGGAGGATTCAATTTGGGAGGAATTAATGCGACGGGCCAGGTTCCAGACTTTGCGGGAAACAGAGGGTTGATTGATGTTGACACGCCTCAGTAATGATTTTTCGTCTTTCTATCGCCATCTCGAGCAGAAGCTAACATGAAACTCTTGATCAACAGAGATGTGTATACTAAAAGCGGATATCATGATGGAAAAGAATACGTTCTCGTTTTCAGCGACGAATTCGAGCAGGAAGGGAGGACATTTTATCCGGGAGATGATCCCTACTGGGAAGCCGTAGATTTCCACTATTGGGGAACAGTCAGTATCCCTCTCCTCTCTCCTGCACCTCGCTAACCCCTCGCAGAACGACCTAGAATGGTACGACCCCTCACAAATCACCACCTCCGCTGGTGCACTCCAAATCAAGCTCGACCGCGTCTCCAATCCGGACGATAACCACAACTTGACCTATAAATCCGGCATGCTCCAGTCCTGGAACAAGTTTTGCTTCACGGGTGGGATTCTAGAGGCGTCGATTCGGTTACCGGGAGCGTCGAATGTCCAGGGGTTGTGGCCTGCCCTATGGACGTTGGGGAATCTTGGAAGAGCTGGGTATGGGGCTACACTAGAAGGATTGGTGAGCTTTTGGCTGTCATTTGGTTGATTTTTGAGGAAAGTGCTGATGAGAGGTTGTAGTGGCCGTATAGCTATGATTCGTGTGATGTTGGTACACTCAAGAACCAGACGCTTCCAGGGCAGATGTTGCCCGAAGCAGCAGTCACCAACGGCGATCCTTATAACGGCGACGTCTTGAGTTTCTTGCCTGGCCAGCGTTTATGTGAGTTCTTTCCTTCTTTCCCGTAGGAAGTTCCCGTTCTAATGGCCTTTCTCTCCCCGCGGCACAGCTGCATGTACATGTGATGGTGAATCGCATCCAGGGCCTAAACGATCCAACGGACAATACGTCGGACGCTCTGCACCAGAGATTGACGTGATTGAAGCGACGGTACACGCTGGAATCGGTCAGAGCTCGATGAGTGCCCAATGGGCTCCTTACAACGTGCGCTTCACTTCCCATACGGTTCGCCCAGAAACGTGCTAATAATGCTACCGATAGGCGGAATATAAGATCGCCAACTCGTCAGGCGAAGTCGAGTTCCACGACCCCAATACGGTTTATAACGAATATGTTGGAGGGGTGTGGCAGCAGACCACCAGTGGGCTTAGTTTGAACAACCAAGAGGCGTACGAGGCCAGCGGGGGCTTGTTTGCGACCTATGCGTTTGAGTACAAGCCTGGGTGAGTTTCTCTTCCCTCCGCGTCTCGATTTCTATTTCGTTGGGGTTCTAACGAGCGATGGGATGATTAGCTTTGACGATGGATATATCACTTGGGTCAACGACGCCAAGAAGACGTGGACGCTCTATGCGAGTGCGCTAGGACCCGATACGGCTACTGAGATTGGACAGAGGCTTATTCCTGTAGAACCTATGGTGTGTTTGCCTCCGTTCTTCTTCCTCTAGAGGAGCTGACCGACGCCGTACATGCAAACAGTATATCATCACGAATCTTGGATTTTCTGAGAACTTTGGAACGATCGAGTATGAAAAGATCTCGTTCCCAGCGACGATGAGTGTGGACTGGATTAGGGTGTATCAGGTTCGTGTTGTATTCTTTGTCTCCTCATCCCTCCGCCTCGCTCCCTTGCCTCTATCTCCCTTGTCTTTCCCGTCTATTGTCTTCGACCGTCCATGCTGATCATCCTCCTTGCTCTTGTTTAGCCCGCAGACGAACGGAAAATCGGCTGCGACCCCGTCGAGTACCCAACCAGGGCGTACATTGAAGCGTACAAGGAGCTGTACGCGAATCCGAATCTTACAACCTGGGAAGGCGCGGGTCAACCATGGCCCAAGAACTCGTTTGCTGGGGACTGTTGATTTGCCTCCCATGTTGAGAGACTGAGCCTGAAGCAGCCGGAGATTAATAGGAAGCTGAAGGTGATGATGAATGGTTTTGCTGCCTTGCACAGATTGAAACGGACCGCTGGACAATGGACACGATACTTTCTTTTTCGTGCTGTTTTGCTGCCTAAATTATCCATTTTTTCCCCTTCACGTTCTTGTCGCTGTTGGTTATGCTTTACCCTCCTTGCTCTTCTTCACCCTGGCCTCTTGTCCCGCCCCCACCTAATTACCATGCTTTCCGGTTACTTACCACACTCATACCTTTCTGATATTGCATAACACATGTACGAATGCTTGATTCCATACTCACATACACCTTGACGTATTTTCTTCAAACATAGACATAGACATTGATTCATTTGAGATAAACTACACGATCACTGGTTGACACTTTGCCTTTCAGACTGCATCGCCATTGAACAACGGCCTCGTCGTGATCCCTCTAACCTTCTCCGTTCCAAACGACTTGCAAACCCCCGCCTCGTCAGGCGCCGAGATGATTCCAATCTTCTTGGTACATTCCTGATCTGAATACACCGTCAACTCCCAAGCTCCCTCGCCTACAATCTTGAGTTGGCTATACTGGAAATAGTACCAAGAGAAATACACGGTTGGGACATAGCATTTGGAGAGGGGGTAGTGGTGGTCGATGGGAAGGTTTGAGAACTGTGTTCCGTTACCGTCGACGCAGTTGGGGTTGACTTGGGTGCACCAATCTGGGACTTCGTTGGAGGGATATTCAGAGCATGTGGCGTTGCCGCCGAGGTAGTAGGTCAAGTCAGAGGGGAAGGGGTATGGAGAGGGCTTGGAGGGGATTTGAGGGGGGCCTGTGAGGTTGGAGAGGATATGGCCGGTGTATACGCCGATGTATTTATCTTTGTGTATTGACGGAATGTCAGTGGGGAGGAGGAGCGAAGGGAGCTCCGAGGCATACCTAGGTCGACGGTTGCTAGCCGCTCTTGACCGCTGTTGGGCCAGGCTCGCCAACACTTGCAAGCGAAGGCACCATCGGTGAATGTACAGTCGTAGCAACTTTGGCCAAAAGTTCCATCGACGGACCACACCAGAGCACCATCGTCGTTGCCCAGCTGAAATGAAGGGCACGATCACTAAAGAAAGAGTCCGAGGATCATTTGGTTTCGCATACCTTGCTATTGAGGTAAGTGCCACTAGTGATTCTAGTGGTACCACTACCGGTGAGGCAGTCACCGATGAGCCAACCTTGGTAGAATCTGACGTTGGTGCATTGGCTTGCGATTGAGCCAGGTTCGGAAAGTAGCGAAGGTGCAGCGCTTGCGACGGCAAGAAAGGCCACGATGGACGTAGCGAGCGCAGATACAAATGCCATTGAGTATGCGGCTAGTACACGACTTGGGTATAGGTGCTTGAATGGAGGGGCAGCTGCAAGTAATTATAGAGTCTGACGCTCATATTTTTAGATGATGGTACCGAGGCTTTCCCTCGTCCTGAATAGCATGTAATTTTGTTCAATGTTCATCGAATTGACTGAATTGACTGATCCTTCTGTTTGCAAAGTCCCCAACGGCCGCAGAGGCTAACACGACCTCCTAGGAAGCTGTTTCATGTCGTTTTTAAACATCATTCATTGGAACATTGCGTTCGTCGAGGCGAACCCGTTGCAAAGCTTCGCAGGTTGGCGCCCCAAGCATTTCAGGCGTATCCAACCTCATGAAACTTCACCAGCTCAAGTAGGCCTAGAGCAACTGAAATATATATACACCTTCTTCAATGCCACATAGAATACTATTGCGGATCTGTGCATCCGTCATCCCTCGTTCTGTGGCCACGGAACCTGAAGGGAAGGATGTCATTTGCTAGAATTTCAATTAAGGAAGGCATCCCTCGGGTGAGACGGCTTTCATATCAAACCGTTTAAACCTCGTACGTTTCCCAGAACATACGTCGGCCCATACATTTGAGGAAACTTGGAAACGGGACAACCTTCTTGGGCCGGCAAAAGCGCACGGCGGCAGTGCATCCGGAAGAATAGGTGTCTTCGCATCCATTTTCTGTTTCTGTATAGCATCTTGAGTGGCAGATTTCTTCACTAGTTTCTCATGCCAACTACTCCTGATAGTTTGAGCGATCCAGGACCACATCTGGGTAGTGTGGCGACCAAACGCATTGTTTCGTTTTATTCGGCTTACCTTCCCCTCACCGAGCCGCGCATGACGCGCTCGGCCTCGTCACCACATTGTCCTGCTCAAGGAAGACTCAAACAGCTTCTCTCTCTCCTTTTTTTGTTCGCAAACGTCAATAGAACGACTATATTAGCATGAACTTTCACAAGTCTCGCGATCCACAGCCTGCCCTGGTCGTCATCGATTGTCCTTTACTCGTTTCTTGCTTTTCGTCATGAAATCTTTTTGTATGCCAGTCTTATCCGACTCCACTATGCTCGCTCGACCTGGTGTGCAACATACTCATCGGCATTTGAGTCCCTCTCAATTGAAGCGTTCGAAACACAGAATGTCAATGGCGTAATTTTTTTAAAAAAACTTGGTATGTCCCCGATTTCTACTACTCTCTCGGAATTTTAGTTTGGGTCACCGTTGAACAGAGGCCTGGTAATCACTCCCCTGACCTTCTCTCCTCCGAATGTCTGGCACGTTCCTGCTTGCTCAGGGGAAATAACACCAAGCTTTTTCGTGCAAGCACCGTCGGAATACGCCGTCAACTCCCAAGCGCCTGCACTCGCCAACTTGATCTCGCTGAACGCCGTCTTTTCCGCAAAGTAAAAGTTGGGCTCAAAGCACGTAGACAGGGGAGCGATCTGCTGGATGGGCGTCTCCGCAAAGTCGGTCCTGTCACTGTCGGTACATTTAGGCATAGTCGATTCGCACCAGCCGGGGATGGAAGGAGGGTCTGCCACGCAGGTCGCCTTGCCACCGATGCGGTAGCTCAAATCGGAGGGGTATTCGTATTTCGACGGTGCGCTTGGGACGACTGGGGCTCCCGCAAGGTTGGAGAGAAGGTGGCCATTGTATACACCAATATGTTCGTCTGAGATTCGAAAGAACAAAATGGGAGTTAGTACACCGATGGTAAAGGGGAGGGTGTGGTATTAGTATTACGTACCGAGAGTGATGGTGGTATCTTTGTTCTGGCCAAAGTTGGGCCTGCATTGACAGTTCAGCTTTGAGCCACCGTCGATCAGCCGGCAGCTTGAGCAAGTCGTGCTATAGCTTCCGTCCTTCTTCCATTTAATGGTGCCATCGTCGTTCGTGAGCTGGAGTGTCGAAGGGCATGATTAGTAGATGCTCTCAACGTGCAATGATTGAAGGTTAAGAGGGCGCTACTACACACCTTGTTGTTCAAGTAAGTACCGCTGGTGATCCTGGTAGAACCGCTCCCGGTGAGACATTCACCAGTAAGCCACCCTTGAACGATTCTGACGTTGGTGCACTGGCTTCCGATCGTTCCGGCGCGGGGTAGCAGGGAAGGTGAAGCACTTGCGACAGCAAGGAGGGCCGCGGCAGACACGAGGGTGGATGTGCGAATCATCGCGTCTGAGGTGAATCTGTAGTGAGGTATATGGCTGAAGGAGATGCAGTAGCGAGGGCTTACAGGGTTGAATGTGATCCTTTTATATGTCGGCACCACACGCTTCTTTCTGCCAGGAATGGCGTTGAGGCAAATTCATACTTGCGCAGATGTTGATAAACGCTCAACGGCCCGCTCGCTGACTTGATTGGCTCTCCATTGGTTCTTCAGCTCAGATGTCAGGCTGCGGTGATGGTTTATTTGAACTCCCATGTGGGCGACGTAGTCTTTCGTTGTCCCAGTATGTGGGGGCTTTGCCAGGTTTATCGATGCAAGTGAACCCAAGGCCCATGCGTGGCCCGACTCTATAGTCTGTCGTCTTGGTCAGCCACCATGAGCACTAGACAAAGGAGCAAGGTGCGGGTCGAGGCTACAAAATTCCTGAGGCTTTGATCCAGCCTTCCATGTCGATGGAAGCAGGTGGCAGAGGTCATCAGTCCCTTGAGAGGCAATCGGGTGAAGCGGCTTTTCCTGTTCAGAGTCCAAGCTTCCCACTGGACAACCCAGAACCTCACAAGTGAAGGCATCTCGGAAAAACGAGGGTCACACGCCCTTGGTCAAGAGCTCTCTTGTGAGCGGCATTGTTACGGAGCTGATGGACACACGCTTGATGAGAGTAAAATCTCGAGGTCAGAAGTCGGCAGAACCGGTGCATGGTGGGTGACGATGGCATATCTGGGTCTACCTTTTTTCTGCAGGTGGCCTCTCAGCGGAAGTCAAGCGGACAGGTGGGAATGGAGAAACAACCATTGCCGAAGGGGCTTAGTACGCAAGACTGTGTTATGGACCATGAATCAAGAAAACGTTTACACAGTAAACAGCGCTTTAACCGATGAAGACTCGGCATGTATGCTCAGAAAAGAGCACTCGTGATGTCGGAGTGGAACAGGGTGAAAAGGAAGGCATTGGCTGGAATCGAATCGTGGTCAGACAAGGGGCCTCCATTCAGAAGGACTTTCGCACGGGCGTGATGCGCCGCGTACGGCTGGGCTCTTCAAGCTTTGGCAAGCTTCAAGCTGCAGTCCTCCGCCTCTTCTTCTCAGGTCCCATTTCCATTTCCATGCCCCGGCCCCCTTCTCTAGGCTGCGTGCGCCATGGAAGACGCCTTAGGTGGAAAGACTGCAAAGCATAACAAAGGCAGTGTTCCTCTGGAAGAATCTAGCATGTGACTACTACTTCGTACCCTCCTACAATCTTTTATTGCGGGTCGCCGTTGAACAACGGCCTGGAAGTAATTCCCCTGACTTTCTCTCCCCCAAAGGTCTGGCAAGTACCGGCCTGCTCAGGTGAAATGGAGCCAAGCTTCTTAGTGCAAGCACCATCTGCGTACACTGTCAACTCCCAAGCTCCTACACTGGCCAACTTGAGGTCGCTAAATGCCATCTTATCCTCGAAGTAGAACCAGGGCTCGTAGCATGCAGAAAGGGGTGCGAGGTGCTGGATGGGGGCCTCCGTATAATCTGTCTTGTTGCTGGTGGTACATGTGGGCATGGTCGTTTCGCACCAATTTGGAATGGAAGGTGGGTTTGCGACGCAGGTCGCCTTGCCGCCAATGCGATAGAACATCTCAGTAGGGAACTCATATTTCGAAGGCGCGCTTGGGACGACTAGGGCGCGGGCGAGGTCAGACAGGAGATGGCCGTTATATACGCCAATGTGTTGGTCTAAAAAGGTGATTCGGTTTCAGCGTGCAAATTCATCGTGCGAGAACACTTGCTTACCGAGGTTGATGTTCGCGTCTCTGCTTTGGCCAAAGTTGGGCCTGCACAGGCAGTTCAAGTCCGAGCCGCCGTTGAGCAACTGGCAGCTTGTGCAAGTCCAGCCGTAATTTCCGTCTTGCTGCCATTTGATAGCACCGTCATCATTGCCGAGCTTAGGGGCGCATGGTCAGTGGCCGGATCGTAGCGAGAGGAGCAAGACGACCAAGTGTATTGGTAGAGTATCCAAGCAAGAGCGCTTGTGGGTTAAACTTTGCTTACCTTGTTTTGCAGATAGGTGCCGCTGGTGATCCTGGTGGTACCGCTACCAGTGAGACAGTCCCCGATGAGCCACCCTTGGAACAACCTAGTGTTGGTGCATTGGCTTCCGATCGTTCCTGCGCGGGGCAGCAGTGAAGGTGAAGCACTTGCGAAAGCAAGGAGGGCCACCGCAGACGCGAGCGTGAATGTGCGAATCATCGTCTCTGGGATTGGGGGTCCAACGATCTGGTTGAGAGGGACTCCGCGGTAACGAGCTCCTTTAGTCTAGATGTAGCTCTTTTATATGTCAGTAGGTGCCTTCTTCTTGCGAGAGATGTCACTGAAGTAAAATCCATCCTTGAGTGTATACAAGAAGACGCCTTTTCTCAACGTGATTCTACTCGGTTCGAGCGTAGGGTGGAGGCCACAGCTCACTTGAGCGAGAATATGCGTCGCAACGAAATCAGTCGACCATAGTTTCAACATGGTCTGTCGTTCCTCAAGCCTGGCGATGACTTGTCGACTTTGTTCAAGTGTGTAGCTGAAAGCGGGACTAAAGGGCAGATACACGGCCGAGCGGCGTGTATTGTCGTCCAAGCTTGCCTCCTTGAAACATTGGGCGAATCATACCCTTCCACTTCTATGGTTATAGAAGCAGATGGAGGAGTTCAATTGGGAAGCGTTCGGGTGAGGCGGCTTTCCCCGTTCAGAGTTTAAACTTCCCAGACGACCAGAAGCTCACAGGCTAAGGGTATCTCGGGTAATAGGCAGCCATACCAGAAGACTTCTTTAGTTGCCCTGAGTGAAGCATTGTCGAGCTGGAGCCTATTAGGAGCACGCGGTTGGACCACGAGTCTGTGAGAGTGTAGGCGGTTAAAATAATCAATGCATAGTCAGTGATGATGGTATACCACCGCTGCAAGATTGCCTGAAGTGTGGCGACGTCATTAACAACACGTTCGAGCTCTTTCCTGTTGTTTGTCTCGTCTAGAAGGCTACAGCCAGTGGTTCTATCGCGTCCACCAGCTTCAGCACCCCAGTAGAGCATGAAAGGGCTAGCTCTGATAAGCCTGTTTCTGGCGCCAAAGTCAGGGCTCTAGGATCGCACACTTGGAGAGCTTCTGGGCATTTTCTGAAGCCCAGTCGCATATTAGCCTTGATGTAGCTCTGAAATTATCTCTTTCGAAGTACATGAAACATAGCTTCTGTGTTCTTTTTTTACCTGGAGAAAGTTTACTGTGGATCGCCGTTGAACAATGGCCTAGAAGTAATTCCCCTGACCTTCTCTCCTCCGAATGTCAGGCACACTCCCGCTTGCTCGGGCGAAATAGTACCGAGCTTCTTGGTGCAAGCACCGTCTGAATACGCCGTGACCTCCCAAGCACCTACACCCGCTAGCTTGATGTCGCTAAACGCCATCTTATCCGCAAAGTAGAAGTTTGGTTCCCAGCATGTGGACAGGGGAGCGCCTAGTAGGATGGGTGTCTCCGTGTAATCAGTCTTGTCGCTGCTCGTGCACTTGGGCATCGTCGTCTCGCACCAGCCGGGGATGGAAGGAGGGTCTTCGACGCAAGTCGCGTTCCCACCGATGCGGTAATACAAGTCGGCGGGGAACTCGTATTTGGAGGGTGCGTTTGGGACGGCTGGGGATCCAGCAAAGTTAGAGAGCAGGTGGCCGTTATATACGCCGATATGTTCGTCTAAATTTCGGAAGTGAAAATTGGGAGTTAGCGATTTGATGCAGGAGATGGTATTACAACGTACCAAGAGTGATGGTGGCATCTTTGTTCTGGCCAAAGTTGGGCCTGCATTGACAATTCAACTTTGAGCCCCCATCGATCAGCTGGCAGCCCGAGCAACTACCGGCGTAAAATCCGTCTGTCTTCCACTTGAGAACACCATCGTCGTTGGTGACCTGGAGTATCAACGTGCGCGATCAGTTGCTTCTCTCACAATGCCGTGCATGGACAGGAATACAGAAGAGAAGGAGGACAATCAAGATACCTTATTTGCAAGGTATGTACCGCTAGTAATTCTGGTTGTGCCGCTACCAGTGAGACATTCAGCGATGAGCCACCCTTGAGATATTCTAGTGTTGGTGCATTGGCTTCCGATTGTTTCTGCACGGGGCAGCAGGGCCGGCGAAGCGCGTGCAACAACGAAGAGGGCCGCGATAGAAGCCAGTGTGTACGTACGAACCATCGTTTCTTGGATGGACTGTGAGCGATTAGATTGTTTACTACGACTGAGGTGAATGGGGTAGCGGGCGATCACCAGTCTGCACGGCTCCTGCTCCTTTTATCCAGAGGACGGAAGCTTCTTTCGCCAGGAATGTCGGAGTTGAGGCGCAATCAATGCTTGTGCATATGTTGCCATCCGTTATTGATTAAAACATTCGGCTCTTGATATAGCAAGAAGACTTGCAATTTTCATGACTGTGCAAGCAGATAGAAGCAGTACATGAGAAGCATTCGGGTGAGGCGGCTTTCCCGTTCAGAGTCTGAACTTCCGAGAAGCTTACAAGTTAACGCATCTCGGAAAATTGGGGTCAGAGTGTCACAAAGGCAAGAAATCGGCAGAATCTGTGTATACTAGTCGATCACGGTGACCCTTTCCGTCTCCGTGCAAAATACCGGGTCTGATTATTGTAACTATTCAGATACTGAGCCTCTAAGACTCTGAGATGATCCGGTTCTGGTCTTATGGCGCGAACCATGAGGTGTGCAGCGATCCGCTCGCATTTACATAATCATGGTCCTGCAGTCGCCGTATCGTGATTCTATAGAAAGCGTTATGCAGTTGAAGGAAGCATGGCCATCAATAAATCGCAGAACAAGTTATGAGGGCCTGTAGAATAATGTCAAAGGAAAATCATCCTCGTTTTGCCAACTCTCGCCCCATGTTGGCTGGCCAAGGATGTTTTGAAGAACAGCCATTTGCCTCATCGTGGGTAGCAGATCCCTCGAGAATCTTCGATGGGTACATGCAACGCCAAGGACGTAGACTACCCGCGGGCGGGCACCTTCAATGCGGGGGACATTCGCCATCATACCACGTTCTTCATCCCCTGGGCGGGGCATACCCCATAGCAAGTGCAGAGCCTCGTATCCCGTGCGCTGCCTCAGGTAGTCAACCACCAGGGTTGACGAAATATACACAGACGAGGTCAAGCCAGTCAGGTTCATCTTGCATCGGATGGTGGTCGCAAGTTCCATGCGACTGACGGGCCAACCATAGATCCATATGCGGCCTGGAGGGTTTGGTGGGCTGGGTGGTATTTGTAGGGCTCTATTGACCCTGGATCCTGCTTGAGAGGTCATAGTGTGTTCTGGATTGAGAGAATCTGGACTCGTGGTTTGAGGTGCTGACATGGACAGTCACTGTTACGGTTTTCCTGAGAAGTGTTAGGAATCGCAATTTCGCATTGTTCGCCGGAGGAACCGTGGATATTTACTCACGCTTTATTGTGTTATTATTCCGACAATTAGGCAGTATCTAGAGTATATAAGGAGTATTTAGTTCATTGTATTCCATAGTTCTTTCCTCCGGAATGATATGTCATTGAGCCTACGAGTACGCCCTGCGCGGTATCTCAACAAGAAGCACGGGAGGACGACGACAGAGAGGGTTGAGGACAAGTTTTAAGTCTCAGCTTGAAGCAATTCAGCGAATTTCAAAATCGTCGGGAGCTCCAATGCCCGACCCGGACGGGGAAAGCTCCCAACTGGCGCAGATTGAAACCTGAGTGAAACTGGGAGCGCAATAAATTCAAAAACTCTGTACTGACAATAAAACTTGGCCTACGCTTCAACGAGAATAGCAGCAGGATAATCGGTATATCCTAGGTGCCATTGATCCTCTGGACCTTTCGTCGCTTGCATAGTTGCGAAGTCAGGCACATTATCAAAGGGCTTGTTGTGCTTGATCCTCGAGCCAACATCGGGATGGGTCACCCAGAAGTAACCAAAGGCAACACCATCAATCTTGCCTCCTGAGAGCAGCTCAGCACCTTCGCTTGGGGTGACGCCTCCGTTGAGGTAGAATTTCGCGTTCTTGATGTATTCACGGTAGTACGCAAAGACATCGTGTTGGGTAGCACGAAGCTTGCCTATTGCTTTGGGTCAAGGGGGGCTGTCACAGAAACATGGATACTCTTACCATCGAACTCGAGGTCATGCATGGGGTTATATCGGAGTAGGGTGATGTATGCCAAACCAAGTTTGTCGGCTTCGGAAATGAGATAGCGGAACGTCTCCAAAGTCTCCTCCAACGGCATTCTATAGGAGCATGAGGTTGCAGCCCGGACTGGAAAGATAGCCAGTTTCTTACCCGACATCGTTGTAACCTCCGCAAGGTGAAAGCTTCAAAGCGACGTTGTTGCCGTACACATCCTTCAGCGCCTTCAAAACTTCCAAAGCGAAGCGAGCCCGATTTTCGATGCTGCCTCCCCATTCGTCAGTCCTCTTGTTGGCAGTATTGTCAAGAAACTGGGTAACGAGATAACCGCTAGCGCCTTGCACTGAGCAATTCCGAAGTGAGTTCAGTAAGCTTATATTTCATCAGCAGGGTGAAGGGCTCACGTTCAACGCCGTCGAAACCAGCAGCCTTCGCGTTCACCGCTGCGTGGCGGAACTGCTCAACGAAGGACCTTGGATCGTCAATAGCTGTTGGCTAGAGTTGAGAAGTTAGTCCCAGGGTCAACAAAGATCCATGAGCATTCGCCTCACCGTAACATAGCCAGGTTCGCCTGGTAGAGTGCGGAATTTGCCACCACGAGCAGCTATGGCAGAGGGGCCATACACGGGCTGGAAAGTAGTTCTTTGAGCTCATACTCCTAATGAGGAAATGGGCAACTCACCGTCCCAGCCAGCTTCTGCTGAGGTAGATTAGGGTGAGCCACTCGACCCACTGGACATGGTTATTAGCTAGGTACCACCAACAGTCATAGAATGTACTCGCGGTGCCACAGCTGAGCGTAGATGGCGCTGCCTTCTGCATGTACAGCGTCAGTGATTTTCTTCCAAGCCTGCACTTGCTCCTCGCTCCAGATGCCAGGAGCATTTTCCCATTCCGCGCTGATTTAGTTCGAAGGTCGGCGTGCGAAACATGTACGAATAGTTGGCCGGGACGTACCCTTGGCGGGTGATAAGAGTGCCTTCGTTCACAATGAGACCAGCCCCCCCTCGAGCACGCTGAACGTAATATTCCTTCATGGTCTCCGTCGGAACAGCGTTTGGTGCCCGGTTGCGCGTCAAGGCGGTCATTTGGATGCGGTTAGGCACTGTTATACCGCCAACCTGCAAGGGTTCGAAGAAAACATCTACGTCGGTGGTCGCTGCGACAGCCATGATGGAGAACTTGGGATGCTCCCAGCTCGATACCGTGCATTTATATGGCCTGTCCTAGATGAAGGTGACAGTCACTTCGGAGTCCTTTGTCAGGATCGCCGAGAGGTAATGTGGGGTATTTCTGGATATTGGGGCTTCGTTCAATACAAAGGCCACGTCCGGGCACATAGGTGAAGGACACATAGCTGATGGCGTGACGGAGGGCAGATTTGTATCTTTGCCAGAAACGAACGGAGAAGCCAAACGATAGCTTCTATGTCGAACCACTCCAGAGGTGCGACCAGGGTCCAGAAAGCTTTGCTTATTGAACACCCAGGTAAAAATCAGCAACAGTCATACCGGATGACATCGCAAGGTCATCTTTGCGACGTCGACGTGCCTAGCTCCTGTTTTTCGAGCCTCAAGAGTTGAGCAGAGAGCGCTGGCGCATCGGTGGTCGAACTGTGCACAACAAAGCAATGTCGTTTAGGCTATCTGTTCTCGTTCATGATCCTCGCTGGCTATCAAATATAGTATCAATGCCGGCTAGACACTTTCTTTCCAGCAAGGACGGCATGAGACCGTGACGAGGTGTTGCCTTTAGAGTCTTGCTTTGAGATGCGGGATGCCCTCCGCGAACCAACATTCTTTGAGTCGGCGAAATCGGATAGAAGGGAGGAAGGGAGTGGTCCTGAAGCGCTAAGGGTCCATGCGTCGACAAGATAACTTCCGTGATGACTGTCAAAGAAAAGGCGCTGATGCGTCTGGTCTGCCCGCAGCGTGTGCATACTGATGGATGCAGTGATCCTCGTACGTCCAGGTTCTGCGTTTACTTGGATGAACCTTGCTATTGACAAAACTACAACATACTATTATACACCAAGCGCACCACTATAGTACAAAGTTCATTAGTTATTGAACACGTCGGGGAAGAGTAGTGTCCATTCGACATGGTAATATGGCTGGTTAATTATCAGATTAATCTGCACGCTTCACAGCGAAGGCATTGGGGGTGAAGACACCATCTGGATCAGCCAATTTCCTCGCCTTCTGGATCCTCTCGTACGTCTCCTTATCGTAGTACGCGGCGGATGTGGCATTCAAATCGAAGGACCCCCCATGACCCCCAGAGGACTCGCAAATCCTGCTTGCTGAAGAGACCGTTCGGCCCGATAGCCTGTTCGTCATTGGTTCGCTGCCATGCCTCTGCTTCAGCCTTCTTGTCCGGGCTGTGGAAGTTGTCGATCGTCATGCACATCGTTTGGTCACGCCACTAAAATATGGTTAGCTTCTGATCCAGTGTCATTTTATCAAACAGAGGAGATACGCACGCTATAAGCTGTTCCGTTTCCGGCATTCCTTGTGAACTGTGAGTTCTTGCCGCCAAAGCATTGCAGCTGGGCAGACAGCCATTGGCCATTATCGACGGGTTGAACGACCCGATCCATTCGGCTAACCACCCAGTCGACCCATCCATTAGTCGACAGGTTTGTTGCCTTGGTCACGTATGTCCTCTTGACGTAGGGCAAGTCAAACTCGCGAGTGTTGCGGAAGATCCACTGGGCCGTCAACTCTGACATTGGCTTCTTCTCGACACCAGGCTGGAACCAAGCTCCCTTGCCCAACTTCTTGAACCATGCCATGTCGGGCTTATCGTCCTTGGAGAAAGGCACCCATTGAGCATAGATGACGATCATGCGAGGCCAGGCAGGGTTCTTGTCTGTCCCGAAGATCTCAGGATGCTTCTTCTCCATCTCGTTGTCCAACCCTCCCATCAAGCCGAGGATGTCGGCTGAGGCGCTGAGAACGCTGATGCACAGGTCGTAGTTGCGAGGGAAGTCTGGATGGTCGTTCATCTCAGCGAGATAGCCAAGAAGTTCACGGAGTTTGTCGGTGTTGTAGAGGTGCAGAATGCGGAAGCCCATAGACCCCTCATGGTCTCTGTCGCGATGGACGTTGATGGTGAAGTGGGTGAGGATACCCAGGTTTCCTGGGCTTCCACCAAGCCAGGCAAAGAAGAGGTCGGGATCTTGAGACTTGGTGATCTCGCGTTCCTTTCCTTCGTGGTCGATGATCTCGAGAGACGTGACATGGTCGCCAAGAAGACCAAAGCTACGCCCTAGTTGGCCGTAGCCACCGGTTTGGACGTGCCCACCGAGGTGAACTTCGACACATTGTCCGTGAGGGGCAAACACCTGGTCAGGAAAGTTAGCGGTGGCAACCCTGCCAAAGGAAACACTTCATACCTTGTGTTTTCCGAGGAACGCATTGAACTCGCCAAGGCTGTGGCTCACACTGGCACGAACAAAGCTCTTGGGGCCGTTCTCAAAGTAAGCGAGATCGTTGGGCGCGCGGAACGTCGTACGAAGATCAAGAAGGATGTTCTCCTTCCCCGTAGACGATGCACCACTGTACTGATGGCCACCCGTTCGAATGGCGATGGCCTTCTTGTTCTTCTTGGCATACTGCACCGCGAGCTTGATGTCTTCTTTGCTGGTAGGTTGGATGATAAGTCCAGGGTTCATGTCATGGTCGACTGCATGAGTGGAAGTAGCGTATTGGTACCACCAGTCACCATATCCTTCTGTGGAAGGGGTGAATTGGTTGCCTGTGACGCCTTGGATGGTAGCCATGATTGGAGATACTGGGTAAAGATAGAGAGTGAGGGGTGAGCGCTAGGTTGCTTTTATAAGCTCTCGAGACATGACTTGCTGCCGGATCGCCAGTATGGCCGATGCTGTGTGTTGCTAGGTATTTTTGGAGTCCATACTGCATGTCAGAGCAAGTTTAGGTGGTGTCCTTGTCGAGCGGCAGAAGCTCAAGAGACCCTGAGCCAGGAGGCTACTGTCAAAGATACTTAGCGTCAGGACCAACGATAGAGGGGTAAAGATGCGGATTCTTCGACTCACTCTACGCAGGAGCTGTGCAAATGGGCTATACTTCATAAGCCAAAAAATGGAACCCAAGCCAGTTGCCAACCACTCAACGACTAATGGCGACTGCTCATTTTGCCGCGCTGAGTTCTCCGCAAGGAACGATAGGGAGCCGAGTGTTTCACATTGAAATTTGAGCGCCCATCTAAGTAGATCAGTGTGGAATGATTGCCAATGCCATTCCAGTAGAATCGTTCTATTTGCGCACGGCGTCTGGATCGGAGGCGAGAAGTCGGGGGAGAGATAACTAGAACGGGGAGCAAGACCTAGAGCATGTTGTACAATCCGCGGAAGTCGATATTCGAGTTCTCCAAAGAGGGATGACTCCTTTGTGCCTTCAAGCCATTCTAGGTGTCGAGCGGCCAATACTTATTGTCGGCGAGCGCTATCTAACGGTTAACCTGGTCCAAGATCAGCGCGCAGGTGCAGCTTTTAATCGGTTTCGTAGATGTTCCGTTATTCCCAAGGCAAGTGCATAGTGCTGACTGGGCAGACTGCCGGTAATAGGCACGTTGACCTGAAGGTTGTGGTTAAGACTCGGAGCTGCGGCGACTCGGAACAGAGCAGTTTGATCTGTGCAATGCCTGCGAGTTGTCCTGAGGCCCTTGAGAAAGCATTCTAAGACCCTAAATCAATACGATTCAGGATGTCAGTCATTCCAGGTCATCTTCTTTACTCAGGCTCAAGGATTTGGAGTCAAAACTCAAGTCAGACCCGAGAGACGGTCATGTGAGTGATCTTAAAGGGAGCCGCGTCGGGGCGCGATCCAAAAATGGCTATCCGCTACAGTGCGTTGCATAAGTGTTTGCACGACGAATTTTTTTTGCAAACACCTTCGATGGCCTGATGTGACATGATATTAATAGACTGTCACACCCAGAATCGAGATTGCGTTGTTTGTTACCCCGCATCGATAATTACGCCCGTTGAATTCCTCAAACACCGGCCCTCGACCCGCCTGATACCCATCACGGTGGCGGGCGTCTATCTACTGTGAGGTTCCTCAACAACGAAGGGACTAGTGCTCGTCAACAGCAAGCACGACCTCCCTCACCACCAAATGAAGGACTCGATTTGAAATCCAAGTCACCCTCTGAATTTCGCTCAACATGCAACGCTGCGTCAGTCGGCGTTTTTCGCTGCCATTGTATCCGAAGCGTGACAGTCTATAAATACCGGTCACACTAGCCCATCAAACACATTTTGCAAAAAAGTTCGTCGTGCAAACACTTATGCAACGCACTGTAATAGTGATGGCGGCTTCAACCCCTCTTGACCACAAACCACGACCATCGCCGCTGCTCGCCATGGCTGGGCCGTCCAGTAGCCATATGGTCAACTCGTACGACAGCTCGATGGCTTCTCCCGCAGGCAACGTCTCGTCTGACACAAACATGCATGGAACTCAAGGAAACCTATCGTTCTCCCTCTTCAGCCAAAGTTCTCTAGGTTTCAACGAAATGTCGGAGGCGACCCATTTTAAGCTCGCCGAGCTCCAGGCAAAGCTTAATCAGAAACTGGGGCCAGAATTTATCTCACAGCGTCCTGGAGGGGGTGGGATGCGGCTGACTTATGCCGAGGGATGGAAGATGATCAACCTGGCGAACGAGGTGTTCGGGTTCAACGGCTGGAGCACAAAGGTGGTCAACATGGTCACTGACTTCATCGACGCGTCTGAGGGAGGTGGGAAGTTCAATATCTGTGTCACGGCGACTGTTCGGGTGACGCTCAGAGATGGCGTGTACCACGAAGATGTTGGATGTGGGACGATTGAGAATATCAAGAGCAAAGCTCAAGGGTTGGACAAGGTGCGTGGTTGCGTTTCAAAATCCCAAATAACAGTTGCAGAACCTGTTCTCTAGTGCAAGAAGGAGGCTGTAACCGACGCTGTTAAGCGTGCGCTTAGAAACTTTGGAAACCTCATGGGCAACTGCTTGTATGACAAGAACTATACGCAGGAGGTAGTGAAGATCAAAGTTCCACCTGTGAGTGGTATGTTCAGCGAGATTTGTGCAACCTCTAATTCTTTAATAGGCAAAGTTCAACCAGAATGAGCTGCACCGTCGTCCAGAGTTCCAGGAGGGGTCCTCGACGTCGAAATCCACCCCCGCTTCAACCCCTACTACTCCGCATTTCAACACTACTCCGGCTCCTTCTCGTCCCCAGTACCAGCCACAGCAGCCCCCTCAACCACAGAGACCCTCCGCCAACCAGCCACCAGTG
Organism: Coprinopsis sp. MPI-PUGE-AT-0042; assembly: GCA_020736565.1. Taxonomy (NCBI): domain Eukaryota; kingdom Fungi; phylum Basidiomycota; class Agaricomycetes; order Agaricales; family Psathyrellaceae; genus Coprinopsis; species Coprinopsis sp. MPI-PUGE-AT-0042. The sequence continues at coordinate 818,049 of JAHBOF010000001.1, read as the reverse complement.
AAGACGGAGCCAACAGCAGCGGCGTCTGCCTTAGGGCCTCCAAGTCGCGTGCATATGATGAACTTGCCCCCGAATGATTCCAAAGGGAAGCTGCCACAGAGAGCGATGCAGCCGCCGCCACCGCGTGCTGCACCAGAGTCGACGACTGACTCTCGGCGAGCGGGTTATGCTCGAGAAGGGGGTGTCGCCACATCTGTACCTGCTAGTAGCAGCGTCACTCTTGGGACCGGGAGCTCAGATCCAGATCCCGACCCAGATCCAGAGAGCTTCCCTGGGTTCTCTGACGATGACGCGCTATTTGCTAGTGTCAACCTTGACGATCTGGGGCCACCAATAGACGAAGATGTTGGAAGGCCTATTGACGAGGATGCTGACCTTGGTAGACCCTTCATACCAGAGGAGCCGGACGAATCCTGTCTTTCGGCCACGACTTTCCAGGAACCTGCAGCCAGTCATCACACAGCAAAACCTTCTTCGTCTTCTCGGGCCTCGAGGCTGGAAGCAATCATTGCGGCTGGAATGACTGGCGCATCCCCTCAGTCTTCGTCCGGCCAGTCAACAAATAATCGACCAGGCGGTCAGCGTGTGTCTTTAGGTGGCTCCAACGAGAACAAGGATCCCAACGCCAATCAATCCGTCTCGTCTGGGCACCAAGGGAAGAGTAACGAAGCTTTCAAAACAGCAGCACCGTCCATGGGTGGGTTCAATTTTCCGCCTGGAGTGCCTAATCCTCTCTCAGCATCAGGTGGGTTTGGGACCGGGATGAAGAGGCCCGTAGACATGATTTCCACTGGTGAACAAAGAGGCTCAAGGCCTGGGATGGGGCTTCACCAAGCGCAGCAAAATGGGACCAACGGGAGGCAGATTCTCGGGCAGCTTCACAACGGTGGTCCAGGCGATCCAAAAAGACCCCGGCGTTAGCACTTTCCTTGAATTTGTTTTCACTCTCGATAATTGCGGGCTAATACCGTTCCGTACTTGAGTCTCTGTTGGAACGTCTATTATCAGCTTTCGATCCAGTTTCGAATCATCGTCGGTCTCTCGCATCCTTCTTGACCAGCACTGTAGCCCTGACTTTCCGCACAATCAAATAACGTGTACATTACTCTACCCATTGTTTTCATTGGCATATTTGTGTTGGACTTCGTCACGTAGTCCTCTGGATCGCGGATTGCCCATCGACGATGAGGTCATGTAAGGATGATCCGGGTTGGGTAGGCGGATCAAAGATACTGTTGCTCCGTCAGGCGTAATTCGTCTTCTTGTCCTTCCCCTGTCTTGTCCTGCGAGACAACGCGATCCTCCCGTATAGCAACTTCGAGCTTCCATTATTGCATCCTAATGTTCGCTGGCGGCTCTTCTCAGGCAGTTCCGCCTACCATTGAAGGAGCTCGAGCCTGAGTACCAGCGGAAAGCGGCTGACCGGGACCAGATTCACTCTATTTCATATGGGGCGCGGGCTCTTCTGTATGCTTGCCCACAACCTCCAGCAAAGGTTCAGTGCGCGGTAAATATACCTTATTGGTCTCCCGGCCGCTCCGTTGTCGAAGGAGCGGGCAGTTAGGGCGTCCTTTGCATCCCGAAAGGCATAGAGAGCACCCTCCTTGACTTCCACCTCCTCTCTTATTCGAATTCGCCTTGTGCTCCCCCACATTCTCTCAAATAACGCTGTAATCCTAATCTCTTTCCGCTGCGAACACTTCTCAAGATGTCACGAAACGCGAACAAGAAACCTGTTGGGTTCGCAACCCATATCACTGCAGGAGGGATCGCAGGGGCATGTGAAGCCGTAAGGCCTTTAGCCCCATACCCGCTCTGAGAAGATGGTGTACCCAAAATCCTTGTGTCTAGTTAGCATGCCAGCCACTCGATGCCATCAAGGTTCGCATGCAGCTCTCAAGATCAGGTCAATGATGCCCACTCCATCGAAAGCCTTGTGACGCCAACCTCTTCTGCTACCTAGACAGAAGCATGAGGCTTCTTCCAAACCGGTATGCAAATTGTCAAGCACGAAACACTGCTTGCGTTGTACAAAGGTCTCGGTGCCGTCCTCATCCGGGATCGTTCCCAAGATGGTGACCCGTTTCGCGAGTTTCGAAAAGTACAAGTCGTGGTTGGCGGATAAGCAGACGGGGAGGACGAGTGTTGGTGGGATCTTTGTTGGTATGTCATCCGTGTCTCGTTTTCAACGCGTTCCAATACAAAGACTCGCTCCTCGAACAGTTGGTCTCGGTGCTGGCGTGACTGAAGCCGTCGCTGTCGTCACTCCGATGGAAGTTGTGAAGATCCGCCTCCAGGCTCAGTTGCACTCGCTGGCTGATCCGTTCGAAATTCCAAGATACCGTAACGCTGCTCATGCGGTGTACACCACTGTTTGTGAAGAAGGTTTTGCGACCCTTTATCGCGGCGTCTCCCTGACGGCTCTTCGACAAGCCACCAACCAGGGTAGGCCCTCTTCGCTGTGTCCCTGGCGAGGACCTGACTGACTTCTGCAGGCGCCAACTTCACTGCGTACCAGGAGATCAAGAAGTTTGTGCACAAGATGCAGGTCATTGTAGAGGACCTGTAAGCACATGGGCATGTCCACCCCCCAACCTCCACAGTGTTGTACCTTTGTAGGTTTGGGCCCGCCTAAAGTTGAACCTACACATTATCCAACCTGCGCAATATCGAACCTCCGCAGAATCAAACCTGCTCTAGGGTGAGCATGTGTGATTTCAAGCCTGCCTCGTTTAGGAGCTGTGAGCCTGCGGCCCTGTGCGGAATAAGAGATGCTGATAGCGTAGCGTGCATCGAACCTGGCCGATACAAACCTGCGCGAGATTGAGCCTGCCAGCTCTAACCCACCTTCAACACGTTGACTTTTCCCCCAATATACTATGTGCCATACTGATCGATGCAGTGATCTTCGTACGTCCAGGCTCTTCGTTTACTTAAATGAACCTTGCGATTGACAAAACTACAACATACTATCATCATGCAAACCACTTTAGTACAAAATTAATTAATCGTCGAAACACATCGGGGAAGAGCAGTAGTCCATTCCCCATGATAGTATGGCTGGTTGTCGGATTAGTCTGGTCTGCATGGCTGATTGTCGGATTGGTCTGGTCTGCACGCTTCACAGCGAAAGTATTGGGGGTGAAGACACCATCAGGGTCGGCCAATTGCCTTGCCCTCTGGATCCTCTCGTACGTCTCCTTATCGTAGTACGCCGCAGATGTGGCATTCAAATCGAAGGAGCCCCATGACCCCCAGAGGACTCGCAGATCCTGCTTGCTGAAGAGGCCATTGGGCCCTATGGCTTGCTCGTCATTGGTTCGCTGCCATGCCTCTGCTTCAGCCTTCTTGTCCGGGCTGTGGAAGTTGTCGATCGTCATGCACATCGTTTGGTCACGCCACTAAAATATGGTTAGCTTCTGATCCAGTGTCGCTTTATCAAACAGGGGAGATACGCACGCTATAAGCTGTTCCGTTTCCGGCATTCCTTGTGAACTGCGAGTTCTTGCCGCCGAAGCACTGCAGCTGGGCAGACAGCCATTGGCCATTATCGACGGGTTGAACGACCCGATCCATTCGGCTAACCACCCAGTCGACCCATCCATTAGTCGACAGGTTTGTTGCCTCGGTCACGTATGTCCTCTTGACGTAGGGCAAGTCAAACTCGCGAGTGTTGCGGAAGATCCACTGGGCCGTCAACTCTGACATTGGCTTCTTCTCGACACCAGGCTGGAACCAAGCTCCCTTGCCCAACTTCTTGAACCATGCCATGTCGGGCTTATCGTCCTTGGAGAAAGGCACCCATTGAGCATAGATGACGATCATGCGAGGCCAGGCAGGGTTCTTGTCTGTCCCGAAGATCTCAGGATGCTTCTTCTCCATCTCATTGTCCAACCCTCCCATCAAGCCGAGGATATCGGCTGAGGCGCTGAGAACACTGATGCACAAGTCATAATTGCGAGGGAAGTCTGGATGGTCGTTCATCTCAGCGAGATAGCCAAGAAGTTCACGGAGTTTGCCGGTGTTGTAGAGGTGCAGAATGCGGAAGCCCATGGACCCCTCGTAGTCTTTGTCACGATGGACTTCGATGGTGAAGTGTGTGAGGACACCAAGATTGCCTGGGCTTCCACCAAGCCAGGCAAAGAAGAGGTCAGGATCTTGAGACTTAGTGATCTCGCGTTCCTTTCCTTCGTGGTCGATGATCTCGAGAGACGTGACATGGTCGCCAAGAAGACCAAAGCTACGCCCTAGTTGGCCATAGCCTCCGGTTTGGACGTGCCCACCGAGGTGAACTTCGACGCATTGTCCGTGAGGGGCAAACACCTGGTCGAGGGAGTCAGCGGTGGTCACCTAGCAAAGAAAAACTTCGTACCTTGTGTTGTCCGAGGAAAGCATTGAACTGGCCAAGGCTGTGGCTCACACTGGCGCGAACGTAGCTCTTGGGGCCGTTCTCAAAGTAAGCGAGGTCGTCGGGCGCACGGAACGTCGTACGAAGATCAAGAAGGATGTTCTGCTTCCCCGTCGATGATGCACCACTGTACTGATGGCCACCCGTTCGAATGGCGATAGCCTTCTTGTTCTTCTTGGCATACTGCACGGCGAGCTTGATGTCTTCTTTGCTGGTAGGTTGGATGATAAGTCCAGGGTTCATATCGTGGTCGACTGCATGAGTGGAAGTAGCGTATTGGTACCACCAGTCACCATATCCTTCTGTGGTAGGGGTGAACTGGTTGCCTGTGACGCCTTCAATGGTAGCCATGATTGGGGGGACTGAGTCAAGATAGGGAATATGGTGGTCAGCGCTAGGTTGCTTTTATAAGCCCTCGAGACATGACTTGCTGCCAGATCGCCAGAACGGCGGATGCTGTGGACAGCTAGATATTTTTGGAGTCCATACTGCATGTCAGAGCAAGTTTGGGCAGTGTCCTTGTCGAGCGGCAGAAGCTCAAGAGACCCTGAACAAGGATTCTACATACTTGGCGTCAGGACCAACGATAGAGGAGTAAAGATGCGGATTCTTCGACTCACTCTACGCAGCAGCTATGCAAATGGGCTATACTTCATAAGCCAAAAAATGGAGCCCAAAAAGCCAGTTGTCGACCACTCAAGGACTAATGGCGACTGCACGTTTTGCTGCGCTGAGTTCTCCGCAAGGAACGATAGGGGGCCGAGTGTTTCACATTAAGTTTCGAGCGCCCATCTAGACCGGTGGGGAATGATTGCCAATGCCATTCCAGTCGAAGTGTTCTATTTGCGCACGGCGTCTGGGTCGGAGGTGAGAAGTCGGGGAGAGAGAATTTGAACGGGGGCTAGAGTGAGGTAAGAATTCAAGTATATTGAGTTATCTGTGGAAGTCGAGAATCGAGTTCTCCAAAGAGGGATGACTCCTTTGTGCCTTCAAGCCAGTTTGGGTGTCGAGCGGCAAATGCTGATTGTCAGCCAGCGCTAGGATTTATATAACCCGGTCCAAGAGCGGCGCGCAGGATCAGCATTTAATCGGTTTTGTAAATGTTCCGTTAATCCCAAGACAAGTAGTACTGACTGGGTAGTAGACTGCCAGTGGGGACGATGACCTGAAGGTTATGGTTAGACTCAGAGCCGCGGCGATCTGTGAGAACAGATCAATTTGATGGGTCCATTGCTTTCGCCAGGTATTCTGGGGGCTCCGGGGAAAGCATTCTCAAACTCTGAATAAACAGGATAGGAATTGCAGTCATTCTAGGTCATCTTCCTGCTCAGCGCTCAAGAGTCAAAGTCAGTCTAAGCGCCCGACGGTTATGTGATTAATCTCAAACGGAGCCGCGTAGGGGCGCGATCCAAAAATGGCTATCCGCCAATTCATGGCGGCTTCGACCACTCTTGAGCACAAAACACGACCATCGCCGCTGCCACTCGCCATGGCTGGCTGCGGCGGGCTCACGCTCGGGCCATGGGATGTATCAGGATCTGGCAAAGCAGTCGAGCATGTAACATCGGGCACCCAACCCTGGGGAAGCTAAAGCAAGGTCCAGTAGTCGCTGGCCCCGCAGCGGCCCTTTCAGTTCAACGGCCATCTGGGCAACTCGTGCGACACCTCTGTGGCATCTCCCTCAGGAAACGTCTCGTTTGACACCAACATGCATGGAACTCAAGGAAACCAGTCGTTCTCCCTCTTCAGCCAAAGTTCTCTGGGTTTCAACGAAATGTCCGTAGCTGGCATACCAAACATGTATGACTGGTCGTACCTAACGTATACGACCTGTCGCACACTCACACTATTTCATGCGAGATGCATGGGTGGAAGTTCCCTGCCCCTTCTGCAGACTATGCAGCACAGTAAAAGCATCGCAGTTGAGCTCAAGTCTAAGTCAGGATCTGTGCTAACGGGAAGCAAATTCTCGGCCAGCTTCGTAACGGTGGTCCAGGCAATCCAAAAAGACCCAGGCGTTATCACTTTCCTTGAATTTGTTTTCACTCTCGATAGTTGCGGGCTGATACCCTTCCGTACTTGAGTCTTTGTTGGAACTTCTATCATCAGCCGTGGATTCAATCGCTTTTTGGTCTGTTTTCGAACCATGCATCCTTCTTGACCAGCACTGTAGCCTCTCTTTCCGCGCAATCAACCCAAGTGTATATTATCCTACCCTTTGTTTTCATTAGCACATTTATATTGTTGGACATCGTCTCGCATTGACCATGCAGGCGAGCGCCTAAGGATTGCCCCTGAATGATGAGGCCATGTCAAGATGATCCGGCTTGGGTTGGCGGATCAAAGTCCGCCAGGCGTAATTCGTCTCCCTTGTCCTCCCTCCCTCTTGTCCTGCGAGACAAGACGATCCTCTCGTCTAGTAGCTTCAAGCCCCAACTTTGACATCCTAATGTACACTGGTGGCTACTCGCAGGCAGCTCCGTTGACCATTGGAAGAGCTCAAGTACCAGCGGAGAGCGGCTGCCAACCGGGGCGAGATTCACTCTATTTCACATGGGACGCAGGCTCTTCTGTAGGCCGGTAATTGGTGGCAAAGTTTCAGCGCGGGGAACATACCTTATTGGTCTCCCGGCCACTCCGTTGTCGGGGGAGCCAATTATTCGGGCGTCCTTTGCACTCCGGAAGGCATCGAGAGCACCTGTGTAATCCTCCTTGACTTTCACCCCATCCCTCAAACGAAGACTCCTCGCGCTCTCCCCACACTCTCTCAAATAACGCCTTGACCCTAGTTTCTTTCCGCTGCGAACACTTCTCAAGATGTCACGAAACGCGAGCAAGAAGCCTGTTGGGTTCGCGACCCACATCACTGCAGGAGGGATGGCAGGTGCTTGCGAAGCTGTAAGCGTTTCGGCTTGGTGCTCTCTCCGAGAAGATAATATATTCAAAGTCTCTGTGTTTAGCTAGCATGTCAGCCACTCGATACCATCAAGGTTCGCATGCAGCTCTCAAGATCAGGTCGTACGCCAGGGGTAAGCCAAACGATGACCACTCAATCGAAAGCCCTGAATTGACGTCCAGCTCCCCTGCTGCCTAGACAAAAGCCCGAGGCTTTTTCCAAACTGGTATGCAAATCGTCAAGCGGGAAACACCACTCGCGTTGTACAAAGGTCTCGGTGCCGTCCTCTCCGGGATCGTTCCCAAGATGGCGATCCGGTTCGCCAGCTTTGAAAGGTACAAGTCGTGGTTGGCGGATAAGCAGACGGGGAAGACGAGTGTTGGTGGGATCTTTGTTGGTGTGTATTTCATATTTCCTTTGCAATGTTCTAATTCAAAGATTCGCCCTTCGAGTAGCTGGTCTCGGTGCTGGCGTGACTGAAGCCGTCGCTGTCGTCACTCCGATGGAAGTTGTGAAGATCCGCCTCCAGGCTCAGTCGCACTCGCTGGCTGATCCGTTCGAAATTCCAAGATACCGCAACGCTGCTCATGCGGTGTACACCATTGTTCGTGAAGAGGGCTTTGCGACCCTCTATCGTGGTGTATCCCTGACGGCTCTTCGACAAGCCACCAACCAAGGTAAGTCCTCTTGACTATATGCTCGACTAGTACCTAACTAATGCTTATAGGCGCCAACTTCACTGCATACCAGGAGATCAAGAAGTTCGCGCACAAGATGCAGCCTGACCTCGTTGAGCTTCCGTCGTATCAACATATGATGATAGGCCTAATCTCTGGTGCAATGGGTCCCTTCTCTAACGCGCCCATCGACACCATCAAGACGCGTAAGTACTTTATCTCTTTAATCCATGACAGATGCAGATTTGCCGACGTTCCTGCCAGGTCTGCAAAAGCAAGTCGCTGCTCCTGGCCAATCAGCCTTCCAGCGTATTCTTGCTATCGCAGCAGATATGTGGAAGCATGAGGGTGTGCATTCATTCTACAAGGGTATCACTCCACGCGTGCTTCGAGTAGCACCCGGTCAGGCTGTGGTGTTTGCCGTTTATGAGAGGGTGAGCGGAATTATGGAACGCATGAAGCCCACAGATGTCGATGGAGAGCTGCATTCAGAGTGAACTTAGACGGGATAGTGGGTTAGACATGTGTAAAATTATATATCTTTTCATAAAATTGTCTACTTCAACAAGAGAAGGAACCTAGCGGCGCGATTGCACTCATATGGCTTGTTATCAGAATCTTGGATATGCTTAGCTCGGCATCAGTTGCAATAGGGGTTCAATTAGGACAAACACGCGTGGTAATCAGCTGACCGCGTCATCACGAGAGTTCAACTCTGACCTCCACCATCCTTTTTCCTCTCGACTGTCATGACCGTTCAATGAGACTATTCTAATGCCGAAAGAATCTATATAGACTGCATCAACACCATCCGCTGCACTCACCAGCACACGCAATGAGTGGAACCTTCACGGTATCATCAACCGGAGCAACGACCTTCACCCAGGGTTCAATTATGCTGACCCCGACAAAGAGGATGCGTAACGGGCTTCCAAAGGCTTCAGAAACCAAGCAGAAGACACCAACGCACCAAGAGATATTTGCGTGGACACTGACAAACGAAGCAACGGCACAGTGTCGCATCGGAGACGTTCATCAGCTCAAAGAAAGTGAGAAAGGTAAGAGGTCTAATTAGCATCACGAAGTTGAGCAAATCTCATGGTATGCCCTAGGAGCCGATTTCTTCTGGTTGGGCCGTGTTCCCTGTCGAAATGTGAAGATAACAGGCATGGTGGTCGGAGTCTCCGTCTATGAAAGTCGCATTATATACACCCGTACGTGGTCCCAACCGCTTTGATTGGCTCAAATCACTGAGAATATGGCAGTGGACGATGGAACAGGCCTGATTGATTGTAATCGCAAGGAAGAGGCACACAAATCGAAGAAACTGAAACTGGACGAGAAGACAGTCACCGTTCCAGAAGACCTGATTCCTATCGCTACCGTCGGTGACTTTGCCAGAGTCAAGGGGCGCGTCATACCCAAGTATGGCAGCCGACAAATCGTAGTCAGTGAGATTGGTGAGGACTGTCCAAGATGAGCACGTTCTGGTCGCTGAGCATCTGCCAAGTTCGTTGTAGGTCGGGGAATGAAGAGTTGGTACACCATCAACGGGTAGAGGAGCTGCACCGGGACCATTACTCTTCCACTGTGCCCTTTATCATCCCTGAACCCAAACCAGAACCCAAACCGGTCACCCCACGACGTGTAGTCCCTCCCACACCAGTGGCAGTCATAGAGTCGAGCCCTGCCCCCATACCGAGCCCCGTCAAGTCTGAAGCTGCACCTACTGTGAGTATTTCCTTAACCAGCCATCCGGTTCCTTTGTTCATGGTCTTCCAGTCTCCCCACAGGCTTCGACATCCGTCACGTCTTCGCTCAGCAGATCTCACTGCCAACACATTCCGAATATACCTCAAGCATTTCATGGACCATGATGCACCTCCCACTGCATCTGCTATCCAGGGTGGAGAGGACCCCTTCACGTCTTCAACACCACGGCGGCCTGATGACCAACAAACACCCCGCGCTAGCTCTTCTCGTTCCCGAATACAGCGTCCCTCGATAGAACCTATCTCCTTCCCAGGCCTACCACCCAAGAGAGTAATCTCGTGCGAAGAGGAACTATCGCCTCTGCTTGGCTATACCATCTCCTACCTTCGACGCGTCCCCGAACTTGCCTTTCTGGCCAAGCGCGTACTTCGGCACGAGATTCGAGCCAACGTCAGAAAGGCCCGCGAAGCCAAAGCAAAGAGCTCGCGTTCCTCAGGAAGCCAGCTCAAACCGGAGCAACTCAAGCCGTCACCCAGGGAAGTCAAACGTCTCTTTACGCATGCAATCATGCAACTCTACCGCGAAGGCAGCATCGTCATGTGGGCAGGTCCCAAGCGGTCGCTACGAGATATCAAGGACGGCGAGACCTCTCGGCTCTGGAAGGCCAACACCAGCTCAACGTCGATGGACGCAGCCGGTGGAAACTCAACAACCTTGTACGGGAATTCCAAGTCAGCCATCACCCTGGACTTGGACGACGAACCGTTTTCAGACCCCCAACCCAATGAAGAGTCCTATATCCCGCTGAAGATTCCATATCTTGCAGACAGGATTGTCGAGATTCTTCCGCGAGTCAAAGCCTCCGTTCAGACAAAGTCAAAGGTAGAGACCTACTTTGGCGCAACCCCGGCGCAGCTCGCAAAGTTCCTGCAGAGTGATGATCAGTGGAGGTTTGTGAGGCAGGACAGCGTCGATGAGGCTCTGGAATATCTGGAGCAGGAGTCGAGGGTTTGGTGTCCGGTTAAGGGACAATGGGACCTGACGCTGCTATGATTTTTAGTCTTCTCTCGAGCTCACCTTAATATGCTATATCTTCGCTCCATGCTGTACATTATCAAGTAGTTTGCAGGGTTTCATTGTATTTGTACGTTCTTAAATGATTATCAACTGGTATACAGGGTTAAATAAGTCCGGGTGACAGAGAATAAAAGGAAGCATGTGTAGGGGAAAGCAAAGTGCGCAGTGGTATCTATATGGGTGGATATCAGAAAGCAGTGCCATGGCTTCATGATACATCTGGAGGAATGTAATCATCGTCGTACGCGGGAGGCGGAACATCATTGGCAGATCGTGTACTCTCTCTCCTGCTGTTCCGCAAGTCCACCTTTAGCTGCTCGTTCTCCCGCATCAGCTCGTCAAGACGTCGCTGCATATCAGCCACTCTGTTATCATGTTCCGTCCTCTGCTGAGTTACAGACGCCTGCGCCTCCCGCAGCCTCCCTTTCATCGCCTCGTTCTCCCTACTCACAGCCGCGAGCAGCTGTTGCAGATGATAGTCTTCCTGAGTCGATTGCAGTTGTGCAGCCAGCTGCTCTAATTCTTGCACCTGCATCTGTAACTCCCGATTTTGCCTCCGAAGCTCCTCACTCTTTGTCGCATCATGGCTGGTCAACAGCGCCTCCATCGACTTTTCCGCCTGTCGAACACGATCCTTTAAGGTGTTGTTCTCGCGGGTCATCTCCTGTAGCTGGACTCGAAGCTGTTTGCTCTTTGAATCCTTCATATCAGGTCCTGCGATGGACTTTATCATGTCCTCCACCCGAGTCTTGAGTTCCTTGTTGTCCGCCTCCAGGTCCTCCATTGCGTGCTTGGCGTCCTCCATTTCGGCCCTGTGCTCTGCCTCGGCTCTGCGGAGATCCCGAATCTGTGAGCCTAGGGTGGCGATATTTCGCTTTGCCAGTTCCAGGTCCCCATTTACTCGCAAAAGTTGGGTCTCTGTCTCTGTCAAATCGCTCACCCGCCTGGTGAGACTCTCGATCTCTTTACCGAGTTCCTCAACCAGTGCGTTGTCGCCATGTTGCATCTGCATGATGACCGACGCGACATTGGCTTCCAGCTCAGACACCTTTGTCTTCAACGTCACGTTTTCGCTACGAAGTGTGTCGTTATCCTTCCGAAGTTCGTTCTGAGTGCCGAGTTGATCGAGAAGGTTGTCGATCTGCCGCCTAAGTGTCTTGGTTTCTGCTTTGAGCTCTTCGAGTGGATCTTCTTCTGGCGAGGTTGGTAGAAAGCTGAGGGTGCTGCGACGAGACATCATCCCTGGTGGCATAGAGATACTGCCTTGTGGTGGGTAGAGGACGCCTTCGAACGATGGGGGGTATGAAGTCGGAGAGCTTTGGAGATCATTTGGTTGCGAGAGTATTTCTTGTGAGGGCGTGACCAGGTAGAAGGCTGAAGGGGTTCGTGTTACTTGGGAAGCGCTACGCTGGCGGATGGTTGGACTGGGGAAAGGTGTATTCCGAGGAGACGTGGATGTGGAAGACAATGATATGGTTGGTACGTGAGAAGAGGATGACTGGCGGAGGGATGGAGGTATAAGCGAGGGTGGTAGTTCCGTTGGTATAGGTTTCCCCTTCAACTTGTTCTGTAGCAAATGCATCGCGAGGATGAATTCATCCGAATTTAGATGTCCGTCGTTTCGAATGGATGAGAGATGGACGATTTGAGCAATCTCGTCTTCCACTAGGTTGTAGCGCCTGAAATAATCCCAAGCTGCATCTCTGGAGATGTATCCCGACCCGAGTTGACTAAACTCTTCCTCGTATTGTGCTCTTTCTTGTGGGGGAACAGCCCAGGGCTTTGAGCCAGGCTTTGGCTTGACTGGAGGTGGTTTGGGTGGAACGCGGGGTGCCTTGGCCGGTGGGGCAGGTGGTGTACGGCTTGGAGGCGTAGGACGGGAGGGAGAGGAGACTGTGGGCACCGGCATTGGCGTTATTTCTCCTGGTGCGAGGAATGGAGATTGCAAGTCGTTTACAACCCGCTCAAGGTCGTTGCGAACGTCAGATGGTACGGACGGTGGAACACCATTGAGATGACAGGATCGAATTGCCTTGATGAGGTACATCCCCAGAGCAAACTCCAGGAAGTTCAATCGACCCCTCCGAGTGGTGTCCAGCAGTACCCAGACGGAGGAAAGGTCTCTGTACGCCAGGTTTGATTTCAAGTAGATATCGCGGACTTTCTCTCCTGTATTGATGTCAGAGGTCGAGCGCATTCAGCAGAAAAGTAACTCGCCGTCTAGAAAGCCGTCGGCTGGTCTCTCTTCCTGAAATATGTTGAAGTACCCTTGCACCTCTGCTGGTACCACCGGCGGAAATGCAGCTGGAGAAAACATTGCAGGGTCCTTCTGTGGAGGTGTCGGAGGAGCAATACCATCGAGAACCGGCAGAGGTCCCGCTATCAGACCGACTCAGTGAAGAAGCAAGCAATGAAGAGTTATGTACGTACGTTTCACCAGCAGATCCTCTGAGAACGGTCGGCCACTCTGCATCCATCCCATTAGCCGGACGGCCACCGCCAGCTCGTCCTGAGTGATGCGCCCATTGCTGTCCGCATCCGACAGCTTCCATACATCGCGTAGCTCGAGACGCGAGAGACGGCTGCGGTTGAGGACGTCGATAGCAACTTCTGTTTCTAGGTACCCTGCTTCCAGACTGTTCGTGTGTGCAAGTATCCGCCGTATAAGCGCCTTCTCGTCGTCGCTCGGTGTCACAGTTGGCCTTTGCATTCCAGAGTTTAGGCTTTGCCTAGAAGAGGGCCAGAGGGGTACCTGACAAGGTGCTGTCCCTCTTTATTTAATGGGAAGGGAGTAAATGTTCAATGACGCCCCCGCAGTTGCAGGCGAAGAAGAAGGGGACATTGCAACCATGCGGTGCTGGAAAGATCAAAGAAAGGGGCTCCCATCATCAAGTCTGTCATCAAGCGGGTCTCCTGGAGGAATCTCAGTTCAGTTCAGGTCAGATAATTATGGGATAATTTACATTGGAATAATATCGTAGAGTAAAGCAAGAGCATAGTATATTATGGTATATCCTTGGTAGAGTGAATGGGGAATGGGGGAGGCACTGTTATGCATGGTAAGGTGGCGGTAACTGATGCCCATTGGTGGACTGCGCAGAAGCTATAAGAGCGCTATCCAATCTCTTCGCATCTGCAAGCCCCCGCTGAAGCTCGGTGATCTGGGACAAGAGTACTGCCTCCCGCATCATCCTGTCCTCCTCTTCGCCTATCATATCCGAGGATCTGGTGTCTGACTTTGCCACAGCAGTTGAAACAGCACTGAGGGTTGCTGTAAAGTGACCTCGATATTGGAGAGGCGCCGGCTGAGTTTCTGGTCTCTGGATTGAGAGGCCGCCTCTGCTTGCTTCAAGCGCCTGACGAGTTGAGCGTTTTCGGACGCCAGACGCCGGGCAGAGTCTTCGATGGCAGATGTCCGCGAAGATGAGGGTTTGAATCGGGTTAATTGCTTGGCTTGAAGCCCTAAAGCTCGTGATGGGTCTCGCTGAGACTTTGAGCCAGGCTTGCTGACAGCCAAGGCCTCGGATACCGCAATTTCCAGGGCAAGTAGCCGGCTCTGTATATCTTCAAACTCTCTGTCGCTTGGCACATGTCTGGCCTTTCGTTTGTCTCCCTTGGAAGCCTGCAAAAAGTCAATGAGTAAAAGGCTGCAGAATGGCGAGAATCCTGGGAGATAGGACGAACCTTGAGTATGCCGACTGGAGCAGATTCAGTGAGATTGGCCGCTATGAGGGCAGTATTACGTTCGTCCTGAAATCTAACTTTCTTGGAAAGCGAGCGCCTCGAGAACATAGTGTTGTGAGGGGTATCAACAGTTGGGGAAGTATCCTGGCTCTCTTTAGTGGTATAGGTTTCGAGAGCAAGGCACGTTGGTATGGCAAGGCTGCTTCCCGTGATCGAAAGTAAGAACGCCTTTTAAGGACGCTGGTCATGGGTCGTACATATATAGTTCGACCGTCATAAATCCGTGGCAGTAGGTCCTAATACAGGCAAAAATAGGGTTTGTGGACGAAGGTGCATGGGCGATGTGGTATAAGTGTAGGTCCAGGAGGTAATGTGTATCCCCAGTGGGATGGAATAGCGACTCGTGTCCTTGTGGTGTAGTAAGAGCTCTCATATTTCAAACACCGGTGCAGTGGCAAGAATTTAGTCTACAGCTAGGTCCGAAACACAAATCGAGGCCTATTCAGTCCCCCAAGAACCCAAGCGCTTGAACAGAAAGCTCAAGCGACCGCAATGCCAAAGTTAACCAGTGTATTCTTCTGAGATTGCGAAGTTTGAAACTCCGATTCGGATATCAGCCATGCAGGAAGCGCTGAGTCCTTTGCTCCCTAACCATGTCCCAATCCTTTCCGAACGAAATCCTTGGCAGCATCATCAGTGCCGGTGTGGACGATACAACTGGATACGACAAACCCACAGTCAAATTCCTCAAAGATGCTGCTTTGATCTCGCCCTTCCTTCGTCACCGCGCTCAAGAACTCTTACTTCGCAATTTGACGCTCAATACTGATTCACTTGATTCCAGCGCCGAGAAGCTTGTCTCTGCACTTCAAATAAACTCTAGTCTACTTCTGTATCCCCGCTGTCTGACCATCAGAATCGGGGCATTCGATATCGACGAACCTGAAGCCGAGCGATTCCCCGCTACATCCGCCATCGGGTCCTTGTGTGGCATGCTTGAGCATCTGGACACCTTTATTCTTCGCTCAACGCGACTCATAGGCTGGTCATTGCTCTCCCGGAAACTCCAGGATGCTATCGTTGGCTGTGCGCAAAGCAACGCGCTGAAGTATTTTGATGTTACCGCTATCGATATGCCATCGGAATTCATCCAACTGCTGCCATCTATCTCACATATCTCGCTCCGAAGGTCAGGACACGACCATTACGCAACATTTGCGAGAAATCATCTGGCCAATTCAAGCAGTGCCTTGAGCGTTGCAGCGAGGCCCAGCAGCCTAAAGCTCGATGCTGACTCCTTGAGTTGGCTTGAAACTCCAGATGATTCTGTGTTCAAGCGAGTGTGCTTCCTGGACTACCGAATTTGGGAGCCGCAACGATTTCTCAATCTCCTTCCACGAGTGTCGGGCACTCTCAAGGACCTGACAATCCGATATCACGGGTTTTCGGTCTTGGGTCAGTTCATTCTTTCGTGGACTCCACTCTCAAAGATACTGACAAGTTGTTCATGCAGGCCTCCCTAGTGATCACTTCATTTTAACAGATCACCCACCCGAATCACGCTTTTGCCGCGTGCCGGGCTTGGAATGCCTTCACTTCGAAGTTGCGTACTCTGGTCAATGCGAGGATGCCGTCTGCCCAAGCGCCATACCACAACTGATAGTCGCCTACTGCACTCCTGCATTTTCCTCCCTTCAAGTCCTTTACCTCCATGCTACATGGATCATCTCTCTACCCAAGGCCACAGCTGCTATGCCAGAGATAAAACACCTCGCCATCCAGCGCTTTCTTCCTGATAGCATGGGTCTTCTCGATGATGTTCTGTCAGAGATGCGCTATTTGAAATCGCTCCAGAAGCTGGTGGTGGATTTGGAGCCCAGCGTTCCTGTGAGATGTCCAGATGGACAAATCGTCAAGCTGGCGGAGGAACTGAAGCACGCCTTGCGAGACCAGCTTCGCCAGGAGGCATTGGAATGCTTCAGCAAGACGGCAGAGCGTATGGAGCTTCACGTCATTACCAGCAGGGCCTTCTGGTATTTAGAAGGTGCGTTCTCCTTGTGTACAACAGCTTCCTCAGTGACTGAGCGTTTTTTGCTGGCAACGCAACACCAGGATTCTAGGCTCGTGGCCGTCGACTCTCATCGGCCCTGCGGATTTCTCCATAGGCTCCCCATCTTCCCCGCCCTAATCGCCCGCTGAACTTTTAGACCACGTTGATCAAGCTTTCCAATGTTCAAGAACCACAAATGTACCTCTGCGTATCATGTCTGATGCCTCGTTCTAGGGGCTGCTGGTCCTCCTTCAGGATCTCCAAGAGAGTCGACATAGGGAGTGCAATGTAGAATGGTGGATTAGGTGGATTATTATATGATACATACTATGCAGGCTACCATGTATTATAGTGATACAACGCTGGGTGATGAATGTAATTTAAAACATGTAAGTGAAGTGGGTATGCGAATGTGTTGAATGCCAATTAAAAAATGAGGAAGGTGCTGGTGCTAAATGGGAGGTCGTATGGGTCGTAATCTCTGGCGGAAAGGTACTAGTTGGGCCAGCTATCGAGGTCAACCCACTCCGTCACTTGCTTGAAGCCGAAGGCATCAGACGCGGGAGAGAAAGGAGGGGCACTCGACATCGTGGTGTTCTGTGCTGCTGAGGTGTTTTGAATCGGATATTGGGAGGAAAGGGTCAAGGCGCTCATATCCTCATCTGTGAAGAAAGACGCGTTTGGCAGGTAAGGCATGTCCGGGCACCAGAATCCTGAAGCGAATTGATAAGAAGAGCTTGCTTCGTACACCCCTGTGTTGCCACCAGTGCTGTATGTCTCTCCATTGGGAAAGTATGATATCCGATTGGCGCCAAGCAGCCCATCGAGGTCCATTGCCGGAGGACTGTCTTTACAGCTTGTACTCGAAAGAAGCTAGAATGAAGGTGAGAGGTAAGCGAAGGGATGGTTAAGCTGCAAAGTAATGCTCACATGTTTCTCCTCGTTGTCCTTCACGATAGTATGCGAGCGACCTGTGTCCGCCGACTTTCCAGGGCCTTGTTCGGAAATTGAAGACGACGAGCTCGCAGCCGATGAAGCACAGTCTGAGTCGCTGTCGCTATCGAGTGACGAGGCTCTCTTCTTCCTACAAACCGCCGGCTTTCTGGGAGCGGCTGTTTTCTTCTTGGGAGGCGTCGCCCTCTTCTTGTTGGGTGCAGGATAAGCGTACGTTGGGTACTTGGCGGCATGCTCGATCAGTCCCTTTTGGTACAGCTCGTGATACGGGGCTTGTTCTTCTGGTGTCATCGACTTCCAAACGATGGCCACCTGTTTGCTAATTTGGTTCTGGTTGGTACGCCCTTCTGCTATCTCACGGGCGCCCTGGGTTTTGCAGTAATGAGAGCGGAAGAGGAAGAAAGGGTTCATGGGTCGGGGGATGTGCTGTAGTTCTTTGGGACTCGGACCAGGGCGGCTGTTGCTGCGGGAGGCGGGCATGCTGAAGGGAGTGAAGCGGGGGATGTGATGGAATAGAGTTGGATCCCGACGTTCGACGTACTTATACCCCCCGCCCTTTGGGGTTGCCCCAGTTGAGACAAGACTAAAAGGTGTCGTAAAGGCGAAGGCGAAGAGTGGGAGCGAGAAAACAAGGCAGATCGAGCTGTACGCCAGTGAACAATATATTGAGAGGAGGCGCTCCCTGTGGCGGCTTTGAGAGATGGCGTATCAATCTTAGGAGTAAGCGTTTCATCTCGATGGCTTGAGCTCGTCACCGGTAGCGTACCGCTAAAACAACAGGATGTCAGGGCTGGAGATATCGAGCCGAAAAAGCCTTTAGGTGTCCAACAACCGTTCTCCATCGAGAAAAAGGCAAGGAGAAGAAAACACAAAGAACAAGGCCCGCCGCCGCCGATCCAGATTTGACGCTTCTGCTGCCACGACGACGGAAGCAACTGCACCCAAGCCTTTGAGGATGACGCCAAAATGGTTCCGCTGGTGTTCCTGGATCTGGGGAAAGAGGAGGGAGCTTGCAGTCATGCATGGTTTTTACCTGTAAGACGTGCTAAATGGGAGCTCACGCGTGAGCTCCCATTTAGCCCTTTATGGTCTAGCGCCCGACAACCCTTCAATCAATCTACCCGGTGACAACGCCACCATTGTGAGCAGTCGGTCCTTGAAATTGCAGGAGGCGTAGGTTCGATAGCTGCTCTCGCAAGAGGTTCGATGGTAGCCGAAGAGCCACAGCAGGAGATCATGACTGAGCCAGTTTGCCGGACGCAGCGCAAAGGGGCATTTGGTCACCCTCGACGCTCACAAAAGTCATATTACAAGCAGAAGTCCAATGTAAGTCGAGTGTATCCTGACCCCTAGCGAGGAGCAGAAGGTGTCCAGTTCCAATGATGTCTCTCGGCCAACATTGCTATTGGTTAGTGTTGATAACAACATGGTATTGACTCCTTGGAGACCTCGAAAGAGTTTTGAAGCTCCGATTTGACCACCGCCAAGGATGGGCGCTTAAACTGGGACGGGCCAACTCTCGTGCGGGCTGTCAAGCGAGGGCTTCTGCTAGTCGAGGGAAGAAGTGGCGTTCAAAAGTGTTAATAACAGAGGCCTTTGAGAGCCTTATCTAAATCCTGGGACTTGGAGGCAGGGCCATCCAAAGTCACTGATTGTCATGGATAAGGTAGTGAGGTTGTCCCGTTCCACGTGGGTATGATTTTCAGGCACGCCAGTCAAGGTCTAAGAAATCTTGATTGGAATCTATTTAAGGTGAGTAATATTCGATTAAGAGCACTTACTAGGATGGAGAAGAAAGCGCCCTGCGTATATCGCCATATACAAAACGTTTGGTGGTGTTCAGTCCCGTAGGACCTGCAAATGTCGAAAGCAAATTGTTTCAGAGTTTGAATGATGGCCGCGAGCGTAGAGGAGCACCAGCAATACTATTTGCGTAAACGGACAGAGGTAAAATCATCTAGTCAATGATAATCATTCTGAATCTAGCTCATCAGTTGGATCGAGTATGATCCATTCATGTCATACGCCGAGAAGTAGAGGGATATGGCAGGTCAGGCCAGGACTAGGGGGAGTATCAGAACTTGACAGAAGTAACGGATGTTTCAGGTGTAGTTGCCTTGAGGATGATCCCGTACGGATCTGCAGAGGGAAGGACTTCGGCAGCTATGAGGCACTATGGGCTCTTCGCCCATAATGACTGGAACGAGCCTGAGATCCAAGGTCACTCGAGGTCATCACACAAAGCTGAGCCGCTGATGCGAGTTCAATGGTGGCAAAGCTGCAGTACCAGTCGTCCCAGATCGCGTCAAAAGGTATCAAAACAGATACGGAAGTGAGCACCAGTAAGGTAAACCTGGAGAACGCCATGAAACGCTGATCCACGGCTATTTCCAACGGCCACCGTCGAGTCGCACGGCGACGATGGGAGGATGGTTGCTTGTCACCGAGCGTGCAAGGACATGCTCCAAAGCAAGCTGACACCTCTGCGAGCGCGATGTCTAGTCGAAGATGACTGGAAATTTACGGGACGACCGTATGGGCAAGCATTCCAAGATGATGAAAAGAAGCAGCTGGCTATGAATTATCAGCATCAACTATGGTTGACAGAACACAGATGAGATGAAAGGAAGTCCAGCGGTCCATATCGATAGCTATCGCTTGATCTAGGGAATGTTGTTGGGTTAAAACGGGCATTCGAGGGAGAGTAGAACGGAGAGGAAAGGGGTCCATGGTTATATGAACATGTGCGGGATGAAGACCCTTCATACCTTGGTTTTCATGGATTTTGGAGGAAGAGGTCCATCTTGGGTTTACTAAACGAGGAATGATCGAAGGATTCTATGATAGTTCTCCTAGCAACGCAGCAACGAGAGTGCGTAACCATGGAGGCGTCAGCTGTTCTGATTCTGGTGCTGTCCCAGTGAATTGGACGGATGGGTGGGGATTGGCGGACGACGTGTATCCATTTTTGATAAAAGGTCCAGCTATAAGAATTCAGAGGCCCACAAGAGAAAAAAAAAAAAGTGTTTACAATTGTCCGTTGTTGTTCTCTCTCTCTTCCCCTGTGCTCCTTCCTGATCGAGGCCGTCCCCTTATTGGCACATCAGAAAACGGCAAAAGGATCGCTTATTGTCCGCCGCATAGATATAACAAACAATCTTCATCCCCCGAGAGCTCGACGTCCACCATGTCTCAGCAACCCGGAGCCCAGTCGCAGTCGCAGGCCAAAGCGAAACACGGTCATGCAGCGTCGGTAGCACAGCCTGCACCAAGAAAGGTTCGGTTCAACGTTGGTGAGTCTCGAATTGGTTGTCATGTTCACTCCAGCCGTTGACCTCGACGCTCGACATTCTCTTCCTCCAGGCACCCAATACCAAGTTCTCGATGTTGTCGGTGAAGGCGCATACGGTATCGTCTGCTCAGCAGTTCATAGGCCAAGTGGTCGAAAGGTCGCCATCAAGAAGATCGCACCATTCGAGCATTCGATGTTCTGCCTCAGGACCCTCCGAGAGCTCAAATTGCTCAAGTTCCTGAGTGAAGCTGGTGTCAGTGAAAACGTGCGTGTCTCAAGAGTCCATATGGTTGCAGGAAAATGCTGAAAGATGTGCCCGTAGATCATCTCCATCCTCGACATTATCAAGCCTCCGTCAATAGATGCCTTCAAGGAGGTCTATCTGATTCAGGAACTCATGGAAACAGACATGCACCGTGTTATTCGTACGCAGGACCTGTCAGACGACCACGCCCAGTACTTTATCTACCAGACCCTTCGTGCCCTCAAGGCGCTGCATTCAGCCGATGTCATCCACCGCGATCTCAAACCTTCCAACCTGCTTCTCAATGCCAACTGTGACCTGAAAGTGTGCGACTTTGGTCTGGCAAGAAGTGTAAAGACTGCAGAACCCAGTGGAACGGAGACGGGATTCATGACGGAGTATGTCGCGACGAGATGGTACCGAGCACCAGAGATCATGTTGACGTTCAAGCAGTATACCAAGGTGCGTTGAATGGTTCTGTGCGTTGCGTTTGTATGCTTACAATGACTCGTAAAGGCTATCGACGTGTGGTCTGTAGGCTGCA
The DNA here is from genome assembly GCA_020736565.1 of Coprinopsis sp. MPI-PUGE-AT-0042. NCBI lineage: Eukaryota > Fungi > Basidiomycota > Agaricomycetes > Agaricales > Psathyrellaceae > Coprinopsis > Coprinopsis sp. MPI-PUGE-AT-0042. Next base: position 796,510 of record JAHBOF010000001.1, on the reverse strand, counting down.
TCTTGGCAGAAATGCTTTCAGGGAAACCCCTCTTCCCCGGACGGGACTATCACCACCAGCTTACCCTCATTCTCGACGTCCTCGGCACACCGACACTTGACGAATTTTACGCCATTACTACCAGGCGTTCGCGAGATTATATCCGCGCTCTGCCATTCAGGAAGAGGAAGCCTTTTAGCCAGCTGTTCCCGAACGCCAACCCTCTAGCGGTCGATTTCTTGACAAGAACCTTGGTAAGTCTCTAGTGTCTTTTGTCTCGTTCGAACGTATAACTAATATTCGTGGCTCAGACCTTTGACCCCAAGAAGCGCATCACAGTAGAAGACGCTCTTGCTCACCCATACCTCGAAGCATACGTGAGTCTATTCCGTCGTTATTCGGTTCCCTATTCTAACGTTCCTCTGTTCCAAGCACGACCCAGACGATGAGCCCGTCGCACCTCCCCTTGACCCCGAATTCTTTGAGTTCGATCGTGAGTCTCTCAAGGGCTTGTAGGAAACAATTGAGACTCACCCACAATCTTCCAGTCCACAAAGACGATATCAGCCGAGAACAATTGAAAGAGCTTCTCTACGAGGAGATCATGTCTTTCCGCCCCGCTCCCATCACATAAAGACTGTGTTTTGGATGTAGGGGTGCTTTGATTCTTATACTGTGTGAGTGCTCTCCCTCCCCATCTCTCCTTCAGCTTAACCAACTGACCACCCTCGGATACAGATTAATGCGAATGGGTTGTGGAGTCTTCTTTCGTCCCCTGGTCGTCTTTTTGTGCTTCTTTGGCCATCCCGTTATCTGGCTTCCTGGTCCGAGATGGCCATATGTATCAGGATTATCACGTTAGAAGGGGGGTATCCTGGAACCCAGTGGTGCACATACTGGCTGTGTCGGCGGTGGGTTTGCTTAAAGGAATTTGTGTTTTCAGAAAGGAATAATACAACTGGAATACGGAACGTCAGAGGCTGCCAGATTCATCTGAAAGTTCCTCTATCCGTTGACGAAAGAAGCGCACAGCGCTAGCACAGGACGCCAGTGCCCTAAATCAATGACGTCGGTGTCCAAGTTAGGGGCTAGCCATTGATAAGATTCCGCAGACCTTGCCCGAGTCCGCCTAGGATTTCTCGTTCTTTCTCCCCACAACTATCATGTCGCGTGCAAACACCAGCACGTATATTCTCCCTATTTTATTCTTTGTCTTTGCGTTCTGTCTCTCGAACAATGGAGTCCATGCATTCGGAGCAGGCAACATCCCTTCGTACGCCGTTCGCTCGCTCACTGATTGACGAAGAGATGGCTGATCCTTGGCTGTCAGATTTGCGTATATGGAAGGGAAGGCGTTTAGGCATGGTGACATCGTAGGTTCATTGTGAAGGGTTAGAAGGGCTACCGTCTGACTTGTCTGTAGGAAGATGTTCTCGAGGATCTAGCCAAAGGCGCCGGTGGTTTCGCTCTTGTAAACCTGGTCGGAAAATCGCGCAAATTTAACGGGTTGGATATCAAGCGTGTTTATTTTGGGTTAGTAGACCCAGTCTTTTCTAGTTCATCCAGTAACTCAAGCTACCTAGAAACTGGCTACGAGATTACAGCCAAGCTGTTGACATTGCTACGCTGAAGAAGATGCCGCTGCAGGTATGTTGTACATGTAACAGGTCTCGCAATCACTTGACTTGCTCTCACTTAGACCATCTTGAATTTGCTTTTGGTTCTCGGGTTTATGGTGTGTTCCCCCTTGTCATGCACTCGTTATCGTGCTGAGCAAGCGGTAGGCTCACGGATACGCTACGAACGAATTCGAAATCACAGAAGAGCGCTTGGGATGTTACCTTCCTACCGAGCATATCGACAACCCAAAAGGCTATGGTGACGGAGAGGACGCTCGCAAATACCATCCAGGCCTGCGAGGCCCAGTCGATGTGCGTTCTTGCTCCTCCATCTTGTATGTCTTAGCCCTGACATCATCTTTCTCCAGCCAAGGGAACTTGAGATTGACCCCCGCACTGGGATGAAGAACTATATCGCCAATGAAACTGGCGGCTGGGACACCTCCAAAGCCCTCATTCGACGACTCCTTGAGAAATGCATCCACCTTGGAAGATTGCATCATTCCAATGGCAATAAGGCCGACCAATACGAGGCGTACAGGCTTCTTGGCACCGCTCTTCATACCCTCGAAGACTTTCCTGCCCATTCCAACTTTTGCGAGTTGGCTTTGATCAGGATGGGACACCATAACGTCTTCACCCACGTAGGCGACCACGTCCGTGTCCACGCGCCTGGAGGGAAGCAGGTTGCGCCTATCGTGACGGGTACCTTTGGCTCGGACGACTTTTTCCACTCGTTACTGGGAGGCGCTAGTGACTCTTTGAGTGAAGCGTCTGTCAGCGATCTCAACAAGGAGATTGACAAGGCACGTTCCAGATCTGCTGACCAGGCTCGCTCTGGTGGTGGGTCAGGCGACCCTGCAGATTCTCTCCGGCTCTTGTTCGCTAGCATCCCTGGCGGGGATGGCCAGGAACTGTCACGAGAGCTGGATAATGTTCAGCGGGTTCGCGCAGGAACGGCTACGGGTGGTAAAACGCCGGAACAGATGAGTCCGAAGGAGCTGCATGCGACTTTGTGGCAAGTCTTAGTCTTTAGGGACTCGGTAGCAAAGAAGATCTCCAAGACGATTGAGAAGATTCCTGGGTTGGGTCCTTTAATCGATAAGTTGATGGACTCTATCTCTGGTGAGTGTGTTACCCCACTTGAGGGATGAATCTGATCATGGCGTGTAGTCTTCGTCTTCACCACTATTGAGCCCTTCATGAAGCCCATTCTCCAAAGTGCTACTGGAGGATTGCACAGTGTGTCGGCTGAGGTCATTGATAAGCATGACCAATACGAAGTCTTTAACGACCCTCGCGCGGTAAGTCTGTTTGGCCACAGTAGAGTGACCTATATTGATGATGGAATGGGACAGTCGGATCCTACTCACTCGTTCCTTTCTAAGGACCACTTCGTAAGCTCTTCGATTCAAAGCCAGGGAACCAGTGCTGATGGTTATTCCAGAACCTTATTTTGAACGAGCCCGCAGGGCTGGTCGCCAAAGTCATGGTCGTCAATGCTGTTCAATTGATTGCGAAGGCATGGGAGGACACCAACATCAATCCTCATCAAATAATCGAGGAGATAACGGAGAGTCTGTAAGTACTCTGTCGCATCCCTACGTGCATGTCCTCATCGTGATCTCTCAGCTTCCACCCCGATTTCCACAATTCCTCGTCGAAAGTGCAAAGGGAGATGCTTAAGTGCATGGATGACTGGGTCAGAGGACTCCATGACAAGAACACGACCATCGGCCGTCTTTCAAAGGACTCTGTGCGGAAACACATGCACACAAGGACCGGCGGTGAGGCATCTGCACCTGTCGGACAAGGAGGTTTCGCAGCTGGCCATGCCCATCAATTCCAAGGGAAGGTTGAAAACTATGCTGCAACGCATATTCCAGGCGGCTCCCACCTTCAAGGTGTTTTAGGAGGCTTTGGGTCGTCGTCTGGACCTGCCCGAGGAGTGCCTGGAGGTGGAGAGGCTGCATCGTACTACAATAACGCGCCAGAGGGTTACAACACCTCTCGCGCCCCTCCTGCTCATCAGCCTGCTATGCCCCACTCTCCTCCGGCCTTTGGAGGTGGCCCTCCAGAGCCACCGAGCGGCCACGCTGGTTATTCGCCGTCATACGCTTCCCAGCCCCCGGGGTATGGTGCACTTTCGCACAACGCACCTTCCTTCCCTGGTGGGCCTCCATCCTTCCCTGGCGCTGCAGCTCCTCCGTCTTTCCCGGGCGCCGATTATCACTCGTCGTTCCCCGGTGGACCAAGTTCCCCGCCGCCTAGCTTCCCAGGTGCGGCCCCAGCTTTCCCTGGCGCTCCTGGAGGGTACGATACTGGATATGGTGGACCCCCTCCCCCTCACGGTGGCGCACCAGGATTCCCTGGCGCAGCGCCGTCGTTCCCTGGTGCGTCTCCTGGATTCCCAGGCGCAGAACCGTATGGGCAAGGGCAACATGGTCACGGCCATCATGGACAATGGGGAGGATACTGATTTGAGCATGAAAGACAAAGCTGTAGAGCGAATGGACTCGATGTATGACAAGCAGGCTGATGAATACAACGGAATCTAATGTGAAGCCCCTGTCAAGTGTTGGTGATCAACAGATACCAAACTCGTTCTAGTAGAGAAACAGATACTTTTTTTAGAGCAAGGGAGTTCTATTTCCGACTATTCATCCCTTGTTCGTTGCACAACGCGCGGCCTTACTCGAAGGTTGAAAGGTTATGGGAATCTTGATAATTAGCGCCCGGCAAATCCCGAGATGCAGACACATTTTTCTGTTTGGTTCCTCGTCGTTCTTCCCCACACGAAAGCGACTGCCGCTAGCAAAACCTCTCTCGCCTTTCCTCTGGCATTTTCTGTATTCTAAACTCTTTTCACTACCTTTTAATCCTTTCGTAAGGTTTCCAAATAGTTAGCTACAAATTTTGTATTGACAATCAGCTTTACAGCTCTCGACAACATGGCAACTTCAGCACCCACCTCCAACGGCACCCACCACCAAAACGTTGTTCCTTCAGAAGTCGGATGGCAATTCGTTCCTCAGTACTACACTTTTGTGAACAAGGAGCCTCATCGTCTGCACTGTTTCTACAACAAGACCTCTACTTTCATCCATGGCACAGAGGGCGAGGAGATCAAGCCTTGTTATGGCCAGCAGGTGAGAATCGAAAGACATGCTTCGTTTCTTGTCTCTTTTGTTTTTGCATGCTCTTCGCGGGGTTTCTGCTGTGACGAGGACATCGTTTTCGCCCATCGATGCGAGCTGCGTCATCACGCGGAACCGATTGCGCAGCGAGAAGGCGTGACTCGGTCAGTCGCGTCTTCTCGTTAGATCGGCATCGTTTCACAAAATGCGGGGGTGGGACGAGATTGTGATTGGAGAAGGGATGTCAATTGTCCACGTGTGTGCAATGTGCCCTGTCTCGTTTGCCTGGCGGACGAGCCTTGAGGCGATCTTTCCTCGTTGATTTTACGGTGGCCTTCACGGGTTACGAGATCTGTTCAGATCACAGGGTTGGGAGGTTTCCTAGTCGCCAGACAGTGACCACTTCATAGCCTTCAATTTCATCTACCGCCTCACATACTTTTGCAAGAGGATGAGTGATATACTGACTAAATTTCTAGGAGATCCACAAGAAGATCACGTCCATCGGCTTCCAGGACTGCAAAGTCTTCATCCACTCGGTTGACGCCCAATCCTCGGCGAATGGCGGAATCATCATCCAAGTCATTGGAGAGATGTCCAACCGCAGTGAGCCATGGCGTAAATTTGTGCAGACTTTCTTCCTCGCCGAGCAGCCGAATGGCTACTTTGTCCTCAACGACATCTTCCGATTCCTGAAGGAAGAGTCTGTCGAGGGTGACGAGTACTCTGAGGCTGGTGAAGCCACTGAAGCTGCTCCTGTTACTCTTGCACAAGAGGTTCCTGCTCCCGAGCCAACTTACGAAGCTCCTCGCGAGCCCACTCCCCCTCCTGCACCAGCTTCACCTGAGCCAGTGGCCGCTCCCGCTGTTCCGGAGCCACCCAAGGAAACTGTTGAACCTACACCCGCCCCTGCACCGGAGCCCCCTGCACCAGTAGCCGCTCCTCCGGCTAACGGTTCTGCGTCGGTTGAAGCTGAGAAACCGGCAACTCCTGCTCCCGCCGAGAAGGCACCAGAGCCTGCCCCTCCGGCTCCTGCCGCTCAGTCAACACCAACTGCCGCTCCACCAGCAGCAGCCACACCTTCAGCCGCTCCTCCACCACAGCAGCCAGCTCAAGCCGCTCAACCTCCTCAACCTGCCGCTCCTCCTGCTCCCAAAACTTGGGCTTCCCTCGCTGCCTCAAATCAGAAGAAGTGGGGATCTGTTGCTCAGGAAGCACGGGGTATCTCTGAGGCACCTGCTGCTGTCACAACCTCGGCGCCAGGCAGTGGTACCCAAACGCCATCCCAAGGCAACCCACAGGGTCGTCCCAACCAACCTCGTGGTCACCCAGCAGTTGCCGCTGCCCAGGGCATTACCATTCCCCAGTGCTTCATCAAGGGTGTCGTCGAGCCCATCACCGATGCTGGCCTGAATGCCACTCTCGCTCGCTTTGGACCGATCAAAGAGCTCGACATTGTGCGGTCCAAGGCTTGTGCTTTCCTCGAGTATCAATCGCTCGACTCTGCCAAGCGCGCCATCATTGCGTCTTTGAACCAAGGAGCGGGTGGTGAAGGAGGTGTCTTTGTTGAGACCGAGCAAGGCAATGTCAGGATCTTTGTCGAGACCAAGAAGGAGAGGAGTGATAGGCCTCCTGCTGGGCACCACAGCGCGGCTGGTGGATCCGGACGTGGTCGTGGTGTTCCTCCTACTGGCGGTGACCGTGGTGGCTTCCGTGGTGGACGTGGCGGTCAGCGAGGACGTGGTGCCCCTCCTGCTGCTGCTCCCAAGTAAAATCATCAGCCCTTCCAGTGGACGTTTGAAAGTTGTCTTTGTTGTTGCCCTTTTTTCTCATAACGTTCTTTACTTTTCTTGTTTGGTCCCCTCTTCTTGGGCCTTCCACCTTTTTGCCAGAGTTGCGCCACCTCACTTCCTCGCAGTCGTCGTTCGTCATCAACCACCTCCATCCCGACCTCCTCACGTATGTTTCGCTAGCATAACCTCTCATGTCTTCACTACCACGTCACTATGTCGTTGCTATGCCCCGCTATCAATGATCATCCTCTTATTTTCTGGTCACATTTTTTCGATGCTTGTGCACGCTTGCATACAGTGTGAACTTATGGGTTTCAATGTCCTTGCGCTCATTGTATGAGAAACGTTCTTTCTTTGACGTCTACCTGAGGGTCCTTTCATGATCACTCAGCGGCAAGGTCAGATTTTAACGGCGTCCCAAACATGGGGACGAAAGCTCAGGCTGATGCATGACGCCCATATTGGGCTACAAGTACAGATTATCGAAGGTGCCCATTCAGTCTGTATTGTTGTGAATTATGCATTTCTGGAATATTCCTCGATGAGCAAATCTTTGGTCGAAAAGGAGAATTGATGCACGGCGTGAAGAGGGAAGGTTTTGGGTCGCACGAGTGCATAGAGAAGGATCGTAATTTACAAGAATCGAAAGAGACGGCATGAGATAGATGCACAGAGGGGCGAAGCGAGAGGCAGCGGCAGCGGACGGGGCGAGCGAGTAAAGTACCCTGCACACCGGCCTTATGCAGGAGGCATGAAAGCACGATGGCAAGCAAATACCAGGGGCGAACAGGGGCAGAGGGATGGCGTTCTGACTGACGGAATCGAGGTGAAGGGAAAATCCTGCTGAGTGGTACATTTTGCGACTAGTGCCCCCCGTTGACCCTGAGGATCCTCATCAATCCAGGAATACCCTTTGCTTGATCGAGTGCGACGGGACGTCCTGGGTCCGGCTTCCTGGCTCGTTTCGGAACGGCGGTGTAGCGGATCTAAGTATAGGATGAAGGGGTCAGTGGAGGTCCTCTTCCCAGCTGTATAATCAGGTAACAGGAAGAAGAGGGCAATGTGTTGTGGTAATGTCTCAGAAAGTAGTGTTGAATGCGAGACGCGCTAATGAAAGCCATTGTAGCGCCATGTAATACAGGCTTGTTGGGAGTAATTGAAGGCATATGACCCATGATGATGACGCTGCTCGAGAACAAAGAGCGTCGCAGCCAACGCGTGCGAGCCGCATTGAAAACGCATGCCATGCTTGTCATAGAATGGAAAGAAGACGGAAAGGAAGGGATGGGAAGAAAGGGTCTTACCTGGACGCGATAGACGTTGTGCTTTGGTCCACAGATTGTAGTTTGCCACCTGAAAGATGGGTCAGGACGGCTGATGCGAGAAAGAAAAAGCCGAACACGTACTGTTCCTCAGTCAAAACATTGGCACCCAGGGTGCTGACAAATGTGACCATGTTCTTCCTCGTCTGCTTGAGGAGTAGCCCCAAGTTGACCGCGTCGGCACATTCATAGACGTCCCAAGTTTCCACAGCTTGGGACGACCCTGAACCGCTGGCGTTGTTGTTCTGCACGTCCTCGGGTGACTCCATGCCGTACAACGCGACGGCTTGGAGACCTGCACCCTGTTGAAGGCTGATGTGCGTCTTCGGATCCCCAGAAGAGCACGAGATGTGACCGGGCTTGCTCTGATTAAAGATCTTCGGAGCAGAAACCCTCCTGGTATATGTATAGGGGCCAACGAGCTGAGGGGCCATGCTGCTGCTGCGCCTGCCATGAATTTTGATGCGCGAACGGGGGGTGCTGGTAGAGGGGGAACTGATGGTGAGAGCTGCAGGTGGTGCAGCCCTCTCGCTTAAGATGTGGCACTTCAGAGGGGTCGGACCTGAGGCTTTCTGCTGGTCAGAGGCGGTTACAGAGTACTTAGAGGTGACGCCAGCGTACTGAAACGGCGCATGCCGACGAATTTGAATATGACAACGATGAGCTTCTCCTTCTTGGGGGTCGTGGGCGTCACTGAGGGCTGCGGCTCGGTGGAGAATTCCCCAAGGGACGATCGCAGCTCGGGGGCGGATGTCGACGTTTGGAGCATTGTGGCGACACCTGCACAGAAGGGCAAGTGAGTCAGAAGCATTTGCTCGCAAGTAGTCATGCATGAACACACGGTTACTGATGCTAGATGAGGTCGTGTCTTGAAAGCGCTTCGTTAAAGTAACCAAAGAACTGCCTACACGCCCGTGTGAGAGGTAGAATGCGCAATAGCTTGTAACCGACCATCCAGATATCTATCTTCAATAATGTGTCTCCAGTCATCATCATGAGTGATGGCAAGATCAGCACCGTGCTATGGCAGATAACATAATAAGCAAGGCCCTCAGGTGTCAGTGGCTGAGCACTTTCACTACTCACATCCCGTAAGAGCATCTCATTTATGAGCTGTGATGGGTAATAGCTCTGTGACCCGAAGAAGCTTTCTTTAGCCTGCTGTAGGATAGGGATTCAGGCCAGTTAAAACGCTCACCCTTGAACGTACAGAGGGAAATGGCACCACCTTGGGAAGATCAGGCAGATCCTGAAGCTGACGGTTTCCCGACACTGTTGATGATGAGCCATTGCTGTCTCTCGACTGGGGATCCTTCCCCTTTTTTTCAGGGGCCCCGTACTTTCGATCCCCGAAGTCTGTTGAGTCTGAACCAGAGCTTGGATTACCGGCAGATGAGTCCTCGTCTCCTCCCTGATGTGATGGGGGGTTTCAAGTTAGTGGAGGGTGTGATGAGAAATCCACGAAGGAACAGGGATTGGTCCTTTGTCCTACGACCGTCATTGTCAACTGAGCTGCTGACCCCATACCGTGCGTCGGCATTTCCCTTGCTCGTCCATCCATAGGTATCAGTGAAGGCACCACTGCCTTTACCTGTTCTTCTGGCCAACACAATATGATTGTAGGGCTCTCTCATGGGAGAGGTATGCACTGCGATACCCCAGCTATCAGACTTGATGGCTCCAGTAGCCACGTACAAGGACTGCCCAGGATCGAGATAGTGCTTGTCGCGTAGGTGCATCATCAGCCGTATTCCTTGGTCACAGAGATACTTTCTAAGCTCGTTCGTACTCAACGGCGAAAGTGTATCCAACTGTGCCGAAGACGGAATGGCCAGAACGGCTCCCTGATCCTGCCGACAATGGAACTCAAAAGTGCTAATAGGATCCCTGGGTACCCATCTTTCAGTTGAAGTCGATAATCAGGTCATCTTGAAACTCACATGCCCTTGATTTCATTGGTTGGTCTTTTTGCATCTTCCATCCCTGTGACGAATGTCTGCCCTTCTTGGAATTTTTCGGATTGGTGTACCACATCGCAGTCCGGAGGAGGATCGATGGAAAACTTATTCTGGTCTCTTGGGACATATAAATTTCCAAAGGACTGGAAGCCGTCTTGAGTGATGATCCCGATGTCACCCAATTTGACCGACGCTCCCAGTGGTGAAGGATTGTACATGGGGTGTCCCTGGCCCTTCGGTAGAAAACTACGCTCATACACCTCTTCCTCATTGGAAGCGGACGATCGAGGCTGCGGTGATTTCGAGGGTCTGTCGATGAATGACTGTGGGGGGCGAGTGAGAATCTGGAAATACCAAACGCAACACAAAGCCTACCAAGCTACTACCGTCGGACAGAACGGCTACATCCGAAAGGTGTGGTCGGCTCGGGGGACTGGGTACGGGGAGTGCTGGCGGCGAAGAAACCTCAGCGTCCCGTGAAGCCTGGTCACGGTTATACGACTGCCTTGTGTTGCGACGGAATACACGAAGAAAACGAGAAATAAGGGAGGGGTCGCTAACCCGACTCCGACGCTCCTGGATTGGAAGGGAAGGCGCCTGGCCCGCTGTCGCAACAGCGACGTTGACGGTGACAGTGTCCCGCCCTGTCGCTGTAAAATTAGAATTATAAAAGGCCTGTTCGGCGCTCCTGTCAAACATAACCACCCCTGGTCGAGGGGGTAGTCCTTCTGCCATGTTGTGACAGGGTATGAAGCCCAGAGGTGAGGAGCAAGAATTCGAAGCAACACGTGCAGGGGACGAATGGGCTGGTAACAAAAAAGTCAATGAGCGGTGCTGTTTATGAAGGGCTGAACGCTTCATATTTTTATATCAACGACGTCACTAGACACAGACAGGCTGCTGTGCCTCTGAGTCCGAGTCTTGGTTGTCGCCACTGGCAGTGCTGGCGCATCATGAGCTACCATTCCGAGAATTAGGTGGAAATGTTGGCGTACAAAACAGCAAGAAATGGTTCACCAATGTTCACCCACAGTCCTCCCGTTCTGGACCTCGTGGTCAGGTGAGGAGGAATCATTGCGCCATTCCAAAGGGAGAAAAAAAGATCCTTCACGACTGGAGGCGAAGGCCCAATCTGTGCCGATTTTGCGTTGATGGCAATGGTCTATGCGAACTTGTTTGCGATGGCCGTGAGGAAGAGAGAAAGGTTCCTGGCTTGCTTATCAAAGTTTTATGGCGTCCAAAACATGGGGACGAAAGCTCATATTGGTCTACAAGTACAGATTATTGAAAGTGTTTGTTCGGTATGTGTGTGTGTGTTGGGAATTATGCATTTCTGGGATATCCTCGATCAGCAAATCCTTGGAGAGCACGAGTCGAAGGAGAACCGATGTACAGTACGAAGAAGGAAAGTTTTGGGGTTATAGTAGGAGGTACGATAAGTGTATAGAGAAGGATCGTAATTTGCAAAGGATTCAAATGGGAATGGAAAGTGACAGCAGTTGATAGGTGTACAAAAGGAATGGGAAAAAGAGAGGCAGTAGTGAGCGCAGCGAAAGGTGTGGCTTTGAGCAGGAGAGATTGTCGACATGAGAAAGCGCGATAGCAAGCAAAAGCCGAAAGGGGAAGGCCATAGTCCATTGAATAGAGACGAGAAGATGGAATGAAAGTCGAGGCAAGCATAAAGCTTAAGGGAGGTTCCGGTCGCGAAGGGAACCAGGGGCGAAGAGGGAAATGGGATGTCGTTCAGAATGACGACATCAGGGGGGTGAAAGAGGCCAGTGGAAGGAATGATTGAGGGGTACTTTTTTGCAATGAGATTAGTACTCCCCGTTGACCCTGAGGATCCTCATCAATCCAGGCACACCCTTGGCTTGATCAAGAGCGATGGGACGTCCTGGGTCCGGCTTCCTAGCACGCTTCGGAACGGCGGTGTAGCGGATCTAAGTGTAAAGGATCAAGGGGTCAGTGGTAGTTCTCTTCCCAACTGAGTGATCAGGTAACGAAGGGATGGAAAGAAGGAGAGCAATGTATTGCGGTAACGTCCCAGAAAGAAGTGATTAATGCGGGACGCGAGAATGAAAGATAGGCGTAGCATCACGCATCTTGACATCGCTGCGCCGTGTAGTACGGGCTTGTTGGGAGTAATCGGAGGCATATGACCATGATGACGACGTTGCTCGAGGGCAAAGAACGTCGCAGCCGACGCGTGCGAGCCGCATTGAAAACGCATGCCACGCTTGTCATGGAATGGAAAGAAGAGGAAAAGGAAGCGATGGGGAAAGGGTCTTACCTGGACGCGATAGAGGTTGTGTTTCGGTCCACAGATGGTGCTTTGCCACCTGAAAGATGGGTTAGGACGGCTGATACAAGAAAGAAAAAATCGAACACGCACTGTTCCTCGGTCAAGACATTGGCACCCAGGGTGTTAACGAATGTGACCATGTTCTTTCTCGTCTGCTTGAGGAGTAGACCCAAGTTGACCGCGTCGGCACATTCATAGACGTCCCAAGTTTCCACAGCTTGGGACGACCCTGAACCGCTGACGTTGTTGTTCTGCACATCCTCAGGTGACTCCATGCCGAACAACGCGACGGCTTGGAGACCTGCACCCGTTTGAAGACTGGTGTGCGTCTTCGGGTCCCCAGAAGAGCACGAGATGTGACCGGGCTTGTTCTGGTTAAAGATCTTCGGAGCAGAAACCCTCCTCGTATAGGTATAGGGGCCAACGAGCTGAGGGGCCATGCTGCTGCTGCGCCTGCCATGAATTTTGATGCGCGAACGGGGGGTGCTGGTAGAGGGGGAACTGATGGTGAGAGCTGGAGGTGCTGCAGCCCTCTCGCTTGAGATGTGACGCTTCAAAGAGCTTGGATTCATGGCTTTCTGCTCCTCAGACGATGCAGTAGAGGGTTTGCGGGCCACACCTGCACGGTTGCTGAAACGGCGCATGCGGATGAATAGGTCGGCAATGCCAGCGAAGCTGAGCTTGGGCTTCTTCGGGGTTGTAGGCGTCGCTGAGGCCTGCGACTCGGTGGGGAATGCCACGGGGGGCGCCTGCAGCTGGGTGGTGGAGGTCGACATTTCGCAGTTGAAGAGTGCGAACGCGGTATAGGCGACGTTCAAATAAGCGTTATAGTTGAAAAGAGACGGCGATGTCAAGGAAAGTGAATGAAAGGCGGGGTGGATATGGGGCCAATAACTCGGAACTAAATACTAGCGCCTTTTGATAATGAATCATTTGATGGGTTGCCACTCTCGGATCGGTTTCTCGGCCACTTGGTTATACCGCGCCAGGATGTCGTCGTTAGTACATGAGAAAAAGACTTTGCTTGGCTGGGGTCACCTGGTGGAGGCTCTAGTCTTGTTCAGTAGTACCCCTTGAGATTCGGGTGATCGAAATACATCCTCCGAGACCACGTTGTGCGCCGCACTGATTGTCTAACTAGATAGCGTCTGCACGAGACTCGAATAGTCCATTGCTACTTTTTCAAGACAAGGTAGTCACCCCCGCATGTGCCGTTCGTCTAACCCTGTTTGGCCTGGCTCAGGAACGCCACCGTCTGTATCCCTGGCCTGAACTTTCCGGACACGGCAATTGCCTCAGATCGTCGCCGTACAATTGAACTGCTCGCCAAGCATTAGAAGGTACCCAGTTTCCCAAGCATCTCTGTTCAATGTAGATAGCGCAGCAGTGATGTATGAGCTGGAACAAGAAATCGCTCTGCCGACTGCGATTACTGGTATCAATATCACATCAGTCAGAAGCTAGTGCCAGGTGAGTGAATCAAACCCTAGTACAGGTACACGTTCTATGACTGCCGTGTCATGATCGTTGCAACCATCCGACGTTTCAATAGGTTAGATGCTCCACAAGCCGGAGGAAGTTGAGAAAGTAAGCAGAGACTGGCTCAGGGATACCTTGTTGAGAGCAGTCAGATGGTGTTCTTCCGTATCAAATGGATGGCTCTAAATATGATGCTTTGATTAGCCATACTCGAGACCCTGCAGATCTATCCCTCAATAGGTTTCTTACCGGATCCACCGGTAGCGCTCAGTAATCCAGCATGGAAACATTTCTGGCTGGGGAAACATTGAGTTGGTAAATTCATCAGGTTGATCGGGCAAGTTGCTTCCGTTCGCAGTATCCTCAAAGTGATTACTTGCGTCGACATCTTTCTGTTGCCGAAAATTAATCATTGCAGAAAGGCGTCGCCTCCTGATCCTAGACACCCGCGATCCCCGTCATTTCAGTGAAGTATTCGGGCTTCAGAAACCTTCGAAAGCGAGGAGGCCGCTAACTTTGATGATGCGATATGTCTTGAAGGTGTGATGGGGACGTATGGGGACGTATGAGATCATCTATACCCATCCTAAATAGCTTACGACAAGGGACCTTGGGCTTCTGTCCATTGATCAAGTTTCAGAACATGCCTGAGGGGTAGATTGCTTAGCGCTGACAGGTCAGACGGGAGATACTTGCTGACCTCTCGCAGGGGTGTCACGGACAGCTCCATCAATGACGAAGTTCTCTGAAATGAATGAGCTGAGAAGCAATGATTGACCACCCCATTAGGCCGTGTATATCGACGGGCTCTGGTCTGCCCTTGTTTTACGGTCGATAATCGCGGGTAGCCTCACATGATCGGATCCGTCGACTCTTCTCCTTTCGGATGGACACGACCCATATTTGGACAAAGCTGCAACTCCTTTCAGCTTGAAGCCACAGCGGCGGGCCGCCATCGCACGCTCATTGCCCTTTGTGACCCTTGTTTGATAGCCGGTCGTCCACAACTACGGCCTGTTTTGACGCGTTGATAAAGAAAGTGGATGCCTTTTGGTCAAAGGCCTTTGGACCACGACCACACGCGTTGGCTCTTCTCCATGACCATACCATCTCTCAAACGACGAAGGTCAACGAGTCCTTCACTCGAGCGTATCGACGAGGTACGCGAAGTCAAGGAGGTGAAGACGCCTCGATTACTCAATGGCGATACGACACAAAAGGAACTCGATTTCGACGAATCGTTTCTCGACCATTTTTTTGAGGAGAGCTCAAATAGCTACGACGATAACTGTTCACGGAGCTTCAGTTTGGATGAGTACGAGGCTGCGAGAGGTATAAGCCTGCTTCAGCAGGACCTTCCGATGTCTCGTCCGCAAACTCCAGCACCAGGTGCAATGTCTTCGTCAAGTTCTTCCTTTGACTCGGACGACGAGGGAGAGTCAGAGGTGGGCTCATCGGACGAAGAGGGTATGGTATGTGAGCTTTTCTTCTGTCATACGACACTGAACTGACTTCAACCCCCGACAGGACTCAGAGAGCTCCGAGAGCCGACAGCCACAGTGTACACCAAGAAGCCCACTGGCTCCTGAAGACTCTCAGCCAGCTACATTGGTCAAACAAGTACCGCATGGGTCGCATTGGCGAGAACTTCGATGGGAGTTTGAGAACACTCGACCCAGTAATCAAGCGATCTCAGAGCAGGTGGATGCTGTAGCAGGAAAGTTGGCACGGTACCTCCCTCATCGGGTCGCGCAACTCCTGTACGAAGAGGGGAATATCAGCGATTGAATAATATTGGTGCATCAAGACGAAGCGCGCACCGCAAGGTTCATGATGATACCAAACTGTCAAATTTTGCGAGTCT
The DNA here is from genome assembly GCA_020736565.1 of Coprinopsis sp. MPI-PUGE-AT-0042. Taxonomy (NCBI): domain Eukaryota; kingdom Fungi; phylum Basidiomycota; class Agaricomycetes; order Agaricales; family Psathyrellaceae; genus Coprinopsis; species Coprinopsis sp. MPI-PUGE-AT-0042. The sequence goes on along the minus strand of JAHBOF010000001.1, from coordinate 781,057 downwards.
TTGTTAAACAGAAGGTTGCACAGTGGCATGGGAAGCTCCGGTCAATGTGTTCTTTGTGTATCACTGCAACCCCAAATTCGCTTTGTCTTTGGTTGTGGCCTGCCACCATCGTCACCGTCACCAATGACACAGTTTGAGTGGCCCACTGAGCCAAGTCCGCACTCGGAATCATCGCCATCAGGGAAAAGAAGCGCCCGTTCGTTCTTTGTGCCACTCATTTTGTTCCAGAACAATATTATATGATTTCGCTTGGAATTACACCCGCTGTTTTCTAACACGAGGCTCACAGTCTCTGTAAGGATATAAAATCGTTTGGGCGTCAACTGGTCATGGTCTCTCTCATCCACCACATCTTTACGTCGCGCTTTACCTTCCCAAGCCTCATCCCACGCCTCAGTCACAGAAGTATGCCTCCCTTCACTCGCTCTGAGACCATGTACAGTGACGAGTCTTACGACAATGTGAGCCCCTGTTCTGGAACCTCGAACACAAGATTCTGAATTACGACGGGATGACTAGGATGTATCCGACATCAGCTTCACCAGCTACACGGAATCCGGTGAAGAAGTTGAGAGCGAAGCCTCCAACGTTCAACGAAAGCAAGCCATCCAGCCTCCTCCAGACCTTGATGTCAACCGCGCTGCACTCTTCTTCATGAACGCAAAGAGTCGTACCCCAAGCGTAGTCACCCTGTTCCAAGGCAAAGCGCCAGGCCAACTCGACTTTGTGAGTCGCTTTCTTCCTTGTATTGCATCAATATATCTCATGCAGTGGTAGCTGCTCCATGGGGTTGAAGGAGAGACACATTCGCGTAGCCCTCTTTCGCCCAGCGGATCGACCCCTGCGACCGTCTTTACGAAGGACGCACGCTTTCGCTCGCGGGCCAAGCGAGGTGAAGACCAGCCCAGTCGAGGGATCGATAGCGATGACACTTTCCGCCGCATCGTGCTCACAAAGGCTATAAGCCACCACCGCCCTCAAATCTCATAGTTCGGGCTTTTACTTTCACATTGGCACGTTGTACATCTAAACTTCAGCTCCCGAAACATACTGAGGGAATCTCGTGCAATAAGGCCTATTAAGTGCTACCTCCTATTTCTTAGAGCTTCAGATTGAACCTAGCAATAACCTCAAAGTCCTATCTCAACTTCAAATGCTATCGTGATCACACCTCGCATCCCTAGTACTCTCGGTTCTTGGAATGCCGAACACTATGTATTCAGCCTGCAATTGTGTTCACAATGCGAAGGGTTCATCGCATGGATCACAATGATGATACTTTGAAGATCCTTAGATTAAACAGCCTACTTCAACGATGGTGATTCACAGAAGGCTGTCGCTAAAAGGTATCAAAGAAGTACACATGAAATTCCAATACTTCAAACTTCTTTAATAATCCGAGTCATCGCTGTCACTATGGTCCAGTGACAATTCCTGCAAAGATCGACGTCCCGAATGAGCGACATGTAACCCCATCCTCCTCCAAGCTATATCGGCGAAAGGTAGTCGATGACCCGAATCAACCATTCAACATTTTCATTCACATAGGTCGTATGCGCAGTGACAAGTCTCCCTGTCGCAACGCACGCGCTAACCTCCACGTAAATGTCGTTCTCTTCATACAAAGGTTCGTTTGTCAGAGTCTTGACGGAGGGTGCAGGGAGCTCTTCTGAGTCTTCATGCAAATCTGTTGTGCGAGATATCACGATCTTGGCCACCGTTACCTGCCAGCCCCCGTTAAATCCAATCACAGCAAAATCAGACGACAGTGGTTGAAGATTGGGTCCTCCAACGAAGTTGCCCCAGTTTTCGATAGAAACCTTCCCTACTTTGGCGGGCGTTGTAAAGGGAAGGCGGAGTTTCGTCGACGGTGCAAGATCTACCATCTGGTAAAGATGCAATTCCGTTGTGTCAGTCCCAGCTCCTGCAGCCAAGGCAAAAAAGCCGTTGCTTGTGAAACGCTCAGCCCACTCCGAGGTATACACTGTATCCTTAGAGTTGCCCCAAATGGAGGTCGGAATAATAAGGTTTGGAAAAGATAGAGTTGTTGTTGAAGTCGAGGTTCGAGGGATGCTGACCACTTTCATAGCCGCTTGATTGTCCTCTACCCATATAATGACAGTGTCTCCCAGGATGACAGCCTACGAAGTTCAACACAGAGGATTAGAACGTGATGACGGCCAAAACCGACGGCCAAACCCCACCCTAGGAAAGTCACCATCTTTCCAAAGATCTCGAAGGCTGCATCGTGGACCATCGACCTTCGGGTCGCTGACAGCATAGACGTGGACCATGTCGTGGTCTATGAGAACAACATATTGAGAGGAGTACTTCAAAATACGGCCTTCGTGTGGAAGCTGCCAGGTATCAGTGCATCGAAAGGTAGGCTCTTCCGAGGCTGGATAGATCTCATACATCCCGAGCGTCCACGCAACTTCGAAATCAGCACTTGTTAACATCAGCTGTAAGGTACTTCTCCTAGGGTCGGGGTCCACGTACTGTGAAAGGACTAGCACACAGACTCCCTTGCCATCTGCCGTGGGGCAAGGATCCCTCTGCCCGTACCGTGCAACTTGAACACTCCTCTTCATGTGTAAGACCGCGATGGGAAAAGGTTTCGGAGAGACCTGCCGATATCCAAGATCCCACATGCACACATGTTGCCGGTGGTACGTCAAGAGATATCGACCTCCAGGGAGTAGGTGCAAAGACCTCAGATCCAACATATCTTCAGACCCATGTAAACGAGGATTGAAGCTTCGTGTTTGGAGTGCAAAAAGGCGATCATTGCCTTCTGTGGACACAAGTCGAGAGAAGGCGAATGGGGACAGAGCCAACCGCGTGAGCTCTTTAATTGTCATGGTTTCGAAGGGAAAGGAAGGGAGAAACAATCCATGGCTGCGACACATGGCGCGCGCAGCTTGAAGCCAGATAGAACGCTCCCCGCATAGCCCGAGAAGCGCTGAGCAAGTCTGATGGACGTCGATTAGTCTTTGAAACGAAAGAAGACAATTGGCGATGCTCACTGCTCGCAGGGCCAGTATGTCAGGAGGATCAAGTGTTGCAGCAATGAGGTACCATATGTCCATGGATTGCAAGTATGTTGGGGATGCCATAGTGTCTGCTTAAACGCGTTGTGGATACGATGGTGGTGGTGGAAGACAGGATGTCGTCGAGCACGGACTACCTAATTGGGAAGGGGCTAAAGCCTCTGCAAAAACATCGTTTCGTTCTACCGTTCGCATCCATCGCCCTTCGCGCAACTACACCCATTGTACAGGCATAAGTAGGATTATCACTACACACCCGGTGATTAAAGCACAAAAATCCCAATTCCTGAACCCGAGCCAAGGCTGAGCCCGCCAGCAAGACCATAGCGATGCTGGTAGTCCTATGGGTCTGGACGAGCGCATGGAGATCTTAGAGAGGCACCTAGATGATAGCCGAAAGTAAACATTGGGAAAAGCCCGAGAGCTGCGCCATTGCCGACCATTGTTCTACATCCCTCCGAGCCTGCACCATCCTCGCCCGCCTGCCAAGGGAGGCTCCCCAATGGCATCCAGGTAGCGACTATACGACCAATGAGTCTCAGGTCATTGCCTCAAAATACACTACCATCTCTGTAGGCTGTTGAATCCTGGATAGTCGCTGCGTAGAACTCTGGCTCGATGCTGGTGCCCAAGTGGCGGGAACGCCTTCCAGGGCCTTGGACGATATGGGATTGTAGCTTAGACCGAGGTGAGGTACAGAGGATTGACCTGGATCTGCTGGTCGAATCTGGCAATGTTCGGAGAGCTCGTGGTGGGAGGAAGAGAAGTAAGATACAACGGCGACGCGGCGCGTGTGCTGACAGGGGCTAGACTCGTGACCATTCCCTCGCACTCGAGGGACCTCTAGCGAGGTTCGTCTCACAACCTTCGCCGAGGGAACAGTCACAGGTCTAGACAGGGGCCTAAGCGCCTTCCGGATTAGGGAATGCTAGTTGGGAAATTAAATCGCTCGAAATTCCATGCGGGGCCCGCCATATCAAAACCAGTACCGGTCTATGGGATTGGTCACGTCGCGTCGCGTGAATCTCTCCCCCATGTTCTACTGCCCATAGCCTGAGCCTGAGATGGTGCCAAACCTGGGAAAAAGTCGAGGGCCAGCAGCATTCTTGACATACGCGACCAAAACCGCGAGCTTGAGCTATCGAAAAGGTCAGAGGTTCGCCGTTCCGGCTTGCGCACGATCTGTGTACTTCGAAAGTCGGGTGCTACCTGAGCGGAGTCACCAATTAATACTCATGCAGTTGCCTGAAAGTAAGAGCTACATTAGTAATTACGAGGTCACTGTGGAAGTGGATGAAGGGACAAGTAGAATAAGACTATTCAAAGAATGGTGACCTTCTTGGACATCGATCCTACTGCTGCATCCCCCACATCCAAAGACGCGTCAGAAGCAACTCCAAACGGCCTCTTACCCGCGTTCTTCAACGCGTCTTTCGCGTTCACAATCCCCTCCTCGAACCCAATCGCTCTTGAATGCTCAAGTGTACGAGCATAAAGCTCCTTTGCTTCAGTCTCGTTTCCCGACATCTATGCAAAACCCTATTAGCATTGACACGCAGTGGATGGATCAGATAACGCACCTCTTTGATTGAACCAAGGTTAAACAAGGCAAACGCATAGGCGTATTCGCAGACCGAGTGGGTCATGAATGAGCCCTTGCGAACGCGAGCTGCTACTTCCATGGCTTTAGACGCCCAGCTTTCAGCTTGACGCAGGGCTTCAGGCGGAGGTGTGGGAGAGTCGGGAGGTGTGGAGGCTCGGAGGATGAGTTCTGAGATATTGGCCATGATCTGAGAGGCTATGGGATATGTTAAACTTGTGCGAAAGCGTGACAAAGGCTCCCGTAGAACGTACCTCGACATTGGTCATCAGCGGAGGAAACTTGAGGTGGAGGCGGGATGAGGATGGCTATGGCTTGCAAATAAAGAGGCATTGCATAGCTACCAAGAGAGGGTCAGTGCCACGACACACATGGATTTAGACAGACGCACTTGATATTCCCGCTACGGGCATAGAAGGCCCCCAAAGCTTCAAATGGTGCTGCAAGGTCATGTTTAAGCACCCATCGAGGTAGCTCGAGTTGTTCGAAAACATCTGCCGACTCTTCTACGATTTGGCCAGTCTTAGGGTCTTTCTCTAAGGACGCCATCAGAATCATGAGCAGATCGTGCTTGGCGATCCGTACCTTGGACAACGACTTCAGCAACACCAGAACGCTGCATGACGTGTTTGAGAACAGTCTCGACAGTATAAACCAGCCACTTTTCTTCCTCATCTTTTGGGACCCCAAGCTCTTCTGCAAGCTCGGAAAGCTTGTACGAAATAGCGACAGCTCGCATTCGCTCCGCTTGAGACAAGTTGCTCCTCAATGACCCAAAGGCGACCTTGCTGACGATGTCCTCCATCGTCGTGGCAGGCTCCATGTCTACTCTCTGTTTCTTGGTCGCTCCGCTGGGTGAAGGAGGTCCTCGCTGAAGGTGCTGCAATGCCTCTATCAAGACGCGGTATGCATCAGAGAGCTTCCCGTCGCTTTCGTATATTCCAGCGAGAGCAATAGCTATACCGGTAGTCTTGAGGTATGCATCGTTCCCTTGTCTACGTCAATGGCAACTCGAATCTCGAACAAAACCCTTGCTCACCTAATTTCTCAATGTCCATAGCCCGAGCCCTGTCCCATGCCTGTCCAAGGTACAGTTCGGCCTGAGCCTTGTCTCCCTTTGCATTCTCGCGCAAGCCGTGTCTTAGGTCCCAACGAAGTTCTTCAGGCCAGATAGTCATGGATTTCCATAGGTCGCTTACACCATAAGCGGTAAGAGCCAGTCCGCCAATGAGGAGAGCGGCAAGCAATGGTGAAATCCTGGATGGCTCAACAACGGTTGGGTCATACGCTCCAGGTGGAAAGGGTGGAGGTGGGTTTCTATGTGTGCTTGGGGAACTTGGGTCAGAGTTTGACCTGGTGGAATGTGATGGATTTGAGCTGGTAGAAGGGCCGTCATGGGCAGGTAGAGGTCCATTCGAGTTCGCGTCAGTATGTGTCGAGCCTAGAGCAGGATTTGACCCCGTAGAAGGACTAGGATCTACCTCTGACCGAGGAGTAGATTGGGGGATTTGGTTCACAGCAGGTGTTCCCTGTGTAAACCCGCGCTTGACGCTCCGAAAACTTGTACGCTGCGAGCTCGGGATACGCGTCAAGCGTGAAAGAGCAGGTCGGAACCGAAGTGCAAGTGTCGGATTCATGGCTGTTATCAGTCGGGTACTTCGTGGTAGAAAAACAGTCCAGTCAAGGTGGGGGTTGTGGGGAGAGCCATATTGGTCTCAGTAGCTAGACCTTGCCCATCATAAGTGACGCAGGGTGATTAGGTAAAGCCCCTATTCCTGCTGTCAAGGCTACAAATTGAAAGGGCTTCACATGTTCAGTTCCGGGAATGAAAGTACAGGGAAAATAGAAATTTATTCATGTAGGAGAGTCAAAGGAAACTACCTATTCTGTCAACTTCAAACTCCGGTATGTAGGCGCTTAGCGCGTAGGGCGGAAGGCTCTACTAAGCGCGAGCTTGAAAGACAAACTCGTGTGTAGTCTCCGAGGTTTCACCTAAGAGTTGTAACTCAGTCACTCGCACTGGCAATCATGATTTTTTCGGAGTCAAAGATAGGGAGTTCATACGCCTCCCCAGTCCAGAAACCGAATCATTTGAGCTATTCGAGCTGCACCGGAGGTTAAATAAGGCAGCTGGGCAGAGATTGAAGCCCCTTACCTTGTCTTTTTACTAGTATCGCCTTTTGCTGCGATGATGCGTCTCCTTCGCAGCTCTTCTTCGGAAGGGAAGTTTGTCTGCCATGGTGCAGGGGATGGAGGAGGAGGATTCGGTGCTGAAGGGTCCCAGCCGTTAGAGAAGGTAGCAGGCGCCTGTGTATTAGCTTTTGCTTGGTTCATAATGACGCAGGCTTAGAGCGGACTGTCAGGCGTAGTAGAGCACGAGACGGGGATGGTGTGCAGCAATGCTCCTCAATCCGAAGGCAATTTATACGGGACACAAAGCTTCACCCGTTGCCAACACAACCTCTTTTGTGGCCCCTTTGGAGGTAAATCTGTCACGAGAAGCCGTGTTGTACTCTGTGTTGGATTAGTGTGGCCAGCCACTTTGATGAGCCAACGGCGCAAGATGTGCCACAAAGATTAGATGTAGACGCCAATTGAACACTTTGGACAAAAAGCCGCGGCTGGAACACCCAACTATTATTAACCAGAGCTTCGAATTCCATGCCTTGTACTTTTCATTGTCTATGTTGCATGAGCGCGAACTTTATTGTTTGTGTCCCAGTACACGGTACCCGGTTGCCCGTCCAATGAGCCTGGAGTATTCCGAAATCCAATCCTGAAGGCAGGAGGAGGATATAACCTCTCCGAGTCCTTTTTCCCCTTAAACCTATCTATTTCGACAATATGAAGCTTGGTTAACGGACAGGCTTGAACGCAGGGTTCAAGCAAGGTGGTAGTGGACCCTTAGATTACGACGGTGTTAGCACAGCTCCATATACTTATTATCATTAGTTTTTAGAAGCCACCGGACCTACAAATATCAAAAGGAAGAAGAAACAATGTTCATAGAAGGGAACAAGGAGGGCTGGGCGCCAAACCAGTCGATTAAGTTCGTTATCGCACAGCCACTGATGTATGATGGCTGCTTGTGACGTGTCTTTGACCCAGCGGTAAACGTGCACACAAACTCTTCGTCTTTCCCCCCTCCGTCGGCGCTAAGGTAAGAATTCAAATCCGTTGTTCTTTCTAGAAGGACCCTTGTAGTAAACCTTGGTACTGACTTATGATCATTCATTAGGTTGTACATCGTCATCCATAGACGTTAGCCGTCCCATCCCTGTCGTAATCGAAGACTTGGACCACTGGAACCACATTCCAGATTACTTTACTCAACACACACTCGTTAATAACCCGGCAGTAATCTACAACCATGGAACAGCAACTAAAAGCACCTCCTGAGATGAAGAAGGTCGCCGAGTTCTTGAGAGGTTCAAGCTCGGGTGTCAAATCGCGGGTCGGGGCTCTCGGCGGGAAACGTATAGATTACTTCAAGGGTACGTGTCCTTCCAACACCACCTGTTTTGACCAGAAGACTGACCGCACACCATAGGCAAGTCAGCCATTAAAGGCCTACTCTCACCAGCCTACGCCAAGCTCAAGGGTGTTCCCAAAATCACCACGGAAGAGGAAGCGGAAAAGCTCCTGCAAGCCGTGAACGCATTCGCCTTCTTCCTCCGTGTCCAACGTGGCGGTCCCTCGGGCTCTGCAAACTCACCGAAAGTCCTTCAAATCATCCCCGAGCAACGGTTCGAGCCCTCAGAATACTACGCTTGGTTCTACGAAGGATCACAATGGACAACCTACGCCGGCGGTGTCCTGATGGTCGTCATCATGCTTGCTGGTGTCATGTTCCCACTCTGGCCACCTGTCATGAGATTGGGTGTCTGGTATCTGAGTATGGGCATGCTGGGTTTGATTGGTCTGTTCTTCGTCATTGCCATTCTGCGGTTGATCTTCTACGTGATCACCGTCGTGGTTGCTAGCCCTGGTATTTGGGTGTTCCCTCAGCTCTTCGCGGATGTCGGATTCGTGAGTACCCACACAACTTTCTGTAACATCCTTCAGTTGACATGTGCGGCCGCAGGTTGACTCCTTTATCCCGCTATGGGAATGGGATCTCCCCAAGAAGAAGACGAAGAAGGGCAAGAAGGGAGACAAGAAAGAAAAGGAGGGCAAGAAGAGCAAGTCTAAAGCCGACTCAGATGCCGCCCCTTCGCCTCCCAACGGACGAAGTGCCTACATCGAGGAGGTTGTAGACGACGATACTCCCAGCCAGGCATCACTGAAGAAGCGGTCAGGCGCTGTCATCGAAGAAGTGGACGACTCGGACGCATAGACAGTCGATGTGGATCTCACGACTCGTTTCCTTCACGGCTTGCAGGCTTCTCCACCTTGCTTGAAGGGAGGCGTGCCTAATCACCGTACTTACTTTCGCCCTCGTTTGGGCATACCATCCTATGATACATCTGTGTGTACATCCGCTCATAATTTATTGACTGCCTTGGTCTGCGAATACCTTGTTGGAGCCTCCCAGTGTTGCTCTCGCCTGAGTCAAGCCATATGTGGGGGGGCATCGAATGTGCAATGGTGAATTCTGCGTACAAAAAAATTGTGGGTAGTGTAGTCAGTAGAAGGCGAGTAGTGTATACATGTACAATAATAGCAACACTTGGAAGGACAAAATATGCATGGTCTTGAAGACACAGTGAACCGTAATGTGCAGGTCGCTCCCAACAGGATGGCTGTGGAAGACAGTCTCAATGAGGATGATCAGATTTTCTCATTTCTTCCTCCCTTCTACGCGCTGCCTCCAAACGCAGATTGATTTGACCTTGTATCTCGTCCGCGAGAGTAAGAAGATACTGACGCGCTCTGACTTGGGGAGCGTCGTTGGGAACTACCTCCCAACTGGTGGAAAGGTCCATTTCAATCTGGAAATCAATACAAGGTCAGCCATTGGCCCTTGAAGCAGATCCGACATTCCTCACCTTTGCTGCCAGATCCACCAGGGGCTTCTTCAAAGTCAGGCCAATCATGTTCGATGCAGAGTCAGTCCCTTCCAACGTCGTGTATCCTGCCGAGTCAAACATCTGCCTCTTGCGCTTTTCGATGGCATCTTGCACAATGAGCTTAATAATGGCAAAGGGTCTAGTCAGCTCTCGAATTATACAAGCCAGGGAGGAAAGGCGGAATGACAAACCCTCTGTCGACGGGCGCTCCCTTTGCCTTTCTCAACCAAGGCCAAATCATAGGTGTCCTCGAGTTGAACTTCCACATGGTTGTTCAGACTGCTAGACACATGTTTCCTCTGTTGAGTCATTGCGCTCTTGGCTTCATGGATAAGCTGCGGCAGCAGGTCTTGGGCCGTTTTCATGCAGGTCTCGACAAGACTTTTCAGACGTTCCCTGGCCACTGGCGGTAGAGAGGTAAGGAATGCGTCCGCAAACTCATCCAGGCTTTCGGTAATAGCAGCTTCGAGCTCCTCGAATGGAACCGCGTTGAAATGCATAATCCATGCGCGGGAGATGCTGATCGTGAAGGGGTCAAGAAGATCTTGATTGAGGTTGTGCACCCTGTATTGGCCATGACGCCGTAGAACTGCTCAGCGGTGTTAGTATGATAGGAGCCACGCTGTGCACGAGCGGGCCCTTACCTGCGCGGAACGTTTGCCAACGCATTCGCTTGATATCCGAAAACGTCCCAAACGTGTGTACGGCTGACCGTGATGCCTACAAGCGTTCCGGTTAGACGACCTCCAGTTTTTCGAGTAATGATGTTTACTTTTGCAGCACCAGCCTTGCACCTTCCTTCCAAACCAGACCTGAAGCGCACTTTTTGCTCCTCGACAAAGTTCCTGGAGGGGGCCAATAAGGTCTAAAATATCAGGAGGTCAGAAACCGTACGATCTTTGAAGCGCTGGGCTGCGCAAGTTACCATTTCCAACCGCCGCCTGATCCCACCGTCACCCCAACATTGCCGGATAGCTTCTTTTTCTGCAATAGAAACGTTCGGAGTCTCCGAAAATGCTCTGATCGATCTGGTGAGACTCGATAGCTGTGAAAGTGAGTCTCGAGCTGCACGGTGCCGTGAGGCCATGGTGATTATATGGATCCATTCCTGGAGTCCAGGGATGCCAGTATCTTCGATGTTGGAGAAACATGTTGGCTCGCTGTCATCTTCGTCATTGCCTGAGTCCCGGTGGTATGAGGCTACGAATGAGGATACATATTCATACGGCTCACCCTTGAGTCGATTATAGTCCCGGCTGGAACAAGTAAAGACGGGCAGTTTGATCTCGTCATAATCTAGAGCTGTTAGCAAAGGCTGATGCTCAAATAATCTCACCCTGACCTCTGGGGACATTCCCTGTGGGAGATCCTTCGGGATCATTCTCTTCCATATCTCCTATAGAGGGCAAAAAGTCGGTTATGTTGATAAGTATGAGAGAGGTAGCTTACGTTCCATCTGCTTGACCCCTGCACGGAATTGCCTCTGCAACTCCTCGCGTGCGTACTGGTGTACCCTTTGTCAATACCAAAGCGCGAGCGCAGTGAGCATGACAGAAGAACCTTACCTTCGATCTCTCTAGTGAGCAGAAGGCCCTCATGCGCATCTCCTTGTCGGCAAGATTGGTATGGGAATTATCCTCTTCCCGCGTGGCGGCCTTAATAGCGTCCACGAGTTGCCTCTCCTCTTCTTGTAGTGCCTCGAGAGATTTCTCTTCGTCAGATGCATCATTGGGAGCCGAACCAAATGGGCGCTTGCATCGCCCAGATGACATTGGTAGTCGCCCGGATTTCCGTTTCCTACTCGAAGGAGACTTCACATAGATGTCGGAGTCATCTTCATCCAGCTGCTGTTGACGCTGTCTAACTTCCTTCAAGCGCTTCTGAAGACCTTTCAATTGAGAGTCTTGGGTGTCTTCACCATTCAAGCGGCGTTCAGTAGGAGCATGATACCTCGTAAAGATCCTTACCTAGACCGGCGCCCTTCGCCAATGATTTCTTCCGCTTTGCTTCTTTCTTCATTGCTTGGTAGTCTTTCACCTCCTGCCGGCGCTGAAGCTTGCAGTCCCTGATTACTTCTTTGCAATCAACGTCATCGCACTTTGTACCAATAAACGTTATTCTCCTGTGGTCGTAGCTGCGCATGTCGATAATGATGATGTGGTTCAAAGGAAACGACTTACTTGCCGTCTTGCATCGGAACAGAGCATCAGTTCATGCGAATCAGATTAAACTGGGCATAGTAAATCGCGTCCTCACCCACTGAGAAGCCGCAGTTAGCAAAGAGCCTCGGGATCATACTGGGCACTCACTCATTAGCTGGCGCTTCCTTGATTCTTCCATGAGGTCTGGCAAAATCATCACGGGTCTTATATCATCATTCATAAAATGGAGCGGATGACCCACCCCTTGCAGTCTTGTCGCTCACAGCGCGGGTTATGGCACCCAAAATGAAGAAGTGATTTGCCTGGCTGAAGTAGTCTTTGGCGATTTTGTCCCGGGCAGCGTTGCTATCAGCGACGCCTAAAATTGACCATAAGCTCAGAAGCATGTATCAATTAAGGGTGCACTGACCTGGAAGATCGACAAACATGGCGCCTGTTGACAGCACTTTAGCGTTGCAGTAGATAGTGACTTTCTTGATGAGGGGCCAAAGCGCGCTAGTGATTGCATCTTCGTCAGGAGCTTGAGCATCGATATACTTCGCGATCGCCTCTCTGAAGGTGTCAGGATCACCCGCAACGACTCGCTTGGTGGTGCCAAGTTTCGACGCAATCGCTTGAAACAAGGGTTAGAACCAAGCGTCCTCGATATGAGTGTACCATACCTGGATCCAGAGAAAGAACCCTAGATGAGCTGGACTTTATCAGACGACGGTATTCAACTGTGGGATACACAGCATGAACCTGCGAGCAAGTGGAAGTCAATGCCGAAATGCGGCGAGATGTATAATGGGATAGTAGACCTTTGCCCAAGCTATCCCTGCGGGACTATCTGGGTCCAGGCGCTCTTCGTCATTTTCAGAGCTATCGTCGTCGTCGTCGTCATACTCTTCATCGGAGTCCTCGTCTTCGTCCGATGTCAATTCTCTGAGGATCAGGGAGACTTCTTGCTCCCACTCTTCCCTGGTCAGAAAATGGACATCTGCAGCAATACGCTGGCTATTGTGATAGGTTATCTCCGTGACCACAGAGGTACATGCTACTCTGCTTCAGCGGTGCATACGACGCTCAAGAAGCAACAGACTCACCGCGCATAGAGCTTGTCGGTACAATGGCCTCTGACGAGTCAATCAGCGAGATGATAATAAGGCTGCCAACCAATATTCACTCACTGTCAATGAGAGCATTCAACAGTGATGATTTTCCAACGCCAGTTGCTACGACAAGGTTAGTTCTGGTCCCATGCATCATCTCAAAGGCCTTACCGCCGCATACTGCGATGATTGTCTTGGGAGGTGTCCCAACTGTCTTCAACATTCTGAGAGCATCAATAAGTAATCAGAGGTTGCCATGGCCATTCGAGGACAATGTGACAGTGAGAATTACAGACCTCTCGATCAGCGTTCGCAGAGCCTCGTATCGAAGTTGATCATGGAAGCGGACCACGCCGAGAGCGTCAAGAAATGTAGATAGCATATCTTTTACCGCTGCATTCGACCTTTCGGGTGTGGATTCTGACTGCGAAATTCTCTGCTGAGCAACGAATTTCTTTGGAGGTGCTTGGAAGACACCTGAAATGGCGACATGGTCGTTGTTGAGGCGGTCCTGAACATATTCTTCTGGTTTGGTCACAGCGTAGCCCCGCCTTGAGCCGTAGAGAGCAACCTGTTCAAAGGTTGGACAAAATGCAGGGATGACCCAGGTTACGAAAAGCGTACATTGGCTGCACGACCGTCTTCGTCTGGTTCCTTCTTCACCATGGAAGCCATCTTCGCTTTAGAAGTACCTGTATCCGTGCGCCACGTTCCACGACCTGGAAAGGCGACTATCGTGCCTCCAAACGCGCTTAGATGAGAGTACGACGCGCGAACTGAAAAGGTTCGGAAGGTCGTGTCTCAACATATTATTACGTCTCCCACGGTGCATTGCGCGACAGGGGCTAATTATTAATAAGGTCAACTCAATTGAACTGCCCCATGTTTCTGCGCTCTGAAATGTACGACCCGATTGCAAGCTCAAAAGTTCCCATAACCGCGATAATATATACTAAATGGTTACATCGCACATTGAGCTGGTATACTAGCAAGGAAGTGTTCATTTTCAGGATCAATACGAATGAATGCGTCTCCCAACTCCCTTTCCTTCATCGTACGAAACCTGAATCTAGGACCAGGCCATGTCAGGTCACGTCAACCAACGACAGGCAATAACAGGAAAGCCAGTCTGGTGATCATACACCAGATCTCATCGTTGCCCAGATCTCGGCCCTGGTCAGGTGAATACCAGGTCGGCAGGGGGTGTCAGGCCAATACCAGGTTGGTCATCCCTTTCTTTGCCTCGCCAGGTCTCATTCACTTTCACTTATAATTCTATTCTCGTGTACTCGTCTGAAATCATTTCAAGGGTATTCAATTCATCTAAATACTCTACACCGACTAATCTATCACAAAACCCCAGGATGCACCTAATCACCTATTCAAAGGCCTGATTCCAATCACCAACTATCCCGCCCTGCAAGAAAGTCTGGAAATAGAAGGTGATCAGTTGTACAACCCTTGAGCATGAATAGACCTGCTGGACCCGACACAACGCTGCCGCCAACCCTCTGTTCAGCAACCGCCGCTCACAGTGTGGGCAGAATATGCATTGAAAAGGCACGTACAGTAATTTACGCGCATTTCCTCCTAGGCGGGTATCGAGACGACCATTTTGACGAGGTTAAATCAGGCGAAGAGCGTCACGGAAGGTTGGCTGTTGTCGGCGTTGGGGTTGGGTTTATTGACCTCGTAGCCGTCGTCGTCATCCTAGCTGTCGAGGGTGTGCACATTCGTCGTCGTCGTTGCCGTCGTCTTCGTAACAATAGGCGGGTATCATATCCCGCGAGGAGTAGAGGGAAGATGAGGGAAGGAAGAAAGAGCGGACAAGTTGGACGCGACGCGACCATTGGGCAGATCAATTTAAATTCAAAGTCCGATCGGCCAACCCCGCGCGCTCACTAAACAACTCCCTCAAGATCGTCACTAGCTTCACCATCTCTCAAGTCCCTTTTCTCTGTAAAATGAATAAATAAAAAGTGTCATCTGTAGTCATCCGCCCACATCGAATCTTATGCCGATCGCTATCTATTGCAACAATACCCGTGAGGATGAGTCGTGAACTGAAGTGCCTAGCGAGGGGGCTGGTACCGTGGTTGATCAAGACAGCACCCATCACGACACTACTATAATCTAGGGTATATAAATATGGCATCGGCTGCTCATTACTCTACCTATCTGACGCTGCCTTGAACCTGTGATATCAGGATGCGATGACCCCTGCCCAGATCAATGCCAGATCGATGGCACCTCGCCAGGTGAAAGTCAGATTGGCGCGTCGCGTGCCAAGCCCAAACCAGGATGAGTTTCGAATGGCTTCCCCGTGCCAGATGGATGGACATGACCCAGAACTCGGGTTTCCTACGATGTTGCCTCGAGCCGCTTCTGTCCACAAAGTAACCTGTTGTTGAATCTCATCCGAGCTACGTAGAAGAAAATCTCTGACTGCTCTTTGAGGCGCATCCTTTCGGGTACTTTCCCAAAGGACAGAGGCGTTAATTTCCATCTGTTGAAGCCGAGGATTAAAATATTAATGTTCCGCCCATCGAGGCTTATGTAGGAGCGCGCACCTGAAAAGCGAGATCCTGCAAGGGCTTTTTCAGAGCCTGACCGACCGCAGGTGGCACGGCTTTCACTTCACCAAGAATGTCGTCCCTCGCTGTTTCGAAGATTGACCTCTTGTGACCATCGACAAAGTCCGCCATGAATTTCTGAGTAAGAATGTTCTTATTAGTCTGAGAGTGACGGAACTCGGCCAATTCGTACCTTTTGACCAGTACCACTGCCTTTCCCCTTATACAACATCGCAGCAGTATATCCAGGACGCAGCCCGTCCTTCACATGACTACTCAAGCCGTGCGATAGCTCTCTCCTTCTCTCCATAAGAACATCTGCCGCTGCCTGTATGGTGCACGGCAGCAGCTCTTGGGCTATCCCGTAGCACGCCTCTGCAAGCCGTTTGGCTCGTTGCTTCATCCCAGGTGGTGCAGAGTTTACCAGGTCCTGCAGGACATCCAGGACATGGTTCGCAACGGAACTATCCACCTTTTCGAGATGCTTCGACCCAAAGAGACTTGTCCAGGATTGAGCAATCGTCAGACTGAGCGGCTTTGTAAATTCAAGATTAAGATTGAAATCTTTATATTTGCCACGGCGCCTGAGAACTGCATATGGTGTCAGTGAAGTCGACTACAGAAAGACATTTGCAAAAACGTACGCGCTCTGTAGGTGGACCAGTGCATTGGTTTGGTGAACTCCTGTAATGTGACGGGGGCGGCGATCATGGCCTTGGAATCTCTCAGTCTGGCCCAATGGCGATGTTAAGAAATACAGGTACGGACCTTTTGGGCACCAGAGGCACATCTCTCCGCCAGACCATGCCGAAAACCGGTCTCGAGACTGGCAACTAATTGATCAATTTCTGCTTGAAATTTCTAGACGAAAGGAAAAGTTAACAGACAGAGGCTATTATGTTGAGATGAGTACCTTACCGAATGTAAACGACGGGTTACTCCTCCACTCGTGGTCGTTTGGGTGTCCCACTGACGGCGCAGCGTCTCCTGATCTGCAGCTGAGGTCCCTTCTGTGATACGGGCGAAGCCTTGAATACTCTTTACAAACGCAGAGAGCTGAGCCAGGAAGTCTCTGGTTGCGCGTTCATGACGAGCTAGAGTAATCATGCGGCACCATTTTCGAACTGCAGGAATGCCGGTATGTTTGACGTCTGAAAAGCAAGTCGGAGGGCCATCGTTCTGATCTTTGCCTGAGAAGAGTTGTGAAGACACGCTCAGGTGCAAAAGACATCCACCACTCACAGATAATTCGGATGTAGTCCTGGCTAGAGCAGGTGAAAACGGGGAGGTTAACCTCCTCGTAGTCTGTACGCCATGGATTAGAGATTGACCGAGGGTTAAGGGGATGAACCTGCCTCTTGTGAGCTGGCTGGGGTCGAAGCCTTCGGGATCATTGGCTTCAGAGACACGCTCTATCAATGAAAATGAGCCAGAACGTCACCGAAAACTCGAGAACATTGTACAAACCATCTAATGCTTGTAGGCCGGACCTGAAGTCGTTCTTCAAGCGGGCTCGTGCCCACTGCAAGAAAAGCGGCTGTCAGACGACCTGAGCGCACATAAAAGTCAATCACAGACTCGCCTCCGACCTCTTCAAAGAACAGTACCCCATTTTCTCCCTCTCTGCAATGGCGGGGTCCCTTCTTGGCTTCGGGTTACGTATAGCGTCCAAAAGTCGCATCTGGGTTGCCTCCATGTCTTGCCGAACCTTCTCCAGCTGTCGCATTAGTCCCTCTTCTGTGTCACTATTCGGTTCGGAGCCGCTGCCTTCAAGGTGAGAGCGCTTGGAGGCTCTCAATGTTGCGGATTCTCCCAGCTTTCGCTTCCGAGAATCTGAAGACTCAAGAAAAGACTGGGAGCTTCCCGATGCATATCCCCTGAACGCTTCCAAGCGTTGTAAAAGCTTAGCCTTGTCATTCTCAAGAGCGCTCAGCTGGGTAGCAAATTGTTCTTGATGTCGAAAGTGAGAATCACGACCAGAGGTTGAATGGCGATATGCTTGACTCACCTGTAACGGACATCTTAGACATTCGTTTGTCTTCGTCAATCCTAGACTGGATTTCCTTCCGTTCGGGGTCGTCGTATAAATTCAATTCGTGTTCAACCTCAGAAGCCACAAGTTGATCGCATTTCGTTGCAATGAACGTGATGGATTGCTTGTCGTAGCTAGATTGGTCATTGTTAGAGTTCTGGATGGGACGTTGAAGAAAGATAAAGCTCTACTTACTGTCCATCTGGCATTCATCGTCGCGCGGAACCCTTTAGGCGCTTTTCATGGCCGAAGAGAAAGATGCTCACCCACTAGAGACCGGCCATTAGAGATCAGCTATGAATAAAATCGTGACACTCACACAAGAGCTGCAGATTGAAGGACTCTCCAAGCAGATCTCCAACCAAGGGTTAGTGCAAGGATCAATGAACAGGGCCGGGGAGCCTGTACTCACGATGCGCCGTTTTATCGCTAACAGCACGATGGATTGAGGCTAAAATCCAAATATGGGTTGCTTTCTTCATGAACTCCTCCGCAATGCTATTTCTAGCGGCATTGCTGTCGTCGACACCTTAACGCAGAAAGCGAATTCTGAATATTTCAAATCCAACGACAAGACGGTAAAAACTCACCAGGAAGATCAACGAAGGTAGCTCCGTTGTCAAGAACCTTGGCATTGCAGCGGATAGTCACCTTACTGATCAAGGGCCAGAGTTCTGTGACTCCTATCCCCTGCTTTGAACCGTTTGTAGGACCTGCGTCGATGAACTTGGCAATCTCTTTCCTGAATTCCTCCGAATCGTTAGCCCTGACTCGCTTGCAGCTTCCCAACAAAGACGAAACCTCTGAATCGAGATTATCAGCGAGAATCGGCTGAGGAAACAAGGTATTTACCCTCATGGTGAGACAGAACATCTGCAGCGGTCATGTTGCTGAGTTCTGCATCTGAGAGTTGTGGATATACAGCATGCACCTTTCCGCAAGCATGAGGATCACAACGCCCGAAGCTGGCGAAATGTTTGACGAACCTTGCGCCATGCAATTCCAGCTGAAGAATGGAGATCTGCGGGCTTCTTTACCGTGTTCTCTCCGTCTCCGGTCAGTTCATCGATAATCATAGCTACCTCTTGCTCCCAGTCAGCCCTGTCAAGGAAATGGACGTCGGCGACTATGTCTTGATCGTCGTGGTACTTAATTTCGGTCACCACAGAGGTACATGCTAGCATCCTACTTAGTGCATCTGCTTCGGAGGAGTGGATTGAAAAGCCGAGCTCACCGCGCATAGAGCTGGTTGGCACAATGCGGTCTTTCAGGGTCGTTAGATGGCGGGTCACGACGGGAGTACGCTTGTACGAACCATCCAATAAAGCGTTCAGCAACGACGATTTACCGACGCCAGTTGCTGAAAGCCTTTGAGCAAGGGCCTTGGTTGCAAGTTTAATACTACGACATACCTCCGCAAATGGCAATGACAGTCTCTGGGCGCTTACGGCTCATGTCCATCAACCTAAAGATAGATTCGAGAGTTGCCCGAGATGAAAGGCAGAGAAGTCGCTTACGCTTCGATGCCTTCTTGAAAGGTCTTCTGCCGAAGTGCGTTGTCAAACTTTGTTAATTTGAGTATTTTGCGGATGTGTTGTAGCATCTTGGCTGAAGCGTCAATGGCACGCTCGCTTGTGTAGTCTGAGATGGCATCGAGGACTTTGTAGTTCTTGGGAGGAGGATCGAAAAAGCCAGAGAATGCGATGTCGTTCGAGTGGCGGCGGAAAATATCTTCAACATCCTCCTCCTCTTTCGTGACTACTCGACCGCCACTCAAAACTGCCTTTGGGGAGTCATTCGCCTTGACCAGCGATTGACGATCACAAATACTCACGGCAGAAACATCCTCGTCGTCATCAAGCTCATCCTTTACGATATCTCCCTCCTCTTCTTCCTCCTCCTCCTCCTCCCAGTCTCGCCCTCGATTTACACTTTGCGGGAGTTCAGGCGACTACAAATAGCCGTTAATACTAAGGGGTCGTACTAATGCACATTGCTTCAGCCCTACCGTCATGTCGGCATCGCCGTCTGCACCTTCTGATTCCGAGTCAAAATCCTCGACATAGGCTTCTGGCATAGCTGGAGGTGCAAGAGAAAGCGGGTGAACAGGTCAAAGGGCAGCATCCGGCACATTCTCCGCGTTCCATTGTGTTCCATACGATGAAACATACATGGTCTCACGATTCTCCGAAACGGCTTTTCCTCATGGACTCGGACATCGAAGACTGGTATTAACGCTTGATAGATTATGGGAAATTAGAGAAGCTCTACTATAAGATTTCAGAGACGCCATATAGAAGGCTCCTGCGCTCGGAAATTATTTCATGGTCGGGTTCAGCGTTTAGGGCAAATCACCGAAACAGGAAATCCCGACGGCGCCTGACGCCATTTCGGCCTGGCTATTGCTTCCGATGGCCCACGAAGGTTCGGCTCTGCGTCATCATTTTTGGATGTATTTCTGGTTTTGACGCCCACGAGCAAGGTAAGTTCAGCTTCAGAAAGGCTGAAAGTTTCCTTGACATATCTCTCAGTCATTGCTACAAGTTTTCAGGCTTTAAATCCCCCCGATTGAACGACAATCAGCTGTTCCAGAATGTCTACTGGCAGCCGTGGTCGACCCGACAGGGACAGCGGTCCCCACTTACAAGTTCCCCGTAGACGAAGCGCACAACGGTCTGCAACTGGTATATCCCGGATAAATTCATCCTCAATGTCGACTCAACTAGCAGCGGCTTCAACATCACCAGAAGGCGTGGATCAAGACCAGCAGAGATCTACCAGCAGACCTCTGAACGACAGACGGAACAAGTCGTATAGCTCGACGACGCACTCTAGAGGGCGTCGTTCCACCATCAACAGCGGAGAGGCTTTGGATCTGGCCACGGGAGGCGCTAGTCTTCGTCGACCTGCAAAACTCCAGTCCTCATTGAGCTCACCCCATTCTGGGTTCATCCGAGCGTCCGGCCCTCGCTCATTCCTACTACCCACCACTTCATCTGGCATCTCCGGCCATACTGGTAATGGGCCCTCCAATAGCGCAGCGGGGGGAGTGAACAAACTCGCTAGTACCATGGCACCACTTTCCAAGCCCAAACGGACTTCCAAGACTTCCCAAAAGCTTGTGGTACTGCCTTCAGGACCACAAACCAAACCTTTGGCTGATGACGGCGAAGAGGCCTCTGACGACGCTGCCTTGCCTACGGTGGCACTCAACCGCCCCCCGCGGAGGGCACCAACAACGCGCCGACCAGCCCCTGAGCAGCTCAGAGCATTGAAGCACGAACGTGCGCGGACAACGGAAGAGGAGAAGCCTCATGATGGCGAAGCTACGAAGCGCGTTCGGGAGTACAAGAGTGAAGCTGAACGAATGACCAAGGAAGAGAGGAAGAAAGCAGGGCATAAACGGATTACCGCCTACTGCGTCGCAGAAGGGCTGAAGATGAAGCAACTCACAGGATTCTTGAAGCGAGAACACAATGTTACACCTCGAGTTTTCGATGAAGCGGTATACGTCGTGCGTCCTTTCTTTCCCCCTCCTAATGGCCGGTTTTCAACCCCTTTCAGGTTTACCAATTGCCTCTGCTTCCGGGATATGGCCCAAATATCAATGTCCGTTCCTCAGCACACACTGGACCAGAAACAGACAAACCCGGAAAATCTCAATTACTCTCAACACTCCAGGAGGCAGAGGAAGACGGCTATAACGACACATATTTTCCTCAACCAGTACCAGGCTTGGAGGAACCGCCTCGACTTCAGCGTTCGCATTCTTCCAGCCATATGGTCAGCGAGTCGGAGCCTATCCCCGTTGAACCCATGCCAGGCCTCGTCCACGCTGCTTCCGTCGAAGAAGTGAGAGGTGGCGACGGCTATATGACCAGTGGATCTTTCCCTGACCACTCTGCCATGCCCGAGCATCTAGAGCGCGGGTATGGCGCGTATGGGTCATTCCAACCCAGCTACGATCCCTATCCTTCGAGCTTGGAGTCCTCACCTGTCACACTGCGCGATACCCACATACCTGAGCGGTACTCTGAAGCGCAAGTGGCCGATGTTGTGTTTCCAACTCCCTTCCTCCAGCGAGCGGAAAGCTCTGATGCAGAGCCTCAGACGCCGGGAATGGATTCAGGTGTTGAAACAGACGACCCCGGAGCTTACACCGATCCTGGTGTCTATGGTGAATACCCTTGGGATCCCAAGTCCACCCTGGCAAGAAATGATTCGCAGGACACTGAAGTCTCTCAAAGCGAGAACGATATGGCGAAATCTGCGCGCACGGAATATACCAACAAGACCATTCAGAGATTGCAGGAGGGTAGCAGCGGTAGTGATGTCACGACAAAGGGAGCCGCCGGCCAAACCACGAATGAGACTTCCGTCAATGTGGTGGAAACCAATCCTGCAGCAACTGCTAGTGAATTATCCCTAGCATCTGAAACCTTTGGGCCTATTTCAGCATACCGGGAACAGCTAGACCATGAACATGAACGACAGGTGGTGCAAGATGCCCAGGCTGAGTATGAGGAACAACGGGAGGAGAGGCGAAAGCTTGAATATGAGCGTGCGCTCGAGAGGGAGCGCCAGCGAGAACGGGAAAGAGAGCTGGACAACATTGGAGAGGTCGTCTTCTTCGACTATGGAGTCATCGTCTTCTTTGGGTTGGATGAGAGAGGGGAGAGGGATGTTTTGGAAGATATTTCAAAGGCAGGAGGGATGAAGCGATCAATCAAAGAAGACGAGTGGGAGATTGAGGAGTGTCACTTTACGGTACGTCCGGCCTCGCTTGTAGAATAAATTCTCTGACTCTACGTCTCTCCAGCATGATTCCCAAATTACATACCCGCGCATCTACAACGACTTTTTCAGTACGCCTCTTCTAGGATCTCATCACACTCAACTGCTGACATTTGCTTTCTGCAGCTCTCAAATCCCGGTCGCACCTTCTCAAGCTCTCAATTGCACATGCTCTAGCCCAATCAACCCTATTGGCGCGCTACGAGTCCCTCGCAGGCCACACCCTTACCTCTCCCATCGCCCTTTCCATTCCACGCCAAATGGCCGAGTCGGGCTCACTGCAACTCCGACGCAACGAAGCCCTCAAACTCACTGGTCGTCTCTTCAAACTCAGGCGAGACGTTAACCTCGTTTCAAACGTCCTCGACGTCCCCGAGTTGTTCTGGGACGAAGCGAGCTTGAAAGAGCTGTACGATGCGGTTAGAGACTATATGGAGATTGACCCGCGGGTAGAGAACTTGAACGAGAAACTCGTCGTAGCGAGTGACTTTGTGAGTCTCCATTTCCTTCCTTTGCTATTGATTGCTGTGAACGTGGGCTGATCGTGAACGACATAGTTGGACGCTATTCATGAACACTTGAACGAGAACGCCATGGAGAAGATCACAAGGATCGTCATCTGGCTCATTGTCGTCGCAGTCCTCGTTGAATTCGTATGTGGCGCTCATCTTGGGTATGCAATGGCTTCAACTGATGTCTTGTGTTTTGTGCAGGGAGAAATCGTAGCCCGTCTCGTCATGCATTCCGCCCTGAGCAACAGGCCAGTACCAGAACGCTCGTTGGGCATCCTCGCGAATTTCGCCGCTAGATTTAGGGGTGCCGGTGCGGCTAGCCAAGCGGTTATCACCTCCAACCAGTCCATTCATGACTTGACGAGAGAACAAGCGTTGGAAGTTCTGGAACGGATGATGGGTCAGGTGTCCTCTTAGACGCGGGATGGGATTGCGGAACTGTCAAGAGTTTGATTCACCACTGGAGGAGTACTACCGCTGGGACGACCTAGGGTTCCGTGGAACCGTCGGGGAGTGCAGGTAGCACGCGATGTCATCGTTGGTTCACGCGACCGATTCGTACCACACGCAATAGACATGGAGCTTTTCTGCTGCATTGGGTACTTTCCAAAGGCTTCCAAGGCAAAAGCCTAATAATCAAACAAAGAGAATCGGAATGCATGGCGTCGTGTAATTTGCATTGAGACAAATATCGAATATAGTAAGGTATAGTCTATGCAGAAAATCGAAAGAGAAGAAAAGAGAGGTTATTACACGTTTACAAATGGCGAAATGTCTGTTACTGAGCAGCTCCCGGAAAGGTGCAGTACAAACAAACTCTAATGGCATCGGCGACTTGCCAGTCTACGAATACGGAGCCCTGACAACCACAGACGTGTCGATAGATCTTGAAGAGCAGGGAAAAGGAGAAAGATACAGATTTGGAATGCAAGAATCCAAAGGACAGTTCCATCTGTCTTGACTTCTTGTTGCGTCTACTTCCCACCAGACGTCTTGAAGAGAACCAAACCTCCGAGCGCAATGGCATAACCTAGACATGGGAGGGGTTGTTAGCCACATGCTGGGATGTATCGCGCAATGGGGGAAAGGAAGCGAAAGTCGAAGCAGGGCATGGTCAACTGACGAAGCCTGCGAGCGCCACTGCCAGAAGACTGCAGAACGTGAGATGACAAAAGCCATCCGGACTCCTAGTTCGTGCAGGCTGGGACAGAACGACAGAGATATACTCACCGAAGACCTGGAGCGGAGTGACGGTAGATCCAAAGAGGAGGACAGATCCTGTGATCAGGAGGATGTCCTATTGTATGCACAGACCGGTAAAGATGGGCAAGGAATCGGAAGACAGACGTGGATAGCAGTTGGTAGATCACCGGAAAGGAAATGTGTTAGCGTTTTGTTTACATTTAGAGTTGACCAGAACATGAGAAGAAAAGACACATGGAAGAGAGAGGACCGGGTTACGATATGGAGAAGGCGCAAATGACGCTTTGGGCGCTTAGCTGTGAGTGACAACGGTATGCGACTACCGTGAGACGGAACGGGATTGAAAGTTCGGAGAAATGCGATAAAGCGGAACAGAAGAATCAAACAGAAACTTACCTTGAAGACACCTGCCAAAGTAAGAACCAACCCACTCGCGGCTCCTACCAGGAATACGGCTGCGACATTCAAGAGGAACGCCACTGAGGCATTGCTGACAAGGATGCCGACGCCGAGATCCTTCAATTCATAGAAGGGTGCAAGACCCTCCGTGAAAGGGATGAAGAAGGCACACATGAGAGCGCAGACAGGAGCATAGTAATGCAATGAAACCAACGGGTCCATCTTGAGATTGTGAAGAAGGATCTGAATCATCACGAGCCTGGAGGCTTCGAACTGATGGAAGAATGAGCCACGGGGGTCTTGAGAAACAAGACGGAGGTTGAACGCACCGCGACAGCTGCTGCCTGAGTAAGGAACCCGAACAGGTTGAACTTGAGCTCTCCGTGGGAGGCAAGTGCAACACCAGTCGAGATCATGGCGATGATAATTGCAAGCTTCTTGTTTGGCTCTTGCAGACGGAATGTCCACGAGATGAGTAGGATGGCGACGGGAGTGAAGGCCTGAGAGATTGTCAAAATTAAGTCTTACGGAATGCACGACGGAACTCACCTTGAGCATCTGAATGTAGGCCACACTCAGGTAGAGATAAGCGGTGTTACTGAGGATGAGACTACCAGAGAAGAGAAGTCCGATAGGGACGATGGACTTCATGAACATGTCCCTGCTCATGTGGATGTCCTTTGCCCCATCGAGAAGGTTCGTGGTCCGCTGTAGGACCCTGGTGCCCACAGCGGCAAATGCAAGATGCCAGGTGACCAGGAAGACAGGGTACTTGAACTTTAGGGTGTTGTACAGGTAGTTGTTGTAGATGATAACTGAAGAGCTCAGTACGATCCAAATGGGGATGATCATGGTCGCAGAAAGCTTGGGCTTCGCGGGCTTGGGCGCCGCTGCGGAGGCAGGGGATGGCAGAGAGGCGTCTCTGGCTGCATGTTCGTTGGCGTCAAAAATGGTCTTTGCCTCGAGCAGGCCCTCTGCGACCTGCTTTTCCTCATCTTTGAGGTTACGCATGGGATGCGAAGACATTATAAAACGTCCGAGTTGGGCTGAACGGTCAAGATAAAAGGTAAAAGCTGCCAATACTGTGAGCGCCGAAAGCCCCGACAGTGATTTGTAGGACCCACAGTGACTGAGTATTATAAGATTCTAATGGCTGGAGGAGAAACAATGGTGGTGGCCGTTGCTGTGAAAGGACGATAACGGCTGGAATGTTGGCAGTCACAGATTGTTTGCAGAGGCACGTGCGACTGCCGAAACATCATCGCGCTCAGCCGCCGGGCGCCACACCCAGCTTGTCTTTTCCGTCCAATGTCAAGCCTTGCGGGCTACGTCGACCGTCGTGTGACCCTCATTCTGCAGGATGGACGTGTCATTATAGTCAGTCAACATCTAGGTCTTGTTCTGGCGCCATTCTGACACATAATCTAGGGCGTATTGGCTGGTTTCGACCAAAAATCAAACGTCGTTCTATCTGATTCGAAGGAACGCGTTTACAGTACGGATGAGGGTGTCGAAGAGATACCGTTGGGGCTGTACTTGGTCAAGGGAGATATGATGTGCGTCAATACCCAATAGCTCGACCAGCATCGCACTGACTCGCAGCCTAGTATTCTAATTGGAGAACTCGACGAAGCCATCGATCAGTCTACAGACCTGGCAACAATACGAGCAGAACCATTGCCTCCAGTCCGATACTAGTATCATCCATCTGCGAAGCTGATATCAAAGAAAACATTGGGGCCAATCGAAGGCTCGTGCTGAGCCATCCGCGCGAGAAGATGTGTTCTGTCGCATATGATCGCCACAGCTTATGGGGAGGCCATCTGCGTGCAATATGCACTTTGCACCCTTCTTGGGGTTGGGCTGGCAAGTCTGCGTATGTTCCTCTTTCCTATTGCTTGGGACTTGTTCTACAAACCAGTTCAATGGATCAGACATATCGCAGCCCAGAAGGAATACCAGACCTTTGATTCTTCTCTGCGCACCCAATCGCATCGCGGGATCCGATTGCAGCTTGCGATCCATCATCACATCTCCCGTACTATCGAGTTCTCCTATGTTTCACAAACAAACGAGGCTTGAAATTAAGGATATTACGAATGAAGTACGGTGATCAAGGCTATTCTAAAAGTACAAACAGGTGGTCCGTCAAAAAGTCAATTCCAACGCCCCGGTCTTCCTTCTCAGAGTCCATTCGGTCAATCAAACTTGCGCCCAGAGATGAAGAGAGTAGCCGCGAGCACGCAAGCGTCCAGCAGACCTTCCTGTACCGCCTTGTGGGTGATATCAAGTCCGGCCAGCGTCCCACCATTCCCATTCCGGCTTTGCACAATCCGAGCGACAAATTCCGATGGGTTTTGCCCCACTGAATAGAGCTAGTTGACCGCAACCCAGAGTGTCAGTCCATTCGTGGACACCGGTGAAATCGAATTAGCGCCAGACGAGTACCAGCATGGGTGATGAGAAGACAAGCCAACAAACAACCAGTCAGCTTGACTCATTCATGAAGACGGAAGGGGATGTCAACTCACGCAGATCATTTCGTTCGACGGTATCCAGTTGTACTGTCTTCCTTTGACCGTCATACTCCGGTACCGTTTGTCAGGACTCGAAATCAACCACTGATTTGCAGCCTGCCTCGCCACAACTCCCAACATACTGACATATGGACTGTGCCTCTGCCACTCGATCGCTCCCTCTGCTTCGAAGATGCCCCCACCAAATCCAACAACGCCAGAAGCCTGCACAGCTAGTGCAGATGATGTAGATGATGCTGATTGGGCTCGTAGCTGTTCGTTCACGATAACCGTGTTCCCGACTGCATGTGTCGCGATGGTATAATATCGCTTATGGTCCGCTCCGATGACCACTGAATTTAGAATGGTTTTCGCTGGGGATTCGAAGCGGAAGGAGAGGATTTGGAGATGTGATGAGGTGCAGGGTGGATAGGCGTAGCCGTGGCTGCCAGTGTATGATGGTGAAGGAGGGACGTTGTACGGAACTGGTGTTGATAGACCAAGGGGTAGAGCTCCGTAGATCGAAGGAGAGAACATACTCTCTTCACCACCCCATTGAGAGAACGGATTTTCGCCAGACATAGTGGTTGGTGTGGGTGAGGCAAGGTGGTAACTTGGGATAAGATGGGTGAAGACTGGTGAAGGATTGTGTAATGGGTTTGTGACCACTTCCTGTCCGCTACTTTTATATCGCTTCAAGGCCGATAAGTGAAGCGCTGTTCGAGCGGTGGACTTACTTTACCATCAGCACCACATCCAAGATCCAAGTAGACACTTGAATCAATCTGCTCACCTGTGACTTGTGTATCTTGAGGGCTCTCCCGTCCCCAAAAATAGAAGCACTATAACGCGGAGGAGGTGGGATAGCGATCGAGACAGCCAACAGCCAACAGCCAACAGCTGGTCTTCGGCTGGTCAAAGCGATGATATGCGGAGAACTGCAGTGAAGAGCTGGGTAAACCAGGTAGAGGATACGACGAGGGTAGCAACTTCCGCGAAACTGTCGATGGATAGTGGGGGGTTGAACAACGGCGAAAGCCCATCCGCAAGGACATCCTCGGGTCTATAAACCGCAGACATGAAACGGGCCGTGTTGGTGGATATGGGTTCGCCGGTCTTTACAGCCGCCCTGAGCGGTTCCTGTCTGTCAATTTGCATACCAGTTGCCACACAAGTCTCTGGCGGGAGGCATTGCCCGACAAGCCCGTCCTTTCAATTGAGGTCACAACAAACTTCAAAAATAGGGGCTGTCATGTCTTTCATAGCGATTTGCACCCCTTTTAGAGTTTTAATGCACCGAAGCTTCGGGTGCGCACACCCTTTAAAATGATCGAACTTGGTCCTTTTCATCATTTGGTGGGCGCAAGTTTGACATTACAGTTTGCGTGCAGCTGTAGATGTGGGTGTAAGCATCGTCCTTCGAGGCTGCCCTTCGTCTGTTCATGCTGTAGGTGCTAATCTACACCATTTGGGGGTTTGCGGGTAGCCAAGAATAGCTGTATTGACCGCTGGGCGGCGTGCGCGGCCAAAATTTGCTTCAGTCATCTTGTCATCGCGAACAGGATACGGGGATGTGTACACATCCCTCATGCTTGCATCCATGCTGGCCATCTCGGGGTTTCCTCTTTGCTAAAAGGGCACACAGATGATGCCATAGACTTTGCGGGTCAAACCTTACTACGTGGATCATCGCTTGGTATGTATTGGATTGTTATGCATTCAAAGGTTCTTCAGGCATCACTCCAGCCTAGGTCCAAGAGAATTTGACGAAACGTCTGACTAGTACTGGTCTTTGGCGTATGTCTCCTCTGCCCGGCGAGCTCTGGCATCAAGGCAACATGTCCATCATGTAACTAATGATTACGCTGCAATGAGCGACTCCCGGGACGGGATGAGGAAGGCAAAGCGCCCGGGTAAGACGGCCGAGAAGCAGACGCCCTTCAAGGCGCCTAAGCGTAGACTCGCAACGGTCATGTCGGAATACACCAACCGGGGGGCTCGGTACCCATCGTCTAACTGTTAGTAAGTGAGCCAGGCAGCTAGCTGAAGCAAGAGCGTGAATAAATACACAGGCCATGCTGTTTCTCGAGCCCCATTGCGCCTTGGCACGCAACGACTGAGAGCGAGAGAAATAATTCGGCCAGAACGCTTCCCAGGTTTGTAAGTTGTAGTCATGGAAGGCATCTTGTAGCACCACTGACTCTTGTGATTCCCCCCAGGTGGATAGGCGACGATTAGATCGAGAAGCTGTGTTCAATTGCGCAGCAGAGAGACATAAACACATGGGCCAGCAGCGACCAGTATACGGGGGCCTAGGACGAGAAGCCCAATACCTAGCCTTCCTCCTCTGATCTGCGAGTGAGGCGCCGCTGAACTGAAAGAACTGCCCGAACAAAGATGGCTTTGTGGCAATGATACAAGATGGTACATGGTTGAAACTTGGTACGAGCCCTGACGACGCTCCCAACATTCTCACAGGTACAGCGGATGCAATTGCCCGTGACCGTTACGCTCGACGCTGTCCAAGCAAATGGCTCGACCACCACTCCTCGAAGATGCACTGGTCAAGACCTCCTGGGATCCCGACGGCTTCAGTCTCCCTGATATCCAGTTTGCAGTCCTTTGGCCGGTTGACAGTGGCAGAATCTGCCGGCTCTGTGATAGGAATGATGTGGTGATGAGGAAGTCCTAAGATCTTTGCAAAGACGAGGCACATCTCATACTTCGTGAAGGGTTCCTCTGCCGTGTAGTGCATGATAGCCGGAAGAGAACCGTCGAGAGCTGTGAGTTGTAGTATCAGATGCGTTACACCAAGGATTAAGGTGATGGGGCCTACTCGTCAATCGAACTAGAAATTTCGCGATGTCGAGGACGTTGGTCGGATATCTTGTGGCATCATGATCCATGTTATAAGTCTTCCCTGATTGATCTTGCACGACATCAAGCAGAACATTTACAGCTGTGTCAGAGTTTTTTGGGGCGGGCCCGTAGCTAAAGTCATAACAGGTGTGAGTGACGTTGAATTAAAGACAAGACAGACACTCACAGCACTGGGACCCTTAGCACAACCTTCTTAGCATCCTTGGTTTCCAAAACCGCAAGCTCTCCGTCCCTTTTTGTTACTCCGTAGAGATTTAGAGGATTGGTGGGGGCATCTGGTGGATATGGGGGACTCTTGCCATCGAAAACGTAGTCTAATGCGGCAGCGTTCCAGTCAGACGACTGATCAATGAATCCAAAGAGATGAATACCGGCATACCAGTGGATATGTAGACAAGCGTGTACCCCAGTTTCTTTGCAAGTTTGGAAAGATGGCCTGGGACGCCTTGATTGAGCTATGGGCCACCATCAGGCGTTATCTTGATTGGGAGGCATGAGTGTGCACGCACAATCTTGGCTGCGGCTGGGTCCTTTACAGGGTATCAATCTCTATCCATAAAAATTTGAACTTGTACCAACTCTTTCTGCGACGTCAGGACGACGTTCAGCGGCGCAATGAATGACCCCTGGTGTTCAGGATTGTTCAGCAAGGAAATCAAAGAGCGCAGGACGAACAGACCCAGACAACTCACAGTCTGGTTTGAACTCAGCGAACCGCCTTTCTACGGCTTCCTGGTCTGTCAAGTCCAGTTTCTCAAGACCATCGGAGGCACGGGTATACGCAAGCCCCAAAACGTCCCATCTTGACTGTTCAAACGCAGCTTTGACGGCAGTGCCTAAGACACCGGATGCACCTTTCACATAGAGAATGGCGCCCAAAGGTTAAAATGACAAAATAGATGTATGCAATTCAGTTCACCTGTGATAACAACCTTCATTTCACCGTGGATGTTGAGACCAAGAGCCAGAAGCGCCCCCGGCTGTGTCATCCGGTAGTTACCGGTCGCATCTTTGCTTGCCTCAGCACCGTCACCGCGTCGCCTGGCATAATCCAAATTTCTTTCTGTCTTATCCCGCACCCTGGCTGGTTCCTGTTCCTCAAGAGGGCCCTCATCTCGACACTGGCGAATCACTGATAGTCTCCTGACTTTGGTGCGAATCCTTGGGATCTGCGACACCCTGGGCCTGCAGTCTCCCACTGTTGTTTGTTTCGGGCCTTTTAGTGTCCATGCTGTTGATATGTGCCTCCCAATGGCTTCTCTATAGGGCTCTTGAACAGGTTCGCAGAGGTTCACGGGGCTTTCTCTTCTTGGAAATTTGGTCGCAGACTGTCCCGTGGCCAAACCACGGTTCCGGAGGCTCGCAAACTTTCAAATTCCTGCTGCTTTAGGAGGAAACATCTGGGAACCCCTTTCGTACCCCATGCCACTGCTGGAGCCTGGAGGCAATTGGGTAGGTGCAATCCACCTGCAAAGGCCCCGAGGGACCTCGAGGGACCTGCCAGATCTGTACTGACGATCGCCCTGTAACGTCCACCAGAGATCACAGTGGATCAGGGCTTCTCCCA
The DNA here is from genome assembly GCA_020736565.1 of Coprinopsis sp. MPI-PUGE-AT-0042. Lineage (NCBI taxonomy): Eukaryota > Fungi > Basidiomycota > Agaricomycetes > Agaricales > Psathyrellaceae > Coprinopsis > Coprinopsis sp. MPI-PUGE-AT-0042. The sequence goes on along the minus strand of JAHBOF010000001.1, from coordinate 749,669 downwards.
GGGAGCCACGCGGTTATGGAACACCAAAAAGGGACTGTTACGGGGCTTCGTCTGGCCCGGTGAGCCCTCGACTATCACCTTCGATCAAGTTGCTATCAGTCTTGGTGCTCTCTCTTTCTTCCAATGCATGGGCTACCGTCTGCTACCTTTTGCTACGCACCTGTGGATTCAACGGGCTTGGAAGCGTGCAGATAATGCAGGGCCTGCTCACCGCGCGGCGTTACTGTTCATGCTTTACGAGTCCCTTACGCACCCTTACGGATGAAGGGGAATCCGGTGATGTTGAGGCACTGAGCCTACTCACCGAGGAGGTCGGATATAACTGGATCCTTACTCTTTTCTGCGCTGATCAAGCCTTGTCACTGTGATTGAGCCTGTGCCGAGGCATGGCCCATTCGTCGCACATGTAAGGCCAACTCTGAGTTGAGCCAATACTCTGCTGTACAACCTGAATGAACAGCTTTAACTTGGCTGCAAAGCAGACACCAGACTCCTAGACCCACATCGTCATCACGCTGGTCGTTATGGCATCAAGGACCGTTGCAATCGTCGATGTGTCGCTGGCAGAAGCTGCTCACCGTTTACGAGTGACAGCAGGCAAACATGATCATCTCTTTGGCATTTGTGAGTATCTTTTGCTGCTTCAAGGAACACGTTCACCATCGGGGCTCATCGCGGCATATCTTGCAGGTCCGCAGTGCAGACAGAGGTTCACATAAGATCTGGTGTTGTAACTCTTTCTGATATGTTTTCAAATGATGCTTCTAGACCGAAGCTTGCGAAGCCACAAGCAGGATGACGGCCGTGGGATAAAGATGCAGATTCACTGGCCACCAATCGCGTTGTGACCTAGCCTGGTTGAATCCGTTCCGTTTGAGGTCTGTAGGTCATCCGATGCCTTCTTTGGGATCTGGTTACCGTATGGATAAGCGGTGGAAGCGGTGGACTGATTTTCAGCAACCCAATCTGGGATATCCAAGGCATCAGTTGCGCTAACCCCATGTCGAACTGGAATTCAAAAAGAAGTGTGACAGGTCGCACTATTTAGCTCAAGCTTCTGGCCCTTGCCCAATTTTTAGGAATATCTGCATCTCCCCGCCCCTGGCATGCGTCGTCGGGCAGTAACTGAATCGAATCCGGCCGCTCGTCTTTCTGCCGTTCGTGTTGCAGCGCCGTCTCTCTTCCCAAGCGTGTACTCTCATGTCTCCACCTACAGGCAAGGAGAGCGAGTACGCTCATCCGGCTATTACTAACTACGGCTTCTAGGTCAACACAATTAGAACTTCAGGTCTATAGTCCTTCGCTGAAGGTAGACGCGCGAGGTCCCATTGCGGTGTTCAGCAATCATGACCAAGTTCATGGGAGGTTGATGCTTGACAGCACCGCTCACCATTCGGGGAAACTTACGCTGACGGTGAGCCGCAATTCCAACCACAGTAATCCTCTCGCTGACTAGAATTGCCAGGTCGAAGGGTCGTTCATTCGTCCTCTCCCTCCCAGTTCCCCGCCCGCACAATGGCGGCGTCACATATTCTTCAGCCACTCTGAGGTAGTGTCTGTGCAAGAGGAATCAAAGTTCACTCTGCGGGATGCATTCATGCGACGTCGCCCAAGTGCCTCTCACATCAGTCTCCGTTCTGGGACTGAGAGGTTCTACCCATTTCAAGTTACTTTGCCTCAAGGCCTCCATCCGGGACAAGAACTACCTTCATCCGTCGCTGTCTCGGGGTCAAGCGGTGAATCATCTACCACGACCGAAATCTCGTACAAGATGGTTGCCAGTTGGGAACCCGCGGACGGATCGCAGACACCTTCCTTGTGAGTGTATATATCTTCTACGTCTTCTACGTCTCCTCATCCTTTCCCTAGCTTGGAGGTTCCGATTATCCTCGAGCAAGAGCCTGACTTTCAGTCAGCGGATGCTTCCCCTTTAGCTTCCGATCCATGGCTCGAGATCCCCTTGAGAACCGAGCGGCCCATTGCCCTTAAACTTGCTGTAAGTGGTTTGTGCAGTCGACTTCCTTTCAGCGAAATTTATTTGCATTTCATAGGCCGCGATCCCGACGGCGTCAACTTTCTCTCGCGGGTCTTCTATTCCCTTCTTTGTCGTGTTCGCCACAACGCCGAAGACATCGTCATTCGCGAGAGAGATGGCGACTGACTCGACCATTCACGTGGTCCTTACCCGGCAGATTGTAATAAACGAAACTCCAGCCATGATCCTCCTCACACCTCCCCCTTCCCCGTCCAGCTCCGACGATTCACGACCCAATCTATTCACCAGGGTCGCCAAAGCCACTCCCCGCCCTAATATCCTCAGGCGGCGTGCTGATTCGGAAGTCTACGACAAGCCCCTGCCTGACGTTCCCCACGCAGGAAAGCTTTGCTATTCTGAGTGCAAGACTCTCCACAGCCAGGTATTCATTGGCTTTCCAAAACGCCCACGGCGAAAGTGCTCGGAGGGGAGGAAGCATCCAACTCTGGAAGAGCAAACATCTCTTCCGGATGGCCTGATGAAATCTCAAATCGATCTGGACACCGACATGCTCCCCTCTATAGACTGGGCGGGTGTCAGCGTGAAGGTAAGGATTTATTCTGTTCTCGGTAGCGCTCTTTGCTGACTGCTCCATTCCTCAGTACTATCTCGACATCTCTGTTTCGGTTGGCCAAGACAACTGGCGAGCCCGCATCCCAGTTCGCATCGTTTAATTGCTTTGAATTTCAACGGACCTTTCTTTCGTTCTTTGTCACACTCGCTCTTTGTTCATACTTGCATCCATCACTAGCTCCTTTACTCTTGAATATCATTATTCGTATACTTATAGGTGTTCCAGGGAGAACATAGTCATACCGACCGTAATAGACTACACCATATATCACATCCTTCACAAACTACCCGTACATTAGGTGCGTTGCGCAGGTGAATGCCATTCTCAGCCAACCAAGCTGATGATTATTTCATACCAGCGGCTATCTGTTCGAGCTCTCTTGCGATCATGGAATTTGGACATCGTCTTCTTAGTTCCCTTGAGAGTGCATGGTTAGCCGATGCCTCGAGAGATGTACTGGCACGTTGACATACTCCAGTTTGGCTTTATCTCCCCTCTCCTTACATTCCTTTCCTGCAAGGCGCCATTCCCCACATTCTGCATATAGGTCTGCTCGTTTTGGTGAGTCACATTTCGAGACATAGCTCGCGGCCTCTTTCGCGTGACCTTGTTCGACCAAATGACGAACGAAAGGCTCGTAGCCTATAGGGCTGCGCTTCGACTTCGAAAAGGCGTCCAGAGCTTCGAAATCCCTCACTTCGGTGAGCGCCTTCAGCTTGACATACCAAAACCTTCGTGAGAAAAAAGGAAAATGAGCGAAAGGGCACTTTAACAGTGTAGAACAAGGAATAAAGGCAGAGCCTTGATTAGCTTACCGTTTGTCTGGGACTTTGAAATCAGCCTTGACCTTGTCTGCTCTCTTGGACATTCCGTTCACGAGGCAGATACGCATCGTTTCATTGATGCTGAGGCCGAAGAAGGTGATCTTGCCGTCGGCCTCATTCTCAAGTTGCTGCTGAAAAGCAAGAAGGCGAGCGTTTTCGTCCATCATCTGAAAGCAAGACCTGAGCCATAGCGCATGCGGTCACAGGTGCAGCTGACCTTGGCCTCGAAGGATCGGTCTTTATCCTCAGAGAAGAACTTCTGCGCAGCCCTAACGGATTGTATTTTGGCAGCGGGGGTCCTGCACTATGATCAGACTGGCACCTGGGTTCCCAAAGGGCCCGACACACCTGCATACCAGAAGACTCCTCCAAACAGAGAGCAGCACTCTCAACCCTTCTATCATCTGAATAGTAGAAGTCGCGGAGCATTTCTTTGTTCTGCTCCCGTGCATAGACCTCCAAGAGTCTGGCCGCGGGTGCCAGTCGGGCGCCGCCATCTTCAAGAAGCCTGAAGAACGATCCGAGCGGAAGTCTCTTGCGGAGGTGGAGGAGGACGTGGTAAACTGACAAGAAGCTTATCAGAAAGAAGCGGAAGAGGTATGTTGGGAAAACGGATACCCAAATCGGTATCACCGCTATCAACAGCCTTGATCAAAGCTAGTTTATCTTCCTTCATCTCAAGCAGAAGTGGTACTTGGTCTGACCCTCTGGACTCATGATCAAGAAGCTGCGCATGCAAGCCACAAGATAAGAAGGCAAAAAATCAGCAGCCATGCCGAGGGTAAGGAGGCTCTTCGTCACCTTTGTCGCAAGACCACCCCTTCCAACTTCCCAGGCTTTCTTTGCAATCTCCGCGTAGCTAAAATTCGTGTCGCCTAGCTCCTCAAACTTCTGGACAATGGCTTTGCAGACCTCTTCATCTGCAGCAAGTTCAGCGTCTTGACCTGCGGTGGTGGTTGATTTAGATCGCATGATCTTTGAACAAGCCCAATGCTTCAAGACAGTGTCCGCCTTCAAGCCAAGAAATCCTGATATCCGTAGGGCCAGGAGGTGCATGTTCCGCGAGGTTAATCTAGTGATCAGGTGGGAAGGAGAAGCGTAATTGTATCTGCGGGTTCATGAACGAGTGAGACGGGAACTGTTGAAGCGCAAAAAAGGAAGCTCACTGCGTGAAAGTCAGAGGGATGCCCACTTCATAGAAGCGAACCGCGTTGAGCACTTTCAACGTTTGTCCCATTTGCACAAAATCTGTTGGGTTGTGGAAATCGAGGAATCCTCGTCCGAACTTGGCAGCCTGTAAGACATATGGCTTAGATCCTTCGCAGAGAGTGGAGATAAGAACCATCGTACATTAAGCAAGCTTCGTTGCCATTGAGGCTCCCATTCCTGACCGGCAGCATCGATGCATTCGTCCACGGCTTTAGCCAGATCTGGCCGTATTGAGCGGATACTTTCATTCGCCTTGGGAGAGCGTTTTGTAAAACTTTCCCATGCATCGTACAAGATCGCAGGCGGGGTGGTGGATCCAGGCCTGAATATAGACATCGTGGAAGTAGAAACCTTCTGAATCAGATCACAGACGTCTGAACTCGTCACCCGAACCCCGTCCATTTCTGTGCATGCGAATGCTGAGCCTGAGTAGAAGTATCTGGACAACTCATGAGCATGTATGGTGTGCGGTCAAGTAGCAGCTTACTGAAGGGTATCCCCGGATGGTCCAACGAGAAGTACGAGCGAGGGCCATGTGATGACAATAGCATCATTGCCGCACCATTCCAACTGCTGGACAGGCCCTTCACCGACCACTGCTTGCGATGTATCGAACTCCGTGATGTTCCTCTGGAAATCACTAGACACTACCCATAGAGTTCCAGTAAAGGTCAGCAGGGCAAGAAATTTGCCGTTAGGTGAGGGCGATATGTGCGTGAATGGTCCGCGAGCCAAACGCTGGTCAACAGACTCCAAGTTGTCCACGGTGTAGATGGTACTCTCTACGGAGAGAAGAACTTCAATATGGCGAGATATGTTGAGATCAGGGGGTATTATAGACCATGCGTGGGGAGGTTCCGTTAGGGCTACAAAAGCGTGTTAGGCAAGATAGAATGGCGGAGAACCAGGTTGAGCGTACCTGGATTGGCCAAAGCAAGAGGACGACCGCCCTCCCACCCTTTCACTTCCAACAGAGTCAGAGAGCTGGTGAGAGCGACCATTCCTTTAACGTGAATCCGAGCGTCAAGGATGCCGGTCTCAGCAGCCTCAGAGCCCAGAGAATACTGCTGGTATTCGCCCTGCAGGTCATAGATTCGATAGACACCCTCTTCGTTGAGCACGACCAGTCTTTCGTCAAGGGTCCAGCCAAACTTGATGATCTTGCCTTGATCCCACTAGCCCATCGTCAGCCCTTGAACGCACTTTCAAAGAACAAGATTATCCACACTAAACAGAAGCAGGCCCTCTCCCGCAGCAGAATAGACTTGAATCTGGGCTTTGGTCACGGCCGGTGCCATATGTCCCAGCTCAAGCATCTTCGTCGTGTCTCGCCTGATGGCTACAGAATATTCGGTCGGTAAATTGTCTTCCGTAGGCCTGAAGCAACTCACCCAGGGGACCTCCATACTGGCACGCAGCCACGACATAATCTCCCAAGTCTGGGAGCTTTCCTGGTAGCGAGTAGAGCTGCTGTCGCCTATAGAAAGTACTTCCATCGCCTATCGCTTGCCAGAGAGCTGTTGGATGGCTAGCCATGGTGCTGAACTCGGTGGTCAGGAGCAAGCTGAGTGACGCGCCGTGATGGGTCTGACTTTGGCTTGGCATCGTGGCTGCACGCGGATGATGCGGGCGCTAATCAGAGCTGCCAAGTTCTCGAAGCCATTGAAGCACAATTGAGGAGAAAAGGAGCAGAGCTGCCCTGAAGAAACAAGTCAAGTATGTATACGATATAAAATACAGAGATAATAATACTCCAGAAAGTCGTACATGGAGGTGGGTTAAGTTAATGCACTAATACTACAGACGGATCTAAAGTAGGCTACATATGAAAGAGACGGTCTTCAGTGAAAGATTATGAACATGTGGCTAAGCGCATCTAGTTGGTGTGAAGGTGAACGATTGATGAAGACTACCGCGTGAAGTCGCCCTTGGCGCGAAGAGCTGCTCCCTTGTAGTAGATCCATATTGGGAACGGGATGCCAATCAGGATTGCAATACCAGCGAGCAGCTAGAGGAGTATATGAGCATTCCATCATGTATCACATAGGCTGTCAACTCACCGTGTTGGAAGGCCCGAGACCCAATGCGTCCGACATTTGCTGTCCAAAGAGCGGGAAAACGAAACCGAAGAGCGATCGGAAGACCTGTTCATACCCGTCAGCTAGTATCACGGATAATGAATCGCTAAAACTCACAGAGGCTGCTCCTGTAGCACTAGCTGCATATGTAAAGGCATCAACAAGGTAAAGCTGGATTGGCAGGCTTGTAAAAGACGGAGGTCAGATTAACAGCCGAGAGACGTCACACATTCAACTCACTATGCACTCAAGAGGCCTAGAGGATCGCATGGTCAGGGCAATCGCCTAGTTGACACTCGAGATGACTCACCAAAGCCATAGATGTATGTTCCGGCAATAGGCATCATCCAGTGGAGTTTGGCATGTGCAGACCAGCCATACCAACTATGCGAGTCAAAGTCAGCGCATAGTTCGGAATTCCGAGATCAAGGCTTACAGCAAGCCAACCGGAACAATGAGACTGGCGATGAACAAGGCAGGCATCCGCATCTCGGGTGTGCCAGTGCCACCGTTCTTATTAGAGAGCTAATAACAGTCAGGTAAGAGACTAGTAGCTGTAGCGGATTGACTTACTGTCTTGTACATCTTATCAGAGAATTTGGCCCCGACAAAGGTTGCAGTGAGGAAGCCTAATCCGAGTCCAAGATAGGCCAAGCCTCCGACACCCGGGCGGAAACCGTAGGAATCCTTGAAAAGGCGAGGGAACGTCGCGAACATCAAGTAATAGATGCCTGAACTTGATCAGTAAACATTACGACCTGATTAACCTTTAACCCACCATAGTTGCTATAGCAAAAGTCAGCATGGTAAATTGCAAGAAAGAGTAAAGAACACGCACAATGCTGTGTACAAGCTCAGGACAAAACAAATGAAGTTGCCGAATAGGAGCACAATGGGTCTTGAGAGGTTGATCCAGATGATTTGCGCCTTGCTTCCTCGAGGCCCTCCAAGCTTCTCGACGACTTTGGCCCGTGCAGCTTCGGGATTGGCGGATCTTCCAGCCTTCCTCAGTCTTATCACAGGCCCGTACGTCTCTCTCAAGAATGGAATGCCGATCAAGGCTGTGAAGCCCGAGATAACTGTTTCAACGGCGATCAGCGTTTACTCGCACCCAGTGTACGAGAGCCTCAGGCTGAACGTACTTGCGATGAGAATGAAGACCCATCTGATACCGATCTCTTGGACGACGAAGCCGGCGGCGGCTGGTCCAAGAGCGGGGCCTATACAACGAATCAGGGTCAGTGCTTGCCTGGTTGAATGCTGAAGAGACGTACCGAACAGTGGTCCCATAGTGAAGAGAGCCATGGCAGATGCACGTTCAGAGGCGTCAAAGACGTCACCAATCGTGCCTCCGCCGATCGCGACAGGTGCGCTTCCCCAGAAGCCAGCTGACACAAAAGTCAATTAAGCTTTTCCCTTCACATTGAATCCAGACACGTTGAGTACTTACCGATGAAGCGAAGCGCAAGAAGTGATCCCGTGTTCGGAGAAAATGCACACCCAAGATTAAAGGCCATCGTCAAGAGGTTTGAAATGTGTAGAATCTAGTCGCCGTAACTGTTAATGTCCGTTGGCACTTCATAAGCCATAGTGTGGAAACGAACCCAACTTCGCCCATAGATTTCCGAGAGTGGTGATAGGATTAATGGCTATACACCGGGGTTAGAAACTAAGATACTGAATACGACGGCAAAAGCTTACCCCCATAGCGTATGAGATCAGGAATATGCTCAACGTCAACGCCAATATCGTCGGGTTTGTGATGTCGTATTTCTCGGCCACTTGGGGCAGTCCTGGTGCCATCATCGAGCTGGACAGAGGAGTGATAAAGCTGTACATCGCAACCTGTTCAAGCATTAGACCCCGAATGCCATTGTGTATATCTAGTACTCACAATTGTGACGGCGATCCATTTCCGACTCTTGGGCCAGTTCCGAGGGTTGTCTGGGTCGGTTTCCCAGTTGTCCTCGTACTCTTCTGGGCCGCCTTCAACGCGTGACGCGGTTTCACCCTCTGGCTTCTCCTTGAACGCAGAGACTGTGGCCGATGCGACTGACATCGGCTTGGCAGCCTCTGGGTTGAGCATGCTCTCGTCACCGGTCAATGAGCTCTGAAGCGAGGTCATCGTTCCGTTATTGACTCCTAGCACATGGTGCGGGAGTGTTTCTGAGCCTTTGGCCATAGTAAGAGGAAGATGGCCTTGAGGTCGGATGTGACGGAGGGAGGAAGGAAAGAGGGTGAGCGCCAATTGTTGTCCACCACGGAAAGAGTATGCCTTCTTTTGATTTGCACAGGGTAGAACCATCAGTGAGGCATTCCCAGAGGCCGTGGTTTCGAGTTTCATGAGTCAAAGGCCCATTCCGACACTCCTCCGCCGTTTCAAACAACGCGATGGCGGAGTGGCGCTCCTTGCCATACCTGTAACCGAGCTACGTACTAGAGACCCTTGGTATGCTGTAAGAAAAAGGTCATGCCGCAGGGTATTGTGACCAATTTACCTGCTAGGCGCTGTCAAATTGACTCGACGCGTTGGAGGTTCTTGACCAGCAGGTCTGCATACTGCAAAACATTTCAATTACACGGGCTACTTGGGAGGCAATTGACACCGTCCATGTGAGAGCGACCATAAGCAGCATTTACATATGATGTTGAAAAGGGGTGAGAGTCCGGTGACAATCGTGGCATGGGCGCCTTGGGCGATTTTTCAAATTCCACCTTGTGCCTGCTGGGCGAAGAAGTTGAAATTCACGGTCGCGTGCGCGATAGGTACGAGCAGGAGAATGTTTCTCATCCGGCTCGGCTATTTTTCCGGCGTCTTTAATAGTTCCCACGGATGAACACGGCGCGTCTTTCTCGATCGTGATTCGTTCCTCATGAACCACGACGTCACAATGTGGAAATTGGCATACGCTGTGCTGCTCGTGGCACGCCTTTTCTTTGCGCTGTCACCGTCTTACATCCATCCCGATGAGCATTTCCAGGGTCCAGAGGTCGTTGCTGGTAAGGTTATGTTCGTTTCTTGGTATTCAGCTAACGCTTTGCATAGGAGAGCTGTTCAAATGGCACTCACAGCAGACTTGGGAGTTTACTTCGGATAGACCAATCCGAAGCTTTTTTCCGCTATGGGTCGCGTATGCACTCCCCATGAAGGCAGCAGCATGGCTTAGTGGGGCTTCCGGACCGACGCCAGATTTCGCGTTCAAAGCGCTGCGCGTGTCCTTCTGTTTACTGAGTGTATTGCTAGGTGAGGTCCGCTACATCCGTGCATGACCTTTCTGACATTGTTCAGAGGATACTGCGTTCTATCAGCTAGTCCCGAATGGGCGCCTAAAAGGCTGGGCATTAGTCTTACTGTCCAGCAGTTATGTTACCTGGACTTTCCAGACGCATACCTTCTCCAACTCGGTGGAGACCATCCTCCTGCTTTGGTCTCTCGTTCTGCTAGAGCGGATCCGAAAGTCCAAATTTGCCAAACCCTTGTCATCCGCAATGCTTGGATTCATCTGCATCTTCGGGACCTTCAATCGGATAACCTTTCCTGCCTTTCTGCTTCTTCCAGGGTTGAAGGCAGTCCCTTACCTACTAGGCCGAACTACGAATCTGGCACCTCTCATCCTTGCTGCTGGCGTGACAGCGGCATATGCTATTCAGTTCGACACCCGTTTCTACCGAGGATCCGAAGTCATTATCACCCCATTGAACAACCTCATGTACAACACCCAAACATCCAATCTAGCCCAACACGGTCTGCACCCGCGGATCACGCATCTCTTTGTGAACCTCCCTCAGCTGCTGGGTCCAGCACTCATTTGTGTTGCCCTCGGTTTCTCGCGAAGGCAAATCGCCTCCCTACCCATTCTGTCAGCCATATCTGGCCTTGCCATTTTATCCATCCTTCCTCACCAAGAAGCTCGGTTCCTTATTCCCTGTGTTCCGCTACTTCTGACAGAGGTGCGGCTTCCTCAGCGGAAGCGCCTCTGGATCGCCTCCTGGGTTATCTTTAACCTCGCGCTGGGCACCCTCATGGGGTTGTACCACCAAGCTGGTATCGTTCCTGCTCAAGACTTCCTGGCCAGGCATACGAATGCTACGGACATCCTATATTGGAAAACCTACATGCCTCCCACCTGGCTGTTGGGTCCTGCCTCTCGGCCGATACGAGTCGTTGACGTTCCATCGCCTGTTCACCAGCTGGTGGATACGTTACACCAAGCCATCGGCGAATTGGAAACCCCAAAAGAACTGTACCTAGTCGCGCCATTATCGGCGACTGCTCTGGATCCCCTGACCGACAATCCAGGAAATGGGTGGAGACTGGAACGCGTTTGGGCAACCCAACGACATTTAAACCTCGATGATTTAGATATCGGTGACGATGGCTTGGGGCCAACAATTGGCAGGGTTATTGGCAGGCGAGGGCTGGCCATATGGAGAGTGGACAAGACTCCTGCTGGGTCGTTATCATAGAGCTATTTTAAACATGTTACAATCTAAGTATGACCGATATGGCCTTCTAAATGACGTTGAACAGGGCCGCATTTCCACTTCCCACAGCTTCTTTGCCCTGTTATCAGTTTGAATTCAACGAGCGAACCAAACAACGCGCGCGCTTTCGGCATCTTTAGCTGATCACGCGCCAAGCTCCGATTAGGCTGACCCGTCATAGACCCTCTCCCCTTTCATTTTTACTGCAATCATCGCTTTCCCTTTTAATGACGCCTAGTGCGGTCACTCGCAAGTCGTATCTCCCCCTTCTCTTCCTTTAATCCCCTGGCTGTATTTTGAATGCCATGAAGTTCGCCCAGTTCGTCGAACATTCTTCAATGGCCTGAGGCTCCATGCTGATCATCGCTTGCGCTAGATATCTTAACGATACTCAGGTACGCCTAGTCGCGCTTTGCATGTTAGACTATCTTTCTAACCTGGTCTACTAGACTCCCGAGTGGAAAAAAGCATACATGTTCGTCAATTTTCCATCGGCGCTGGCGCTGGCCGCTCTATGAATGCTAACGCCGGCCACCGTGCAGTGACTATCGAGGTCTAAAGAAAAGGATTACAGCTATTCGAAAAGCTCAACAGGGGCAACACCATGACGGCTCAGGCAGCGATACACCTCTTGCACCCCCCGCCTCGCCTCGCACATCCTCAGTGGGGACTGGCAGGGAAAGCATCGACGCCAAGGAGATTCGCACCTCCGGGGAACATGCAGGCCCCAGTATTAACAGAAGGAAGAGTGTTTCGCGGAAAGAGCATCTAGGGCGAAGCACCGGCGTCCAAGGGCGAGCCACTCCAGAGCTGCCTCGTCGTCCATCTATTTTTGGAAGAACAAAAACCTATTCCCATCGCTGTGAGTAAATTTATCACATCACGGGTGCTGAGAATCCGTTGCTCATTGATCCACCCACCAGTCAGCGTTGGTGGACTACCTGCTGGTGATCGCCTGAAAGCGCTCCCGTTGCACGAGTTGATGACCCACCTTGGACCCCTGGAGATTGCGTTCTTCACGCTGTTAGACGCTCAACTTGATAAGGTTGATTCGTTCTATACTGCCCGGGAACAGGAGATGATGCAGAGGGGCACAGTCCTGGAAGAGCAGCTCCGGGAGTTGACAGAGCATCGGCGGCTCTACATAGCTGCGAATGCCAAAGTTCCATGGGCTGCCGCACTGGCATATGCGCTTCGACCCAAAACGATACAGCTCAAAGTGACGAGAACCCTCAGTCACGGTGGAAGCAGGCATGCAATGCAGAGCGAATCGGTAAGGATGCCCTCACAACTTTCAGGATTATACTAACATCATCCTGGCTAGCTGTTTGCACGAATGCGGAACGCTGCCCAAGCAGTCCCAGCGTTTTTCGGACGTCCTGGACCCAATCATGGCATGGTCGAACTTACACCTCAGGAAACCAGGCAAGATGGACGTTCTGTGGCTGAAGCCAGTCCCGAACAGCCAGCTTCGCCCATCTTTGGACCTGATGCGGACAACTACCTCTATGCAAAGCGCAAATTGAAGAAAGCTGTCGTGGAACATTACAGGGGCTTGGAACTCCTTCACAATTATCGCGTCTTGAACCTCACTGGGTTTAGGAAGGCATTGAAAAAGTTCGAGAAAGTGACCAAGATCCCGGTCCAGGAGCAGTACTTGGCGGAAAGAGTTGGTTCAGCTTCGTCTCGGCTAATACAGAGTGCTAACGAAATGCTTGCTAGGTCGAGAAGAGTGCTTTCGCTTCTGATAAGGCGCTACAGAAGATGATGAGGGACACGGAGATCACGTTTGCGACTTCCTTCGGTTCGTTACTCTACCTGACGCATGATTGCCTCGCTTACTTTGTGACACAGTTCACGGAAACCAGAAAAAGGCGATGAAGCGCCTACGAGGAGGAACAAGAATAAAGAGCCATCATTTCAGCACTTGGCGATCTGGACTGCTACTCGGTCTAGCAATACCGGCTATCATCTCTGGCTTCTTCCATGGTAAGGGTTTCTTCGCTGGCATTCGTTTCATATCTAACCTATTGTGACATGTAGCATTTGAAGAGAGGACGATGGAGGCCATGCCTGCTTGGGAAGCGCTGATGATGGTGTACGCGGTCCTGCTCATCCCAACTGTGTTCAGTGCGCTCGTTGGGCTTAACCTTCTTGTTTGGGCAAAGTCTAGGATCAACTACGTCTTTATTTTCGGTCAGTTTGGGTTACCGAATCGCTTAGCATGTTCTAACCCCTTTAACAGAGCTCAACGTTTCCTCGTGTATGGATTACAGGGAATACTTTGAGGCAAGTTCGATGTTTTGGTCCTAGTTCTGTCAACTGATAACAATTGGCAGACCCCGAGTATATTGCTTGCATTACTCGCCTACGCCTTTTGGCTTTCATTTGCACGCATAGGCGAATCTGTCATATCACCAACCATCTGGCCCCTAGTGTGGCTTGGTTGTGTTGCCGTCATCGTTCTCAACCCATTCTCGTTCTTCTTCCGCTCGTCCCGGTTTTGGCTGCTAAGGAAAATTGGAAAGCAGTTGACAGCTGGTATCAAACGTGTTGAGGTCAGTTCGTGCTGTCGAGCCACCTTGGAGGCCTTATACTGATGAAGGTCCCTGCTAGTTCACCGACTTCTGGCTCGGGTAAGTATTGGAATGAACTTCGCACAGCTAGAACCGTTCGTTGACCCTTCTCTTCGAAAGTGATCAATTCTGCAGCATGATTTTCGTCTTCTCGAACCTTTATTTCTTTGGATGCGTCTACGCCGAAGGCTTCACGGAAGATTGGGAGGACTGTGGACTGTCATCAAGCAATTGGCCCGTCGTATTTGTCCTCGCTATTCTCCCCTTCATCGTCCGCTGTATCCAAAGTATAAGGCGTTTCTTGGATTCGGGCCTTGTGACGCACTTGATCAACGTGAGTTGTGGGCTCGTATTGCTTCATAATGACTGAGATATTCATCGCGCTGCAGGGCGGCAAATACGCCTCTGGAATTCTTTCCTTCCTTATGTATTTCCTGTGGAGACATTCTGGTATGTTCCGTTCCCAGAATACATCTCTAGTGGCTAACCTCAGTCCTCTCCATAGGGACCGAGAGAGAAGGGGTCTTCTTCATCTTTTATTGCTTAACTACAGCGTTCTACTCGTCTTATTCTCTCACCTGGGTATGTTTCCTCAGTCCTGTTCCATGGGCTATAGCTTAAACACTGACGCGATGTCCTCGATCTAGGATTACCTCATGGATTGGTCCCTCCTCCGTCTTCGCTCACCGAACTTTCTGCTTCGGCCTGAACTTGTGTACTCGAACCACCAGTGGGTACGTATCCGATGCACCTTGTGTTGTTCAACAAAGGCTGACCGATCGTCTGGAACAGCTCTATTATCTTGCGTTGGTATCCAACGCGCTCCTTCGGTTTACCTGGCTGTGCTATATTCCAAAGCGAGGTCCAGATATGTTCCTCCGCAGCTTCCTCGTAGCGGTTGGGGAAATGCTGAGAAGATGCCAATGGAATTTCTGTGCGTTTTTCGAGACTATCGTTGTTCGGTCACTGACGATACACCCTCACGTTCAGATCGATTAGAAAACGAGCATCTGGGTAATATGGATCAATATCGCGTTACGCGAGAAGTTCCGCTGCCCTACCTATTCGATGATCCTCATAGGGACTCGGATCGGGACGACGATGATGACGATGAGGGCAATGGCCAATAGGTCTCGCCTGGTGTGTCCGATCTCTCTTTCATTTTATTCTCTTTATCTTGGCTTCTCGGCCACCCCTTAGATGTATAGACTATTCACCATTTCTACTCCAGATTATAAGCGCCATATCTTTTCTATATTGGTCTACCATACCACCTTTATAACTTGAACATCACCCACGCTCCTTGATTTTGATCACCTATTATCCCTATCTCTTCCTCTCTAGTGCACTGACTGCGCCGTTTCACATACCCTTGCTATCTATGTTTTCCTCTCACGCTTTGCTTTCCATGCACATATTTCTATCTTATCACTGTACAGTACTCTTTTTTTATAATTCTTTCCGACTTGCTCGCGTACATCATAATGCATGACGCTGCAGTTTCGCTGACATGTCAACTTGCAGTTTCTGATCCCCTCGTTCGACGGTTACCCTGCGTGTATGATGCTTTCCGCTTGACGATCGTCAGGCTTCTGGAATGTGGTAACATGGACTCCACTCTCTTGTCTCCGTTACAAGTCAAAGTGCAACCCTGCCTTTCGAGGTCATTGATTGGCTGCGCTGTCCGCGGAAGTTACGCCGCAAAAGACCATCACCCACCAATGACCTGAGAACCTTGTGCAGTCCTTCCTCCACTCTCAACCGATGGTTGCCCGGCCGCAGCCTTTTTGTTTGTGCTCTCTCCGATAGCCTTCTGTTGGTCTCGCGCCTTGACAGATTTACGACAGCCCCTCAGGCTCCGTTGGGGACTGTCGGGGCTAGGCTCGTGGGGAATTGAGGCCTATTGGATCCTTTATAAGACGCCTCGAAATAAGCCTGTAAACCAGCAACATAGCCAATCTTACTCTCTCCCATACAAGCCGCAGCTACTTCACCATGTTCCGTCAAGTCCTCGCTTCTGTCGTCCTCGCTGTCTTTGCGGCTACCCAAGCTTCCGCTGTCATCCCTGTTGGCGGCCTTTGTGAGTCGTCTCTTTCCATCATTAAAATGCATCGATTTAACCTATCTACAGGCTCTGGAATTGCTGGTCCCCTCCCCGTACGTTGTGCTGTCCTTCATGAAATCTCATGGGTTCCTAACATGCTCCTCATTTTGACAGGATACCTGTACGTCGCAAATAGGGAGACGCAAAACACGCAGTTATGGAAGGTAATAAAATCTTCTAGGTACTGAAGGTAGCGCTTGCTGCAGTGTTGGACCCGATAGGTCCTAGTGAGTGCTGCTTCTGAGGTTGCTGAGGCCATGTTCTCAAAGTCCTGCCTTTCAGCTGTACGGCCACTCTCGAAGGCCAATGCCCAGACGTATACGTCGAGGAAGGAGGACTTTGTAAGTCATGAAGCTAGATTGGCACTCTGAAGTTGCAGGAACTCAAACTTGTTAAACAGGCTCCGGTATCGCTGGACCTAGCCCTGTATGACCCGAGCATGTTTTTTTTTTGTGGCCCAGCACTGATAAACTCTTGACAGTACCCCTGTACGCCTGGCACCAAATGCTGCTATCTCGGTCCGGACAACTCTGTGTATGTGTCTGGACTGGGTTCTTAGATCTCTACTAACGCATACTCAATCAGCTGCCTCTCCCGCTGCCGCAAGGTGATAAACTAAGCCATGGCACTATTCTCGGGACCTTAGTGTACCTAATTTGCCCTGTAGTATGTTCTATCTGCCAAAACAACGAATGATACATGGCCCATGGATTTACATTCTGGCTCGTATCTGAATGCGCATCAAATAGTTGTTCCCAGGCTTGAAAGTGTGATTGGCGCCCAGAGTGGAGAGTGGACTAGGTCACCCAAGGCGGCAGAAGCACGAAGTAATCGACCTAGCAGAGGGTTGGAATTCATTACTCCACTATAATATCTAACAAAGCCACATGTATAATGTACCTTCTTTCACTCCTTACCTACAACCGTTACCCAACGACGTCGAGGCGTGAAATTCATCGAGGCCGTAAGACTCGTGCTCAGTGCTGACTGGGGTGACACGTCAAGGCCATCCAGACAAGCTTAGAGGGAGTCCACCACCATTATTTCCCATTACCTGAGGTAGCATCTGCATGCTGCGTGGGCTCTCCATTGTCACCTGGTCGCACGCTCATGACACTCGGAGATTGTTACCTTGCTCGTGCCTCTAGCCTGGGGAACGAGAGAATGTATATCGTGTTAAATTTTGATAGGGAACTCTCATGATGTGAGCTTTTACTGGCGCAAGCCACTGCTTTAATCTTATTGGTAGCAATCAAGGTTGAGACAGCTAGTGTCTTGCAGACTTCAGTGGCAGTTGCAGGTTATATAGGCTGCCCCCGTTGGATTAGAGGCTTCTGAAAACTATTTCCGAGGCGGTCTTCTCGTAACTACTATAAGACGACTCAAGGTATCTGGAGGAACCCCAGTGCAAAGTGGAGTGTATCGTAATAAACTGACTATTACCGCGACAGCCGGCACGATGGCCGTGAGTTCTACTTAGCCTTTAGCATTAGCTTTGCCGCACTCCCCCTAATTTGAAGATCACCGCTACCTAGGAACTCTGAATGACTCGCTTTCCCCACGGGCTATTACCGGAGACACTGCGCTGAATTCGATGCCGCATAAAGAGCTCGGAAGGGTACTACGTCCACCTGTACTCGAAGTCCCTTACCCTCCGAACTCTCAGAATCAGCATGCTTCGTCAGACTCTCGTATACATTGCTCTGGTAACATTTGCCGCACAGCGTGTTGCTGCCGTCATCCCAGTAGGAGGACTTTGTATGTGCTATACTCCAAGTGCACCACTCTTGGTATCTGGTTCTCACTTCGGTTTCTCGCATTAGGTTCTGGAATTGCTGGTCCGATCCCCGTGAGTACACTACGAGGGCTAGAGCCTTCTTCATATACTGTCTTTCGACAATTTCTCAGGATCGCTGTATGCCCTCTGGATTGTAGTCCGCATCGCTTTTCTTACCCCAGATACCTAACCCCATAGGCGAGAAAGGCAGCGTCTGTTGTGTGGTCGGCCCCGATAGGTCTCTGTAAGTGTATTACGATCGCCACCCAGGATCATCACTTATCTCGCTGACATTAGGTGCACGGTGACTGGGGGGCGCAAATGCCCATCCCACTTCATTGAAGAGGGGGGTCTATGTGAGTCTGTCAGCCATTCTCAAAATTTACGTGTCTAACCTTTGAAAAGGCGCTGGGATTGCTGGTCCAAGCCCCGTATGCTCTCTTTTGATTGAATTTAGGGACTCGCACTGACGTTTGCCATAGTACCCCTGCATCGCGGGAACCACTTGCTGCTATCTTAGCCCTGATAACGCAGTGTGAGTACATCTGTCAGACTGAGGCATGCATGGAATTAAAGAAGAACAGGTGCCTCGACCGCTGCGGATAAGCTATCTTTCCTTCAGCGTAGCGTCTTTCTGCGCAGCTGCTCGTGCTGTCTCAGTCTCGGGTTCGCTTGGGAGCAGTCAATTGCGTAAATTGGAAAGCGTTACATTCAATACATTCTTGTCATATTCTTCCTCGTCACGCTGATCCAGCCTCTTTTTCCACTGCGTCAGCCATATCGCCCAACGTCTCGAACCTCCAAGCGTAGGGCTTCTGCCCGTCCGGGAGTTCTTTGCAGGTCACAGCAGATTGACGATCAATCCAAACGCTGCTGATCCCAAGCTGACTGGCAGGGACGTGGTCGTGCGGGAGGCTTTGCGCCACAATGAGTACCTTGGACTTGACGTCCCCATCCAGTTGATTATTTCCGAGCAAGTCGGGGTTTGTTTGAGCATACTCTAAAAGGGCTTGGAACCCTCCGAGAGCAGGTTTGTAGCAGCCCGTATCCTGTGCCGTGGCAATCACGGTGAATGGCGACTGAGATCCGGGAGTGGCTCGAGGATGCCAGAACTTGTTGGGGTTGTATGGAGGGTAGAGATACGGCGTGATGTCAGATGGAACCTTGCCTTCAGAAAGGGTGGCCAAGGTTGTTTGGAATGACTCCCTATCGACGTTCGATAAAACGACAAGCTTGTAGTGTTTAGAGAGTCTCTTCAAGGCTTCCGCGGTATCGGGAAAGATTGGCCAATCCTTGACCGAATGCCCAAACGCAATGTGAGAGTCGCCCTTGGTAGGCGCCGGGTTTCCAGGATCGTCGGCAGACGTCGACGCGCCGGCCGTTGACCCTTCACCTGAATTGGCTTGTGGGGCGGTTCCATCCAGAGTAGAGCTGTCTACACTTTGAGATGAAAGTGCTTTTAACCTTTGCTCTAGCACTTCATGAACGTTTGCGAGTAGCTCGTGGTAGAGCATGTTTGGATATTGTGTTTGCAGATCAGTTTCGACAGACGAGAAGGCTTGAAGCGCCTCCTTCCGATCCCATGCTCTCGGTGCAGAAAACTTGGATAACAAGGGCTTCAGCCCATTGTATATTCCAGTCTCCCAATCCTGTGAGCGATAGTGGTCAGAAATCATGGTTCAGTAGCTCTGAACTTGCACCTTAACACACCATCAATGTACCATACACGTCGAATATGAGAATCTTTCTGTCGGTAAGGTTTCCAGACATTTTGTTAGGCCCGTAATATTCTTCGAGTATCCAGAAACGCTTGAGCTGATGGTAGCTGCGATCTAACTTGATCAAACCCCTGAGCGCCTGATAGGTCACTGACGTCATACCTGGCAAGTGCCCCAAATCGAAGTTGACCCTACTAACACTGGGAGTGTACTGTGTAGTGCCCTGATGCATTGATGATTGGACCCGGCCACTCGAAGATCGTTGCACACCCGAGAGGGTAAAGGATGATCATGGAGTTCTCATTTGACATCGTTGAGAGATATTCAGGGCCCTTCTCAAGACATGACAGATCTTCTTCGATACTTATCCCTTCTCAGGTTCTGTAGCATCATGGCAACGAGGGATGGAGAGTGTCCAACACTTGCTTCTCCTTCATTGAAAACATATAAGCGCAGTCAGGAGGTGGTAGTAAACCAGATTGTTCGATTGTTTAGCCCCAGGATGCCGCTGGTCAACTTCCTCTACGAAGATACCTCCCCTTACTTTGTTTACAACGGCCAATGGACGTTTGCCAATGGCTCTTACGACCAAGCTCTTCAAAAGTACGCCTCAACGTTCAACAAAAGCCAGCTAAATGTTCATTGATGCAGATTCTCAGAAAGCAGTTACACTACAACCAACAGGGCTAACGCCTACCTCGAGCTACAGTTTTATGGACGAAAAGTTACCATAGTAGGCTCAAAGCGGCCACAACAAGGGCTCTACCAGGTTGCTATGGACGGGACAGTATTTCCAGAGGAGAGCGGATTTTCTCCTGCTGAAAACAGGATGTACAACTACACCTTGTTCGAGGGCACGTTCGATCAGAGGGCCCATGTGTTGACCCTGACAAACAAGGACGACCTATACGTGCAGCTTGACTACGTGCATCGAATTCAGTCAAAATCTTCTGATCATTGATTCACACGTTGTCTTATAGATTGCTTGGGAGACAAGCATCGGGCAAGAGGACGAGCAACTTTCCGTCGAAACGCTTCAGGATACTCACCCTAGCTTCAAGTATGACCCTGCAGATGCATGGAGCACCGATGTGTATCGATCTGGATCCTACGCTGGACGCACAGGACAGTGAGTATTGTTTCATTGACAAGTTACCAAGGGAAGTGTCTTACGATATGTATAATCTTAGTGGCACTTCCAAACAAGGGGCCACAGTGGACATATTGTTCTCGGTACGAGATATTCCAGCATATTGGAACTCTTTTTCGTCTTGCTGATGCTATTGCCCGTAACTAGGGTCAGTTAACCTAAGTACATGCCGCAAACTTGGGACCTCTTGGGCTGACTTCCCGAACAGGCGACTGCATTGCCTTATATGGTCCTGTATCTCCTAATGCAACCTCTTCATTCTCGGTGCAGGTCAACGGAGGCTCCGTTCGACAATTTAAAGCTAATCATCAGAACTATATACCGCGACAACTACTCTACTGGGCAGGAGGGCTGGGTGCTGGAAGTCACAGGCTTCGAGTCATCAACAACTCACCCGTAGCGGACGAGGTGCTGGCAGTCGATTACGCTGAGGTGTATTCTGTACCCTCATCGGGTGGAAGGTCTGACGCTTTTGACTTGCTTTAGGAGTATAGCGGCTGATTCATCTTGTTCACAGCTCAGGGGGAGTCGCGTCGGGACAAGAATTCCAAACAGGCGGTCCACCTAAGGGTTTAATTGCCGGACTAGCAGCGGCATCCGGAGTAGCATTTCTGGCACTAATCGTTCTTGTTGCTCTATTCTTCCGAACGAGGCGGGGCAAGAAGGAGAAACAGAAAGAAAAGGCGCCCCAAATTGAGCTCGCTAGCCCCAGTGCAAGACCCGTCGTACCAGTGATATCCACACAGGTTCCTTCAACCCATGTCCACGTCGTTCATAGCCCTGTCCTCACCAAGTCTACAATACCGTCTGTCTCAGGAGGCCACTTGTCTGCGACTGCATCTCCGGCTTCGCCATTAGCACCTGCGCTCGAGCGGGGCGGAAGTCATACCACCCATTTTTCAACCGGAGCGCCGGCGTCTCCTCTTTCGTACATGAGCCCCATAGAAGAGTCCACCCCCGCGTTGCCCCTGCAGGTTTGTAAGACCCTACAACGATTTTGGCAACTTCTGATTAACGCAATTGTGCAGCAGCACAGATCTGGCGATCTGGAGCACCAAGATGCACAATCAGACGCACCACCAGCCTACCGTCATGCAGGGTAATGCTCGAAATGGAATCTTACTACAACAAACGACGTGTATTACAAGTAAACTTTGGATAAAGCAAGCCAGAAATCATGGAAGGCGAAAGATAGTTGGGCTCATATTCCATTTGTTCCATTGATACAGTCCAATGTGCGTGTAGACATCGGGCTTGAATCCGATCCTCCATGTCACCCCAGCATCCTTCCTCAATGCATCCCGGATCCTCATCACCTCACGAGTGTCTGTATAATCCTCCACATATACACAGATCAAGTGATTATCCTCCTCCATTCGCTCGATAACCTTGCCCTGACGAGTTGTGAACTTCTTGAGAACTGTCTTCTCCAGCTTCCGCGTGCAGACCTTGACGTAGCCCTTTTGGAGAGACAGACAGGTCATATTGACAACCTTTTCCCAAAGGGCATCGATGGTGGAAGGACTGGTGAAGATGAGCCATTTGCCCATCAGCAGGTTATGCGCCTTGGCAAGGCGATCAACAGAGAGTGTTGAGACCTCGTCCCTGTCGACAAGTCCTCTGAAATCGTCCCGGAGAGCTTGAACAGAGCGTTCAGGGACCCCAGTTCTCGGTTCTACCTTGAATCCTCCTCTATCGACTGCGATCCATTGGCCGTAAGTTTCGGGCGTTCGACTCGGAGGCCAGCGAGCAAGGAAGGCTCCAATATTGGACGGTGTTGAGGTGAGGGGCGTGAACGAGGTGACGAACCAAGTTCTTCCATTGTTGTCGCCAAAGGTGTTGATAACCATCCTGGGCTTCCCCTGCACTACGGCAGTGTCGGCAGCGGTGGGGGGAGGAACCCAGTCAGCGACGACTTCCAACTCTGGATCATCGTGGGTACTATTTTTGGATTGGGAAGAGATAGTGAGCTTTTCTAAAGAGCAGACAAGGTCTGCGGCATCGGTGGGGAGGGAAGTCATGGCTGGTATGAGGCGAGGTAGTGGTCGAGCACCGGTAGGTTGATGTCCTCGGCCTTATCTAACTCCATCTTCTTCACAGGGTTGAATAGAGTTTGGGCGCTTATCATTTATTCTCCGCAACGGACGTCAGAAGATGATTGCCTGTAGTTCAAAATTGGCTTGAACAAGATATGGCAGCAGCTCTATTATTATTGTGATATAAGATATTGACACAATTAAACAGACGAAATTGCGTACTCTATGGGAATGTCTCAACCAGCTTCCTGAATGCTTCCTCTAGTCTTTGTCCTCTCCGCTTGTTGAGCTCAGCATTGAGGACCAAGTCGCCGTTATCCAACCGACCGTTGATTCCCAGAATGTTTATAACGGGGAAGGGATGGGGGAACATCTTGTAATGAGCAAGGACCCTCTTTCCACCCGCAGGCGTCCAATCCAGATCACATATCCGTGCGACGGATACGTTGGACATGGTGATATGTTCGTTCGCTTTCTGATGCTGAGGCAAGGGGATGGCAATCGTAAGTTTCTCTGCCTCCTGGTAGCACTTGTAAGACGCGACCATATCGTCGATTCTTGACCCAGATCGGGCTTGTGCGAGTCGATGCGAGATTTCGTGGAGGGGAAGAATATTGACCTCTTTGCATGTGAGAGTGGGATAGCGAAGGCCGGTGATGCAGTTGTGGGGGTAGAGAGCGAGTTCGCCGTTCCACTCGGAGCGCACAGACGCCACGTTGTTCAACCCGATAATACTATCGGGGCTCGTACCATCAGTGTAGATAGCCTGAATAATCAAACGTTAATGGTGGAAGACGTGAGCTTTTAGAGCTAGGCGTACCTTCAGCATCCACGCAGTAACCACGTCGCCACTACTGACCCTCACACCCTTTGCATCAGCGCTCTCCAACGTCTTCCTCGTGTGCGCCACTAAACTGGTATGTGTAGCATATGGCACGATAATATTATAACTGCCGATGCCGTACCACATCTTTTGGCTCAGACTCCGCCATAAAAAGCCCAGAATGCCCAGTAAGCCGAGAATGGTGAAGTTGAGGTACGGTTCCGATCTTGGTGCGGCCTTCTCAATCTCGCCCTCGATCAGCGTCTGGAAGCGATTTTCGTTCATGCCAGCATGAGGAAGTGGGGGGACCTGCCACTCTTTGCTTGCTAGTTCGGCCTCGAGAGCATGCATAACCATCGAGAACCCAACGCCGTCAAGCAGGCCGTGAGAGTAGTGCACCCCGATACATGTGTACTCTTCCCCAGCGTGTTTGAACAGGGTAAGATGCCAATGGGTGAGAGGAGCGTCTTTGAAGTCGTAGTCTTTGAAGTCGCCCAATTTTATACGGTCGGCGGAGGCGAATAGGTTTCTGGGAGGAAATTCGGAGAAGGATAGGAGGGGAAGGGGGACGTATTTCGAAAGAGGGACAGTAGACGTTTGCGCTGAAAATCCGTAGGCCTTGTAGTCGGCCGGCAGAGGGCCAAGGGGAATGCGGATGCGATACCTCTGAGCCACTTGTGAGTAGACGCAGCCTTGCTGGAATTGTTGAGCGCACTTTTTTCCCTGTCACTTCCATCCTTCCCGCGAGCATTGGCCATTTCGCCATTACGCGATCGAGAGCGGATGTAACCTTTTCGACATCCAGAAGGCCTTCGATAATCCACGACTTGATTAAGTTGGCGCCCTGAGACATATCATCGCAAAGGGTGAGTGGGTAATAGGCTATATTTGAGCTGGGGTCGGCTGGGGGTGGCATGGTGGAAGGATAGGTGATACAGACGACCAAGGTCGAGTTGCCGGGCTTTTAGATAGCAACAGAAACCGCGATGAGCATACAACCCGAGTGGCATCATGGCGCCAAAATCGTCAGATATTTATTTCGCGCCGGACGAGCAAGCTCGATCATCTTTGGCCCGAGTGCCCCTCCCGTCACCCCTGCGAAATTTACGGGGAATTAGGAGGCGACTCAGAGCCCGTTCCACTGTTCAAGCGTATTCTCAGAGAACCTCGTACAAATTGGCTGCTCTGTGGGCTAGAAGGCAAGCCCAGGGCCAACACCCCGATGGAGTTGAGTAGGTCCCGATTGAGCTCTGATCGCATGGCGCACCCACTGTTGCTGAGTTACAATTGAGTACAGCGCCAAGACGGAACCTGGTTAAGGCCGCGAGAACTCAACGACGATACAAGCACAAGAAAGCAAGCTCGAAAGCTCACGAAAAGACCGCGGTCTTATGGCCGCCATGGCGTGTGCGAATCTCGCGCAGGGCGTCTAAGATTTTCCTGCTTGAAACTCCGCATTCCCACGCAGCTCGCAAGCGTTCGGCAATCGGCAAGATTAAGCCCTGCACTAGCCTGACCGGGGTACCATCTCATCCCTGCGTGATACCCTCCACCTTTGCTCTGTTATCAATCGTCTTCTGACTGCAAGTAATTTCAATCTAATGCATACCGAACCGACCACCTTTTCTGCGGAGGAATACTTTGCAACACAGCTCCCTCCTCCAGCGCTAGAGCAAGACATTGCTGCCGTCAAGGAATTTGTTGCACGGCAAGCAAAGGAAGGAAGGAGGGTGGTGCTGGTCACTGTGAGTATGCTTCAGGCGGCCATAGACCTCCGATCTTACCTTGTACCAATTGGCAGAGTGGAGGTACCACCGTTCCTCTTGAGCTCAATGTGTGAGCCCAATTCCGTTGAGGTTACTGCAGTAACATCCGGCTTATTGGCGCCATGGATATAGCGTCCGATTCCTGGACAACTTTAGTGCTGGTAATCTAGCCCGCTAGCTATTGACATGGACGAGATCCTGATATTGATCCCCAGGAACTCGAGGTGCAACTTCTGCGGAGTATTTCTTGAAAGCTGGCTACGCCGTCATTTTCATGCACAGGCAGTTCAGCTTGCAGCCATTCAGCAGGCACTACTCTCATTCTACCAATCCGTTCCTTGATTTCCTTCAAATTGATGATCGGGAAGAAGGCCAATCTACTCCTCGTATTTCCGTTGCACCAGAAAAGCGGACGCATCTCCTCGAGGTGCTGTCCATGTACAAAGATGTGCATAATGAAGGGAGAATGCAAACTCTGACCTTCGTGACTGTCAATGACTATCTCTGGCTTCTGAGGGCCGTCAGTCAAGAGATGGCTTGTCTGGGAAGGAACGCGCTGTTCTACCTTGCTGCTGCCGTCAGTGATTTCTTCTTGCCCAGGCAAAAGATGGTACGTATAATCTCTTCCACGCAAGAAGGCGGATTCTAATTAGAGCCCAGTCGACCCACAAAATACAATCGGGGAAGGGAAGTCTGCACATCGAAATGGATCAAGTGCCCAAGATCCTGAAGCCTGTTGTCGAGGAATGGGCAAAGGAGGGCTTCGTGGTCTCCTTCAAGGTAAGGCCGTCCTCTGCATCATCACCTTATCCCTTCCTGATCTCTCTCCTTTAGCTTGAAACAGATGATAACCTATTGATCCCCAAAGCACGACAAGCGCTCGAACGCTATGGCCATCAAGTAGTCATTGGCAATGACCTTCACCGTAGGAAATTCGAGGTCGTGTTTATCTCACCAAAGGCCGCGCCAGAAGGAGCATCTCAAGACGAGAAATTCGAGGAGTCCTGGCTGAGGATCGACCTCCCAGGGGAACATCATGGTCCCGTCCATTCAGGGAAAGAAATCGAAGAGGACATCGTGATTGAGCTAGCACGGAGGCATGGGGCCTGGATTGAAAATTCAAAAGCATAGAAGGGACATCTAAACTGTACTAATACCTCTGCATTACCATATTACTGCTACCCCTTGCGTGAACGTCGGACTCGAGAACGGTGCATATCGTGGCACCTTCAGGGGCCGCGACTCGCGTGGAAAACGTTTGACAGTGTCTTTCATCATAAGCACTTCCTCGTTACACGCTGTCAGCCAAAAACACTCTTCACTCTCGCAGTCTGAGCACTTGAGTTTGGACGTCATCATTCAAGACTTAGAATGGCTGAGGATCCAGATAAACCTCCTCATATCGATGCCAACGGTGGTAGTACCGTCACTGAGGTGCCCACTAATGGCCACGCTACGCCAGAGCCAGCAGCGACCAAGGCTCAGGAGCCCGATGTCGACCTGGACGCCCAAGAAATGGTCATAGCCTCTCTGCGTACGCAGGTACAAGATCTCTTCACCCAAGTCACCCAGCTCAATAGCAAGCTCGTCAACTCTTATGACCGAGTTTCCGACCTCGAAGATGACCTCCATTCCGCTTCTGCAACACTCAAGAACTCAAATGCACGAATATCCCAGCTCGAGATGGAGAGGACGCAGCATCTGGCAGCACTTAATACCGGGCTCCTAGTCGAGAAGAGCCACGTTACAACCGAGCTGAACCGGTTGATGGAGAAGGCCACGGAGGAGGCAGCGCAGAGAGGTCAAGCAGAGAGTGCGAGGGCGGCAATTGAAAAGGATTTGGACGACCTGAGTGCGTCGCTGTTCGCCCAGGCGAACTCGATGGTTGCCGAAGCTCGGTTCGCCCGGCACCTCAGCGAGCAGAAGGTCATCCAGTCTCAGCAAGCGCTCAAAGGGGCCGAAGAGGCCGTTAGCATCATGCAAACGCAGATGCAGCTTCTGCAGTCTGAGAAGGAGGAAGCGGAGAAGAAGTCTCAGGAGATGCAGGCAAAGATGGGCAAAGGCAAATGGCTGGAGAGAATACAGAGCGTCGATTTCTCGAGGCCTATGAAGTTGATGAGCTCGCATCTGCCGTACCAGGAGTTCTTGCTCTTCGTCGCGCATTTACGGTCGTTGCACCAGACTTCACAGCTTCCCCCAGCCATGACGACCATCTTGCCTCTTCCATTCCTTGCTAGGCTAGCTTCTGAAGACTCGTAAGTCGTGCGTCATGTCAATTGGTACGGTCATTAATGCCTTTACCAGAGAGCAAACCCTTCGTCTGGACCTTGCGCCTTCCTTGAACTGGCTCTCGAGACGTTCAGTGCAGTCAGCGGTTCACACCGGACAGTTGACGATTGAACCCATCTCTGTCTCCACATTGCTCTCAGATTCAACGTATTCCAGTCCGGTGACCGTCGCAGGTCTCACGAACAACAGTGACAGCGTCCCTTGCGCTCTTTGCGGCACTCCCATCACCACTGTAACAGAATATCTGCAAGCTCGCCTCCAGAGACCACATACGCTCAATCAGCTAAACAATTCATCATGGTCGGGCTCATTCTTCAAGAGACAGTCGACCACTTCCAACCACGGTTCTGTATCCCCAACCCAATCAATTATGGCTGCTGGCCCCATTTCGACATCTTCGAGCCAGAGCAGCTCGCAACAGATTTACATCTTTAGAGTGGCACCCCAGCAGACTACATCAATAACCTCCTCGCTGCCTATACCCTCATCCATCACGAAATCCCTCTCTCAAAGCTCGACTACCGCTACTTCGCCTCCACACCTATCACCTATGAACGGGATTGCCCACAGCACGTCGGGGTCTGGCAACCAGCCCGTGACCATCTACCCACTCTGTACATCCGGATGGTGCCTGCGACGCCTTCGCAGCACCTGCACTATGTGGGCCTTTGTCCGAACGGGCATCGTTGAGAGAGTTTGGGAAGAAGAGATGCCGTCCCTTCCTCCACAAATCTCAACGGCCGTGCCACATTCGACATCGACAGCGAGCCCCTCAACGCCTGGTGACAAACCTCCCATTCCACCACGGAAGCGTGGCTTGTGGGGTTTCGCGTCTGCTATTGGAGAAAAGGCTGCTAGTTGGAGTGATCCCGACAAGAAGAAGCAGCACACGCCATCGAACAGTGTTGCGACCCCTCCGCCTGTCCCACCCCGGAGAGATTCTGGCATGGGACGTAGAGGCTTGCCCTTGACCACTGCGCCTGAGACACCTCCCCGACAACCTGCAACTCAAGCGGCTCTCCCACCCATCCCAACATCCGAGTCTAACAGCTCGGTAGCGTCTTCGCCTGTGGCACCTCCTGTACCTAGGCGAAGCGAGGGGCGGAAGAAGTCACCACCGACTCCCAAGGCCCTTGACCTTCAAGGCGAGACAGGCAAGGATGAGGCGCAAGATGAGGCGCTTTCGACACCCACGAACAAGCTTTTGTTTGATGCAGACTCGCACCAGAGTCCTCTGAAGAACGACCAACCTCTTCCCTCGGTGGAGGACGTTGTGGCTGCGCCTGCAGCTGGCCCTACTGCAGCTTCACCATCGGCCGTGGAGGAAAAGAAGGTTGAAGAATCTGGGAAGCCTGTACCCATGAAGTCTAATCCCAACCGTTTCTCTCTCGCCCGGAGCATCCCTTTGCCAGATTCCAGGCCAGGGACACCTTCCCAGGCTGCCGACGTTGCTCTTCATCCACCATCACGAACGGCATCACCTGCTACAGTTCCCGTTCCCAATGGTGCGGCCCCCCCCTCCAGTGCCACGACGGGCGGCCGCACGACGAGCTGTACCTGCCCCTCCGTCGAGGCCTGCCACGCCTCAGAAGCCCCAGGAGGTGAAACCAGCTCCCGAAATAGCCTCGGAAAATAAGGCCGAGATGGGCGACAAGCCTATGGCTGATGCTGCAGGGCAGATCGAAGCTGATAGTGAGGCGAAGCAGGTGAAAACGATGGATGAACCTATTAAGAAAGCTGGCGCCGCAGGGGCGGTCGAGGCGGCTGCCAAGGAGGAAGGAGAGGACGATCTTCAGAAGGAGAAGGAAGACCTTTCGAGCGATGTCAAAGAAATCTTTGAAGACGCCCAATCACAGCTTCCGACACCTGCTGCTGTTGCCGAAGGGGACGATCAGCCTACTCTTATCACTGCCTCTTCCACATCAGAGTCTGTTCCTGTTGGTGAAGGGTTGAAGAATGTTATTGATGATGAGACGCCCAAGCCGTCCCCGGAGAAGGAAGAGGCTGAGCCTATCGATAGATCGACAGACAGCACTCCCGACGTGTTCCTCGATGCTGTCTCTCCTCCGGTTGCAAAGCCTGCGTTACCGGCTGCTGAGGACGTAGCTGAGTTACCTGCGAACCTACCTAAAGATAGGTCTGGTGCCGCCGAGGCCTCCCCCATCCCGTCACCATTAGCCAAGATACAACCGACGAGCGGCCATGAGGTTATCAACGGCTCTGGAACCATCACATCCTCGCCTTTACGGGAGAGGAATGGAAAGGAAGGCGAGGACGAAGAAGAGGAAGTGACAGATTCGAGTGATAAAGAAGTGTACATTGGCGAGGCAACCTGGGAAGAGAGGACGTGGAAGGAGTTGGTGTGGCTTCGCGAGGAGATGTTTTGGGCGCGAATTGGCGGGTCTCGTTGAGCGAGATGTGTTCAACTCGGGCCCTGGGTCTGTATATTCCTAGACGTTGTACTTTCGTGATGTAGTTGTGTGGAGGATGTATGGCACATTATGGACAATGGACGCGCCCTTTTCTTTCTTCATTTATTACACATCATAGTAGCAGTTCTATGTATTTATTTGACTTTGTTTCGCGGCTTAGCTTAACCTTCCAGCTACTCATCTTCTGGGAGGCACATCCCTGAGCCTACTAGCACTAATAGAACCTAGAGAAACATTGTCTCGGGATCAGATCAGCGTTCGCCGACTCGATATCATGTTCGCGCCACCATCGTCTGCGACAAGACCTCGTCTCATCTGGCGCAAGAAGCACTTAAAGCTCTAGAACGCAAATGCAATAATAGTTCAAAGGAGGTACGAGGGCACTGGCGGCAATTGGACTTGCAACCACCACCATCACCTTCAAAGCGCACGGCTACCTACTAGAACACTGCGACCAAGCCCGTATATAGCTATGCCCAAGCTTGATTCCCCCGGATAACCTTGGTTAGAATAGTCGCAATTGAGTTCCACTACTAGTATCAACTTCTGTGGCTTCTATATGTCCTCGATACGACTTCGAATTCACGTTGCGATGAATGTGCGCCGAAAGTTTTATTTATAAGTACGTACCTCCTGAGCGATCTTCGGATAGGCTACAGGTAGGGATGACAATATTGGCCTGTGCTTCTTGCAATCGAAGCCGCTGAGCGCCTGAGCGCCTATTCTTGGCGTCGGACTTTATCGTGGGAGGATTCTCATCAATGTGACTTGGCTCTCGCGCTCAGGTTTTCGGTGACCTTGTGGCCTCCACGATACATACCACGTACTCCATTCATCTCTGCCAGCAATATCAGTGTCATCGAATCGAATCGCTCCTCTACTCGGTTGGTCACTGAGCGGGGGTTTAATCGCCCATCTTTGCAAGAAGTTGATCAATCCTTGTTGACAGAAGTGTGTTCCGGGGGTTCGAAGCACTGGAGAACCTCCCAAACCACGCAACTTCGAGCCTTTCTCGGCGTTTGATGAGATGCCTCATGTGCAACGAGACGCCTCCATGCCGTTAGCGCTCATACTTGTTCCAGGTTTCAGCCACAGCCAGCCCAGTTAACCTATTCCTTCTGGTCTATGCAGAAGGACAAGGTGCCCTGAACTCTCATTCTAAAGTTCTCTATAGTCAAACTAATCGCAAAATGATTATATCACTATCAGGAACTGTCGGCTGGAGAGAGCCTGTCAGAGCTCTAGGTTGCTTCCGAGCCCACCGCTCGACGCTCTACAACCTGACAGAGCTTCTCTCACACGGTCCGGCGCCAAAGAGCCAGGAAGTCCCAGGAAGAGGGCATACTTAAGAGAAACCGGTAACTATTCGGTTGTTTCTCATCGCCCACTTGTCAAACTAATCGCAGGATGCCCTCAGGAGAGGATGGCTCCGAGAGCCAGCGGCAGCGGAAGGAGGCGATCCAGCGAGCCGATGTCAAGCTGCTCGCCCAGCTCGGTTACAAGCAAGAATTCGACAGGGCCTTCAAGCCTTTAGAGGTGCGTCTAGAACTCTGGGGTGTCTTGCTGGTCAGCCTGCTCAACTCGACTCTAAGGTCTTTGGCGTCGCATTCTCTATCATCGGTTTGGTTCCTTCAATCGCGTCGGTTCTAGTTTACTCGATTCCCAATGGTGGTGGCCCAGCCATGGTCTGGGGGGTGAGACAGATTCACCAAAGTGTAATGCCTTTGCTCATTGACGTGACCTGCAGTGGTTGGTTGCAAGTCTCTTCATTCTTTGTGTTGGGATATCAATGGGGGAATTGGCCTCTGCCGCACCAACATCTGGGGGAGTGAGTAGACCTTGATTAACTCTGTTTATCACGCCTCATTTCAGCTCTCAGCTCTACTATTGGGCATACAAGTACTCTTCACCTCGCTGGAGGAGGCTGATCTGCTGGATTGTTGGCTGCAGGTTTACTTTGCGTTTGGACTGTTCCCACCACTTACCTCTCTCTTAGACGGCAACACCATCGGCAATATTGCAGCGCTTGCCTCCATTGACTGGGGGTGCGCTGTCCAAGTCATGGCAGCAGTAACTATCGCTACGGATGGCAGTTTTAGTGCCACTAACCCTCAGATCTAGTCCGTTCCTCATCCGTCACAACTTCCCACTCACGCTGACGATCCTCTTCCCTGCAGTGCCTGCTATGCGGCAATCGTTATCACTCACGGCTTGGTTGGCTCCTTGGGCACGACGCTAATGGCCCGACTACAGACGGTGTATATCGTACTGAACATAGTGTATGTCTTTTCTCATCACGACTCCAGCATCAACTTACACTGTGACAGGCTATGCATGGTTGTGATAATCGTCTTGCCAGTTGTAACTCCAGCCGAATTCATCAATACCAAGGCCTTTGCTCTTTCTGAATTCACCAATCGTAAGTCAGTCCTCCACTTTCGCTTGTATAATGTAACAAGACCGTACACCTTTAGTCAGTGGCTGGCCTGACGGATTCGCCTTCATCCTCAGCTTTCTAGCGCCCCTCTGGACCATCTGTAAGAACCGCCCTCGTCCAAAGCTGCCAAACTTTCACTGACTGATGGATCAGGCTCGTTCGATGCTGCCGTTCATATCTCAGAAGAGTCCTCAAACGCCACTATCACAGTCCCGTGGGGCATGGTCAACGCCATTGGGGTGGCAGGGATACTTGGTTGCGGTAGGCTTCGCTTCTTCGATGCCCGTCAAACATGGTTTGCTCATTCAAACAGTGATCAATATGGTTCTTGCATTTTGCATGGGCAGTGACCTACAGGCAATCTACGATAGTGAACAACCTTTGGCACAAATCTTCATGAATTCATTCGGAAAGCGAGCGACGCTCGGGCTCTGGGTTGTTGTGGTGCTTGTAAATTATATGATGGGCTCAAGCATGGTGCGCTTACGTTTGTTTTGCTTTCACCCTGCGACTGACGGAAATGTTTATAGGTCCTGGGCGCAAGTAGGCAATGCTACGCATTCGGACGCGATTATGGCCTTCCTGCCTCCCGGTGGATCGCTCAAGTCAACAAGCGGACCAAGACTCCGGTGAACTCCGTGTGGTATTGCGTGTTCTTTGCCCTTCTGATGGGACTGCTGGCCTTTGCTGGTGAACAAGCCATTGGTGCCGCCTTTGCCCTGTCGGTCGTGGGTCTGTATGTAGCATACGCTATCCCAATTGCTGCAAGGTTCCTTGGGGACAACAACTTCCAGCCAGGCAGATTCTATGTTGGACGTATCTTGGTATGTGTTTTACATTTTTTCTCCTGTAATTATGTCTGATAACCTTTGCAGAGTGCGACGATTGGCTGCATAGCAGTTACGTTCATGTTGTTCATGGGCCTCGTCTTCCTTTTCCCTGCCACGCCTGCCGTCACTCCAGGCGACATGAACTACACTGTTGTCGTTCTCTTCGGCGTGCTGCTTCTTTCAATCGTCTGGTATTACTTGCCCAAGTATGGAGGAGTGTATTGGTTTGAAGGGCCAGTCAAGAACTTGGGTCCTGAGGACTTGGAACTCAAGAAAAGCGACGCCTCGCTTTCAATTCGGGTTTCATCACCTAGTTCCCGGGTTCATGCCTATGAATGAACTGTACTTTCCTGTGTAACTATCATGTAATGGGCGGAGATCGCTCGAGCGTATACTGTACTTTGGCTGTAATGTGTATTCATCCCAAAATGTATAATGGACAATGTTACAATAGAGCATACCTCTCGCGCCTTCAAGGCAACTGTATCTATATTCGCTACGACTTGGTCTTGGAATCCATTCCCTGTAACTGTACAAACGCCTTGGCTTCTTCTCTACTTCCCAACATCCGGACATAGTTTGACGGCACCCATCCCCGTCTGACTGTACCACCCAAGCCGTAGCCGTTCCATGTATCGCCTACTAGGCAATCCCACCATCCACTCGTGTGTTTGGACATTATTTCAATCACGTCGCCTCGTGAGAAGGAGAGGATAGCGGGATCCGTGTCGTTGTATGGGTGGATGGCTCGGCAGAATTGTGTTGTAGGGGTTGGGAGAGGATAAGATGAAGTGTCGCTGGTCACGACCGGTCGCTATACATACGAGTCAGCGAGTGCAATATACAGAGGGAATGTGGAAGAGACATACTATAGAGGGTGTTGTCCTGCCGATCTTTGCTGAGGAAGGCGGTGAGTAGCCTCCGTAGCTCATTACGCTCGAGTAACCGCTTGCTATTGTGTCTGCTGGACTAGGGAGGGTCTCTGACTCTGATTTGGATTTGTCTCTCTGCAGGAGAAATCAGCGCACAGTCTACAACGCGAGAGAACAGCCGACGAACGGTCAAGTCAAAGGATCCAAAGTGAACGTTGATGATTGGTGAAGGCTTCGGGGACATGGTATGGTCGAGGTTCGGCTGGGCTCTTCCGTTGCGAGACTGGAGGGTAAGGCTACGAAGAGGGTACGGAACACTCTATGAGCGGTTCTTGTGGTATCTTATATAGCCACTCCCGGGATGTATGTGATCGTCAATTTACCGGAGGAATCGACGATCTCATACTCTCATCTTTGAATAGCTGATACAAACATTCCATGCGTGATTTCAAGTTGTTGACTTCCTCAACTTCTTATGTGCTTCCTGTTGGCCTATCCACGATTGCGCTATCTTCCTGTGCTCTTCTTTATCTTCACATTGGTTGTACTCCCTTGTATCTACCCGACTAAACCGCTCGTCTCGTTGACCATAGCCACCGAGGCTGCCATGGAAGGTTTGCTCTGGTGACCCGTCCATAGCCTTATTATAGCCTTTGTAAAACACATGTGCCATATCAAAGCATAGGGGGTCGATGCGCCTGTCTTGACCGCGCAGCCCGCTGTCTATACTGCGACGCCTACAAGTTTGCCCCGGTGCCCTGATTGTCCAATTAGCTCGTTCTGATCAGAGGTTGAAACCAAGTTGAAACCAATGCATCTTTGGGTCCTTTGATATCGTTCGTGCCTGCCAGTGCGAATGAGATTACCGGTATATGCAGGCCGGCAATAGTACCTCGACAGCATTTTGGAAGGCCCTCCCAATTCGAGTGAG
Source organism: Coprinopsis sp. MPI-PUGE-AT-0042 (assembly GCA_020736565.1). Lineage (NCBI taxonomy): Eukaryota > Fungi > Basidiomycota > Agaricomycetes > Agaricales > Psathyrellaceae > Coprinopsis > Coprinopsis sp. MPI-PUGE-AT-0042. The sequence continues at coordinate 714,723 of JAHBOF010000001.1, read as the reverse complement.
GTATCCAAGCTTAGCCTTCTTCCCGTATCCATCATGCAAGATCGACTCGAGCATGGTCGCTTCCTTTACGATGGCTGGGTGCAAGATCTGAGCAAAGTGACTCTCCCGAGGGCTTTTCCAACATATTGACAAACGTTATCGCTCTCTGATATCGTTTACTGCATCGTCATTGACAGGTCATTTAGAGTCGACGCGGGGTAAATACAGCGGCGCGGGTACGTCTGGCAGTTGGCTGGCGGAGGATATCATGTTCATATGATCTTATCTATATTCGTGGTACGTAAAATACAGATGGTGGCTGCAAGAGAGATACGGCGAACATGCCTCCATCTTGGCGTAGCAAACGGGCTTGAACAGGACCTGCCGCATATGCGGTAGCCTCGGTATTGTAGGCTGACATGCAGATGCAAATCAGTTGATAAACACAGCAAACAGCTGTTCATGAATGAGCTCAAGATGAAGCAGGTACAACCTGAGAGGGTACACCCAATCGAATGGAACCTGCAGTGTACATACTCTTGCGTTTGCCCGTAGGGTTGTCTTTGTGCGGTTCAAACACATGATCGTTCTTCGTCCGTACCTTGAGCCCATTCCAATACTCGGCTGTCGAAAGCAAAGGTTTGCCGGCAGCCTTGATTTTGAAGACGGTAAGGACGCTTCCGTCGAAGCATCGCAGGAAGATCCGTTTTGCCCGCCCTTGACCTTTGTGAAGGACGGCGGCGCCTGCAGCGTCAGGGAGTTCCGACAAATCCTTGTCCGCTGCTGTTACTTCGAGGTCGTGTAGTTGCACGAGTTGGTGCTCGCCATCATCCATTAGACGGAACGTCGTTATTGGTCGCTGAAAAGATGGGTTGATGGCATTCAGCAACAGTAGCACAGCGTTAGTCTGTTGGTGACCGAAATAGACGAACTCACTTGATGTCCAATAGCTCTCCATCGGACATGGATCTCCTTTGCGGTCATCTTGGCCGGGTCAACCTGCGCGTCTTCGATGGTGATCATCGGTGCTGGGCGAAGCTCAACAACTGCGCCGTCTTCCTCGTTATCAAGCTGCGGTTTAGGCGTGCCCTGTGAATCAGAAGGACGGGCGTTAGAATAGAAAAAAGGAGGGGTGCAACGAACAAAAGTTCTGCCAAGTTACCTCGCTACCATCTCGCATCTTTCGTAGAACATCAACGAGCAGTTTACCGCCTTCGATTGCGAGTGTATCTCGCATCGCTGCGAACTCTGCTAGCGGAGGCTGAGGCTGTTAATGAGTGTGTCAGATTGTTGTATATGGGCTTGTGAAACTGAACGCCGGCGACGGACCACTGTGCTAGACGCCCAAACGCCACCTGCGTCGATAGTGCTCTTAGGTTGTATCTTTTTTGAGACAGCTTCGAGCATTTCAATAACACAGACGCCCGTCTTCTTATCCCCATTTAAAATTGAATGTTGGATGGGTGCTGGGCCGCGGTATTGGGGGAGAAGAGATGGATGAACGTTGAGGCGTCGGTGAGGCTGAAACTGAGAGAGGTGCTTGCGCGTCAAGATGCGTCCAAAGGAGGCTGTCACGAGGACATGCTTGCTCGGTGGATCTGTTTGAGATGAAAAGGGAGCTGGAAGCTATGCCGTTGGGTTAGTTGTCTGCCTGTCACCACAAATGGATGGTCTTACCTCCCATGTTCGAAACTCTGGTTTCGTATCAGGTGTGTATTCCACTCTGACCTTGTCTAATCCTAGTGCGGCACTCTTGAGCGGAGCTATCATAGCACTAGTCAGGCCGAGTAGAGGTATGTGGTGCGGATGGCAACTCACATACGGATAGCTGACTCCCTCGACGTCCCGTTCGTTGGTCTTGACTCGTCACGACAACAATCTCGCTCCAAACATCTGGGTGCGGGCGTCAACCTCTCCACTGCGGTATGTGGTTAGACAAATTAACATACCTCTTGCGGCGTACAGCTGCTGGAAGACGAGGCAGGAGAATTCATCCCGGCCCATGAATAGGACTTTGAGTTTCTTCGCGGCCTCCTCTGGGCTTTCCACCTGGTCTGGCTCCAGACGAGATCTCGTTGGCAGCCTGCCATCCTCCAGCCCATTCGAAGGTTGCACGATCTCAACTTCAGGCTCATCGTCAGGTTTTGGGTTGAGCTGGTCAGGCGGGGTTTTTGTGATTCCTTCTTTATTTGCCTTTGCAGCCTTCCTCTCTGCCCAAGTCTTTTTGGGTTTGTCGTTTCTGTCCCAAGTCCTCTGTGGTTTCTTTTCTTTGCTAGGGGCCTTCTTCGCGCCTGAACTATCTTTGAGCCCAAAGGAGCTTCGTTTGTGTGGTTTGTCTCCATTCCGAGTATCCTTCGGGTCCCAGGGTGCCTTCGCGCTGGGAGACGCGCTGGCATAACAAGGTTTGGAGGTGTGATAATAGCGGTGGAGTCTCCATTGGGTCGTTCCAGTCAACTGGTACCGCCAGTTTGAGCAAGCCCATCGTGATAGTGCAGTCATCGACTAGGGTCGCCCAGATTTGTCGACGAGTCAGAAACAGTCAGAGCTAGTCGAGCGCTTGTCCAAGTTTCCAGCGGGTCAATATTGTCCGGGAACAAAACACAGGCTCGGAATGGTATAGCTAAAAGTGCCGAAGCCCGTTGATGGATATCAATGATGCAGTTGTGGGAGGAATGGAAGAATTGCTCAGCGCCTTTCTGTCACTTCCCACCACCATCGCTCCGGTATTAGCTTTGGTTTCTGGACTTTCTGGCCTTTTCCTGCTACATCTCTCCCCCGTAATTCACCCTGGCGACCTCAATCACCACCATAGACCACCAGGGGCGTCCAAAAACATAGAAAAATCCAACAAAAATGACCGAATACGACTACTCGCCCGCCGCTTATGAGCGCTACATGGAAACCCAGGACAGAATCGACCGCTGGCGCAGGAAAGCAGAGGAGCAGGGGCCCTGCAATGCTTTCGCACCCACCACGCCGCATATTGAGTTCCTAGAACTCACAGACAGGGAAGAGCGGGAGCAGCGACATAGATATGATCCAAAGTATATCTATGCGTCGGAGCTTGCGCAATCAAAGAAAGTACCTGCCAGACCTTCACCAAGGAAGGACAGGCGGTATTCCTATGATCAATACGGCCGGGACATGGACAAAAAGTATCGTTCGGATACTGAGGAGGAGGATTACGCGGCCAAATCCAAGTCACGTACAAGACGGCACCGGGACAGTCATGCTAGCATCAGTCATGTCTCTGCCGTTAGCCGGCACCACGAACGCTCCTCCTCTCGTCAAGAGTCGCACGTCTCCTCCTCTCGTCAAGAGTCGCACGTCTCCTCGCGAGACAGGAGGGAGGAGAAGTACCGTCCGGCAACGCCTGCTCGGCAGCGGGAGCTGTCGACATCCTCTCGCGAAAAAGATCGCAGTGACAGCGAGTACCGGAGCTCATCCAGAGCATCGCACACAACCCCTGCCACCTCCCGATCCCAGTCGAGGCAGAGTAATATCGTTGGTACCGGCCAGGGCTACGTTCTTGTCGAGAAAGAACAGCCCCGGCCCCGTACTGCTCACAACACTCCTACCGCGACCAGAGCTACGACCCCTACCTCTGCAAAAGTGCCCTCTTCGAGGCCCCGTGCTATCTCTCATGCTACGCCCACCAGCGCCGGTGTTACATCTCCTACCAAATCCATTCACTCTCGTTCAACCGCGGTACCAACCGTTTCCATCACCACACAGCCAACCACCAGACCTCGCGGCGCTTCTCGTTCTCAAGTGTCGCCTGTCCTCACCCTTGACCTGCCACCCTTTGGTCAACCCCATGTCATTGGCAACGACTACGCTGGCTACCCCGTCTCCCGCCCCTCTGCAGCGACAACCACATCGGCAGGAGTGTACCCGTACCCACAACAGCAAGCGGGTCCAACTTCCGCCCCTCCCCTCGCACGAAACTCGACCACTCCCACCCCGCCAACCTACAACCCGGCCACCGCTGCACCCAAGCCAACCCGGTCACAGACCACGCCGGGCTACGATGGCCGGAACAGCTATGACAGCTCCTACTCATGGCAGGGCAACCTCCCTACCCACCCCCACTCTGGAGCTGTCACGCCTACCAAGGGGTCCACATCTCTCCTCAAGAGGATGTTCACTGGCTTGACGCTCGGCAAATCGTCCGGCAGATCCTCGCCCAAGTACCCTTTTCCCAAGGAAAGTCAAGGACCTGTTAGGGAGAGCGGCGGCGGTAAGAGGATCGTCAGGAAGCGGAGCTCCTCCTTCTAAATCCCCACCCTTTGTTTGGTCTTCTGACCTGACAACCTTTGTGGTTGGTGTGCTGTTGCACTTGGCCACTTTAAAGACGGAGTGCGCTCGCTTCCTCCGTACGCGGTCTGCTCTCCAAGCGGACCTGTCCGCGTCAGCTTGTCCTGGCGCGTCTGTTTATGCTTTCGTTCTTGCCTGTTTATACCACTCACGACCCACGTATCTTTTTGACCTATGCAGTCATGTTTATTGATTATCTATTATGCTTTCGATTTCTTTTCCCCCTCTCCTCTATCTCTCTCTCTTCATGCCTCTTGCTTCCATCCGTGCTTACCCTACCTATAGAGCTTACCTATACCCGCCTTCCGGCTATCATGTCTCACACTATCTATGCCCACCTCTTCCTTTCCTTTTTACTCGCCATCTTCGTCCTATCTTCTTCCCTTCTAATTGTCTATTTTACTCGCCCGCCTCTTCGTTCGTCTTCTTTCCAGCCCATCGCCCTCAATTTCCAACGGTCGACTGGGCTTTCCCTTTCTTTCTCCTAGATTTTCCTTTTGCACATCATCTCCGTTCGCCCTTGCAATACGCGGGCATTCTCACTTCCTTACTCACTCCCTTTCTTGTTATACCCTCTGTATAATCTCCACGCTCGGACATTCTTGCCTTTTAGTTATCCTTATTCTGTATTTACCTCTTGCCTTTCCCCCCTTCTTCTTGTTGCTTTCGGTCGACGAGCAGGAGTAGCCACACGCGTATGTGACGTATGTAGCACACCCTCATCTGTGTATGTAGCGTAGCCTAGTTATTGAATGCATGGTTCATTCATTTGCTATAAGTACAGTATCTTGCGGGCGGAGAAGATGTGAAAGACAGCATTGTATGGATTCCAGAATCCGGTCAACGTGTCTAATAGTAACAGAAATACAACAAAAGGTAGAGGGAATTACGAGGGTTCATAATAGATATTCCTCTCCATCTTCATTCTCTCAAGTCCAAAATCTAGAGTTCTCCCGACCTCCTAACAACAGGGAAAGCAGCGACCATACCCCTACCCGTCGGTCTCACATTGGAAGTGGGGATGGGAACAGGAGGAACCGGCGCCTCGCTCGCCGCTACACTAGCCCGGTACGCATCCGGGTTGGCCACCATCAACGTCGGGTGGGGGTACTGCGACATGACACTCGTAATCCTATCTTGCTGAGGCTGGGACGAAGCGAAAGCCGGTGCGGGAGGCTTCATTGTCGACACGGTCGTAGCGCTCCACCTCGAGTTGAGCTGGGGCTGCTGAGGGGAGCCTTCGATAGAGGGAGGCATCGCTTCGACAGCTTTGAACTCGCCCTGCGCACCGCGCCGAATGTCAATCACGGATTCGGCACCGATCCTGGACACTGAATCGTCTGGCATGATCGTAGAAGCCGAGGTGCTTGCTCTCCTCGATTCGGGAGGGGAGGGGGCAAAGTTGAACGCGGATGGAGGGGGAGGGGCAGCGGTCCCCTTGACGTTGCGGACGATGGTAGGCGAGTAGGAAAGCTTGATGGGACTCCTGTCGTTGTCGGACCAAACGCTCTCTCCGCTGCGGCTTGCACGAGCGGCGTTGAGCGCCCTCTCGATCTCTGTGGCCGTCAACTCTGCAGCGGTCTGGAAGGGATCCTGGGCATCGAGTGGTGTGATATCCTGGCTGGGGAAAGAGGCGGGTTGGAGGGTAAACTGGTAGCTTCCGTATTCTCCTTGCTTCTCGACGTCAAGGTAAGTAGGGTCGTGCAGGTTTCCAGTGTAGACCTTCTTCATGGGCTGGGGGAGGATGACTTCTGAGAACGTGTTGGCGCTTTTGTTCCTTCCGTGGGTTCCGACGGGCGAGAAGGTAGACTTCTCGTTGATAGGGCTTTCATTATTAAACGTTGTCCAGCCCTCCTTTTCATCCTCTCGGGCTTCCTTCTGGTCCGGGTTATGGTCGAATCGGACAGGTGTGAAGTTGGCGCCATCAAGAGCGGCAGTAACGTCCACTAAAAATACAAGCGAGCGTTAGGGACTGGGGATTGGAAAGATTCAAGATACATACAGTATTCTGCCAGACCCTTTCCAAAGTTGATACGGCAAACAACACCGAGAGCGGTTGTGAGAACGAGGAGGATGAAAGAGGTGAGCGTGAGCGTGGCGAAGAAGGACCAGCGGTTGAAGATGGTGCGATAGACTGTATTCCGTCCGAATGAGCATGGCGAATTCGATGCGCGATGAAGGACTACTTACGAGCACTGGCAAACATTACACTCGAAATGCCCAACAACACGACTGAGAGAACGAAGAACATGATAGACCGCGTTCGGCATTCTTTGCGGATGCATCTCCAGCCCTGAAAAATAGGTCACTTGTTAGCAATGTGGCTTTCTCGTTGGGTTCGAGCGACACGCAGGGGACAAGGACTCACAAGGATGACCCAAGGAAGCAAGAGGAGCATGAATACAGCAAACACGCCGGTGTACACCTTCCAGTGGGTAGCGAATTGCATGAAAGTACCGCTTGTGGCACGCGAGATCCACAGGGAAGCAGAGGCAAGCGAGAAGAAGGCCGAAAGCTGGAGGAGGACGGAGAAGGAGAGAAGAACCTGACATGGAAAACCTAGCTGTGAGCCCAACGCACAACATGGTAAGATATAGCCGCTCACCTTGTACATCCTGTGGACAGCCGGGCTAGCTCCAACACGGCTGAATGTCTGGGTCTGGTACACTCCGAACAATTTCCAGGTCAACCAGGCAAGGACGATCATGGTCAAGGCATTGAAGACGACAAGGGGGATGGTGTGCTTCATGCGAAGGTCCCACCATGTACCGAGGAGGTCGTGACCAGCGCAAATTCCGCCTTGGCCCATGAAGACAGTGTTGTAAATCTTGGTCAGCGCCATGGTATGCGCGATACGAGAAGTCGCCCATCCACCTGACAGAATGTGACCAAAGAATGCGACGCCGAGGTGAGGGAGGGATTCCGTCAGGATCTATTGAGGTCCTTTGAGTTGGATTGAAATACACAGCGAGAGTGGCAAGGGGACTTACAGCAATGATACCAATAACACCCATCCACAGGTTCGCGAAGACGAGCGTAACATCCTCACGTTGAGCATCGTGCAATCCATCTTCAAGCCATGTGAGAGCATGAAGGCACTGTTCGTCGAAGATCAGTGGGATGCCTTGCTGAGAGGCCAAAACTCCTGCTCTTGACGTTGGTTGGGGCTCTGGGATACCTGTGCCAGTGGGAACAGGGAGACCACTTGCACCGATCCCTCCTCCGGTGCTGGTGCCTGTGGCAGCTGGAATGAAGGTGGAAGAAGCGGTAGGAACGGGACGGATGACGATCCCGCTGCCTGGCTGATCCTCCTCGTCCTCAGAGCCAGCACCTTCCTCGTCCTCGGACGAAGCTTCACCGTCACTAATTGATTCAACGTCATCGTTCCCGCTCTCTGAAGAGCTTGCTTCGGATTCGGCTTCACCAGAGGCAGTCGTGTTAGTTTGGCGGCGCTGAAAAAGAAAATATTGTGAATGGAGGAATGGCGAACGAAAGAAAAGCTTGCGTACGTTTAGCTTCGCGGACCTCATGATGGCCCTCTTTCTCTTCCTTAACTCTTCTGAACCCTCCTCCATATCGACGGTGGTGCCTGCTTTCTCCATCGCCTCCAGCCTCTTCTTCATCTCCCTCTTCTTAAGTGACCTCCTCTTCAGAGAGCGTTTCTTCTTCAAACTTCTTCGGTTGAGGGACCTCCCCTCCCCGCTGAGATCGATGATCCTCTCGCATTTGACATCTCTGTCGCCAGGAATACCGTCACAAACCTGTAGCCACCCATCCACAACCCTCGTCAGCTTTGGGCTCAGTGCCAGCTCCTCCTTGGAAGGAAGGATGGAAGCATAGAGGATGTTGACAGCGGTTGTGTTATCGGAGAGGATGACACCGTGCAGCGATGAAAGCAGCAGGCACGAAAGGATGGTGAAGCCAAAGTAGAAAGTAGTGTGGGGTGTCAGAGTGATGCGGGCGTACTGAAGCTTGGGTCAACATCGACTAGAGGTGATGTTTGTAAGGGAACTCACGATCAACTTGGCGCGGCTGAGGTCCAAGGCAGATTTGAACAAGCCACGGAACTGCGTAGGGATCTGCATGTTGTCTAGCTATGCGGAATCAAAAGTGAAGCAAAACGAATGGGAATAGATGGAATAAGGCAAAAAAAAAAATGAATTGTAATTAGCACACAGTGCTTTCACCTCGAATCAACGAGGGAAGGAAATCTTGAGAAAATAAAGGGGGAAAGAGAAGACGGAGAAAAGCACTCAAGCTTTCGCCAAGGGAAGAAAGTCCACCACCGAACCAAGGAAAGGGACGAGTGAGTGGAGTGGTGAAAGAAAGGAAGAAAGAAGAAACGAGGGAAGGCCTAGCAAAAGCCCCTCTGATAGGGCTCTGGTTGCGTTAACGACCCTCCCACAGGCAGTGGACTAGGTCAAACAACAGTATTCCACGTCCACCTGGCATTCTGATGCAGCTCTTTCACATTCTCCAATCGTCCCCAGGTTACGAGATAAGCACAAAGCCCATCACAGTAAGTTTCTATTGTTAGAGCGGCAGGCGGCGGCAACAAGCAACATCCCAACAAGACCCTCTGTTTCTACTCCGTCGCATCGCAACCCTGTAATTAGAGGTCGTGTGCCACATATTCGAAGGCCTAGACCCACCAATTGAAGGGAACCAAATCAGATTAAAGACCAACGCAGAGGATACGATCAGCAGCCGCATGTTCGGGCAGCACACCAAATGTTCGGTCAGCCGGATTCCACTCTCCCCTCTTCCCATTTAGAAGGGCAGGCAGAATGTGACGATGCGCTGTGGGTGTCACATATGCACTACCCATGTCTTCCAGGACCACCTGAAGACAAGAAGGGGCAGAGAGTTGAGCGTTTTCAGCCCCATTTCCCAAAGTGGAAGTGCTGACAAAGCGTCGCACCTGGGAGTAAAGGCCGAAAACCCATGCATTTCTTAGTAGCAAGGGGGCTCAAAAAATGCTAGAGAGTTACAGGGGATAGGATAGAACGTTTCCCACCTAAATTCCGAGCGAAAACGTTGGAAAACATGTCTCGAGGTGCATGGGAGGACGAAGGCATGGGAGTTGCGCAAACTTTTCAAAGTCGCGCGGCAGGTGGCTGTGCCAGAAATGCGAATTGCACTCATTCTCAACTCATTCTTATGTTGGCGGTGTCGGGAGACTTGTATTTGAAGATATGGTACACTAATCTGCAACTAGCCCATGTTGTGAGTCCACAACACCGATATACGACAGCCAGGGAGCGGGGAGGGTGAGTTGTGATGTTGGCCACGCGCGATTGATGGCGGACTGGCTTCCATATATGGTATATTGGTCAGCCATCCGCTTTGGGAAATGGGGCTGAAAGTCAAAGACTGGGGCAGATTGGAGTTCTGGGTCGAAGGGGAAGAATGATCCGCAGAAGGAAGAACAGGGTCTTCGGCCGCGCGGCGCGAAGGTGGGGCCACTCGCGACTTTCCTCTGTGCCACCACCTTCACCGGAAACGAAACCCGCTTCAGCAAAGCTTTTCACATTCTTTTCATTGTCTTTTCACGTCTCGAATACCGCGATCCCGTGTAATAACCTTGCCTTTAATCCATTCACATTCCAAAGCCCCTCTTTCGCCCCTATGCCGGATAAGCGAGATCCGACCAACGACGCATGCCCCGACCATCGCAGTGATACTTGGAGGGCGGTGAGAGAGATGATGATGCAGGGAGGAAGCACGGAGGACCAGGTGACTCAACGGCTGGATGCGGCGTGGCAAGCAAGTCACCAGAAGGAGCTTGCTGAGTGGCAGGCGCACCTTCAGCAACACCTCCAGCATCAACACCAGCAGGCACCGGGAGGGCAGGCTGGAGCTGCAGGGGAGGACGGCGCTGTACAGCGCCAGCAGAGAAAGGCGAAGGCAGTTGTATTCGACACCAACGCTATCATTGGCAACACCCTGTCAGCACCCATCGCCAGCTCCGCCACGACGAAGCTCCAAAACGGGCAATACGTCGAGCTCGACTACTTCACCAGACGAGGACGGGAGGCTACCCAGCAAGAGTATCAGGGCGTATCGGCCGACTCTCTGGGAATCGTCCAGCTCGGTCCAGAGCAAGGGGGTGCTCTCGTGCTACGACCAATACGCGCGATGCGGGCATCCAAGAACATCCGGCAGGACAGCAACCTCGAATGGGAGGATATCAATAGGGCACGGCACACTATGATGCAACATATCATCGACACGCCGTCTGAAGCCTGGCCAACCGCGGTGGTGGAGTCCTTCAATCTCTTCTTCTCAAGGCTGGACAGGCATACGATCCGCGAGGAGCCATATGGGGACCAGGCGGTGGTCCGTTATGCAGCGAGGGTTCGTAAGGAGTGGCACGACCAGCAGCTCCGGGGTGTCAGCTTCAACATTGGCAAGATCAATGAGCAACTCCTTAAAAACCTGAAGGATGAGATCATGCATGAGGTGAAGGCCAATGAAATAGCTCAGGTGTGTAAACGTTTCTGTAATCCTGCCTCAAATAGAGCTAACTTTCCTTTTCCCCCTCCCTCCTCATCCATGGGTCTTCCCTTGCAATTGACACATTGCGAAACCATGCTATATCCCCGCTACATGACACGATTTCGACGCGATCCATTGCGATACCGCACGACGCGATGCGATTATATGCGACACGATGCGATTATATGCGACGCGATGCGATTTTACGCAACACGATGCGATTATATGCGATGCCACCCAATCCATTTCTGGGTTTTGCCACCACCGCTTTCAGCTCAGAGCTCTGAGGCAGCAAGCTGAGATGGAGATGGAGGCCGTGTCACTGCACCTCCTAAGCACCCGAGGACGGAGGAGCAGATCACCGGGGAGCGACAGTGACTTTGAGTCAGACGAACCGGAAGGTAAGAGGCAACGAACCTCCGCTGGATACACCCTTGGGAGGTGCAGCCGTTCGCGATCTTCAACGCCATGACGCCAAACCACCCATCAACCAGTACAGTGCCAAGCAACCAGGCATTCAGCGTCTTTCCTAGCACTTTTTGGGGGCCGAGACTCACTCGTCGCGTCAAGACTACAGAGGTTGGGAGTCGGTGCTCGTCTCGGCTCCCATGAACAGACGTCAAGTTGTGAGAGCACGCAAGCGTGCCTCTCCCCCATCCTTTGCCAAGCTAGCTATTGTATTTTCATTCTAATTCTATAATGCCATGCTAATCATGTTCCTGGCTGGAACCTTCGAGCAAGGCCAAAGATTGGAGTTCTGGGTCGAAGGGGAAGAATGATCCGCAGAAGGAAGAACAGGGTCTTCGGCCGCGCGGCGCGAAGGTGGGGCCACTCGCGACTTTCCTCTGTGCCACCACCTTCACCGGAAACGAAACCCGCTTCAGCAAAGCTTTTCACATTCTTTTCACCCACCCGCCACCCAGAAAGGTCTCCATCGTTGGAGACCGGAAAGTACATTTCGACGGTTTGGAAGTTCATTCTTTGGTCCATAGATGTAGATTTGTTTCTCAACTTGGCCAAACCGTCTTCATGGGAGCCCACCCACCTGTCGGTGCTCGTCTCGGCTCCCATGAACGGACGTCAAGTTGTGAGAGCACGCAAGCGTGCCTCTCCCCCATCCTTTGCCAAGCTAGCTATTGTATTTTCATTCTAATTCTATAATGCCATGCTAATCATGTTCCTGGCTGGAACCTTCGAGCAAGGCCAAAGAGTGAGACTGACCAACACAGCGGCCGTGATTCCCGAACATCTGGGTGATGATAACATCGCTAACCGCAGCATTGCCACCCGTGGCATCGGCGCAATGTCCATCAAGGAAACTTCAAAGGACATTGCATGGTCGCAAATAGACATTTGCCTGTTACGACTCGTTTCCTTGCCATGGCATCTGTGAATGCCGCAATACCTGAGCATCGCTTCATCAGAGACGTACCGACAAGAGAGAACTTCTCCAAATTCGACAAGGGCTCCCAAAAATACGGTGGGTGTCAAAGTAGCACAAGTGAAATACACTGCTCCCTCAGGCGAACTGGACGCCGTGATCAATCAGGAAAAGGGCTATTTTCGTGTTCCTCTACACGTCCCCTGCCCCTATGTCCTGCTCGTTAGGCTCAATGAGATGCGGCTTTCACTCACCGCGACTTTAGGTTTGAAATTCCCGGGCTCTTTGCGTACAGTGTCCTGGCCAGTAAAGAGGAGGGAGGAGAACAAGCGCAGCCTGGAAGTGGGTGGTGCGTGGTTCTTGATTGCATCACTACGGAATCAGAGGATCTCCGAGCAAGCTTGGTTTGCCAACCCGTACTTACTTACGAAGCGTCTTGTGAGCAGCAGCGTAATGATTAAATTATAGGGAGACCACATGTAAGGGAGTGTAAGCTTGGCCACGCTTAACAAGTAGGAATCGGTTGTGTAATTCAGAGTGTTAAGAGGCGCATTGCCCTCGACCCTGTTGACCTGCGAATGATTCCACTAGTGCATTCCTCAGCCTATCTGCGCGGCACAAGAACGTACTCACTCGTCCACCAAGTTATACGAGGCTAATGCGAAGGTGCGACTCAGCCCTTACCAGGTTGTATGGTTTACAATGGTTAACTCTTTCCCTTGCGGAACATAAGGCAATTCTTTTCACAGTATTATGTTTAAGATGAAGTCGTCTGTGACATATCCCTTAACCCTCCTTGAGCCCATTCTTTTTCTTCCACTCTTTCGCCTTTCGTGCACAGTGGGCCCTACAATAAGACTCGGGCATACGCGTTCGCAGACACTGTTTCATGCAGTTCCAGAAGAAGTCTCGCCTAAGGAGAAGTAAATAGACAATCAGACAGCCGTCCTCCATTTTCCAGCCAAGGGCTCAGTACGTGAAAAATGAATTATCAACAGCTCCGAGGCCCCACCGACTTGGGCATTCCTCTTGGGTTAAGAGCAACGCTCCGACCTCCTGGCTCTCGGCGACGAAACTTATGCGGGTACGCCTTCCAAGGATGCCGGACCCACCATTCGCCTTGCGCCTTCCAGTAATGTCGCCCAAGCTTGCTGGTTGACGCATTTTGAAGGACTACTGTCTCCAAGAAAGCGTATCGCTCATGAACCTTGGTATCTGCTTCCGATTCGTCGTGTTCACCGCCTTTCCCCTCTAGTAATGCTCCATACTTGTTCACCTGACCGGCGTCTCCTCCTTCGTTACCATCCCCGTCTTCATCGGGATATCCTCCTTCATCAGTTTCTCGAACACCAACAAGCCCAAACTTGCCAATATCCCAGATCCTCCGGGGATCATGCACAAACAGGAGAAACGCGTTGAGCTGTGCGTTCGTCCACTCATCTCGACGTGACTTTAGCTCAAGCGAGTTCAAACAGGGGAGGACCGCCATGTTATGACCATCCTCGGTAGCCAGTGTTTGGTGGTCGGGCTGACCATTGGTCGGAATGGTCGGGGTCGGCATGGGTCGATCAATTCGACCACGGACGGACCATGGTCAGTCCATGGTCAAGATTAGATTAGATTTTGCAAAAATGCAGAACGGGCGCCCAAAGCTGTCCTGAATGTTCGGCGCGTAAAGCTGGATTCGCCCCTCTGCATTCTATGCGTGTAACACCGGAACATATTTAATAAATCTGTCTACATTTCCTGTACTTCCGTTCTTTCCGTGACGTGCATCTCATCGACACTCTCCTGCCTTGCTAATGGCAACATCAGCGTCAAGCTGGGCAAAGGCTTACTTTATCTATGACAAAACACGGTACAAGGACAACAATACATTTGACAACAGCTGGTGCAAGGGCTGTATCAAGGCTGAGGTGGCAAGCATCATAGCTAGTCAAGGTTCTTCGGCTGTAACGCTCTCCGAATGTCTGCTTGAAGAACAAGGCAAGTCTCTCTGATTCCTGTTCTCGAGGGATCCAGCTGACTTTTCGTGTCTCTTGCCAGCCAAGGTTTCGTTAAAGCCAATTCCAAGCAGGCCAAAGCGCACATTGATCCCACACCTTGCAAGTTGCCCTAATCTGAGAGGCACCACTGAGCAGGAGACCGCACGGAAGCAGAAGGAAGCGGACGCGACAACGGATTCCAATGCAGAGAACCTTCCCCCTTTGAACTCGCCAGGTGGTAGTCGAGTGTCGGGCCCAATCCCCCTTTCACGCCAATCGTCACATCGATCCATTCCTGTATCAGGCACAGGGCCTCTCCAGACGATTCATGCCCCTCAGGTATCCGGTTCTTCGGTGCTACTCAATCCCGCAGCTGCGACTTCGAGCCAAACTCATCGGGGACCTGTTGCAAAGAAAAGGCGCCTCGAGACAACGGTCACATACACTTGGGATGTGGAGGAGACAGAGAAGGAGTTTAAGGGCGACTTTGGCCAGATGGTATTGGCATCCGGGGTGTCATTCAACTTCGTCCGGAATCCAGAGGTCAAGAAATTCTTCCATAAATGGATGCCGGGCTCCTCCCTTCCCGATCACCGTGAGCTCTCTGGGCCAATCCTCAATCGGCTGGCTGATGGCGTACTCGAGCGTACCAAGCTTGTTATCCAGGGCCGCTATGCAACTGGCCAATGTGACGGCTGGAAAAACATCGCAAAGCAGTCTATCATCGGCTCTATGATCACTGTTGGATCCGAGGCATACATCCTGAAGACGCACAATGTTTCGAGCACTGCCAAGACTGGTGATGAGCTTCTCAAGCTCGTCGACAAGGATATCGAATACGCCGAGAAGATTCTCAAGGTTATTGTCATTGGTTGGTGCTGCGACGATGGTGGAGACGGCCGGAAAATGCGTCGCCTGCTCCTGTCAATCAAGCCTTGGTTACTCATCTTCCCCTGCTGGGCTCACCAGCTAAACTTGGTTGTTGGCGACCTCTTCAAGGCGGATGACGCTATCTTGCTGCACGTTAACGAAGCGATTGAGCTTGTCAAATGGTTCAACAGCCATAGTCGTGGCCTGGGTCTTCTCAATGTCGAACAGGCAAGCCTCGCAGGGGGCAAGGTTCTTGCACTCATCCTGCCTGTGATTTCGAGGTGGACTGCCCACTTCTGCTCCCTCTCCCGATTACTTAATGTCAAAGGCCCCGTTCAAGCAGCGTGGGCCAA
The DNA here is from genome assembly GCA_020736565.1 of Coprinopsis sp. MPI-PUGE-AT-0042. NCBI lineage: Eukaryota > Fungi > Basidiomycota > Agaricomycetes > Agaricales > Psathyrellaceae > Coprinopsis > Coprinopsis sp. MPI-PUGE-AT-0042. The sequence goes on along the minus strand of JAHBOF010000001.1, from coordinate 699,340 downwards.
ATACGAGGACAAGCTGCTTGCCTGTGCAGGTCCCAAGCTGCCAGCTAAGATCAAGGCGAGAGAAGTTCAACAAACAGCAACGAGCCGTACGTTCTGGGAGTCGATATCAACGTAAGTGCACATACTTACTCTATGAATTTGGCCTGATATCGTCTCCTCCCTCCAGCGTTTGCGAAATACTCGAGCCTCTCGCTGTGGCTGCAAACATTCTCCAAGCGCCGAATACCCGTCTCTGCGATGTCCTTTTAACCCTCGGAAATCTCTTCTTGCTCTTCTCTGATAAGGACCGCTATAACCCGACCATTACTGAAGCGATCATCAAGAGCCTCGAAAAGCGCTGGGCAGCGGCAGATCAACCTATCCTCATCCTTTCGCTTGTACTCAACCCATACATCCGGGGTCGATGCTTCAACACCTCAGGGCACATCACTCTCACGAGGATGGGCTTCTTCAACTTGGCGAAGCAAGCCTACACGCGTATTTTTCGCTCAGATCCTGGTTCAGGTTTTCTCGATCTTGTGACAGATTACCTTGATGGTTTTGGTGAGTTCTCCGATGAGTGGATGAATCTTGAGGACCTAGAGGCGATAGCGAGGGACGAGGTAAGTGAAGTGAAATACTTGCTGAAGCTTATCTGACATTGGCAAATAGGGAACGACTGTTGACGTCGTCCGTGTCTGGGAGAACATCAACCAAGGTACCAACACGGGACGAAACAGGCTCACCTGCCTGGCGATTGTGATCCTCTCAGTTGTACCCAACTCAGCAGGTTGCGAACGCCTCTTCAGCGAGTTTGGTACAATCCATACCAAGAAGCGCTGTCGTCTGAAGATCGAGAAGGTTCACAAGATGAGCCTTGTCCGTATGGACTTGCGGCGGCAACACATTGCAGAGGGAATCGCTCCCAAATCAAGGAAGCGAAAGTTTGGCACAGAGAAGGCGCCTGAGGAGACTTCAATGCCAAGCGAGGAAGCCACAGAACCCTGCGAGGAAGATGAGACTCGAGGGTTGTTGGTGGACGAAGCATCGGATTTCGGAGCAGTTGTCACTAGGTTGATCAACGATGCTGAAGAGGTTGAGGTTGAAGAGGGTCACAGCAGTTCATCGCCCCTGGATGGAAGGCAGCAAGCAATAGGGCGTTCGGTTCCTTTGCCTCAGGCAGCCAACCAGTCCAGCGGCGAAGCATCCAGTTCCCGCAGACCGTCAGCAGAGGCCAAGATACCATTGTCTTCCCTCTTTCTATACCCCTCGCGCGAAAATCCGGTACCGTGGGCAGGCTTCGACAAATTCTGGGCTGCCGGCAAGAGATATCTTGTCGACGAGATTGAGGTCCATGAGGAGGTCAGCTCCGGGCTCCTAGACGGGCAGCTAGAAAACACAGTAGAAGATTTCTGATGTATATTTTATGCGCGATATACTCCTGCGGAGCTAGAGCACATTTGGATGCGTATAATCGAATTGCAGCATTGGGAAAACATGATCAGTGATTATGGGCCGCCGTCGTACTGAAAGAATTCCATAATATAATGCCATCACGGAATCTACCGAGGGTCTGTCCATTTCTTGACCAGTTCGACCAAAAAGGGTCGAAATGGTCTGACCAAGGTCTGACCAGGGTCTGACCAGGGTCGTGAAAACACTGTCGGTAGCAAGCGAACGATTGTACAGCTCCGCCAGAAAGTGACCAGCTTTGGGAGGCGCATCACATTCCATATCGTCTGGAGCCTCGACTTCCCCCGGGTCGTCGATCGTGCGTCCATTCTTTGGCCAGTGGTCCCAGGAAGCCATGCGGAGCTTTCGCAGCGTAGGCATTGCTGTCAGAAGGCGAACCAATTCCGAATTGAGCAGTCTGATTGAGGTCGTCCAGAATTCGGTAAGAGCACAACTCGATCTTTCAATCATATCCAAGATGCTCTGCACAAAGGCGCTTCCATGGCTCGCGGCGTGGGTATCAGAGTTGTATTGGTTGTTTATCTTTAAACATGCCAAATTGGGGAGGGTGAGCATGCCGAATTGCTCAATAACGAGGTGCCCTTCGACTTCGAGCGATCTGAGAGAGGAGTGCGTGATGTCCGTGGTGCGCCTTTCGTGGGAAGTGCTGAATCTGTGACAAAGGTGCAGGTGCTGCAACGCGGGATTTTGCGTCAAGAGAACAGGAAGGATGTATTGCTTCAGGAGAACGTCGTCGATGGGCGTTCGGTCAAGGGACAGGCTTAGGCTAGTGAGAGAGGGGAAGTGGAGCTGGGCTAGGAAGGCATTGGGATCCCAAAGGACAAGCCTGAGGTTGAGTTCGGTGAGGCCCGCAAAGGTTTGAGCAAAGGTCGAAAGGGGCCCCAGCTTCTGGTTGTCATTCCAGCTAAGTGACATCGTGAGCGATCTGAGTCTGGCAAAGGGGGGATTTTCACGTCGACGGCGGGCCATATCGAGGAGGGAGGTGATCAAAGGCGCATTTGCCGTGTAGGTGATCTCCTCCCATCGGTCGATGGCAACAATGTATTCGTTCAAAGCGCAAAGCTCTGGCCCGCCATCCGTGTTGCACCTTGGCATCGTGATGGAGATGCTGAGTGGGAGCTGCCCCGCGCGACCGTACCACAGAGTGAGCTTCTGGATCGCTTCCCGAGCCCTGGCAACCACGCGTTCCGGTTTTGTAGTCCAGAGAAAAGAGCCGGAAGATCTCCATAGGGAGGCCATAGAGAAGATGATATCTCTCCAGCGGCGGCAGACAGAAGATAGCTTCAAGTAGAAGCGCACCCCATCGTTTGGGAGGATGTAATATTGCTCGTTCACACCGACGAGGTGATCTTCGATAATATCAGAGAGGACGGCCATCATGATCTCCACTGGCAGGTGGTGTATTGTGACTTCGTCCATCGAAGCCTAAATTGAAAGAGGTGACACCAGTCAATATCAGGGTAGATCGTTCATCGATTGAGAGTAGTACGTACCGTACTTGAGACTGAAGACGAGAAATTCAAGAGAAGTAGGATGGGGCGCCAAACGTCAACCACCGCGGTGCATTTGAACCAATTTCTGACGGTTTGGTTGTTGTTTGCATCTTGAACGTGGTTGGGCCACACGGCATGTCTATCCCCTTCTGCGCGGGCCACCGTCAATTCGTCAAGTCGACGACAGCCGGCCTTATGGACATAAGAGAGGCTTGGACCTCGTACGAGGTTGCTCGCACTCTTTCCGGCATACGTCAACCTCTTTGAATACCTCAACCCGCATGTGGTATCAAAGCCAAGCTTCCAGAAGCACCTTGTGCTGGACGGGTGGAGCACAGATGACGTGCAGGGTGGGTGCTTAGGGGTGGAGCAGGCGACGAGGAGCCTAGAGGGGCCTTCCTGAGCACCAGAAGGGTCAAGTGAAGGGCCCAAGCATAGTCCCGTTGCATGGCGCAACATGCCTTGTAGAGCCTGTGGCATATATCTTTTGCGTCTCTGTCATCCTTTTCTACATGGCATCACGTTGTTAGCATTCGCATACGGTATTGCACATTGAGAGAGCGCATACCGACGACTCTGTGCCCTCATGCGCGCTTAGAGGCGTGCGCAACGCCTCCAGGTCCTCACTTAAGGACAGGTATACACCTCCCACCATTTGGTCTCTCGAAGCAAGAGATTCTGATTGTTTCTCCTAGTTGGAGGAAAGGGTAAAGAAGAGATACGGGGGAGGGGGAGGGACGGATATGAATGATGAAGGTCAGCTTATCCTCACCTCGCTGCCGTTGCCCTGGTTGGTGGGGACGTGAGCCTAACTTTTAGGTGGATAAGGTGTCTTGTATCTGCCAGTACTCGTCCAAAGGTGGCGGCTCGCTCGGCGTGAAATCTCGTAGTTCCTCGCGTAACTTCAGTTGCACATCGGGGTAAAGGATGACGGCGGGCGAATGCAGATCGTGTCCAGGGCCCCAGATAAGATAAGAAAACGCGGAGATAATCAATTGACAGTGGGATAGCTATTGGCTTTCTATTCTATCCCTCATTGGCTAATAAATGGAATGGAATTGATTCTATAGATTAGTTTGGACGTCCAATTTAAATTGTGCAGAGCGGCAGAAAGTGAATTGGTCAACAAACTGGCCACACTGCCCTATTTCTCAACCAACTCCTCGGGTAATCCTCAGCCCCGCATTCGCAAACCCACCACCTTGGGCATCCCCTACTTTCAAGGGCACACCGTCCTTCAAGCCGTGGCCTAGACAACCTCCGCCGCACGCGCACACCGATGGTGGGGATAATGAATCCACCAATGACCTTTGGCTCGATAATACTGGCCTCCCAATCTGCGATTCCCACTGTTCACGAGGACGACCCTGTCAAGCATGGAATATCGTTCACCCCCGTCGAAACCATCACAATCGTCGACCTTCTGTCCAGATCTGTAAGCGAGCGATTCCTGGGATTCATCATCGACTTCATCATCGTACCCATCGACCTCGTGATCCGCCACTTGCACAAACCGAAACCTGCCAATGTTCCATATTCTTCGAGGATCGTGAACAAACGCCAAAAGTGCATTCAACCGCGCATTCGTCCATTGCTCTCGATGGCTGTTGAGCTCAATAGACTGTAAGCAGGGAAGGATTCTCGCAGTGGTGGAGGTTGTACCACCAGCAGTAGGACGCGAGCGGTTGTGCAACTCCGTCAAGAAATGACCAGGCTTTGGAAGGGCATCCGGCTCAAAATCACCCTCGAAATCCTCATCCACCGGATCTTCACTATCCCCATTCCGATAGTCCCAATACGCCAAACGCAAAGTCTTCAACATCGGGGTAGAAGAAAGCAGACGGACGAGCGCCGCGTTTGAGAATCGGATTGCCAATGTCGAGAATGTCGCGAGAGGACAGTTGGATCTCTCGATCAGGTCCACGATGCTCTGCACGACGGCATCGCCGCGCCTCATGCGCACGGCTTCACGTCCAGAGAGGTATCCGCTGGTCATGATGAGGGACGTCAACCCCGGAAGAGTGAGCATGGTAAATTGCTCAATCATGGTGTCCTCCACTTCGAGCGTCCTCAGGTAGGTATGTGTGACGCTTTTAGCAGGCGGTACCTGGGCCAATTGCTGTCTGAAACCTAGGTGCAGGAATTGCAGTGCGGGATTTTGCGCCAGTACAACAGGAATGATGTGTTGGTTAATTGGCTTGTTGTAGTAAATGGTACCCTTGATCGAAAGCCTCAGGCTTGTGAGATGGGGGAAGCGGAGCTGGGGTAAGAAGCCACTGGGATCGTTGAATTCAAGTCTGATGACGAGCTCGGTGAGGCTAGGGAACGTTTGAGAGAAAGTTGGAAGTGGTCCTAACGTCTCGCATCGTGTGTGCGACAGTTGGATCAGTGTGAGATGCTGGAGGTTGGCGAAAGGCGGCCTTTCGAGTTGAAGGTTGGCCATGTCGAGGAGCGAAGTGATCAAAGGCGCGTCCGCGATGTATTCCAGTGAATTCCATCGGTTGATTGTGACAATGTACTCGTTCAAGGCACGAAGATGTGAGAGATCGTATGTATCAGGCATTGACAACCGGATGTTGAGGGGAAGCTGCTTCGAGCGGCCGTACCACTGCGTGAGCTTTTGGACGGCGTCTTCCACTTTGTTTGCCATGCTTTCTGGGGCTACACGGCTGAAAGAAGAGCAAAAGGACGTCCATAGAGTAGCCAAGGAAAAGACGACGTCTCTCCAGCGTCGGCATACAGCTGAGAGTTGCAGGTAGATGACTGCCTCATCGTTGGTTGGGTGGTAATGGAATGGGCGAGCCTCTCGTATCTCCCCAAGACGAGACTCAATGACATCAGATAAAATAATGGCCACGACTTCTACGGGCAGAGAATGTATTGCGGCTTTGCTCATCATCTTCTTGAAGTCGCGGTCTATATTAGCCAGGTCCGTGAAGGGCTGGTTGAGAGTGGTACTCACCGAGCTAGAAGTAATATCGCTGTCAAGATCGAGCATCAGGGTTGGTGCCAATAACCACGGCGCATTTCAACCAACCTCGCCGTTATTTGTATCTTGATCGTGGATGGGCCACATTGTCCGGTTGCTCTTTGTCGGCCACCGGAGAAAGTAGTGTGCCATTTCGTCAAGCCAACAACAGTCAAAGCCACGGAGGTCCAGGACATATTGTGATGCGTCGTTCTTATGAAGGCTCTAAAACTCTTCCCACCGCATCTCGACCTCCTTGAATACCTCGACCCGCTTCGTGATCTTAAAGCCAAGCTTCTCGAAGAGCCTTATGCTGGCCGCATTTGACTCGGTGATACGGCACAGCAGGCGGGTGGGGTGGATGTTCAGCGGCGAAGCAGCCGACGATAAGTCTGAGCTGTCAGGTGAACTCGAGAGCTCCTCCGTCGGTTGGGCACCATGAGCATCGGGCAATGGGCCCAACCATCGTCCTGTTGCGTAGCTCAACAAGACTTGTAGTGCCTGTAACGCGTATCCTTTGCGTCTGTAATCTGCCTCTACACAAGTTTTCGGCATGAGCATTGGCGTCCACTGTGCAGTGAGAAGACGCGTACCAGCAATCATGATTTCAACTTCTGCATGACCTTCTGGCTCTTCATCCTCTGGATCCTCGTCACTCTGGACCCTAAGAGGTGCGCGCAAGGTCTCCAGGTCTCCACTCAGGAACAAGTTTACATCTCCTACCATTTGACATTCTTGAAGCCTGGGATCGTCTGGTCTGATCTCAGGCCCTTCTCCTTGGCCAAAGGAGGTATGTAATGACGAGGAAGTGGTGCGGGAAAGGATGATGAATGTCAGTTTATCCTCATCTTCCTGCCATTTCTCTAAAAGTTGGCGACATGAGCCCCAATAAAGGTCAAGCAGCGGTTGTACGCACCCTGCATCTCGTACTCCTCCTCCAGAGTCAACGGTTCGCTTGCTGTCAATTCTCGCAATTCCTCGCTTTGCATCCACTCATTGTATCTCTAAAAGAGATCTGGGCTAGTATCTTCTATCCTTTGAACAAGTAAGGGATCAAACTCAACTGGAACATGATGTTTTGCATAGGGAACCAAGACAACATTGGACGAAGAAGATGGGTGGAAAAGGACTGTGTTGACGTTGCACTTCATCGCGCAGATTGTTGAGATATCACAGCGCAGGTTGTAGAGGGCCGTTCTTTCGACCTCGTAGAGGAATCGTTCACCCGCACATAGAGGTTGGAGTTGAGCGAGGCAGCAAGGTGCCAACGGATCCAGCGCAGAGATAAGATAAGAAAACGCGCAGATAATCAACTGATAGGGGCTCCGTTGCCATTGCCTTGAACGCAACGCGTAGTCTTTACCGTCCACTTCAAACCATTACCTCTGCAAATTCCATAAAATGTATTTAATTAGCACCGCTTAGATTCCAATACTTGACTTTGTCTCTGGGTGCTGTCACCCTGGCGCTCGAGAGGCAAAAGGGCGTATTGTATTATGTACAAACACAAAAGCGCTGTCCAAAAAGATCGCCTCGAGGCGGGTGATTTAACTTCTTCAGCACCACCACCACCATTGTGTACGGGTTCGGTCATTACCACTCCGGCTTTTCACTACTCTCTAGTGAACCAACCACTTAGGAGTAGCCGACTAATACGAGTACTGGGATAACAACGGCGGCTGCGATTCTAATGGACACTCTCAGCCTCAAAATGGATGCAATGGGCTTCAACGAGCCTGAACGACGAATGGACGAGGGCTGTGAGTGTGGCAACTGGCCCAACCCGGCTTTTATCCCACCCGGACGCGTCGAGGCAGCTGATGCGCCCATGGTTCTTGAAGCCACTGGGACGGTTGGTTCGAATCCTTTTGCCTCAAACGAAAGAGAGTCAGAGGTAGTCCTCGCTGAACCGGTTCAATATGACCCATTGGACGTGGTCGCTCCCTGGGTGCTACCTCCAGGCTCCTTTCCTACCGATGTACCCATCCAACAATCGACTCTGGACGGTAGCACGTACATCCCGTTCGATATCACTACGCCCTCTGCTACCCTTGAGGAGTCCATGGCGAGAGTGCAAACCTTCTTGAAACGTTACCCACCAAGCCTCACACCCCAATCTCATGGTGTCGATTGGATCACATTTGACCTTCGCTCTCCAGCAGCCACCCACCAACTGGAAACGAACCAGAACATAGACAACCTAAAGGCGGATTTCGCCAACCTAGTCTCTCTGAGCTCGTCTAACTTACGACAAATCACTCAAGGCGACTTTAGGCCAGCAAAGAATGCCCATCCTTATATCAACCCCTCCTCCCTCGATGCCCTGGCGCGCGAACACGGTGTTCTCTCTGGAAAGTGGCTCATCTTCACGGACGCCGCTCGAGTCGACCTCTTGTGGGCAAAAGTGGTTAGCTTCGTCATTGCTTTAAACAGTGTCCAGAGCAACGATATGCCCTCTGGAGATGCCACTTATCAACAGGTCTATGCCCGCGTCTCCACTCGGAAGACGAAGATGCACAAAGTCACAAAGCGTCGCTTTGGCTACGGATCTGATTCGTGTGCACAAGGCGGAGAAACCGAAGTCATTGAAGAGCAACCCCATGTCATTTCCCTCCATACGCCAAATTATCTCCACCAACACTCCGGCGAAGGCATGCTCGATGCGACAACCTCGACTCAAAATGCCCCAGCGCACATTGTCTATCTACGAGAGGCTCTTCGAGACCTCTGCGGTGTCAAATGGAAGATCGGATTCAAGCCGGACGCCTATACGCACTTGGGCATCTACAGAGGGAATGAATGGGGCGTGGACGTTTGTCGGTGGTTTATCTGATTCGGCTTTACAACCTTTTTGACATTCGAGCTCGATGTATGAAACGGTCTCGTCCGCTTTCGACGTAGCTATCGGATATGCGCTACCTTCACTTCTGAACACGAGCATGGCGACGTAATTGACATACATATGTTACAGTTCCACGACTTTGTCGTTTCGTATCCAGTTGCCAATCGCTTAGCCTTCTAACAGATACGTCTACCAGAACCCATCAGCAAACCATCAGACGCGTGATAGGGGTGGTCGCGTCGCGTCGCGTTATCTCAGAAAGCCCCTTGGATCCATGCCACCAAGGTAGCAGATACTGTAAGGCAAGCCCTACTAATTTTGTTCACGCACTCATAAGCAGTCTTCAAGAGAACAAATGTCATCTTGCGCTTCATCACTTTGCAACCAACCTGCACCACCTTTCGCGATATGAAACCACATGGCGTATCTTGGGCCACAACGATTTGCGAAACAAAGTGAAATTCACCCCAAAATGTGATCTCGCTGGCCACAGTCTTTAATTCTGCTCTTCGTTTGATCTCGACCACACTTGAACTCGAACCTCGAGCTCGTATGCTTCACCTCTTTTAACGTCGCTCAAGCCGTTTCGAATTTGGCTGCCTCCTTCTGGACGACGTGCTATCTTCTTTCTTCTTTACCTCTTTTGAGGGCAATTCTATGGTAACGCGTGCTGGCATGTATTCTTTCGTTGCTCTTCGCTCCCGAGTCGACCGTTCTACGCGCCGGGATAGAGACTGTACTTCCCCGCACGACCTAGTCGTACGCCCAATACTCCTCCGTCCATCTCAAATCTCACTGATCTGATCGTCTTAGCCCAAGTCAAAGTCTCGGAGACGAGTCAGTCTCTGGAGCTCTCTACTCAGATTCACGAAGACTAAGTCTGGAGGCTCGGGAGCTCAGTCGCTTTCAAACGCTGCGTCAACATCCCAGAGTATAATCAATATCTCTCCCTCGAGGTTCCCATCTACCTCAGTCAATTCGCGTAACGACGAGAGTCTGGGACGAAATGGTAGCCGCAGCCCTGCCAAACCTGTAACAGTGCAGGACATTAGCGCACCCAAGGCGTTGGCAGGTTCAAAGAGGCGACGAGAGACCACTGTAAGCATGCACAGTCTGTCGCTAGAGATGATATTGACGAATCCGTCTAGCTCACTTCAGGCTCTGCGAGAAATAGGACCGTGTCAGAGGCTCACCAGCCACCTACCAAGCGACGCGTGTGGTCGGCAAGCGTTAAGCCTCTACCGTGCCTGCCCATGAGCCTTGCACCGGGCAATCTAGAACCGCAGGCCCCACTCTCTGCTTCTACAATTATACCTCCACAGAATGCCGCTTCGGTTTTGTCCATTTATACCTTGCCTCGGGGTCCCGTCGATGGACAAAGAGCACCTGGACCAGCTCTCGCTCGTCGAAGGACCCCTCTGTCGCTGTCAACATTTGAGCATATCGTGACCTCCAGTTCCTCCGAGCGTACCACTGCGCCTAACGGTTTTCCCACCTCTCGACGAAGAGCGTTGAGCTTCTCCAGGCCTCCGGTTTCTTTATCAGGCGGACCTAAACCGCCTTCCAAGGCAGAGCACGCCTCTGTCTGTCGAGTACAGAAAACAATGTGCAGGAGTTCAGTCATGTCTGACAACCAGACCAACGACCGCGCACGCCCACCACTCATACGACGACGAAGCCCATTGGCACCACCAAACTCAAATCCAGCAGTCGTTTTGCCTCAGAAAGATGTCGTCGGTCGCCCCTTGACGTACCCTTTTGCAAAACCTCCTCGCTCTAGGAAGGGGTCAACGACAAAGTCTATAAGGGCGCATGGAGAAGATCGCCTTGCTCTCCGCGTATTCCAGCGGCATAGTTTGATGAACGCCAGCAGTCTCTAAAGCTTGAAGGGGTTCAGCTCGATGAAGAAAGCGAGAAACGAATGTGGTATATAGGGTATTGTAAGGAACGTGTTAATGCGTGGCGTTGCTATAGTATTGGAAAGGATTGTGTTGAGGCTGTTGTACTACGATATGCTTCTGGAAATTATCCTTCTTCTGTCGTCACCTTTACACCGGATGCTCCGTGACAAGCTGCGTGAGGAAATCCATAGCTTCTGGGCGATAGCTATCGGTAGTGAGAGTGAGAGGGGCCAATAAGCTGTCCTGGTATACCAGCATCTGCTTGTTCTCGAGTGTGTATTTGGGCCAGTACGTCTTGTTGGAGCCACCGTTGGGGTCAAGGTTATTGGCAAAGTAGATGACGTGGTCACTCATTTCTTGTCCGAGGAAGAAGCTGTTGAGCAGGTCGGTGGTGTGTGCCGACCCGAGGATAGGGAGCAGCTTCAGGCGCTTGCTGGCTAAGAACGACAGGCAAAGGGGGCATTGTGAGTATCAGGGGAAACTACCAAGCAAGATAAACTCACCGTATGCCCACGTATTCTGCCTGTTCGCGGTCTGGTGCAATAAGAGTCGTCGAGGAGCTTGGAACACCCCGTCACCGAGGAAAGCGGCTATCCGCTTAAATTGCGGCGTAATAGCGTTGAGGATGCCAGTATCAAACGGAGAGCCTTGAATGGTATCGCTTGGGTAGTGCTCTGCGACCCCATTGACTTTATCCTCTGGCAATCCCGGCAAAAAGGTTCCTCTAATCCACCCCTTGAACTGTTGAGTGGTGCTGCCAGGACATCAGAGTTTGGCCAAGTTGTGCAATGGATAGGCACACCTGACATTCAAGATAGGAAGAGCAAACAGTGTTCCTTCGTCGTCGCAGTTTCCTGACAAGAAGTTCAGATGGGCATTGATTTATGGTGAGGAAGCCATACCGGAGACATAAGGAATATCAGCGACTTTGCCTTCTCGGACGAGTTGGAAGGGATGGTCAGTAATGAGATTGCCATCCACACGAGGCAGCCAAGCGAGACGTAGAGCCTAACACCAGGTAGGTGCATCAGCGAGGATACAGACACAGGAGAAGTTTTGGCACGGACTTGATATGAGAATAACCCAGGCGTCTTGTCGATGGCACCCTTGAGAGTATCGTAAGGCACATCACGGAGACATTGAAGTGTATCCGAATGCCCTGAGCAGCCAGTGTTCTCCACAATGTAGTCGTAGTATTCCTGGCCATTTTCAAGGGGCCCGACAGGGAGCACTGCCCCTGATTGCATGAAGCCGCCCCGGAAGAGACCATCGGTTTTGCCACCATTGGCAAGCATATGCAACGCAACGGACATGGCACCTGCTGATTCGCCCCAGCTGCCAGAATATTAGCGATGAGTTTAGATCAACGAGGGGCACATCCTTACATGGTGACTTTGGATGGGTCGCCGCCAAAGGCAGCGATGTTCTTTTGGACCCAACGGAGTGCCTCTCGCTCTGAAGGACGTGCTCAGAATGACTTGACTCCGATGTATGGGAGACGTTCACAGCTTACGATCATGCAGTCCAAGGTTAGCAACACCCGCATCTCTCACCTCTTTGCCGGCTATGAATCCAAAGGCGTTGAGACTGCGAAAAGAAGTTTCAGGTTAACGTCCGGAAGAACACACCGAATCACCGACCGGTAGTTCATACTGACGAAGATCACAGGCTGGCCCAACGCTTGAGAGTGGGCCACGACGGGACTGCCATCATACCTTTGTTTTCGATTATCGACTGGCCAGTGGAAAAGAGGGAAGGCAACATACATGCTGGTGGTTCCCGTTTCAAAGCCTCCTCCATAAATCCAGACCAGGACCGGTAGTTTTGAGTCCGCGGTGATGTCAGACGGTTTGACGACGTTAAGTGTTAGACCTGGGATGGACTCGGAGTTAGCACCGACTCAGTGAGGTATCAGTGTAGCGCTTACAGTCCTCATCCTGCTTGCCGGGGTCCTGAGTGTAGATCAATTGATCCAAAAAGGCTATAGTGTCGAGAGCAAGGCCAGAGATGCTAGGGAGCTGTGGGTCGTTGGCTTTCTGGTTTGGGCAGGCGTTGCCGTATTGGCTGGCGTCGTAGGTACCACTGTAGCCTGCAATTGGCTCCGGAAGACGAAAGCGGCGATTTCCAGTGCTGAGTATTAGGGAGTGAAAATGAGGAAGAGTGGAGGCGATCATCCATCGAGGCGACTTACGGTGGTTGCGCAAAGGGAATACCCAAGAATTTGTCCACCCCTAAGAGCGAGGTGCCGACAAAGGTTCCGCCATTGGTCGAGACCGACGGTTGGGAGCGAGGCTGCGGCGCTGCTGCCACAAAGGCGGCAGATATCACGATGCTCGACAAGAACCGGAAGCAAGTCATGGTCGCGGTCCTCACTGCCAGATGATAGAGCCTGCCAGCGGAACATGGGGGGTAATTCTTTATATATCTTTTGGTAATAGTAGATGCCGATGGAAGGGAGCGCGACGGCTGGTCATACAGCTCAACCTGGAGCGGGATTAATTGCAGTTAAATCGCTTCCATGAGCGGCATGGCCGGCAAGGGAAATCCTTATGCCGCACTTTCTCTTCCACCTTTATAAGGCAGAATGCTTGACAAATCCGGAAATGAAGCTTTTGTCGCCTAAAAATCCGGAGAGTTGAGGAGCAGGGTCAGAGTAAGCCAGACGCTTGGGTGGCAAACCCCCTCTACAAAAGCTATGAGTTCTCTGGATGAAATGCGTCTCTGGTCATATGACAAAGTCTGAAGTGTCTTTGAATATATCGCTGCCCTAGCCTCCAGGGCTTGACAGGGAGGGCGGTCCCACTGCCTTGACATATCTAGACGACGTTGAATCAAGCGCAAAGTCGTTTGCCAATGGTTCGCGCTCACGGCTATTCAAAGTCAACAATCAACACATCGCCAGTGGGTTTGGGTGGTTGTAACATATACGGTCAGCCGTACACGTATGGTTTAGTTTTTTGCCGAGCATGAAGCTTGAAGTCCGACGCTCCAAGAGCGAGTGAGGAGGAGGTGAAATTGGAATGCTTGCGTCGGGTGGAGTTGGTGACCAAAAACACGAATAGGAGCATCGGAGTTTCGGCTAGACGCCTCAGCGGCTAAACAAGGACAAGCATTATAGTGGGCGCTTAAATTCAGAGTAATCCAGCTGAGTTCGAGTGTCTAAGGAACATCCTTATTGACAGTAATATTCTTGTCGATAATTTAAGGTGATAGTATGACCACTGTATGGTTTGGCAGCTAGTAGTAACCCCGCATAATGGACAGCAAAGGCCTTTGTTATGCCTAGGTTCATCCGTTTTGTTGTTAAGACATCTCTCTATTGAGTCCCTTGGGGACCTCTGGCGTCTCTTAAGCGTTGCGAATGCAAGGCAAGGTACATAACACGCAGCAACTTCTTACCCAGATGTAACCCTTAGGTCTCCTGCTTTTCTTTGTGGCTTGTTTAACGCAGGCACTTGCCCTGGCCGTTGACACAGCCGCTACTGTGACCACTACGACAAAGCCTTGGACAACTATAACTCTGACGCTTTGGACTCCTGTACCAACTAGCACAGGGCCTCCACTTTGTACGTTCTCTTCATTTGAAATTGTGTAGAGATATCTGAATCCATTGCTATATAGGCGCAAACGGAAAGGTGAGGTCGTGGCCTTTGGCTTCACCTCGTGGTCCTATATCTAACAAACATGGACACGCGAACCCCAGGACACTTGTAAGCCTTGAGTTTTGTTGGTCTAAGAAACGTAGCCATACACGTCTTCAGGCCATAGGGGATACACTTGCTGCGGACCCCTTCGCCCAGGTGTTGGTGGAAGGTGAGCGCTTTGGACCGCTAATCTGGTATCGATGTCAGATATATCACGTAGTGACGTCAGAGGGGAAAGCATAGCTTAATGATATTATGCAGATAGACTGAGATAGTCCATGTACACCACCCGTTTCCATCTCACAGCTTTGTGACGTCATGTATGCCACTCACTCGTATAATAGAGACCAAAAGTCGCCCTTACATGCCCCAACTCACACTATACCGTCCTATCCAATAGCGCTCGCGACTCAAAAGCCAAACATCAAACAGAGTAAAACTCGCGAGCTATTCAAATAATCACCCACACCACCTATAACAAATCATTACAATGCCTATCGGTCAGCAAGAATCCGGCGTCACATCCGGTGTCAAGTTTGTGACTTCGACACTGGGCAACACGGTTGGCGGCGCTACAAATACTGTTGGTGGTGTTGTTGGAGCCTTGGGACGAGGTGTCGGCGAGACACTTGAGGGTGCAACTGGCAGCGCAGGAAGGCCTGTTGCACGAGGGATTGCGGATATCACAACTAGCATGGAAGATGGTGCGGCTAGCGTCGCTGGAGGTGTGAAGAGGGCTGGCGAGGGCAAATGATTGGGCAAACCCGAATGAAGGAGGTTGAGCACGCTCAGTTGAGCTATGGGAAGAGGAATAGGGGTTTTTGAGATACCTAGGATACCACTAAATTGTATATTTTATGCTATTCACAAAGTTTGACTGTGTTTAATTCAAGTTCCCTGCTAAATTGTTGCACACTCTTCTCAGAGTGTCGATCTAGACGGGTGTGACATACACATACAGTTCAGCTTTCTGCCGAGGACGAGCTCCGATACTCTAAGAGCGACCGAGAAGAGCGATAATTCAAATACCTGCACTTGGACGGATGGACTTGGTAACCAAAACGCAAATAGGGGCATCGGAGTTCCTGAATAAACGCCTCAACGGCCAAACAAACGCAAGCACCATTGCGGGCGCTAATCTAGTGGTGTCCAAGAAGCATCCTTATTGACAGGTAAATGGATCGTCTGACCAGCTGTACATGTCTTTGAACGACAATCAGATCCGCATAATGAATATCAAAGCCGTTTGTTATGCCTAGGTTCATCCGTGTTGACGTTTAGGCATATCTCAATTGGGCTCCTTGCGGGACCTCTGTCGCTTCTTAAGCCTTGCGAATGGGCAGTAAGACGCATATCCCCTAGCACCTCCTCGGCCAAATGCAGCCCTTTGGTCTCCTGCTTTTCTTCGCGGCTTGTTCTACGCAGGCACTTGCCCTGGCCGTTGAAGCCGCCAGGGCGACCACCACGTCAAAACCTTGGGGAACTACTATAACTCTGACGACCAGGGCTCCTGTGCCAACCAGTACAGGGCCCCTGCTTTGTACGTTTTCTTGATTTTAAATGGTGTAGATGTATCTGAAGCTCACTGCCATATAGGTGCAAACGGAAAGGTGAGATCGTGACTTCACCGCTGGGTAGCAATCCCATTTCTGACCTGGGGCTCGCAATCTCTGGCAGGATTTTTGTAAGCCCCTGATGTCTTTCCCCCTCAAGGATAGATATACTTACATGAGTTTATAGGTCCTAGCGGATACACATGTTGCGGACCCATTATCTCAGGTGTCGGAGGGAGGTGAGTGTGTGCCACACTGCAGCTGCAACGCTTTCGATGACTACCGCTTTCTTAGATGTGTCCGCCTACCGTCTGGCGTCAACTGCCCGCTGTAGCTCATGCGGATTACGGGAAGAAGGGAAAGATAAACGGGCATAGGCTCGTCTGGTCTCGTTGTCACAGATCATGCATAGTGGTGATAGAAGGGGAAGCATAGCTGGGTGATATTGTAAAGGGTAGTCCGGCGTGTGTAGCGTCCGTGCCTGTGGTAAAGTAAACAACATATTGTTAAGAATGCAATGTATGATAGTTCGTGGATGATGCATGCGAAATATAAAACAAAAAGGATGAATACGAATAATTACAAATTGCATACGTCTATTACAAAGCAGGACTGACGACGGATAATCTCCGTCGCCGTCTAGGGTTTTGCGAATCAGGCGAGCCTCTGATGGAGAAAACGCGACCCAACAATTTGCCCAGCCCTGCTGTGCTGGTTTTTCGCTTGACAGGGTTGTCGGCGGGGGAGGTCGTACTATCTTCGCAGACAGCTGAAGCAGTTCTGCCAGGTCCGATGGTCCTCGCCTTCGTGTAATGGTAGGATGGCTTCCTCTCGAGACCGTCGACCTCACTTTCAGTAGGCGGTTTTCTGGAGCTGGGAGGTGCTGAGCTCAGCGTGCGCCGCCGATCTGGCGTCGAAGCCGCATGGGAAGGAAGTGTCTCACTGGCCTTCCTCTCCCGATCCTTGAGGCTCAGCTTTCGCTCCGTCAACTGAAGAGCCTGCGGGCACTGACTCTGGTCGTACTGGTAGCACGACACAAAGTCAAAGCTCTCCTCAGCCTGTCCCACAGGTGGACTGGCGGAAACCTGGCTCTGAAGGTCGTCCACAGGAGGGCGTGGTGAGCCGTCAATATCCCGATGGCTCAACTCGCTATCCAACTCCACATCCTTCTCACTTGAGCTACCCGGTGGCGTCAACAGGCCGGTATCGGGATTCCAGGCAGCACTTTTGCGGTTACGAGAGCCCTCCTTGTGTTCTCGCTTCCTTCGCGTTTTCTCTGCCTGCGGTGCCTCTTCGCTCTCGCTTGGAGGAGTAGAGGATGCCTTGGGCTTGACCTTGGACTGCAGAGCATTCCAAGCAGCCGTCATCGAGTCGGAAGCTGTGATTGTGGGAGCAGGTTTCCTAGGCACCTTGCTTGGGGAACGATGGCTGTGGCCACTCTTATCTGGAGAATGACCCGAGGAGGTCGAAGTTGCGCCTGAGCTTGACGCTGACGGGGTCCTGGACACGCTAGGACGCTTGGACGGAGCCGTATCTGTAATCCCGTCAGTAAGGTTATCATGGCACCATTCATGAATGAAAGGCTTACCTTGACTTTGTTTGCTTGGCTTCTCCCTACGCCGCGGTCTAGGATCGTCCGCCAGGCCTCCAATCCAGACATTCTCGATGGCTATTCGTCCAGGCGTATGCCTAACCTCGACACCACCCTGAACGTTCCCACATAAGCTCTCAGCAACCTCTCGCGCACCCACACCGCCCAACCACGCCTTCCCACCTCCCTGTTCCTCAATCGAGCCGTCCAACGCTCCAAACAAGAGGAGATCACCAATGCTGACTGTTTGAGCCACGCTATCCTGACCGGCGCCCGTTGTTGAGAAGGAGAACACCCCGCCCAGTACACCAGCTTTGACGATATAAGGCGCAGGTTTGCCGTTAAGCTGTTCAATCAAACTCCGAGGAGGCGCGATCAGCCCAGGTTCCGCCTCTAGAAGCATCCCATTCGACGACTGGGTCGAAGGAATCGCGGATGTTGAGTGCAAGGGCGACGGCAACATAGATTCCTTGCCTTTACCAGAAGAGATGGAGGCGGCGGCTGAGGCTGAGGGCTTGAGCGATGCAGCAGAGGGATAGGCAAACGCCAAGACGAATTGCTCAATCCCCGCGACGAGCCTCGGTTTCGCGAGAGTGTCTCGCAATCGGTGTCCTCCAGGTTGGTTTTTCGCGCCGAACAAAGTAGTTGAATCAGGAGCGACGTGAAGAAGATGTGCTGGACCGCTATACTTTTCTCGTGTATCCACCATCTCCAGGACCGATTCCTCTTCCTC
Organism: Coprinopsis sp. MPI-PUGE-AT-0042; assembly: GCA_020736565.1. Lineage (NCBI taxonomy): Eukaryota > Fungi > Basidiomycota > Agaricomycetes > Agaricales > Psathyrellaceae > Coprinopsis > Coprinopsis sp. MPI-PUGE-AT-0042. The sequence continues at coordinate 681,163 of JAHBOF010000001.1, read as the reverse complement.
AGCTAAAGACACCACCATCGATTCACGCCTACTAAACCGGTTTTTTCCTCTTTTCGAGCTTGGAAGAAACAGAATGTCCATCAGATGAAAGCGCCGTTGACCGCCTGCTAAGGGGAATGCCCAGCATGCTGGTGCCAGTGTGCCTCCTCTCCCTCACTTTCTGGTCCAACCTTGAGGGAGGTTGTACCCCAGCACCAGAGAGATAAGGCGCACTGAGGGTGGTGACCAAGATGGCTTGCTTGAGGATAATCTTCTCGGGAATGGAGGAAGGAGATGGGAGGTAGTTGATCAGCGCATCAAAGGCTCTTCCGCCGCATGGCCCTTTCGTCGCCTTTCCACCTCCGCATGTCGTGCTTCCACAACCAGGCGAGCCATCTTGGAAGATGGCTGCTGTGGGACTCGGACCGAACTTGCCAGTGTCGACGTTCGCCGTTGATGAGTCTGACCCTGGGGATGTCGACGAAGACGAGCCAAACGAGAAGAAACCATGTAATGTTTGTCTCTTGCTTTTTTTTGGCGTGACTTGTTCACTTGTAGCAATCGAGGTCGGTCGAGACGGGTTGATCCCAGCGGACGCAGGTGATGCCGAGCCAAGAACCTCGAGTACATTGAATTCGCCTGTCAATGGGTTTTCTCCCAGCTGTTGAATCCTTGACGCAGAACCTTCACCGCAGTTGCACAAAGCGAGCGATGACGCAACCTGGGAAGAGCGGTTGAGAAGGGACATGACGCGAAGTGCATCCGACCCACCACCGCTACTGGGGGCTGACGGGAGGGACGCGGTAGAAGGTGATAGCGAGCCGTGAAGACTGCCTGGCCTCGAAGCTGGAGCGGAGACATATTGAGGAAATAGGGGTGACCCTAGTCTGAGGATCCGCGTTGTAGGCCCCTGTGAGGAGCTGTTCGGTTCTGTTGGGTTGAGAAGGGGGGAAGCGAGGGGCTTGACATCGTGTGTTGCAATGATGATGAGGGAGTCGCGTAGGGTTTCCGAGTATACTAGTGAGTGTACATCGCTCTGGGGAGGTGTTCCGAGGACCAGGATCGTTTGCCGGATACGCGAGGTCGGGAGTACGTCTAAATTGACGATCCAAGGTTTGGCTGCAAATGGGTCCTTGGGGAGTCCCAGCAGCTTGGGACGGAAGGATTCGCCAGCTGGCTTGTGGCCGAAGCTTCGCGAAGCGATGTAAGTTTGAGGACTGTTAGCATCGCGGGTGGGGTTGCTTCTAGAGCTTATCGCATGGTGAGGACTTGGCATCGCGGGTGGCTGACGTTGGGAACCGAGGCGATGGTCGTTGGTTGTGGTGGTCTAGGTCTACGCCGTCGCCTTTTTGCAAAGGAGTGAGAACGGTCGTTTGACAAAAGTTTGCCCTCAAATGGCGCGAGCAAGTAGCTGACCCCTGTAGATCAACGTCATTGAGCACATCCACGAGAATGAAATTTGTTCCAACTCACAAGCAAGCACTCCAACTCGTAGCTGAACAAGTCTAAGGCGCTGCCAGGCTTCTAGGCGTTGGCGATCCTCGAAAGACAGCGTACTTGCTCCTAGTTGTCTCACGAACAAAGCCCCGAGTTCCCGTCGCCGAATCGAGCGTCGAGCGGGGGGATATATGCTAGGAAACGCTGGCAGGGCAGCTAGAAAGTGCGAAGGACAGCGAGGAGGATGGTCGTAGTCAACAAAGGGAGGAAACTCTGACGACTGGCCATGCTGAATTGCATATGGACCAAGCAATTGTTTTGATTGATGGGCCCAATGAAAATACGTCAGAGCAAGTCAGCCACCGCGAGCCGTCTTCCAAGTCAAGTTTCGCCGACGTTCCAGCTTTGCCAAGAATCGAAGCGCTACCAGTGGTTTGCACGTTTTATATATCCAGAGCGCCTGGCCTAATGCATCGTGCACTTGCCAATGAAACTTGGGTGCCCCGAATCAACTCTCCCTTGGTGGATCCACTGTCCATTACCAGTGTCATTGCCGCCGACTCGTGGTTTTCATCAGGTTTAGTAGCACCTTTTCCAGAACGGTGCGTAGGCGGTACCAGGATGTTTGTTATCGGTTGCTCTGCCAAGCCAGTCCATGTCCATGTTGGTGGTCGGTACGTCGGTATCTGGTCGTCCGTTGTAAAGCCAACTTCTTGACTTCTATTAGGATATGATAGGCTTGCTATCATCCTGGCTCTGATTTCCATGCATCTGCTCGGTTGGTGGATAGAATTATAAAGGAAGGAACCCCGTTCAACGTTCAACTGCAGCCAATCAGAAGGCCCGCCAGGAACCGTTCCCACGAGTTGGCAGGGGTAAATGACGCAGGGTGGACGAGTATGAGAGGAAACCGCCAGCAAGAGCAGAAATGAGACTGGAAGTTGATCCTCAGACTTTTATACCAGGGACAAGCCAGACAAGAGGTTCATTCATCTCAGCGGGACCTGTGATGACGTTGGGTCTCTGACGCATTTCCTCGCACGCCCGTCTCGGGCGAAACATGTTGTCCCCCCCCCCCCCCTCCAGGACACCCCACTGCGGCTGGTGGCCAGCTATCTGGTGCAATGTCCAAAGGCCAACACTGTCTGGAATCTTGCCCTCGAGGCTCAACCTAATAGTACAGCTATGGTGCTCTGAGGAGGCTCTGGCTGGCATTCAGGACCCTGCTCATGTCCCCATACGGTCCTGTTCCCCGATCATCAACCCGCAATTTACGACATAGTCTCGCACAACTCGTAACAGACTACAGACAGTGTTTGCTTTTTATTTAAACCCTCTTCAGCCGTGCCACCACCCCATTCAGTTGGGGTTCTCTTCTTCGAGCCCATTCAGGGTCGCAAGCCCGTAGGAATGTTCACGCACCGTGCATAGCGGGAAGAACGGTCCTTGCTTTCTTTGCCTGAAGGCCCCGTGCTTCCTCGCCTCCCTCTCTGCTGACTGACGACGTATTCCCATTCCTTCCCCCATATTTTACTCCCTACCTTTTCTTATTACCTTTTCTTCTTTCCCATTACCTCTCGAGCGCCTCGTGCTTTTGCTCAAAGCTCCGATCTAGAGCGGCGCCACGCGACGCCAAAAATCAGTCCTTCCAAACTCCGTCAAAGGTTTTCGCAATCTGGCGTCCTTCGCATCGCAATACGGAAGGCCCTCGATTCCTCCTTGCCATGGCCCTCGCCTGGACCCAAGCCTTGATCTGGTGGCTCTCGAAACAAGCCTGCTTCATGCCCTGTACCTCGGCATCGTCACGGTATTGATTTTTCTTGGTTTGTCCCCTCTCGCTCCTTCGTTTCGTATTGCGGCCATGACTTATAGAGCACAATAACAGGAGGCCACATTTTCATGGTCGTGCACGGTCTTTTCCTATATAATGAAGCACCAGCACGATACAAAAATTCGCGAAGGGCGTACACCATCCTCAGCTGCGTTATCCTAGCTCTAAGTCTAATCGGCACCATCATCGATCTCGTCCGTATCGAGCACCTGCTGGTGGGGATGAGAGGCCCGCCACTGTCGGCACTGGCGTCCATGACACAAGGAAGCAGCTGGATAACTGTCTTGGGAACCGTATGCTTATCCATGGGCAATGTTCTTGGCGATGGCTTGCTGGTGCGTTCGAAGCTTTTCAAATGGCGTCGCTCGCCACTGATTGTCTTTATCCTCAGTTGTACCGCTGCTACGTTCTTTGGGCAACCACTAAATGGGTCCTGATTGCCCCAGTATTACTGTTTGGCGGGTTTCTTGGTACGCCCACTCTCTTCTTGTCCACTACTGTTCTAAAGAAATCAAACAACATTAGGAACCGGCATCGCCTTCCTCGTCTACACCACCCCAGAACTCCCCAACAACATTGGCCTAGGAACATCTTGGTACCTCCTCTCAGCCCTCCTCAACATCTCCGTCACAGGTCTCATCGTGGGCCGCCTCGTCGTCTCTCGAAGACGGCTAATCAACTCCGTCCCCCTTGCTGATGTCAAGATATACAGCGGGACAATATCAATCCTCATCGAATCTGCTCTGCCCTTCTGTCTCGTATCCATCATCGCTGCCATCCTCAGTCTCCCTTGCATCAGCCTTCCTGCAGCAACAAACTACTTCACGACGCTATGGGTTGCTCTCAGCGTGCGTGATCTTTTATCATTGTCGTTGTGAACTGTCATACTGACACATTCTATAGTCGTTCTGCCCCCAGTTGATCATCTACCGCGTAGCTTCTGGTCGATCCTTCACAAGTCTAGCAGAACAAAGCGACGCGTCGACGATTCAATTCTCCACTGGCCCCGGTAGTCGAGTTGCAACTCGCAATCGAAGTTCGACGCCTGGCAGTGGAATGCGACCACGTCCGCCACGAAGACATTCAACACTGGACAATGACCTAGAGTTTGACGAACTCGGGCCCTCTAGGTCGTCGACCCTTCACTTTACTGAAGGCAAGGCTGCGGCACCTGCGACGGAAGGTTCAACGCCCAAAGCCGGGTCATAACAATCGTGGAGAAGCAATGGCTTACGCTGCGTATATGAATATTTGAATCATTTTTGCTTGCTTTGCTCTCGCGCTTTGGTAACGTGCTAATTGCTTTCTTTCTGTGTACTTTAGTCGTCCGGGCTCATACCTACCTTACACTCATTATCATAGGAAATTGTTTATAATGGAATCATTGCCGTGACTTGAACCCAAGCCGCACGAGTTGCAAACCATGTACCTGGATACTCGTATTGAACTTCAAAGAAAGAGATTGTTAGAAAATAGATCACTGTTTTCGATAGCGTGTATTTAGCAACAGGTAATTAAGCTTCGAGAACCTTTAAGGCGTCCATGAGCGAACCTGCATGCTACAGAGGTGGTTATGAGCTCTTGATGAACCCTGCAGCGGCATCTGTTCCAGCAATCCTTTCCAACCTGAACCAATCATATTTGGAGAACATTACCCGACACGTCACGTCGGACGTCTCAACTTCATCGTCCAAGAAAGGATAGGAGAGGAACTCGGTAAAGTACTGAGGGTGTTCTGGTGGGCCGTAGAAGACGAGATTGCGGATACCTCGAATTTTGTATCTTAAAGAGAGAGTTTGTCAACTGGAATCCGGAGAGATGGAGACGAGGACCACCGACCTTTTGTAGAAGTGGAAGCGCTCGCTGATGAGCAGGAACTGCTTCTCGCCCTTGAAGAACGCAAGACGTGCACGCGAGATGTCTGCATTCGTCGAGTACCTAGAAGCTCATAAGCATCGCCAAAGGGAAGATGTAAAGGGGAACCACTCACTCAGAGAGCACAGCAAATGAAACAGAGGAGTGCTTCCTGAACCAATTCTGCACCTGTATAAAGTCGAAGCTACTGGGAATGAACACAACAGTATTGGTGCTCTGCACGGCGCTCTTCATCACGCTCGGCATAAGCTGCTTCGTGAAATGTTCGAAGCGCTTCTCGCTCTCGTCTTGCGGGCTTGAACATTCAAAGCGTTCGAAGGCATGCAAGAGACCGTCAGGAACGGGGATGGGTGACCATCTTTTTTCAGTGCGTAGCTTGCCGGCGACGTTCTTCAGATCAGTGTTGTAGAGAGCACGGATTTCGGATGTGTCAAAAGAGGAGATGAGGATAGTTTGCCGGAGGTAGGTAGCACTGCAGCCGACGTCAGAACAATGAACCTGGGAGTTGGGTCAACAAAGGTCTTACAGTCCATCAAGGTACCATGGTTTGATACGCGAAAAGTCGGTGTCGTGTGACTCTTTAGGTAGCTTATTGAGATGCGACATGACGAACTGAGCTCGTGTTAGCACTTGGTTAAGTCGTAACCGGAATAACGTACCTTTACGTGTTCCCAGTTCTGCATGGTCAGAGAATCTAACTGATCGACCACCATGACCTCGATCGAACTGAGGTAGTCGGCATTCCTGTTCCAGATCTCGGTCAGCCACAGGTCGCCCACCAGAAAATGCGACTCACTTTTCTTTTTCTATTGACCGTCGAAGGCCCAGTGGACTGGCAATAATGAGATCGCAACCATAAAACTCCGTGAACATCTTGACGCTCTTCCTGGTCATCTTCACACCAATCCTAAAGTTGTCATCGACGTTTCCCTTGAATGTTTCGACGTGTTCTACCGGGTACGTTCCTGGGTCTGCGGAAGTAAGTCTGTCCGTCGTACCAGCCGGGAGGCCGTACTCCGACATAAATCTGGCTTGGTTCTCAATCTGATATTCTGGCGAAGGTGTATGAGAAGTGATGGCATGGAACCAATCCATGGCAGAGTTGCGGAAAGGAAGAAGAATGAGGACAGAAGGTCTGGTGAAGCCTTGATCTTGCATATCTTCTGGAGGAGGGGTGTCCGGACTGGTTTTATTGTGATGTGATAGACGTTCATTATTCTTGAGAACTCTCCGCCGTTTTCTGAGAAGAGGTATTGCTTTCAGCACGTGAGGATTCGAGTTTAACGTAACACACGCACTTGGATATGTGGTTCAGTGCGTGCAGGGCAATTGCTTCCCGAGTCGACTGTCGTGATTCGAGAGGAGAAGATGATAGATAAAGGTCTTTTCGCGATGATAGTGCAGACATGAGATCATTCTGCAGCTCGACCTGGTCTTGGGTGAGCTTGTGAGCAAGCCATTGCAAGTGCTTAGATTCCACATACTGCGATTCAGCTTAGCTTGTCGCTTTTTGAATGGTTGTTGGAGCTTATCCATGACCTAAAAGGGTCATTCGATTCGTCAGATTCGTCGAAGAAGGAAGAATTGCGCACGTCTGGCTTTCTCAAGACTTCAGACGAAATGTCCTGGGAAGTGGGTACGGAAATGACAGCAGGTCCAAGCTTGCCCACAACCTCCCTGGAAGACGTCCAAGATCTCTGGTCAACAGCAGCCCTGCCAGCCTCAGATATGACTGAGGATGATGGTCCAAAATGAGCCTCATAGAGGTCTGTTGAGCCTACACAACAGTCAACTTAATAACCGTCGGGATTGACCAATACGAAACGCACCATTTTGATTCTCTACATCGTCATTGGCTGGGGCATCCTCTTCCAGGATTTCTACCACCGCTGCACTGGGCTTTTCATTCTTCGAGGGGCTAGCATCTAAAACCTTCACAGAGACAGTTTCCGAGAAGGATATGGTCTTCCTCTTGTTCAATTTTTCTGCCGGAATGAAGTCAACCACTGGCCGTTTTCGTTTGTTGACCTTCGTTGCGGATACGTTGAGGAGAGTCAGAAGCTTTGTTGTAGGATTTGTCCCGTCGTCAATAGCCATAATGGCGAACTAGGGTCGAGGAGGTAGAGGCGAAAGAATTATACTGCCCTATCTTTGGGTGTGATTTACAAACGTGGGAGATACTTGCCAGATTCGTAGCGGCCATCAATCATTTCTCACCAAACGGGCGCTTAGAATCTAAGAGGTGCCGCAGGAGTCCAGTGATCAGGCGACTCCTTCGTGGATCCAGAAGGTTGATCAAACTCAGAGGAGAAAAGGGCTCATGTGTCTTCTCCTTTTGAGGAAAGCAAATTGCCTTTTATGATAGTAGCTCAATGGTACGGTGGCACAGTGACCTTTGGACTCGAGGCAGAGATGTTGTCGCTCTCAGCATCAAGCAAGGAAGGCTTGAAGGTTCATGTAATAAGCAAGATAGATTTAACAACTAGTGAGGGGGTAAATCTAAGAGTAATAGTAACAGCGAGGAAGCCTCGGACGAGAAGCGGGCCAGCCATGTCGCCGCCGAAGCTACCGGAACTGTGAATACTAAGCTGTAGTCTAAGGATAGATAAGTTACCGAATACTTAAAAAAGGCCCAGGAGGAATAAATAGGTGGTTAGATGTAAGCAACAAGCTAAAGCTTGGTAATAAATACGAGCGAGGCATTTTGCTGGCCCAAAGGACGCGACAATCAGCCGACAGTTGCGCCAAAGGAAACCAGTACAGTCATGAGAACAGCGACATCCAAAAGGCCTTGGGAGATCGCAGAAGGCGCGACGGAGAGGCAGACAATCCCAGAGGCGGATACTTTGAAAAGTGCTCCCAATTGTTCTGGGGGGCTATAGGACGCGTTACTCCAACGAATGACACCCTCTTGAGGGCTGCGCGTCCAAGTGTGGACTTTACCCTTGAGCACCATTGATATACTGGAGCCGTCGGGGGAGCGTTTGAGGAATTGGGATGAGTATTGGCGGGGGATACTGTTGATAGGTGTGGCGAGCTCGATAATAGTCTGGGGCTGCCATTCGACCTTGGCGATGACACCACCATTGGGATCGTGGATGGATGTTAGCCGCCCTGACGCTTGAGCGGCAGTCCGGATGGTAAAGCGTGTCCGGTTTTCGGGGTCAATTACTGCACAGTTGGATACATCGCTTGAGCCACCTGTTGGAGACGCGAAGCGGAAAGAAATCCATCGTGGCTCGGATGGTCCTGAGAAGTTGATACCAGGGAGCGCCCCTTGAATGGAAGGAATAGTGTGCCCTGAGGAACCACTGGCACTTCCCCAGCCGGCTTGAGCATATGGGTTGAAGGTAGACATTGTAGTGTGGTTTGGAAAGTTGAAGTGGTTGGAGAGGTTGAAGGGGCTTGAAGGCTTTGATTCGGCGAATTGCTAGTGAGGAAAAGGATAGAAATGGCGCCTGCCTTATATATTTCTCAGGTCGACGCTGATGAGTCCTGCACAAACAGCTTCCCAATCAGTCTCATCGAGGAAACGTGAGCGAACTCCATCCCGCACCATTACTTCCTGTAACGCGACCGTGACCGGTTTTGCAATTAACGCATGATCCTATTTGCTATCAATCATAGAATCAAAACGGGGAGGTTTCCGCCACTGGATAGATAGCGTACCGATCCTTAGCGTCATCGGGATCGTACCAGCCCGCGGTGATGGCCTGACAAAGGACGCGGACCCATCCATCAGGAAAGCGTGGCGCAAAGAGAGAGGTGAGCAGAGAAGTCTTGGGAATCGAATGTTCTGTTTGAGTCTTGAGAATAGTCAGCCTGCTGAGCAACCACTCCCGAAGATAGTGGCGGGTTCTACACAGTTGCTGCGGTACAGAAGTTAGTCCCAGCAAAGGAATCACTATGTTAGAAGCTAGCATACCGTATGTGGCAAAGGCACATGCTCGAGACATCCTGACACCCCGGGCCCTTGAAACGATGACCAACTAGGACGAGGTATCCCCAGCACCCAACAAATCACGGGATTCGCGCCCAACTTCCCATCATGGGTCCTAATGGCGCTTTGGGCGCTCATTTCAAAGGAAACAGGAGGGATATGTGAGAGGCGCATCGCAGCTAAGCAACTTTGACGGATGTTCGCTGTTGGCTGGTGGAGGGCTCCGGAGGAGTTTTCACCGGTCTCACCGTCATTGTAGGTGCCTGGCGCTCCGGCCTATCCGAGTCGGGTGTTGGCTCAGGCCGCTCAACGGGACTTCACGAGACCTTCCTTTTGCTTACGCTGTAGCACCGGCTGTGAAAGTCAGCATCCCATTTGGCATTCGAATGAGAGGATACACCGAGGTTGCTGCTGAGTGACTAACCTTGAATCAAAGTCGTTGAGCGTGTCCCGCTAGTGTCGTTGGGAACACTGCCACGGAAACCTTTGCATACCAAAGGAGATGAGGAACTCCCACACATTCAAGCTCAGGGCCATTGAATTCAACACAGAGCAGTTACCTGTAAGATTCGCTCGATTCAAGAGATGAACGGAAGGGGGGATGATTGACTTTAACACAGATAGTATAGTTTCATCAACCTTTGGACGGCATCTCGAGCGGTTTCTGATGCGATCGTCGATATGTACTTATGAAATATATCCCTTCCGATTTAGGCCCGATTCAAATATTCCTAGTAGCTGGACGGAGACGGTCCAAAGGTTGCCCACATCTTCATATATACTCTTCATACCCAGGCAGTATATCACGCATTTGTCGCGTCGTACAGCCGGCATGGCTGAACTGGCACGACCACATCGGTCAGCCTCGGTCACGCAAACCACAGCACCGAGGTAGATTGGTGGGCGGTTCGTCGTACCGGTCTGCAGCGGTACCGAATGGTGAAACCCTAATGTTGACAGTGCCATAAAAGCAATCAACAATAACCCATCAGTACTTCAGTTGTCAAAATGACGGCGCTAGTTTCCGCAAAGTCATTTAGCGTTTCAACGAACACGGCGTAAATAGTAGTCACTATCACAGCGTGAAGGAATACGGACAAAGTGTGGTGGTATGATACAATTGAATGCATGAAAGGTGTGAGATATTGTGTTCAGATCTGAGGAGGACACAATACCTAGAGCGGGACACCACTCGCCGCCGGTTGAAGTTCCTGCGTTGAGATCAGGATTTAAAGATCCGCAAGAGTCGAGCCTCCGTGACGATTCGCGTACGGCATAAGGGGCATTCGCGAGAACTCGACATGATCAAGTCTGAGCACCCACGACACATACAGAGATGCCTAAACACAATGCAAGTCGTGAGTGACGTCTGTGATACGGAGTTTGCGAAATAAGACCGATTGGGAAATACGTACCCGCAATCTACGATGGCAATATTTGCCTCTTCGTCTTGACAGACTACACAGAGACCTGATCTTTCAACAGGCCTCTGAGGTGGTGGTGGTGGAGGCGCCGACGCTTGAGGTGATGGTGCTTTGGGTGGAGATCTGGGTGGCAAGACGTTTTCATTATGTCCTTCAGGTTGATCAGTAGAAATGATGGTATTTGGGTTCGCCTCCGGTGTCTCAATCGCGGGTTGTGATGTTCCTCCTGGCCGGTCTGGATCCTCTTCTTCCTCAATCCGTTGCTGTGCTCTCTCCGCCCGTTCTCTCCGTCGCTGCTCTGTTTGCTCACGTGCTCTTCGATCCGCTTCATCTCGACGCTCCTGCTCGCGTTGTAGTCGTTCCATCTCTTCGAGCTCCTGAATCTGACGTTGCCTCTCTCGTTCGCGCCGTTCATCGTCCACCAGAGTAACGACTTTCCTCACGAGTTCTCCCTTCTCTAAAATGTGACTTGCTGCAACGTGATTCGTGAACAGTATTGACTTGAGCGAGCTGATGCTGAGCTTTCCGATCGCTTCGGCATCCATATTGATCAACTCGTCTAAAGAAGGAACAGGTGGGGGTTGTGGCCGTGGGGGCGAAGGCTGCGGACGAGGGGGTGGGGGTGGCGCTTCTCGTGGTTGACTGGGGGGCGGTCGAGATGCCTGAGGTGGGGGAGGTGGTGGTTGCCTTGGGTTATACGGCTGGTAGTGAGGGTTGTAGCCCGGGTTGTAGCCTGGGTTGTATCCTGGTTGATGATATGGCTGCTGACCAGGATACTGGCTCCAGTGTTGGTTCGACTGAGGGACCTGACTCGGGTGCGGCGGCGGATTCGGATAAGCGTTAGGGTGAGGCACATTTACATGTTGCTGCTGACGGAGCTGTGGATCTGGTGCCAGGTCTGGACGCGGAAAGGCAGGTGGCCTGGTCTCTCGAGGGGGAGGCTGCGGCGGGGGAGGCGCAGAAGTGGAAGGCTGCGACCTGAACAGATTCCTGATCCCTGGCCGTTGCTCTGCAGATGGAACGGAGTGTCTGCGGTAGTAGTTCTTGTGAATGTGAGCATACTTAGGGGATCCTCGATTACACTGAGCATCATACCTCACTCTCGGGTGATAGGCACCCGTTTCGTCCCTGGCTGATATCAGTATTCTACGACAGCGACCAATATCGCCGCAACTTACCCGTGCCGATAGCAAAGCCTCTATGACATCGTCTTTCTCTACCGCATGGCTGATCCTGATATTGTACGCATTGGCATACTTCTTTAGCTTTCCTAAAGGCATGGCTTTCAATTGAGTCTTTCCTGAAGCGCTGACTAAAGCGGTATCCCGCCGTCAGCGATCGTTCACTCTGGCCATGGGTTTAGACGAACGCACTGGTCAAGTACTCGATGCAAAATCCGCAGACATGCGAAACATCGTAGCCAGAAGTTCCGTTGCTCACTCGAGGCATCAAAGCCTGAAAATCAGAACAAGTGTGACAGAACATCCATCCTAGTACTGATCGTCAGAGTCCCTCTCTTTCATTGCGAGTCTCTCCCAGCACTCACCACAATGGTTGCACTTTCGTGAACGCGTAAATATAACATTGAACTCTTTGCCGCATTTCCTACAGGAGTCAGATTCAGGCATATTGGTCGGTGGTGGCCCACTAAGGAGGGGCAGTCCTCTCCTAGCATCAGACATGATCTCGATGAGCCTCTCAAAGGTGCACGATGGTGGTAAAAGGCAGAGTATGAGCCTCTGCTGCGATGTGTAAGCCAACGAAAGGAATGTGCTAGACGGTCAGAAGGTACCGGTAATGCCTGGACCGCCCGTGTCGTCAGCTTTCTCAGGCTAGCACAGCCTTCCATCAGACACATAACGGGCGCTTCATTGGGCGCCTATTTACCAAATTTCTCACTGAATCTGGTCTTCTTTGAACAGTGATATTCTATTTCCAGTCATCCGAAGATGAGGGTCTTTATTTAATTGTACGAAACCTGGGGTTATCCTTCAAATGAACTGAGTCGAGTTGCAAAGCCTGAGATTGCCCTGTGAGAGTCTGCTCACTAGAAGTGCAAGGCTGATACCATCTGTGTTTTACATGTATATGTTCAACTGCGCGCGCAGAAGGGACTTGAGACGCTCAAAATCTACAGCACAAACACACTCAAATTTGAAGATATGAAACATGGCATACAAATAACAATATCCCTTCTGCTTCACAAACAACTTCAAAATCTTCTCCCTGTGTAAAAGCTGTTTTTTTGACTTGGTCGCGTCGACAGCCAATGGCATTTCCTCGCTTGCGGGCCGAGGCCTCCCGATCGACACGTGATCGTCGTGATGATCAAACGCGATCCGCACAAGTTGAGATAGGGGTGTTTCGAGTCACTTTCTCCGAGTCCTCAACATCTCGGTTACTCCTATCCGACGTCTATCTCTCAATACCATGCTAGTTGTGACACTTGTCAGTCTGAAGCTCTCTCCAAACTGCTTCAGCATTAACCATCTCACTAGATCCGACATGGTGAAAGCGAGGATAATCCTGTACGTACTGATTTACCGCGATCAGAAAGGATACTCGTATTCTTACAGCCACTATTACCGCGTTTTACAGAGACCCATCTGGGCTGGGTGGAAGAATGCACCGCTGTCTAAACTTGGTACGAGTACCGATATTTTTGAATTACCCAAACCTCGCTCACCATTCCCCTATTTCCAACACTCCCGTCGCGTCACCCTGGTCCGTAAAACCAGGCCGTCGAGTAAGTAGGCTATCATGAGATGAGCGCTGTCACCCTGATGAGGCCCAAACACAATCACCAGCAAGCCCAAGCAGTCGGTGAATTCTTCAAGGACACCCAATTCGATCACATCTACGCCTCTGATCTGCACCGCGCCCACGATACTGGCAAAGCCGTACACTCGAGGCATGCTGAGCCCAAGCCTCCGTTCACCATCACCCCTCTGTTGAGGGAGCAACACTTTGGTGTTGCGGAAGGAAATCCTTGGGTAATGCAAATAGATGAGGGTAAAACGCGGGAAGAGATGTACGCGGAAAACGTATACCCAGTTCTTTGGGAGCGCCATGAGCGTTTCGACGATGGAGAGAGCTTGAATGATTTGGCAGTTCGAGCTAACAAGGCTGTCACGGAATGCGTGATACCTCACGTCGTAAAGGCTGCAGAACGCGATAGGGAAGCAGCCCAGATGCATATTGCGATGGCCAGCCATGGCCTGGCGATCTCCGAGGTCGTTGCAGCGTTGATCAGACTTGACCCTTTGGCCGACAAGTCCAAGTCCTACAAAGGGTTGCTCAACACAGCTTGGGCAAGGGTAGACATACGCATACGAGTAAGTGTCAGATCGTACTAGGATAATCCCAGATAACAAACTTCCCTTCGAACAGGAGGGCCACTCCGGCCCTGTAGATCCAGATCACCTCCCAGCGTTACAAGTACAGGTGACCCACTTTAACGAAAGCAAACACCTCGAGGCAGTGGTAGAGTTTCTTCTCCGTAACTCTATGACTTCAGCTGACCCTCATCTCAGTCAAACATAGATATCGAAGTGGAGACTGAATCCAACGAGGCTCGTGCATTCTTCGGCAGTGGGGGCGCTGAAAAGCCTGATCCAGCCGTTTCCGCAACTAACGCTCGAGTGGATACGGGCGGTGAATCAGAGCAAACAGCGAATCTTTAGAATTTCAGAAACCCGTGAGCGGTCCCGGTCGTACACATACAAACTAAGTACAGAGAAGGAATCATAGATACATACATGGATTTCAGGTTTATTAATTTACTTGAACTGAACCGCCTTCGTAGGTTTCGTCGTCAGAGTCCATACGCGCTTGTGGCTTCCTAGGGTAGGCCCATCCCGAGGTTGATCTACTCCTTCTGTGCTGCAGAACACGTCGTGCGACGGGGTCCAGATGATGGATCCAGGGCACGAATGGTGCAGGGCAGGGGTTGCCTGTGAAGAGAGGCGCACTGTGGGTCCTCAGGTGGCGACTACCCTCCAGTGCGTCGATGCTCGGAACCATGAGTGTGCTAGGAAGCGCGTATCGGTTGGGCGATCGCATCGCTCCCGTCGTGAAAAACGCCCCCGAGCTGTTGGGCATTGTTCCAGTGCTGTTGGGAGGCGAATCCATGTAGACCCGGCTCTCCGACGCAAAGTACACGTCGTCAGGGATGCTATCCGGACTATCGATAGTCGGTGGGCGCGCTGGCCTGACTGGGGTGGTAACGCCATTTGCACGGGTGTTCTCCGCCAAGATGGAGTCTGCAGACGAACCGTTGGAGACTCGATGCCGTTGAGAGTAGTCAGAAGATGTGACGGAGAATTTCGATCTGGGCGAAGGCATAGCCCTGGTGTTAGGTCTCTCGAAGCTACCAAAGCCTTCCTTCTCGTAGTCAACGGGCTTTCTGGGACTAAGCCGCGCCGCTGGGGTAGGGAACGGGAACCAAGAGGAGATGCGCCGGGAGGCAGCTTTGCTTGAGATACGCTTGCGTCTACAGGTGCTAGAGACGCGAGGGTCGATGATCAAGAAGACTATCGAGGCAAGCGCCGCGAGGATAGCGATGACGATCGCAGCCGTTTTGAAGTGTGCAAGATTCGGCGTTTTGCCAACCGACTCGCTAGTTCCCACAAGGTCGTGGCCCTGTGTCTCCTCAGCCCCTGGACTGGCGATAGCGTTGGTCGCTCCTGCGACGACGGACCCGCTTGGAATCCTGGAAGCAGATGGGAGTAGCTGAGATCCACCTGCAGAAGGGGACACGGTGAAGAAGGACGGGAGCCCCGAGGGTGGTTCGACAGTAACAGAGCCTGTGTGAGCGTGGAGTTGTGTTGCTAGATCCGCGTTTGTGGTCGCGCCCATCTGTGGAGGTGAATCGGAAGGGGTGATCCAAGTCCGAGGCTCGAGCGTTGTTTGAGATACTGATCTTCGTAAGGAAGATATGGCGCGCTGACTTTCCCAAGCACTCGAAGGCTCTGAGGGGTGTGTGGGCGTGGCGACAGGGAGGTTTGTCGGGTGTATCGGCGTCGAGGGTCTGGTTTGACGGGAGTTCAAGTTTGCGAGCTGACAGAAGACCTCGGAGACGGGCCGTAGCCTAACACGAGAAGAGGATGACAAGCTCGTAAATACTGTCGAGCGAATTGGTAAGAGTTCCCAAAGAGGGTGGAGAGAACCTGGCATACCTTCGGTCTGAAAGGCTGGAACGGCAAGGCCGCTAGCCAAGGAAAGAGAGAAAACCAGGGTTCCAGGGATTAGAATGCGCATAAGTACTGTCAGAACGAGTGGCGTTGCCGGATAGGCCTTAAGTTTTAAGATGATGATGCTAGTAGGGGTGACCCAAGATTGGTCGTGGAGCAGGGACCGCGAATATAACCTAGGAGCATTGGCTGACGAGATTGAAGACAAGAGGCTAACACAAAAACGACAGAAAGGGCACACAGAACGCTGAGGTTGCTAAAGATCCAAGCAGCTCTCGAGTCATTGAGAGAGGACACGCGATCCAAATCCAAAGACGTTGAGACTGCAAACTCCACGGTGACTTCCTTCCGTTCGAACCCAAGGCAGAGAGGAATCTGAGCTGGAGATGGTACAGTTTCAGGCAGCTCTCTCATTAAATCCAATCGAATAGCATGAGACGTAGATGTTCCCAAAGTTATACTGAGGTTTAAACGTTGGAGGAGAACTTGGAGGAGATGCGACCAAAAAATCCGCCTACGATCCAGGAACGCCGTAACAGGTGGCGGTGCTTGCGCCATCAACGCCACCTGGAAGCCCTGTCAATGACTGTCAGTGCCTCTTGTTCTCTTCGACATTTCACCTCAGAAACACTTTCCGTGACAATTACTTGTGGTTCTTGGGCTGGCATTCGGACAAACTGCACTACAAGGAGACCATAATCCAGCACGACTGGGAGCATTAGCCGTTCACGATGTCGTTGGAAGATCCATACCATGCCGTTCAGCATGAAATCCAGACCTCATTAGCCACAGCTGGCCAGCTACAATCTTCGTATCGTCGTATACGGAACATGGCAAAAGATGATAGCGAAGAGCTGAGCTGGGCACGGAGCGAGGTCAGCACTCTCTTGTCCAGAGAAGCAGGAACGCAGTGATTAACAAACAGGATGATAGCTCAGAGGGACGCTAGCAGCTTTGGAAGCTGACCTGGAGGCGTTGGAAGAGAGCGTCAAGTTCGTGCCTTACATCTTTTCAAGAAAGCGCGGCTTTTCTGACCTTGCATTACCCGCGCAGCATCGTAGAATCCACCGGCGCCAGTCGATTCGGACTGAACGCTGCGGAAGTCCAGAAACGGCGGAAGTATGTCACACAAGTGCGGACAGAGATTGAGGTGCGCCTTCTACCTGTCTCACTGGGAGAGACTTTGTGACGGACGAGGCTTCTTTATCGCAAGTCTAGAACATGAGAAACGACCTATCATCTAGTGGGCCTTCACAGAGCCTTGTGCACCATCCTCTTGCTTCCAACGTCTCAACACCGACCGGACATGGATGGAATGGGGCACCATCGCCTGCACAAGACGATGGTCAGGCTGCTTGGTCAAGGGAGGAGCAACAGGCGCGTCCTCCTTACACTCCTTCGCAGCGTAGGGACTAACACAATCCCTCTAGATGATGATGCGTGAACAGGACCAGACGATAGACAGCATCCAAGGAACCCTCAGCAATATTGCACAGCAGGCGAACCTAATGGGACAAGAGATTGTAGAGCACAACGAGTATGCGGAGTGCTCGACTTTACGATATACACATTGCTTACTCTCACTTCCAGGATGCTGGATGACCTCGAACGAGGCGTTGACCGGACACAAGACAAGGTCTCGGATGGAATGCGCCGACTACGCAAGTTTCTACGAGATTCAGAAGAGAAAGGCAGCGGGTACTGCGTTATCTTCCTCGTCATTGTACTCATGGCCCTTCTACTGGCGGTCATTCTTGTATAACAAGAGCAGAAAAAACTCTGTGATTTCCGGCTTCTAAATAGCCAAGCGGCACGACGAGACGGCAGGTTCCTCGTAGCCGGCTTTTCAGGAGCCAACCTGCAATCCCCAATACCGTTTCGCCTAACGCTCTAGAGACCAGAAGGGTGGATTGAGAAGACGAATACAGGGAGTTCTTGATTCTATTGCTACAGAGCGTGTATTCTGGAATACACTCAGACGGCGTCTCGTGGACTTTCCTTTCAGTGATCGATGCTGTCCCACTCCTTGACCGACGCGCCGTCTCCTTTCATTGCTTGGACTATTCTGTTTGTTATCTATAAGCGACTGACATATGTATGTGTAGCAGAATTTTACTCACTTCCCAATCAACGCAATCGCCAGTGCCTCGCTTGCACCAGCCCGGGTGTTGACCACGTCCTGGGCAAGTCCCAAACTAGCACCAGACAACGCTCCTTTGATTGCCTCGATAGCCTTGCTCACCAACTCTGTCCCGCTCGACGACAACCAATCTCCTGCGTACTGCATGGCATAGCCGCTGGCTTCGCCTCCGATTGCGTTAGTCAGGGACTCTACTATGGCACGACCGATGGTAGCTTGCTCAAATTCATCCCGAAGCCTTGGGTCTTGTATGTTGCCTGCGATGTGGCTTTCGGCCAGCTTCGCGAGGGGAGTGGATAGGCCAGCGGCGATGCCAGCCCCAAATGGCCCTTTCATGAAGAAGCCAGCGATAGAGGCCACGGTCACGATCGTAGAGCTTGTGCAAAGAGCCAAAGCGCGTTGGGCATGGTCCTGAAAGATGGGTTTGGCTCAGTCTGGGCTCAGCAAATGAGGAAGTGCCGCAGGACATACTTGGTTGTCGTTGCTGCTCTGAACCACTGCGGTTATATATCCAAACAGAGGGATGCCTTGGGTCTTGCGAGCAAAGAACCCATCACGATCCCAAGGGCCATCGCTAACATAGTTAGATCTCAGCAGGCGTTAGATCCCAATCGAGCTTACTGTTTCTCGAAGACAAATCTCCCCTCCTTGACAACAACACGGATAGACAAATCAATCTGAGCAGTAGCCCAGCTGTCTGATTCATTCAACTCGCCGTGGAGCACGACGCTGGAGTCCCCAGGCTCCAGCCAGAGGTTACGAGCAACGTCCTTGAACCCACCGGTGTCAACGCTGAATTTACCTCCATGGGCAGAATAGTGGTTATTGAGGTCAAGCTCTGAAAAGCTCCAGGTTCCATCTGTCTGCTGGCATAGACCTCGGAGGACGGAACCATCCCTAAGTTCCAACAGCGTCGCTGACAGAAGAATGGATTCATGTCTAATCACAGTGTTAGTTCGTCAAGTAAGATGATGAGTCGGACATACGGCGTGTTTCCTGGGATGTGTTCATAGGGCGACTGTGCCTTTTGGGCAGCTCCAGGCAGAGCTGAGTTGACAAAGTCATTGATAGCTTCAGCAAACTGCCTCAAAGGCTCCTCAACAGCCCGCTCTCGGAATATTTCAAACCCTAGCTCAGCATTACCGCAAGCCTCGGCGACCCCCTTCTCCGTGTTCTCTCGAATATCATTTGCCCCTTTCTGAACGTTCTGGCAGAACTCACTAGCTCCCTGCTGGACTTGCTCTTGGGCGTTCTGAGCACCGTGCGCTGCTTCATTTTGAGCTTCGACAAAGCCCTTGCTAGCATCGTCAAAAGCATGCTTCGCGTTCTCTTGTATATCGCTCGTTCCCTTCTCAATATCTCTAACAGGATCCCAGCCTTCGAACATTGCGTAGAGTGGGCTCGTGTATGAGGCAGTGGAAGGTGGGAAGAGAGAGAAAATGGGAGCAGGCGAGACATTTGCTGGACCATATACTCAGCATTCGATGGAGCCCATGACGTAAATCCGAGGATAATCGTCTGAAGAGGTTGACTGGGGAGAACCTCAAATATCTCGATTACTGAGTATTTCTACCTGATACAAAGGCAGACTGCTGGTACAAGATCGCGCTACTTGCCGCGCTGCTGTTTGGCGCGTTCCTGTGCCTCCACCCACTCCTTCATGTAGCTGTCGTCACCCTTCATAACCTCGGCAATCCTAGATTCCTCAAGTCAGACTCAAATTTGAGGATACATGATACTAGCGGTGCTCACTTTTGAACCAACAGGATCGCAGCAGCTTCAGATGCAGCATCAATGGCATTTTGCCCTGCTTTCGAGCCTGCCTTGGCACCCTTGCTTGCAGCATTTGATCCTGCTTTCGCGACAGCTTTACCCACAAGTGTCTTCCCATATTTTCCAAGCCACTGTCCAACATACTTCCCCGCATAGCCGCCCGCAGCAGCTCCCAGCATATTAGTGAGACCCTCGACAACGGCACTACCAATGGTAGCTTCCTCGAATTCATCGCGAAGCCTGGGGTCATCGATCGTGTCGGCCCACTGACTCTCCGCCATTAGAGCAAATGGCGTAGCTAGTCCAGCTAGGAGACCAGCAGCAGCAGGCCCACCTGGAAGAAACCCCCCTACGACGGCGGCGACGGTGACAATGGAGGAGTTGCTGCAATTTGCTAGGGCCCGTCGGGCGTGATCCTGATCATAACCTGTTAACAAGAATGAAGAGAGAGACAGAGAACTCCACATGCCTCGTTATCAGTGATATTTTGGATTGAAGCGGTGATAAACCCAATGACTGGAAGGCCTTCAGTGTTGAGAGCAAGCCAGCCATCCCTATCCCAAAATCCATCGCTGGAAAGTTCTTCAATCCCTGTGCCCGATGTAAAATGGCGGGTGACTTACTGTCTTTCAAACACAAACTTGGCACCTTTAACGACGATACAAATGCTCAGTTCAACTTCCGCTGCGACGTACCCGCCCTCGGGCCGTGCCAGCTCGCCCTGGAACAAGACACTGGTGTCCTTCGCATCCAACTTGAAGTTGCGACCCGTGTGCTTGAAGCCCGAGCCCTCAGACTCGAACTTGCCCAGTTTATTGCCGTAATGATCGTTCAGGTCGATCTCGGCGTAATCCCACTTTCCGTCGGCTCTCTGGCAGAGGCCCTGAAGAACACTGGTAGAACTATCCTTCAAGTCGAGCATCGTCGCGGAGAGAAGAATCGACTCGTGCCTAAGAATCTCATGAGTGACAGGACAACGGATCGAAAGTGCAGGTCACCTACGGAGTCATACCAGGAACATGTTTGTAAGGACTCTTTGTCTTGGGCTTTGCTAGAGGCAGTGGCGACTTGACGAAGTCGTCAACGGCCTGACCCTTTTGAGCGAGGTCTTTGATGATTTCTTTCTTGACGACTTGCTCGATATTATCCGGAATCTGGGAGCGCAATGGAGCAGGGATCTCATCCGTGACGTGCTCAACGATCTTTTTGACGAACCAATCCATTTTGTGCGGGAGCAGAAGTGAGCAGGATGGGGTGGTGTAAGGGCAGGACAGGATGGGTAGGACAGGATGAAAATTATGGTGGTGCTTTATACACCCAGGACCGTGCACCATGTCAGGTTTGCGACGCTGAATCCATGTTGCGGACCACGGCTGCAGCATGGTTCCGAGATGGTGAGCCAGGAACCTTTCAGGAACCAGGCACCAGGATACCCCGTTGGCATGATGAATGTACTCTTCTTGCTCTTCGATAAGCAGGATTCTTGCTGTTTGCTCGTTATCGTGCCTTGCCTGTGCATATTGCTCCAGTGAACGGCATCCATCGTAGGGTTCATCATCCCACACGATGTCAGCACTGAGAAAACTGAGGGTAGCTTGATATACGAAAGCAGAACATCGAGCGCGACAAGGGCGAGCTGCCTCAGTCTGATCCACACCTTGGTGTGCGACAAATACGGTGCGTGTAGGCTGAGTTGAAAGTGGATTCAAGGAGTCTGTCAAATAGTAAGCAGGAGTTTAAATCAGAACAAAGCAAGCTTACCGCCTGCATGCATCTCGAATTCATGAATCTGGAGGGGTAAGGGGCTCTTACCAGCGACATGCTATACCTGCCACACCATACAATTCCGGAATGCGTGTCAGTGTGCGACCATATCATTAGCATTTGAATAATATAACCGAGTCAAATGTGCATGATAAAAATACAAAGAGAGGCCTAGAGAAAGCAAGGACGATTGAATGAGTGGAACATGTGCAATGGAAGAATGGAAGAATGGTGCCAAGAGCAAATGAAATATGCGATGAATGAATAATGTTTGAAGAAAAGTGGATTTAAATGTGCAAGGGTATCAATGAGTGATGAATTGTGGTTGGGATGAGTGTGTCGAGTGTGGAAGCATACATGAAAGTTCGTCAATGATGAAAAAGTGGAGAATCCGAGAGAGAAAAGCATAGTGCATAAAGGGCATAGGGAACAACATGGGGGGCAAGTTTCGCGTCTTGAAGCGTCATAAGGATGAAGAAAAGCCAGTCATAATCACGAGTGATGAGGCTTTGCTACGGCGAGCAGAACAGTGTCATGGGGATTTGACAGGTCAAGCCCTTCTTGCTTTGCTTTTGCTGTGAAAGTCCTTACAAACGGCATAGGATTTGGCAGAGAAGGCTCCCAAGTGGCCTCTTTGATGTGGTAGCTGCAAGCAAGAAGGTGAGCACCAGATGCGAAATAACAGGAAAGGTTCGCAAACGACATACCCTCTCCACTCTACGAGGTAGGTGAATTCTCCGGGTTTAGCTGAAGGTGCACGCCCAATGATAGCCTCAACGAAGAATTCCCCCACTTCGAGGCGTTTTCGAACTTTGCAGTCAGGGCGAGCGCAATCATCCTTTCTTTTCTTACGCACGTAAAGGCCTACAAAAGGTCAGTCAGGGTCGGTGAGTGGGAATCAGCGAGTGGGAAGGGAACCTGCTTACTCGGTCTACAGGAACACATCGCTGTCAGCAAAACGTTGGCAGGCACGATAAGTAGTTACTTACGCTGTGCCAATGGAACAAGCGGGGCAATAATAGGGAGTGTCATCATTGGCAAGGATGTCAAGATCGTCTTGATCAAGTTGGACGCAGCTGTAGTGGTACCAATTCTTGCACCTGGTGATAAAAAGCGACAGTACAATGTAATTAACGCAGGTCGGCTAGGATAAGGACAGGGAGAGAATTACTGGTCGCATTCAATGGACTGCAATATGGATTAGCCTAGGTTCGCAGCTGAAGCGATAATGAAAATTCAACTCACCCCATCTACATACTTGGGATCACCCTCTTGCATCGGTGTTGGCCAGCTCACTTGCTTGATATCACGTAATTGACGGTCGTTCTTCTGGGATGCCCTCTTCGACCCAATAGAGAAACCCTTCGACGAACTCGCCACCGCAGGGGTCGCAGTCTGCCTGGAGGGTCCAGGAGTCACAGATACAGCCGTCGTCTTCGACAAGATCTTCTGCACCTTTTCGCGCTTCACAACAATCGAATCATTCTCCATGCTCCTCCTTGTCGGTGCAGCCCCAATCGACTTTTTCTTCTTTGGCACAGGCGCTGGCGTCTTTGAGGTTGACGTCTTCCTGTCCGCCACTTTGCCTTTGCTGTCGGACCCAAAAGTTTCTCTGGCCTTCTTCAAAGGACGATCGTCCACATCATCAGCTCCCGCAGGTCTGGGCTTCCTCTTCTTGATTCTCGTAGCCGCAAGACTTTCCCCACTTCGAACTGTCTCCTTGAGGTTCAACGGTTTCTTCGGGGCCGCCTGAGTATTCGTCTTGGTGATCGAGGTCTTCTTGGGTCGAATGAACTCGGTGCTAGTATCAGAATCGATGTCGAGATCGCCCGAGTCCGATTCCTCCTCTTCATCGTTATCCTGTACCGGCACCGACTTGGCCTTTGCTGGAGCGGGCATCTCATCCTCATCGCCAGATTTGGCAGCTTCAGATTCCGAAGTGAGCGTTAGGTCAATCACCGGCTCTGGCTGTGTGGCAGGAGGGGGAGGGGGAGGAGCCGTCTGCCTGGACGATATAGACGGTGTTAAGGACGGGCGAGGCATCTGCGTAAGCCTTGCCTTTGCTCTCGCTTTTTCTCTCGCCCTCATCTTGTTCACTTTGGCCTGCAGATCAACTCGGGGAGATGCCTCTGGTGAAGACGTGACCTCGATCACTTCTGGGATGAGCGGCCTTCGAGGTGTGTTTGGGAGCCTCTCTGACTTGGGGTTGGGGAACCGGCTGGAGAGGGGCTCTGCTTTGATTTGAGGGGCAACGGATTGGCTCAGGCGAGATGAGGATGGGAGAGCTGGTGAACTGGTCGTTGCAACCAACGGACGAGGGGTCGATGGGAGAGCCGCTGAATCATTTGGAGCTGCAGACACACGAGAAGACGAAGCCCGCGACACTGCAACCGGCGAGGCGACAGGCACACTCGCACGAGAAGCCGAACGAACGACTGCTGGAGCTGGTTGTGGCACCTCAGGCGACGAATCGCGACCAGGAGATGGGCTCGTCACAATGTTCCTCGCTGCCCGCTTCGACGGGCTACGAGAGACAGACTTCCTCATGACAACAGGTTCCTCGTCGGCGTATTCGAGGCCATCATCATCGTCCATAGGGACGTCTTGTACGGCTGGAGATGGACTCCTCGGGGCTGGAGTTTTCGTTGGCGAGCGACCACGTTCAATCTTCTCAGCGCGGGGCGAAGGAGAGCCGGACATAGCACCATCGTCTTCTGGAATAGCAGCATCGATGGTAGGAGGGAGAGGAATTTCAGGAGATTCTGGCGTCGAAAGGCGTGATGCGCGCTTCTGCGGAATGGGGGTAACGCTGCGAGACATATCCAGCTGAATACCCATCTCGGTGACCTCCTCGGCAGGGTACTCAACATCAGAGGCTGGCGGTGACGGCAGCATTTCCTCTTCCCCACCAACAACGGTGGCAGGCGCGGTCTGAGGCTCGGGCGATGGTGAATCGTGTTGTGGTTGAGAGGAAGAAGGAAGCTGCATGGAAAGCCAGATGGCGTTGGCATACTCGTCTTCGTCAACATCGGAGGGTTGGATAGGAGAGGAAGGGGCAAGAAGCTCCTCAACGACCCGACCTGCATCGGAAGACGACGATGTATGGGGCTCTTTGACTGGAGAGGAAGCAACCACGGGGTTCAATGGTTGGGCAGGCCTGAGACTTGACGCTTGTTTCGCAGGTGAGGGCGACGGGGTAGGCTTGATACTCAACGATCGTTTCGCGGGCGACGATGACAGAGTAGGCCTGAGACTCAATGCTCTTTTCGAGGGTGATGACAACGGAGTAGGCCTGAGAATCAATGCTCGTTTGGCAGGCGAAGACACTGGCGTCGGCTTGACAGGTGATGACCGGCGGAGAGACAACTCCAACGCTCTCGCGAGCTCCTCTTCATCCGTTCCAGGCTCCTCTTCGTCATCACTAGGATCAGGCGTCGCTTCTTTAGCAGCCACACTAGGCGTTGCTCTACGGCTGGCGGCAACAGAGGGGGTGGCAGTTGTCGGAAGGAAAAGAGGTGTCCCAGCCATGGAAGGGCTGCGGGTGCTCCTACGACTTGGGGTCTTGGACGCGGCAGGTTGGACAGAGATCCTGGGCTCCTTCCTAGGACTGAGCATATCCAGTTCGTCGTGATCATCGTCGTCGTCATCGTCATCTTCGTCCATCTCGTCCACATCAGCTGCGGCCACGTCTGCAGTAGCAGTAACAACTTCAGCAATGGCGACATCTTCGGTAGCAGCCTCCTCCTCTTCTGGTGGCGGGGAGGGTGCTGCAGAAGCCTCGGCAGAGTCTGCACGTAGAGACGGCGGCTGAGCGACCTCCTCGGTCAGTTGCACTGGCTCGTCTTGGACCATTTCGACGTCCTCGTTGACAACGACTTCTACCTCTGGGACATCGTGTTCCAGCTCAGCTGAAGTGGCTGCCACATTATCATCTTCTGCTTCCTTGGGAGATGGTGACCGAGATGACGCAGGCGAAGGCAGAGGGGGGACTGCAGGAGGAGCGACCAGAGGAATAGTCTGCGCGGGCGGGGTCGACGAAGCCGCGGCCTCTTCGCCCATGAAGGAGGATTCGCCCAATGTTTCAAACCGCAATTGAGCAACGCTTCCTTCCGCAACATCGGAGGTGTACGACGCGGCTTTTCGAAGAACGTCTGGGGATAGATTTGGGCGGAAGAAGGGGACTGGCGATGCTGATGGGGAATCTAGCATGGGTCAGCAACTTCGTCATGAAACCACCAATTCATCGATGAGGCATACCTTCGTCGTTTTCCTCCGTTTGTGCATTCCAATCAACTTTGGAGAACGAGCCTTCGTTGCAGGGCATCCGGGTCGGAGGATTGGTAGTAGATAGTGAATAAGAAGGCAACTCTGCCGTTGGTTCACGGGATGGCTGCTGGGCATCTGGAACTATTTCGACATCGGGAGGATACTCGAAATCCATCTCAGCGTCATCTAGCTGGGAGTAAGGAGTGCTAGCCTGGGGTTTCGTTAGCCATGACAGTCGAACAGCGGCGTTAAGTGCGCTCACCCCTGTGTCTGTAGGTACTTTCTTTGGTGACTTGAGCAAGATCTCGACTTGCTGTCCCAGGTCTTGTTCGTCCTCTGATTGCGTTGGTGATGAGTCTTTGGTCGAGAAAAAATGATTGCGGGAAGCTCACCATTTAGCGTCGTCGATGTCACTGACTCTTGCGGTCCTGGCGAGGTGGACACTATCACCAGGTCAATTCAGGTGTTCCTCCAGTTGTAGTGCAAGAACTTACCTCCTGCCTCTTCATAGCGTGCTGGATCTGCTGCTTTGGTTAAAGACGCAGATTCTTCTGATGGGCGCCTAACTGGGCTGGCGGGCTCTTCGACGCGTTGATGGGACTTCCCAGGGCCTAAAATCAAAAATCCTCAGACGTCAAACGCACAGCAAAAAAAAAAATTTAGCTTACCGTCTGCGCGCGGGTCAGACGCCTTCTCCCAAAGGTCTCCCACTGTAAATGAAATCGCCTCGAGGCGATTCACGATAGGCATGTCACCCTCGCCTTTCCCAATCTGGCCCCTTATCTCCCCCAAAGTCGCGTCCCATTGCCGATTTGAAGTAGCCTGCGCGTTCGCAAAGGCCCGGAACTGGTCTCGTAGCTTGACATTAGCCTCTTTCTCTGCTTTGACCGCCGCCTCCAACGCCTCCATTTTCGCGACTACCACCTTCCCTGATGCCGATACCTCCGTTTTCAGCTCGTTTACCACGCCGCCCAACTCTTGCACGATTCGTAGGATCTGGTCTTGTGGGTTCGGTGGAGGTGGTCCATACCCGCTCATATGTGGATAGTGGTGCTGGTGGTGAATTGGAACGAGCGTGGACGCTGGTTGGACGCGATATGGCTGCGGTCCCACGCTCGTTGGGGCCATGTGCGTGGGAGGATAATAGTTCATCGCTGGCACTACCCCCGCTCGTTGAAGCTGCTCAACGGCCTGAGGATGACTGCCCAAATAATGGCTCAGCTCCATCTGCTGCTGTCTGAAAACATCGTTCGGCGCTGTTGGTGATATTCTGGAGTTTCCAGCAACAGCGTTATGACTAGCTGGCACCGTGCTGTGAGACGACGGTGCCGCGGTGTCAACGCGCTTTTGCCTCTTTTTGCGTGCGTCTTGCATGGACGATGCCATCCACACCAGAGCAGGATGGAAGCTGAGACAAAGACGACACTCTCACGCGAAGCGGGGAAGTACATTAAATGACCCTCTGATCCTAATACGACCAAATATCGCGTAATTCGACGTGTTTTCAGGGAAAGGATCCGAAAAGTTTGGGGGGCACTGTGAATGTGAAAATAGGCTCTCTTGCAATGTTAAGGGGAGCTGTTTAGCGCTGAAAATATTAGGGCGCCTATACAGAGATGCTTGACATTGATACTCGGCCCTCATTAAATTCTGTCAATGAGCGCGTGCGATCATCGGCTGCTGTTGGCGCGGGCAGTTAGTATCTGAGGCTTGAGCAGTAATTACTACTGTGTTGGTAGGGCTAAAGGCATCCTATATCCTTATCAAACGCGCTTTACGCGCTTTAAACGCAGCAAAGCCGTACCGATAGTACACAGCCAGCGAATACACCATAAGCCCCTATGACCCCCAACGCGTGATGTCATTCGCACGGTGGGCGCTAAAGCACAGGACTACTATCGAGGACCATATGTTCGGTTTGGACCAGGTCTTCGGTTTACAGCCATTTTTGCCCACCTTTGTCAGCAATCTCACGGGAAATGGCGTGCAAACCGAACACCTGGTCTAAACCGAACATCTGGTCCTCGATAGTATCGTCCTCTTGGGTATCTTAGCATCATAGGTGACTTGTCATACGGTTTCTGACACCTTCTCCCGCTGACAGGGTTATTAGGAAATTGAGAGCCCTTCTTACCCATGTCCTAAGCCTGTGTGGGACCAAAAACCCTCGTATGGCCTTGCTTACTACAGGGTGGATGCCGGGCGATGAGTAATGAAGAGTCCTTGTCGACATTCCTGACGTGTTCCGAGTGAGCCAGGTGTCCAACATGGCACAGAAACTATCTCGAGCCCTCCTTGTATTGGTTATTTTTGGAAAGTGTCTAGCGATGTCGCCATTCAAGTTGGTCTCCAAGGGGGACCGTGGTACACGATGACAGGCCTTATCGAGTACGACCAAAGGTATAAATGCCGCCGCCAAATGCCTATACCCTTATCTCACAGCACCTTCTTTGTCTCGAATCTTCACAGCCCAACAATGACCATTACCCAGTCCCAAGACGCACCCCTCGTCGTCGTCGGAGGCGCGACAGGAAACCAAGGCGGCAGCGTTATCCGTTTCCTAGCGGGATCGCCAAAGGCCTATCGAATCCGTGCACTTACTCGCGATGTCACCAAGCCCAAGGCTAGGAAACTAGCCGACCAAGGTGTGGAGGTCGTGTCGGTTAACTTGACCCCCGAAAACAAGGCCAAGATCGTCCAGGCATACACCGGCGCCGATATTGTATTCGTATGTCTCAAAATCGGGTGTTGAGCTCGTGGTACTGACAGTGCGCCTTTCAGTCTGTCACTAATTTCTGGGAGCATCTTGATTACCAAAGGGTCAGTTGTCTTTCTCCAGTGCTTTGTTTATCCTTTTTATTGAACTTTCGATTAGGAAATAGACGAGGGAAAGGCGATGATCGATGCTGGGATTGAAGCAGGTGTCAAATTATTCATCTTTTCACCTCTTCCAAGCGTCAAGAAGAACTCCAATGGAAAATACAGTAATGTTTACCACTGTAGGCTCCCTCACCCTTTGCTTTCCCCCTGCATTCATTTACATGATATCATCTGCAGTTGAAGGCAAAGCCGTCATCAACGACTACGGCAAAAGCAAGAACAGCAACACCTTCAAGTACCGAGCCGTACATGCCGGACTGTACAACTCCAACATGCTTGGCCAGCAGATTACCAAGAAAGACCCTTTAAGCGGTAAATGGTCATTAAAGCTACCGTTCAACAAGGATCACCTCGTACCTTCCATCGATATCGACGACTATGGCCTGTGGGTGAGGGCATTGATTGAGAACAAGGCAGTCCAGGACGATACCAGGGATATTTTGTCGGCCGGTGAATGGGTCTCGATGGATCATATTGTTAAGGCCATTGAGAAGAGTACGTGAATGATCCTGTCTTACCCAGGGACATATTTACTAAAGCTGAATATTCAGAGGCTGGAACGTCTATTGCATACGAACAAGTTGACATCGAAACATTCAAGAAGACATTGCCAGATAGCATGCCTCCTCATATCGTCACTGACCTGGCGGAAAACTGGGCTGCCTTTGACGAATTTGGCTGTGAGTGCTCGTTAACACTGGCTCGGGATCGCTTGTGCTGACGTTTGAGTCGACAGATTATGGTGGAGAAGACACGGATTGGATCCTTCCATATCTCAGCCAAAAGCCTAGTACTTTTGCGGAATGGGCGGAGAAGACGGACCTTTCGGAGTATAGTGGCTGATTAGAACGTGTCTTCATTGTGCAGCTTGTCTGAGCTGGGCTGTCGCGAGGTCACGAATTCTACCATATGTGCGCGCTATTCTGTGTAATCTCATTTTATTTCCTTATCGAATGGACTTTATCTACTCGATCTCCTGCAACCAGGCCATCGCCGGCAAATTTCGACAAAAGCACCTGGCATGCGTGATGACATCGCTACTGGGCGCTAAAGTATAGTGTTGGGTTGGTCATCTTAAAGTGGCTTCCAATGGGGCCCTAAATACTTCTCGGTGGGCTTGCTTACAGATTCAAATCGTTTCGGCAAGTCATTTCTCCTAAAGAACGCCGAGTGAGTCATCTATACGCCATGAAACAGAGTTTCCCGGGCACTTCGGTGTTTCCTACTAGGTTGCACACCCCAGTGCCCTAGTTTGACGACACACGCGACGAATGGTATAAATGCAGGTCACAAGAGAGATCCTCCACACATAGTCTCACTTCTTCAGACATGACCATCACCCAGGCTCAAGATGCACCTCTCGTCGTAGTGGGAGGCGCCACAGGATACCAAGGCGGAAGCGTTATTCGTTTCCTCGCAGACTCACCCAAGGCATATCGGATCCGTGCACTTACTCGCGATGCCATGAAGCCCAAGGCTAAGTCTCTTGCGGACCAAGACATCGAAGTCGTCTCGATCAACATAACTGCCGACAACAAGGCGAAGATTGTCGAGGCATATGCTGGTGCTGATGCCGTATTCGTGCGTTGCGAAATACTGTATTTCGTTCCTGGATCTGATGGTACTTGGCAGTCTGTTACTAATTTCTGGGAGCACATGGATTTCGTCAGAGTCAGTAGTCCCATGCTGCTTTCATCATAGCCCGACTGACGCTCATGACCTCTGAATTAGGAAGAAGGCGAAGGAAAAGTAATGATCGATGCCGCCATAGAAGCTCATGTAAAGCTCTTCATCTTCTCCGCCCTTCCCAGCCCAAAGAAGTACTCCAACGGCAAATACAGCCAGGTCTATCATTGTAAGCTCACCTACCAACTCGAACCCATTTCTGATTCCTCACGTTCTACCTCTACAGGGGAGAGCAAAGCTCGCGTTGACGAGTATGGCCAGAGCAAGAGTTCCAATACCTTCAAGTACCGCCCTGTTCATGCTGGGTTCTACAATTCCAACATGCTCGGCCAAACCATCGCCAAAAAAAAACGGTTCGAGTGGTAAATGGACGTGCAAGATGCCACTCCAAAAGGATACCAAGATCCCCTCGATAGACATCGACGAGTATGGTCTGTGGGTGAGGGCAGTAATCGAGAACGAAGCGGTCAAGAATGATACTAGGCCGGTTTTGACGGTCAGTGAATGGGTCTCGATGGATCATATCATCAAGACGATCGGAAAGAGTGAGTCTAGTGCTCGCTTTCTCAGGAAGAGTTTGGTGCTAAATGGTTGATAGAGTCTGGAACACCTCTCTCGTATGAACAAGTCGACGGCGAAACGTACATAAAGACATTACCACCGGATTCCATGCCCGATCTGATCAAGACTGACCTTGC
Organism: Coprinopsis sp. MPI-PUGE-AT-0042; assembly: GCA_020736565.1. Taxonomy (NCBI): domain Eukaryota; kingdom Fungi; phylum Basidiomycota; class Agaricomycetes; order Agaricales; family Psathyrellaceae; genus Coprinopsis; species Coprinopsis sp. MPI-PUGE-AT-0042. The sequence continues at coordinate 650,278 of JAHBOF010000001.1, read as the reverse complement.
AGAGTCATGGGCAGCCTTTGACGAGTTTGGATGTAAGTAATTGCTAAGTCTGAGCTTACCATGATTGTTCTAATGGTTTATTTTAACAGATTATGGAGGAGAGGATACTGATTGGATTCTTCCGTGTCTTAGCCGTAAGCCTACATCGTTCGCGGAGTGGGCGGAGAAAACAGACTTGTCACAGTATAGTGGTTGATCAAAGGATGTATATCTCATATATCAATACAGAATTCATGTACTATAAAAGAATGTATTCCGCAACCTTGAAAACGAGTCGTACTTTCGTCTGCAGGAGCTGAAGAACTTGGCGAAATGTAGGCGCTTGTTTTGTGATCCGGACTTTCACTTGCGCGCCTAGAATTCTCCTTCTTCAGCATCGGGGGCTAAAGCCGCCATGGCGCTCTCTCAAACTGAATAACGAGACGGTCATCTCGAAATTTAAACACTCATGCCGGCTGACATCGCGCTCAGAGATACAAGGTCCCTTTCTTCCCTTGTCGTAAGGCTCTGTGGGACCAGAAACCTCTCTATGGTCGTGCTTGCAAGCTACGTTTATTCACGATGAGTTATTAGGAAGAGCCTCATCAGCATACCTGGAGAAGACCGACACACACAGAATTCTTCTATGACACAAGGTATGTTACGAGTACTCTCCATGCAAGTACAGAGACTTACTAAAAGGAACCCAAATTTTGGGTCGTGATGTCGCCATTAGTGGACGTATCCCTCCGGGGTGACCGTGATACAACGACGTACCTTGGGGCTTGACGCCACGCCTAATCGAGGGCGATAAAGGACATATATATTGCTGCTTGTCTGCCTAGACTATCAATCCCATACTTGCTTCCTCTTCTCAAATCCTCGCAGCCCAACGATGACCATTACCCAGTCCCAAGACGCGCCCCTCGTCGTCGTCGGAGGCGCGACAGGCAACCAAGGCGGCGGCGTCATCCGCTTCCTCGTCGAATCTCCCAAGGCCCATCGAATCCATGCCCTCACTCGCGATGTTACCAAGCCCAGCGCTAGGAAGTTAGCCGACCAAGGTATCGAAGTCGTCTCAGTCAACTTGACCTCCAACAACAAGGCGAAAGCCGTCGAGGCATACACCGGCGCCGACGTTGTCTTTGTAAATCTCAAAATATGGTGCAGAGTTTATGGTACTGACAGTGTGCCCAACAGTCTGTCACTAACTTCTGGGAACACATGGATCCCCAAAGGGTCTGTATCGTCACTTGCAAACCGCGAGCCTCCACACACCAGCTGACGTCTTCGACATATAAACTAGGAAGAAGACGAAGGAAAAGCGATGATCAACGTTGCCATCGAAGCCGGTGTGAAGCTCTTCATCTTCTCCGCTCTTCCAAGTGTCAGGAAGCAGTCGAAAGGCAAATATAGCCATGTAAGCTCACCTACCAGCCTGAATTCTTCCCCCATTACTTACCGGCGTGCATCCGCAGTCGAAAGCAAACATCACGTTGACGAATATGGCAAAAGCAAGAGTAACGGCAACTTCAAGTATCGCGGCGTGCACGCAGGGTGCTATAATTCCAGCATGGTCGGCCAGCTCGCCATAAAAGACGCTTCAAACGGTAGTTAGTCGTTCAAGTTACCACTTCTGAATCATAAGGACGCTAAGATCCCTTCGATTGACATCGATGAGTATGGTTTGTAGGTAAGGGCCATAATCGAGGACAAAGCTGTCCAGGACGATAGCAGGCCTGTTTTGACGGTCGGTGAATGGGTCTCAATGGATCAGATCGTCAAGACGATCGAGAAAAGTAAGCCGATTCTTGTTTCACACAGGAACAGAGCCTAACTCACGAGCATTTAGAATCCGGGACGCCCGTCAAGTATGAGGAAGTCGATGGCGAAGTGTACAAACAAACGTTGCCAGATGTTATACCTGGCCATGTCAAGACTAACCTTGCGGAATTTTGGGCAGCCATGGGCGAGTTCGGCTGTAGGTACACTCTGACGAGGGTCTGCGAGATCAGAAACTGATAACTTGCTTAATAGATTATGGAGGAGGGGATACCGATTGGATCCTTCCATATCTCGGCCAAAGACCTGCTACGTTCTCCGAATGGGCTACCACGGCAGACTTCTCGCAATACACCGACTGATTCGAAAGGAGCTTGAACGTACTAATAGATAGCTCCACGTATCCTTGCCTTGTGAAGTGAAAGTGGCGTCTTTATAACTGAGAGATCATTTCGTAGGCGAGCGCTTATTCCACTCGAAGTCTGCACCGGTTGTCAATTAAGATCTTCCTGTGCCTTGCCCCTATTTTCTATCGTTTCCTTGAGCTTCATCATGGAACGACATTACACGAGTACAGCACTCTCTCTATTCCATTGAGAAGGTAAAACGCTGCGCGTATTTGAAATGCCAAGAAAGTAAAAGTTAGGCGCTTATTGGTAGTGCAGACTTCAAATTCCGATATCCCGGCACTTATCATTCTGCCTCTTCCCCAATACTCGCTGCGTACAGCACACGTCCTCCTTGGATAAGCCAGTAATTTCCAAGCGCAGTGTCTTTTCTCTTCCTGCACTATATTCTGCAAAGCCAAGCCATAGTATGCGCACTTCTAGAGAAAAAGATTGCGCATTAAAATACGCGAGACATACAGATTCTTCGGTTAGCTAGTGTACTGTGACGAGTCTGCCGTGGCCGCTCACTCAGTGAACGAAGCTGGCCTCTGGCTGAGGCATGGAAGAACCCAATCAATATCCTCTCCTCCATAATCTATCAAGTGAATTATCAGCTCTCGTTCTCGCAAATGAGCACCAAAGAGTGTTTACACCCAAACTCGTCCATTGCTGCCCAGAACTCTGCGAGGTCAGCCTTGATATGCTCAGGCATCACATCCGGCAACGATTGCTTGTACGCTTCGCCATCGACTTGCTCATACGTGACGACCGTCCCAGTGTCTGGTGTTCACAATTCATTACCTTCCTCTGTGTAGATTGATAGGTGGCTTACTCTTCTCAATAGTCTTGACGATATGATCCATCGAGACCCATTCACTGACCGTCAAGATTGGCCTTCTATCATCCTGGACAGCGGGATTCTCGAACAACGCCCTCACCCACAAACCGTACCCGTCAATGTCGATCGAAGGCAGCTTACTGTCCTTGTGGAGTGGTAACCTGAGTGACCATCTTCCGCTCAAAGCGTCCTTTTTGGCGAGCTTTGGGCCAACCACGCTGGAATTGAAGCACCCGACATGGACAGCGCGGTATTTGAAGCTGCTGGTATTCTTGCTCTTGCCGTACTCGTCAACGTGGTGTTTACTTTCAACTGTGCGGGTCCGATGTAAGCAACGACCAAGGAATTTGGGCCGATAGGCAAGCTTACAGTGGTAGACGTGATTATATTTGCCGTTGGAGTAGTTCTTTGGGCTCGGAAGAGCGGAGAAGATGAAGAGCTTCACACCGGCTTCTATGGCGGCGTCGATCATTGCTTTCCCTTCGTCTTCTTCCTATTTCAGATGTCAAAGGCTTCAGGTGGTTTGTGTTTGCAATGCAAATGACAATACTGACCCTCTGGGCATCCATGTGGTCCCAGAAATCCGTAACAAACTGTCAAGGACATGGTCAGCCCAGGGAATTCAGCTCCGTATCTCGCGACGTACGAACACAACGTCGGCACCAGTGTAAGCCTCGACGATCTTTGCCTTGTAGTCGGCAGTCAGATTAACCAAGAAGAGTTCAATGCCTTGGTCGGCCAGTTTCTTAGCGCTGGGCTTCGAGACATCGCGAGTCAACGCTCGAATCCGATAGGCTGTGAGAGATTCAACCAGGAAACGAATCACACTTCCACATTGGTTGCCTGTCGCACCTCCCACAACTTCGACAAGGGCGCGTCTTGAGACTGGGTTATGGTCATGTTTGAAGGAAGTGAGGCTGCTATGCGTGGAGGTTGTGTATTATTGATGATGCAGTGGGCCGTATATATACCAATTTTCCCGTAATATGTCGAACCAGAGGGCTTGGGTGCGAAACCCAACGGTAAGCGTTAATGACTGGTGACATTGTGGATGTAATCTAGAGTGACCTACCAAGGTCTCCGAAAGCCTCTGTTTCATAGCGGATACCTTGCTCACTCAGCCTACTTCAGGAGTAAGTTACAAAAACATCCAAGAAGTCTTGAATTATCTATCAGCAAATCCACAACGGGTAATTCGGGTCACGCATAGAAAAGAAGTTAGAGGGTGCTGCAAGATCCCTCCATGGAAGATATCAATGGGAAAGGGCGTGGGCTTCAATTGAAGATGACGAGAGTTCGAGCCTAGAACACAATGCTGGTGTACTAAAGTCGCATTCTCTCCTTGAACACGGAACGCACCCTCGCAAGCAAGTGTCAAAATGGGCGCTTATGTGTGATCCGGACTTTAATCGCCGATTTTCCCGCGCCTTCCCACCACAACAGAGTCACCCCTATCTTCCCTCTTCCTTGGACCTCTACCATGGACCAACACTACCCGAGTACAGCATCCTTCCTCTCTGCATCCCCACTGAAAAAGTCTGAATGTCATCATCTACTCAGGCTTCGCACAAGAACCTCCAACAGTCAAACGAATCGGTGTAATCGGTGCAGGTCCTGCCGGCCTTGCTGCTCTCAAGGTCATCCTCGATTCGGATGAGTTCAAGGCTGGTCTATGGCAGCCCATCGTGTTTGAAGCTAGAGAGGATGTTGGTGGTGTTTGGTGTGTCTCTTGCTTTATCTTTATCTGTGCAGGGGGATCTGAAGTTCGGCTGGTAGGACGCCGGCTGCTCCTGATACGTCCAAACCTGACGTTCCTCCTGAAACGCCACTTTACGACGCACTCACGACCAACCTACCGCACCCACTCATGTCATATACCGACTTTCCCTTCCCTCCATCCACACCCGTCTTCCCGAAAGCAGGGGTCGTGCTGAAATACCTTGAAGCCTACGCAGAGCACTTCAATCTTCGTCCATACATCCTCTTCAACACCCACGTAACCTCCGTCGAATTCTCCACCGATACCAAGAAATGGGTCGTCACTTACTCTCAGACAACAGTGGAATGCGATCTAGTGATGGTCTGTAACGGACATTACAGCGTCCCTCGGTATCCTAGCACACCCGGGATAGCGTCATGGTTGAGCTCAGGACGAGCAAGCCACGCAATGTGGTACCGCCATCCCCTACCAAAACACGGCAAGACCGTCATAGTCGTTGGCGCAGGACCAAGCGGACGCGACATCGCAGCAGAACTACACTCAACGGGACATACAGTCATTCACTCCATGACCGCACAACCTCACGAAGATAAAGGCGACAGACTCAAACTACGAGGTCGGATACGTGAATACGGGGCACCAGGAGAAGTTGTATTCGAAGATGGGAGTATAGAAGTAGGAGTGGACCATTGTATCCTTGCAACAGGCTACGAATACTCTTATCCTTTCTTCTCAAAGGAGATCGTACAGCAGCCCTCGTTCTTCCCGCCAATCCCGCCCCTTCCTTCTGGGTTGCGTAATACGACGTTCGGCGTCTTTCCACTTGCACAACATCTTTGGCCTATCCAGCCTTCCCAACCACACTACCCTCCCACCAGTCTTGCGTTCCTCGGGCTGTTGGTCAGGGTTAGCCCACTGCCACTGGTTGAAGCCCAAGCACAGGCGGCACTCGCTGCGTTTGCCCATCCCGAGAAACTGGACTTGACAAAGGAGTCGGTGGAGATTATGAGTCGGTACCAGGAGCTCCGGGGGACGCTCTGGGGCACATCGCCCGAGAGCGACGAAGTTAAGGGTATCGCCAAGGCCTGGCATCGATTCGAGCCTATGGACCAATACGACTATCGTGACCGGTTGTCGGAATTCGTTGGTTCCTCCCTACGCGTGCCGAAATGGGAAAGGGAGTTGTACTGGAGGAAGGATATTTTGAGGGAGACGTGGGTTGCGTTGGAACAGAGTAGGGAAGCGGAGGAGTGGGTGAAGGGTGTTGGGCAGGGCGGAATGCAGGAATGGGTGGACTTGCTTTGGAGGTTGGTTGAAAGGGACGAGAAGAGTCGGACGGTGGTGGATCCAAAGTTGTAAGGTAGATTGTCGTGTGGCTAATTACAGCTCTTCGTGCTCTACAATGCCTGTTGTCCGTGGTGTATCTGATAGAAGTGCAATCGAGAGTGTTGATGATACCTCGGTCGAAGGAGTCTCCACGGTGTCCAAGGATGCGGTCGGTATTGATGAAGTCGATGAAAGAAGTGTTGTTACAGTGCTAGCCGCTGCGGTCGAAACGGCTGTCACTGCGCTTTTCCAGCCTTCCTCTGCCTTCAACAGTTTATCGTCCCCACTAAAGTCGGGCACAAACTTTGTCCACCAAAGCATCATGCGAATGCCCCTGTCGATAAACCTTTGCTTGAGGATGAAGAGCACCACCAGAAGGAAGAACACAAAAGCAGAGATGATGAGAACACGGTCCATCCAGTCCGACTTTTCTAGCGCTGTAACGATATACTTGGTGGTTTCCATAGCCGTGGAGAGTGCATCATGCTGGGTCGAAGTTGCCTTTAGTGCTGCTGTGGATGTTTCGAGGAGTTGGTTGGAGAGAACGGAACGCTCGAGCTCGGCCTGCATGGATTCAATAGTCCGGCGCAAGGCATCGGTGACGTCTGCGTTTGCCTTCATCAAGGCGTCGTCACTGAAAGCGAATGAGAAAAGTGAAGACGGAAGAGGTAGATATATGACGTACCCGACTTTCTCATTACCCATCTGAGCCTGTTTCTCCTTCTCTGATATTCCGGCGGATTGGAAGAGTTCGTCCCTGTTGGACCTTTTCATTGAATCAATCGTCTTCTTGGAGTATAGGACAGCTGCCCGCATCTTAGTCCTTAGACTGACGGAGATATCAGTCATCTTGCATAATAAGCGGGCTGGTGAACTGACGAACTCACTCATTGAGCGAAGACTTGTAGGTCTCGACGACACTCCGTAGCTCACTTCTTGCCCGTTCGCCCTTTTGGTCGTCGACCATCACGTCCAAAGTCTATAGTCACAGGCCATTAGAGTAGTAGAGAATAGAGACGAAACATACATACATCTATCTGCCTCGAATAAACACCCAAGTCATCCCGTAGCTCATCCGCCAACTCCTGCTGCAACGACAATGGCCCTTTACAACCATTCAGCGCCGGTATCTGAGTTTCTGAAAAGTGTCGTTGCCGTCGTTCTAGAGTTTCAATGAGATTCCGTGCATCGTCTGTGAGCTTTGTTGGAACAGGTGCCATTACGGTGAGTGGGGGATGAGCATTGAGAACACGTCGTTGACACAGTGTCCCGGTCAATTCGGCGATCAAAGTAGGCGTGGGAGGTGACTGCTTGATCAGGGTTGTGCCAGCGATCGTGCTTCAGGCGAGTCTTGAACATTCATCTTGATTGTGTTGGGCTTGATAGTAATTTGGACTACCTTTACAGCCAACAGTAAGGCCCATCGAGGCTCTGCAAAATTTCTGGATGCTCATTCCTTTGTGTTTATTACAGATCATCGAGAAGAATCGCCCAACCCATACGGAGCAATTCCAACTTCTCTTCCAGTTCAAACATGGCAGAGCCAAGCGCCCCAATTACAGGTCGCAAGCGCCGCGCACAGAGTGAAGCTCATGCGCCCTCCGATGCTCCTCTCGCGACAGCGAGTTCATCTGCTACCCTCATCGAAGACACAGCAGTTACCACTGCCACTCCTGGCACTGCCGAGACGTCTCAAACGAGTCGTAAGAAGGCACGATTGGCAGCCAACGAATCCTTGCCGAGCTTGCCATACGATTTTTCGGTGAAGCTCGAGGAAGAATCAGTGTCGTTCCCAGAGGTGGATGAAGCCGCACTGTCAGCGACGGCGTCTACCAGGGCGTCTACCGTCGCTGATTTGGTAGACGAGAAACTCGGCGTCACCGCTCCGCCTGTTGCGCAACCAACCGCGTCTCCTACTACTCTGGACGATGTAGCAACGTCAAGCAAGAAACGTGCTGCGAGCGAGGGGGCCGACGCTTCTCCTGCTCAGGTAAAAGGGGCAGGGAGCAATGGCGAGGCGCCGGCTGATGCGACAGCCTCCACTTCTCGCAAGCGAGCCCGTCTCTCTCAAGGACAGCCCGACAGCGCCATCAACGCAACCCGACTTCCACTTGCCCAACAGACTCAAACCCCTGGCCACTCCCGCTCCCTCCGCGACATACCCTGGGAACTCGTCTCTGAAATCCTGCTCTACACCAAATCCATGCAAGACGTCCTCAACCTCGCCATGTCCTGCAAATTCTATTGCCAAACCCTCTTGCAGCCTTCCAACAACTATATTTGGAAGTACGTGAGGGAGAACCATACGCCGAGGGTGCCTCCGGGTTGGAACAAGCAGAAGTTTGGGTTTGACGAGGTGTCGTATGCTGCATTTTTGTTTGCTGGTGGGAAATGCGAGGTGCGTATTTGGTTTTGGTACGAGTTGGGAAAGAACTGATGAGAGATTGCCGTTTGGCAGATGTGTGAGGAACATACCGACAAGCCATATACTTCGTTGGCTCTGCGGCTTCGTCTTTGTGGCAAGGTGAATCTCATGCCTGATCGTCGGAGGTGCTCCTTGCTAACGGTACAATCCAAAGCAACAATGCGAGGATAAACTCGTCAAGTGTGTTGTCTGCGTTCCATGTCCTCCTCGTCCCAACTAATGGTACGCCTCAGGTCCAAGACGCTGAAGACCGTCGACAGCGTCTGCAAAGAAAACAACATTCCAGGCCAGTCAGCCCTTTTCGCTGTCTTGGAAGACAGGAATATCCGTAAGTGCCCCAACTCTAATTCATTCTCGCATTTTGGTTGCTCACACTTATTTACGAATGTGCAGTCAAATCGTACAATTTGATCCAAGGAATAAAGGACAACGGTCCATTCAGTTATCTTAGCCAAACCTCTTCGTCTGTTTCCAGGGCACAGCTTTCAGACGACTTGAAGTCGTTCCTCATTGAAGAAAGGCAGCAGCCTGATTTTCGTGAGGTAAACACTCCTGTCGCTTCACTCGGGCTTTTGAGTGCGATATTGACCTCCAACTGTAGAGGCTGGACAAGATGAAGAAGAAGCGGGAGGAGTGGATGAGTGTAAAGCCTGGTCTTCACGTTGGTGTACTGTTCTCATGCTCATTGTTCGATTTAGTTCTGCAGGGACATTATCCGCTGGCGCCGTGCGGTCAAGGATGTCTTTTACGCCAAGAAGAAAGAGAATGATGCGCTGTAGGTATCGACCTGCAAAACTTGTGGCATACTCTGACCGCTCGTCTGTAGGGGACGAACGTTCGCCAATGAGTTTGGCTGGAAGTATGAGGATATGGTGAACTGCTCAGACTTTGGACCATATCAGCGCAACAAGAACCATGCCTTCCAACCAATCACCAAAGGAGGTATGTCGCGCCCCCCGCACCAAGGTCTTCGGCTGTCTAATCTGGTCTCGACTGCAGAGGTCGCCGCCATGGCGCAAAGGATCGAAGAACAACTCACCCTGCTCGCTGAAAAGCGTGATCGAAAGACGCACGAAGCACTGTACCAAGCAATCCGCCAACAAGTCCTCCAACACTACAAGCATCTTCAATCCTCCAAAACCTTCCCCGTTCTACCCGCGCTTACTGCCTTTCGTCAATTACCGGTTATCTCCATGCTCCAATCATCTGAAGGTGAAGAGAAGATGGAAGCAAAGGATGTCGCCAAGTCGCTCAAAACGGATAAAGTCCTCATCAGCTTGTTGAAATCCCAGATCAACGCTTGGGTGACCAAGGCGAAAGGAGAATTTGGCGAAAAGATGGGCGTGAAGCGGTGGAAGAGTATCAGTACCAACGAGTTGCATCCGGCGGAGAGGATGACGGCGCGGTTCAAATGTAAACGGTGTCAAGTGTTGGACGAGAAATATGAGGAAGATGGGTGCTTTGATTTTGCAGGTGCTTGTGCGCACGATTGCTCCAAGCCGGGGCAGAAGAACAACAAGGGGAATTGGAAGTGGGGAGCTGAGCAGTTTGAGAAGGATGAACAGGTTTGTTTTCGAACGTGTCCTTTGCAGGAGTGATTGGCTAACTTTTGGTCTCGTCAGGCGAGTGCTGCTGTTGCAAAGTATTTGGAATTGTGCAATCTTCCGGATAAAGCGGTCAGCACTGCTGATACTGTTACCCTTCTTGACGCTGCGAGCTACATTCTCTGCAAATCGTGCGACAAGCCCGTTGTCATGAAGTTTAGCAACCTCGTGAGTTCACTCTACTTCATTACAATTGTGCCAATCTAATATAAGCTCCCAATAGATTGGTCACTGTCACCGGCACGAGAGGATGGAGTTTGCGCTCTTGATTACCTCAGAGCAAGTGGAAGAGGCCATTGGCAAGAAATACCCCTTCAAGGCAGGGTACACGAAGCCTCTCCTTGGTTCGGGGAAGAAGGTGCAAGAAGCAAGGGGTGCCAAGGTGTATGGGTGCCGTCATTGCTACAGCAAGGAACTGGCGGACCATCGACAGACGTCTGCTGCTAAGAAGGCTGCCTCGGCGAACCAAGCGAATCTAGCAGCGGGCGATGCGCCTATGGAGGAAGATGTAGAGCCTGAAGCTAGGTTGTTCATCTTTGATGGTTTGAAGTCTCATTTGATTGAAAAGTGCGTCGTCTCGTTGGTGCGCAGGGGATGTGAAGTGATGAGGCTGACACGGACTTAAGGCATGATATCAAGAGCATAAGAGACGAGGATTATTTCTGCACCAAGGTTCCTGCGTATCTTGAGAAGGCAAATGCCTAAACGCTCGCTTTCGTTGACTGTATATATTTATCATGTATGCGTTCTCTCATTGCCTCTCTGCCGCATTTTCGTCTGACGTCTTACGCAGCTTGGACCTTGTCAGCTTGTCGTTACTGAATGCACATTCTTGTCATCCTCTGGATATCTTGCAACCATTGAGGATTCTTGAAGTCAGCCACGCTCCAGGTAACACGGCCAGCCTCAGCGGCGAGCCACACCTATATAAGTTGGACGCGACGAATCCCCTCGTTTCTCAAACACGATGAGGCCTTCTAACCAATTCCTCCGATGCTTTTTGCTAGCAGCTACCTCGGTCTCTCTCTTTTCCAGACCAGCTCTGGGAGGCTACGTCCAGTACCCTAATCTCGACGATGTCATGCCAGCTACTGCGCCTCAGTATCGAGATATGTGCAAGCAGGCTTTCACCGATTCGTATGAAGTGTACAGGTATAGTGCCGTCTTTTTTTTTTTGGCGAGTGGGAGGGGTGACTGATTGAGATACTGGGACGCAGGCAGTACGCGTTTGGTCATGATACTGTGTTGCCCATCAGCCAAGGGTGGACTGATGACCGTAATGGGTGGGGTACGTAGCGTTCCCTCTTCATTGTGGCGAGTTCACCTGGCTGATGTGGGGATAGGTGTAACGATCATTGACGGACTTTCGACGATGGTATGTTTCGTTTATGAGTCGGATGTGGTGTCGCTGAGATGGGAGCTATCCGTCGGCAGCATATCATGGGTTTGAATGTGAGCGTTCCTCCGAGCTAGTTTCTCGCTTTGAGCTGAACGGACCTCAGGACCTCTTCACCGAGGGCGTGCAATGGGCAGCTACTGTCGATTTTACTCGCTCCGGGACCGCATCTTCTGTCAGGTAATCACGGCTTACACTCTCGTATCCTTGCTTGCTCACTGACTGCGAAAGCGTGTTCGAGACGACCATTCGGCATATGGGAGGTCTGCTGAGCGCTTATGAGCTCAGCGGACAGCAGTACCCTACGCTTCTTGATCAGGCGAAGCAGCTGGCTGACAAGCTTATCTTTGCTTGGGATGGAGCGAACGATGTACCCTACGGAGCTGTTGATTTTGGTTCAGATAGTCCTGTCAGGGGGACGGTAAGCCCTCTTTCGCTTTCCATTCGCATGTCCCCTCTAACACTTGTACCAGTCGAACATTGCTGAAGCCGGTACAGTGAGTTCTATCGTTCGTGTTCATAATGGCGGGCAAAAGCTCAAGTAACCTGTTATAGCTGACCCTAGAGTGGGCAATGCTGAGCAAGTACACTGGCAATGAAACCTACCGCGAGTATGCTGAGAAGTCTGCCTTACATTTGATCAACGGGGTACGCTTTGCGTTGCCTTCGTCCCGACACTCGTCGCTAACAGACCTTGCCTAGGGCTCACCCCTCTCTGGTCTCCCTGCCCAAGGGATCGACCCCGGATCGGGAGCTTCTGTTGGCAGCCTCGTGGTATGACTCGTCTCCTGCCTCCTCTTCGTGCAGGTGCTTACCGCTCTCAGACCTGGGGCGGTGGCTCGGACAGCTACTTTGAGTACTTGATCAAGTATCCTCGCTTCAACTTGACTGCCAATGTTGCCTATGCCGATTCCTGGAGAACCGCTGTGGACAGCTCTATTCAAACGTTGCTCAGGGTATGTGGCTATCTCATTTGGTGCGTTTAGCACTGGCTGAAAGGTCCTCCTGCAGTACTCGACATACGGAAACTGGACGTACCTTGCGGACTATGATCCTAGTGGCCCTCAAGCGATCAAACACGTTGGCTCACATCTAGCTTGCTTCCATGGAGGGAACTGGCTTCTCGGTGGGTTTCTCAGAGTGTCTTCATGGGCAACCACTGAAGTACATCGACATACGCAGGCGGAAGACTGCTGAACAATGACACAGTTGTCGACCACGGACTGCGACTGATTGACGCGTGCTGGAACACTTATGAGTCTGCGAAGTACGCCCTTTCCTGCCCTTCCCTTGCCTCGATCCTAACTTCTCCTCTCAGCACCGGAATTGGACCTGAGACTTGGTCGTTCACCAGCTCCGACGGCTCTTACACTGGACAAGCCGCCCCCTCTCCAGACCAAGCCACCTTCAACTCTCAGCACGGTTTCTACATCACCGACGGCAGGTACCAGATGCGACCTGAAATGTTGGAATCCAACTTTTACGCCTGGAGAGTGACTGGAGATGCGAAGTACTATGAGCGTGCTGTCGCAGTGTTCGAAAGCCTTGCCAACTACTTGACTGTGAACGGAAACTCGACCATGGGTTACTCAGGCTTGGTAAATGATATGGACGCCAGTGTAGCGGGTACGAGCAAAGGAAGGATTGATAGGACAGAGAGTTTTTGGTTCGCTGAAGTGCTGAAGTATCTGTGAGCGTAACTTGATCTCGAACCTTGCCTGGAGCTAATTATCCTAATAGCTACTTGACCTTCGACGATCCTTCGCACATCCACTTGGACGAATGTGAGTAGTCACGGACCACACTCACCGCACGTCGCTGACTTAAAGCTAGACGTCTTCAACACCGAGGCACATCCGTTCAGGGTTCCTGCCGCATCACCATCGACGACCTACGGAAGTGGGCGCTTTTACGATTCAGCGAAGCCTTTCGTCGCTTCCAAGGGTGCTCTTCCCCAGTTCAGTCAGCTACCAAAGGCCATCTCGAGCATCTCGGGGCTGGTCTAAGTTTGCTCTCGATATGGGAACGATGCGAATGTCCAGCACTAACCCAGAATATATCTTGTTCCTTTGTCTGGTGCACTGTCTTCGGTTGAGCAACGAGATTCACCGAGCGGGCCGGCTGATTATGTATTAGCATCCAGGTGATTCAGAAGCGCCTAATCAACGCAGAATCAGGGTAGTGTTTTCTTCTTTGTAGAACACCATCTAACGTACTGGGGAAAAGCTCGAGATGATTGCTCAATGACACAATTGCATGAAGTTTCCATCCTACCAACTTCGCATGGCGGCCGCCGTCCAAAGTAGGTGAGGATAGCATTGGCTGCAAGTTCGTAATCACCAGCTACATGCATAGGTGCACTCTCAGGCACGCATTGGCGCTGGCATTGGACATGTGAGGTCTTGGATATTATAGGAAGTGTAAGAACATCGAAAACCACAATCATATGCCTTTTGTCCTATACAATTTGTGGAACGGATCTCCGTCAGCTTTATAGCCCTGTCAAAGGCGTCGAAGAGCATTTGTGCCGCTTTCTGATTGGCCTTCTGTTCGCTGGATCAAGCAACTACGTACCAGATCCCAGAGATAGTTAAATATCGTCTGACGCCGCCCAATTGAGATACCTCCGACTCGAAACGACAACAAGGTTGCCATATATATTCTCGAAACCCCCCACGATGGCGATGTGAATGCTCGAACGGATGTCTGATTGTATCGTAGAAAGGGACAAGCTACACAGTGTCTAGATAAACGACCTCAAGAACTCGCCGAGAGCCATGATGGCCATCGCCTGACCGTAAGGCATACTTGTCACCGGAATGTCCTTATAGTGCTGCAGTGTATGTCCCATAGCTGTGCCAAAGCTAGTGTTCTGCAGCTCACCCTCCGGGCTGATGTTGGCGAGAACAGCCTTGATGGCCTTGACAGCTGAGCTCTGGTACTCTTCTCCCTTCAAGTACCTCTTCCTTACGGCCTTGAGCATACCGTACGCGAAACCAGCCGTTGCCGATGCCTCGACGTACGAGCCCTCAGAAGCTGGAACATCAAGCAGGGTGCGCCACATGCCATCGTCTTGCTGCAGCTTGACAAGCGCCTTGCACTGTGCCTCGAGAATGCCGACAAGGAACAACCTTGTCGGATCCGACTCCTTCAAGTTCAACAACTCGATGAAGTCCGGGATGGCGATTGTAAGCCACGCGTTTCCTCTCCCCCACCTCGCCTGCGCAAAGTGGTGCCCGACCTTTCCATCCTTGTCCTCGAACTTCCATCCGTGGAAGAATAGCCCCGTTGTCGGGTCGAACAGGTACTGGCAGTGCAGCATGAACTGCCGCTTCGCCTCCTCGATGTACTCGGGCCGGTTGAGCGTGAGTCCGATCTTGGCCAAAGGCAACGCGCTCATCATGAGCGTATCGTCCCAGAGCTCGTCCTTGTTGTACTCGAGATATGTCTCGTGCTGGAAACCACCGTACTTTGTGCGCGGTAGGTCGTGCATGAGCCACTCGGCCCAAGTGTCCAGCCAGGGAACAAATGTCTTGTTGCCGGTGTCTTCGTACAAGTACGCCAGCGCCAGGAACGGGGACATGGTGTTGATATTTTTGGTTGTGCCCTTGGAGAGCTGCTTAGCGTACCAGCCTAGCATGATGTCCTTTGTAGCCTGATTACCGGTCAAGGTGTAGTAGTGCCATAAACCATAAAGACCGATGCCGTGTGTCCATTCCCAGCCGTCCCAGCCCTTGGTGTCGATAATACGGCCATCGGGCAGCTTGAGCAGAAATTCGCCAGTTGTGTCGGCGATGTTAATCAGGTTTTGTGTGAGAAGGTCGATTGAAGTTGTGATTTGCTCCTTCTTGAGCTCGTGAATGGTTAGGGACGACATTCTGGATGTAATGGCTGTTGAGCACGTCCAATTCGATGCGGGGCCTTGCGAGAAGCTCTACATGTCAAGTTCTACAGTTTTTGTAGTCTGGAAGTGCACAAACGACATGGTGGAATTGGACCCGCGGCCCGAAGAACTCCGGGAAGCGACCAACTAGGGAGACTTTCCGTGCTAAATTGTAAAAGAAGCCACCCACGACTTCGCCTGATGATCTCATGAGGTCTATGATGGAGAACTATTGTCTTCTCTGGAAGCCTTGGAGGAGGACTTACGAGACTACTCACGAGGTATCATCGTCACAAGGACATGCCCATCAGCCTGCTTTGCACTGACATTGTATATATATCAAGGTCGAGACTCCATGATCTCAAAGCTCATTTTGAGCCCTGAGATATAGTCCTTTTATCTCACTCAAGTCAGTTTCTTCCATCGCCAGTACCCCAGGAATCACAGTCGACATGGCCGCCCACCAGGACCAGAAAAAGAATGACATCACTCACCTCGAGCGTACGCCCTCAGTTGCTGACGAAAAGGTTGACCACGTCAACTACGACCGTGTCGACGACGAAGTCGCCAAGTATGCCGATGCTACTGGTGTTGCCCTCTCAGAGGAGGAGGACAAGCGCCTGAAGAGGTTGATCGACAGGCGCGTGCTCCCGGTCATGGTTTTCACCTACTTCCTGCAGGCGCTTGACAAGGGAACGATGTCCTTCGCTGCCATCATGGGTATTCGTGATGACGTTCCTGGACTTGCACCCCAAGTAAGTTGAATACACATTGGAACCGCTGAGCGCGTTAGCTAACCAGTTCGCAGTTCGCTTGGTTGACAACATGTATTTACCTCGCTGTGCTTGTCGTCGAATATCCGACCAACTGGATTATCCAGCGTGTTCCCGTTGCCAAATACCTAGGATTCAACATCCTGCTCTGGTCCACCGTGCTGTGCTTGCACGCCGTCTGTTTCACCTTCCCTGCTCTCGTCGCCATCCGAACTTTGCTCGGTATATTCGAGGCTGTCTGCCAGCCTGCTTTCCTCATCATGAGTTCTATCTGGTACAAGCGCTCAGAACAGGCTCAAGTCGTCACATATTGGTATATGATGAACGGAGCGCAGCAGATGGTTGGTGGTCTGCTCGCCTACGCCTTCTCCCACATCAGGCATTCATCGTACAAGCCTAACCCCGGAAATGCTGCCATCAGGTCATGGCAAGCTATGTTCATTACCTATGGCTCCATCTCTTTCCTCTGGGGCTTGTTCGTACTTTACTGGCTTCCCGACTCTCCTATGCGCGCCAAGTGCTTCTCTGAAGAGGACAAGAAGGGCATGGTCGAGCGTGTTCGATCCAACCAGACTGGCCTTCAGAACAAGACATTCCGCGCCTACCAGTTCAAGGAGGCTCTCCTAGATCCCCAGACCTACTGCTACATGTTGATCCAGATCTGCACGACCCTGCCTACATCGGGACTCGGCGCTTTCTACAACATCATCATCCAGGGCCTCAGGTTCTCTGTCCTGGAGACCCAGCTCCTCGCCATGGTGCTTGGTGCCATTATCATCTTTACACTCATGACTTCTGCCTGGGCAACCAGGAGGTGGAACCAAAACCTGTTCACTATGCTCGTCTTCTTGATTCCGTAAGTCTTGTGCAGCATTCTCAATAAGCAGCCACACCTAACACCCTCTACTTAGGTCCTTCATCGGTACAATTGTGATCATGACCGTCAAGAACACTACAAACGCAACCCGCGCTGGACTCCTCATCTCGTACTGGATCATCTTCACCTTCTGGGCCGCTCAAGGTCTCGGCATGTCCATGCTAACACGAAATGTGGGAGGACAGACCAAGAAATCCGTCTGCATCACCATGAACTTCATCGCATGGTGCGCCGGAAACGCCGTCGGACCGCAGGTCTTCTTCCCTGGCGATGCGCCGCGCTACCTCAAGGCGCTGTCAATCCATCTTGGATGCTACAGTGTGCTGGTCGTGGTCATCTTGTTCTTGAGGTGGAACTTGGTGCACCGCAACAACAAGAAGGATAGGGAGTTTGGAACTGAGATCAGTGCTGCGCACGGGTTCGATGATCTGACGGATAGGGAGAACCCTAACTTCCGCTACGTCTTCTGAGGAACGGGGTGCCGTCGTGAAAATGTCTGGATGATAGGAACGACATGTATAATATACGCTCGATGGAATTGTACTGGTGCCAACAACTTGCCTTCTGCCCGCCCTGTCATGAGCCGTACAAAGCTTGAGTTATTGTAGCCGTTGGTTGCTACAGCTGATGCTACCCATTACTGGTAACAAGCCTGTGATCACGAAGACGACTATGCCTTAGCATCCCGTGAAGGGAGGTGAAGCGCCTTATCGACGCGGATTCAGGTGGTGTTTATCTTCTTTCTCAGAAAGATGCGCGAGGTAGAACCTGGTAGAGCACTATCTAACGGGGTACGAGAACAAGCTCGAGATGACCATCCAATGACACCATTGTAAGAGGTATCCATGCTCGTGGTGTTTCCTCCCAGCTTCGCGGGGCGGCCGCCGTCCCAAAGTTCGTAATAATCACCAGGTACCTGCACCAGGGCCCTTTAAGGCACGTATTAGCAGACATGTGAGGTCTTGGATGCTGTAGGAAGTGCAAGAACATCGAAAAGCACAATCATATGCTTTTGCTCTATACAACCGTTGAGCACATCAACGTCAGCTCTACAGCCCATTTCAAGGTTTAGCACTCGTGCTGCGTTCTGATTGGACTTCTATTCGCCGGAACATGCGACTACGTGCCAGGGCCCAGAGATTTCTGAAAATAGTTTGAGGCCGCCCGTTTGAGAAATTAGCGACTTGTAGTTGGTGGATATTGTTACCTCTTGCCCGAAACGACAACAAGGTTGCCGTATATGTCCTCAAGGCCCCCCACAGTGGCGTTGGGAATGCTTTTAAACCTCCCGCAAGGTGAAATGCGGGGTAAAATGAACTCGGAATTTATTCTCGGCAACAAGGGACAAGAGGCCCAACTGGGAAAACCTTCCACATTTATTTCCCCGCATCCATCATGTTTCCCCGCACCCTCGCGCCGTGGTCTTCCCGTGATCAGCAACTCGCGTGGTGCCTTTACGAAGCCTTACGGACGCGCCGAGATCTGCTTCTTCTCAAACAAGGATACAAATGGTGCAACAGTATAAAACGCAGAGGGCCCCAATGCTGGCATTTCTCAGACCACTGTCCGCCCTCCCAAGGTCCAGAGGTTGGAAGCCATGTTGCCTACCCTATTGGCTAGCTTCCTTCTCCCAGCACTTGTTGCTGCGGCACCCCAGCCTGAGATTGAGGCTCGCGCCCCTCCCACCATCTCGGTGAACGGTGGAACCTTTGTTGGTAAAGCCGGGGTTGGCGTCGACAGTTTCAATGGTATTCCTTTCGCTGAGCCTCCGTGAGTTCTACTCGACCCTTTCATATTGGTACCGACTAACAGGCTCTTCTCAGTGTTGGTAACCTCAGGTTCGTTCCCTATGACCTTGGCCTCTCTCGTCCCCGCTTTTGACACGGGAATAACCGATCAGGTTCAACCTTCCGAAACCCATTGGCCAGTACAGTGGTACCTATGATGCGAGCAAATACGGTCCTGCTTGCCCTCAGCAGGCTATCTCGTTGCCTCTGGTATCGGGTCTTGTCCAAGAGGCCACCGACTGGATCATCGAGTCCGTCTTTGCTGCTGTATTTCCCGACAGCGAGGATTGTGAGTTGGATTTATGGTTGTCGTTGTGGTTAACCATTAATGCTCAACTCCTCAGGTCTGACCCTCAACATCGCCAAGCCTTCGACCGCGACCGCATCCTCCAAGCTTCCAGTCGTTGTCTGGATCTATGGTGGGGGCTTCCAACTCGGTGCCACATCCATGTATGACGGTGCGACGATCGTGAAAAAGTCACAGTCTCAGGGTGAACCTGTCATTTTCGTCAGCATGAATTACCGGTATGTTTACCCAAACCTTCTCTTCAACGTCACACTCTCATATTAATCCTGAACAGAGTCAGCGCGTATGGGTTCCTGGCCAGCAAGGAAGTTCGTGCTGCCGGAGTCGGCAACATTGGTCTGCACGACCAACGCGAGGCGCTCCGATGGGTCCAGAAGAACATTGCCCAATTCGGCGGTGACCCAACCAAGGTCACCCTTTGGGGCGAGTCTGCGGGTGCCATCTCCGCCTCTTTGCACATGGTCGCCTATAATGGCAACCACCAAGGCCTCTTCCGTGCTGCATTTATGCAGTCTGGCGCGCCAATCCCCGTCGGTCCTCTTGAGCACGGACAGGGCGACTACGATAACATTGTCAAACGCACCGGCTGCTCAGGTGCCCAGGACACCCTCGCTTGCTTGCGGACTGTTCCTTACGCCAAGCTCAAGGATGCTGTTAACGCCTCGCCTGCGATCTTCGACTACCAATCTCTGCGCCTTGCGTGGCTTCCCCGTGAGGACGGTGTGTTCCTCACCGACCAACCGCTGAAGCTTGTCCGAGATGGAAAGATCGCTCGTGTACCGATTGTCAACGGTAACTGCGAGGATGAGGGTACACTCTTCTCCATCGCCATGATCAACGTCACGTACGTCCTCTGAACCTTCTTCAAAAGGGTGATGCTGACGAATTGGATAGCACCAACAACCAGTTCAAGCAATGGGTCAAGGGCACCTTCCTGACCACCCTTTCGGACGCTCAGGTCGACAGAATCGCCGAGCTCTACCCTCAAGACATCACTAAAGGATCCCCCTTCAACACTGGCGTCTTCAATGCTTTGACTCCCCAGTTCAAGCGCCTCGCTGCCTTTCAGGGGGACGGAGTCTTCCAAGCTCCTCGCCGATGGTTCCTCAAATACACTGCCGGAAAGCAGCCCGTTTGGTCGTACGGTACGCTGCCTATCATCTCACACTTGCAGTACCTTACTTGTGAGTTACAGTGAGCAGGAAGTTCAAAGTGCTCCCCATCCTTGGCTCCACGCACGCCACCGACCTCGTCAACAGCTTCTTCCTCGGCCAAGAAATGCAAGAGCACGTCATCCGCTTCACCAATAAACTTGACCCCAACGTCGGTGGGCTCTTTAGGCCCAATTGGCCTCAGTGGACGGCGTCGGGCAAGGATCTCTTGGAGTACAGCGATGGGCTTGTTAGTTTGGCGCTTGCCAAGGACAACTATCGTGAAAAGGAGATGGAGTACTTGGTTGAAGTTACTCTGGACAACCCCGTTTAAATTAACCTATATTTATTATCAATTGCGTGATGCAGAATTCGCGCTGTACAATTTAGTCTTCCCATCCTCCTTGCTACATGGAACGAATTACGATAGTCTTTTCGTAAAGCTCAGCGCTCAAATGATTGGTTGACATTATTCATCTCAAGCGATAAGCATTCGCACTTGTCTGATAATGCATTAACCGATATGAGCCACGAATTCGAAATCTCGTCTGGAGGTACTCAAGGATGCTTCAAGGATGCTTCTGCAAGCCCTTCGTAGCCTCCTTCTCAGAAAAAGCCTTCGAAAAGACCTTCTAAAAATAATCTGGGCGGCGATGAAGGGCCCAGATATACCATGCGCAGCACGGAGGTAAGCTGACCTTGCCATACTCTGGCTGGTAATCCTCGGCAGCGCCCATGTTTCCCGTGACAAGACAGGGAGAGGAAAAAGGGAAGGTAGCGGCGGGTTTCAATGAGAAGAGCCTAGTGCAACTGCTAAATACACAGCCCCTTTAACACTCCTCTGGCCAACGGTAAGTAAGGCCTGAAAGCAGAACAACAAGAGACACTCTGGATGATAGGCAGGAGTAGAGGCGTAGGGAGAAGGATGTGCGAAGGATAAAACCGGGGCTATGAATGATCTTGATAGAGTGATGTTTTGTTTATCTGCTGCAAAAACGACGGAAGAGACGCAGTCTCCTGATTGAGGCCCATGGCAGCCAGACGGCAGTGAATTAAGCGCCCAAAGGTGTGATGGCACAGCCACTTCGGACATCTCCGTTATCAGAATTCCGACCAATTTTTTTTAGCGCTCATCAAGTTTCACTACTTACCTAACCCATGCTCGAGGCCAGGGTGCTGTCGAGAAGGAAGGCTGGCTTCGATCTCTGATGCATGTCTTTTGGGCCCTAGGGCGAAACTTTCGCAGGGCAGACCGAGGGCTGGACGAGTCCCGCTTTTCCCCAGAACAATTTAGCGCCGTCAAATAGAAGTGACGCGCACTAAACGCGCTAGCGGTGGTTCTCAGCACGCACAGCCAACTTCGCGAACACATCGGCCATTATAACATGGCGTTCATTCCTTATCCACCAACATACCACTCCGTCGACGACGTCCATGGTCTTGTCGCTCTCCTTTCCAGAAATGTGCCGCTCGGGCCTCCTTGGAAGGCTGCTAGCAATCGTCCAGACGCTGCTAGATACAGCAGCAGAGGCACTAGCCAAACCATGGCAGAAAATACTCAGGATCCTTGCAGTCATCGGGTCCTTTCTCCGGTTGCGTTCACAGATTACGAGGAAACCAAGGGATGATACCACTACACGACGCTCAGGAGACTGTAATGACAACGAAGAGAAGTTCAGCGTATGCAAGGGCGCAAATGGCGGGCAAACCCATCCTACGACACCTCACGACATCATACCTCTTGACTCCTCGATGACATGCGCCCGACACCCTTACCCATACATTCACGACGACAAATCGCAGTCCGTGCTTAGTCTGAGCAGCATCCGAGCCGCTCGCTTAGTGGACACAAACGCAGCAGCATCTCATCAAACCTCGCGATCCTCGCATAGTCTAGGCTACCCTCAACTGGGCACTGAGACATGGACGGTTGGATCTCCCGGAGCTGCCGAAGATGAATATACCTTCAACATCAACTCCCCGGAAGAAATAAACCCGCCCGTCAGCCGCCACCGCTCTTCTTTTCGTGGGTTCAGCACGTCTTGCCCAGATCTAGACACCAGTGCAACCAATCGCCCAACTATGGGACTTGACATGCAGACGTTTCACACTGCAGCCTCTCCTCGTCAATCCATTCAGACTGTCGACCAAGAGGTGGGGGTTGGCGAAGATGGCGACCCTGGGGTTACGCCCCAGCTAGGCCATGATAGGATATACCCCCTCCCTCCCGACTTCTTTTCGAGATACGAACAGGTCAAATACGCGTAAGTCTTGTGTTACATGACTACTCTTATTACATTGCTGATCTGAGCCATGAAAGGGAAAAGAAGGAAACCGAATTGATCATCAAGCCAATGACTGTTGATTTTTACTCGTAAGAAAGCCTAACTGATCCATCACTACTGTGCTGATTGAGGTAAACAGAAAGCCTCATCCCCAAGGCTGGGTTCCTGTTCTTCACCCTGACGGTGTTCTATACTGGTACAACGAAGAGAAGGTTGGCATCCCTTGATCGTTTCCCAGGTCTGAACCCGATCCTTCTACAGAAAGTTGTGACCGAAAACGACATGCATGACCCAGAGTTTCTTGGCCAAGTGACCGAGAATCTGGCGACCTTTGACGACTTCATTTCCGCCAACAGGATCCAACTACCGTCGAACATCACTCTGGCGTTTGAGTTGACCAAGGATGATGAGCAAATCACAACAGACTACTACTACGCAGATCATGACAAGCGAGTCATATTCTTCTTGGACGAGTTCAAGGCACGTTATTTCAAGACATCGCAAGATGTCAAAGGCGTAACATCCCTCGTTCATATCCGTGCGTGTCTATTTTATTTTATTTTTTCTTCGCATCATTTTCACTAAATCCTTCTTTCTAGAGCACGAGCTGGAAGCTCAATATTGGTGGAGTGCTTCTGATCTGGAGTTTACATCTCCTCATGCAGCACATAGGTTCCACATCATGTTATACCCAAGCACCCTTCCACAAACTCAGGCAGCAGCCAGCGAGTTGAAGGATTTCATTTTCCATTGCATAGCGGGTATGTTCCTTCGTGTGTCCTATATCCAAACGTATTGAACCCAAGCTGCAGATTCAAACAGCTCAGCATTTTCAACCTCTCGCTTTGATCCTGACGAACTTTACAAGTTGCTAAGCGTGGTCAACGCCATGCAAAGTAAGCACTCCGTTAGATACCAAACTTGAACCCCCATTTATGCGCCCTCAGAAACGGAATGCTACCAAATTGGCGCAGCCAGTTTCATCAGTCGGACAATGATTGTTCTTGGTGCGTTTGCTCCTTCTGGAACATAATATTACCTTGACCCTGCCCTCAGCTCAACATAAGTTTTACAACTGGTATGGGGTTCCACAACGGCGCCTCTATAGAGACCAAACAGTGCATGCTACAACCAACAAACGTACTTGGCTCATCAAACTTTTGTCCCCTCTATTATTCTACGCCCCAGATGTCCATCTCGGTAGTCTCCACGCACTATCCGTAGATGGTGTCTTAGATGGTCATGCGTGGTCCAAGGTAATCAAGAAGCTTAACGAAGAGTGGCAGGAATTCATTCTATACGTGCGTATTTCTCCTGTTTCGTCACGACCGTATAAACTGATAGTTATGCAGGCCACCGTCTTGCTCAATGCTAATGTCGCTTTCCTTGCGATCCAGAGCATCGATACGCAGGAAGGCTCGTATCGAAGTCCAGCTCAACTCGCCAGCTACCTCTCCGTAGTTGCGAGTATCGGCTCCATCATCATTGGCCTCCTTTTAGTTCGCCAGAACAGGACAAGGGCTAACGACGTAAGTATTGGGAAGTTGAGCCTTGCGCATCTGAGCTGACCTGGCTCTTGGGCGACGTAGTACCAATTCCTTGACGAACGGTCTCACACCACTTTGGGGCTGGAGACTCTGGCGGTCCTGTATAGCTTGCCCTATGTGTTGCTTCTTTTTGGGCAAGTCCTTCGTTTTCACTGCTTCGACCCGTTGCTCATTCCTGAGTCTACAGCATGGTGTCCTTCGTTGCCGCCTTTGCCTGGCACTGCTTCGATTCCACCAATATTTCGACGAGAGCCATCATGGGCCCCGCTTGGGCCATGTTTGCGGCCCTTGTGGTATGGTGCGTCTGGGTTGGCTGGGCTCATCACGAGATGGAGGCAGACGTAATCCCTGCCGGCGTGCCCACCCCTGCTGACGCCCCTTCAAGCGATACGGATAAACACAAGAGGTGGAAATGGCTGAAAAATGTAGCGAACTTGGAGAGGAGGTGGAACTGGAATCCTGTGGCCTTCTGGAACCTCGGACGGCCATTGGCTGATCCAAACGAGACTCAAGTTTGAGAGCCTAGCACACATCTGACTGTATTCATATTTGGATTCATAAGATGTTTGTTGTAGATATCTGTGTATAGGTCGCATAGATATGACCATTATGCAACCTACTAGCCTCGTCAACAGCTTCTTCCTCGGTCAAGGGATGCGAGAGATGCGAGGGCACTTCATTCACTTCATTGATAAGCTTGACCCCAATGTCGGTGGGTTCTTTATGCCCAACTGGTCTCGGTTGACGGCGTCGGGCAAAGATCTTTTGGATTATAGTGATGGGTCTGTTAGTCTGCAGGTCTGGCGCCTGTCAAGGATTACTATCGTAAAAAAAAAAGGTTGAATACTCGATTGGAGTTACTCTTGACAACCCTGTGTAAAATAAACTCCATTTATTGCCATTTGCTCGATGTCATTTTGGTAGGGTTCGTGATGGAGATTATTTTTCTTTTCAGTTCCATTGAATCGATCTCAGCAACAAACTGCAGCGTTATCTCAAGCCACCTTGAGTAACCTATTAACAGTCTCCACCTCAAGCGTGCCATTCTTAAATTGAAGAAGTGTTCCCATCGTAGTGCGAGAAGATGCTACAGTATTATGGCCACAAACACGAAAAGGCCTGAAACACATCGAGTGGCACATGCTAGTACAAAGATCATAGAACGTACGAAACACTATTCACATGGATAATAACCAGAAATCATGTCGTTCATAGAAGTGAAGTGAGCCGTATCACTGAACTCTACAACGACCTTAGGATGCAGCATTCTACCCATTTGTCACCAAACTTGGCATTTGAAAAATCAATATGAGAGACTGCGGATGCAGGGAATGTGAGGACATTGGAATCGTCCGCCAACGAGGATCCCGGTCGAGCGAACATGAGGTAGTAAGAAGGGTCAGTAGGGGAAAGCAGCCAACCAGTGTACTCTCCATCTGGGCCTTGCTGGCGGACATAGCGGGGGGTATATTCTGGCGAAATGTCCCACACCCGGACTGATTTGTCAAATGAACCAGAGAGAACAAGTGCCCCATCTGGCGAATAGGCCACTGCTCTAACCCTGTTCGTGTGTCCCTTGAGGACTTTCACTTCCTCTCCTGTAGAAACATCCCACACCCGAACTGATTTGTCACTTGAGCCAGAGACAACATGGATCCCATCCGGCGAGTAGGCCACTGCCTGAACCCCGCCGGTATGTCCCTGGAGGACCATAACCTCCTCCCCTGTAGACACGTCCCATACCCGGAGTGTTCTATCCTTGGAGCCCGAGATAACATGGGCTATATCCGGCGAATAGGCGACTGTACGGACTGTGTCTGTATGTCCCTTGAGGATCCTCACATTCTCCCCTGTAGACACATTCCATACTCGGAGTGTTTGATCCTCTGAGCCGGAGAGAACAAAGCTCCCTTCCGGAGAGTAGGCAACTGCCCGGATTGAATCTGTATGTCCCTCGAGAACCATCCTCTCCTTCCCCGTAGCCACATTCCATATCCGGACTGAATGGTCGAACGAGCCAGAGACAACGTGGGTGCCATCCGGTGAGTAAGCCACTGCCCAAACGCCTTTGGCATGGCCCTTGAGAACCTTCACCTCCTCCCCTGTAGAAGCATTCCAGACTCGGAGTGTTTTATCCTCTGAACCAGTAACAACATGGGTTCCATCTAGTGAAAAGGCTGCTGCACGAACCCAGTGGGCATGTCCCTTGAGGACCATCACCTCCTCCCCTGTGGACACATCCCATACCCGGAGTGACTTGTCCTCTGAGCCAGAGACAACATGGGTCCCATCCGGCGAGTAAGCAACTGCCCGAACCCAGCGGGTATGTCCTCTGGGAACCCTCACTCCTGTCAACAAATCCCATGCACGAGCTGATTGCTTTGACTGGTTAGAGACAAAATTGGCTCCATCTGGCAAGTAGGCCGCTGCACTGGTCTGGCTAGCGTGTTCTTTAAGGACTCCGGTCCATCTTTCTGGCGTAGGCACATCCCATACCCGGACTGTTTGGTCCTCTGAACCGGTCACAACATGGTTTACGTCCGGCAAGTAGGCCACAGCCCTAACCCAGCGGCTATGTCCCTTCAGCACCCCCACCTGATCCCCTGTGGATACATCCCATACCCGGACCGAATGGTCGGATGCGCCAGAGACAACATGAGTCCCATCTGGCGAGTAGGCCACTGCCCGGATCCAGTGGTTATGCCCTGTGAAGATCCTCCCCTCCTCCCCCGTAGACAGATCCCAAACCCGGACTGATCTGTCCGATGAGCCAGATACAACATGGGTTCCATGTGGCGAAAAGGCTACTGAATTGACCCTGTCAGTGTGACCGTGGAGGATCCTCACCTCTGCTCCAGCAGAGAGATCCCATACCCTAACTGAATTGTCTGATGAACCAGAGACAGCACGGGTCCCATCTGGTGAGGATGCCACTGCCCAGACCGAGTCTGTATGTCCCTGAAGAACCCCCACCTCCTCTCCAGTAGAGACATCCCATACTCGGATTGATTTGTCAGATGAGCCAGACACGACACGGGCTCCATTTCGCAGGTAGGCCACTGAATTGACCTCGCTGGTGTGTCCCTTGAGGATGCTCACCCCCTCTCCTGTGGTCAGATCCCATATTCGCACTGACCCGTCGTCTGAGCCAGAGACAGCATGGGTCCCATCTGGCGAGTAGGCCACTCCCCAGACCGTGCCGGTATGTCCCTCGAGGGCCCTCACATCCTCTCCTGTAGACAGATCCCAGATTTGCACTAGGCCTTCACGTGATCCAACTGCAACATTGACACCATCCGGGGAGATTGCAAGAGCAGTGACGGCGTTCTTGAGCGTGATGCAGGCCACCAGGGCATCACCACTCACTCTGTGTGCACTGACGAATCCTGGTATACCGCCAATCTGGCGCCTCCAGTTCTGTATAATGGTGGAACATCGGGGAAAGGTGGCGAGGGAGGACAGGTATAGGTGGGGTGTTGACAGAGCAGCTTTGCTAGTGCTGTGATATGCAGCAAACGCTGCCGCGTCTACAAGTTTGCTGACCAGTTCTGCCGTATCCTCAAGTGGAATTTAGCATGTGAAGTCGTCATCGCCAGACAGACTGGGCTAACCTTGGATTTTGAGAACCACCGCTGCGCTTCACGCAGCATGCCCGGACAATACCCACGCTGGCCCAACAGGTTCATCGCCTCCATCCAGAACAAGACTCGCAAGTGGAGGAACTTGCGCAGAGTCTCCATAAGGTCATCCAGCACTTTGAGGGGTGATTGAATTAGGTGAGCACTCCAGTTTCTGCAAGCGTATCTCAAGGGGGCTGAGATGTTAGTGTTGATACGGTTTGCCAGGGTTAGGCTGTCTCGGTCCATCTGATAGGAGCTTTGGATATCCGCGATATTGAACCGTAGCTGCTCTGTCATGATCGCAAGGCATCCATTCGCAAGACGGTGGTGGTGCTGTTGCTGATCGCAAAAAAACCTATGCGAACGGCGCTCATCAAACAGGAAGTCGGTGAACGATTTGTGGAACCACATGACTTGGCCGCCTTGGATGTACAGGACAGCGTGCAGTCGGTGTATAACGCCTTGTGCCATGCCAGCATCAAGCTCGGTGTCGCTGTTGCCACGACTTGCATTGAAGATATCGATGGCGACGGAGGCTGAGGTACGTTCGATCGTGCAAAGGAAGGTGTGCAGGATGGACAGACAATCTCGAAACACTTCGGGATTGTTTTGGTCTCGGGGGTCTACGAGGGATGTCTCAAGAATCTGGAGGTAGAGATTATCCAGGGTGGTGGTTGCAGCGGGAGGGGGTCCACATCGGCTTGATGAAGAAGAGGCGGGAAGGAGTCGGTGGAGTAAACTCTTTTGCTCCCCAACGTTACGTGCCTTCACGTACTCTACCACCGTGGCTGCATAGATGAACAGGCCCGCCGCGTCGGTCACAAGCTGCTCAATCTGCTGTGGGGTGGCGCACTCGCCGAGGGTTTCGTTGAGGTATAGTTTGATATCAGCACTGCTTTCCTTAAGCGGCACCTCTTCAAGGCGGCAAATCTGCCTGTTTGGAAAGGATGTGATTCGATTGACCAGAGCTGGGTCCGACCGACTGGTGATGAAGAACTTTAGACCTGATAGATCTTGCTGGTTGACAACGTCAAAAAGTGTGCCCAGGAAGTCCGCACCACCTGTTCCCTCGAGCTCGTCCAGAGCATCGATAGGGATAACATAACAGGGCTCGTTCTTCGCCAGCCGTTCTGGTGCAGAATGCTTCCATGGCACAACGAGGAGACCCCTGAGCTGGGATCTCGGGCCATGGTCGACAGTCTCAAACATCCCGTGCTCCCTCAACGCAGCCCGGAAGGCGTCGGACCTCCACGCGAGCTGGTAGACGATGGTGCGAATGATCGAAGTTGCAGATCGAGTGTCGGGAAACTGGCGTGAGCAGAAGAAGCTGCCACCCAGTACGACCTCGCCGTTCCCCTCGCTTAAGAGGGTTTCGAATTGCCGGGCAACAGTGTAGGCGATGGTTGTCTTGCCTGCGCCTGCTTGACCTGAGAGCCAGTACACTCGTTCGCTGCTGGGAACCATGTTCATGGCCCAGCACATGACACCTCGTAGGATATTGATTCGGGTGCCCGGCGTGCAATGAGTACGACGTAGCGCCGACTCGTCGCTACCCGCATAGTACAGGTGGTCGGCCTTGATAGACACTTTGAGCCAAGCACGAAGTTTCAACTGACCACACGCGGATGAGCAAAATGTAAAAGAACAGGATAAATGACATACAATGAAATCCTCGGTACCCGATGTCATGTTTAATGGCCCTAATTCCGCTTGTCTGAGCATTTGTATTCCCGACATAAATGGGCGCTTACCGTAGTTCATACCCGCAAACACATTGCCTGTCGTCCTGATGTTGTAAACGGGGCCGTAGCTGACATCCCGGACGGGTTCTTGATCTGTAACGAAGACCAGGAGTCAGTCCCTGCGATTTAGCCAGACGATAAACACTCCTGACCAAAGGTCCTACGAGGTTCAGGGAGCGGGCGAGAGCAAGGTAGGGGGGTTTCTGTAGGTTCATCTTGTGCCCGGTTGTAGCTAGGTTGTCGGGACGATGTCGTATGCTCAATCCCAACCCCGCGTTCTGCATCATTCAGTCAGCCGTCAGCATCATTTGAAGTGCAGTCAAAAGCATACCACTTGTAACGAAGGGTGTGGCTACTGGGGCTTGATTCGAGTTCGAGGGGGAGATGCCTGCATCGGCGTAAGCAAGAGAGTGAATGCTAGCAGTGCAGGTGGCCATACGCAGAGAATCCGAAGAGACCAAAAGGTCGTTCGGCGGAACTGGAGCGTCCAGCCCACAAGCTGCGTTTCCAAGTGAGGGTATAGCACCAGATGGTGGGACCCCAGCGGCCTGAGCATTGGAAGGACGAGTCGAGCAAGCTGATGCCGACCCGCCGCGAAATCTATCCAGACGGGTCTTTATCCACTGCCGCCCCCGCTGGATGTATTCTCGCTTTCCTGCTCTGGTCCTGTCTTGCGGAGAGATGGTGGACATCCGAGGACAAGGGTGTTGGAGGAGTGCAACGATAGCTATCGCCCTATATTAGCCGCCTGAGAGGCCTCGCAAAGTCTGCGTGTCCGAGGACATTCGTGCAGTCTTACTGCATCAGCCATACCCGGCCACTTGAAATGAACTTTGGGCGGTGAGCAGTGCAAGATGAATTAACCACAAGGAAAAAAGAGATACAGCCCATACACAGCTTGTACCAATCATACTAGCCCGATAGCGAACCATGCTTTTACATGAAGGCTGTCGCTACGCGCCGAGTTGTTCTCAAAAGGGAGTGCACGCTGCCCAGGAGGATCGAATGAGAGTGACATTAAAAGATGCTGTGGATCGTTACAGCAATATGGAAAGGCTTGCGTTTTACGTGTCCGTTTTTGCATCCACCGAGAATAGCAAAACGTCGAAGTCCAGAACCCGGAAGGAAGAAAGAAGTTCAGTGACTCTGGGCCATGTTGGCGCGTCAAACCTCGGATGGCGTGGGAATAAGTCAGAGATCAGGCTTGCGCTCCTCCCTCTTGATGAACGATGGAACCTTTGCTGGTAAAGCTTGTCAACTGCAGCAATCCTTTCGTTGAGCTTTCGTGACTCTACTCGAAAATTTGAGATGTACACGGACTGACAGGCTCTTCTTAGCGATGGCAACCTAAGGTTTGGCATTGACCTCTCTTGGTCCCGTTCTTAGGACAACCATACAGGTTCAACGTTTAACCAAGCCCATTGGCCAGGACAGAGGTACCTATGATGCAAGCAAGTATGGTCCTGCTTGGCCCTCAACAGGCTGTCTCTCTGCCACTGTTTCTGGTCTTGTTCAGGAGGCTACTGAATGGGTCCTTGAATGACTATCTTTGCTGCTGTCTTTCCTGACAGCGAAGGTTGTAAGCCGGGCTTACACTTGTAGTCGAGATGAATTATCGACAGCGTTACTCTCCAAGTCTGACCTTACCGTGACTGCATCCTCCAAACATCCCGTCGTTGTCTGGATCTATGGTGGGGGCTTCCAACTTGGTGCCACCTCTATGTACGACGGTGCGACGATCGTGAAAAAGTCACAGCCTCAGGGTGAACCTGTCATTTTCGTCGGCACGAACTACCAGTACGATTACCCAAACCCTCTCTTCAATGGCACTCCCTCACACTAATCTTGAACAGAGTCAGTGCATATGGATTCCTTGCCAGCAAGGGAGTCCGCGCTGCGGGAGTCGGCAACATTGGTCTGCACGACCAACGCGAGGCGCTCGGATGGGTACAGAAGAATATTGCCCAATTCAGCGGTGACCCAACCAAGGTCACCCTTTGGGGCGAGTCCGCGGGTGCCATCTCTGCTTCTCTGCACATGGTCGCCTATAATGGCAACCACCAAGGCCTCTTCCGTGCTGCGTTCATGCAGTCGGGTGCTCCTATCCCCGTTGGCCCTCTTGAGCACGGCCAGGGCGACTACGATAACATCGTCAAACGCACCGGTTGCTCAGGTGCCCAGGACACCCTTGCTTGCTTGCGGACTGTTCCTTACGCCAAGCTCAAGGAGGCTGTCAATGCATCGCCTGCGATATTTGACTATCAGTCGCTGCGTCTTGCTTGGCTCCCTCGTGAGGATGGTGTGTTCCTCACTGACCAGCCTTTGAAGCTTGTCCGGGACGGCAAGATTGCTCGTGTCCCGGTTGTCAATGGTAACTGCGACGATGAGGGCACTCTCTCCATCGCCATGATCAACGTCACGTACGTCCTCTGAGCCGTCTTCAAAAGGGCGATGCCGATGAATTGTATAGCACCAACAACTAGTTCAAGCAATGGGCCAAGGGCACCTTCCTGACCACCCTTTCAGACGCTCAGGTCGACAGCTCTACTCTGAAGACATCACCAAGGGATCCCCTTTCAACACTGGCATCCTAAACGCTTTGATTTCCCAAGGCGACGCAGCCCTCTAGGCTCCTCACCGATGGTTCCTTAAATATACTGTCAGACTCATGCCTAATATCTAACACTTACAATACCCTGCTCATGATGGTTCCCCTTTGCGGTGAGCAGGGAGTTGAAGGGTCTCCCCATCTTCGGTGCGACGCACCCCACCACCTCGTCCATCGGCCAGGAGATGCAAGAGCATATCATCCGCTTCACCAGCAAACTTGACCCCACGTCGGTGGGTTCTTTAGGCCCGGTTGGCCTCAGCGGGCGGGAAGAGATCTTCTAGAGTAAAGCGATGGGCTTGTTAGTCTGGCGCTTGCCAATAACAACAACTGTCAAAAGGAGATGGAGTACTTGATTGAGGTTAAGCTTAATGTCCCTGTTTAAATTAACCTATCTCTATTAAGCATTTGCGCGACGCAGAACTTGCGTTGTACAATCTTTTATTTGGAGCAGGCGACAGCGGCATTTCATACAGATAAAAGCTAGCTCATCATGGTTCTCAATATCGAGCGTTTTTTGCACGTGTTCATTTGTTTAATACTACTCTCTCAACCCGCCAGCTCTCGTTGAGAGGAGTAGTGCTGCTCGATGACACTCTGTACGCTTTCAAATCTCTCTACAAGGCTCAGCTACAGGACTTTCCACACCCTTGTGTGCCAACTGGGACTTAGAGCGACTCAGCAAGCCTCAGATGACCATGGCCACCGTATTTTCAGACTGGTAAAACCCATTCTACCCTTGCTCTGCCCCTCTTGGAGCCTCCTCCGCATCAATAGATCGCTTGGATTAAGCGCTTGGACGGTTTCGGATACCCACCGAGGCAACCTCGAGACACCTGGAAGGCACGAACTGTATGACAGTCACCTCGAGGCACTTTGACCTTGCCCGCTACACGCTATCCACGCTGCACAGCATACATATTTCATTTCACGAGCACATAATAACACCGTGTGGACCGTCCTTGGTGCATCAGTTTACGGCCCCGCCCCCCCCCCCCCCCCCCGGCCCTCAACGAAATCGTCGTTCTTGTCGCTGTTTGCACCCCGGAATGGGCCCCCCATCCCTCCTTGGAAGGCTCCTATTGGCCATCAAAGCTCTACTTGCCACGGCAGCAAGGGCAGTGACCAAACCATGGCAGAAACCCCTGAAGATACTTGCGATCATTGGGTCCTTGCTCCAGCTGCGGGTTAAACCTGCCAGGAAACCGAAGGATGATCATGATGACACTGCGCAACTGCCGGGAGACTCTAACAACAATGAAGAGAAGCCCTGCATACACGAGGACGACGATGGAAGCCAAACCAATTCTACGACACCTCACGAAATTATATCTCTCGACTCCTCGATATCATGCTCTCTACATCCTTACCCATACATTCACAACGAAAAATCGCGGTCCTCACTTAGTATGAGCAGTGTACGAGCTGCTCACTCCGCACAGGCAGTTGCGTCCCATCAAGCCTCCCGCTCCTCACACAATCTCGGCCGCCCTCAACTAGGCACTGGGCCATGGACAGTGGGATCTCCAGGGGCTGGAGATGAGGAATATACCTTTGGCATTAAATCCCCGGACCAGCCTAACTCCCCCGTCACCCGCTATCGCTCACCCGTTCGTGGCTACAGCATGTCTTCCCCAGATCTAGGCTCCAGTGCGCACAATCACCAGACTTTGAACCTCGAGAGGCAGACGTCCAACATCTCTACATCTCCTCCCCAGTCCATTCAGGTCCTTGACCCAGAGGAGATAGGGGTTAGCGAAGATGGCGAAGATGGCAACCCTGCAGCGGCGCCCCGTCTATTCCATGAACGGATTTTCCCCCTTCCTCCCGACTTCTTCACAAGGTATGAAAACGTCCAGTACGCGTGAGTCTCACTCCATGCCACTGCTTTAAAACCGTTGCTTATATGAGCTATGGAAGAGACAAAAAGGAAACCGAATTGGTCATCGAGCCAATGACTGTGGAGTTCAAGCCGTAAGAAAGCTCCCCATCTAAGCTATCATGGTGCTCATCAAGATACCCAGAAAACCTCACCCACCAGGCTGGATACCGGTTCTTCACCCTGAAGGTGTTCTGTATTGGTTCCACGAAGAGAAGGTTGATTTCACTTGATCGTTTTTCAAGTCTGAACCCTGATCGTGCAATAGAAAGTAGTCACCGAAAATGACCTCCATGACCTTGAGTTCCTTGGCCAGGTGACAGAGGATCTGGCAACACTTGACGACTTCATTTCCGCCAACAGGATTCAACTACCGCCGAACATCACCCTGGCGCTTGAGTTGACCAGGGACTCTGAAAGAGGATGCATCACAACGGATTACTACTACGTAGATCATGACAGGCGAACAATCTTTTTCTTGGATGAGTTCAAGGCAAATTGCTTCAAGATCTCGCAAGAGGTCAAAGGCGTAACATCTTTGGCTCACATCCGTGCGTATCTTTTCTTTTCTTTGCGTCGTCGTCGTCTTTAAACCCTCCTTTCTAGAACATGAGCTGGAAGCTCAATACTGGTGAGCTGCTTCTCGTCTAGAGTCTACATCTTCTCATGCAGTATACAGGTACCACATCATGTTATACCCGAGCACCTTACCAAAAGTACAAGAGGTAGCTGCCGAATCGAAGGATCTTATCTTCCATTATATCGCAGGTGCGTTCTTCGCGTGCCCATACTCAGTACTATTAAACCCACGTCTGCAGATACAAACAATTCAACATTTTCAACCTCTCCTTTCGAACCTGAAGAACTTTTTCAGCTACTCCGCGTGACTGACTCTATGAAAGGTAGGGTTTTCATTGCGTATCGTTCTTGCCCTGTCAGAACTGTGCTTTTAGAAATCTCCACAAACCACCAAATTGGCGCAGCCAGCTTCATCGGCCAGACAATGTTTGTGGGTGGTGCGTCTGTTTCCGCATTGAAGATGATATTCTCTTGACTCTGCTCCCAGCTCGGCACAAGTTCTACAACTGGTATGGGGTCCCCCAACGGCGCCTCTACCGTGACCAAACAGTGTACGGCATTATGAACAAGCGTGCAAGTTGGCTCGTCAAACTTTTGTCCCCTCTGTTATTCTTCGCCCCCGATATTCATCTTAGGAATTTCCACGCAGTGTCGGTAGACGGTAACATTCAGGGTGCTGTATGGGTCAAGGGAAACGAGACGCTCAATGCCGAGTGGCAGGAATTTATTCTATACGTGCGCATTTTTTATGCCTTCGCTTGGATTTTAGATGCTGATAGTTATGCAGGCCACTGTTTTGCTCAACGCAAATGTCGCTTTCCTAGCAATCCAGAGTATTGATACGCAGGAGGGCTCCTATCGAAGTCCTGTCCAAGTAGCGAGCTACCTCTCCGTAGTTGCGAGTATTGGCTCCATCGTCATTGGCCTCCTTTTAGTTCGCCAGAACAGGACAAGGGGGAAAGCCGACGTTGTAAGCGTTAAAATACTATGCCCTGCGCATGTAGGCTGATCTGGATTCTAGCATAGCTTTCTCGAGGAACGGTCTTACACCACTTTGGGGCTGGAAACTCTGGCGATTCTGTACAGTTTGCCCTATGTGATGCTTCTGTGGGGGCAAGTCCTTCGTTCTTACTGGTTCAACTCATTGCTAATCCACGGCTCTGCGATTACAGCATGATGTCCTTCCTTGCCGCGTTTGCCTGGCACTGCCTGGATTCGACAGAATTTTTCACTAGAACCATCATGATCAGCGCTTTCGTCGTGCTTTCGGCCCTTGTGACTTGGTGTGTCTGGGTTGGCTGGGTTCATCATGAGATGGAGGCAGACGAAATTCCTGTGGGAGAGCCCACGCCGCCGGCCGATGCCGCACCAGGGGATGTAGAGAAGGCGGAAGGTCCTGACCGTGATGATGAGAAGTCTCTGGTTGCGCCTTCAGGGCCGCAGTCCAGGCAAAAGCAGATATGGAATTGGAAAACTCTGGCATTTTGGCACCTCAGACAGACAATGGTTGATTCTGAACAGACTCAGGTTTGAACGCATACGCATCTGACTGTATTTATATTTGCATTCATAGGGTATTTGTTTTAGACATTATTGAATGTATCCCATTCGTATGAACATCAGGTTATCAACTAAATTGCGTCAGTGTCGAGGTCTGCCTGGCCAACCTAGACTTGCTTTGCTTGTATACTGGCGATCGTTCTTCCCTGCTTCTGAATCCATATATAAGCTGATATTAAAAACTTGGTGCCTCTACACGCTAAGGAGCGCCTCTCCAACGTCAAACGTCGAAACTATTGCTAGACCTTGATGAAGGTGATAAGAAGCGCAGTTCAAACACCGAGTCAAGTTGAGCGAATCTTCGCGTGGGGGCACTACTAGGAAGCTTGGGTCGAAAACTTCGAAAAACATACAAGGAGAGTTGTATGGTAGGCGATATATAAGATTTTGCTCCATGCACATTCTCCAATGAACGGATAACAGTGTTCACAATGGTTACAGCCCTCCTGCCTGCCAGAAACGCCCGTCTCGGACTTTGTAGCATAAGCGCCCAAAGGCTGCACGATGATGGCTTGATAATAGCGCCATGTAGGTTTAAGCTTACCAGCGACCTTCTAGCCACCTCATCGAATCAACCTTCAGTTGAAATCAAGTGTTCTTCGCGTTTGTTGGCCCAAAACGGCTTGAGATTCGGGGGCTGTAGCAGTCATTGATACCGAGATTGATGCTGATGGCACCGCCCCAGCAAAAACGCCAGAAAAAAAAACGCAAAGTGATATGCAAACGAGTGTAATACCACTTTATTTTATTTTATTTTACGTTGGTACCATCCCACCCTTCTCGAATATCCTCCGCTGTTTCGGCCTCGCTGATAACCCTGTGAACCGAACTTCCAACGATCTATCCCTATTATCACCCACTGGCATCCTGATAAGCCTCTGCTTGACTGTCCATATAAACCATGCTAAGTTCTAATAGACTAGCCTGAACTGGTCTTCAGTCTCTATAAGACCAATAACCGAGCACAAACGCTTGGTTCAGCCATCTCAACTCATCGAAGGCGACCGTGTGATATCCCATCAAAGGGAGCAATCCCTCCTCGTACCTACTTTGAGGTCCCATCTGTGCCCCACCCTTCCTGGAAAAAGAAGAGAAGGTACCACTTGTAAGTGATGTGAGGTTATTCAAGCAGAACGTGCGCTAATATCCTATGTTTAGCATGAAAGCGCCATCGATGGTTTATTGCCGCCAGGCATCGAGCATCAGGTAAGCACCGTCCGATTTTGAATCTTATCCCCCAGTTGTCTCTCGAATCCTTGCGCGGGTGTTGGCCCAGGAAATATATCCAACTACCCCATGAGGTTGAAGTCAAATTGAGGCGCCGGCCCGAGCATGGAGAAAACCCAGTTAAGCTGGTATTGAGTTGATTAGAGACAATATTCAAGCTATTAAGGCGGAGTGGCTCAAGCCGGTGCTTAAAAAATGGGTGCTTAAATTTAAATCCGGCATATGTCACGGAAGGCTCATTGTCGAGGTATATGGTGTATTGGACATCAGAATTCCATTGTGCCACACCATGTTACATACATCGCGGCGCCTTCGGCGCCGCCGTGGGTGCTCTGCAGGCGTTTTCCCTCTCATACAGAAAATGCCTGAAGACGCGAGGAGACAGGGGTTATTTCGTCCAACACGGTCCCACCTATCGTGGCGTTCCTCCAGATCAAGACCAAAGGAAAGGAAAGACAGCCTTACGCAGCCTTCCAAGACACCCATTTGCGCTCCTTTTACCCTTTCTCCGGCGCGGCTTGGCCCTCGACGGTTTAGAAACAATGTTCGAAATCCGCCCAGTCCCAATCACAACGTTTGTGTTCAAAATTTGTCCAATCTTCCTTCTTTTATAGTTTGATGAGGGATTTGGGCTACAGATAGTATACATGGAATGGGGATATGTAGGTGTTCAGGCGATATATGCGTGATCGTGATGAAGTCTGTTTTATACATATCATCATTATAGGTGTTGTTCCATTAGCTGAAAGTATGTCATTTAGCGAGACTCGAGGCGTGGTCTAGGCTTGTAAGATACGAGACTTCGCTAAGACCTCAGATCACGCGAGACCTCAGTGTGAATTCAAAGATGCTTCTGCAAGCACTTCATGACCTCCTTCTCCGAACGAGCTTCTGAATCAACCTTGTATCCCTTCTGGATCGCCATCCGCCTCATGAGGACCGGGTAATCCGAGATGATGCCATCCACACCGAGCGTAACGAGAGTTTCTGCGACGTTCAAGTCGTTCACCTAGATTTCAATCAGCATCTCGTTCGCCTCATGGAAAGGCAGCCAACAGGAAATAAGGAAATACTAGAGAGCAAAGGGTATGGTGGAGAACAAGAAACTCACAGTCCAAGGGACAACACCCAACCCAAGCCGATGCGCTTCATCCACCATCTCCTTAGTCGTAAATAAGCCCGGCAAAGCACCCGCATTAGGCGAAAGCGTAACCGAACCAATCGACTTGGCCGCCTGCGCAATCTTTGCGCCAAGTGTGCCACCAGGGAAAGAGTTGAGGTCGAGGCCGGCAAACCAAGGCGAGAGACCGGTTGTAGAGTCGACGTCGGCGACGGTGGAAGCGTCGATCAGAGCCGAGGTGGGGACGTTTCGGTTGAGCTTGTTCATCGCGATGAGGGTGCGCCAGTCAAAGCTTTGGTACTGCACCATCGTTAGTGACTCTGCGATACATGCCCAAAGGTGCAGGGAGGGAGGGAGAAGGAAAGGAACGGGAGAACGTACAGTAATCTTTGACAGCGCATACCCACTCGACACAAACGCCGCTTCCTGCGCTTTCGCAAAGTCTTCTGGGGACCTTGTCGAGGTTTGGTCGACAGGGTTGACTTTGGACTCGATGTTCCATTTCACTTCGCGTTTCTTGTCGACGCAGCGAACAAAGTCGAATGTTTCTTTGAGAGTGGAGATTTTGCTCCCTGGGTAGGTGAGTTGGAGGGCTACAGTATCATCACGATGGTCAGCTTGGCTCTCAGATGAGGAGGAGGAGGAGGAGGAGGAGGAGGTGAGGGTGAGACTGACGGAAGTTGGGGAGACGAATAGAGCCACAGTCGAGTGTCTTGATCTGGGCCAAGGTCAGGTTTGCGATGCTCTTTCCGACATACGGGAAGAGGGGATCTCCAGCAGTCTGTCAGGTGCAAACCAACGCCCAGTGCGCGTCAGTTTCTTGAAGTTTCCATCTAATTAGACGGGGAGAGCGTACCGCAGGGGCCGTATCCTTGCACTTGTCAGCCGTAATAGCTTCGTCGTGCCAGACCACGACCACACCATCCTTAGTCAGACCATTGTCAAGTTCCAACGTCGTCACACCGTCGATCAACCCCCTAAGTATCGTGCGGGTTATTCAACGATTTCCAGGAAAGGAGGAGGAGGAGGAGGAGGAGGAGGGGACGTACCACGCAAAGGAATGCAGAGAGTTCTCAATTGATTCTCCGCGAGCTCCACGGTGGCCCTTGATACAATAAATGCTTTAGTGAGGATGAAGGATTGTCGAGAATGTTACTGAACGCGTACCTGTACATCGAGAACCTTTTGAGGAGGGCCTGGAAGGGCAACAGCGAGGACAACAGACGCAGAAACGACGGCGTAGAGGTTCAAGGAGACCATTCTGTCCTAGGAGGGGAAGCCGCGACTAGAAATGCCAGGAGGTGAAGGAGGGTGGTTGTAGTGAACGACACACACGACTATCAGCGACGAGCCTCCGGGGTTTTATACTCATGATTCGAAAATGTTGGACGATTTCTTTGATTTCCACGGACGACAGGGAAGACGCGACCCATGGGCTCCAAGCGACAGGGAAGACGAGAGATTGGGGAGGGGTGCAGTAGCACGTTCGATGCTTGTCATGGAGAGCCATGGGAGTGCTTGTGGAACGGGTTCAATCTGTGTTGCAAACTCGAGTAGAGAGCATTACGAAGACTATTTTCACTGCGATCTCTGGCCATAAGGGAAGCTCAATCCCAGCGAGGTTCAACGATATGATGCGACTATATCGCGGTGGTACATATACAGAGCTTCTTAGGTGCAGGTGGTCAAAAGCTGTTATCGCTTCGCATGAGGACCCGACGAACGTGTGTTGTCTGGCTTGGTCGCTGTAACGCCGTGAACGCGATGGAGGAGTTGGCGAAGCACCTGGTGTTCTTATTCTTGGACTACCAAGACATTCCATAGGTAAGTGGGGTGATGAGAGAGCATGTGGAAAGAAAGAAGGGCGAATTGGATCTGCGCGCGCTACTGATTTGAAGTCCGATTCAAACGACGCGACATGAGCGCCAAGGTTGATCATATGCATAAGCTTTTGTGTGATGTTCGACCGCACCTGGAAGCCAACCTCACTCAATACGGTCCCGAGAGGCAATGAACCACTTCTCTCCAAACCAGGCCTCATGTTTCGTTAGAGCTCTCTGATACCTTGACCTCAACATCGGCTGCCACCTCCCACTCGCAAAACATAACATGCAGATAAATAAGCCTCGATTCTCCAGTTCACGACATCACACATGCACGCGTATTCTACTTGCTACCAATCCTCTGGTTGCTGATGCTCGATAATGCCTGTTTTCCAGTGAGGACAGTCGGAATAGCGAGGATCGCCCCGTACAACAAGACCTGAGGCAGCTTGAGTTGGACCCAGTACAAGAACAGCAACCCTTCAAACGCGCCGAGGGAGAGAACGAAGGGGAAGATGGAGGGTGAGAAGAGACGGGTTGGGCTTGGTGCGACTTGGGACCACTGTTGCATTCTCATTAGCTCTCCACTTCTCATCTTGGTAGGTTATAAGAGAAAGGACTTACGAGACCCAAAAGGACAGCCCAAGGCGCCAACGCAATACCGGCAAAGACCAACGAGACAACCTTAGGTGGGACCTTTTGTTCTGGACGGAAAGTGTGGAAGAGTTCGGGCTGAGGGTGGAAAGTGATTTCGTCCGGGTGGACGGGTGCAGGTTGAGATGCGGGCAAGACGAGGTCAAAGAGCGAAGAGTGGATAGGGTCGTAGTCTTGTGTGCCAATGATGAGTGAGACGCTAAGAGGGGATTTGGTGGTTGTCGGAGGGAGGTAGAGAGGTGGGCGTTGCATGTTCTATTGGGTTGTTATTAGTGTTAGTGGATACGCAGAGGAGGATGGAGCATACCAATTCGAATTTGGCTTTGCCACTTGGACCGACACGGACAGGTTGAATGCCTTCCTCGCCCGTCTTCTCGTCAAAGAAACGGATAAAGGTCTGGTGAGGCTGCACGCCCTTGCCATCCTCGTTGACGATTTGGAATGTCAGCTTGAGGATATCTTTTGCGCCTAGTTCTACTGCTTCATGAAGTTTGCTCTTCAACGAGAACCTATATTCTCAATCAGCACTATATTCTTGAGGGACGGATGGTTGAAACATACGGTTCAGCGCGTATTTGGCTGCCAATGGTATCGGCCACCACCAGACGTGGCGACTTGATCTCTAGAGACGCAGCTGAGGCATGCGCTGCTAGAGCAGCGAGGAAGAAACCCAGCCGATATAGCATAATGACGACGGAGGGAGGATGAGAAAAGGGGTCTGTCGTGGCGGTTTAGGCTTGGCGCGACGACAAAGCGACGTGGTTGGAAGCGTGTGAACTTATTTCTTGATTCAGCGTTTCTTGATGATCCATTATTAGACGCGTACGCGTCACTTTGACCACTTGAACCTCCTCATCGTACCCAACATGGCAGACATTGAGATGAAGCCCGCTGAAGACGTCCCAGTCAAGGACGAAGACAAGAAGAAGGAAGAATCAGCGGAAGAGAAGAAACCTGAACCTCTGACGCCTGTGGAAGAGATCAAGGCGAATGCGGGACTGCTTGAAAAGGCGGTGGCTTCGCTTGAGCCTCGGTTCACGCATCGAGTGCTGCGTACTCTGACTGCACTGAGGAAGAAGATCGATGATGCCGTGTTGAGGACGGCGATCAACGATATCTACACCAAAGGTGCGTGGTATCAGTCTCAAGTTGAACAGGGATTAACGATGAATAGATGGACCCGTAAAGAAAGCCTTGCTTTCATGGCTACCAGCAGAAACTTCAGGGACGATGGAGGTCGACACCTCCAAACCCTCCTCTGAACCAGTCCCAGAAGTTGAAATCTACCTACGCCTCCTGCTCATCTACCACCTCCTCTCCACACCAGCCAACTACCCAAAGGCACTCGACCTCTCCAACCAAACCGTCGAAAAACTCCAATCCCTCAACCGCCGCTCCCTCGACTCGATTGCCGCCAAAGTCTGGCTGGCCGTCCAACGCGCCTACGAACTCTCCAACACCCTCGATACTGCCCGTCCCCTCTTTCTCGCAGCCCAACGTACCGCGTCTCTCCGACACGACGACGAAGCCCACGCATCCCTCCTCAACTGTCTCTTGCGCAGTTATATTCATTATAACCTCTACGACCAAGCGGACAAACTCGTATCTAAAACCACCTTTCCTGCCTCTGCGAGTAACGCGCAGTATGCTCGATATCACTACTATCTAGGCAGGATCAAAGCCGTCCAGCTCAACTATACCGACGCGCATACCAATCTGCAGCAAGCCATCCGAAGGGCCCCACCACCCAAAGTCGCTCCGGGGTTCTACCAAGCCGTCCACAAGTTTTTCGTCGTCGTCGAGTTGCTCATGGGTGACATTCCCGACCGTGCGCTCTTTCGCCACCCCGTGCTCGAGAAATCGCTGCAAGCGTATTTCGATATCGTCAAAGCCGTGCGCACGGGGTCGCTCTCCGAGTTTCAAACTACTTTAAACAAACATGCGAGTCAGTTTGAGGGGGACAAGACGTATGGGCTTATCGTCCGTCTTCGACAAAACGTGATCAAGACGGGAATTCGGAGGTTGTCGCTTTCGTATTCGAGGATCTCGTTGAGAGATATTTGTGTCAAGCTCCATTTGGACTCGGAGGAGGATGCAGAGTATATTGTGGGCAAGGCGATTCGGGATGGGGTTATTGAAGGGAGGATTGTGCATGAAAAGGGGTGGATGGAGTGTGGGGTGGGGAAGAATGCGTATGGGCCAGAGGTGAGCGAGTTGTTTGGAAGGCGGATTGCGTTTTGTTTGGGGTTGCATAATCAGAGTGTCAAGGTGCGTTTTTATCTTTGTTGGGAGATTGAGGAAGAGAGACTGATGGTGGGATACAGGCGATGCGGTACCCGCTTGATGCGCATAGAAAGGAACTGGCGGATGTGGAAGGTGCGAGGGAGAGAGAGAAGGAGCTTGCAAAGGGTATCGCGGAGGGTGATATTGACGAGGACGATTTTGATGCTGCAGAGGGATTCTAAGTCCTCCCTTCGATCCTCTGTACTTGTCCTGACATTGGCTGCCTCTTGAAGCATAATAGATCTTGTGTCCCTCTCTCCTTTTTTGCCTTTCGTCTCTGTGGTTTCGCCGGAAAACATCTCCGTCTCCAAGTACTGTGGGTTAATTAAAGGATCGACATCTGATGTCCGTTCCTTTGCTTCTTGTAAGTCATCTATATCGAACCTTGGAGCCGTTGTTAACTTATCATCAGGTTGTATCCCAGGTACCCTTGACACCATCTTGACTGACTGCGAAGAACCTTCAAGTGTCAGGCAACATATTGCAGGGTGTCTAGTAGCATCTCTCCTTCCTTCATTCCCTCCTTGCTTGCTTCCCGCCCCTGTCCATGACACTGTACGCAATCTCAGTACGTACGCTGATATGTATCAGCGGGTATCCTGTCGGTGCACAAGAAGCCGAGCTCCCCCACAGCAGTGGCGGCGCCGTTGACTGTTGTGACAGATCGTGTACACCCACGGTGCAAGCGATCCGTTTATTAACTAACCCCTCTGGTTTGGGCTGGCGGCCGACGGCCACAGTTTCACCCCTCTAACCATCAGCATTTGCAGGTATAAGTTGTCTCTTTGAAGCAGCGATGCCTGCATTGCTCCCTCCTATGCTCCCATCTCTCTTCTTGTTTGGTCTTGCGGTGCAACTTGGCCCTGTTGCTGTTGCTGCTACATCTCAGCCTCATGTAGAAGCTCGCGCACCCGTATTACCTCCCACCGTTACACTAGGTGGAGGGACATTCATCGGCGGATCGACCAACGATGGTGTACATTTCTTCAAGGGTATCCCATTTGCCGAGCCTCCGTGCGTCTCTTTATCTTCTCCCTCCTCTTCTAGGATTGAATATCGTTTTTTCCTGATCGTGCCGTGGTTCTTATAGGGTAGGCCCTCTCCGACTCAACCTACCCAAACCTATCGGGGCCTACACGGGCACACACAACGCCACACAGAGCGGTCGAGGCTGTCCAGGGACGACGTCTATCCATTTCCCAGCGCTTCTGCTAGGACCGGGTGCGTTACCTAGGGAGGCGCAGGATATGGTCAAGGCTGTATATCCCAACTTGGCGAATTCTCAAGATGACAGTGCCCCTGCTGAAGGAGGTGAACCGGAAGACTGTAAGTACCTTCCGTTTGATTGATGCATGAGATTGGGGCGCCGGTGTTTATGACGGAGAATGATAGGTCTGACGATCGATGTATACAAACCTGATACCGCCACTGCGAGTTCAAAGCTCCCAGTTCTG
This sequence comes from Coprinopsis sp. MPI-PUGE-AT-0042, assembly GCA_020736565.1. Lineage (NCBI taxonomy): Eukaryota > Fungi > Basidiomycota > Agaricomycetes > Agaricales > Psathyrellaceae > Coprinopsis > Coprinopsis sp. MPI-PUGE-AT-0042. The sequence goes on along the minus strand of JAHBOF010000001.1, from coordinate 605,660 downwards.
GTGTGGATATATGGAGGTGGGTTTCAAGAGGGTTCTGCTGCTTCGTAGGTTCTTTCTCTAAGTCCTTCTCTGGTGACATATTGTAACCTTTGTTGTGGTTTGATAGGTACAATGGGGCGGTCATTGTGAAACGCTCGCTTAGGCTCAAGGAGCCTGTGGTTTTCGCATCTATGAACTATCGGTATGTGGCGATCTTCCCTTATTCGTTCTGTGAAAAAAGCTGATAGTAAACTTTGAAGGCTTGGTGGGTTTGGCTTCTTGCCTGGAAAACAGGTCCGAGATGCTGGTGTGGGGAATCTTGGACTTCAGGATCGTAAGTGCCTGCATGGATCCAGCGAGGTGGTGGATAACTGATGCATCGGTACAAACAGAACGTGAAGCTCTTCGATGGGTCCAGAAACATATCGCTGCGTTTGGTGGGGATCCAACAAAGGTTACAATGTCCGTCTTCCCTTTCCTCTCCTCCTGCTTCTTCCACCTACCAACCACTCTCCTTTACAGCTGGGGCCAATCGGCAGGCTCTATATCCGTCGGCTCCCAAATGGTCGCCAACAACGGGGTCCACGAATCCCTCTTCCGCGGTGCATTTTTAATGTCTGGTGCCGTCGCGCCTACCGGTCCTCTCGAAAACGCCCAGTGGACGTACGATGATGTTTCCCGACTCGCGGGGTGTCAAGGTTCCCAGGATAGCTTGGAGTGTTTGAGGAGTGTTCCGTTTGAGACGTTGAAAAAGGCGATTGATACGCATTCTGTAAAGTTTACTTGGAGTGTGAGTTTTTTTATTCTTTGTTGGTGTGCTTAGAAGAAGGGAAGAGAAGCTAATGAAGTTGGGAACAGGGCACGCATCTTCCGTGGCTTCCTAGAGAAGATGGAAAGTTCTTCACTGCGAATCCGATGAATCTGGTTCAGCAAGGGAAGATTGCGAAAGTTCCCTTTGTGGCCGGTAAGCCTCATTCGTCGTGACTTACTTGTTTGACTCGAGCCTATGTCGTAGGTACCGTGGACGACGAAGGGTCAATCTTCTCGATCCCTCTGCTTAACCTCACGTGGGTACTCCTCTCCTCTTTTCATCCCTCCCAAAACTGACCAAATTCTAGAACGACTGCACATGTCAAGCAATGGATCCAAAACACTTTTGCTCCCACCGCTAGCAGCGCGTCCATCGATCACGTTCTATCACTCTACACCGCCGATATCACCCAGGGATCGCCGTACGATACCTGGATTCTCAACGCGTTGACGCCCCAGTTTAAGAGACTGGCGTCCATCCAGGGAGATGCGGTTTTCGAAGCGCCGAGAAGGCTGTTTGCGCAAATGACGGCGGATAAGCAAGATGTCTACGTTTACGGTGCGTGCTTCCCCCTTTGCTTTATGTTTTCAACATGCAAGTGCTGAGAGGCCTTGATTGCAGTGTACAAACGATTCAAATGGATCCCCATCATTGCCTCCTTCCACGGTATCGAAAACATGCAAACCTTTAGCTCGGGGAGCGATCTGGCGAATCAGGTCATCTTTTTTACGAATCGCCTTGACCCTAATCCGCTTCCCGGAGGAGGGGAGACGCCAAATTGGCCAAAGTATACCAAGGATACGAAGGATGTATATGTATACACGGATAACTTCTTCCAGCCGAGGGTGACTGGGAGGGACGATTACAGGCAGGAGAGGATTGAGGCGTTGACGCAGGTTTTGCTTGAGACGCCTGTCTGAGTTTTGGACTCTTGGCTGGACTCGAAGGACGACGGCGTTTAAAAGTTGTATAAGATCTCGCAAAGTATTCTTCAGTGTTTCCAATTATCTTGATATGAAATCGCTAATATCTTGTCTCTTATGAGCGAGCCTCGCACTCTAGCTGGATCCGTGGCAATCGACGTTTCCCGACCTTGAGCATCTGGCGCATGGCAGGAAAACTCTCATGCCGTGGAGTACTTCGAAGAAGCATGTCGAATGAGAAGCACGGCATACGTCGTTGTTTCCTGCGCTTGACAGATCGTCGGGGGTAAGCTGGGGTAATTAGGCGTCAAGGTTTGAGCCCATGGAGGAGACCATGTGTTGCTGTCATTTTGAATTAGGCGTCTTGGTAAGAGTAAGGAAGGGGAATATTTGGTGCTCACAGCTTGAGAATTTTTTGAGTTATACTGCTTGGTGAGCGGCACAGCTAAGTCTAAACAACAGCTAAGTCTAAACAAAGGTAATGATCCTCATAGAATGCCCGGCATGAGGAACGATGAAGGAAGCCCCTATCCCAGGTTTGATAGCCATCAACGGAGCAACAGACCCCATCAATTGCGAGCAAGGGCACTTGTCTTCTTCCTTTTCTCTGGCAGCATGAGAGTATCGCCTTCCGGCACTTGACTGCCTCCTCATAATTGATTTTGTCTGCATGACGCCATGCATATGACGAATGTAGAGTTTCAGCCTTTCGCCCACGACGATCATCTGCCCGACAGACGACCAGAGTGACGCTTGCCAAGTATCTGGGGCGATTTTCTATAAATGCCCACAAGTCGCCATGGTCTTTTCTGGTCCTGTCACTCCCTGAGGACACTGGATTGGCGCTCGAGATGTCTTCTCTCAGGGCATGCGTTCTGGCTAGCTTTGTCTTCTCTGCAGTTCTTGTCGCCGGTTCCCCAGCAGCTCGAGCTCCGCCGTCGGTCTCTGTCAATGGTGGCACGTTTGTTGGTACTGCTGGGATTGGCGTCCACAAGTTTCTCGGGATCCCTTATGCGCAACCTCCGTCCGTCTTCATTCGTTGCTTCGTATGTTCCGATGGTAACATGCCATCTCAATTTCAGAGTAGGGGACCTCCGATTCCAATTGCCACAATCCATAGCCAGCTATAGCGGAACCTACGACGCCAGCAAATTCGGCCAATCCTGTCCTCAACACGGAGGAGGGGGACTACCCTCTCTCACTGGTCTTGCAGCAGAAGCTGCAGACTGGCTGTCCGGTTCCATCTTCAACCCAGATAATGCAGGTCCACAAGCAGAGGACTGTCAGTCGGCTTTTCATCTCACCGCTATGCTTCTCTCTCATGACGGCTTCAGGTTTGACTCTGAACGTTATGAAACCTGATGGTGCTACGCCCAACTCTAAGCTTCCTGTGTTGGTGTGGATCTATGGAGGAGGATTTTCATCGGGAAGTACAAACATGTACGTCCCCACGATCGTTGATTGATGATTGGCCGAATACTGACAAGGCACCAGATATGATGGTGGAATCGTTATAAGACGATCGAAGGAGCTTGGGAAGCCAGTGGTCTTCGTCAGTATGAACTACCGGTACGTGGACCTAGTGGACTTGGCGTCTCCGGCTTGACATCCATGTCAGTGTGAGCGCATATGGCTTTTTGGCAAGCCAAGAGGTTAAGGATGCTGGTATCGGAAACTTGGGACTACAAGATCGTGAGTCTGCCTTTGAACAGCTGCGCTTGATGTTTAATTACCAGCAATCTAGAGCGGGAAGCGCTTCGCTGGGTCCAAAAGCACATTGACCAGTTCGGCGGAGACCCTACCAAGGTGTCTTTGTGAGTCCTCCGCTTACTTTCGAAATACAAAAACTAAATGTATAGGTGGGGTGAATCTGCTGGAGCCATCTCTGCCGCGTTGCACATGATGGCCTTTGGGGGTAACACTGACGGCCTGTTCCGGGGTGCCTTTATGCAATCAGGGGGTCCCATCCCCGTTGGATCTGTGACAAATGGGCAAGTTTACTACGACCAGATCGTTAGCTCGACTGGTTGCTCTGGATCCACCGACACTCTCCAGTGTCTACGGCAACTTCCGTTCGAGACCCTCAAGGCCGCAGTTGACGAGACACCAGGTACATTCTCATATCAGGTACATCTGCTGTTGTATGTTGAAAGAGTAGGTGGCTAACAAGGCGTAGGCACTACGGCTGTCTTTCTTGCCACGAGTCGATGGTGTCTTCCTTACCGATGAGCCTTTCAAATTAGTCCAGGAGGGCAAGGTTGCTCCCATCCCATACGTTTCCGGTGAGCTACTCAAAAGTGAATCAATCTGTAACCCTTGTACTGACGTCCTTAGGCAATGTCGATGATGAGGGGACGCTGTTCTCCCTTCCTCTACTGAACGTCACGTACGTCCGCAGTGCTGATGTCTCATCACTTGACTTATCTGTTTTCGCAGGACCACAAACGAGTTCAAGGGTTGGGTCAGGAACTTTTGGCCGAATATACCTCAAGCCCAAGTCGACCAAGTTGCTGAGGCCTACCCTTCAGATATCACGAAAGGATCTCCTTTTGACACAGGGATTTTGAACGCTATCAGCCCGCAATTCAAACGCATTGCCGCTTTCCAAGGTGATGGCGTCTTCCAAGCCCCCCGTCGCTTCCTTCTGAAGCATACCTCTCACAAACAGAACACTTGGGCATTCCGTACGTTCTTCAGCTTACCTGCTCGTACCCTGTCACTCAAAGGTCGACTCTAGTCAGCAAGCGCTTCAAAGCCCTTCCAGCCCTTGGAGCAGTGCATGCGAGTGACCTCGCCAACAGCTTCTTCATTGGCAAAGAGATGAAAGACCACGTCATTTACTTTGCCAACAACCTGGACCCTAACGGACCCTCTCTCGACACAAACTGGCCAAAGTACACCTCTGACACCAAGCAGCTGCTGGTCTACAGGGACAGCATCTTCAACCGCGTTGATATCGCCGAAGATACGTACCGCGCGTCAGCCATTGAACTTTTGACGAACCTTGCCATCGACAACCCTATCTAATACTACGGATCAAATTGTATGCTGTGGCGCAAGTGGAATACACATTCCCGTTTTAGTTCCTGTGAGACGTTTTCGATCGTCCGAGACAAATCGCTCGTCAGCTGAACATATAAATTGGGGTGATTTTGAGACCCCCCTCCCTACCTTCCCTTCTCCCTTTCACCCTGGTCGTGCCTGGCTGCTCGTCCCGTCGTCTTGTGCGTTTCGTCTGCCTCGAGCTCCCACGTCTGCTGACTTGTCTCGCCGTAGTGCGCATGAGTACTGTCGAATCCGTCATCCAGATCGTTCCTTCCAGCCCATTCAGGAAGCAACTAGATCCTCGATACGACCCTCACGAAAGCCAAGCACTTCAAGACGCCTATTCTCAGCTACCCCCTCCCGTTCCTGCATTCCCAGAGATCTGCCTCCTCACCGGCATCCAAATAATCAACGACGAAGTCAAGGCCTCTCGAATTCCTTCATCGAGACCCACCGACGACTACGAACGCATTGCAGGAGTCTGTGCCCTTTTCCTCATTCGAACCTTCAGATGTTCTCAGACAACCGATGATGTCTCACTCGCTCACGGGGCAACTCAGCTGCCCAAACTACCAAGCTTCATCGCGCAGCTACTGTACACTTCTGGTTTACCCAACGGCTGGGCGTTGGATGCGATGGGAGTCTTGAAGCTTTTGCGGGCAAAGGCGCCGCAGACGGAGAGGATGAAGTTGAGCGGGCATCGACTGTTTCTTGCTGCGTTTATTTTGGTGGCGAAGGAGAAGGCTGGAGGACAGTTGATCTTTGGTTATAAGAGGATAGGTAATACTAGGGGAGGTAGAGAGGTTAGGGAGTTGGAAGATCAGAGGGACGAGAAGCGGAGAAAGAAGGAACAACGGAGTGGTGCCAGTGAGAGCAAGGTTATGAAGGATCTTTGGTGGAGTGCGATCTCAGGTTTTGCTGTAAAAACTGTCGAAGAGATGCAGTCTCAGCTACTCCAGCACCTTAATTAATTTTCTGCGTTTGCTTTTCTTGATAATGTCGGGTGCGGACCTCGATGAATGGCGTTAAGCGCCCAACCTTGCCGGCACAGCCACTTCGGATTTTTCCGTTGTCCCGGTTGTGACGCGGTCCTCCGAATTTTGGCGCTCGTCTTCCACCATCCACCTACAATGAGCCTACTTTCCAGATTTTGGGCAGCATTCAGAAATCCTGTATGTTTCACACTTCTTCTATTTGCAATGTATCCTCGGCGTCTGACAGGAGCAGAGACGCTACGTAGGGCGGGACTTTGACGGTACATACAACGTGTTCGATGCCCTTTGCGACCTGACGTTCTTTAGGAAATAAGTTCTACGAGAGCCCGATATCAGCGGGTATGAAATTTAGTTCATCTAGCTGGAACGAAGCTTATACTGCCTCTCAGGTGATCGTCCAAAGCGAACGATCGTGTACCGACGCGAAGAGGACATGTGGGATTACATTGGTGGTGGTAAACGACTGCCCGGTGAGCTCTGCAGTCCTTCGAAAACCCGGCACCAACTCAAACACTCTGATAGCCCAATGGGCAGCATGGATGTCCCATACACGAATACTTCCACCAACTCTCGAGGCGAGTGACAGATTACATGCGCGTATAGGCTCAACGTCTGACCTTTCCAACAGGAACTAGAGGCGGACGTTCAGCGTCAGATGCGTGTTAAGTACAACGCATCCCTCATCGAAGCTAAAGACAGGGAAGAGTCTGAACAGCTTCGTCAACTGCAATCGGACGGCCATGCGGATCTAATAAAACTCAGAGGCCCACAAACTCGAGGCCGGGTCACCACCGAGAAGGAGGGTGAATCACCGTCACTGAGCAATACTTTTGAGGCCACAGGCAAGGCCTCTGCAGGGCAGACTGACAGTCGGACAGGTTCAGGGAAGGAAAGCGCGAACCCTTGGGCTGCAGCTGACGCTCCTGTCGAAACGCAGTCTTGGACACCGCAGCTTCGCAAAAGACGAGAATAAACGATCTACCTCCGTCTGCCTCGCCGATCGCAAAGTTGGTATCTACCTCTTGCAATGAACAACCACCATTCTACCACGGTTGCTCGCTGCTCGGCTGGCCGCTATCTGCTTACCTTCTCCTCGCCTTTCCTGTCCCATCGAGAACGAACAATCTCCAGTGTTAAAGAATGGCTGGCATGACAAAGATCGACATGCCCATTGGCCACTGTGGCCTGACGTCCGAGCTAATTTGAGTCTTCTTCAAGCAGGGTCGTATTAACTTGATGTATCATAGCATAACAACGATGATAACGCTCGAAGAACCGACTGCTTTTCAATGCTTCAGTGGCCGCCGAAGAGCATCCACAAAATCGGAGACAAAGGCATTGCAGCCGAGTGATCAGTTTGATCGGCGAGTACCACGCTGTCCACAACCAACTTCGCAAGCACATTGGCGATTACACCATGGAGTTCATTCCTTGCACACCGGTTTACCTCTCCCTCAACAACATCGACGGTCTCGTCGTTATTTTTACCCAGGAATGGGTCGCCCATACCTCCTCGGAAGGCTCCTATTGCTCATCAAGGCACTGCTGACCATGGCAGCAAGGGCAGTGAACAGGCCATGGCAGAAAACCCTGAAGCTGCTTGCGGTCATCGGGTCCTTGCTCCGGCTATGTTCACGGGTTAGACCTGGGAGGAAATCGAAGGATGATGATTCGAAAGGACCGTCGGGAGAATTTAACGATAATGAAGAGAAGTTCAGCTTAAACAACGACGACAATGACAGGCAAAACCATTCTACGACACCCACTGGACACCCTACGATTTATGACGGACCTCACGAAATTATACCCCTCGACTCCTCGATATCATGCTCCCTACATCCTCACCCCTACATTCACAACGAGAAATCGCGGTCCTCGCTTAGCAGGATTAGTGTACAAGCGGCTCGCTCCGCACACTCATTGGCCGTTGTGTCTCATCAAACCTCGCGCTCCTCACTTAATCTCGCTCGCCCTCAACTGGGTACTGGGCCATGGACAGTGGGATCTCCAGGAGCAGGAGAAGAGGAATATACCTTCGACATCAAATCTCCAGACCAACCAAACTCGCCTGTCACCCGCTACCGCTCTCCCGTTCGTGGCTACAGCATGTCCTCCCCAGATCTAGGCTCCAGTGCAATCAATCACCAGATTATGGGACTTGAGAGGCAGACGTCTCGTATTTCTACGTCCCCCCCTCAGTCCATCCAGTTCCTTGACCCAGAGCAGAAGGGGGTCGGCGAAGATGGCGGTCCTGCGGTGATGCCCCAGCTATACCATCCAAGGATTTTCCCCCTTCCACCCGACTTCTTTTCAAGATACGATCGGGTCAAGTACGCGTAAGTCTAGCTTAAGCGACCATTCTTGTTACATCGCTGATCTGACCCACGAAGAGAAAAGAAGGAAACCGAATTTATCATCAAGCCAATGACTTTGGAGTTCAAGTCGTACGAAGACTTTACTTCCAAGCTGCCACATTGCTGATCTCAAATTTCCAGAAAACCTCACCCAAAAGGGTGGGTGCCGGTTCTTCACCCTGAAGGTGTTCTGTATTGGTATAACAAAGATAAGGTTGTTTTCACTTGAGATTTATCTTTCGTGCCTGAATCCTAATGGTTATGTAGAAAGTGGTCACCGAAAACGACCTCCATGACCTAGAATATCTCGGTCAAGTGACAGATGATCTAGCAACATTTGACGAATTCGTCTCCACCAACAAAATCGACCTACCATCGAACATCACCTTGGCGCTTGAGTTAACTAGGGACGCTGCGACAGGATCATTCACAACCGACTACTACTATGTAGATCACGATAGGCGAACAGTATTCTTCTTGGACGAATACGATGTAAGTACGTTCAAGATCTCGCAAGAAGTCAAAGGTGTTACGTCTCTCAGTCACATCCGTGCGTATCTATCTCCTCGTAGACACCGCCATGTCTAACTCCTCCTTGCTAGAGCATGAACTAGAGGCACAATACTGGTAAGCTGCTGTCAAGCCGATGTCAATGCCTTCTTATGCAGTGCACAGGCACCACATCATGTTGTACCCAAGCACCTTACCGCAAGTTCAAGAGGCGGCCAGCGAATTGAAGGATCTCATTTTTCATTATATTGCGGGTATGTTCCAACACGTTCCCTATACCGGCACGTATTGAACCCATTCTCGCAGATACAAATAGCTCAGCATTTTCAACCTCTCCTTTCGATTCCGACGAACTGTATAAGTTGCTCAGCGTAGCCAGCGATATGAAAAGTAAGTTGTCCATTGCGTATTATTCTTGCCCTCTCAAAAATGCCCTCTAGAAATGACCACGACCCACCAAATTGGCGCAGCTAGCTTCATTAGCCGGACCATGCTTGTGCTCGGTTTGTCTGCTCCCTCTTGGGACCTAACCTTTGCCTTACTTTGCGCTCAGCTCGACAAAAGTTTTACAACTGGTACGGTGTCCCCCAACGGCGCCTCTACCGCGATCAATCGGTGCACGGCACAACAAAAAAACGTACATGGCTCATCAAACTTTTGTCCCCTTTATTATTCTCTGCCCCCGATGTCCATCTCCACAGCCTTCACAAAATGTGGGTAGATGGTATCATGCATGGTCCTGTGTGGGTCAAGGCAATCAAGAAGCTCAACGAAGAGTGGCAAGAGTTCATCCTATACGTGCGTGTTTTTACACCTTTGCTAGGATTGTAGATACTGACAGTTATGAAGGCCACTGTCTTGCTCAATGCCAATGTTGCTTTCATCGCGATCCAGAGCATCGATACACAGGAGGGCTCATATCGCAGTCCTGTTCAAGTCGCAAGCTACCTCTCGATCGTTGCGAGTATTGGCTCCATCATTATTGGCCTTCTTTTAGTTCGCCAGAACAGGACCAGGGCACATGGCACGGCTAACGATGTTGTAAGTATCAAAAGGTCATGCCCCGCACCCCCGAGCTGACCCTATCGCATGACCTAGTGTAAATTCCTTCTGGAACGGTCTCACCCCACTTTGGGACTGGAGACTTTGGCGATTTTGTACAGCTTGCCCTATGCGATGCTTCTGTGGGGGTAAGCTCTTCATTCCCCGCCGCTCGACACGTCGTTGACTTTGGGACCAAGCATGGTGTCTTTCCTTGCGGCTTTCGCGTGGCACTGCTTCGATCTAACGAATGCTGCCACAAGAACTGTGATGGGTGCCGCCTGGGTCGTGTTCGCAGCCCTCGTCATTTGGTGTGTCTGGATGGGCTGGGTTCATCACGACATGGAGGCAGATGAAATACCTGTGGGAGAGCCTACTCCGTTGGCCAATGTCCCACCTGGGGACAAAGAAAATGCGGAGGGTCCCGACGGTGATGACGAGAAGTATGTGGCTGCGCCTTCACGGCCGCAGTCCAGGCAGAAGCAGAGATGGAATTGGAAAACTCTGGCGTTTTGGCACCTCAGACAGACAACGGTTGATTCTGAACAGACTCAGGTTTGAACGCATACGCATCTGACTGTATTTCCATTTGCATTCATAGGATATTTGTTGTAGACACTAGTGCATGTATTCCATTGGCATGAACATCATGCTATTAGCTAAATGCGTCTAAGTGTCGAGGTCTGCCTAGCCAACCTAGACTTGCTTAGCTTGTACGCTGGCGATCGTTCTTGCCCGCTTCCGCATCAACCGAGATTTATATATATAATCAGTGCTTATGCTCAGCTGATAAACGCCCCTCGTATTGTAAACATCGAAGCTATTGCCTGAATGAAGGTGATTAGAAAGGGCACCATCGCATCTTTCACAAACAGGCGCTCCTCCAAACAGGCTTACATACTTAAAGCTAGAAACGTACCAGGAGAGCTGTGAGTAGGCGTTGCACGATTGAATGGAATGATATTGTTCCATCCCCATGCTCTGGTTGACTGATAGCAATATTCGAGATGCTTGTTACCTGTCAGGAGACCCCATCTCGGAATCGGAGTTTTGGGGTTTAAGTGCCCAAAGGCAGCTCCAACTCAATTGAAATTTATAGCACGAGAGTACGATAAGAACACCAAGTAGATTCAATGAAGCATATGAGGGGTTTGGGCCGCAGATCGTGGCGGTATAAATGGAATGCGGGTACGTTGGTGTCGAGAAGACATGTGCGTAGTCGTGATGTCTGTTAGACGGGAATGATTATTACGGAGTCTCAAAGAGGATTATCAAAGATGCTCACCATGGGTCGGTCAGGTATACGTTCAAGTGTTGAGGCCGCGGGGCCCCTTTACTCCCTTTACGGGTGGTGGATCGGTGTTTCCAGTAGCCCCAGTATTCCCGTTACCTTTGGGTATGAATCTGGGAACAAGTATAAGTCCATGAATGCTTGATCTCTTTCGAAGACATCCAAAGCCAGGCTACTGACACTTGTTTAAATTGACTTCTGTACGACTTGTTAGACACGATTGAATAGGAAATATAGTGAATGACAAGACACAACGCAGGTGTATTGCCAAAAGCTTCGACGGAAGCGGGTAATGGTGTAGTAGAAGGCGTAAATGGGGAACTCACTGGGCGGCTTCCTCTGCAAAGGGTTTCAAATTATTGTAGAGTGACACGGGCATGGTGCCAACTCTAGTAGATCATTGTAAGCATAATGACCTCGGTGATGGCGGCGCCGACAAGGACGATCAACAGCTCCAGGGCAAAGAAAACAAGGAATAAGGAAAACGCCCATAAGGTGGTACTCGTATTTGATGCCTTCAACGGGAATACGGATATTGGGCGACAGAAAATACAGTTCCCCATTAAAAACTATACTATGGTTCTGTCAAATACCCTACAGCCGGATCTGACGGTGGTGGTTTGAGCACCAGCGTGAGGACACCAGCGTCGGGCAGCGCGAAAGGAAGCCCAAATGGCAAGGAGCTTCTTGGCAGGGGAGCAATCCGGCTACACAGGTGTTGACTTACTGCAACGAAGGGGATACGATACTTGTGATAGAGTGAGACTGCTTGGTATCCGTCATCTTGAATGTCAATGTGTTGGAATTCGAGCGAGGGCAAGTCGCAGTGACAACAATGGGCGGTGGCTGAGAGGCTGGCAGTGCAGATCAAAAGTGGGCGCTGGAATGGCTTTGGCGCCTCACCGAGTAGATTAAAAGGGAGCTTGAATCAGAGCACGTAAGCGCCGTGGTTCTGAATGTCTTGACTTAAGCGCCTGGTACTCCTCCACACCCCTGAGTTTACTGTGGGTCCCCCTGACAGACGCCGTTCGTGGGAAGCGTGATAACGCCACGAGTTCATGTGCTTTAGACGCGAGATGATAAAGAACATCTCTTATGGATAAACGAGGGTGTCATATGAGCTACTGAATGTACAAGAAGCTTTTGGTATCGCCGTGGAAGCCCCGCGAAGGCTTCCCTACATGGTTCATTTCAATGGCTTGACTTTGGGCAAGTGGGAAGCGGGCTGAGAGGCCCAAACATGGTACCAGATCGAAGCGGCTCTCGTACAAATGAAGGAAACGGGATGACGAAACTCACACACCAATCTTCCACCTTGGTTAAATAACCCTGGCCGGCGCTTAATTCTGTACTTCTCGCATCTCATCGAGCATCGTCGCCAAAACTTAACCGATGGCACATGCCAGCGGTCTCAAGATTGCGGTCTCAAGTCGTTGAAAGAGGCAATCGGTCCCCTATACCTTGTCTGCACGTTGCTTTAGTGTTATCAGCTGGCTTTCCAAATCACTCTTATCGAGCGCCGGACGGTGATTTGGAGAGCTGAACCTATCTTGGGCAGCCGCATGAACCAAAGAAGGGTAAAAGGGAGTTGGAAGGGATACATTCGTTTCGATTGCCTGAACCGTTGGATATACATAGTTGTGGACGGAAACGAGTTTAGCGCCCGCAGGGAGGCATGCCTAACTCAGCTCGCCTGCTTGGGCCGCCAAAAAAGCGCCCAGACCATATTGAAAGAAGGATGACGAACAGCCAAAATCTTTCTGAAGGTAGCAATTTGCGGGCTAGCTCTGCCACGCTTGGCAGTTTGGTAGCATAATGGTTGGATGGGACGGCGATGAATATGAAGAGAAACACTCTGTAGCACGTAAAGTAGCCGAAGGTACTGCGTGCTTAGAGTTGCCTAGATGTCCGAAAAAAGGCCAAAATCACCAGTCTGCGGCTGTCTATCCCTTACTTTCCTTCACGAGCTACCTTGCCCGATGTGTCTTTGTCCTCCGGTGCGGGCCTATACGGCCTTGGTTTCGGGAGCTTCATGTTGACACTACGTCCGAATACAGGGGGTGTAGGCTTCCCTCTTGCAGCGAAGCTAAGCAATCATTCAAGAGGATGCACCCCGATGAGCAAAAGAAATTCAGGGTTTCAAGAGGATACTCACCCAGGGGGCTCAGGAAATTCATCTTCACCTTCACTGCATTCTGAAGACTCGGAATCACCGTTGCTATGTTCATCGGTGTCTCTTTCCGATGCGAGTGGGTCCTCTGGGTCCACCGAGTCTTTGATATTTTTCAAAGCGTCAGATACGTGCATCTGCTTGGCTTGGCTTCCAGCCTCATCGAGTGATCCGCCGTCGGTTTTGGAAGGCAGTTGTCCCGATCTGGAAGCTTCACTGAACAAGTGTCAAGAGCGACCCATCGATCGCATGCGAGGGATACTGGTACCTAGCAGGGGAAGGTTTGTCGGGTTTCGATTGGTCTAGTAAGGACGACATGGCAGGAGACTTGAAAGCCCGAGATATCCACTATCAGCAGAATCGCATCTTGGGCGCTGATCATGGAATTGGTCCCGCAGCGTTTTAACAAATTTTAATAAAACAAGCGTACTGGAGAGGAGCAGGGATTACATGGTACCAATGGCCGTATTGGACTGATCATGAGTACGAGTCCCGAAATATAAGTCAGTTGCGGCCTTTATCTCCCTTTTCTTCACTGGTCCCCTTCACTGGTTCCTCCACTGGCACTGGCCTGCTAGGCCTTGGCTTCTGGCTTTTGGCATCACCGCCTGCGCTTACGGGGTTTGTGTGTCTTCCTCTCGGAGCCCAGCTATCAAAGTGTCAGGCAAAAGGCACAGTTACGCGATGAGCAAAAGGACAACTAGATTTGCACAAGAACCCTCACCCAGGCGGCGGAGGGAATTCATCCTCGCTGCTTTCTGAATCGTCCGAATCGTCGCTGCTCCCTTCGTCGTCGTCGCTTACAGAGGCAGTAGAGTCCTTTGAAACCGCTGAGCTTTCAACAGCATCCACATAGCCGAATTTGGGCTGTGCTCTGCTCTCAGCCTGTTTATTGACCGATCCGTCTTTGGTCTTGGAAGGGGACCCAAGAGCCTCACTGGACAAATGTCAGCAGGGACTCATCTGCAGCAATGCGGGGGATATCAATTACCTGGCACTGGAGGGCTTAATAGTCTCTGGCTGGTTTAGGGACGTCATGAGGGAGGACTTGAGAAACTGATGTCCCTCTGATCAGCAGGATCGCATGTGGGCGCTCAATGACTATATTGCGCTGTGCATGGGAAACTGTCCGATGATTGTTCTGCTTTATTTACCTATACAAGCGGTCGGTAAGGTAGGGTACCACGGTGGAACTAGGGTCTTGTGGGTCTTGGCTTAGAAATGACTTTGCCACCACCGCCGACAGGGCCAGTAAGTTTCCCTCTTGGAATAAATCTATTAAATGAGAGGATAGGATAAGAACAAAGTGTTTGAGCATAAAAGAAAGGCCTTACCCAGGCGCCGAAGGAAATTCGTCCTCTGACGACTCGGATTCGTCGCTACTTTCTTCCTGGTCGCCTTCGGTGGAAGCGGGAGGTTCCTTTGCGGCGGTTGAAATCACTCCGGCGGCGTTTCCAGCCTCAGACTTGGATTCGCCCTTGTCCTCCTGTTTATCGAGCGATCCACCTTCACGTTTGGGAAGCTCTTGACTTGATTGAGAAACAGAAAATGTCAACAAAGACTCGATTGTACATCAAAAAGATCTACTGACCTAGCTTCTGTGGGTTTGCTCGTCTCTGGTTGATCTACGGAGGCCATGACCGTAAGCTCGAGAGATCTCTGCAATCAGTGGATTGTGACATTTTTCGTCGTTTATCGTGGATACTCATAACGTGATCAGGAGACATGCTCATTTTGGCATGGCGCGAGAGGGGATATACCACCATCCTGGCAGCAGTCATGTTTCTTCCTCCGGGTATGCCAGAATAACCACTGCTGTTGAGCACAAATGAGTCCTCTGGCAGTGAATGTCAGTGCAAAATGCAATAACCACAAAGGCTGCGTACTAGGCGGTAGCTGTAAGAGGTGTGGGAATCCGGTGCTACAGCCCCTCGTGGCCTGTGTCCGGCTCTTCGGAACTAGTAAGCCTTTATCTTAGCAACGTTCTATTATACGTCAGTACAGCCTTGACAATATATAAGGGGTCCTTCGATCCTCATGTGATGCCCATCCTCGCTACCCACTCTGCTCCCTAGGCTTCCCAGCTATCGATCCCAGTTACCCATCCCCAGCAACCATGGAGCATCCCAATTTCGTTGAAATTATCATAGAGTCTGTTTCCCAGCAAGAGGAGAAATTCGACTTGGCTTGTAATGACGTCCCAGACGGTGTCTACTGCCCTATTCTGCCTCAGCATGCAGGTCGCTACGATGTTACAAAGAGGTGTGTGATGGAACTTGAACGGATGCCCCTCGAGATTCTCAACTGGACACGCAGGATGAAAGGTTCCCATTCAACCATCGAACCTGGAATGTTCATGGCCGCCCGATCCCCAGTGTACGCATTCCTGGGCACTATTTTGGAGAGAGAGACCCAAACTGACGGCCTAAACTAGTCCCCGATACCTGCCCGAGAGCTGGTCGTCTCGCACCCATCCAGAGGGAGCTCTTTATTTCTGTCGCAACTCGCGGCTTCGTGTCATCACTTCATCATACCTGTACGACCGGACAGTAGCTGATAAGCTCATGTCCTGGATTCGCTACTTTGAGAAGCGGGCCGCAGAGAAATCCTTTGAGATGACTGAGACCATTGAGCTCTTTGTCCAACTTGAAGGCGACAACCAGTGCAACTACTACTTTGCGGATCATGCATCCCGCGCCCTGTTCTGGTTGGATGACTATGAAACCACTGAGCTCAATTTGCTCCCTGTCGTTTCACCTTCCCATCTCAGTACGTGGGCTAATCCCTTGATTTCGGCATATACTAACCGGACCTCAGGGCTTCAACTCGAGGAGCAGTACTGGCTTCACTTGGAATACTACTGCATGCACCAGATTCCATTCCAGACGAACGTTATCGAAGAGACGATCAGCCTGCTGACCCACGGCTACGGAGGTCCGTGCCCCTTTTAAGGTTCATCGATCTGACACTGACCCTCGAGGCAGATCAACTTACATCAACTACCTCTACCTTCCCCTACGACGCTTCTGACTGCAAGAAGTTTTTGAAACTCCTCGTGCCTCAGCGGGATAGGATGCATGATGGCAGGGTTCTCTGCATTGCTGCCCGTTTGAACTCCGTCTTCGGTAAGCCGGTGTCCCTCACCTGCCGGACCCCGGAACTAACCGAGTTTCAGCTTCGAACAAGTACTGGACCTACTACGGCCAAGAGCAAGCCCGGCTGTCAAAGGATG
The DNA here is from genome assembly GCA_020736565.1 of Coprinopsis sp. MPI-PUGE-AT-0042. Lineage (NCBI taxonomy): Eukaryota > Fungi > Basidiomycota > Agaricomycetes > Agaricales > Psathyrellaceae > Coprinopsis > Coprinopsis sp. MPI-PUGE-AT-0042. The sequence goes on along the minus strand of JAHBOF010000001.1, from coordinate 589,309 downwards.
TCTCGATGCTCGCAGATGAGGCCGAGGAAGTGTCCTGGACACTGCCCATACTCTCGACCGTCTCTTTCGGCGCATCGAGATTCTTCCATTCTCGTCTCAATGAGAATTTCACGGACAGCTATGTCTATGCTGCGGACTGGAAGAAAATGATTCCTTCGTTTGTCACCAAGTGGAAAAATGCACTGCATCTGTCACTTGGCTTTTTGATGTACGTTTGGTTTCCATCTCTCCAGTCGGGCAGCGCGCTGACGGGATCTTCCTCAGGTTGCATGTGCTGTGCTTCTACCTCCCAGTCTCCGAGACTCTCGCTATCATCTCAGCGGCCTGCCTAGGTCTGAGTCTGCTGTCGTCGACGCTCTTGATTCATTCCTACGAAGACATGCATAATCTTCCGTGTCATGAAGTCGTGCGTCCATTTATATTTCTTATCGAGCTAAGGCAGTGCTGACCCTCCTGGCAGTATTCTTTCCTCTCTGGCAACCGCTTGGCCAAGTTCAGGTTCCAACATCTTGCTCTCTTGTTCTCTATTCCTCAAGCGCTCAACCTCTGGGGTCTCCTTGTCATGTTCGCTCAGCTTGCTACCTTCATCGAGCCGTTCCACCTTGCATCGGGAGCTTCCTTCATCATCGTCTCTGTCGCTCTCGTGAAGATCTTTCAGCAAATCCGCCTATGCTCCTTCTTCTCCCGATCAAAGAAGTCTGACGAAGACCGAGTCTAGAGTTATATCATATGTTATCTCCGTCTGTACGACAAGGATGTCTGCGCACGGTGTTTGCCGGCCGAGGAGGAGGCCGAGCCAATCGGCATTGCGCCACACATCCTGGGGCGGCGGCACCACCTGTTGCGTGAAACTACGGTGCCCTGTAACGTACTTTTCACGCCGTATTATGAGGTTTATTCTTGAGACTATTGCTTTCGGACAAAGATCATGATATCAAACTGTATCAATAGTACACCACTGTATTCATAGCCATACCCCATTCATAATTTAATTTTCCTGCCGAACTCGTACTTGGAATGGAATTTTACAGCCCGCAAACGAATACAGACAAACCTTGACCGATGGAAATTTCTCTATGCGAAGCCATGAGCCCCTCGGACCTGAAAACAGTATTCCCAGAGATCGTTTCGCAAACCCTGTTATCCCAGAATGTCATCAAGGTCATCGCAGATCACCTCGAGGTAGGTTGAGGTCCGTCGCCCTTTCACCACGCCTGTCAAGGTGCCTTCCAGGCTCCAGCTATACGAACAGCTGTAAGCCTGACTCCCACACATGTCATTCTTTCAACTAACCACATTATAATGCTACCTAGATCTATGATACAAATATCTACATAAGATTTCCTTTGAATTTGGACGCAAATACAGTCATATGCGTAGCATTCACGCCTGAGTTTGTTCAGAACCAACCGCTGTCCGTCTGAGGTGCCACAACGCCAGGAAGTTCGACTTCCACTTCTTCTTCAAGAAGATCGCTACATCCTTCAACCAACTCTTCTCTGCATTTTCCCTGTCATTTTCAGGTGCACCTGCAGGTGCGGGTTCACCGGCAGGGATTTCGTCTGCCTCCATCTCGTAATGAGCCCAACCCATCCAAACACACCAAACCACAAGGGCTGCGAGCACGATCCAAGCGGTCCCCACGACAGTTCTGGTAGCAATATTGGTTGCATCAAAGCAGTTCCAGGCAAAGGCGGCAAGAAAAGACACCATGCTATGACCTACCAGTTAACAACGCGTCGAACTACCAAGAATGAGGAGCTTACCCCCACAGAAGCATCGCGTAAGGCAAGCTGTACAGGATCGCCAAAGTCTCCAATCCCAAAGTAGGGTGTGACCTTTCATTGAGGAAGTTACACTGCAGTGCTCGGTGATCAGCTCAAACACGCAAAGCATGATCTCTTGGCACCTACAACATCGTTGGCAGTCCCATGTGCCCTCGTCCTGTTCTGGCGAACTAAAAGTAGGCCAATGACGATACAACCTATGCTCGCAACTATGGAGAGGTAGCTTGCGACTTGAACAGGACTTCGATACGAGCCTTCCTGCGTATCAATGCTCTGGATCGCGATGAAAGCGACATTGGCGTTGAGCAAAACGGTGGCCTGCATGGCTTTCAGTATCTGCCATCGCGGTGCAGCGCGTACAGAGTACACACGTATAGAATGAACTCTTGCCACTCGCCGTTGAGCTTCATGATAGCCTTGGCCCACACGGGACCATGCATCAGACCGTCGACCCACATTTTGTTCAGGCTGTGGAGATGCACATCAGGGGCGGAGAATAACAGAGGCGACGAAATCTTGATGAGCCATGTACGCTTGTTGGTTGTACCATGCACTGATTGGTCGCGGTAGAGGCGCCGTTGGGGGACACCGTACCAGTTGTAAAACTTCTGCCGGGCTGAACTCAGGGTAAGGTAAAAATCCCGTCCCAGGAGAAGATGGACGCACCGAGCACAAGCATTGTCCGGCTGATGAAGCTGGCTGCGCCAATTTGGTGGGCTGTGGACATGTCTTACGAGCACATTTCTGAGATGGCGAGCATAGTGTTCAAAAGAAGACTCACTATTCATACCGTTGACCACATTGAGCAACTTGTACAGTTCATCGGGATCAAAAGGAGAGGTTGAAAATGCTGAACTGCTTGTGTCTGCGAACTTGGGTTCAATACGTCCCGGTATACGGAACGTGAAGAAACAAACCCGCAATGTAATGAAAGATAAGATCCTTCAATTCGCTTGCCGCCCCGTGAACTTGTGGAAGGGTACTCGGATATAACATGATGTGATGCCTGTGCATTGTGTGAGACGGCATAAACTCCAGGCCAGAGAGGTTTTTACCAGTACTGAGCCTCCAGCTCGTGCCCTAGATAAGAGGTTTTAGAGACGATGTCGCCCATTAAAGATTAGATATAGGATTGGTACGCACGGATGTGAACAAGAGACGTGACGCCCTTAACCTCCTGCGAGATCTTGAAGGTCCCTGCGTCGTACTCATCCAAGAAAAATATTATTCGCCTGTTATGATCCGCGTAGTAGTAATCCGTTGTGATGGATCCCGTCTCAGTGTCCCTGGTCAACTCAAGTGCCAGGGTGATATTCGGCGGTAGTTGAATTCTATTGGCGGAAATAAAGTCGTCAATAGTTTCCAGATCCTCCGACACTTGATCGAGTAACTCTTGGTCATGAAGCTCGTTTTCAGTTACAACATTCTGAAAGACAATCAGCCTCCAGCACTGAAACATTTACCACGAAGCCAACCTTCTCTTCGTTGTACCAATACAGAACGCCCTCAGGATGTAGAACAGGTACCCATCCTGGTGGGTGAGGTTTTCTAAAAACCGTGATTGGCACCCTGGCGGCTTGAAAATAAAGCTTTCTTACGACTTGAACTCCAGAGTCATTGGCTCGATAATCAATTTAGTTTCCTTCTTCTCACTTCATAGCTCAGATCAGCGATGGGATAGGAGCAGTGGATGAAATTAGACTCACGCGTACTGGGCGTTGTCATACCTTGAGAAGTAGTCTGGAGGAAAGGGGAAGATCCTTTCGTGGAATAGAGCCTTCGGAGGCTTCTCGTCCTCAGCAGAGCCCTTCTCCTCGAGAGGCCGGATAGACTGAGGAGGAGTTGTTGTAGCGCGAGACACCTGCCTCTCAATCCCTGATATCCGGTGATAGATTTCCTTGGAGCCTAAATCTGGGGAAGACATGCTGTAGCCGCGAACGGAAGGGCGGTAGCAAGTGACAGAGTCGTCTGGTTGCTCCGGGGATTTGATGTCAAAAGTATATTTATCTTTGCCACCTCCTGGAGATCTAAGTGTCCATGTTTCGGTGCCTAGGTAAGGGCGACCGAGATTATGTGAGGAGCGCGAGGCTCGATGAGACGCAGCTGCCTGTGTGCGTGCAGAGCGAGCAGCTCGTACACCACTCATGCTAAGTGAGGACCGCGATTTTTCGTTGTGGATGTATGGATAAGGATGCAGGGAGCATGCTATCGAGGAATCCAGGGGTACAATTCCGTGAGGTCCGTCGTAAATCGTTTGGTTTCCAGTTGGTGTCGTAGAATGGTTTTGCCTGTCCTTGTTGTCGTTATTCATGCTGAACTTCTCTTCATTATCGTTAAAGTCCCCCGAAAGCCCTTTCGAATCATCATCCTTCGATTCCCTTGCTGGTCTAACCCATGAGAGCAGCTGGAGCAAGGCCCCGATGACCCTAAGGATCTTCAGGGTTTTCTGCCACGGCTTGGTCAGCACCTTTGCTGCCGTACCCAGCAGCGCTTTGATGATCAGTAGGAGCCTTCCAAGGAGGTTTGAGCGACTCATTCCAACAGGACTCAACCGTCGATGTCGATGAGAGAGTGGTCACCTGATGTAGAAGGATAAGCTCCATGGTTTTATAGTATTGTGAATGCATGTAGGCAGCCGGACCGGAAGGCAAGGTCAAGGCGCCTCGAGGATGAAGTTTGACCTTCACCGAAGTTCATTTGCGTGTGATTATCATGTCTGAGGCGGAAATGAGTACCTCGAGGTGGCCTTTATAGGTCTCCCTTATTGTCCAGGCGCTGAACGAAGCCGTCTGGAGAAGCCGAGAAGGTTCGTGAAGAAAGAAATATGGTGTCCTAGTTAGGCGATACTGTGCAGAGCGTCGAATGCCTCTATCTGCGAGCCCCATGTGCCGCTTGAGCCTTGTGTTCCCGTATAAATCATTCACAAACACCGATCATAAAGTCATTCATCACGGGAAGCTGCCATGCACCGTCAGTTTTTTTAGTGTGGTGGTAGGGATGAAGTCATCAAACACCGCCGTTAGTGTCACGGTTGGGTCCTCTTTCCTGAAGGTTCTCAGTGCATCAATGAGAGTTGCATATATTACAAGCCGACGAATGCTGAATGAGGGCATCAACTGTGTAAAAAGGTCTGTGACAATCGTCTTTGAACGAAGCTGCTGCCTCATGTGAGCTCAACGCACTTTTCTTGCCCTTCCCCTCCCCAGTTCCACCAGTCGACACTGGCATTGTAATCATTCGTGGTTTAGAACGAAAGAGATGCCAGCCACCGCGTTCAACACTAAGCACATCAACGCATCATCTTTCGATCTGTAAAAAGACTGCGTCGGCGAGTCCAGGCTCGCCTTGGGATGTTCCTGGCTGCAGCCGTCCTCTTCCTTTTAGAAAGGAAACCTGGTATGCTATTAGAGGCCACCTTAACAGCTGCGTATTGGCTGTTACTGCTCAGAGGAGACATCCAAACAGGAACAGCGCCTTCATTGGTGTACGTTCTCTTTGTCACGATCGAGGTCGTTGTATCAGATCCCTTTGAATTCCCATGTTCCAGAGAACGCATCTCGCAACCGTATATAAAGAGATTAGTGGTATTTCCTACTTTTCCTTTCATTTCCCTTGTCGGGTTTGCTCTCTAACAGGTGTCCATGGGGGCGTACGGCGCTATACTCGGTGAGCGGCGCGTTCTCAGCCAGCAACCATTCCACAGATTCATCTTCTTTCGAAACTTTCGCAGGGACTCTGCTATTGGGAGTTGTTGGTGAGTGGCATCCTCCTGGATTATGCGTGTCGCATCTCTCTGATGCTCTTACCTTAGTCAATACCTACCTGTACGGCGTCGTCTCCTACCAATACCTTGAATACTATGGCTCAAGTAAGTGTCGCCCTTTGCTACTCGCAATACGAAATCTCACTTGGATACAGAGTTCAAAGACCCCGCTCGCATCCGGTAATTTCTCCGCCTACTGCAACCAACGTCTTGTGGCATCTGACATCCTAAACCTCCACCTAGCTGGTCGGTTTTAACCTTACTCGTAGTCGACACCATTTACACTTTCTTGTGAGTCCTATAGTGGTTTCTGAGGCGGTTCGAGCTGATGCATAGCGGTTCAACCTAGGATGGTTTACCTCTGTTGGGCATATCTCATCGTGAACTTCGGTAACAATCACCTCTTTGAAGGTAAAATTCTGCTTCTTTCATGGATAAATCAAGTTCCAGAATGCATAAGACTCAGACCAGGTCCAGCTTGAGATAAGATGTCTTAACTTTGGCAAGCCATCGGAGTTTGAATATACTGATGACGACCCCGAACGGGCGCTTAAGATGTCTTAAAGGGATGCTTAATGTTCTCTTAAGACGGTCTTATTCAATTTCAGAGATACAGAAAATATTTATTACTACAAGTCCACGACCTGCCTAACCTCAAGGGTCTTGGTACCATAAAGACTATCCCAAGTCTTTATGGTACCAAGACCCTTGTGAAGGCAAGGCATTGAACCAAAGAAATTGTCGATTGGAAAAGACCACGTATATATACCCCATGGCCCCGGGTGAAGCCAAATATGCGCAACTGGTCCGTGCGCTATTTAATGGTACATAAGACTTGCCTTTGTCCATGCCACCTCTTCTTCGCCCCCGCACCGCCCTTATGGCTTGTACGCGGGGGTATGTTTATTTAGTCGTTTAGATTTAGTCGAAGTAGATATCTTAATTTAATCTTAATTTGATCAAGTTTATTTTAAGGGAATGAGAGCCAATTAAGACCGACTCAAAGTCGGATTAGATTAAGAAAAAGTTAAGTTTGGTGGATTCAGTGGTCGTCGCCCCAGGGGGCCCCCTACAAAATTAAGATATCTTGTCTTAATGCTGGACATGGTCCGAATCTTAAGCAATCTGGAACTCCCTACGGTTCATGGGCACGCCTGCGACGGCTAACTGTCGCGACTTAGATAGACCTCTATGGCCCATTGGTCTCATTCCTGTTGGGACCCGCGTTTACCGCATGCATCACGCACGCCTTCATCGGAGCACGGTCAGTGCACGCTTCGACACACAAAGGAAAAGCTGGTAACAGATTCACGATAGAATATATGGGGTGACCAAGAGCAGGCCCCTCTTCATCCTCATTTTAACTCTTATTGTGGCAGAGTTGGCCGCCGCGCTTGCCATGAGCATACGGTAAGCGGCGAAACCAAAATTTCTTGGGGTGATAAACACTCACCTAGCATTGAAGAATATGGACTATCAAACAGTGCGCCTATGCATCGCTAGCTCTGTGAGCTGTTCTCGGCTCTTACTTAATTATATCATCCAGTACAGCGGGACTGCTCAGCATGAGAGCATACGTCGTTCCATGGCTGGCCATTCAGACTACGCTCGACATCCTCGTTTCCGGTGAGTACCAACTTTCCAGGCGAAATGATCACTATTGATGGTGTGCAGGCTTTCTGTCCTTTTTCTTGCACAGGAATCGAACAGGTAATATCAATACTGACAGTGTCATTAACCGCTTAATACGAGGAGCCATACGCACTGGCGCCTTTTCAACGATCCTGGCGATCACAGGGCTTGTTATCTTCTGTGAGTACCTCGGCTTGTAGCGTTTGGGCTCGTAGTGACCCGTCGTTCCAGTTGCCTATCCCGACACGTTGCTGTACTCGATGTTCATGATCCCGATTGGGCGAACATATACGACGGTAAGAGTCTCTAGCACCACTTGCGAGCAGGAAATTGTGGCTCAAATCGCATCACCAAAAGGTGGGCAACATTTTCGTACATTTTGACACATTGGGAGCCTATCATTGGCTTGAAATGCGGAGGTTAAACTAAAATGGCGATTTTACGTCTACAATGCTCGTTGGTGCCTGACAATGAGGCGTTGGGATGACGCACGACATCGGTGATGCGCGTCGTCCCCGAAGGCTTCTCTCGTCCCTGTGGACTCGCCAAACGTCGTCTAACATGCAAATTATGGACAATAGAAGGGTTTTGTTATGCTTTATAACACCCAGGTACTCATATTATAAGAAAGGGAGATCGAGAGATATGGGACCGTCTAGGCTGGGCAAGATTTTGGTGCATTTTTGCTCTTCGCAATGGGCCAAGTGACTTCTAAATGCTGGCTTGGCATTTTGATCCGCAGTCCAGACTTCCAATGGCGCACTGGTATTACAATGCATCGAGAGCCTTACAATGTTCCAAAATGCACCAAAATGTTCCCCGCCTTTTGGTGATGCGCGACTAGACTCTAATGAACACTTTGAACGTCCGTACCGAGCTGAAGCAGCAGTTGCTCAATAGCCAGGGCAACGATGAACTCCAAGTAAGCAACGAGCAAACCAATCATGGGCACCACTCTCACACCCGAATCGCCAACCAGTTACCAACCAAAGCCAATGCTGTTGGGATCAAGCTACCCAACGATGTGCGGCTGAGCAACCTTCGAAGTGCCCCACCTCCGAGCCCAAACATCCCAGTGTTTCACCATACGAGGAGCGACTTCTCCTGCAGCACGTTTTCCGCCCAAGAGGTGGATCCCAGAAGAGACGCCACTCGCTAACAACCCTCTTCGTTTCGCCGAAAGTTATATATCGCTGGAGCTCCACGAAGTTGCCTGAGGGTCATTCGCTCCAATTTCAGAATGATACGAACACTTTACGAATACAACATTAATGCTAGCGTGTAAGCTACACTCTAATCTACATTCACAAAAGATACCTTCAGAGTGTGTCCTTTGAAATTATTTGTTGAGGTTACTTGGATGCTCGCTACATCCACGCCGAGTCCTTCAAACTGTTGACCAACACGCAGAACGGTTTCGTCCTTGCGGCACAGGCTAACGTCCACATCCTTGAGCTTAGCAAGGCCATGCATCCCAGAGAGCCTGTATCGAAGGAAAGTGCTAAGGTCTTTGGCGTCAAATTCTTCCACCATCTGACCCCACCACTCAAAAGATCTCAGATGAGGGAAGAGGGCGCCTTGGCCAGCGCTTGGGCTGAATCTGGCCAGAATCTCTGAGCTAAGGACTGCCATTCCCGGTTGGAGCTGCGGCTCCCAAATCGAAGTTTGGCCTCCACCTAGCAAAGCGAGCGAGGTCAAAAGGACAGATCCGCTTCCGACAATGTCGAGAAGGTTTTGGAACTCCCCCATTCGGAGGTTGTCATATCCATCAACGCGGAGATGCCTTAACTGCGACAGGTTTGCTCGGTTGGTTTCCAGGAACACGATCAGGGAGCTTGCATCCGCGACTTCATTGCGACCTGGGGAAAATGCAAGTGACTCGAGGATCGGTGTAACCATTCTTGCCATAACAAGTCGGAGATGGGGGATGGGAATCTCGCTGAGTCTCCAGCCAGACGAGTTCAGCTCGTGTAGGGAAATCACCTTTAGACGATGAAATATCTTCAGAGGCTGCCTGCAGTCTTTGCTTTGCTCCTCTGAGAACCCTCCGGAGGGAGGAGCGACGCCAACCCTGAGGACCTCCAGCGTTTGTGACGAATTCCAAATAACAGAAAGCAGCTCGTCCCGATCAAAGCTGACAGAGCTATAGATGTCGTGGTAGCGTCCCGTGTATAAACGACCACAGATATCGAGAGCTTTGAGGTTGTGTGTGAGCCGAAGAGGCAGGTCTCCCAGCTTGAACCTTTTCAGGGTCTGAGGCTCCACAAGTTTGAGGGAAGAGAGTTTGGGTGCCCTCAGGAGCTTGCTGTTTCCCAATAACGGAGCACGGCAGTCGTCTTCGAAGTACGGCATGTGACCTCTCCGAGCGTCGATGTTATTAATTTCCAAGTGTTCTAGAGAAGAAAAGGCTGAAGGTGGCGCGGCATGGAACCTCAAGAGATAAGGTTCATATATCTTGCGAAGACAGAGGGATTTCACGTTTTGGGCATACTTTTCGGAGCAGATCTGGTCCACAATCCATTCACCGACGGTTCGAACGCTCAGGGTCGGTCCTGGGTCTTCGCCTTTGCCGTCTCCCGCTCCCCGACGAGGAGGCATTTCTTCCGAGATATCAACCAGCAGTCGGGCATTCGACTTTTGGGCCCGGGCAAGGCAACGAAGAATGGCAGCTCCTTGAAGATGCGTCCGAGCACAAAGTTGTCGGCGAGAAGAGAAGTCCCAAGGGGATCGAATCTCGATGTTCACGTAGAGGTCTGTCCAAAGAACTGACGTATTATGCGCAATTTCACGCCATCGGTGGCAGACTTTTGCGATAACGTTGGCGCTGCTCGAGAGTGACAGAGGATCAGTTGGCCCCTGGAGAGTATTCAGGAAGATGGTGCTCATAATCTCGGGAGCGAGACGATGTATAGTGCAGGTAGAGCCTTCCAGGGGCATCTTATCCCTCTCTGCCATTGGCGGTGGTGAAATTGATGTTGTGGTCAAGGTTCAAGAGGCAACCACCGCTTCAAAATACAAAAGGGGCGCTGATGGATTGATGCAAATTTGTCACACGCGAAATTGTGACGCGCTGGACCGTCGCGTCTCTGTCACTTTTACCACGACGAACCAGCAGAAGCATATGGATGGGCGTTCATGGATTGATACCTTTTCTTCGCAAAGCATGGTGAGTGAAATAATATAACTCAAGGCTAAGCCACTGACTTAAAATCTTAAAGTCCAGAGGCCATTAAACCATTGGCGAACAGGTTCAAAGACATCTCCGGCAAACGGGTCGTAATGTGAGTCCTTTCAAGGTCTTTGCATAGGTCTTTGCTCAAGTGGAACTCTAGCGATGGGACACTGATCACACAGAAGCTCCATTTTGCACCCAATCCCCACCATTACCGTCATGTGCTAGGCTGGTACAGATTGTGCGAAGAGCTAGCAGCGAGCCAGGTTTCTGCGGTTTGCGTCTTCGACGGAACCAAGAGGCATGCAGCCAAGGCAAGAGAGGTAAGTAATACACTCCCTGGGTACCCTTAACAGGACTGACGTACTGCAGGTTCAGCGTAGACGTGCTGGTCAAAAGCAAGCTGCCGACAGGGGCCAGGTTGAACAAGAAAGGCTGAAGAGGCTCGATTTTGTCAAACAATTTGTTGACGGACTACCAGCCATGTCTCAGGAAGAAAGGCCTGATATTAACGAAGCTCTTGCTTCGCTCAATGTGACCGATGACGACAGCTTCAAGAACGCATTCGATGCTTTGAGCGCTCAAGCTTCACCCGACGCCCTCAAGGAAATATCACAAGTAGAGAAGGATCGTGCAGAAGCCGCTCCTCCCCGCTCTCAGACGGAGACAGTAGCCAAAGTGTCTACATCGCTCAAGTCCGCATTCCACAACTTCAAAACCAGCGTCACGAACCTTGCCACAAGCGTTGAAACGGAGGCTACGCCATCACCACAAGACGCGGCAGGTCAGGTTGAGCCAGAGCCTGACGTGGTCTTAACCAAAGCCCAGAACCAGTTATCTGTCTTGGAGCAAGAGTTTTGGTCAAAGCTTTCGACCCTGACGCCAGGCGCTCTTGAAAGCAGTTCGACATACCAGGAGCTGGTTGACCTCTCTGACTCGCTATATGAGCAGAGCGCAAAGATGTCATCGTCATTTGACAGACGAACGAACCTCCCAACGTCAGACACTTACAGTCAAAGCAAAGAGATCCTGAGAGCTATGGGGGTTCTTGTGATCGACGCGCCCGGAGAAACGGAAGGGGAGGCACTTGCCTCCTCGATTGTCCTCAATGGGCACGCAGACTTTGTTGTCAGCGAAGACACGGTACGTGCGATTCAAATTTCTCTGTCGCTGAGACACTCATCAACCCATCGCAGGATGTGGTGGTCTACGGTGCCCCTCTTCTCCGTGGGCTCAGCGCATCGGACCCATTGGAACATGTCTGCGCTGAGACCATTCAACGTAGCCTCGGGCTCGACTACCGTGCCTACCTAGACTTCATTCTCCTCCTTGGAACCGACTTCTCGCAGCGTATCAAAAACGTTGGACCAAACCGCGCACTACAGTTCATCAAGGAACACGGCACAATCGAACGAATCTTGGTGTCAGAACCCAAGTACGCTCCCAAGCTCCCCCTTGCCGAGTACCTGGACGAGATCGACGCTGCTCGCGCTTTGTTCAGCACGCCTCCGCCAAACCCATATCTGCCCTCCGTTGAGGACCGCCCTGGGCGCGACGATTCAGCCGTCACCGAGGTCTTGACCCGATACAAGCTTGGGTGGTATGCAATGAAGTCAGAACATTATTTACCTGAAAGCCTACTAGGCGACAGCTTCTTCAATGATAATCCATATGCCGCTTGAATGATATACAGCTCATCATCAAGAATCGCAAAAGAACCAACTCTTCAGCCCCTGCCATCCCTTGTCACTTGGTCCAGATCCATGATTTCTTGTACGAAGATGTACTTCTATGAACTTCGGCCAAGGCTCACAATGCTTCAACATGTGTTGTGCCAAGGCTTCTCTGCACGATGTATCACCTTCTGTCGCTCGCCTCTTGCTACATCCCTTCTGCAATCGTTTGCCGGTCTCGCCGTTCGATCGCCTTCGCAGTTTCGTCCGGAAGTCAAGAAGCTTGCATTTCGCACTGCCATCATCCGAGCGAAGTGTGGCCCCCTCGTGACCGCTCAATAAATGACCTCGGTTACGCTTACCGCTCGTACTCAAATTGGTTTGATGCCAGTTGATGACGAGGTACATGTTGAGTCTTTTGACGGTATCCATCATAGGCGTTTCTATGTTTGACTTTGCTCCTGTGTTTCCTAGATGGACAGTGTCATGACCCTCCATTCCTCTGATGATGGTAGTAACGAAGGGCTGGGTGAATGGTCCACCTGCGATGGGGGAAGCGCTTGGATGGCGACGGCCCTGACGAGCGCGCCTCAATTCGGCTCATCCGGGCGGCAATCGTTATCAGCCGTCTTATAAAAGGCTGCAGGTCTGCACAACATCTCTTCAGAGACTGGTCTCCTTCGCTCGCCTTCAAGTTTTCAACGTTTATTTCAATTTCAACTCTTTGCCTTTCTTTTCCAACACTTTAATCCTTTTCAATCCCCTTTAAATTCATTCATTCATCATGTTCGGAAGCAGGATCTCCGTTCTCGTTGCATTCGTCACTTTGACTGGTAAGTTTTGTGGATCGCTCAAAGATTCAACACTTACAATCGCCCCCTTCTCGTTAGCATCCTTCACCAACGCAGCAATCGTTCCTCGTCAGGCTGCCGGTACCCAATTCATCACCGGCCCCTGCAACTCCGATGCCGACTGTGGCTCTGGATGCTGTGGATTCAACACTGGCAAGTGCGCAGGTGCTGTCGTCGCTCTCGAGCGTGATGGTGGATGCGGCTTCGGTGACGGTGTTCCCAATGACAACGCTGCCCGTGTCTTGAGGGGTCAGGCACCCGCCGCACCCGCTGCCCCAGTCGTAAGTCCCACCAAAATCTTCTCACCAAGTCAAAAACTAATCAGAGAAACAGCTCAACAATGGCGGTGCTGCCGCTCCTGCTCCTGCCCCCGCTGCAGGATCTGGCAAGCCACCTGGCACCCAGTTCATCACCGGTGCCTGTGCCAACGACGCAGAATGTCAAAGTGGATGCTGTGGCTTCAACACTGGCAAGTGTGCTGGTGCTGTTGTCGCTCTCGAACGTGATGGTGGCTGCGGTTTCGGTAACGCAACCCCCAACGATAACGCTGCTCGTGTCTTGCGTGGTCAGGCCCCTGCTGCTGCGGCTCCTGCCCCCGTTGTAAGTCGTCAAGCCCTATCTATCTCTTGACCTATGGGCTAACCTGAAGATAGCTGAACAACAGTGGAGCCGCTGCTCCTGCTGCTCCTGCTGCCCCCGCTGCTGGTGCTGGATCTGGCAAGCCGCCTGGCACTCAATTCATCACTGGTCCTTGCGCAAACGACGCTGAGTGCCAGAGTGGGTGCTGTGGATTCAACACTGGCAAGTGTGCTGGTGCCATTGTTGCCTTGGAGCGTGACGGTGGATGTGGCTTCGGTAACGCGTAAGCATCTGCTTTCTCTGCAATTCGGGCGCCAACTCACGTCAACCTCTTTAGCGTCTCTAACGATGATGCTGCCCGCCGTCTCCGAGGTCAAGCTAGGCGCTCTGTCGTTGTCCGTTCCGCCGACCGAATTTAAGGGATTTTTGAATCGGATAATTTGGCCATCCCTTCGCGTACTCAGGAGTATGAGTTGGTGGTGAGGCCTCACAGCCTGAAGAGGTTTATTATATTTTTAATTTATGTTACTACTTGGAGCGAGCCGCATTGTCCTTTAATGCTTTAGGAATTCAATTTGCAGTCCTGCTAAAAAGACCTGACTGGCGAGGGTTCCTTTGAACTGGAACTTGAAGTACTGAATGGTATATAGTCATCTCACCCGGTCAGCCATCAAAACCGTTGGATCAGCTGCAGCCCATCCCAAACCCGATGATCATCTCGTCTTGTTCAGCTCGCCACCTCGGATATGCCTAGGGCCTCCTCCGGCAAGAACTCACCTAGTGTGACCGGTATCATTTGGTCTGGAGCATATGAGCCGCAACCCAGACAGGTGAAGACCAGAAGGAAAGAGAAAATATATTTGAGACGATGAGGAATATCCATGCGATGAGTTGTAGTTGTTCACTCCGCCAGCCCTTACCACGCAGCAGGAAGTCCCGAAGCAGAAGCACCAATCTCCGTAAGTTCCACCAAAGGATCTAGCTTGCCTTGGAACTGCGGCTGGTAAGCTGCGTCGGTGTAGGGACAATGCACGACGGGCGAGCCCCGGTAGATGGGTGTGTAGGTCGCAGCACAGATCTCGAATGGTGTGAACTCGTCATAGTCAATGTCGACTGCATTGCGAGGGTTGCGATCCCCAGCAGCAATTCGTTGTTTAGCCTGTGAGTGATTGATCAGGAAAGAGATATCCGGTGTAGAACAAAAGTAGCATACCTGTGCAACAATCTTTGGATCAGGCTTGAGCTCAAGCAGCCGCTTGGCAAACCGCGCTGCATGAGCGTGATTGTTCGCCTTACCGAACAGACCGATAGCGCTGCGCAGGGCGATCTGGAGATGTGGAGCTTGAAGTTGACACTGGGTAAAGTAGGCAGCCAGCTCAAGGATACGCTTCGTGTTGTCGGGATCTTGCTCCGCCACGCGCCGTCTCTCCAACTCGATAGTGACACCGAGGAGGTAGTCTCGGGCAGCAGTGATCAACTCTCTCCACTAAAAGGACGAAGCTGAGTATCGGGACAAGAGATGGAATATTCTTGGGTCTTACCTGCTTGGCATCGTCATCTGAAGAGAGAACAACGAGCAGAAGGGCCTTCAACACGGTTTTGAAGACGCCCTGCGCATCGGATAGCTTGTTGCCAGACACAAACCGGTAGCCTTCCACAAGCTCGGCACGTATTGACTGGAGGGATCTGGCAGCGATTGGCAGTACACGGCTAGGTGATGACTCGGAGGGGTTTCGGCGGAGGTGAAGTGCGAGCGGAGGAAGTGATGCGAGAGGGGTGAGATACACATGGGAAGAGCGGTATATCGAAACGAACAGAGGCTTGAGTTCGGCAAAGTTGACCACACCAAATTGCTTTTGAAGAAGCTAGAGAAAGGTCAGAAACTCCAGGCCACAATGAGCTGGAAAGTGCAACATACCTGCATAGCAGTTTCGAATGATCCAGCGGCAACGTGGTCCACTGCCAAAGGAGAGTTCCGAACCCACAACTCTGTCTCGTTAACCCCAGGGGTAGCACCGGCACCGAGATCTTCCTCCTCCTCTTCCACAGTTTCTTCAGGAGTCTCAAACTCGCCAGCATCAGCATCAAGCTCCCAGCCATCAGCAGCAGCCTCAATCTCTTCCTCTTCCTCCTCTTTGGCCCATGCGTCCAAAGCACTGTGGGCGCCAGCCGCTGCAGCATCGCCGTTGGCATAGTCAGTCTCAGCACCACCTTCGAGTGCTCCGCTAGCGAGGACCTTGTCAAAGAAGCTTTCGGGTCGCGATACGGCGGGCCAGACAAGATTGGTGGTATTGGTGATAACAGGAGGGGGCCTCAAAGACGATGCAGCGTAGGAGGGGACATCCGCAATGTCGTCTTCTGTAAGGCCAGCTGCTTCCAGGATCTCAGCAGCAACCTCATCAAGACCATTGGTCTTTGCGGTCAAGTAAGCCAAGGGATCTAAGACATATGATCAGCAGACAATCATCTAGAAAGGTACAATGACTTACGAAGGCCAACGTCGCGCATGACGGCAACCCTTGCCTCGATGTCCCCGGCATACAGAGCATTATGGAACCGCGACATAGGGTCTCCTCGAGCGTTGGCAATCGTCTGCATCTTCTGTAGTTTGTCGGTGCTTCCAACAGTCAGGTAGAGGAACGAGAGCTTGTCAAAGTTCTTCGTCTGCTGATAAGCCTTCTCTACAATCTAGATGTGCCAGTTTATCATCAAAGAGAACCAGGATCAGAAAATCAGACCAACCTTGTGGTTGCCTTGCTTCAAGGCCTGCTGCGCAAGGCGCTCCCAGCATTCAGGGCGACCAATTGTCTTTGCATTCTCAAAGGCAATATCCAAGTTGCCACATTCGATAGCCAACTCGAACTTGGTGTTCGCATCCTGCACGAAGTGGAGCGCAATCTTGGGCCGTATGTTTAGTCTTGCCTAGCAACACGGTTCAAAAAGGCATACCTCGGGGAAGCCCTTCTTTTGAAGGTAAGCAATGATGCTTTGGCCAAGCAGGTTGGAAGTCCTAATTATGTGCAGCATCTCTTCGTGGTTATTCCTGAGCAGCGCCAGCTTGAATCGGTATTCGGTAGGGTCGAAGGTGATGGTTTTAGGACGGGCGGAGCGGTCGAGGCAATAGATCGTCTTGCCCTTGACACGGGTGAGGTAGACAGGGTTGTCGAGGGTGCAGATAACACCATGGTCACTAAAAGCAAACTATAAGCGAGAGTTGAGCAAGGCACAAGATTGGTACTTACCCTTGCGGCAGGCAGTACTTGACGTGGTTGAGGGTCGAGTAGATGAACACACCAGAGTCGTCCCAAGCTCCAGATTTGATACGGATAGTCTCGTGAACCATACTATGTTGGCTGAAGTTCTTGTTCGCGATGGTGATGGTGTGCTTGCTCATCAAAGCGACCATGCCACCGTCTGCACTCCAGACGACATACTTCACGGGTGGGCTGTTGATCTCTGCGATAGTCTTTTGTTGTTGAATATCATAGAGGACGACTGAGGTGGTGGAGCTGAGGAGTAGGCATGCCGTGCCGCCGTAAAAGATCTCGCTTGTTTGAACAGGGGGCTTGATGCTTTTGACCACAGAGTTGGACAAATCTCTGACTTCGATGAGCTGACAAGAACTTTAGATTAATGACCAAAAGACAATCAACCGAACTTACCTGGCTGGCCTTGTTGAGGATAGCGAAGCGGTTACGAGCGACAAAGATTGCACTCTGGCCATTTCCTCGCTTTCCATCCACGCTCGAATCTTTGGCTTCTCCTTGTGGTGATTGAGGGAGGTTGGTGAGCTCGTAGATACCGTTGTCGGAGCTGATGGTGAGGAGGACGGCACGCTCAGCGGGGTTGAAACTGAGGGTTCTAGGAGGCACGTAGGCGCTACCAAACTTGCGAACGCTCAGTAAACCCAAGTCGGCGCCATTGCTAAAGTCGTAGGATCGAACGTGCTTGTCGCGGACGTAGTAAAGGGTATCTTGGTGGACCGCGAACGCTGGCCGCTCACGTTCGAGCTTGAACACAATCAGACCACTGTCGTGACCAGCGGCAAACAAATTGAGATTGGGATGTGCGGCAAGCACCCAAAATCGATCATGTTCGCGGCGGAAGGTCTGGATTGCAGTCCGTTTTCCCAAGTCCCAAACACGGACAGTCTTGTCTTCACCACACGAGACGATCAGCTCCTGTTTGGGGTGGAAGAGGGCGTTCGAGACGTTGTTGAAGTGTCCACGGCAAGAGTCGACCTCCCAAGCCTTGGTCTCGCTCATCCTCCATACTTTGATAACGCGATCATCTGCAGCTGAGATGATGAGAGGGAGTGTGGGATGGAAAACGGCGTAGTTGACACCGCGATCGTGGCCTTCAAGGACGTGCTTGACGGTTGAGAAAGAGTCAAAGGTTTCAAAGTTGGAAGCGCCTGGTGGACCACCCATCCCTGGAGGACCATGCGAGCCAGGACCGCCTTGTTGAGGGGTAGTTTTCCTGAGTCCTGAAATGTCCCATACACGAACGGTCTGATCCATGGAAGCCGAAACGATGAGATCTTCCTTGGGATGGAATTGGGCGGACATAACATAGTGGGAGTGGCCAGTCAGGACAGCGATGCATTGGCGAGATGTGCTGTTCCAGATTCGAATCGTTTGATCATCGGAGGAGGAGAGCTAGGACCACAGAGTCAGTTCAGGCCACAAGTTTAGTTCCTTGTAAACTTACAATCCAGGGCATCTCGTGGTGGAATTGAACGGTTCTGACATAGTCCATGTGTCCATGCAGCGTGAACAAGCATCGTCGATTCTGGGGCCGAATGTCTAGTTTCCGTAAGTAATCAAATCTAAATGAGATATCTGAGCCTCGACGTACCCCAAACCTTGATTTTGTAGTCGTCACCTCCAGTGACGAGCAGCGGCCTGCTTGGATGGATTGCCACGCCTCTAACAGGACCTGTGTACCCCAGATTCACCCAAATTGTGCAAGCCATACCAAGCGATCACCCACCTTCATGCTCCTCAAATCTATCGACCAAGACACCCATCCGGTAGTTCCAAAGCTGAACACTTCCATTGTGCAGCGCAGCGGCCAGTAAGGGTTGCGTTGGATGAAAAGCAAGCCCTAGATGCCAACCCCCAGTAAGATCGCCGCGACTAATGATAGTGATTCTGCGCAATCTACATACCCTTGACCCGGTTGCTTTTGGACTCGAATTTTGTGAGCATTACAGACATCTTGACTCGCAACGCCTCCTAGGCAGATTAGCTGGCGGACAAGCGTTGGGAGGCTGATACCGAGTATGACCGCCAGTGAGAGTTTTGTTGCACGCGCCGTCGCTGGGCAGTGATGAGGACGTGGCTTGCAGGCGCGTGGGAATTTCCTAGATCATCACGTTGCCCTGATAAAGGAGGGCCTCCTGGTTCCTTCCCAGTCAATGGCATGGTTAGAACTCAAATATCGCAATGTAATAGTTAGGAATAGTCGATCCTTGTTGCTTCTGCCCTTTCCCGTATTCATTGGGTAGATACTTGTCAGACTCAGCGTTACCTTGTGTTCCCGGACGGACATCACACCGATAATGGGTAGTGAACGGCTCTGGCAGTCCAATCGCTTATGATATCCCTCTTAATGAATAGATATGAGAGCGATTCTGGAAAGCTATTGATTAGTGATCAGTCCACAGCGCCGAGGGTGTGTTGTGTGCTGTTAACGGACGGTATAATAAGCGGCCTTCGTTCCCCAATGCCTATTTCTCTGCTTGGGATCTATATTTGCCTCTTTGCAGAGTACGGATCTCTTCTACTGCAACTTTGCACGTTTCTCCCCTGCGAATGAAGTTTGTCCTAAGAAGGGGCTGCGCGCCTAATGGGCGCTTAGCACGGCATTGCCGCAGAGATCACGTTCCCACACGTGTTTGTTTGATGTGCATAGGTCTTCGCGCCTCGCTGTCAGTCGCCTACTTACCATTTTCCTTTCCCCTTCCATCTTCATTGTCAAACGGGAGGACGAACTCGACCCTCTTCTCTGCACCTAACTCACCTAGACGAGTCGGCTAGAACCTGTCAAGCCGCCGAAACACGTAGCCTTCTCTGGAGATCGAACTCAGCCACAGGCTTCATGGTACGAGTGAGGCGCTTGAGCTTGAGCCAAGCCTCAGGGCTCAGACCTATTTCTTACTCGGAAGATGGTGCAAGGCCGATGCTATGTCGCTCAGCGTTAGAGTATATCGGAGGAGCGATGCATACTCTCGCTTTATACCCCAAATCTGGTTTAATGCCCATAGACTCTTTCTAATTCTATGCGTCTATCCATCTGCGTGGCTGCTGGCTGCTGCTGCTATAGCTCTCTAAACCTGCAGCTCTTCTCTTTCTCGACTTTTCCAAATGACTAGGGCAGGGCTCCGATGACTCGGATCAATTGCTTCTGTCACTGTCGCTGGACCCGAACAAGCTGAGATAGTACAGCATTAATATTGACCAGCCTCACGATGCGTTTACAGCCCGTTCACAGCATGTCTCAGGGTTACGCAAGTAATACCTGTACCTCCATCTCTTTGGCGCTAAGGGACACCTCCTAAAGCGAGACTATCTGGCACTATCTTATATCTAGGCTCGCCCACGGAAACGATACGACAATGCCAACAAGGATTCGCCCACTATCAATGGGTTGTTTGACACGCTCTCCCGCCAGAAGTCTCGATACACTAGACACCGGTGCCTGTCAAGGGATACAGCAGGACGATGACCAGAAACAGAGGTCTCGTCGGTTAATGGCTTCTCCATCGAGTACCCTAGATCTCGGCAGGGGCTCGACGAGTCGCCAGGACACACTCGTGGACCCTCCAACACATTTACCATCTCCTACAACTCCATCAGTGGTTTCACCACCCTCGACGCTCAAAGTAACACCGAAACCCGCAGAGCTCCAGGTTGAGATGTCCAAGCAGATCGATGGGCTGGTTGCGGTCACGACTGAGATGGAATACGAGCGATATTCAAGGGGGTTCACTTAGTGAGTTCAACCACCGTCTGTGGAGTCATGGAACTTTGTGTCTAATCCCCGAATAGTCCAAAAGAATATAATGAGTATACGATTCCGTCGTGTACGCGGTCATTTCCTGGGTAAGTGTCCGTTGAGCTCCAAGATTACCGTCCCCTTTCCTCCCCCCAGGATTGCGGGACGGAAAAGGCTACAAAAATGCTGATTCGTGGTGCCTCCATAGGCCGTCGATACCCCCTCAGTGGACGACCTACGTCCATCCTGAAGGGATGCGTTATTTCTTCAAGAAGACACGTGTAAGTTTTCCCTTTCCTCGTGCTTCCGTTGCTCATTCAATCCGCTTCAACGCTCTCCATTCATCGTCCGCCCCTCTCTCAACACTGCCTTCACATCTGCGATTCTTTCGTACGCCCATACGATACTTTCCGGGGACTGTTCTTCTTCCGACCTCCGTGCCTCTTGTGTACAAACGCCGGAGCTGGTTCACTCCATAGGCTATCTCGGTTCTTACTGAAGCACGCATCGACGAGCCAGACCAACTCGCCAAGATCGAGGACTACATCTCGAAAATCACCTCCTTCATCTCTGAAAATGACGTCCTGGCTCGTCTGGAGGCCTCCACAACTTTTGCACCTGGACCGTCCAAGCAGCAGCAACAGCCTGGTCTGCTCCTGGTCCTTGAGCTACGCAAAAGCGGAAGGTGCGGGTACTACTTTGTGGACCACGACCATCAGTGCCTCTTTTGGCTCGATCCCTTTGACTTTTCGGGCCTCGTGGATCAGGTTCGAATGCAGCATACTTCGGGCTTGGTGGGTGAGTCGCGCCGGTCATCATTTGTCTTTTCGGCTCTGTATTGTGAATTGGCTTGCGCGCTGGGTCGCCCGACGCAGGGGTTTGAAGAGTTCAGATTCAAACGAGGAGGCTCAAATTTCCGATCTTTTCTCTTCGAGGCATCTTAAACTTCCTTTCCGAGCCGGTAAATAACTTCTTGCACAGGCATACAGATGAAATCTCACTACTGGTACCACAACGAACTCTTCCCACACCTCTACAAACTCACCGACGAGAACCTGAACGAGATCGAGGACATTTTAACTTTTGCTATTGGAGGTGCGTGCGCCGTAGCCTGTTTCTGCCTTCATTTGGCTTTTGCAAATTCTGGGGGATTCCCCATCGCCTTACCACGCCAGACGACCGTGCTTTTTCTTTCTTTTTTTCATCTGCTATTTTCATATTCATATTCGTTCTTTTGCGCGTGTGCGCCACACGGAACCGCCACTCATGGCTGACTGGTTGAGTACAGACGTTGCCACTTCTGGCTCGAGCTCGACAATCAATTATGATGTAGAAACCCTAAAGCTTATGCATTCTATGGTGTTGGGGTTCCAGCGCAAAGGTAATGTTAGCGGCGACTTGAGCCTCGTTTTCGGGCAAGAGATAAGATACTAACAGCTTTCTTCCGTGATTAGATCCTGGGATGCGAGATAAGTCTATCGGAGGCGCTTGGTTCATCTGTGAGACCATCTTATTGAGTGATCGCAAAGGAATACCGTTACTAACGTGATATCCTCAGTTCGTTTGCTCGCCACATTCTGTAAGTCTTTTCATGCGTCCAGCTATGGAGAGTGTTCACTAACGATAATACAATGGTACAGACGGAGAGCGCTTCATGTCACTCCACGGCGAAAAGGGCGCCCGACTCTCCTCCTCCCAAACCATTTATTCGTCAACAGCGGGAAGCTCAGATTCATGGTTCCTCAGACTGATATCACTCTTCATGTTCCTCGGCCCAACTATACACGCCCAGAGACTGAAAAAACTGACTTTGGACTCGATCGTGAGTAAACGGGAGTGGAGCAAGCTACGGGAAAGACTGGTCGAAGAGTGGAGGGAAGGAATTTTATATGTGGGTCTTGTATTGCATTCTTCACCATCGCCATGTTTTTGGCTTACATGAATCATGTTCGCAGGCTACAGTCATCTTAACAGCCAACGTCGCTTTTCTGACCATTCAGAGCGTCGATGAGGCTGGTGTAAAGCTCGGACACCGTACGCACGCTCAGAGAGCTTGTGATTTTTCAATTGTTACGAGCATGGGGACGATCATGTGGGGTCTCGTATTGGGGAGGGAGTACAGGGAAACAATGAGCGTACGTTACTGGTTCTCTATGCCCCCGAGTTTGAGGCTTAACTGCCTCACAGACCAAGTTCATTGCCAATCGCAGTGCGTCAAGAGCAGGGATTGAGCTGCTGGCTATAATCTATAGCCTACCCAACGCCCTACTTATGTGGTCGTACGTCGCCCTCTCCCTTCTAATGGTACCGGTGGACTGAGATCCTTGTTTCTCACTCGTAGCATGCTATCATTTTTCATCGCCTTTTGCATAACATGGTACTCCTCCGGTGACAAAGTAGTAACCGTGCTCATCTCAGCGGCTTGCGGGTTGGTTGCTTTGCTCATATTCTGGGGTGCAGCGGTGAAGTATGAGAACGAGCCATATTGGGGTATATGTCCCCAGTGGGCTAGGAATAAATGGCACTCCCTGAAGGAGCGCAGGAAGGAAAGAGCAACCCGGAGGCAGAACGTGATGTCAGTCGAGACAACTACGAGTCAGCTTGACCCCGAGAAGTTCGAAATGGACTAAAGATGTAAGTATATATGCTAGTGTATGTACTGTATCATTATGTTTAATTACTTCTTCCACTGGATGCACAAAAGAGCCCCTATTGAGACGCGTTTGTCACATGACGTCGAGTTCGCGATCAGAAGTTCGGAATGGGCCTCTTGCAACAGGTTCAATTTGGCCATCTCTCATCTCTAGGCGTAAAGTTTCTGCATCGAGGACAGGTTCAGAGGTTCTTGAAAATCTGAATTCTCAATACTTGATTCTGATCTTGAACAGGGATGGCGCACAACGCGTATTATCAGCAGCAACAGCAACAACAACAGGGCCAACCTCCACCAAATCCACAGGGGCAATACCCATATTACCAGCGTCCTGTCAACATTTATGAGCAGCTTGGCCAGCCGCAGCCTCAGCCCCATTTACAGAGGCATCTGGCATATCCTGCTACCCCTGCGCCTGGCTCTTATCAGCCTCAGCCGACACCAGCTCCCCAGGCTGGTTATCAGCAGCAGTATGCTCCTCCAGTTCAGCAGCAACAGCAGCAGCAATACGCACCTCAGGCGACTGGGTACATGCCTCCACCTCCTCAGCAGTATGGGTATCATCCACCGTCACCTCAACCGCCTGCAATTCCGCTCCAACAGCAGCAACAGCAACAGCAACCTATGATGCACCAGAGGACAAATTCGTATCAAGGACGACCGCAGAGTGCTTTTATTCCAACCTCGTCTTATGGTATACCTGGGCAAATGTATGAACAGCAGCAACAACAGCAACCCATGCAGCATGCACCTCCGCTTCAGCAACAGGTGCTTCCTCAGCAGCAGCAACTCCCACCCCCTCAGGCGCTACCACCACCACCACCACAAGTCCAGCCTACTGTGAGCCTACTTCCTCAGCAGCAGCAGCAGCCTCAGCAGGTACCTATTCAAACCGCGAACATCGCTGGTGCACCTTTGTCAGGCTCCAGACCGCCTCTCTCCCCATCTGCTTTGCTTGCTCAGCAGCAGGCTCGGATTCAAGCGATCCAAGCACAGTCCAAAGCGGCAGCAGCAGCGAGGAATAATGCCTCTTCCTCCTCGTTTGCAGCAGCTAAATCCGTCTTTTCGTCAAATGCTGCTGAATCTCAAGCACCTCAGACGCCCAGTCGTCGACCTCTGCCGCAGCCAGCTGGAAATAGTAATGCTTCTGGTGGTGCGTCAAGACCGCCTAGTGTGGGATCTTCGAGGCCCACGACATCAAGGCCTTTGTCGATGCCTCCCCAGTCGACGGCAAACTCGTCGTCGACTGGAAGCGCGCCTCTCCCATCGCCTCAGAGCCAGAGACCTCCTTCGCCGACAAAGGGCCGACCTCTTCCTGGTACACCGGGGGAAACTTCATCCTCCATACAAGAGGGCAATACTCACAACAAGCGAATGACTGTGGATCTTGGGAAGATCTCTGGATTGCCTACCACCAGCTCAGGTTTCGGCGCTGGATCGAGATCGTCGAGTCCCTTTAAACAGCAGTACCAACAATCCGCTGGAGGAGGGGGAGGAGGTGCTCCTCAGCTACCACCTCTATCTCTCTCTTCTACTGCAGGAGGCGGGGAATCGGGCTCCCTCAGTCGAACGACGAGCATGGCCGCTCTCAACGACACTGACCGAACACCCAAGCGACGCACCCAGAGCCCGCCCAGGTTCTCCTCAAACTCCAACTCCCCGACAAAGGAAGGATACGATCATACGAGGGAGGCATCAAGCTCGTCTCAGAGATTTAGCCACCAGCATCAACAGCAAGGTGCCGCTACCTCGCCTTCTTCGATTAAAACGACGGCTTCCTCCTCAGCAGCGTCTGTCATGTCTTCTGGGACGGCAGCAAGTTCTGGGACGGGAGGGTCGAGTCCGACCAAAAAGTTCACGCCCATTTGGAAGCGCACGATCCCTGATTATCCGGCACCTGTGTTTGGTTATGCGGCGGGTATGGTGGCTGATCCGTGGGCGAAAACCCCTGTGACGACTCCCGGTGGAAGTGCCACTACGCCTGGTGGTAGTTCGAACGTTACCTTTACGTCTGGTATGTACTTTTCATTTGTCAAGTGTTTCGCTCCGAACACGCATATTAACACGCGGGGTTTTCACAGGTGCCACGCCGACGAGCAAAGGGAAGAAGAAGGTGGTAGAGGCCACAACTCCAACAGGGAAAATCAAGATTCGAGGGCTAGTTGAAGGCGAGGGAGGAGGATCTCCTTCACAGCTGCCCTACCTACATCCAACGCCGCCTAAATCAGGGACATTCCCATCGCCATCGCAAGGAGGAGGAAAGGCAGCTAGCGGGCAGGGTTACCCTCATAGTCCGCTCAGCGGTGGTCCGTACGGCTCTGGAGGGCACAGTCGACAAGCAAGTGCACCGAACTCTCAGAAACCACCGCAGCAGCATCCTCAGCAGCAAATGCAGATGTATAATCAGCCATCAAGGTCTGGCCAAGCGCAGCAGCAGCAGCAGCAGCAACAGAGAGGAGGATACCCTGCAGAAACGACCACAGAAGACGATGACTCGGACGATTCAGACGATTCAGAGGAAGACAGCGATGAGGAGCATGATAACAGGAGAGCTTACGAATATGAGGGATCCGAGGATTATAGTTCGGAGGATCAAAGAAAGGTCAAGAGCAAGTCGGGGATGAAAAAGAAGAAGGCTGAGATCGAGAGGGAGAGGGAAAGAGAGCGGGAATGCGAACGTGAACGTGAAAGGGAAAGGGAAGAGCAGCGTGAGCTCGAAAGAGCAGAACGCGAACGCGAAAGGGAACGAGCGGAACGCGAGAGGGAGAGGGAAAGAGAAGCTGCGGCAGTTGCGGCCCTCAAAGGCAAGAAAAAGAAGGGGAGAACACTCAAGGAGATCGCTCGATACGAGGAAGAAGAGGAAGAATCGCAAGGTTACTCTGAGGAAGAGGAGGATGCTCGCCCTGCGCGTGGCAAACACCGCAGGAGGTACGAGGAAGAAGACGAATACGAACAGACGCCAACAAAGTCACGCTATCAACAAGGACACGCAAAGTCAACTTCTTCAGGGAGCACGATGAAGTCCCGTACTCTAGCTTCGGCGTCTGAGTCTCGTTCCAGTCCGACTGGAGGGTCGCGGTCAAGCCCTGCAGACGGCAACAAACTCATCAAAGCCAAGCCAACGCGGATGAAGTTGCAGGATTACGAAGAGGAACGGGAACGGGAGCGGGAGGGTCGGGTCGCTGTGAAAACGGGCTCGAGACCTGGTTCGAGGACAAACAGCCGAGCGAGGGGTTCAGAATCCGATGGATATGTTGTTGTTGACGAGTCGCCAAAGAAAGGCGGTAGTAAGATTCGGAGTCGACCAGGGTCTTCAGCTGGTCATCGACGGCGCGAGGAAGACGAAGACGAAGATGAGGAGGAAGATTGGGAGAGACTGGAATGGGAGCAGAGGCAGAGGAGGGAGCTGAAAGCTCGGGCGAGAAGCAAGAGCTCAGGACGGCGGTATGAAGAAGACGAGGAAGAGGAAGAAGATGAGGAGGAGGATGTATTCACGAAGAGAGTGGGGAAGGGAGGAGCTCAACCCCAGAGGAAGAGGAGCATACATCGAAGAGAGATTGCCAGCCACGAAAGTGCAGGTGGGAGGGGCCACCAACGAGAACGGGGCAGCCATCGGGAAGATGAAGAGGAGGAGGAGAGCGAGGAGGCATATGAGCAGCCGCAAAAGAGAAGAGGGCAGTCCGCACACCGAAAGACACCCTCGTCTTCTCACTATCAAGGAGGGGAGGAAAGTGGGGACGATGACTTTAATCAAGCCAAGTCGAGATCAGGGAGGTTTGGCTCACCCGTCAAATTCTCAGGTGGGGGTGGGGGCGCTGGAGGGCCAAAGACACCAAAATCGTCAGGGTCACCGACAAAGGCGATGCAAATGGCTCAAATGTGGGAGAACGAGCACAGGCAAGACAGGACTTACGATGACGACAGTCAATACGGCGGCGGCAGAGCAAGATCAGCGTCACCAAGCAAAGGGCAGCAAGGTGGGTTCGGTGGTATGGGGTCTGGTCAGCCTCCTCTTCCTCATCGTCTGCCGTCCCAGAACGTCGTTCACCACCCACAAGGCGGTTTCGAGGGGAATACACAGGGGAATCTCCCGAACCAGCTCGCCCAAAATCAAAGTCAAGGCACAGGTCAAAACCAAGGAGAGACTACTAGGCCCCAGCTCCCGCCATTCGGACATCCTCCACGACAAAATACTGCGGAAACTAACAACAACTCGGACTGGGCGAGGAAACATATGCGAGCGGAAAGCCACGATAGCGCAAGCAGCATCAGCAGTCGTTCGTCGATGTCCTCCAGGGCTTCGAGAACGTCGAGCTATCTCGCAAGAAGCGAGTTCCCTCCTCCACCTACCCATCCATCAAGCCCAAGACCGTATCTGAGGTTGGGAATTAAAGATCGTGGAGATAGGAGAAGTTTGTACGGCGGAAGTGAGACGAGGAGCGTCTACGGAGGTGGTGGCGATGGAGCTTCGATGTATGTTTCGAGTCCAACTACGAGCGAGCCAGATGGGTACTTTGGAATTCCCAAGCAGCAACAGACGCCACAGACTCCTAGAGGGCTACCGCAGCCACCCATGAGCGCAGGTGTCAGGGTAGGAGCAGATGCAGGAGGGAGCCCGAGAAAGCTAGTGAAGAACAGACCTATGTCTATGGGTCCTCCTTCGACGTCCGGGCCGCCATCTCCTTCCAAAGGAATGTTCGACCAGCGTCAATCACCAACCAAACAAATGGAACCTTTTCAGGATGAGAAGAAGAAAAGTGGAGGGGTTGGAGGAGGGGTTCGAGCGCTAACGTCCAAGTTCACGTCATTTGGAATGCAACAACCGCAGCAGCCACAACAACCACAGCAAGCCCCACAGCAGCCGCCCACGCCTGTCTCGCCGCAGAAGGCAGGGAACGTTAGTCGCAAACTGCCCCCTACTCCTGCAGGAGGACAAAGTCAAAGTCCGTGGGTGCCCAATGCCCAACCACTCCCCCCTACCGGTCCCAATGCCGGGTATAACGGTGGCGACCCGCATTACAACCATGGAGGGCACCCTTCCGTTCCTCCACGCACACATTCGACATCGCCCACAAAGCCCGCCTTGCCAGCTCGACCCAATCCCAGTCCCGCGTTGAGCAAGTTCTCGCGTAGCAACACCCAGGCCAACTTTACTGGGGACTCAAATAGTACCGGTAATTCGCATCCTGCTCAACGCCAGGGAACTGGTAGTTTCCCAGATCAGAATGTGCGAGGGCAAGTGTCAAGGGGACAAGTGAAGCTCAAAAATGGCCTTGATGCGTTGGACGAACCGCCTCCACAGTCCTTAAGATCGCCCTCTCCCTCGCTCTCGTCTCTTTCGAATGTGACGACAGTGGCAAGTAGCTTCACAGGGTACTCTCAGCACCCTCAACAAGAATTCAACGGCCAATCCCAGTCCATGTTTGGCGCTGGGCAGTACCAGCAGCCGCGATCGCAATCACAAAGTCGACCGCAAAGCCAGATCTATGGGAACGGGAAATACGCTGCTTCTTCAGGCTCGTTTTCCCCCGCCTCCACCGATTTCTCCGTATCCCTTCCAGCTCCCCCTCCGGAGCTCACTAAGCGTCACACACCTCTCCCTGAATTCAGAAAGCGACAGGATATTCACGCGCCTGCTCCGTTGGGAGGAAGGGATAAAACAGCGGACTTGATCGAAATGGAGAAGGTTGAGGCGCAGATGCGTCAAGATGAGAAGAGGGCTAAGCAGCAGGGGCAACAGCAACGGCGACCTCGACCTCAGCCACCCCAAGTTTCTCCTCCGCAGAACGAATCAGGGCCAGCGCCTCCTCCCATCCCTCAAATCAACTTCGACTTTGCAGACTCCAACGCACGTTCAAATGCGTCGCCTAGTGTGCCCAGCATCCAGATCAATGTGGACGATGCCGCCTCCTCGAGATCGGACAACCCACCCATTCCCACTTTCTCATTCGACAGCGTCCCATCGATCAACGAACCCAGTGTACCACCACAAATCGTATTCGAGGTTCCAGGCGTGAGCGTTTCAGGTCCTCAGTTCGAGGACCATCACCAGCAGCAACCTCCGCGCCCTCCAACAGGAGCTGATAGTCGAAGCAACCCTTCACGAGCAGGACGCAAAGGCGGATTGATCTGTGCAGGATGTGAGGGACCAATCGTGGGCCGGATTGTGGCGGCTATGAACATGCGTTGGCATCCCCAGTGTTTCCGCTGCAACGTTTGTCAGGAGCTGCTTGAGCACGTTAGCTCATATGAACATGAAGGGAAACCCTACTGTCACCTGGACTATCACGAGGTATGTCATGAGGTTGCTGTTTCACTGTTTCGCTGATTCCAAGTACTGACGCGGAACAAATCTAGATGTTCGCATCGAAGTGCTACTCCTGCAAGACGTCCATTATTGAGGAACAGTTCATTAGTTTGGATGATCCAGCACTTGGCAAACGAACGTATCACATGGCACACTTTTTCTGTTCTGAGTGCGGAGATCCCTTCTTGACTCCTTCGATGGCCAGGTCCGCCAATGGAGGTTAGTAATGGTCTTTCTTCATCTTGCCCTGCCATCATGCTGATGGCATGTATAACTTGACAGGCGAGCTGGCGCTGAGTGGAGACGGCGATTTCGAAGGCTTCACCGTATACAAGGGGTACCCATACTGCGAACCCTGTCATGTCAGATTGCGGCTGCCGAAGTGCAAGAAATGCAAGAAGTCCATAAGGGATCATGACCGAGCTGTTGAGGCGCTTGGAGGAAAGTGGTGCTGGAGCTGTTTTGTCTGCGAGGTCCGTTACGCCCGCTGTCTTCCTCACTTTTCTTCTGTTTCTGATATCTTTTCTCCAGGGCTGTCACAAACCATTCGAGGATCCGTCGTTCTTCCAGCGGGGTAATATGCCCTATTGCGAGGGTTGCTTCTCCATCATTCTGCGCAATGAGCTGTAAAAGGCTTTCGTCTTAATTCTCTTTCTTTTCACACGTTGGCTGTCTATTGCTATATTATATTTCTTCCTCTGTTGTTTATGCTCGCTCACGTACCTTATTTCCCCCTCTGGTTCTCTAGTATCGCTCAGGTATTCCAAGTCTGTAACTTTTTGGCTCCGTATCTGTTGTTTACCTTGCTTCGTTTACACTGGACATTGTATGTATCTAATAGAGACATCCTACAGCCGCTCTTCTTTGGAGTCAGCTTGAAAGGGGAGCCCTGTGCTGGCCTTGTTTCCCACAAGGCCGTACCATCACATCGCGACTGTGGCGTTCAGAACTGAAGTTGTTTCTACTTCTAGGCAAGCGCCACTCGACGCGCTCTTGTCGGGTTGATGAACCAGCTGGACGAGCTGCCAGGTGGTTCATCTAGCTCTTCTAGTATCAAGGCGCCTCATCTCCATATATCAGAGCTTCCTCCCACCAAACAGGTCGTCAGAACCCGACGGACAAACCGGCGATTGGGAGCGCTTCCAATCAGCCGCAGAATAAAATCCAACCAAGAAATGGGGCAAAAACCCTCGGTCTTAAAGGATGTTGTATCCACGCAGTCACAATTTTTTCTCCGATTTTTACTATACTTCCTTAGCCCTGCGTCTATACCCTGACAATCCGCACGACTGTTCCGCGGGAAGAGATGAGAGCTGGGTCGAGGAGAAGGAGCATCGTCATCAAGTTTTTGTCAGATGCCATCCAACAAATCAGCTTTGCCATAACGTCATTGTCAAAGAGAAAGGGCAGATTCCAGGGCTTTTTACTCGGTGGACTCAATGAGGGTGGTTTTCTGAGGCTCGAGTCCGTTCTTTACTCATGAACTTGAAGAACCGGAAGCTGAGGTCTCCTCGAAGTTTCCCACCCGAGGAGAGCATTCGGGGCGGATGACATACGTTAATGACAAAGGTTCTCCTGATTTTCGATGGGTCAATGATGCGGCCTTGTGCGGCGTCCGTAGCACCGTGAAGTCAAAAGGGGCGTCGAAATCAACGCTAGCTCGCAGATTGAAAATAGACAGCGGTAGTGGTGGCTGCGAGATAGACTAATCAGTCTGCTTCAAGAAGCGGCATGTCCACCAGATAGACGGACATCTAGAGAAGCGTTTGCGACGGTCGCCGGTTACGAGTGGACCATGATTTCTAACACCTTACTCACCCGCTACAGTACGAGTCCCAGGCGCCGGTTCTCTACCAATCCCTGAGGGCTATCACTGCCCAGCTGCCATACTTCGGACCGAATTCCTCGTCCGTCAAACTGCAGCTCACGAGCGGGAACAAGCGGCGAGTTTAGTCTGTTTAGACCTCCTTTAGCCTTTTACAAAAGCTCAATCCTCCCCGGGACGATTGACCGAGAGACCCTTGAAGCTTGAACGACCCGGTTCAGTCAGCTCCAAACTTCAAAAATCGCCGGTTGTATCCGCCTCAATCTGTCAAGCCTGCCCTGCAACCCTTTGTCTTTGCTCACCATCAGTGGCGAGCGTGACGGAAGCGAGCAGCGGGGGTGACGGCTTACATATCAGGCGCCCCTCGGACGAGGGCGCCAATCAAATCTTCACGATCGATCAACCACCGAAAGAAAACGAGGAGGGTAGTCGATCTGGTGTCCTAGAGAGGGCTGTATCGTTGCGACGTTCCATGAGGGTGGTGGGTAACAGCTAAAGCATACACTGAAGGACCCAACTGCAATTGGTGATACTGCACCCCAAGCCGGCAATTTAAATGACGCCCACGCAAAGCTCAATTAGGCCTTCAAGGTAGATGTCGCCACCAACTTTCGTCCCAAGTATACCCAAGCGCCCGCCTATGAAACTGGGTTTAGATACCAGCCAACCCAGTGGGCGAAGAATAGCCGGGGATAGAGGGTATATATAACACCGCAAGAGAAGAAAGTGGCAGTTTGCAGACGTTAATTCTCCCCAAGAAGGAGTTAAGAAGAGGGTCAACGAGTATTAGAACTGCGCTTCGCTTCCTTCAATGAAAGACCTTACACGAGACTAAAGCGATCATCACGCGCCACAAGTGGTTCTTTACAATGTGAGTAAAAGGCGGTCGCGGTGCGATCGGTCTTGAGCGAAGAGAAGGGCCGTTAAATAGAATATAGAACGGAAAGCGACGTACAGGACTGAGTTCCAATCGAGCTGGGAGCGTGCGGTTTGAGCTGCCAATGAACGGGCCATCACAAGCTGGGGATCTTGTTGCGAGCGGAGTGAGCTTCCTGGCTAACACGGAGAATGGGGTTTGAGAGCGGCCAGAGGTCGCGACCAAACAATGCCAAATCGGCGCGCCTGGAAGAAGTGTCCTTTTGGTCTTTTTAGGCGTCTTCCCGTAGGGCTATAGACTTGAGGATCGGCATGAGGGTGGCCATACAAGCGAAATTTAGTATTATGCAGAAAAGAATATGGAAATCACGTATACAATGGGGTTTCTGGCCTGCAGACTGAATTTTCCATTGATCACGACCACCTGATAGAGTGGCGCGACGCACGCGTCGCGCCGATTTCTTGCTCATCTCCCCCCATATTCGTCCAAATGCCTGTCGAAACACGACGGCTCTGCAGCTCAGGGAGGAGATGGGGGTCATGGGTGAGTGTAGAGTAACAGTTTTTTGCACACTGAGAACCCATTCCCGGCGCGTACGCGTTGATTCTACCATGGAACCCGCTCCCTGGCATTCTGCGCGCTGAAAGCATCTGTTTCGTAGCGTTGAACCTGAAGGAAATGCCATCCCTCGTATTCGTCTACCAGCGACGAAGCAGTGTAGCCTTGAGACTTGTCGTTCGCGTTTCATTCCGCGGCCTCCTGGTAGACGTTGCATCGAGAGCAGGGACATGGATCAATGCGAAGACCACCGAAGGAGTACTGTCGGCGAAGCAACCACATCAAGAGTAGAAAGCATTTTCGAAAACTCAATGAGTGCCACGACGATTGGAGAACTTGCAGCAAGTGCCTGACAAAAGACGTCACTCGAGCCCGAGTGAACAGGGAGAGGGCCCAGGAGCATGGCGAGTCAAACTACATTATTTGATGACATTCGATAATACAAGATACAAGGGCTTCGGTACTGCGCTAAAGGACATGAAGTCACCAAGGCTGAATGCAGAGATCCGAATGGCCTTCTCCGTAGCAGCTGTCAGGCATGCTTGCTCAAGCAACGAGATGTCACTCGATCTAGCATCGGCTGCGACAATTCAGAGATCGCGAGGACTGACGCTCAGCTAAGTCAAGCTCGGGCTCGGTAAACGTGAATTTCCTCCCAGCCTCACCTTTATCGCTCTTTCCTTACTTCTTGACCCCCACGAGAGAGTGAAAACTTGGGCGGCAGCCTTGTAGCTAAACGTGTATCAGACTGGTCTCATTGATATCCTAACGCTTAATACATACTTGAATGTGAGAAATCCAAACAAATACATACTCTCCGCTCGCACACTGGCTGGTCGCGCGCCAGATACATATTATGATAAGAAAGCATGAAATCGAAAGCGAAAAATATAATTGCACATTTTGGGTCTGCTGAAAGAAAAAACTCAGAGGAGAGAGGTAGGCATAACAGGACCAACGACCAAGAAGATAGTGAACCGAGTCGAGACTTGTGGGGAACATGGGCGAGATACAGCAGCCGCTGGATTTCCGCATCCACGTTCGTTCCTTTTGCTTCCTCCTCTTCCCTGTTCTCCCTCACAGCACCTCCCTTGTCCCCGTTCACAACACGCCCCCACACCAGAGAAATGCCCCACCGCCTAGTCGAGATCGGCAGCAGCAGGCTTGGCCTCCTCATCGTCGTCCTTCTTCTCGGCGTCGGGGGTGGCCTCAACGTCAAAGTTCTCCACAAGGTCGGGGACATCGTCGTCGTCGTCGTCATCCTCACCACCCGCTTGCCGTTGCTGGCCCTGCTGGATGGCTTGGTACGACTCGGCCAACTTCCTTAGCGATGCAAGAGAGTCGGGGCCGAGCTGGTTGAGAATGCCAGGAACGAGTTCAGTGAGCTCCTTCACATGGCCAGTGCCGTAGATGGCAAAAGTGTTGGCAGAAACCGCGGCGTGCACTATTGAGAAACATTATCCAAGAGTCAGATCAAGCCATTCGACGCGTCATAGAGATCCTAAATCGTACCCTTTGGTGCGGTGAAGTGCAGGACGTTACCGTCCTCCCTGAACATGTTGACCTCCTCAACACCAGGAATGGGCTGCACGTTCAGCTTCTTGAGAGCTCCCTGAAGCTTCTTGTCGTCGCCTGAGCCAGAGGGCTTGGATTTCCTGACAACCTTTCGTCGGACGGTTCCCTTTCCACCTGATCATCATTGGCCACCCATTTCCACCCATAGCACATCAACATGATCCCCAAGACCGCGTCCGTTGCCCATCGATCCACCGATTCCGTCGACCGATTTCGTTTGCGATTTCGCCCAAGTCGATAGATGCGCGCAAGATAGCCAGCCCCAGATAGATTGCAATAAGAAAAATCAAAACACAACGTAAATCAGATTTTCTGCATTCGTGCTCGTTTTCCCCGCAAAAGATTGCTCACCCAGACGGTTAGCAGCAGCCGCAGCCTGGAGCTTTGCAAGCTTTGCGGGGTCCATGATTGTAAGGGGCTTTTTGGGAATGAGTCGGAGGTATGGATTTTTCTTTTGGGCGACAGCGACGACGGGGACGGCGGTTTCTGTGATGACTTGAGAATAAGGTTCAGTCGCCTCGCTCAGCCATCAAGTCCGATACGGGCCGACCGGCAAACCCCTTTATAAGCAGATGCGATTAGGGGTTGGTTCTCATCTTCCCGCTCGAAATTCGGCCATGGCACTAGATTATCATATAAGAAAGGCTACTGAAGTTGATGTAGTACGCGATCTTTAGTATGAATAGGCTTTGG
Source organism: Coprinopsis sp. MPI-PUGE-AT-0042 (assembly GCA_020736565.1). Taxonomy (NCBI): domain Eukaryota; kingdom Fungi; phylum Basidiomycota; class Agaricomycetes; order Agaricales; family Psathyrellaceae; genus Coprinopsis; species Coprinopsis sp. MPI-PUGE-AT-0042. The sequence continues at coordinate 554,365 of JAHBOF010000001.1, read as the reverse complement.
ACTGTTTGAGATTGAATTTGGCGCTCAGGACTCCATCCTCCAACTGATCAAGGAGCTTGTGAGAGATGATGAGATTTCTTCATGACGATATGGTGCTGAGATAAGGAAGCCAGGCGGACTATGAGAAGGAGCCTGATGCTGTCAAAGCTACACCAGAGCTTGTGAGTGTTCTTCGATATATTGTCGTGTATAGAATGGGAGTCAATGCATCGTGTGCTAAAGTTGTATTCTTAGATCCGCCAGAATCTCTTTGAGAAGAAGCACGCTCAAGCCTTGCTTGCTTTCACAGGGAAAGAGGGGCAGGGAGGAGAGGCAGTCGGCCTTGCGCTGTACTTCTTCAACTTTTCTACATGGACAGGAAGGCCTGGTCTCTACGTGAGTTTGAGGCTTTCTGATTTGAAGGCTCTATTACTTCTCTGGATCGTTATTCATGGCACTGACGCATTGCCATCAGCTCGAAGACCTGTTCGTGAGACCCGAAGCTCGAGCCGGGGGTCTTGGAAAGGCACTCTTCAACCGACTGGGACAGATCGCCGAAGAGAATGTACGCAGCACCGACCAGTGTTTACCCTTTCAGTCAAGTGATGACCCGATATGACTTCACAGAACTGTGCACGATTGGAATGGGTCGTCCTAAACGTACGTTCTCTCCTGCCCCGCGTTTCATCGTTCCTGGCGAATCCTCCAATTGATTCCTGACATTGACACGAATTGATGATACCTCCTCACAGTGGAACCAACCCTCCATCGACTTTTACGAGAAACGATTAGGAGCGGTACGCATGGTTGATTGGACGGGCATGAGGCTCAACGAAGACGGGATCAAGAGACTCAGAGATCTTGTATAAACGCCGTTTACCATCACAGACAAACCAGCCCGTCTTTATTTTGTATTTTTACAAGACTTGCAGGTAGAAGTTAACACGAGTTCAATGTACAGGCAATGGAGATGCCTCTTCTCGTCCATCCGAGTCGGCCACCTGGTGGGGCAGATTCACGTTCGGTTCACCTTTTCTTGACAGGTGACGCTGATAGCAGATTCGCTCGCATCGAAGCACCAGATTCACTAATACAAATACCTCCTTTACCTGTATAGATCGCCGTCAAGGGACAGCCCGAGTCCAGATCGCGTCAGTCGAAGCGCTAGAGACTGCGAAGGTCGTCCTAGGGTCTACTTTGAAAGAGCTAATCCTAATACACGCGTTGATTCGAGGACGTGGACGTGAATCTTTCAATCGTGGCGGCAACTCTGGACATCGGCAGACGGCTGCCAACGTCTGACGTGACTTGCGACCAAGCGGCGCCTGTCGGCAGACGGCTAGGAGTGCATCGCGGCGCCCGTAGGGTCTCCGGGGATCTCATTCGCGGATGGTTTATCTGTCTTTGAAACGCAAGGGACGGTGTTTATACCGTGTCCTGTGGCGTCAGGGTGCTCTGAGAACTGACAGCCGCTAGGCACGAAATCGCAACCACCTCTCCGTCAGGGGCTAGTCCGCTCAAGCCTATCCGCAGGAGTAGGAATAGCCCAAAGCTCGTTCGATGATGAAACCAATTGATAAGAAAGATAAAACACTGAGAGTACCGGAAAGAATTATTCAATTATGCCTAGTGGGGTATGTCGAGTGGTAGTTCGATGATCGGTCGGTGAGGGTGGCAAACGTTAAACACCATCATAGCTCGCCCCTGCAGCCTGGTAACGAGGAGTGGTTCAGTAAAGAATCTCAACCACCCGGTGACCAAGGGACTGAATAGAGGACGAGTGCAGAGCGGGGAGATCACCAAGACACGCACCTTTCTCATCTTGATCACAATAGGCTCCTCCCTCAGATCGTCCTTCTCTCGGGCTGGAACTTCGATCGCGTACTGAGAGATGACTTTCTTTACATCGGCGGTATGCACGGACACCTATAGCAGATACGAGAGTCCCGGTCAGCGCGCTGCTAGCAGTTTGCCGTGTGGATCTTTCCGAGAACCCCAGCACGCGCCCAGAGAGGGTTCACGGGACACAGGAGATGGTGCAAACGGAGAGATAAAATCGCACCTTTGCTCTGCGCATGACCTTGCAGCCGGGCCCTATCCATACCTAAAGACGTCACCATTGAACAACACACGATCAGTAACAGCCAGCGGTCAAGAGAGGATCAGGCAGAACACGTACAATTAAAGCAAACTTTTCCCTCTTCGACTGCTCATCATTGGCAAACGATACTCGAACATACCCAAACGAGGCTTTACCCTCGTCTAGCTGTTCCTGAAGCTCTGCGAGACCTCCTGTTCCGGTCTGGGTAAGCTTGAGCTTGTCTGATTTATCCGATTCGTAGTCAAGGAGCATCCAGTTGGTCTCGCTCTTGTCGTCTCGAACATTGGCGTATGCTATAGGGCAGATTCGATCAGCAACGGCAATATGGTTCGTACCACAGCAGTCCCTCCAAGCGGCTGTTTCGGAACAGCAGATAGAACCGAAATTTAGCACGTACCCTCAGCGATGTCGGGGGCAGAAACGTCAGCCATGTTGTATTATATCCTGATAGATACTGACGCTGCGAGACACTGAAGAAAAGGAGTAGGAAACCAGGGTATCGAAAGGGCTGTAAAGAGGGCTGTAAGAGTAAATGCTGGGTGATCAGATTAAAGCACCGGGATCAATAAAACGTGCTCACATCAGAATAACTTTCCAATCCCGCTCAGGCGCGCACGCGACGCTTTGCACGACGTCAACCTCAACCTCTCACAGCGACGACGACATCAAGCACGACGATCATGGCCTCATTGCTTTCTACACTGGCGAAATCGCGGTCTATATGCCTACGGAACAGGCTGTCGGCTCTCTACTCTACCTCCAGCACTCCCATTCGTCGGCCAGCGAAGTCGATCCTCGACGACGACAGCACACCCGTTGATCTCTCTGAAGACAATGAAGCAGTCCACGGCACCCGTCCAGGCACTGCACCCATTCATATGCGTTCTCCTTCCCAGAAATCGACACCAACAGAATGGCGTGCCCACCGTGAAGCCATCAAGAAGCAATTCCCCGACGGCTGGCAGCCCCCACGCAAAATCTCGCGTGAAGCCATGCATGGGTTGAGGCAGCTTCACAAGCTCGAACCAGAAACCTTCACAACGGAGATTCTGGCAGAGAAGTTTAGGATCAGTCCTGAAGCCGTGCGGCGGATTCTGAAGAGCAAATGGGAACCACCAACGGAGCGTAGAGAGCAGCTTGTTGCGAGGGAAAAGGCGGCTAGAGAAGAAGCCTCCAAGCTGAGGAAACTGAGGGAGATCAACGATGCGAGGTCATATCTACCTGAGGATCGAAAAGAGGATAGACCAAAGAGGGATCGGCTCTCGTTGGTCTGATAGTGGTATGACACATGGTATGTGTATTCTAATTCATTTCGCCAGCTGTTTAAAGGCTAATTTCGATCTGTCTAGAAGTGTTGCGCTTTATGGGTGCATACAAAACAATCAATAATTGTCCAAGCATGGTGCATGTACATGGGGAGATTATACGCTATAGAAGAACTAGTACGACGGAGACTGTCAGTAGTAATAAAGTAGCCTACATCTGGGGCGCCTGGCTCCGTAATTAGAGTGGTGATATATCGCATAGACCAAGTAAGGACCGTGACCCAGTGCATGGGTATAAATACACTGAACAACTAAGGTAACGCGTCCTATGGCACGGCTGATACATAGTGAATAAAGAATGTGATAAATAAGGGGTGACATTACTTTGGGCTCCCGGCTATGCCGGGATTGCAAGAGAGGAAGCAAAGGCGATGGGACCATAAAAGTCTCTGAGTGGGTTCTGGAAGACAACATGGGTGGAAGCATGATCGAACACATGAGATGATGAGAAAAAAGAAAACAGGAAGACCGTCCATCTCTTAAAGAGGTGCGGTGGATCGCGAGTATCCGAGGTAGAAAGATCCAGGGCGTGGGCGGCAAAGCAAGATATCGTTCCAGTTGGGCATAGGAAGAGTCGTAGCAGGCTCTCCAGAAGGATCGATGACGGCATGGTCGAAAGACATAACAAACAGAGCAGTAACGAGCTTGAGCTCGACCTTGGCGAGTCGAGTGCCTAGACACAACGTCTTTCCTAGAAAAATGCCACCGGCATCATCAGCTTTACCGTTCTCCAGTCAGAGAAAATGCTGCTTACCTCCACCCCATCCAACATAGCCAAAGGGGACGTTGCTGTCGACCTCCTTCCTTGAAGGATCAAATCTCCAGGGATCAGGATAGAGCTCGGGGTCGAGATGGACATCGCTAAACGGATAGATGACATAGGCACCTGTTGGAATCCGCTTGTTGTCGATGTAACAATCGGGGCCCAGGTTTCTCCTCATCGCAGTATGGGGCTGAGCAACCCTGGTCGTCTCCTTGATAATCGCATCGAGAACAGGTGCCTGCTCCTCCCAGACGTCCAAGGGAATCGTCGCCAAGCGAGCCGACAGCGGCTGGGAAGAGGGCCCGGTAGATGCGTTGTTCAGCAGCATCTCCACTTCTGCGCGTGCTTTGTCTCGCCAGTCTTGGTGGCCGCCGAGGAAAGTCAAGAGCCACGACGCGGTGGTTCCAGTGGCTCTGGCCCCAGCAATCAAGAGGCCCATGATAAACTAGAACGCATAATCGAGGTCAGGTAAACGTGATGATAACAAGAGATAGTGACTTACCCCTACTACCACGAGTTTCTCATCACCTGCGTCGAGAAGCATCTGGAGTGTGTCATTATGCTGGACACCTGAGGCTTCACGGTCGCTGATGGCCTTGCACACGATGTCGTAGATCCTCTTGGTCGCCATAACTTTCTTGACCATCGCGGGAGTTGGCAGCCAGGGGAGGAGAACAGTGGCGGGCGTGGTGCCCATATCGAGCGTGTCGTAAAGCTGTTTGAGCTCCTCAACAACCGCTGGATCGTCCGCGATCTCCTTGCATGACAGACTTCGGATCGTGAGTTGGAAGACCAGCTGGGGGTGATGGGCAGGGTTGATGAGCCTTCGATACCAGAGCAAAGACCGTACAACTCACCTCGTACACCTTTTCAAAGGGGTCGAATTTTCCGCACGAGCCCCAGGTCTCCATGACCTTCCGAGAATCCTCCAGGAGGGATGGAATCACTAGACGATAACAGATGGGGTTAGTCGGCAATTCGAGGAGCAAGGTAAGGCACGTACGATCATTGAGAGGCGCGTTCCGCTGGACATTTGCCAAACGCTTATGAATGAGATGGATACGGCGCGACTGGAGATCAGAGGTGACCCCGCGAACCATGGGGATCTAAGGTGGAACCAAACTGTCAGTCGAGGGGGAAAAGAAGTGAGAGCGGCGGAAACAACTACTCACGGCACCGGATAATATTTTAAATCCTTCCGTGAGGTCAAGGCCTTTGGCGGTGAAGAAGGCTTGCCTCGCTCTTTCTCCGGAGACCACGATGACAGAATTCTAAAGAGAAATACAGAGTCAGTCAGCGGCGCGAGGAGAGGAGCACTAACAAATCTGCATGACGCTACTCACCCGCAAAAGGCTGAACTGAAAGATGTTGCTGCCGCTTGCATGGAAGCCCCAGTTCAAGAAGTCGAATCGACGGCGGAAGAAGGGCAGGACATGAAGCAGGGAAGAGCCAGGAAGACGAGCAGGCTCATCGGTGGAGTCCCTTTGGAAGGAGGAAGTAAGGGTAATAATGACCAACGAGAGGACGATGGCAAGAGTAAATGAAGACGCGAAGCCTATCGAAAGGAAAGCCTTCGCAGCAGCTTGAAGTCCGAGACAGTAAGGCATAGTGGAGACGCAGGACAAGACTTTAAATGTCTAGAGAGATGGAGATGTGAAAGTGGGGAGGACCAGCCAGTGTACGACGGAATACCACCCTGGGATTCAAGGAGCTTTATAGGCACCCTCTGCATGCCTTACACAGGTCCGGTTTATCGTAGATTTCGGCAAAAACCATGCATGGGTCTCATTTCGGGCATGGATCTGAACGGAAGCGGCGTTGAGAGCTTCGATCGAAGATCTATGGTGGTTTGCATCGTTGTTGCGCTGCCTGACAAAGTCGGTCCCGAAATGAACTGAACTGACCTCGAGTTTTCCAGCTTAAAACGGGATCGACCGACAGAGAACCCCAACACGTGTTGCTACCATGCGCCAAGGGGCAGGGCGGCATCACACATTGCAAGCGTCCTCATTGCTGGGGAGGGCCAGCGACTGATTATGATGTCGCGCTAAATGAAAGGGGGTCAACGTGCACTGTGGAAATATTTCAGGTGTTTTCCCGCCTCGGCACATGCTTATGTTTTTGTAGGTGAGAGTCTTGAGAAAGATGATTGGATATGGTTCCATCAGACCTAAAAACAGAAGGAATGACCTACTTTAGCTTGCTTCTCTGTATGGAGTCCAGAATCGAGTGTGAAAGGAAGGCATTTGCTGCACAAGTAGCAAGACCGTGTCGAAAGAAAGTTTGGACAACAATGGCCGAAAGAGGAATCGAATACTCTAAATTCCTGATGGCCGCCTTGGGTCTGCATACAGAAGCGACCCTTTGGTGAATCCTTTCGTAGATTGTCTTTGGGAAGTGTCTGCGGAAATGTGGGCCGGTTCGCAACCTCAGGAGAGAGTGATGGTTGTGTGAGAAACGCGAACTGCCTGATCTGAAGCAATCTCTTACTGATCCTCCGAAGTTCCAAGAAAGGGGGATTCAGGGCTCGCATTGTATCCCAAAAACCCAACGAAGGGGTCAATACAGTTGCAGAGCGACTTGCCGATGACCCCCGTGCCCCCAGTTGCATTGACAGACCCTTTGCCGTCCAGATGACACCGGGGTAACGTGTTACAAGGGTCCCTAATCTTCGATTTAACTTTTAAACTAAGCCAAAAGTCAAACAGACAACTGACGTACTTCTGCGGGCTCGGAAGTCAGTCCTGCGCAAGAACACCTTTGAGTCCTGCAGGAACATTGACCAGCGCGTGAAAGCCTATGTTTTCGCCTTTGTCTGATCGGTCCCATCGGAGCCGTTCGATTGGAAACGCTTTGAATAGCGAAGGCTTCACCCTATTAGGGATTTGATCCCACTAAAACTTAGCGTGCACTTGCTGGAACCGAAAAGGATGAGTAAGAGATGTATGTTTTGCAGCAAACTGTGCAACATTCGCGACATTCATAGAGACGCTCCGTTAACCCCGATGTTCGAAACCAACCCTCTTCTTCCCGCAGGCCCAATGGCACCAGCGCCACCCAGGGTCAGGACAGGCCGAAACGAGAGGCTTGCAGAGGACATTCTCATGTTCACGGACATAACGGTGGCGAAAGTCGCGGATTGTGGAGAGCATCCTGCAATTTCTCATTAGTCCACCTTGGAATCTGGATGAGCAGAGAATTTGGCCTGCTTACATATATTACTTGACAGTTCACAGGGCCGATGGGATGAAGGCCAAGGTTCTCGGATGTCATGCGTCACAGATGAGTGTCACATTTAGGATGCAGCATCCGATAATCTAGACCCGTCAAGACACTCTTGAAATGGGCGATAGCAGCGAAGACAACAAAGAAATGGAAGATCTGATGAGAGGCTCCGAAATAATCGAAGGTACCAGGCGAACATCGTTCGGGGAAACGGCAAGCACTGGGATATACTCAGCACGGCTCGAAAAGAACGGGCTAGGAACTTACTAAGTGACCGCCCCGACAAGGTAAAGAACGCCGGAGAGAAGAAGCCAGCGGAAGCCCATATGAATCATGAGCTCGTGGATACCATGTGTGGTCAGAAGAAGGTGGCCGACAGGGGCAACTGCGCAGAGACCTAGACCTACGAACACAGAAGTGCGAGCAACCCGGTGGGTGGGCTTGGCATATTCAGGGTTAAGGACAATGCAGGCGGCCCCTATGATAATGATAATGAACATTCAGTTTAGTATGCAAACGAGATAAGCATTAAATCTCACCGACGCCCATGACCGTTATCGCAGACAGATAAAAAGCCTGGAGGTGCGGATCACAGAAGAATCCATAGTAGATCGAGGGAAAGAATGAGCCCACGATGAGGATGACGATCCCAGAATAGTCTAAAGCATGGCAGCGAGTCGCGACCTGGAAATAGCTCGTTAGTTGAAGTCGTGATATCGATCGGGGCTCGAGGAGGTGCAGAACATACCTTCTCCGAGTGACATTCAGAAGTATGGTAAGTAGCACTCCCAAGAAGGCAAAAGATAGCCGAAATAAGAAAGACCGTCATCACTGCTGTGTCCTTCCAAGTTGCGCCAACATGCGTGCTGACGTAGTCTGGGTAAAACGAGAACAGAAAGTATGCAAACAGCACAGCGCCCCACAGGTGCGAGTGAATGTTTGCTGTAGGGGTGTTATTAGATTTTTTCACGCTCACCCCACGAGTACTTTTCATAAGTTCACTTACTACTTTCGTTGTGCAAATCTGAGCCAAATCCAGTCCAGTTAATGTCCGTTGTGAAGACATGAAACAAAAGAAGACAGTACACCCAAAGATAGAAGCAAGGCACCCGCGCCAGCTATGTTGCAGCCTAGCTGGCCTTAGCAACAGCTTTAAGCGAGGGCCGCAAGGAAGACACACCTCCTGTAGCCTTTCACAATGAACTCATTGTCGCGTTGCCAATCCTCGAGATCAAGCCACGAAACCGTGTTCGACGGACGCGGTTCTGGAGCCTGGATGTTGCTCGCGTGAGCTGCACCCTTCAATCCAGTTGGTGGCCGCCGACGCAGTTGACTGGTGCTGTGACTCATTCCAGAGAGCCAGATTATAGGGTGGATGATCGGAATGTAATTCGCCAAATTGGTGGATAGTTTTGCCTTGAAATTGACACAAGATGAATACGAGGTCGCTGTAATTCCCCAAGCTGTACTAGGGAAGAGTTAATGGAACTGCCCGACCCTCGAAAAGGGCGGGAAGATGGTGAACGTGGAGGGAGGGTGTTTGTCGCGTTGCCAGCGGGCAAAAACGTCGGTGGCTTCATGAATGATGGCCATCAGCCACAAACTCGGCCGAGATGCCGGATAATAAGCGCGCGTCCTCTCAAGGCAGAGGGAGATTGGAATCGGAACTGGAGCAAGGAAACACATAGATGTCGCTCCCGTCAAGGCAATATTACATCGGAGAAACATTATCGGTATAAGAAGCCCTATGATCCAAGTATAGCTGATAGAGAGAAGATATGAAATTACATTAGATAACTTTAATCGCTGTCGCCCTCCTCTACCAGATGGATCTCCTCAAACTTTGCCCAAAGGTCATTCTCCATTTTCTCCTGTTCCTTTTCAGAATGTTGCTTGGGTGCTTCCTTGAACGGCCCTGGCTTTATCTCCGGTGCATCAATCGTCCAAAGGGTCTCCCAGTCGATGTAACTACTCTTCGTTTCACCATTTGAATCAGAGGAGTCACTCGGTCCCACGAAGAAGGGGTGCCGGCGTATCTCTTCTGGAGATGAATTTGGCGGAAGCCCAAGCCGTTCTTCGAAGTTGTGGACCTACTCCAAGCTTAGCCCAAGGAAATGGGTTGCAGCAGATAAAAGGTGGCGTACCAAAAGGCGCTTGATCAAGTCTGCTGCATCTGGATCGCAAGCTTCGGGGATTGAATAGTCCAATCTCTTGATTCGCTCCATAATCAAATAGTCTGTAGCCCCCGCAAAGGGATAGGTTCCAAAGATGTAGAAATAAAGGCAAGCGCCCACAGCCCAAAGGTCCGGTCTATAGCAAAAAGTGAGTGGCCTCGTTCAAAGAGTCGGCTGTTCTTACCCTGTGGGGTTCGCGCTGGAGCGAAGCAAAACCTCTGGAGACAGAAATGCAGCAGTGCCCACGAATGTATTCGTTCTGTGGCCTTCAAAACTGGTTGAACGGCTGCTGAACGCTTGTAACGATAAGACGCACCTTTAAACGACGGGGTGGAAACATATGCTGACCCAAAGTCGGCCAGCTTGATACGCATGTCCTGGTCAAGAAGACAGTTCTCGGGTTTGATATCACGATGTGCTATCCCAGCTGTGTGCATTAGGAGGATAGCGTCCACCATCTGCGCGGTGTAATAGCGGGCACATTCGAGTGATAACGAGCCCGTTTTGAGTGTCAGCACCTTCAAGTCTTCGTTTGGTGCCAGATCCAGAACAAAGTCTAGCGACACTCTCAGTACAACGGATCCTATCAGCTGAATAAAAGACATACACAGGTTGGCTGCGTCTTGGAAACAGAAATGAAGACGTATAATGCCAGGGTGAGGGTGTTGAGCCAACGCAATCAAGGCATCCTTCTCAACCATCGCAGAGCGCACCATCTTCCTCCTCGACAACTGCATTTTGTTGAGAATTTTGATAGCGTAAGTCTTCCCTGTCTTCTTGTGAACGCCCTCGACTATCTGGGCGTCGTATTAGCTGGCAAGCCTTGTAAAGCAGGAGCTTTCAACCGTTGCTAGCGATCCCCATGCAAGCTCTTCGCCGACCTCAAAGTCACTGAGAGTAGGGAGTTGTCGTTCTGATGATTCATCCTCTATGACGACTTTAGAGTCAGTCATCCCCGTTATCAGGGTCGGTAGTGGTTGTTGGGGGCAAGGGTACAAGACCCTACGATGACGACGCGCACTGATAAACGAGCTTTGATCCGCGAACGGATGATGGCGAGGCCTTACTTCGAAGACTGAGTACTGAGTACCCCCCTGGAAAGAACCTTGAAGAATGCTGATAGACAACTTGTTTCCTCTGAACAGAGCACACTAACATCACATGCGGGTGGCATTCCGCGGGCCTGAGCATGTCGCCTGTCTTTCACGTAACACTTTTAGATAAATACTTTTCGCAGCTCTGACATTGAAACACGATCCCCGGTTCTTGGGCACGTAACTATACCATCGTTCTTCTCCGCCATCTCCACGAGCGCCTTAAGAAAAAGATGAGTTGGAATTGCACTGCACAACGTTGCTCCACGAACCTGTCTCGAGTACACTCGACCATTGGGCAAGGCCATGGGAAAGTTGTTTTCGTCCATAATTTTGCCTGTGATCCTGCAGACAAGGGTCGAGTTGGAATGATGGCTAAAGGGAACTTCCTCTGCCAACTTCCCAAGTCCGAGGGGTTGGGTGCTTTTACCCGATTCGCCATCGCAAACAGGACAGTCAACGTTCTTGGTGGCATGATCGTAGCAGGCTGGCAGTTTCAGGGCAACCAGACCGGCGTACAAAGCAAGGTGAAGAAGGGGCTCCGTGGGGATAGAATTGAGGGTATAGACCGCGATGCGGAACGAGTTAACCAGGTTCAACCACCGGGAACCATCGTATAGGCGCTACAGAATTCGCCATTTTCAGACTTTCGTGGGGGGTGCCGATAGGACTGGAAGTACAAACCTTATACGGGGGACATCCTGTGTGGGCAGGGAAGGCGAAGAGTCCTGAAGCCTGCTGGATTTGGGACAAGTGCGTTTCTTGCCATGGCAAGAGGTACTTGGTCATGTAAGCAATGGCCTCACTCTGTTTCGCGGAACGACATAGTTCAATGAACTCTTGAAGTCTCAGTTCAAATTCGAGAGTGCTCTTGGGTACGGATCAGGCTATGCGTCAGTTCCAGGAACTCTGGGCGGCGCACCTTGACCTTTCTCAAAGCAGCCTTGTTCTCACTGCACCATGTCAGAGCCTCGGTGCAGCTATGCTCCGACAATGCTGTCTCTATTCGTCTTAGATCGCTAAATAGCTCGATGTCGACCAATGTCTGTGTCAAGCTCACGTCAGTGGCAAGGCATGTATGATGTGAAGCTAAGAGATGACCCACCTCGATACCCTTGTCCTGCGCAATTAACCTGGCTGTACTCTCTTTTCCTGTCCTTAAGCACCAATCGACGAGCCACCTGTCCAACCTGGTATCCGCCCATCTCGAGAACTCGACTGCGCTGGGCGGGTCATTAGAATCAATGGTTGCAAGGTGGTTCAGTCTCTCGCGCAGGACGTCCAGTGTTGGTTTCCCTAGTGTCTCCTGCAGATTGAACAGCTTAAATCGAGGGTCAGTCAGGTTCTCTCAGTTATTGAGTACCCCTCACACCTTCTGCTTTAACGCATCAACCTTACTCGACATATTATCCAGGGCCGTGATGTAGGCTTCACGTCCCTCTTCACCCAGCTGTATTGTAGAAGCGAGATCACTAGCTGAATTCTGAACATTGCCGAGATCCTTCTCGATGTTTCTCTGGGATATGCGGAAGACCTTGCGGTAGTTCTCGAATGGAACCTAGAGAGTATGGTGGGTTAGTCCTTGAGCTACTGCGAGCTAGATACAGTTTCTTACTCGAACAAATGGCTGTTCTAGCAGCAAGAGGCCTTCTGTGTTGAGCTTGGTCGCCATATGTCCCCAGGTGCGAGGTCTGCACCTGCTCTAAGATAAGATTATGGGCGTCTGAGCATGAGCAGGCGTGTGTTGTCGTCGGTGTTGTCGGATAGGGGTTCATGCCAAGCGAGCGCAAACAGACAGACAGCCCATCACAATTGGCGAGTCGGACGTTCTCGTTTGGCGACATCTCACTTCCCGTGTTATCTCGAAAGGACCTGTTCTAGGTCTCTCTGTGTACTGCGGAGCTCTATGCGGCTAGTTTGGCTGCTATGCAACTCTTACAAAGCCTCATGTGTTGCTTTTGTTGGGCACGATGGTGACTACTATCTTTGGACAAAGAAGGGACATTAGCGCCTATTGTCATACAAGCTTCCCGTCCTCGAACTGTCAGTCATGCTCAAATGCCCCGAGGCTTCTCCTTGTACAGGGCTGCAAAGAAACAGGCTGCTTTTCTATCGCCTTGAACATCGGCATGTGCTTTGTTGGATGACACCCCACCTTCGCCATGTTTCATGCTCGGTTCCCTGTCTGCCCTACTGGCCCAGAACACTGCTTCGTGTAGAACTGATCGATATCTTGAAATCTTGGGACACTGCAATCAACAAGGCCTCTGCTCTGCTAATCTCTTGTCGCTATCATGGTCTGTTACATCTCTTGCCTCATGGTGGTCTTGGACCAGTGCTCTCTGCACTGAGAAAGGCCTCGCACTGTTTCGAACCGTTTTCTTCCGACTTCCAGCAAGCTGTCATGTCTTGGCAGCCGCAAAGACATCCACACGTCGGTGGCCATAAGCTTGACCTTTATTTTCGTAAACTTTTGCAGCCCCTGTCCGACACTGAGTTTCCCATACCCGCGATTGTTTGCACCGCACCCCCCGGATGGCGCAGGGCGCCACGCACCTGTGAAACGTACGGACATCGTCGGCGTCGGAACGCAGCAGATGCTGCGTCATCCCTCGTGTTGCTGTCTAATTGAGTTTTGTTCTCGTAGCTGTGTAGTTGGTAGGGTCCATCTCTCAGCTACCTTGGGTGCGGTGCAAAACTCACCCTTGATGTGCTTGAATTCAATCTCTGCCTTCCGCGTGTCGCTTTCCTCCGAGAGTATTATGGTGTGTGAACCGGTTGGCCCTTCCCACCAGCAGGATGTCCCGCGCCTTGGCACTCATGTCTTCTTGTCTTGATGGTCAATGCTTGAACAAAGCGCTCTTTTGGGTCTGCCTTTCCATTTAAAGCGCTCATGCCTAGATCTTCTTCATACAACATGACAACTCCCTTGTTCGTCACATATTCGCCGCGTTTTCTGACATTGATATTAACCGTTCTCCAACGCGTAGATCTAACACGGAAATCAGATTACTTAAATTCGAGGATTTGCCTCTATGCTTGAAGTTTAGCTACTGAATTGGCGCTGGACGGACCGATGCATGAAGGGACACATGCAGTCCCTGAGGATGAAACGTAAAAGCATAATGATGAAAATCGAAATCTTCACAATTTTTTTTTCGACAAGCAAAGACATCAACAGGAAACCCCGCACTCGAGCCGGCTCACTATTCCCCAACCCTGGTTCGTCACTTTGGTACTGGGAAAGAAACGTGTAGGTATCGTCTCCACAGCGCCGGTGGCAAGAATGCCCGCTCATCTTTCATCTTCGGTCACCACACGCAATGTGCTAGGCAGAATGTCAAATTATCTCTTGTGCAATTCATTGCCTCTCCGTTCACGGGCTCGGAAAGTTCCTAAAGGCGGGGTCGGCTTGCAAGGTATGAGGCTCAGCCTTGGTTTGCGTTGTTAAGCATCTGGAAGGGTGAGGAAGCAGCAGTGAAAAGTCCAGACGCGCGGCGCAGCCGTGGTGGGCACCAGGAAGGCTGTACCAAAGGTACGGTAAATAGAGCGCTTCCTTGGAGCTAAATGATGAGCTTGCAGGCGTGGATGAAATGCGATGGCCAGCTTAACCACGGCGCTCGCCATGCTAAGGCCAGCCAGGTGGCTGAGATCCTCCATTCAGAAGCTCTCAAGCCCTGAGGATTTTCTTGGATGGAGGACGACTGGAGGGGCTCAAGATCTTAGCGGCCCTGAGTGGCAGAGCTCGAGCCGCCCGGGCGGTGGATCGCTGCATGTGTCGTCCTCCTCGTTTGTGCCGACATCCGTACAAAGTTAATGACTGGCAATGAGGCCCCCTCTTTCACAGCTCCGACTAATGCCTTGCTGCTCATTAGGACCTAGGCCGCCGCATGAAAGGCCTAGGGCCACGATTTCATGTCCGTGTGTTCTCATTTCTTCCTATTTCAAAAAGCGACACAATCAGATCGAGAGAACTTTGAAATCTACGAAACTACAGCTCCTATCTGGCGGCGAACTGGGTGACAGAAGGCAGGCGGGAGTGCCGACAAGCTTTTTTGGAGACCACACATGGCCGCGGGGTAGCCAAGGGAGAATACCTCACCGGAAGAACCAGAGCTAATAGTTTCTCGTGAAGAGCCTTCCCTCGATACCCCAACCCAGGAACACTTTGGTACCAGTCTTAGAGCTCAATAGACACGCCTGTATCTAATGGCCTATGGAAAGATGAAACAGCTGAAGGGAAATGATCTATCACGAAGAGATCTGGGGTGGCTTCCCGCCTTCCCTGATCCCAAGTCTAGATGACAGTTGAGGGTCTCTTCAGACTGGGAACAAAACATCTTCCATATTAAAACGTTTCAAAAAGTAAGCAAGTTACTATGGGGCCTCAATCACTTCACTTGGAGAGCTCCTGCTCCTTGTAGCTGCCTCGCCCTGGCCGTGGTAAAATGGTTGCACAGGGCTATATCGGTCATCGGCGAGACGCCCAAAAAGACCACAAGCGAAATCACCGAGCAAATTTGAGGTTAAAACGGCGCGAATATGGTCGGATGACCACCATGGAAGAATCGGTCCGCACCTCCACTGTATCTGTGTTTTCTTCGACGGGCGCTTCGCCAGAAGGACCCTGGGAACCTTTATAGGGGCAATGGTTACTAAAAGAGGTTCGAAATGACCTTATGGGGGCAGACGGAGGAGCACAACATGGCGAGCAAGATTCTATTGAAGCCAGCACATTCCATTGAACGGACTCTACTCGATTAGGAATGGTACATAGTGCTTGCGCATGTTTGATTGTGTCTACAAGTTTCTGAGTTCAAGTGGCGAGCCTGGCCTTCGATTCTGCTTTCCAGGCTTTGAACTCTCTAAGCGCAGCGACAAAGAGGGGAAGCATAGCGCTTGCAAATAGAGGCGTGTAGATGGCATACTTGTGTTCCGCAGGGAAATATAGCAGAGCAAGCATACCTGGGTTGAAGAACGCCCTTGAAGCGTAGTCGTAAGCGGCCGAGGAAGCACTGAAAGCTTGTGAGAGAGATGAGGAAGCCTGATCGTAAACCTAGAAGTAAGCGTCAGTCAGCGGGCTCCTTCAATAGAAAGCGGGGGAAGCTCACTTGATTCAAGGAATTCAGGGCGTTGTGCACGTCGTCACTGACGCTCTGGCCGATAGGCATGTTTTCGATGCGGTTAACGAGCTTGACAAAGCTGCCTAGTGTCTCTTTTGTACCAGAGACTGTCTCGAGGGTACGGCGACGGAGAAGAGCATCTAGTTGCCAGTCAGAAAAGATAGTGTTCTCTTTCGAATCTCGTTGAATTCCTGAAGGCAAGGGAGGGACACCCAAAAGTGAAAGAAGCTGGCTGGAAAACGAGGTGAATGTCATGTGAAGGCCTCTGGGTGACAGCTTGTTCTCTACGCCTATGTCGCCTGGGGATGGGTTGTGGATGACGATCCCTCCCCACTGTGGTAGAATGAACGCATTCGAGGTAGAGACCGTCCCGTCGGCATCCAGAATCCTCAGAGGCCCATGTTCAGCGGATGGAATGAATAGAATCATGTGAATGACTGGGTCATTCGAAAAGCTTGACGATAGCGTCCATTCGGCAGAATTCACAAAGACAGTGAGGTCCTCGTAAGATAGACCACGATCACCGTTCTCGAGTTCGCGGACTTTGAACGCCAAGGGTGCATGAAATTGAACCTGGCTCTCAACCGTAACGTTATGCAGTTGTGACACTCGCTCGAGTATTGGTGAGATGTATCCTTTGGTGGTCTCAGTAGGCTGAAGTACAGGGGAGCTAGGAGGCTTACGGCTCAAGGCTGGTTTGATATCCCATCCAGCCACAACAGTTCCTGTTGCTGCGTCCTCGTTGAGAAGGCTAAACGCGAGGCGATATCGTGAAGAATATTCGACCACCCTGCTGTCGCTTTTAGGGTAGACCAGAGCAATCAGAGTTTCGGCCAACTCGTGAGCAGCTAATGAGGATATGAGGTTCTTGTTCGTCACGTCAAAGAAGCAGGCTTACAGTGAGTGCTCTCCAATGGATATTGTATGGTCCGTCCTGATATAATCTTGCTGGGCCCTGAGGCAATGGTATATGGATCCCGAATGTCGACGTTGTCTAAGCAGAGTCAGCAGGAGAATGTGGCTCGACAGCAGCAGTACTCACCCTTGCATTTCAGGTAAAGCAGGACATTGAACTGCAGGCCCTCCAATCTGCGCGCTTCTTTGGCCCGGTCCAGGGCGCTTTGGATTAGCTGAGTATATTCGGGAATGGTCTCCTGCACGCATATGTCTACACGTAACTCTAACGGCCGCCGAATTTCCTGCGAAGCCTGAGAGATGGGCAGGGGTAGACGCTCAATGCTTGTGGTGTACCACCAGATTGGTACCGCGACAGCGATAGCTATCCAGTAAGCGAGAATTATCAGCCGACGGACGCCAGCATGCTGGAAGAACAGCGTCGAGGGGTCTCTCAGCGCTGCTGGCAGGGCGGACGATGGTGGCGGGGGAGGATTCATGGATGCTCGCTGCCATTCCCGTCACCGACCATCACGACGAGCAG
Organism: Coprinopsis sp. MPI-PUGE-AT-0042; assembly: GCA_020736565.1. NCBI lineage: Eukaryota > Fungi > Basidiomycota > Agaricomycetes > Agaricales > Psathyrellaceae > Coprinopsis > Coprinopsis sp. MPI-PUGE-AT-0042. The sequence goes on along the minus strand of JAHBOF010000001.1, from coordinate 537,143 downwards.
CGTGTAAATTTCTTTCCTAAATGATAATGCCACACAATTGATCTTGTTTGGCAGCGCTGTGGCTTGTGCCTGCAGTCAACCTCTACCAAGACCGTCCACTGTCTAGTTTCTGCTTTCGTTTTCTGTGCCCTCTGCTCTGGCTATTCTAGGTCTTTGGGCAGAAACCAATACGGTCTGTGCTTACTGAAAGAGCTACGGGCAACTTGGGCACTTTCAGAGAACGTTCATAACCTTTGGACTTTGACTTCGCATTCATATCTGGCGACTGGGCTTATAATCACTCTCGACTCGACTACAGAACTCTAGATGGCTACTGGGGGCTACAATTCCCCCCACTTTTCGAACATGGGGACTCGGTACGATCATAGGAGAGCGTCTGGCTCGACGGGGGGCATTTATGATGTTAGTTTTTAAACGCTTTGAAAGTGTAGTGACTATACTTACACATGAAATTTTCTTTTCCCTTCGTTGTCTAGAGGCCGCCAGCAGCTCCGGGACATCATAGAACGCCTTCACCGACAACTTCTCGCCGTGGTTTTGAGGGCTATAATCCCCCACGCTCAGCACCGTCGTTCCGGGACGAAGCTCACCGGCCTCCTTACCGGTTCAATGGCTACGACCGTTTTGCGGCATCAGACAGCAGGCCATACCAACGTGAATCCTGGGAAGCGGTAGCGCCAGGGTGGCAGGGAAGCGGGTATGACAGCGCGCCTAATTGGCAAGACCCTCGAGAACCGATCCCCCCTTCGCCAACTGGCTCAGCTCGTAGCCACGGGCGAAATGATATCCTTGCAACGCGCATGTTTGGCTCACCAGAAGGCGCAAAACATCCACCGGTAGACCGCTGGGCGCGACATGATGCGTGAGTTTCTGGCCACAGAATAACTTCTCAAATCGCTCATGCTCTATTTTAGGCAGCCATATGCCCAGGAGCGGTATTATGACCCATCCCCTCCACGGTCAGTGCAGGAACCAATCATGAACTCCCTCACACGGCAGGCCCCAAGGAATAACTACAATGTTGGGCCAGATCGCTTCAGACATCCGCCTCCAACCAAGCGCGCGTCTCACCCAAACATGCGATCTGAGTATAGAGTGCCTTACGATACAAAGCGTGATGAGAGAGGCCCTTTGTATCGTGAATCGGGTCCTTCACGCTCTCATCAAATGGACTCAACTCCGCCCATAGCTGCACCTTCAAGATCATGGGGGCACTTTGAGCCTCCATCTACCGCGTCCCGCAATACGCGATTTCCTTCTATATCCCGCACCCGAACTCCTGAGCGGCGTGCGAGCGGCTCTGTCTCCTTGTCTCCTCACTTTCGAGAGGGCTCGAGGGCTCGAGATTCCTGGGATGCCAATGATGTGTCTACCAAGAAGGAACTATCTCGCCAATCTTCTCTATCCTCGATAGCTTCCACTCAGGTTTCTGAACATCCTGCGCGGGATACACGCCCAGCGTCTAAGCCGCCAGATCTGTCTTCGGCTCCCCCAGACACGGCTAGATCTACCAGTGTGGCATTGGGAGAAAGTTCTTCTGGGCCCTCCTCGACATGTTCCTCTCCCCGTCAAGTACCCTTATCGGGGCCGCAAGCAGCTTTGGCTACTCGGTTCAAATCCCTCAATCCCTCAGGGCCTATATCCTCCCCGCTTTCATCTGTAGTAACAGCTGAGAACGAAGCCGACGCATCCAAGTCCTCTGCTCATGTCCCGTCATCTACAAACGGCAATCATGGCATCTTCCCTAACTCACCTTCAATTACCCTGTCCTCACTCGCTGAAACACCTGTAAATCCTCCACTTTTGGAGAAAACTCCGGCAAACCATGTAGTGAACGGTGCCACGAAGGCAAATGCCCAGAACGATGTATCATCCCCCATCCCTGCACACTTGAGGCAAAGCCATTCAGAAGACCAAACGAGGAAGACTGACGCACCGTCCGCATTGGACTTGGACCCTGTACCAAGTACGTATCTCGCTCTACTAGGATTACCTTCAAACGTGCCTCTCATATCTTGTGAAACATAGCTGTCGCTCCTGCCGTAGAAGGGACCCTCATGGATGTTGATGAGCCAAACGATCCTCCACCATCCCCTCGGGTGAAGCCATCGGAGGAACAACCGACCCCGTCGAAGGAAGTCCCCGAACCTGTGATCGCCGACCAAGCGCCTGTGTTCAAGGGATTTGCCGCGGTTCCATTTTCGCAACCGACAACCTTCGCATTTGGCTCACGTCCGGAACTCGGTCCTGACGACCAGGTCGATGACCTGGAAGTACTGGAGACGGACACAACGTTTGAAGAAGAACTGCCACCACGGGAGCCCGTCATTCTCCTGCAACTCAGGCCAATGTTTCCTCCGAATGCCCCTATCACAGACAAGGAACCCTCTGTGACAGCACCGGCTTCTCTGCAAGAGGCGCTTCGCGGTGTTGTGATGACGCGAATGGTTTACGACAAGCAGACGCGTGATGACGTTGTCAACCCGGTACTGCTCGCTAACCGGGCGCTTATCGAGGCGCTTCCCCCACAGCCCACTGCAAAATCGTCCCCTCACCATCTCATCGCCGAAGTTCACCGTAGTCTCGACGAAAACATTGACTATCCGACTGTCCGCGAGTCCCTCGCAATTCACTTCGAGGAACGCCAGAACTTGATCAATGACAAGGCCCATCGCTTGAGCGAGGAGTACCTCCGGTTGCACAAGAAGTGGAAGGCACATTGTGATGTTCTGGATGCTCAGCAACGGATCAATAGCAACGAGGCAGAACAGCTGCTCCATGGACGCACGACTCGCCGAACGGCTGCCTTCACCGACACAGTTCGGTCAGACCTGGAGATGGAACAGGTCATTGCGAGCCTGGGTGTTGACGATCTTACCGACCCCAGCTACCTCTCTTCTCGGAACTCTGCCATTATTCCGGACATGGTTGCCGTGACGGAAGGAGAGGTAGACTACCTCTTTGACGATACTAACCATCTCGTCGAGGATCCCGAGGAGTACTACGGTCCCCACACAGGGATCGACGACTGGACCGAAGAAGAGAAGCGAGTATTCATTGACAGATTCGCTATGTATCCCAAGCAGTTCGGGCTCATTGCGGATCACATTCCCCACAAGACGGCTGCGCAATGTGTCGACTATTATTACCTGCACAAGAAGAGGATCATCGACTTTCGAAAGGTGGTTTCGCAGTTGGCACCGAACAAGCGGAAGAAGAGAGGTGGTGGGAAGAAGAAGGGCAACGCTCTGCTTACGGATATCGCCCAGCATGACGCGGAAGTTGGCAAAGACCATCTGTCGACATTCATCGTCCCAAGCCGAGTCGCCAAGGGCAAGCGAAAGGGGAGGGCTGCGGCTGTCAAAGCCCAAAGCTCTACACCGGCTACCGCCAATACGCCTCAGCCAGAAGTGACACTTTTGGAAGGTCTCAGAGCTAGTAGATCACAAGTGAAGGAAGGAACACCTGTGGCAACTCCTACTCCCGAACCCCCTGAGGGACGTCCGAAGCGTTCCAGCAGGAAGAGTGGGGTTGTGACAACACAACCCTCAGCAGCGTCGACACCAGCACCAGCGCAAGCACCAGAACCCTCTACTGCTCCTCCGATCGTGGCACCCGTGCTGGTACCGGTGATTCCTTTGCCCCCAGCGGCATCTGAACCCAAGCCTTCCAAGACTGTTGAGGTTCCTGTGGCTGCACTTCCACCACTCTCGGTCGAGCCAGTGAGTTCTTCGAAAATCCTCATCCCTTCACCTTACTGAAGAAATGCTCGTAGGAATCTCCTCAGAAACTCGCCAAGAAGGCGAAGCGCGGGCGCAAGCAGGTCAAGTCTGCTGCTATCATCCTTGATGAACCTCCAAGTCCCCCTGCTAATCCTGACACCGCACTTGCATCTGTTGAGTCTGCAACCGCTGCATGACCCATCGTAGATCTTGGTCTCCTTCCCGTGTCCAGTGGCCACCTTTGTGTGCCTGGCCTTGACAGTCGCTTCGTCACGAATCGCTTTCGAGTTTTTAGTACGACCGCTGCGCTTTGATTAGGTCTAGGATGCTGTCTGAATCGTTATACTACTTTCGCTACTTACTCCACACATAGTTAAAGCTACATTTGCCAACGATAGCCACTGTATAATGCATTGCTACGTGACCCGCCAAACTCCTTTCGTCATTTCTCTGAATGCCTGGCCTCTGAACTCCACGCGCGGAATCAAGGCTGGGACTACAAACCTTTGACCGATGTCAAGCAAAGTTTTGTATCGTCAGGCTGGCAACTTCATCTTCGTTCAATTAGGACACCTGAGGCGCCCGCTCTTTGACTTCCCCTCTATGTCGTCGTGATATTGCGTATAGCTCCTCTAGCCAGCATATCCTAGGTGTCGTAGCGACAAATAGAGTTCGAAAGCAGGGCTTTGACCGTTATTGATTGCATGCCACTCTGACACACGTGAAGGCCACAACGGACAAAGCGACGCGATATATTGCGGGAAATACTGGTAAATAACGCGTTCAAAGTGGTCAATCGTTGTGGACTGCCTCTTCAACTTCAACTGCGACCACTGCACTTGTCCACACGCACCGTACAACCTCTCCCTCGATTGAAACCGATATCATGTCTGCACCCCAACTCAAACGCACCAACAGCACGCCTTTGATGAGTCTCGAAGCCTACGCTGCACGTAGCTCGGCCTCTGAAGGTCGCAAGGGTCTTGAACGTACCTCGTCCTTTGGATCCTCCCAGCCCTCAGCCTCCACCTCCGCTCGAGCCAACCACACCGATTTAGAGAACCCATTCTGTCAAAATTCGGGTCGAAAGATCAGGCAGGCCAACCAGGCCACGGCAAGCACTAGCCGTGCCACCGGTAACACCTCCCTCCGGACCAACAGCAAAGGAAAGGCCCCCATGGTTCAAGGGAGCCTTTTACAAGCCCCCCTCCCATCGCTCTTGTCGCGCCTCTCGGCGGTGGGCAACGACCCCACTGCCGCCATGAAGCAAGAGTCGAAGGCGGAAAAAAGAAGGATGAGTCAGTGGCAGCTCTTGAGATACGTTGGGGCACCATTTTACGTTCCTAAGAAGCTCATGGGCAGGGAGGAAGAGTTTCAGGGTATCAGCCGAGCGGATGAAACGACATTGCGGTCAATCGCGGACAAGATCAGAGAGAAAAAGGAGAATGACACGCCTTCGTTCTTTGGTAAGGAGGAAAAGGCGATGCTGCAGCGATATGCGCAGGGAGATCTCTTGTGCATTCCAAACAAGACCTTTGAGCAGTGGCTAGAGAAGAATGGGTTTACGTGAGTTAAATTCAGCGCAGTCAGTCGACTAGATGCTGATGTACTTTAGTGACGAGCCCACAGCCGTATGGGGTACCCATCGAGTCCCAAAGAAGCGCGAAGAGCAGGGCACATCCAGCAGCAGAAAGGAGGACCAACCGCGTAGCGTCAAGTCCAAGGCTCCAAAGACCCCTCAGCCACCTCAAACCCAAAGAGTCACGGTCCCAAAGCCCCTCAGTCGAGCGCGCGCAGTCGACTTCGAGAAAACGGAAATCGCTGGCCCGCAGGTCGTTGGCGGCAGTAGGTATACTGAAGATATCCAAATGTCAGCGCCTGGGCAATCAAGCCCAATGTCGATCGTGCAGTCCTCCCCCGCACGCGGCCCAGCCTCAATTCCACCCCCAATGAGTGCTGCTCCAACCGCCTCCCGCCTTTACACCCCTCCACGCACAGAGTCACAATGCACACCTCTCGATATGGGCTCCGCAATCAGGGTCGACATAACGCCCTACAACGTAGTTCCAGCCGAGACTCCGAGACGGGCGACGGCACCTCTGGCCAGGAACTCAAGTACCATGAGCATTGACTTCGAGGGTCCAGGAACATGTCTAGAGCCTCAACTGGCTCCTCCTGCCGCTCCACAGCAACCACTTATGTTTGCAGGCAACACCGTGGCTCCCTTGGCGTTGCAGCCGGCTTTTGAGTTATTGAATCCATCCTACCAGCCCCAGCCCCAGCCGTTGCCCATCCCTCCCCAGCAGCAGTTCCAACTTCCAAGCGAATTTTCGAACTCCCACAGCACCCTTCTACCACCTAACCCCAACCCAGAATGGGTTCAACAGCAAGCAATCGGCACTCAGTTCGTCTTCGACCCTCTTCCCGCACTCTCGGAGTATCCGCAGCACCCAGTGGTGCCACCTTCAGCCTATACCACCTTCACCCCTCAGGCTGAGATTCCTAGCGCACCATTCGCCCCGACGCAGGAGCCACCGGTCCATCAGAGCCCTGTCGAAGCTTCGGAGCCCATCACGGAAGTCAAGCCTCAAGTGGCAGACACGAACTCTCCTACGGTTGCAAGCCCAGCAATCGAGCCATCACCATTGCCGCAGGAAGAGCCAGCAGCCGCGGTTGTAGCTGACGAAGCACTGGCTTCGATGCCGACTCCTGCGCCACAGATGGAGTTGAGCGAGTTGGGGCCACAGAAGCAGGCACCATCAACAATGGCCAAGCCGCTACCGCTGCCGCCAATGCTGTCCCGCTACACTCCCATATTCCCTCAAGCTCCTCCCAAGCTTGATATATCGCAATGGGGGAAAACAAAGAAGCAGAAGGCAGCGATCGAGAAGGAGAGGCGGGAGAAGGAGGCCAAGAGGGTTGTGTTTGATCCTGCACTGATGATCATGGCTAACGAGGTGAGTCGTTTGCGTTGCATGGCGGATGTGATCGTGAGGGTGCTGACTTTTGCTTTGTAGGCCTTGGATGCGCGGATGTCGGGTTCGGCGTCATCGACCACTGCGCTCGCCTCGTCGGAAGGGAGGGAGGGGAAGGAGAAGAAGCGGCGTGCCAAGGGGGGGTCGTTGTCGCGTTCTGCACCTGCTGGCTCGTCGAACCAAACCTCGATGAAGGCCAGGAAGCGACGCATTAGCTCCGGCAAGACGAGTTCTGGAGGTGAGCACCCCGAAACGTCACGCCCCGCGCCATTGGTGCGATCCAACGCGATTGCAGACCTGGGAGGGCCATCGACCGTCGACACCCCATCCCGACCAGGGGTGTTGAAGCGCAGAGCCCTGGATGCCTTCGGGCTATCGTCACGGACCACGTCGTCGAACAGATCAGCAGCAAATTATCTCCCAGATGAGCACTGTGACGAAGAAGAGAATCAGCGCGTGATCCGTCGACGAATTGGCCCAGAGTGGATGCCCGGTGCTTGGGTTCCGGCTGGACGCTGGGAGGTGCAAGATGGGCGCGTGGAGGCCAAGGGGCTGGATGGAGGCCGCAAGGCAAAGAAGAGTGTCCGATTTGTCGATCCTAAGCAGTCGGTGTTGGATGCTGTGGTGGACGAGCTCTGGAACGGGGTGTCGAGTGTTATCAGTTGGGCTTTGGGGAATTGAGGATGGTGTTAAATACCTGAGGATGCTTTGTTTTTTCGCTGCTGCTGTTTGGAGATGGTCCTTTGTGTGCTTCGTGTTGCTTTCTTGCCTTCTTTATGTCTCTTGTTCTTTGTTTCATCTGTTTCCTTTCAGTTCGTCTCGTTTTGTACATGTATGATTGGACACTTACCGTTTACTTCGCTTCCTTACTGCCTTTGAGTTCGCGACGCTGCTTTAACCTTTGGCTATTTATCTATACCATCTCTTTTTCATCGCCAACGTATAGATTTTCCGCTGTGCATCGATTGCTCTGCTGGATGTCGTGCTAACTTTCCAAAGGGCCCCTAGAAATGTATCAGCTCATTCCGGTTCCCGAGTCTCCACAAAGGACTTGCCTGGTCCTATCAGCATGTTGCCCCAGTTTCGGTCGTTCTGAAAGGGAACAAGGCTATAAGGCGAGAAAGAAGGTCAAGCCGAGCTCGATGCTACACGGCCAGACGCCAAAACGCAATTAAATGGCAAGACGTGCAAACTGCAGGTAAACCGTGCTTCAGTGCAAGTTGATTGTTCGCATGCCTGCTGGTAAATTGCATGGGGTAATATAAAGGTTCCTTACAAGGCCTTGCTAATTATATTGTAGGCGGATCACAGGTTACCTGTAGTTTACGCGGGTTTTCGCGTCCTGCAATTTAATTGCGTTTTGGTGTCTGGCCGTGTAGGCAAGCGATCCGAATCGTAGGATGTGAACATGTGAAAGATCAAAGGGTACACGGCTGCACAAGCAACGAGTTCTGAGATTCGGCCAAGTTATCCTGGAAATCGTAGCTCAAGGCAGTAATTGATTTTTCAGGGGTAATCTGATACAGGTCTGCCAAAAGAAAAGGACTCAAGAGACGGAGGGCAAAGATCGGCGGCTACTCTCTGCCGCATGGCAGCACTATCATCGCCTGCCTTCGACCATGATAATGTGGTAGCCAAAGTTGGTCTTCACCAGCCCACTGGTAACAGGCTTGTCGACAGTCGAAGGAGTGAGCGCAAAGGCGGCTTCTTGGAACGTGCCGACCATGCTGCCCCTCACCATCCATCCTAATGACCCACCGGCTACGTCCCAGTCAGAGAAAAAGATGAATACACGTTTGGTAGAAGCTCACCTTTCGCTTTATCCTCAGAATACTCTTGGGCAACTTTGTTGAACGATTGGCCTTCCTGTAAGAACAGGCACGATCTGGGTGACTGTGGTGAATCAGACAGGGTCAACCAGCCTGACCTGGATCTTCTGCAGAGCCTCTGTAGCCTTTGAGTGCTTCTCGCAGAGAATATGGCGAACGTTGACTGCTGTTGCTGCCTTTAGACCGCCCTTGCCCTAGAATACAATGAGCGAATAGCCTGGCTACGATGAGGCTCAGAACCCTGACCTTGCCCTTATCATCCTCTTCAGCAGCCGCTGCCTTTGCCTTTCCTTTCGCATTCTTTGTATTATTCTTCTGGTCGTTGGACCCGCTTGCAGAGGATGATCCTTTCTTTGCCATGATGACGTTCTGTTCAGAAATCAAGCGCCTGCGATTCGCTGAGGACGTCATGAACGTGGGAACCCACATCGACGCTTCCGCAGAAACCTGATTTGGAAAATGATTAGACCTTTTGAATTTTTGTTATAAGGTCAAGTCTCTTTCCTTTTGACCACTTACTTGTATCGAGTGGTCGGCTACGATGTCGGACAAAATCACGCGTATTGCTATTGTCGATTCTAATCGATGCAAGCCTAAGCGATGCGCTCAGGAATGTAAAAAGGTGTGTGGTTGGGCTTGCTACAGTGTCCAGAGAGATCGTATTGATTTTTACCCTCTGTAGAGTTGCCCAGTCGTAAAGATGGGTATGTCATAAGGTCTATCTGGCTCTGGAAGTTTGACTGACGGAGACCCAACAGGCAAACTCTGTATTGAAGTCAAGTCGTCGGACAAGATTGCCTTCATCTCTGAATTCCTGTGCATCGGTTGTGGTATCTGTGTCAAGAAGTATGTCTCATACTTTTCTCACAAGAATTTAACTAAACGAACGTATTACAGATGCCCTTTTGAAGCCATCACTATCATCAACTTGCCTACGAACTTGGACTCGCAAGTCACTCATCGTTACACCGCCAACTCGTTCAAGCTCCATCGATTGCCCACTCCTCGCCCTGGTCAAGTGCTAGGTCTGGTCGGAACCAACGGTATCGGAAAGAGTACCGCCCTCAAGATCTTGGCGGGAAAGTTGAAGCCCAACCTTGGACGATATGACGATCCCCCCGACTGGCAAGAGATTCTCAAGTACTTCCGAGGATCTGAGCTTCAAAACTACTTCACCAAGGTTCTCGAGGATAACTTGAAAGCACTCATCAAGCCCCAGTACGTCGACCACATTCCCAGGGCCATCAAAGGGACTATGACTGTCAGCAAGATGCTCGACTCTAAACTCGAGAGAGACAACAAGCAAAAGATTTGCGATGATCTCGAGCTGAACCACGTTCTTGAGCGAGAGATCAGCCAGCTCAGTGGTGGAGAGTTGCAGAGATTCGCGATTGCTATGAGTTGCATCCAGCGTGCTGATGTGTGCGTACTCTACTTGCAACCTTTCCTACCATAATCTAACGCTGAGTAACAGGTACATGTTCGACGAGCCTTCTTCCTACCTCGATATCCGTCAGCGTCTCAAGGCCGCCGAAGTTATTCGAGAACTCCTCACCTCGAACAACTACATCATCGCCGTCGAGCACGATCTATCTGTCCTCGATTATCTCTCCGACTTTATCTGCTGTCTCTATGGCAAGCCCTCCATCTACGGTGTCGTGACCATGCCCTACTCCGTTCGTGAAGGTATCAACATCTTCCTTGATGGTTTCATCCCCACCGAGAACTTGCGATTCCGTGAAGAGTCGTTGAGCTTCAAGATGGTGGAAACCGCCGAAGAAATCATCGTCGACAAATCAAAGCAGTACACCTACCCTGCCATGACCAAGACTCTCGGCGGCTTCAAGCTCACCGTCGAAGCTGGAGGATTCACCGACTCTGAAATCATTGTCATGCTGGGCGAGAACGGAACCGGAAAGACCACCTTCGTTCGACTTTTGGCCGGTGACACCCCAGATATCGAGACCGACAAGCAGACACTGGCTGTGTCCTTGAAGCCTCAGACCATCTCTCCCAAGTTCCCCGGATCTGTGCGAATGCTGTTGTTGAAGATGATCAAGAACGCTTTCATGCATCCTCAGTTCCAGACTGATGTCTTGAAGCCCATGAACTTGGAGAACATCATGGATCAAGAAGTCAAGACCCTTTCTGGAGGAGAATTGCAGCGCGTTGCCATTGTTTTGGCTTTGGGTAAACCCAACGTACAGGTTTACCTCCTTGACGAACCTTCCTCGTAACTATCCCTCTTCTTGATTCCCTGAACTCGCGTCACTGATAAATTACACAGGTTCTTGGACTCTGAACAGCGTATCATCGCCTCGAAGGTCATCAAACGGTACGGCTTTCTTGCCCGCTATGTGATCTCAGTCGTACTGATGGATGACTGATCTCTTTCACCATTGCCTCACACTCACACGCTTTCCCCTCTTATCGCGTCCTCTTTTATCCCACACCACTTTCGTACTAAATGGCTCCGTGCCTGACACGCACATTTTGGACCATACCCACATTCCAACTGTCATTCACCCTTGACTGCATACAGATTCATCCTCCACGCGAAGAAAACCGCCTTTGTCATTGAGCACGATTTCATCATGGCTACCTACCTCGCCGACCGTGTCATCGTCTTTGAGGGTCAACCCGCCGTTTCTGCGACCGCGACTCCGTACGTGTCTTCCGTGTTTCCGAAAAATTATAGCTGACAGCTGTACGCTCTCTCAGGCCTCAGTCCCTATTGACTGGCATGAACCGCTTCCTTGCCTCTCTCGAGGTCACCTTCCGACGTGACCCCACCAATTTCCGCCCCCGTGTGAACAAGATGAACTCGGTCAAGGACAGGGAACAAAAATGTGCGCTGTCTTTTATCGAACCTTTCAACTTTCCACGTGTATTGACCAACATAATCTTTAGCCTCTGGCAATTACTTCTTCCTGGAAGAAGCAAGTTGAGGCGCCTTCACCCAAGGTTGTTACGCTCGTCGCGTCTCACAAAGCCTCACTCCGAGAAGGGACGTATTGATGCATGAAGAGGACGTCCCGGGGCTCGTGTGCATGGATGGTGGTTTCTCAGGTATCGTTGGTGATGTTCAGAAGGCGATGAGGAGGATGGCAAGTCGACTGAAGGCGTTTGGTTGAGCATACCGCCCTTTTTTTCTTTCTGCTTCAGTGGTCAGCTGAGCGGTTGGGCCGGTATGCTTTTCGTTGCCATCTGAGGGAGTGGGTCGCCCTTTGTGCCGCTTTGGGGTGTCCTGTTCTTTTTCCTGCATGCTTTACCAATCGATTACTTGACTACTGATGCTGCTGGTATGCTCGTAGTGCGAGACTGCATGAATATATTTGTTGGTGTATCGAGATGAGGGAGGTCTTTTTTTGGATGCTGTGATAGATGGATGGCAACCTGTAGATGAAATCCGTACTGTTGATGGCCACTGCCCAGTTTCTTTCAATCAGGTTTGACAGTGGGCTCTCAACAGCTCTTAGCTCAAACATTATGATGCGCAACCATCTCCCCATCGTCAACTCTGACTGTTGACCAGTTGGGCAGAGCTCAAGACGTTTGTGCCTGGCATCAATCGCGTCGCGCAAGCGATGTCATCAAATCCTTCTTTGACTCAGCCCACGATGTGCACCGCGTTTTTGCTCCCATCCACCACGACCTCTCGCCAAAGAGGACACTACCAGCCTCAGTTGACTGTCGTATAAGCCCTGATACTCAAGCCATGTCAGGCGTAGGCGCTGGAGACGATGATATCTCACCCTATGAGTTGTTGGAAGTTGGGATAGAGGCGACGGAGCAGGAGATCAAGACGTCATATCGCAAACGTTCTCTCAAAGTCCATCCTGATAGGAATCCTAACAACCCTGATGCTGGTATGCTCATTATTTCCGGTACTAAAACGCAGTGTGGCTAACATAACACTCAGCTCGAAAGTTCCATGAACTCAACCAGGCATACGAACTCCTCCTCGACCCTCTCCGGCGACTCGCGCTTGATGCCAAACTGCGACTGAAGAACGCCCGAAAGGAGCGGTTCAAAGCTTATGACGCCAAACGAAAGAACCTTGTTGAGGAGCTCGAGGAGAGGGAGAGAGCCTTCAAGAAGGCAAGAGTTGAGAAGGCGCAGGAGGAGGCTAGGGTGCGGTATGAGACTGAACATATCAAGGACCAGGGGAGAAAGCTTGTTGAGGAGCGAGAGCGGAAGCTTCGGGAGGCTGAGAGAGCTGAGAGGGAGGAGAAGGAGCGGGAAAAGGCTGCATTGAGAAGGATGGCAGAGGATGTTGACGAGCCACCAGCCTTGGGTATGTCATTCACTCATCCGACCCGCGTTCGAGTTATTGATGAAACTGCAGATCAGTTTGATACTACTGTCCGACTGAAATATGCATTGAAGCATCATGGAGACTTGACGGACAAGGAAGCGATCGCCGCGTTCCTTGCACCGTTTGGCGCAGTGGACGTTGACTCTATAGTCTTCAGCATGAAGGCAAGGAAATCCAAGAAGACTGGAGGTCAGTTTCCCCATCGTGCATTGCTTTTACCCAGGCCTAAAAGTATTGTTAGAATCTTCAGCGGCACCAACCCATGCTACAGCGCTTGTTCCATTCAAAACCATCGGTGATGCCTACGGAGCGGTTTGCGCTTCGTCTGCACCCGCGACCTCCCCGTTATCGAAGAAGGTCGACATGAAGGGCATGGAAATCGGGTGGGTGAGCGGGAAGGAGCCAGCCATCCTTGGTTGGCTGAAGAAGATGGGCAAACTACCCGACCCAGCTGAGACGAAGGCGGATATGGCTTCACCTCCAGCCGAATCGAGAGGGGGGAGCAGTGCAGCGCCAAGTGGAACGGGCACGCCCTCGTTCTCATTCGCCACCGAGGACGAAAAGCCGAAAGGATCTATGCCGTTCTCGTCCTTCGTATGTCCTCTTGATATTTTTTCAGTTGGAACTGACACTGATGGACCTTGTAGCCCGATATGAACCCAACGTCGCATCCAGCGGCATCGACAGTGCCGTCATTCAGCTTTTCAGCAGCACCTGGGATGGACTACGAGGGTCTGACACTCCTTCGTATGAGGCAGGCTGAACGGGAACGCTTGGAGCGGGAGATTCTGGAGAGGGAAAAGGAAGAAGAGGGCGATTCATGATCGTGCCTTCTCGTCCTTGCTGTCTCTCTGCCATCTACGCTTGAATACTTTTGAATCCTGTTTGAATCCCTTCTTATATGGCATCCCCATTGGTCGCCCCAGTTTACCTCTGTTTGTCAGTACCTTCCACCCAAAGACATACATAAACCTTTCCTTGTCGTCATCCTCGCCTTTCCTCACCCCCTATCGGTACAATTGCCGGTCTCTTTAACGAGGGACCCGCTCGGCTGCCTCTGTTCTGCTTGGTGACTGCGTAGTTCACGGGCCAAGTTGGGATAGCAGTTGCTCCCTACCTGCCTCTCCTTCAATTGGTTTCAAGTGGCTTGCCCACCCGCAACGACGGCGGCCCTTGGGAGAGGAGATTCAAATGGGACGGGAGGTGTACGACGAGGGGGGTCTTAGTAGCTATCTTTGGGAGTTTTTTGTATGTGGAGGATTGTGAGCGTTTGTGAATGCATATGGGTGTTTTAGCATAACTATAGCCTATGTCTGTTATCGTGACCCCTCAATACTTAGTATACCGAAGTGATAGTCCCTTGCTTATATATTGCTTGTCTGTCTTTCGTCAAAGAGCATACAAAAGGTACACCTTACCAACCCTCCAGTGAGGGCCTGCTTAACGAGCGGGGTCTACAATCAATGGAGAGTTCAACTTTGTTCATGGATCCAAAACGCTTTTTTCATTTGCCGAGAAGGGTACTTGAAATGGAGGCAACTAAACGGCGGTCCTCAAAGCCGTGATAGCTGCCGTGACGGCTTGAACGAAGCGAACCAACTTTTGCCTGGTTTCCTCTGCAAAACGAAATTGTCAGGACGCGTCGCATCGAGTGCAGACTAGGGAGCCGCGAGAGGGCGCAATATAGGGACGGAGGGAGAGACGCGCACCGTACAAGGCACCCGCCCATCCCGAGCTTGGACCTGGAGGTTACCCAGTACGACGCTCAGGAAAACGGCGATAAACTGGAGGCAAACCCGATGAAATACCCACGTACCTTGCTTGGACTCAATATCGGCAATGTTGTTGATACCTGCCTCGAGTATCTGGGCCTCTGCGTGGCGCTCGAACCTGGGCCTAGCAGAAGCCCATGCATGCGTCTCCAGGATCAGATCGAGCAGTCGACGCGACAATTCTAAAAGCAAAGCCAGTGGTTAGAATATTTGCTTCTCCTGGGCGTCGACGCGTAAAGTGAGGCGCATATATGCGCGTCAAACACGCGATCACGGACACTCGCCTTGTTGGAACACCTCATCCGACGCTGCATCCTCTTCGAAAGGCTGGACAATCTCGGATTGATTATCGAATCGATCAAAGGGCACGTTGATAATCTCCTTGGCCCTGGCGCTTGCGCTCCTCGACCTGTCTTGCTGGAGCTGGAGCTGAGAGGGCATCGTTCCGCCAGAGGCTGTTGCCTGGGTTGACCCGATGGGTTTGGCAGTGCTAGACGCAGTCTTTAGCGCGAGTTTCTCCACTAACGCGAAATCAGTATATAGCTCATAGGTTTCTAATGAGATTTCGCGTACCAGATGGACCGGTTCCCTGGCCTGACGGCGGCGCCCTCGAGGTGGGGCTGTCGTCGGGTGAGGAAGATCGCTGCGAGTCTTGGTCCATCTCTGAGGGCAATGTGGGAATTAAGGAAAGAGATGAAATCTTGATTTTTTGGCTTGGGTTTTGCTTTTTAACGTCGACTTTTCCAATATTGACAGGTCAGGTGCTTGTGTCCAAACAAGGAAGTCTGTCTTCTCAAAATGGAAGTTGGTCCTGGCCCGGTCCCAAAGTCAATCAGTCATTGTGACTGTATATCATACTCAGACATACAAAATAATATTTCTTCCAGGCTAGCTTTGAAAGCATAAGGCGAGCGGGACAGGCAGCCACCGACTGACCCAAGGTTTAGCATCTAGGCCCCTCATTACGCCCGTTATTTGCCTCGGATTGTTTGTTGTTTGATCTATGATGCCTGTACATAAACCACCCTGCTCGCTGGCGTTTGCTCTTCACCCCTCGCTCAATACAGCTACGGGAAGGTTTCTGCCTTCCTGTTCTCGTACCCTGTAATTAGACGTTGGCCATTCTGGTCATCGCGCTTAGAGGATTACCTCTTTAGCGTAGGGGTCAACGAGCTCTGCCAACTTCAACTCCCCTTTTCTTGTCATCTCGTGCCTTTGTAGGGACGGCAAGAGCGATGCATACATCTTTGGAGGCCGGTAGTGTTGTACAGACGTTCGCGTCTTTGCATCCTCTCGCTGGGTCTCCTCTGGCAAGGCTCAAGGGCCCGGCCTCGTCACGCGAGATCCAGCATCTCAAGTGTCATCGTGCATCGGACCTTGGCAGAGGGTATTCGAGGAGGGTTTTCACTCGTTTCACGAGTGCAATTTTTGGCTTCTTGGCATCTTTCGCGGATGTGTGTCTCATATGGAAGTGCAGGCCACAGATAATTTACGTTCCATTATGGTTGGGCAATATGTACTTTGAATAAAATCCTTCTTGAACGACCACATGCCTTTACATCCAAGAGGCACCCTGGTACTGGCTAGTCTTCGAAACCCACACGGCTTCTCTCCGCTATAGGTACCGATTGACTTTGGCAGTGTTTGTTCCCTAAACCCGAACCTTGCTGGCAAACCCGGCGCCTAATTCTTTCACTCGACCACCATCGACTTCCTGCAGGGCCATCGTCCTTGAATTTGGTACGACAGGATGAGGATATCATCTCTACGCCTTGGTTAGTATATCTAGATCATTATTGCGCTAGACTCTAACGCAAACGACGAGTTTAGGAGTTTCAATGTTGTCGACCTTGTTTGGGTGTCATCGATAATGCTTCCTTGGGGTTCCTATCTCATGCATGCATACCCAGACGCAGCCGTGTCCGTGAATGCAGGGTATGTATTTGTCCAATCCCGAGTGCCTTCCTTATCTAAGTCATTTTTCAAGGTTCCAAGTGGAATACCGTTGTAAGCCAGCGTATTGCATTCTCAGCCCCTCCTCTCTTTCGATCCCTGGTACACCCCTATCGGTACACTGCGAGCTAAATTGCTCGTTCTCTTCCTCTCTGCACGCGGGACTCAAGGCAGTCTACGCTGTGCCAGGGGAATGAGTTTCCCCCCTCTCCTCCCAAGTCAGGCTGCCTTTTTTAGGCTGTGCTACCCAGAACACGCGGGGGCATGGTGATTCGGCGTTAAGCGTTGGATTGTCTTGACCTGCGTGAACTCTGAGCTCGCGTTTCTGTCCCAGGGGATACCGCACTTTCCGGCCTTTGGATGAGTCGGCGTTCGCTAAGAAGCTCAGATGCCGGAGGTCTTGTTGAACTTATTCCATTTCCTTTTTTTCATCACCCGCGTTTCTCATCACCTGCGGGATCTCTCGGATTGTTTTCAGTCCGGCGAGAGGCCCGACGAGGGCAAGATGGGAATGTGTATACGAGGGGGTCACCAACGGCACTTGTTCTTGAACTTCATCCTTTCTTTGTCGCATTCGTACTCATTGGATCAGCGTAACTCTCCCGAGTGCAGGAATGCTCCGTCTATACGTTCGTAGCAGTGTTTCGTCGACAGGTGCAATAGTACCTAATCATCTTCTGCGCCAACTCGAGCTGGGCCGATGGCGAAGCAGGTGTAAATAAGTGTAGGTAAGTGAGTGCTCACCATTGTTTGTTTCTGCTCTGACTCGGCCCTCTGTCTAGCTATCTGAACAGATCTCGTTGTTCAAGGCTCCAAGTAGGCAATCGTAAGTTCTTTCAAAAGTCTTCCTCTTTTCAATCCTTGGTCCACCCCTATCGGTGCATATGCAAGCAGAACAGCTCGCGCTCTTCCTCTCGATGCAGGGGCCGAAAGGGTCGGCAACTGCAATTTCAGTGGAGTGAGCCTTTCCCCATCTCCTCCCATGTCGATTTGGCCGTCCTGGGTTGGCGCCCAGTGCACGCGGCATCGGAGTTCGACGTTCGACCTTTTAGGGTCTTGACCTGCGTGAACCCTTGGCTCGCGCTTCATCCCCGGTGAATGCAGCCCTTTCCAACACTTGGAGGGCTGATTCCCTGAGAAGCAAAGACGCGGTGGACTTTGCTGGACCTGTCCTCGACCCTTTGGGCATGTGCCTTGCCTCTGTCAGAGGTTTGCGGTATCTTTCAAATTGTAGGCGGAAACGTAGTCGGTTTGGCGAGAAGCCTGGAAGGCTTTACAAGTGCGAGATGGGGATGTGTATACGAGGGGGTTATCAACGATAGTTTCATTTCGCAAGCGTTTCCTCTTTGTCCCGATCCACACTTCGCACCTGTTGGCTGACCGAACGTCTCTTAGATGCAGATAACCTCTAAACAAGATACTGGGCAGTGCAATACATTGGATACGATACACGTGCATACGGTTCGGTACAGGTCAAAAAATGATAACTAGTCTGTATATAAACCTGACGAACAGGTTAGGGGGGTTCCAAAAAATGCACTCTACCAAGCAGAGCGATATCCCATCTCCACAACGCCCTCCACGTCCTATGAGACTAGCCTCCAGCCCCAGGGTTGGTTAGGCCCCGGCTTCCTGGGAAAATGCTAGTGACTGGTAGCACGCGCCCCTCCCAAGGGAGAAGCGAAGCACCCGCGGTGAGCGGATCGACACTGCACCAAATGGACTGTCCCACTCTCCTTAATGTTCCTATACCAATAAGCACGTTACCCACCTTGAAGGAAGAAACGAACATCCGCCAGGGACAAGGACGTTTCCCCCAAGTGGGCATCCTTTGGGCATACGCCCTCAGGCCAAAGCCGTGCTCGGAGTCAGGCCGCATTGGAGCATCGAGTCGCCTGGATCGCTGGCTTTGGTATGGGATACGCACTGGACCCAATCTCCACCAGCGACGGCCCGAGAGTAAAAGCGTCTCGCGAAGAGAGCTTTCACCGATGCGTGGGAGGATGGGTTTGGAGAAGGGGGAGAAAGCGAAGGCAGGAGGTTTAAATATGGGGCACTGGTGATCGCTGGTGTCAGCCACCAGGCTGACACGAAATGACATAGGGGCGTCGAGACAGCGATCGCCTCGAAAAGTCACAAGGGAGCCAATGTCCCAGGTGCTCTCAGGTGCTCTGGCTGGGTGTGTTGAAAGGGAGGCCATTGGCGCAGAGATTTTTGATGGCACGAGGTTCGGAGAGGAGAGCGTTGGGTGTGTCTGAAAGTTTGTACACTACTAGTATTATACAAGACCGTAAAGGCCAAAGAAGAATCATTAAATGCGTATGAAAGGCCGCATATCTATCCACAGTACTCGTTAAGAGGGCATCCGATTGCGGTTCCGTATACTCCTCCGTCGACACCGGCAATGGCCAAGACAGCTTGCAAAACACCACCAAGACCCTCACCGGCAAGAAGACCAGCAGAGACGGGGAACATGTACAAGTCGAATGTTTTGGGGCTGCGCTTGAGCCAGAAGTAGTTGAAGGTGGATCCGAAGAACATGGCGATGGGGTAGTAGGTGTTGGGCACGACAAAGGCAAGACCTAGTTGTGCGATCATTAGCGGGTATGGATGAGATCCAAGAGCACAAACATACCGATTGCGTTCCAGTTAGGGACGTAGCCGTGGTACTTCTTGGGAACCAAATAGTATTTTGCGAGGACTGTCAAGACACTGGCAATGCTTAGACCAATTGCGGTGTATCCAGATGAAGGGGGGACGGCTATCAAGATGGATGAGCTTTGCCCGCCTTGATAATATGGCTAGACGTACGAAGGCGAGGCTTGGTAACAGCGAGGGCGACGGCAGCCCAGGCAGCAACAGATGGAGCGCTGTAAGTGCAAGGCTTGTCGGGGTCAGGGCGACTGTATTGGTGCCCTTGTTAGCAAAGTGCTGAAGGAATGTTTGAGGAGGGAGCACACGTACATGATGCAAGGAGAAGCCTTGACGAAAAGGAGGTAGAGACCGCAAGTCAAGAAGACGGCAACCACAGATCCAGCCAGCTGAGCAATGAACTGGTTCTTGGGCTTGGCACGGAGAAGGTATCCAGTCTTGAGATCGCCACACATGTCGGTGGACTGAGCAGCGGAACCGGCAGCGATAACACCAGCGACCAAGTTGACGGTCTGAGCAGGCTTCTCAGCCATACCGGCGCCGTTGCTGATTCCACCAAAGATAAGCTGGGATGCCTTGGCGACAGTCGAGACAGGGTTAACATCGGTGTGGCCGGATGATTGCACAGCGATGAAGGAGAAGACAAAGCCGAGGATGAGGGAGAGGAGTGCCGTTCCGACGTTCATGTGGAACAAGGTGGAGAGGATAGCGATGGACATGATTCCACTAGCAGCCAAGCCAAGAGTCCACCAGAGAATAGGTACACGATCGGCCAATGGGGTCTGATCCTCGTCTTCTTCATCCAGAGTCTCGCTTCTCCTGAACCAACCGACTGGGTTTATCTTCTTGAAGTGATCCGAGCGAAGAGCTGCCGCCAATGTGTATAATGAGTGATGTGACGATGAAGCAACTTAGCTGCTCAAACTCACCAAGAATGAAGGGAAGCATGCCGATGAAGATGTCTGCGAAAGAGTAGACCAACATGATCAAGACACCGGGCCAAAGCAGCCAGTAGCGAACCGAAGGGGCATCGACGTATGCATCGGTGTCAGTGAAAACCATGGTGAGATGGCTGACGAGGTTGGGATCATCGGGGTTGGGTCTGCCAACGGCCAAGCCATTCTTGATGAGAGAGGGACCAATGACACCCCAGGCGAGGATCATGCCTCCCAGGAAGCTGTAACTGGCATTGATACCACTCAGCATACCAACACCGAAGAAGGCAGGGGTGAATTCCAAGATCCATCCAAAGTTCTCAATCTGAATGGCACCAGTGAAGCCGAGGCGGTAAAGGGTCCAACCGATGTGCCAGTCATAGATCTGTTAAAGGCTTAGGCCATAACTTGGGGAGCGCAAAGGACACTAGACTTACAATTCCAGGGGCGTAGCCAGTCATAATCTTGAAGACGAAAGTCGCCGCAAAACTGTAGACGAGACCCATGGCCTTCTTGTAAGCGACTACAGCTCCAGTCTTTCCCTTGTGCAGTTGGCGAATGGTGAATGCCTAGCAAACGAATGAGTGGTGAGAAAGAAAAAAAGAGGATAATACTTGATTACATACCGTAGCAGCGGGAGTAGGGAAGGTAAGCTTCTGCTGGATGATGTAGTATCGTCGGAGAGGAATGACGAAGAAGAGACCGAAGAAGCCAGCGCAGGCTGTGAGGGCGATAAGCTTGCCAATATCATCCGCAGGGTTTTCAGACATGAGTTCGAGACGGTACATCGCTGGGACGGCTGAGACGAAAAGGATTCCCAAACCGCCGGCAGCTGTTGCAGCACTGGATGGAAGTGTCAGATGGGAGGCAGTTGAATTGGGTGAACGAAGACTTGCGTCTGAACGGTACAGTTCTCCTTGGGTCCAAAGTATCCACCGAAGAGTTTGCCGATAAGGCCACCCTCGGGAACGACCTTGGAGAATGGCTTGAGGATTGCAAAACCGAAGATGGCACTGAGAAAAGTGGCGCATGAGCGTCTAGCGATCGACCGGGCAGCCAGGGCAGGGATGATGGGATCAAGGGTGCCATATGAGGCGCCTCAGATGGGGATCCTAGTATTCCCTGCCCGAGCGCTAAAAGGTTTACGTACCCAAACAACTGAGGACCAAAAGTGAACCCGGTCTTCAAACCAAGGTAGATGTTTGAGGCACCGACAACGGCGCCCAAGCAGCAACCGACAAAGACAGCACTGGCAGACAATGAGCTTCACCAGACTTTCCATTAAAGGGGGGTAAACATACCGGACAGTCAGCTGGTGCGTTTCCTCGATGTCCTCAGGGTCGATTGGGAAGGGGTGTGAGCTTTTAATACAGGCTTTAGTAACTGTGGCGTAGAAAGAGCAGCAGGCAAACTCACGTATCGTAACCTTCAAAAGACTCCTCCTGCTCGACGCTGCCCTCTTCCGATCCGAGGTGCTTCTCGTTAATGTGGTCGACGGGGTCATGACGCTTTCGCTCCTCCAAAGAGGGCTGTTGCTCAAGAGCAGTGGAAGCCATAATTCCCTTGTTGAGCTGTGTTGATTCGCAGATGTCCCTTTAATATACCCTAGGGTGGACACTGGGAGACACAAGCGTAACGTCACACTGGGGCAGAGTGGAGAGGGGAGGGGGGAAGTCAAGAAGACGTGGCCAGATCCCGGTCGGGAACCAGGCGCCTTTTGTATGGGCATCGGGAGTCCATAACCACCCACTCCCCATGGTGAGATAGAAGCACGCAGAACGGGATCAGTAAGGCGATAGCTGTTCCACATGGTCGCAGGTGCAAGGTGGTCTTCTTTCTATTCCGGGAGCACAAACCTAAAAATGAATGGGCTTTCCACCTGGTTGTTTTGATATGTGCTGTCCATACGATGCTGGTGTAGTTGGCTGGCCCATGCGGAGTCCTTGTCAGGCCTATGGAGTCGTGTGCCTAACCGTATGGAATGGTCTGGTACTCCAGATAATAATCATGCCGGCCGGTGAAACGGACACTCTAGATAAGCCTGCCTTGACTCGAACTGGCGAGTCTGATACTCCAGCTTGCAAGTTCAGAATACAAATGGCAGGCTGGCGATCTGTGGCCGTTTGACGCTGAAAGACATTGTCCGGTTTCTCGTTGTTAGCAGACTGCGATGATTGCATCCGCAAAATGAACATCTCATCGAAACTGGCAACCTCCTTCCTTTCCTGGGTTAGCCCCCTGATCTAAGTACTCCGTGATTGAGAGCAAGAGGTGAGCCGGGCGTTTGAACTCGATAGATAACATATCTAGGCAATGGTTGAGTAGAGATGCATCTTGATAGTCACAGTATTGACCCGGGATAACGTTCCAGAGCTGTCTATGGATGGGAAGCAACAGACGCCGAAGTGCGGGGAGGTAAGTCGCCGCGGCGGCAGAGAATCACGCTCCTTCCCAATGGTTCCTACTGGATTCTGTAGTGCGAATGCTTAAACCCTCGCAGTCAGCATGAGGTTAGAAGGCTTGAGAAGGAGTTGTCCATGCTCAAGCAAGCAAGGTGGTGGCAACCCTCCATATGTCATTCTTGCGCGTGACAAAGAAGCCTTGAGGTATCCTGAGACTATAAACTTCAGTCCATGCTTATTTAGATCGGTTGGATCCCTGTTTCCTGCCAATTACCCAGTGCTAACGGGCCACATTCGACGCCACCCAGAGTTAAAGCACATCTGCATGTCGAAGATCATCGCTTTCCTCCCAGCCCCTGACAGCGGAACAATGCACACCGTACAGGAGAAACGTACATCCGACAAACCGCCAACTCGTCTCTCCGTCCTCGAAACAACTAGGTGGTGAAGAGTTCGACATCTTACCACGGCGTAGGTTATTCGAGTGGACCTCTCTCATGCACGTACGCCGTCCTCAAATCTTGCCCAGCAACTGCTTGATTGTCTGTTCTGCACTCTCCGTGGACCTTTGGGTTTGTATACTGCTTATCGGTCATGTTCATAATCCCCATCTTCCTCTGGTTTGATCCTCGTTTCAGATGGGGAGCAGCTGGATGATGAGAGATACAGAGATAGCATATGGATGCAATCTCTCCTCCTCCTCTCTCTGAGTGGGAACTCGGAACAAAAACGGCATATCGCCTAAGATGGTCTTCCATATGGCTTCCCGTGTACCTTCTCCACCTACCGCTCAAGCGCTCATGGGGAGATCGGACGTCGGAGGAAAGACGGAGGAAACTGACCATGATCATCAGCACAATGGAAGGGAGAGCATACTGTAAGTAATTGTATGGTAGCGACGTAACGCATAACGGCTGTCCAAAAATCGTCGCTTATTTGGGCCACCATAACGCATAACAGGGAAGGCGTCGCTACTTTTGCACATTTACAGAATAATCATGTTTTTCCTATTAGAAGAGTTTATGAAATGAATCCAAAGCTCCCCTAACCATTGGTTCCGGCACATTCAGACCACAACGGACAATCGATTTTGACCATAGGCCACAGCTAGGAAGTAGGACAAAGTGTGGACAGGTCGTCGCTTATCCAAGCGACGTAACGCCGAACAAAGCTATCGTCGCTAACTTTACACATTTAAAAATCGTAACGCTCAATTGGCCGTCGCTACCATACAATTACTTACAGTATCGAAGATGTTTGGAAAGAGGTTACTCCGATTTCTCCGGTTTAAATCGGATTTAGCGCCCACTTAACCTCGTCCCCTCCCGCGAAATCGAGCAAAGATAGGAACCTACGGGCCCGATGAAAGAAGAGGATTTGCATTATGAAACCGTGGAAGAATGGCTCGCCACACTTTACCACATGGAAATTTCCCCCTGATACGCGGGAGTCACGCGATAATTGCTATTGCCAATGTTACTGCCAGAGCACGCCAAACTCTTGTCATCCTCCAGACTTCGGCTTTTCGAGACCCAGAAAGGGCGCTAGGAACAGATACCGTATCCCACCCACGTTGGCAGTGTGGAGAGACAGCGAGTCAGATTCGTTTCAGCCCCTTTGAATCAGCACGTGAAGGAGTCAGCAGAGCAATCTTGCTCATGACTAGGCACCCAGGAGTGGCGGTGGCCAAGTGGATCCGTGTCCTGAATACGAGTCTCAGAGGTAGAATAGCTGCACATTAGAGCTCAAGAGAAATACCATTTAAACCCGGAATACAATTACAATCCGTGAACACCCTCCCAAACGACGCATCAAGAAAGCTCAGGTCCCTGCCATTCCAACAATACCAACATGGTCCCGAATCTTCGCAATCTGGTTGGCGGTTAAAGAGCCTTTCGTCGCGCACAAAAAGTCTTCAAACGCGAGATGCAAGTCTGCTTCCCTGTGGAATTGTGTCCTGGCAAAGGAGAATCGTGTCAGACACCGCGTCCACCATCATGCAAAAGACAAGAGCCAACTTACTTTAAGAACTCGATCATCTTTTCCCAGAACTCTGGTTTAGCGACAGTGTCGTGGTACGAGCCAGTTAGGCCTAGGCTATCCCTCATCTCAGGATTGATAGGGTCCACACTGGCAGCGTCCAAGTCGAGCACAATCTCCTTGGGTGTCTCATCGGGCACGTCATTCGATGGCGAAGGACTGAGAACCACCGACGGTATCCGCTGGTGCCGCTTTCCACCACCAGACGCCTTTGCGTTGGGGTCAAGGGAACCACCGAGAGAACCGAACGGACTGGATTTTGCTGATGTCGTCATTGGACTGCTGTTGGCAGGGACGGGCTGGGGTGCGATGACAGGGGCTGCTGGAGGGGCTGCTGGAACGGGCTTGAAGACCAGGTTAAGAGTATCACCGTCTTTGACGTTGTACTCTTTGAGAAGTTTTTGGTCTGCAAGAGCTTTGCCTTTGAGAAGGATGCGTTGGTGTTCGGCAGAGGGCAGAGTGTCCGAGTTTTGTTCGTGAAGAGCTGTTTTGATGGAAAGGACGCTGTCGGTGAGAGAGACAGGGAGGGTGTAGCTGACGGCCGGCTTCAGAGACTTGAAGGTGAGACTTATGGGGGCTGGGGGACGTGTGATGTGTTGGGGACGGACAAGACACGATGGCAGTCGTCAAGTGGGAAGTGAATATGAAAGCGGTAGATGGCCGGGTTTGAACAGCCGACCAGCAAGCAAACATTGCAGGGTCGATTGATTGTCATAGTGGGTACCAGGTTGGAAGAAGGAACGCGGAATACGCATGGCCAAAAGAAGCAGACACGAGGACGATCCTCATCAGCATGCTTGATATTGGAACATTTAGGGGCTAATGCACACACCTGATTCGGCGCTTGAGCCACTGCCCGAAGCTTTCGATTCAGGGACAGGAGGGAGGGGGATCTAATTAGAAGTAGGCGCTCAGCTATAGGCCATCCAAATCTGATAATCAACTGTAGAGCGCCAATCCCATCTTCTACACCATCGCCTTCCACTATCAAGATTATCATTATCTGTACTCACCGCCAACACAGGAACTCTTTTAAGTGAGCTCTCAGCAGGTTGCTGATAATCGTCGCTGTAAGTCACAGGTTGGCGACCCAGGGTGTTCAGGAAAGTCCGGGCAAAGGCGTGTTCAGCAAGCCAGTCTGGAGTTGTCATTTTTGAAGGAAATTGGCTGAAGTTGGACCTCCTTCTCTTCGTGGGGCAGTGGCAGAGAACAACGCAGTATAAATACGGCTAAAGGGTTGTTCTGGAATCGTCTGATTGCTGTAGAGTCCAAGTTCCGGGGTTATACAGCACTACACAGCGTTCGTCAGTTTGGAGAGTTCTGGGAGCAGTCGTCAAGATCGTGAATGATGATTGCAGCTCCAGCGCCTGCGCCTCGGGAATTGCCAGACGTGTCATCAGAATGCCAAGCAAGCTTCACGTGCTGTCCGAGAATCCGCGTCGACTCTGCACAACGACAACGACCTTGACCAGGAAATATGGCAGTGAGTAAATATGAGTCTTTATTCAGAGGTTGTGCATCTGACGGCTGTATCAGTCTGGATTTAGCTGGAGCGGAGGTTGGTTCTGTTACTCTCGGTGCTGGAATAACTCTTGATGTCCTCATCCAGGTCGACCACGATGCTTTGCCTTTTGGCAGGAGTTCCAGAAGGTGAGTTGCTTGCATGACTCGACAGCACAAACTGAACGAATTATTGTGAAGTGCTATGCTCAGGCTGATGTGCCTTCCGAATGCACCTTGAAAGCCAACGACTACCTCGAATGTCTGCACAAGCCCAAGGAGGTACGCTGGTCCTATGTTCCGTTAACGTTCGGCTACTGACAGTCGGCTTCATCGTTATTAGCAAGCACGGGCCGCCGCCATTGAGAAGGAGTACGTCCGTCAAATAGAGAAGTCATCCAAGGAGAACAAGAAGGCTTCGGATGCTCAGGCGGACAGTGTGGTGGTCGGCGTCGGGTTGATCAAGCGGGAAGGCTCGGACAAGTCATAGAAGCAGCTTCACGACCGACTTGTACTCGCTTTCACCATTAATGGATATCTGTGAACTCAGACGGGTTCATTCGCTTGTCTTTTGTTGGTTGGAATGCTCTGGCTTTGGTATGTTTTTCATATGGTGGTGACATGCAGAGATGTATACTACAGGTTAGTTTCCATTCGTTTCGCGCAATCCTTCAACTGAACACAAGTAAAACAGCTTCAGTCGCCTTCAAGTTGAACCCTGCTGCCAGGTCGATTTGCTCTGAAGATACACTTCCGCTTGACCTGGCATTGTCAGTCTCGTAGCTGACATCTCCCCACTTCAAGTTAGCAGTATCATCCGCAGACCTGTCCACGAGTTTCAGCGTCGTCGCTTTAAAAGACCTTTGCAACTGGGACTTACCCAATCTCCAATCTCTTCACGGTTGCCTTTGTTGGGCCTCCACTTCCAAACTTTAGGCTCACTGGGACAGTCGGCCTGGTCGATGCTGTCTTGAGGTAAGCCGCAGAGTTGATGAGTACCGCTCGGGCAAGCTTGGTACCTTCGTAGAAGGCATATCCGGACACCGACGCGTGTCTGGTGTCGAGCTCAGTCACGCGCGTCGTACCACTTGCGCCGATAGCCTCAGCCGCGACGATAGCTGCGTAGTACTGTGGGTTTACGCGGGCTGCTAGAGGTGTCGTCAGCTGTGCGCCGGTGGTTGGCGAGACGGTAAGGGGTGCTGGTTGAATCTGCGTTTTTCTTAGCAAGCGTATCGGCCTCGTTGACAGGGACTCACAAAGTTCGAGTGATAGCCAACGCCTTGGTGGAAGAAGATCCTCGAGACACCAGCTTGTGCTCTATGCAGGGTCAAAGTGGTCAACCTTTCCCATCCTTTATCTTGACAGAACAGACTCACGCATGAAGCAGATAATCGAGAGCCCATATCGCAGAAGCCGCAGAGTTGCTTATGCCGTTGACTCCATGGCAAGCAAAGCTTCCAGTTTCGCCGAGGATGTATTCGCGGTCGTGGCTCTTGGTCGCAGCGGCGTCGTCCGCAAAGACAGAGATGTTGGTCCGGATCATAGACTTGGACATGAAGTCTCCCAACGACGGTGCTCGAGGGCAGGCGCGACCGCCATGGTAATGGTGCTGCGAGATGCTGTTGTGTTTTCCCTCCGAATCAACCCCATTCGATGGCAGGCAGGCAATTGGGAAACTCACGCATTAACCGCAGGTCCGGCGTTCGTCTTCTCAAGCAGACCGTCTTGGAAACATCCTCGAGGGGACCATCCATTCGAAGGAGAAGAGGGCGAGAGAGACGCAGCCCAGAGCTTCAGATTGAACGACCGAGCTGCGGGGTGCAACGAGGGTACCGCATCCATGATCTGCCCTGCCCAGTTTGACCATCTGTGGTGGAAGCGCATGGGTTAGCTAGGGCTACAAAGCGGATGGAGAGTTCATTGAGGCTTACTCTGTGACATATCGTGTGGAAGTGTACGGCGGGGGTCGGTTGGTGTAGGTGTCAGGTTCGTGACCGATTTCAATGCTGTCCAGGACGATGCCCCGGTCGACAAAGTCTTGGGAGAGATACGCTTGGAGGATAGAGCGCAGGTGAAGGCCACCTCTCAGTGTGTCGCTGTTGTAGAAATTGAGGGTATGGGTGACCTTGGTGTCTGTGATTGTAAAATGTGAGTGATCTACACTGTATCCGATTCGACGATGGCGCTTACTGTTGGGCAAGAACAAACTGCTGCGGTAGAACTTGTCCCCTACCGATACCCTGAGTGCATCCGGGTATGGGTTGCTGGCATCGGCCGCAGGGTATCCTACTGAGATCCCCTAGCAAGCAATACATTCATCAGTCACGTCTCCCATCTCAAGGTATCGGAAACGAATCAAGATATGGCACTCACATCGACGGTCTGAGAGTAAAGCGCAATATCACCACTGCGTCCACCGACTCGGATACGCGGAGGGACGCCAGTGATCTCGCGGAGGTTCTCAAGAGCGTTGTAGAAGAATTGATTCCGTGTGTCCTTGCCGACCCATTGCAGCCAACCGTCGAGCTCGACGGAGAAGGCGACGTAGTCGGCAGGGATGGCGTTGGCCGTGGCAGGGGCAGTCAAGGGGACGGTCACATCCACAGCGCGTGCTCTAGGTAGGAGCAGCGCGGTGGAGATGAGGAGCCAGGAGGTGCGAAGGAGGATCATTATGAGAGAGAGAAGTTGTGAGCCTTTGCTTCTGGTGAATTTCATCCATACAGGGTCGTTTATATAGGCATTGCGAAGTGCTAAATGTAGGATAGAATGGGAGAGCTGCTTTCCCCACACTGTAAATGAACAAAGCACCGCGTCATATTCTACGAAACATCAAATTGCCTCAGCACATCCTACGAGCTGGGCATATGGGCTAAGGCCAAAAAGGCGATGGTTCTGCTACGAAAACGGATGAATGTCCCTGCCAATCCGTTCCTGTGTGATGGGAGACAGTCACGCGTCGTCCAGGAAGAGCACATCTTTCACAACGGACCGCTGTGTCTACCTTTCAAAGGAAGCTTAGACGCGAAAGAGCACTCGGAAGAACGTGCTATACAATTGAAGGTGATCATGTTTTTCCGCCTGCCAGAAGGCACAGGCTTCTCTTCTCTTCTTTATCTCACCCGTTTCACGGACCTACCGCACGACTCGCGCCGCAGGCCAAATAAATGCTCAAATGTTGAGAACCGATATCTAAAGAGCCTTGAACGCCACGAGGGTCTACGAATACCTGAAAAGTACTGGAGCTAGCCTATTCGAGACGGAGGGAGCTCGGCAAATCAATAGATGGTTATCGCTTCTTGCGAGCTATACTTGTCCTTCATTGTACCTCCGCCCACTCACCGCAATTCGGACATACGCTTTGGTATGTGCTTGGAAAGCAATTGCAAGGCGAAGGCAGCCGTGCCTGAGGCTAAATCGCCCCTTCTGCCGAATAGATGCGGCGAAATCCTAATCGGTGGCGTTTTCAAGGCCATTTTCTCTTGGAGTATCATGAGGCTTTATAATGAAAGAAGCCTTCTATCTGCGACACGGTCGGCACAAACGCAGTAGCTGCCCTAAAGCAGCGTTGCAAACGACTCGTCAAGATAGGGGCTTTCCGTTCCGTGATTGATGGCATCATCGACTCCGAAAATCGCGTTCTGGTCGCCAGCGCTTGTTTCTCACCCCGTTCATCCTCATCTCCCCTTAACAGACCAGCAATGTCGCGACGGCAGAATGTGAAGGTGCCTCTAGGAGATCTCTCAAAACACCCAAATGCAAGGCCTTTATACACCAGACCTCTACCATGGTGGGCAACAAGAGCAGGATCGGCTGGTCTCCTCTTCTGCACTCTTGCGTTCGCGTATGTCTTTCGTTTGTTAAACCGTGGCGTGCGCTGAGTTTTATTCAGTGGATCATCCGTGCTTACAACATGGAACTACTGGACTGAGCCTGTTCCTGTCAAACTACCTGCAGAAACACCAGGAGGTGAAGAGAGGCAGGTAATCCGATGGAACCTGCGGCCCGCATGGCAGCGCGGTGGACTCTGTCTCGCGCACACGCTTGCCGGCTGCATGTTTGCAGGTGGAATCCTTGCCAAACGATCCCTCTACATTCGCTCTGTCTACCTTGTCTCTCCATCCGTACCTGCCAACCAGAAAGCAGCTGTGGACCTACGGAGGCTCATCGTACAGTCGGCAGGGAACTCCAACAGTACTGGCTATGAGTTCCCTGTGCAGGGGTCGTGGCTGGAGGAAGGAGAGAGCAGGGAACAGATTGTCTTGCGCTCGACTTATGCCAATGTGCAGTCACGGTTTGTGTTACCTCTTCAGGGAGCGTCTGTTTGTGGCCAGGAATATCCCTTGGAGGAGGCGCGAGGCAAGCTCATTGCAGAATGGAGGACTCTGCAGCCCCCCGCTGCAAAGAAGTCGTAGAGAAGTTGCCGCTTTTCTTCTAATTGCACATCTAGAACCCACTCGAACAAACCCCAGGAGTGCGATGCCTCACCCTCTTGTCCACACCTTACTGGCCTTTGGCTTCCTACATAGCTAACAACATCAGCTAATAATACCACCTCCTCGCAAACATGACCTCATCCCGGAAACCAGGCTCACAGAACTCCACTCAGTGCTCAACAGTACCACAGCCGGGCATCAACCTGAGTACCAGGAAGATTAGTAGCTAGTCCCCAAACATACGGGCCGACCCTACGACAGATAAAGAAGAGGGCAATGGGACAGTATGATAACTCCTCGAAATTGATTATTCCAGAACTCAGTAGAAAAGTCGGTCTAAGTACCTCTTTCTATGACACGTCGGGGCATAGCTTCGAGCGGCCCAAGACCGCCAGAAGAGGTGAAGGCAGTATCATTGCGTCAGCGGGCGCTTATCTGCCCATAACAGTGGCACAGGGGGTAAGCGCAAAGCCCCATGAAACCTTAGCGACCCCAGTGCTCTGTTGAGCGGCTGTTCAGTCAAGGGGCCTGGTTTGGGCAAATGCCTGAACATTTCGCTGCAAATGGGTAACATGAGATGTGGAAAAAAAGTGCGTGATTTACGGGTGTCATTGCATTCTGATTACTGCAGCTACGGAGATAGGCTGTTTGTTGACAGACCCAATTGTCGTGCAAGTCCTCTGAGCCAGGCGGCGCCGCTACCCTCGGGGACCCTTGAGCGAACATAAGATCCCATCTTCTTCCCTACATCGGAACTCCATGGCGAGAAGTAGAAGCTTGCCAGCGCCCTAAAGGTTGAAAGAGTCAGAACAGGTCAGAAAGCAGTAGAATGATACATACCACAAGGCTCCTTGTAGAAAGGGTGCCATAAACTGGTCTCGTGCTGTAACCCAGATTACTCTCTTCCATTGTATGTCGAGGGTTTCTGACTTCGGCAAGGCCGTAACAGAGGCTTGTTCTCCATTCTCTGAAGTTTCCTTTTCGATGCTCTCAAAGCCCTCGTCGCCACCATGAGCCTTTGTTACTGTCGAGGGCAATGCTGCTGTGCGAAGGAGCTTGACGAATGGTCGAACACTCCGCAGGTAACTGTACTCGAAACGGAGGTCGGGGATTGGCAGAACTGGCCTCGTCGTCGAACGAGCTGCTCCTTGATGGTCCAGGGAGGCACCGCGTTCGTGTCCCCGAAACTTTTCGTTCTCGCGAAAAGTGAACGCTGAAGGCGCAGTGTCGGTCATGACGGAACGGGATCAAGGAGCAACGACCGCGACTCGGATGCAAAATTCTCACGAAGGCTTCTTCTTCTCCTCCTTCCACCCAAGCGGTCCTTCTCTGTCTTCTCCCTGTCATTTACTGTCAGCTCGGGCGCTTAAGAAGTGCTCTGTGGGTGCTGTGGGTGCTGTCGTATCAGGGCATCAGACAGCACAATGCAAACTGCTGTTGAGCCGGGCTTTGGATTATTTTAGAACCTTTGGCAAACCTTTGGCGACCCTTGACTTTGTTCGACGGAGCTCCACGACAGGAGATTAATTTCTGAAGTGCCCTATTGCAGGTTGCCTCACCACACCTGCTTACTATGACTGTGCTGATGCAGTGTAACCCACCGACCCTAGTACTCCGGGTACGCGGTAAACAGCTCCCCGCTGATGCGACAGATGGCGATGTTACTTTTATCACTGATCAATCCCGACGCTGGCTCGAATGCACTGCACAATAGGCTTCATTTCCCCTATCCGTCCCCTGAGGTCATCTTTGTGCCTCCTCTGACCCTGGACCCATGGCGTATGGTCCCCACCACCGGATGCTGTGTGCTGAGCCCGTCTCATCGCGACATGTCCTCCATAACAAAACCCCTCTGGCATTGCTCTACTTCTGCGGCAATGTGCGTAGGAACCAAACTGCACTGGGTGACTCAAGGTCTCAGTATAAATACGAGAGGGGATGCCAGACTGTCTTCTTCTGTACCACGTGCCCACAATGCCGTTCTCACTGCATAGTTTCCTTCACTATTCTCAGCACCAGCAACCTACAGATCCTTCTCTGTACTGTTCCTTGGTGTGGGACCTTCGCGAATCCCCAGCTTCTTCTGCGCGACACGTCTCAAAGCTCGACGCCCCGCTTTCTAGCGAGCTAGCTCATCCCGCAACGTATCCCCCCGTCGCTCGTCTCTCCATCACCTGCAACCTACTACCTGACGGTTGGGTAATGGAAGCAACCAACGCGTCTTATGCTTATGTTACCCTCCTGGACGTCCTACAGGCCATCTATACCTGCCTTCATGTTCCACTTCAGACGTCGGAGTGGGATGCGCTTTCACCAAAGCAACAGGATCGCGTACAGGACGCGTTCAGGCGTCGGTGTGCGCAGGCAATTGATCCTGCCCAGTGCGAGCTCACAGGCAAGCTGCGCATTGACCGTCTGGCACGACACACACTATTTGGCGGCCTCACACCTTCATTGGAGGACGAGAGCTCATACATCTTGAGCCTAAGGCGTCCACATCCCTAGTCAAGACGTCATGACCAGTTGAAGCCATACCCGTTCCTCAACTCATCGTATACCTGATTCTCCTGCCCTATACCCTCGATTCTGGTAAGTTCCTTCGCAATTCAGCCAGCATAGTTTCTAAACCTTATTACAGCTCGACTCGGAAACGATGGACAAAGGCATCCTTTCATTTTGCTTTCGACTCCCCCATCTAGAGACGAACGGCCATTTGACTGTATAACCTGTACAGTGGCGCTTAACCAGCGTCGATACGTATTGGACAGCTGGCTGTCCCAATATAATACCCAGTCGAGCAATCGACTTGTTCCCCCACGTTGCCTCCCATGCGAGCATCTGGATTTCTACCACTGTGGCCTTTCCTCGGTGCCGAAGGCAGAGCGACAACGACCCCGATCTGTAGTCGATACTGATAGTTGTTATCTTGCTTCCAAATATCACTATCTCCTTCATCCGATGTGTTTATCTTGAATGTCCTCGTCGGCAATTCTGTTTGAATTGAGCTCGGCCTGTTGGGTGCCAGTAGTCCAAGATACCACCAAAGCGAACTTCGAGAGAGAAGATCGCGCCGTGTAGGCTCCCCCCTCCTCCTCACCCCTGCCCCCGAAGGTGCAGTGCCTTCAAGCGCCATCCCAATTCTAGTATTCGTCATAATCTCGGGCATCACCTCTTCTGGCTTGGCCCAAAGCGGCTGGAATATGAAATACAACACCGATCAGCACAACGAAGCATTCCATCCAGGCTTCAGAATTCAAAAGCCAGTCCGGAGCTTGGGTTTGAAAAGACGCAAATCGGTTCCACGGAGAAATGATGCTTGAGATTAGACTACCTACATACCTGGATGCTATTCCATGAGCCCAGTGCGTCACACGACTTTTCATGCTCCTTCCATGCGGGCTGCGTCCATGCCTCCCAAAGGATAGGTCTCACAAGCTCAAGATTCACTGCAGCCTGTGCCCTTCTCCTCTCCTCCCTTCTTAGCTGCCTATCGGTGCGGCTGTTATAGAAAGAATAGACTGCAAACGAGAAGGGAAGAAGGATGAGGACAAAGATAACGGCGATGAAAGGCCCAGTAGTGTTGGGAGCTTCTACTGCCATTTAGACGTGGAACGACCGGAGCAAGAGAGGCAACTTGGCGAGAACCAACTTCACATGCGAAGAAGATAGGGGGAGACCAGCTTTAGCCTTTATGCGACAAGATGACTGGACTATTTGCTGAACTCTGATTGCTCCCGTGGTCAGTTCTATGGAAAGAAGCGTGATCTCATGTGTCTAGGGTGTCATTCATTGCGTTTTGAATTGGTTCGTGGGCATAAGAAGCACTAGAGTGATAGTGTACAGTATTAGAATAAGCTAGTTGGGATGTCAATCGCTGATCACAAGTCACGGCGTTTTACACCAAGTCTGCAAGCGAGAGGTTTGCGCAGGAAGCCTTCCCTGGTCTCGAGCTGTGGTAAAGAGATGATCGTAAGTCAACGGCATCCAGTCTTCTTCGAAGCAACTCACCACTTGATTGGGGGTTTCGAGGACAAAGTCAAAGTGGCGCAGTATGGAAGCGATGATGATCTGGAGTTCAAGGAAAGCCAGATTCCTTCCAACACATGCTCTAAAGTAAGTGAGTTGGGTCGTGAGCAAAAAACGTTGATTGAATGGTGGAGGAGTGAACTGACCTAGGTCCGACGGAGAAGGGGTTGAAAGTCTTTTGCATTGCCACGACGTCGCCCTCGAACCATCGCTCTGGGCGGTAGGCCTCAACATCCTCGCCCCAGACAGTGGGATCGCGATGGATGCTAAAGCTCGGCACGCTGAGGACGGCACCTGGTGGGAAGTATTGCCCGGACACAGTGAGACCACCTTCTGGGACAACACGAGGGAGACCAAGAGCGGAGGTAGAGTGCAATCGAAGGCCTTCGTTGATGCACGCGTCAAGGTAAGGCAGACGCTTGACTTGTTGGCTTGTCGCGATCAACTCGTCCTCAGCACCAAGTTGTTCGTCGAGCTCTTTATGGAGTTTGTCCTGCGACGCTCTGCTCTTGGCGAGGTAGTAAAGAATAGCGCAGGTAGAACTGAGAGGGAGAGAGCAACATGATGAGAAGCGTGATCAGAGGGATTGGTAACCGGTTACTTACTTGGACGTGGTATCGGAGCCAGCGATGAGAAGGGTCAAAGCTTCTGCAGTTAGCTCTTCTTTGCCCATAGGGTTGCCGTCATTATCCTTCGCTTGCTGGAGTTTGCTCAAGAGGTCGACGCGATCGGTAGGCGTGGCCAACCGTTTCGCGACGGCGCCGATGGCGATTCCAGCAAGGTTAGCGACATCCTTGGAGCCACGCGAGTACCAGGGGATCTTCTTGACGTATGGCCGCCAGGAGGGAGGAAGAGCACCCATAGATGCAGAGAATTCTCCACGACCGTTAAGGATTTGAACAGCGGGGATCTCTATAAAGTCATCCTTGCTCAAATCCGAGCGACCGTAAGATTCCATGACCCGTTCTGGATGCTTGGGCACGATGGCCAGATCCCGAGTAGCCTCCAGCATTCCGAAGGGTTCACCGAATGCGAGGTCACCGATGATATCAAAAGCCAGGTAGTTTGCCCCTATTGCATCAGACCACCATGAGTTCGAGAAGCATCTCATCTCATCGCCAACTGCACTCACACGGTAGAACATCCATCCAGATGCGACCGTCCCTTCCTTCCCATCCTTCACCTTCTGGTCCGGACATTCCCTTCACAGCCTTGTCGTAAAGACTGTCCCATTGGCGAATCAGAGTCCCGACGTAAGCACGAAGTTGGGGCTCGAAGTCGAGGACGTTCTTTTGGGAAAAGATGTGGGCTACAATCTTGCGTTTGCGGGTATGCTCAGCCCGATCTCTTGTGTTGAAGACACCTCGTCGAATGGACACGAACGCATCATAGAAGTCTGACTTGAGAGCGCCATTACCATGTGCATAAACAGTGTTCAGTGCTTCGGGGTCTGCTATGGAAACATGATTGGGTGCAAGACGGACGATGGGCCCTGAGCGGAGAAGGTGGATGTTAGACAATTTGGCTGTCGTGATGGCACAGTGAAGGAAACCCCAACATACCATACTTCTTGTGCAACTCGTGGACGACTTCTGACCGGTGGCCCTCCTTGCTCACCCAGCCCAGCCAAGCGTCAGAAAACTTGGCCCAGAAAGGTCCAGGATATTTGCGAAGTCGATTGGTGTCGACGAGGTAGGGGACAACATGGGCTAGGACAATGGCAGCCACAACGCCCTGTGCAACCTTGGTAGCATCCAAGGATTGGAGGGATTCAGAAAGAGACGAGGTCAATAGCGACGGAAGGGCAAGGTCAGGCATCGAGGGCAGGGAGGACATGATTGTTGGCTGGCTCCATCTTGTCAGCTCTTATGTACCTGAGCGGCTATCTGTTTAGAATCCACAATAGGGCAAGGTTTGAATCCTGACTTACGTAGGGATAGCACATCAAGCAGTCCGATCGGGGCCAGATCGACTACAGCTGGCACTAAATGGAGATTGCGCATGGACGTCTGACTTTGGCTTTCCATGAGATCCGCCCATAAACGCACTGACCACGTTAATGTTCCATCCGGGTATGCGAGACCTCTCCCTGTGCAAAATTCCCATCTCGAGACCTGGCGCTGGCCAGCGAATCCGGAGGTACGAATTACCTCTCTCCTATAATCCGTCTCCATGTTGTACCATGGCCCCAGCAAGATCTTGCGAAGTAAAAGACTGCCCGAGAATAGACGGAACCAAGCGTCATACTAAGCCTGTAAGCTCCACATATGCAGCGGGCTACAATGGGGATCAGGAAGCGAGAGAAGCCATCAGACGAAAGCGACGGAAACGGGCAACATGAGTCCAGGGCACATACCTTTTTAAGGAACAGGATATACCATCAGATTAAGCGCCCGTGCCAAAGGATCACAGGCTTGTTAGGTGCATACACTTGAATACGAGAATGCCACTGTCGGCGCTGACGGGACGACAACATCAACCTAAAGCCTTCTCACCGTTGACCATTCTCGCAGAGCGATCGACGGGAAGATAAACCGGGGTACGTCCCGCATGCCCGGAGCAGTTCTCTTATCGAGGACCAAGACTCTTACTGTGCAAGCCCTAAAAGCAAGATATCCATGTTGCGTGAGGGCTGACTCTTGATAGGATGTATGCCTCGGTATTGGGACGGAAAGGGTCCTTGGAAGGCGGCATGTTGATGTTGAGCTCGTTTGGCTCCCATGTTTGCTCTCAATCTTTCAGAAATTTTACATCGACGCACGTCGAAGAAGCAAGAGTCCAGAAAGCCGTGAGAGTCGGGCACCCCGGTAAATGGATGATGGCGAAGTAATCACAGGATGGGAGTCGGCAGGAAGCGTAACGGTGGGCACGGATTAGGCAGCTGTGGCACTGAGCAAAAATGGGTCCTGACCAAGAGCAGCAACAAGATTCAAAGCGTGGAAAATAACATAACTGCCCAAAGGCTCCGACTGCTTTGAATAGGAGCACTCGGTGCCATGATATTGGCAAGCTGATCTGGGGCGCAGGTTGGGCGCCAGGTCATGCCTTCGGCGCTCATTTTTATGGCATCTTTGCATAAACCTGGCACTATTTTGGCCACGGCCCGAGTTTATATAGTCTGTTTATATGAGCTGTCGCGACTCACGACAGCCACGCGACCAACGCATGAGAGATTCCTGGAGGCGAAGCATGGTCGTGAGTTGCAGGTGCAGATCGTAGTCAAACTCCCTCACGAGCTTCGGACTTTCAGTAGGCAACGCTGGAGAATCGTTGTCACTCCATATCCCTTGTCGTGGCTAACAGCTGTAAGAGTATATTGGATCAATGTACACGATGAAGACAGACCCACCCTAAACTGCTAAACGAAGGAAACATCTTTGACAGCCTTCAACACGAAGAGGCAGCCCACGCCAAGGCGGCAAGAGCAGTTTTAGAGCTTGACTAACACTCTGCTCGTCGGCGTAGGGAGTTGAGCTGGTCTCGAATTGTTGCCGTAGAAGGCAAGGTGACGACTGGTTGCAATTGCGGAACCCGAGCAGTGCTGAAACGGTCCAATAAAGTTGGTGAAGGTAAACAGTATGAAGGGTCGCACACACTTCCAGAAACGCCTCGGATTCAACGGGCGCGGCCGATAAAGACAAAGTGTGGAAGTACTCAAAAAATCGCGAGGAACCACTATTGAGGAATCTTTCATATCCACCTTGGTGCCTCTCGGTGCCGTTGTGTAAGGGCCCCAATACGAGGCGCCAGATACCCGTGATGCCCAGCATAACAAACTCTGTTTGGTACTTATCTTGTCGAGACAGACGGATATTTACAAGGGTAGAATGAGGGGCTCTGGGCCGGTGGGCACAATTCTGGTGGGATTGATCTAAGGGTTGCAAGTCAGGCAAGTCTCTGTGAAATCTCAGAAAGGCGCTTACCGAAGGATGAGACCAGTAGTAGTGGGTCTTAATGTGGTCAAAGTTAGTTGAGTCCTTGAAGGCCGGGAAGTTCCAGTAGAGTTTGCGCATCCAGCTATGAAGGCGTTAATCCTGTCGCGGAGAAGTTGTGACAACGGACGTACAGATCAATGGCTGGGTATCCACCTCTGATCGTACGCAAGTTGCATTTGAAATGCCCCACATAAACAGGGTCGAAGCGAATCTACGCACGGGTTGTCAGTTGAGAAAGCACGAGTTTGGCTGACGAACTTACGATTGTCACAAAGAGCCTAATGTCGGCTTCTGTCAGTTGGTTGCCTACGAGGTAATCCTTCCCATCCAGGATTTTTTCGACCTTGTCCAGGCTCTCAAAGACTTCGCGAACGGCCTTGTCGTAAGCTTCTTGAGTGGTGGCGAAGCCTGACCGGTAAACCCCGTCTAATCCAAATCGTCAGCAAAGCCAACATCGGCAGGAAGAAAGCAACTTGCTGTTGATTCCATGGTAAACCCAATCATTGAGGGGGTCGATCTCAGACCGAAGGTTGTCAGGATACAGGTCAAGCTTTGCCTTTTCATCAGGGATAAGCTCGTTGAAGGCAGTGTTGAAAATTCGAATGATCTCAGAGCTTTCGTTGTTTACAATCGTCTCATGCTTTCGGTCCCACAAAACAGGAACGGTGAACCTAATCATGGTCGGTAAGGGAAAGCCAAGATGGTAAAGATTGACGCACCTCCCAGAGTAGCTGGGATCAGCCTTCAGATACAGATCCTTGACGTGCTGGGATTGGTACAAAGGGTCGTTATCGGCGCCAGGGAAAGTATCCGCCGAGGCAAATGGCCAACCATTGGATCCCATACGCGGTGAGACAACGGTGACAGCTGTTCACGCGGTACGTGAATGTTTAAACATCTGCCATAGACGAAGGTTTGCATTGACATACGGATTATATCATCGAGACCCTTCAATTTGCGAAGAATCAAGGTTCGGGTGGCCCAGGCTTTGAGTTTACTAGTTAACGTCGCCCGTCTGGATGTGAGACTCAAGACGTACGACAAGCATAAGAGACGTAAAGGCGATAGCGGTCTAAACTCCAGTCAATACGGGCACCGAATGCGAGCTTTTTTTTTTGAGATACGCACCTCGATCTGGCTCGAATTTGCCTCCCTGCTCGATGGTGTTGCGGAAGGCAGAAGCGGCTCGCTTGAAGGTGCCATCTGCCTCTGTCTTCATCTTTGTGATATCAGATTGGGAAGATACGTCTCTCGTGGCCATTGTACGGAGATTTGGTTTTAGACGGCTGTGAATTGAATGGGAGGAGGGGTACGAATGAATTCCACTCGTCAGATGGTAGCCCTTTATATGCGATATGACGGGCAAGGTCGCTCCTCGAGCACGCCACCCACGTGAAGCAGAACCCAATGATCTCTGTAAGACAAAACTGGCCAATACCCGTCAATGACGAGGGCCTTTGTAAGCTGCCTGAACGACATACCGAACTGGGCTTGCCATGACAAGGACTGTGAGTAGGGACAATCAGAATATGGTACACCTGGACAGCGCACTGCTGTTATACGTCGGCCATGGGGTCAGCATAACGAAAACGAGCCAACCGACAGGAGATGTCGGCGACCAATGCCGCCACCAGCGGGACGTTTTCGGCATTTACCGAACAGTGACGAGGGACTTTGAGCGCCGGTGTTCGCGCAATGCGGATGATCACTGCTCATTGACAGCGCTCAGCGCCCAGAACGCACACAAGCGCTCGAGAAGCCTGTAATGCCATCTGTAAGTCCTGCCTGTATATCTTCAAATGCAGCAAATAATCATTTGGAGGCAATTAGAACAATTTAAAAGTCTTCTTGGACCTGTAGAGGAAGCGGTTGGCAGAGATATTGACCAAATCGTACTGCAAAACCCCTTCTATGAAGGCGAGAACAAGAGTCGGGTCAACATCCACGGGAGGGCGGCCAAACCTGCTCGATGGTTCGATGCGAACGGTGTCGACAACCCCAGCAGCATGTTCGGACTCTATCAAATCAACAGAAAGGATGTTCACCTGCATCGAAGTAAAGGGTAAGTGGTAAGCATGGCAAGGAGACTGGGTACCAGGAACTCACACCAGGAACGTTTTTGCTAGGGTTACCCCATTTCTTCAGATAGTTGGCCAGCACCTCCAAGGAAGGCTGATGGCTCCCGTGAATGTACAATGGGTTGCCCGTTTCCACAGTGAGGATGTAAGGCCCAGTGCGTGTAAACAGCTCGCTGGGCCGGTCCAGTTTGTGCACAGTGGGCAGCACCACGGTTGCTGGACCCTCGACATGGAAGTCTGAGAGCTGCTGTGGTGCTAACACTCTCTGGGCTGACGGCGTAGCCCGTCGAACTGCCTTCGTCTCATTCACTGTCACTGGTGGACCCACCGATGATGGGGGTTTCTCTGTGAGCAGGAACTCGAAGTCTTCGTCAAACCCAGCGGAGACCTGACCGTTCGAGAGCTGTTGCTCATTTGGCACATCAAGATAGAAGGCCTGAGCTTTCTCGACCCATCGCGTCGATGGTCGTGCGGCACCAGATATCTATGCGGCATGGTAAGTTTAGGTCTTCTGATCTGTGGAGAAGTGGGCTTACATCGATATTTAGGCTGGGTTGGCTGTTTGGGATGGCATTGAGCAACTGCTCTGCCCAGTCCTCCTCGTTCTCTAGCCTCCAGGCCAATCGATCGTACCATGTCTTGGCATACCCTGCAATCAAAGGAACAAAGTCTCCCTTGTCGACTTTGTCCTGAAGCGCATCCCATAACGCGACCCATTGGACGTCGGGTTTCACCACGAACCCGAGAACGCTGGTCAGAGCGGAAATGGAGGCTTGCAGTGAGCTCTTGGGTGAGTCCCATTCATCTCGAATGTCTTTGCGGATCGCGAGAGGACTGAGCTCTTGTCAGGAAACGAAACAGTAATGGTCCACACGCAACTTACAGGGAAGCAGCCATATCTATGTAGAATTCAACATGTGTGAAAAGGGACGCTTTTATCTATGGGTATCCCCGCACTCCATTTTTGCATCGAGGATTTCATTAAACATTCATGGCCTTGGTCAAAGCAGGTTCTTGCTCACTTCAAGGATGCCAACCGAGTACTGGTGTCACTGTGTCAGCTCAATCTGCTGCTTGTCCCCGCCGCAGTGGATAGAAGTGTGAATGGACTGCCACTCTGAAAGGCTTGACACCCCCTCGTCCACGCCTGCTATCGCGCCATGGCGACGAGGGAACACGACTAGTCCGCACACAACTCGTTGTGGACTTGTACCTGACCCTGGACACGACTTTCTGGACTGTATTACGACGGCTTTCAAGACCCTTTCTCTCGACCAAAGTCCCATCGCAACTCTACTGTCACTCATCAGTGAGTTCCTGACGGCAGGACGGGGCTATGGACATAGCTCTTGGTATTTAACTGTAGTGCTACTTCTGCACGACGCGTCGACTTGATGTAGAGCCACAACAGTCGCGCTCGACAATCTTATCAAGGTCACCATCAGATTCCTGTCACTTGCTCTGTGTCGATGTTCTGCGTCAAAGATACTCCACAGCCGAGGTTGGCAGATGGAGGGAATTCCGTTCCCCTGTCGCGTACTTGGTATTGATGACCCGGCAAAGCTTTCACCACGTTCACCTCAACCCTTGAGGGTTCCTGGATAGCTGTGCAAAGAGGCCCTGAGGAAGCCAGGTGACCTTTCGTGCCTATGCGTGCTCAAGGATATAAAAAGCCGACACATTCGAGGCTGAGAGCTCAACAAGCAACCACCTCTTAACTCCTCTCATCCACCCACAACTCTATCACTAATATGGCCAAGAAGACCGCATTCGTGCCCAAAGAGCCCATCGCCAAACTCCCCCTCGCTGTTCGCAAAGATGGTAGGTGACTTTGCCCCTCAGGAAATCTCGCAATTATCTAACGCGTTCTCTTTCTAGTTCGCGACAAGTTTGAGGCCGAAAAAGAAGAATGGGAGACCAAAATCGCTGAGTTGCTTGGCGTCGACAAATTCACCATCAACTTCAACCCCAACCTCGTCTGGGCGTACGCTGAAGACTCGGATGCCACCAAGGGCGGTACCAACGCTGGTGGAATCCTCGCTGAGTATGTCTTTACCCCATGCAGTCGTTACTTTTCAGAGTCTGACACTTATATGTTTTCAGATACGCTCAAGGTTTCATTCGGGGCCTCACTTCCTATGTCGAGACGTATAACGACGAAGGCAAGAAGGACTTTGTTGAGGCAGTCTCTGCCTCGGAAGTTACTATCGATGCCAATCCTGTTGGAAACGACGTACGTGTGACCCTCGTCATGTTCTCTTGCTTGAACCTGCTCTAATCGACTCCTCCAGGCCGACATCATCTCTGCCGAAATCAAAGATGGCGTTTGGAGGATCTTGTTCCGACCCAACTGCCTCGGATACAACGTGTCTGGTATGAGCTACTCCGAATTCATCAAGGTCGTCGATTCCGTGCGAAGCAGTGGTTTCTCCCTCAAGGCCAAGGCCAACATCGATGAATACTACAACGAAAAAATCGACGATCTCAAGGAGAAGATCGTCGAACTCCTCAACATGCCTGACGTCGTGCTCGACCCCAACTTTGAGGAGAACTACGAGAAGCTCAAGGCTGGGAAGAAGGACGATGATTGGCAGAGCAGCTTTGGCAGGTGCCATTACGAATACTTTGAGTGAGTCGTGGTCGCGAACTGGAAGCTGTCAGTGAAGCTAAACATTACTCTTCATTTAGGGGCTTCAAGAGGGAATTGGACAGCAACGAATTCTCTGGTGACGATCTCCTACAAGAGGGTTTCGCAGAGGCCGTTCCATCCAAGACTGTCAGGATTCGCGTCGTGAGCAAGCTAAAGACATCCAACTTGAATGAGCCTGTTCTGGAGGACGGTGTCCTCTATCTCCAGGTAGGATTGACCTCTCCTATGTTGGTGGGTAAGGCGCTAACTTCTGATCTTAGACAACCGTGGACAATTGGTATTATAACACCTCCAGTATTGCCCAGGGTATGGTGAACCTCATGTAAAAAGTATCTTTTTGTAACCATGTAACTTGTATCAATGAATGGGGGCCTGGCTCAAGAAGTTCGTTCTCGTTCCACGATGGGCTTCCTTCCGAGACGGGCATCTTTTATGGTGACCTAGTTCCATCCAATGCCGTCAGGCAGCGTCTAAGAAGCTGTGTTCAGAATTCTGAAAAATCAAAATCAAAATCAGGAGGCCTTGGAGATAAGCTGTCTGCGCAAGGGCGGATACTCATCACACAATACTGCGGTCTATCCTCGTCGTTATCGGCCTACTCTTTCATTCAACTTCTTTGGGAGATATGAATTACAATGAAAACGCTGGGTAGGGCAGGGCGTCTGAAGGGGCTGGCGGTGACCTCTGTACGACCACGTTGTAACTCTTGTATGATGCATGTCCGATTAGAAGCATTCGTTGGTGAGCGTTCTATTTGATAGGAGAGCTACACTTAAACGGTGATAGACGCTGTAAATATTTATGAAAATAGCATGTAAGACTGGTTGAATGCTCGTGGTCGCCAGTTGCACGCTGTCAGCGCAAGATCGAGAACGATCCTCATGCCTCAGCCTCAAGTTGTACCCACTCATTCACCCACATATAACGGGAAAAGAGGAGGTACAACCACCGGAACCAAACGAGCTGGCTCTTGTGTGCAAGCATTGCTTGGAAGGCTCTCTTGTATTCTGGGAAGCCAGCGACAAAGACGGGCATGAGGGGACGCTTTTGGTGGGGGGCGCTGCCTGTATCATCCAAGATATCAAATTGCTTGAGGGTGTTGACGATCAGAGACTCGAAGCGATGGAGAGCGCCTGAGGAATAGAGATCGATCTTGGCCAGCGTGGGCCCCCATATGCTGGTATATTTCCCGGCCTTGGGCACGGAGACCAAGGCGAATAGGCTTGGACGAGTCTCTTCATTCAACGACGAGAGGAGCTCCTGAGCGCCCCTGGGAAGGGCCTTGTGATTTGGATGCAAGGAGACTCCGTGGTCGTCGAAAGTGAGAATCTGGAAGCTTGTTCAGCTGACGAGAGCTTGCCGCATGAATTAACGTACGGCTGAGATGCCATGGTCAACTATGTAGGGCTTAATGACTTGAGCGATCACTGTCGGGTCCCAATCCAACGTTATATTATCTTGAAGGCGCCTAGATAGAACGCATGATGAGAGATACATTTCGGAAGACCAATGGAATACCGTACTGGTCATCGACGATCCAGCGCCTATGTTTAGGCACTCCTAGAATGTCGAGGCTTGCGGCTAGT
The DNA here is from genome assembly GCA_020736565.1 of Coprinopsis sp. MPI-PUGE-AT-0042. Lineage (NCBI taxonomy): Eukaryota > Fungi > Basidiomycota > Agaricomycetes > Agaricales > Psathyrellaceae > Coprinopsis > Coprinopsis sp. MPI-PUGE-AT-0042. The sequence goes on along the minus strand of JAHBOF010000001.1, from coordinate 492,337 downwards.
TCTTGTGGTCGAACATTGCCTAGTCCGTCTGCATTTCCAATTGACAGGCACAGAGAGAAGACCTCCAGCTTCGGATTTGAATTAGAGAGGACGACCTGAGAGTGTTCCCCTAAGGCGATGGGCGCTTGGCCTGGAGAGGCGGCCGAAGTCGTAAGCGCCAGCAGCGTCGGACCAAAGAACATGGCCTCATCGTCTGGATGAGCGGTTAAAAGCAGAACACGAGGATAATTTCCCAAGATTAATCCGTTGTTCGATTGCAATGGCTTATAGAGAGAGATTGAGACCAGAGCAAGAACCAGAGCAATGACAAGCGGGAGCATGACAGGTGGAAGGAGAATTAAAGATTTAGCGCCCGCGTGGCTTTCGTGGGTTCGGCTGAGACTTCAAGCTCCGATAAAACTCCGCTTGAAAGCGAGGACTTGAAAGGGCGAACATTTGGCGCACCAAATACTACGCACACATACACAGACAACAACCTCAGCGACCATGACAGACATTGGCACCAAGCACTTCCCCATAATCATCGACGGCGACTCTGAAGACGAGATTTCGTACCAGCTGACCAAGCCCGCACCTGCCTCGTACCCGGAATCACCAGGGTATTATCCCAGCGGCGGGCCCTCCCCAATAGATTCAGGCTCAGTAGCCACACCTTATGGCCATGGAATTAGTGGTGGTCAATACGTTGTGCAGGACCAACATATCAACGGTTCGCTTTTAGCACAGTGTGAGTGTCATCCGTTACGCTGATTTTATCGCATTTGCAGATCATCAGCCAGGCCAGGCCCTGAAGCGGCGCAGGTCGAGTAGCCCTGACGGTCAGCGGCCAGCTAAGCAGGCGCGCCCTCTCCTGGAAGACCGTCTCTCGAACCCTGTACAGCAGCCGAATAAGCCCAAGCCCAAGAAGTCGAAGAATAAACAAGAGAAAGTGAAGCGACAACAACTGCGGGTGCAGCAGCAGGAGAACCTGAGGCGCCTGCGACATGCCCCTGGCCTCGAGCCGCAGGTTCCGCTAGGGCATAACCAGGAGGTGCCGATCGATAACCCCTTCCTGCTGCTGAGGTTCAATCAGACACCCGAAATGATGCGGGCAATGGGCTACACGCCTGCCCTGCCAGACAGCAACTATCCAGCACCACCACCCCTCATTCATGGTGACCCCTCGTTCAGTTGGCCGAGTAACCCAATGCCATGGCCGTCGCACCCCCCCTACCCCACTGACCCGCTACCATTTCGACCACCCCCGCCAAGTCTTCCTCCCCCTCCCCCTCCTCCCACGAGTCTCCCACCCAAACCGGTGACTCATCCGCCCATCCCAATTGGAATGAAACCGGACCAGGATCCCCAGAGCAAGCACGGTATCTTCGATCTCAGTAGCCAAACCTTAGAGGACGGCCATCCTCCATACAATCCTAACCCTGCGAGAACACTCGTGATGGAGCAGCTTCCGAAGAACTGGCGCAGTCACGATCAGCTTCACTCGTGGGGCCGGCAGGCCACTGGGCACCCTAATCCCATTGCCAAAATCTTGGTGGATTCTAAAGCGTCTAGAGCTCTTCTCGAATTTGTCACGGCCGACCTGGCTCGCAAAGGATGGGAAAGTCCAAGGCTGGGCGCGCAGTATGCTGGACTCAAATCACATCAACTCAAGGGCAAGCACAGAGAAGACCTCATCCGCGTGTGGTGGTATCGTGTCAGCGGTGTTGGTGCGCGCCAGGGGGTGGGCGAGATTGAAGAAGGCGAGATCGAGGATGGCCCTAGCCCACTGCCCAAAAACGCAACCTCCGTTGCTGATGGGACGGACCAAATCCCCAAGGAGTCGAAGAAGGACAGGAAGGCTCGCTTGAACCGTGAGCGTCAACAGAAAGCTCATCTTGAGCACCTAATGCGGCGGGCTCCGCCTCCGCCAAGCGCAGAGCTCGCTTATCAGCACCAGATTCCTGCGTCATCTTCGAATCATCATAGCTTGCCTCTCCGTCCCGTTCTCGAGATGCCTTTGCGTGTTGCGCCTGGTGCGCCTGCCGAAGATGGCATGAGTGTTGATGATGATGATGATAATATGGATCTTGCGTCTCCCAGTCAGTCGGATGCACCTGCTGGGCCCGACAAGCAGATTTCGAATCCTCTCGTCACGTTCACTCAATCACACATATTCACCCCAAGCGGCCCGGTAGTGCCCGCCAAACCTTCTCTCAAGGAGGGGTTGGAGGCTCGTGAAAGGCGTTTGCAAGAAGAGATCACTCGCTTGAAGCTTAAGCCGGCTCAGCAGCAACCGTCGGGGCCTATGGCTTTCCCTGCCACTTTGCCTGCCTCGACCATACCTGTTTCTGACTCCAAGAAGGAGTCGCAGCTGCGCGAGCTTGTTCTTCAAAGTCGGAAACCAAAGCCAGCAGCAGCAGTAGCCAAGCCCGTCGCGCCAACTCCAGTCCCACCTGTCAGTATGAGCGACACACCCAAGTTCAATGCCACCCAGGATCCTGCTTCCCCGTTAGACGAAGCTGATAGCTTCATCAAGCAGGCGATTGAGACAGCCAAAGCTCTTCCTAGCAGTCTCCCGGAGCCACCTGCCGTGCCTCTTGTCAACAGGGCTCCGACCAGCGGCAAAGCCGAGCTCGAACTGAAGAGGCAGCGCCTTGAACAACACATCTCACAGGCCAAGGCACTGATGGGGCAGTTGGATCTAGCGAAGACGAAGCAAGAGCGGGACTTTCTCAAAGCAAAACTCAACGAACTTGAGCACCAGCGGTAAGTGGCTAGACGATGGCCACCCTCACTGCGCATCCCGATCCCGAATACCCCTGACATGATCACACAGATCTGCCGACGAAGAGGCGAATGTGTCTCCGGTGTCCGCCCGGCCTATGGTGTCTGCGGGATTGAAGCAGCCCAGAGCTACATCCTCTTCATTCTGGCCCAGGATGGAGACTGAGAACCATGCCTTTATATGGAGTGACGACGAAGATGACGGCGACGATGAATAAGGTGAGGGGACGTTCGCGTCCCCAACCTCGTCACTCGTCGCCGCACAGGTGCGTTCCTTCGCTTGTAGAAGAACAGAAGGGATCGGCGCTAGACGTGGAAGGACCGTATTGTAAAACCAGGGAGTAGCAGCTTCTTCATCGCACCTGCCGTCGTCTTGCTGAACCCAACAGGTCGCCCGCCTCTGGTGCGCCTGCTCTGGTCGAAGCTATGGTAATCGTCTCTTCCTAGAGCATTTCAGTGTCACTCACCTGTTTGCCCTAGATGACGTGCCCTGCCACCCTTTCCCCCCTCGTGATATCCGCTCGTGCATCATCCTCTACCATCCCCTTCAGGTGGTTACACTAAATGCGCACACTTTGCGATGTGATAGAGAGGTTGCCCTCTGGGAGGGGAAACGAGGACGCGACCGTGGCGGTCTGTCTTTCGCGTCGCAGAATGCGTGTGTGGGTGTGGCCCTTCTCTTATGTGCTCTACCGCTTTATGTTTATAATGGTGTGGCTGGCTTACACCAACTGCATTGCAGTGCGAAGCTGTTTTATGGCGACGTTGTTCTTTCCTTCCTCTGGACATTTTGGCTGTACTACCACCCTACAGCTGTTGGGTGCTGTGCGATTGCTATGCATAGACTACTGTGATATGACCATGTCTTATTATGCCTTTATGAACATTTGGCGCTATGCGATACCTTTCACTTCGCGGGTGTGTGTGTCTTTTGAAAACTGGTGCAGCTCCCAGTTCCCGACACGCTCTCAGGCTGCGATTCAGTTTGTTCCCGTCTCAGCAAACCGTCGCCTCTACAACAATCATGATTCGAATGAAATAGATGAAATCGACTGCGTGGCCAAGGCGTGGTGATGTCTTCGAATCCAGGTAATACTCGCTGAGCCTCATGCCTTCGATGTGTAACACGCGGACCAGGTCAACTAACCATGAGGCAAGGGCGTGGTTAATGGGCGCTAGCTTTTCCAGACTTGACCATTCTGGTCACAACTTGCTTGGCCCTCAGAATATACTATGTACCCCAGGCAACAATCGAGTTAACGATGGTACCGGGCTACTAGTGCGTGTTTATCCATGGAAGACGGACGCTGCTGATTCCTGTGCGTTAGCCGAGTCGGAGTTTGGTTTCGACTTCTACGGGCTCCAAGGATTATCCAGACGAATAGCACATGAGCACATACAGATGGGCTCACCAAGATTGCGAGGTTGAGCCTCACTCTTCGAAATAGCATTTCCCGTGCCATGCAACCCGTGATCTGTACAAGCGTTGTTACGTGAGCTATGTGCACCTAGTGCTGACCCAACGCTTCTATTTGCCTATACAGGGTGATCGAGTCAGGAGAGTTCCAGATTATTGATACTTTATGCATAGTTTGCTAATCATCGTGACTCTTCTCATTATAGTTCCTCCTTATCCTTTGAACTGAGGAAAGAATGGCCTGGCAGTCAAGCGGGAGTGCATCTTTTTGCGCTACGTTTCATGCTAAGAAAGGAAGAGCCCAGAAAGAACCCTTGAGAAATGCTGTAGAGATCTTTTGGATCCCGGTAAAAGCTGTCATCGAACAGTGCCTTGCGGGGGAGTGCTGTGAATCTGTAGACTCAAACTCGCACTCGGATAGCCACCAACTTCTGGAATTATCTCGAGCAATAGATGCATTTGGGGGTGTATATCCCTTGTATTATGAAGCCAAATGGATTAGCATGAGTTGCCGTTTGTCATTGAATGGGAGGCTAATGAGTGGCTGAGGGTCTTGTTAGGGATGATGACTAAGCTTTCATGTGGCACAGCAGATACAAAACCGGCCGCGCTTATCCGTCTGCCCACTGAACAACTCAGTCTTTAACCGTCAACTCCCTCGTCGCCGCCCTTTGTATATCCTTATATCAACCTGTAAGTTTCTCTATAACCTCGAAGCCCGGTTCTGTACTCATCACCGCCCGTCTCTCCCCCTAATCGATCCCCATCTTCACCCGCCCATCGTCCAAAAATCGCTACCTCTTCATCCGATTCTGCCGATTCGCAGTCGAGGACGTAATTAGAGATGGCACTTCGTCGCATTAACAAGGTGCGATGCGTTTGAAGGGGCCTTTCAGCTGCGGAGAATCGTCTGCTGTGGCCCCTGTTCGTGCGTCGTTTGCGGGGGCTAATGAGTGACTGCGTAGGAATTGGTTGATCTCGGGCGCGACCCACCGTCCTCCTGCAGCGCTGGACCGACTGGCGATAACATGTTCCAGTGGCAAGCAACGATTATGGGACCTGTAAGTATTGCAGTCGCCGTGCACACATAGAAGTGGCAGAATGCTGACTCGCACGACCTGATTAGGGTGATTCACCCTACGCAGGCGGCGTCTTCTTCCTTTCCATTACTTTCCCTACCGATTACCCCTTCAAGCCTCCCAAGGTCAGCTTCACGACCAAGATCTATCACCCCAACATCAACGCCAATGGATCCATTTGTTTGGATATCCTACGAGACCAGTGGTCGCCAGCGTTGACCATTTCGAAAGGTGTGTAACATGTACTCTGTCTGACTCAACACGGCGTCTGATACCCCTTGGCCTTAATTTAAGTTCTTCTTTCGATTTGCTCAATGTTGACCGATCCCAACCCTGATGATCCCTTGGTGCCCGACATTGCTCATCTTTACAAGACTGATCGTGCGCGCTATGAGGCAACAGCTAGGGAATGGACGAGGAAGTAAGTCCTTTATCATATGCTTTGAAGAATGATAAATCTTATAGCTTTTCATAGATACGCCATGTAATGGCTTGGTGCAACAGTCGCACTTGCCGTTCTATCGCTGTTTCGCTCGTCATGTAGATTCCACAGGGAGCAACTGTACAATTATTTCTTCTCTCGTTGATGACTTTCCGTGTAATCCTCTGTTGTAAGCAGCCATAACGTATTCAATGCATTTTAAGACCGAGCGGAAAGACTAGTCGTCATCGGAGGTTTGCTCTCCGAGTGTGTTCCTGAGCCATGGCCTCAACACTCTCGTCAGGGCGGGTGTCGGGTTCGGAACCAGCAACGCAAATAGCTCCGCTAGCCTCGGGTTACGTAATTATTTAAACTACATGGCTTTGCCGTAGAGACCAAACATCAATGGCTGTCCCACAGCGGGGACATACCTCCTCCCCATGCTACCCATTCGAATTTCAGGACGTTCCAAGAGGCTTTCAAAGGGATCTGTACGCGCACTTGAATCTAAATTCGTAAGCTTTGGCGCTTTAATGTGTGAACTGGCCCCTCAAAGCTAGTGTCTCCGTGTCGGGGTACAGTCGGAGGAGAAATTTGGCGACTGACAATCTGGCGAACTGAGCCAAGGCAGGCGCCGCTCAGGCGAGGGAGCAAACATTACATCTTATCTTTGCCTATATGGGGACCAGAATATCAGCATTCTTTGCCACCAGCTAACGAAAGCTACTGTGGCCACGGTGACGGCACCTCTAGCGTCAACCAACATTTCTTTGCACCGAAGTGCGATTGTTGGGAGAATTCGCCTCAATTTCTAGAAAGAAAATTCGTCATGAGTCGGGTGAGAAGGTGCTTTCCTTGAAACGGAGACTCAGAAGAGCCCAAACTTCAGCCACTTGCATAGTGGCAACCGCCAGTGTTGGCGGTGCTGCGGTATTGGTTTACGGCTCTGGAACCAAACATCCCCTTCTCATCACCCTGAGACTGAGCCTTGGTAATACTAGGGTATCGACGCCAAAGCAGCAGGCTCGCTTAATTTGGAGAAATGTTTCTTATAATTACTGCGGTTGGTCTTTGTAAGGCATTGAGCGTTGTTCAACACTCATGATGACTGCGGAACTTTTGGTCTGATTGGGTACGCGGAGGCGCGGCAAATAACTCTTTTTAGCAAGAAATGGCTCCCATCGCTCGAACACACAGTCTGCCACCAACTGCGCTGTCAGACATGACGGGCTCACGCGCACGATGCCTCTGGACGCGATCGACTGAGCGCAGGTTTGATTCCGTGATCTCCCCACGATCCCGTTTCAGCGTTTCAGCAGGCGCGTAGGGTCTTCGTTATCCAACGCGATGGATCTCTCTCCGAGACACCCTCAGGCCTTCCAGTTGAATCATGGTTATGATGTGCTGTAGAGCCTTTTTGAAGCGCATGTATATAAGGAGTCGAGCAGCTCCGTTACATTCCCAGCACTCAAGTTGGCCCATCGCCTGCACCCACCCTTCAGCATCCTCTACTCTCAGGCAGCCATGTTTTACAACAATCCATTTGGATCCTGGACTGACGGGAAGAGCAACTCAGCCTCGGTCTTTGGCGCACTCCCCTATCCAACCGAAGCCAATCTCGTGCAATTCTTTTTCACTAATTACAACCCAAACATCTTCAACGCGTCTGTCTATGGACCAAATGCCCAACTATACTATCGAGTCGTAACCGATAATCAAATGCCAGGATATACGGTTATCAAAGATGCCCAAGGTCAGAACCTCACCCTCATCGAGTGGCAGCAACATCCATTCGTCGAGGTTCGGGGTTCCCTATCGAAGAGGAGTGTGGCTCAGTGGCTACCTCTGTCGCCAAACCAAGAGTACGTGTTGTTACGATATTTTCTGGCGCAGACATACCCACATGGCCTAACCATCCACAATTCTTTTCAGTGGTCGCGCTATGGAAGTCAGAGGGATGAAACTACTTTGGGTTCCTCGTAAAGATGCCATTCACGTAAGTCATCGGTTGGATTCAGCCTTTTTCTCAAGTAAGCTTTGAATCTAAACTTGTTCCGTTGTCATTCCTTAGGTGTACTCTACTTCCACCGGAGGTTCACCAGCATTCTTTGGGCGCATCGTACGCTCCAATGGTGGAGTGGTTCTCGAGATCACTCGTGATGCGATGCAGCTGGGGTTGTTAGACGCCTTGGTTACAGCATGTTTCCTCCTCCAGTGCGGAAGAAACATTGATTAGATTGATCCCGGTGACTTGGACCTGATCTTATTAATACTCTATGTACGGCTTGAGGCCGCGTCTTTCTTTGACGTGAACTAAAGGAACTTTATGTAGTATAGACTCGGCGTCGTATTTTCGCCGTCGCTTACTTTTTTGTCTTTTACCTGTATTACTCAAATTCAATCACTAATTCGCTTTCCTCTGCATTCCCAAACTTGAATTGGATACATGAGTACTCGGCATCTGCTGCATTTCCTCGTATTTGAAAATTGTATCTTTGTCGTACAGCAGCCGGAAGAGGATGCAACAGTACCATTTTCGTCATAGCAGCAGTGCCAAGCGCGACGGAAGACATAAATATCGCACGTGCTTATCAATTGATGGATGTGATCCGTGGGTGAGTTGCACCGGTGCAACACAGTCCGCTGTCTTTCTGTCTGCGCCCATCAAGCGCCCAACCACTGGAAAGAGGATGTAGGTATTATCCCGTCCAGCCGGCGACTCATTTGGACTGGACTCTTGATATCTTCCCCGACATCTCACTCAGGACTGGGTCGGCTGCACGGTATGGGAGAATCGTAATTGCTTCGTTGCACAGTCAACACAGCCAAACGCCTCTCGCACGACAACATTGTTGAGATGTATGAAGAAGCTCTGCTCTTCACTTCCATGTATGAAACGCCGCAGACCCTTGCGAATGGTTTGGTCTCGAGCTTAAGGCTTGGGTTAGATGTGGGTGAGTTCTTCGTTTCGTCTATCAAACAAGACGCGCGCGGTTTTGACGCGAAAATGAAGAGAAGCACAGAGGTCGGGCGTCATGCGGAGGTATACGTCCGTCATAGGCTCGCACGAGATCTTCATCGCCAACTCGAACGGCAAAGAAGAAGTCTGCGGCTAGATGCCAAGCACATACGCATAGGGGCGGCCTTGGGCGGCCGTATTCCCTATGCGCTTCAACCGGTTCTCAAAGCAGTCCGCACTTGCCTAGGACCAAGCTCCCCTGAGCAGTAATGGCCACAAGAATGTCTCTGCAGAGGCTCATCTGACAGGCAATAATGCCAGAATTTTGAGTTTATTCTCTTGATCGCTGGCTAAACCTTCTGGTGAGCCGAAGTACTTGATCCTGCTAAATTGCTGCTCGGCTAAGGAGGATATAGGCATCGAACTCAATCAAATCAAACCGCCAGCACACCTCTTTCGCTAACGCGCTCATTCACCATGACTGGCGATGGCCTTTGTCTGCTCTTTGTGTCTACTTTCCTTATGCTGGCTTGCCAGGGAGCTTTGATTCCAAAGTACTATCTAGAGGAAACCCACAAAGGCGCCGACTTTATCAACAACTTCATGTTCGAGGCAATCCCAGACCCAACGCATGGCAGGGTGTAAGTGGCTCTACTCCTCTGCTCTGATACACTGCTGAAAGTCGGCCCACTTCAGAAACTATGTTGACAAAGATACGGCCATCCGGGATGGCTTGGTCTCCGCCACCGACGATTCGTTCTTCCTGAGAGCTGACGCGACCAAGGTTTTGTCACCTTCGGGCCCTGGTAGGGATTCTGTGAGGCTGATATCCAATCGGCATTATGGAAATGGTGTCATGGTGTAGGTCGGACCGGCCCCTGCAGATCATCTCGAATACTAACTTTGGACATGCCTAGATTCGATATTCGCCATATGCCCCAGGGATGTGGGTCAGTGCGGTTGAAGTGTGCTTTGATTCGGCACTCACTCTCCATAGATCCTGGCCTGCGGTGTGGACCTTTGCTGCCCCCTGGCCTCATGGTGTTAGTCAAGATCTGGGGAACCACTGTACAAGATCTGACATTTCTCTGGTGTTACGTAGGGCGAAGTTGATATTCTCGAAGGCGTGAACGACCAAGGTCCAAACACAGTAACCCTTCACACCAGCGAAGGTTGCGAGATGCCCAAACTGCGTCTTCAATCAGGGTAAGCAAGTTGGATGATGTTTCTCTCAAGCTCTCGTTGACCTGACACTTCCTGATCAACAGAAAGAGCGGTCAACTGGATTGCAACGTTGCTGTCAACTACAACACTGGGTGCGGGGTTCAGGTCAATGATAGGCGTAGCTATGGGCCCGAGTTCAATAGCGTTGGAGGCGGCTGGTCCGTACCGCGTCTTCTCCCGCCCCTGTGTGGATGTTGAATTTGAATCTGAGCCAGGTATGCAGTTGAGAGGACGAACGATTACATCAAAGCCTGGTTCTGGTCAAGGTACGACTGGGACGTTCCAGAAGAAATTAGGAATGGCGCAGGGGTGGTAAATCCTTTGTATTGGGTAGGTTCTCTGCTGTCGAGCTTTTGCCAGTTTTTCAAGTCTCCCCTCAGGGCCTCCCTGCTGCTCATTTCCCGTCCACTGACAAGTGTAACATTGGGGAGAAGTTCAGAGACCAAAATATCTTGATCAATCGTATGTGGTTACAATATGTCTTGCTCAGCCATCTTGCTAATTCCCAACTCAATCTCGTGACCTGATCTTGCCGAATTGTCGACTTGTAGTGACGTTCTGTAAGTGCCGTCAGTCATACGATCAATATCTCGGTGCTCATGATTCTACTAGGTGGCGATTGGGCCGGGAATGCCTACCCAAAGTCTGGCTGCCCTCTGACTTGTGTTGGTGAGTTTGGGGGTTCGCCTGACAGGAGCGAAAGCTAATGTGCTTGATAGACTTTGTCAACAATCATCCTGAGGCATTCACTGAAGCATACTTTGACATTGGATCTCTCAGAATATACAGCTAAGGAGCAGGCGGCAGACTTCCATGCCGTCAAGAAGACACGCGGCACTAAACTTTGTTATTAAGGTGGAATAATGATACCGATACGTTTCAAATTCTACTTTCTCTACATTGCCGAAGGGTTGGGCGGGGAAGACGGGGGTGACTGGCTCGTCGGGATAGCGTTTGTCAGGCGATCCTTGGCGCGAGGCTTCGGCAAGGACACTGCCGCGCTCACGTCGGACGAGGACATTGCTTTGTCTGTGCCTGCGTGACCTTGACCGTTGTTGTCTATGCGAGACAAGGTTAGTCGAGTGGTCAATCTAGGAAAAGTTAACGCACGATACGGTGACGCATGACCCTCCTTCTGCTTGATATCGCTTCCCATGTAGTACATGCTGCCGAGTGTTGCCGACATGGCTACTACACAAGCAACAGCCTAAGATGATGCGATGCCCGAGTCAACCAAATTGAGCGCTTGAAAAGGCTGCTTTCCTGCTCACCATTGTCGTTCCGCGGCTACCGAAATTCTTTCCAGTGGGCTTGGGCATAGAGGCCATAGTGAATGGTAGAATTGGTGTGATGATTTGGATATGAGGTCGAGGGAATAATGCAGAAAGGGAATGCCGGAAAGTTGAACCCCTAATATAACGCGAAATCCCGTGACGTCATGAATTCGTACTTGGAAGACGCAGCGCCAAAATTGGCTCCAATTCCGTCGTTGTGAGTTTCCCTGTGTTGTAACCCATGCTAGAAAATGGAGCCAACTGTTAGAAGGCAGTTGGAGCAAGGACTATCTAGTGGGCGGGCAAGCCCCGCAGAGGTCGAAGTGCCAACGCTGAATGATTGTCAATTTGTATTCAAGTCCTATCGATTGAGGTATTCTGGTGCACAATTGTGCAAGTTCGAAAAGATGTAAGTATACCGAAGTCATACAACAAGGAAGCGGGATCTGGATGGCATAAGATACTGTACAGTGGTTTTATACCGTGATGAGACGATTAACGCGCGATTATTAACCCAAGGAGAGGAAGGGATCGGGCATAGTAAAGAAGAGAAAACATAGGGTCATACGACAGGTATGCTTCACCTGTCATCAACAGCGATAGGAAGGCGACACAGTGGACAGCTTCTGTTCCTTTGCAGCCACGTGCCGAGGCATCCTTCATGAAAAGTATGCAGGCAGCCGAGGTTCAGGCTCCCGTATTGACCAGTCTTGAAATGGGAGAGGCAGATCCCGCAGACCTCTACCGTTATATCGCAGACAGCAAGCTTCATCTTGACGCGGCCGTCCCTTGTGACCCTCCTTCTCACAAGTTCGACAGGCGCTACAATAGGAATGTTGGGATTTGTGGAGGAGTTACTGCTCGCCGTCCTAATCGAGGAGCGACCGCTGATGCTGGTCCACGTTGTTGATGGCTCTCCAGCCAACGGCCTTTGGTAGTGGGCTGCGGGGTCTGCAGAGCCCAAGGTCAACCTGATGGCCTTCGTGGTGAACCGTGTTTAGCGGGCTGATTGAGGAAAGAGTTTTCCATTCAGTGGATGAACTCACGTCCTCGTTGCCGTTGGCTCTCGGACGGTCGTCCGGGAGAGACGAGAAGAGGAACGCTAGATCAGCGATCCCCGAGAACGGAAGTAGATGAGGCATCAAGGTGGCGGATTCGTTGGTAGATGAGGGTATTAGGGTAGAGATATCTTCAGAGGAAGAGTCGAGATCGATAAGGGGGGGAGGTGAGTCGGAACGAGGCTGAGGGACCTCTGAGAATAGACTTGTCAAGTCCTTCTCTTCGGCTGGGGTGTCAGCCAGATCAATGAGCAGTCCCTCTGGACAGGTCGAAAGACTTGTCTCGATTGGTGTCACACTGTCCAAATGTACGTTCGGAGCAAAAGTTGAATCGATGTGGGGGCGAGGAGTTGGAGTTCCTGGTGGTCGAGGGTAGCGGCCTGCCTACGAAGTGAGCGCGAGTTGGAGTGACTGAGTCGTCCAGTGGTGAAGGCGCTCGTGAAAGGGCAGGAGAGCTAGGCTGCCCTTCAGGAGATCCACATCGACAGATAAGAGGGGTTTCTTCAATTGGACGGGCCGGGATAGGGGCCTGAATAGGAATGGGTTCATTTATCACTTCAGACGGCGTTTCCTGGGTCTGCTGGGACGAAAACGACTCCAGGCCCAACGGAGAAGGGCGCGTGACCACGGTTGAAGGCTTGGACGGAGTCAGCGGTGGTAGGGGTGGGGGAGGAGATGGTGGAGGAGTGCTGCCAGGAAGTTGGTTGGGTTGCATCCGAGTGCGCACGGTGGTGATAATGGGATCTGTAGGTGGAGGGGGGAACATAGATTGGCACACGAGGGGTCGGAGTCCTCTTCCGGGGTGGACGTTGGATGAGCGGCGTTTTGCGATCCCGAAGGGATAGAGGATGCACCGTCTGAGTCGGTTCAACGCTCCTGTGTACTTCTTGCGCCGGGAGGGCAGCCTCCTTTGCTGCAGGCTGCATTTGGGGACCTTGGTCAACTGGCGGATGGGCTACTGGCGGGTGGGCTATTAGCAAATGAGGTTGTGCTCCCTCGTTCGGTGCTGCCCCGTCCGCGAATGTGACGCGGGTCGGAGATGCACTCTTGATCGGTTCGGGCCTTGTGACATCCGCCACAAGCGACATGAGGCTTTGAGGGTGCTGCTCGCTGTCTGTCTCTGCCTTGATACCATCCTCGATGTCCTCTGATTTCAACTCCTCCCAGGAGTCCAGAGCTTCGGCAGGCTGAGGGTCCCTGCTCTTCTCCCTGCTCTTGCTAGAGAAGAGTCGACGTGCAAAGAAGCTGTCGGATTTGGTGGCATTGGATGCAAGGGGTAGCCTCAAGAATGATGCTGTTGCCAGGGAGGTCGTACTTCTGAAGAACGTGCTGTTTTTCGGTCCTCCATGTGAGTACGGCGATGCTCCAGGCGAAGGATGAGCAGAGTGCGGCCGATCAGCGACTGGTGGCGGGCTTTCAGTTCGCGACGGGAAGATGGCACGCAGCGGAGAGAATGATAAGAACCTCCTGGCAGGTGCTGCGATGGTAGGTGATCGAGGTGGGAGGTCCGGAGCATCGTAAATTGCTTTCAAATCCAATCTTGGGCGTCCACGCTCAGGAGAAGTTTCGTAACCTCCGGTCCCTTCCTCCACACGGCCAGGCGGCGTGACCGGGCTGGGGAAATCTACTCCTCGTCGGTTCCGATAATCTTGCTTGACGCTGCGAACCAGCCTCGTGTCTACGCTAGCAGGAACGGCCTCATCATCGTCGACGAGCATCAACGAGTCATCTGAGTCGTAGTCTGCGTCATGGTCCCTCGCCCTCGGAGTAGAAGAGCCTTGAGGTGTACCAGGGCTCCCCGGGATGACCAGAGGAGGCAATGAAGACATGGGCGATGGGACGAGAGTCACCGTGCTTGGGCAAACTGAAAGGACCGGAGTCGATATGGCTTCCTGGAAGGAGGGAGGTGGGTAGCTTGGTATGCCTGAGAGGTGAAACTTGTTCAGTATTCCTTAGTGATCGGCGCCATGACGAGCAGGGACTCACCATCGCTGATATCGCCCAGATACGAACGATCTGCAGCTCGTGAAGAGCGTTGAAAGTGTCTGCGACTCCCGCCGGTACGAGCGGCAGTGACGGTGCGGGTAGGGCGTGGCCCGACATTAAACCTTTCCTCTTCTGTGCCCAAGCTTCTTTCACCTCTCGTTCTCGTTCTGGCCGCTTTCTTTCCCTTGAGAGAGCGAGGTTCGGGGCTGTCGTTAAGAGGGTTTGGAGGGCGACTTGGATGAGAATAGCTGGCGTTGCGTGACATGGCTAGAGGTCAAGTTTTCGCTCTGACGAGGTTTAAATCGTGGAGAGAAGTCGACATTTGAAACCGCATGCCCCCCACGAATATGCATCGTGGTCAGGATTTGGTGGTGCTTTCATTTGTTTGAAGTAAACGCCAGCCAAGCTTTTAGGTCCGAGGGGACAAAGTGAAGAGATATGATAGCAGGTGTATTGATCTCTGCGAGTTTGGTTAGTTTACCAGCAACGAGGTGAATGAATGATGATGGTTCGGCAATAACGCGCACGGGGTTCTACCAATTGCCGCCGTGTCAAGCCGACCTCCGTTGGCTGGTCTTATGCGTTGCAAATAGATGGACGGATAAATTCAGGACAAACTTGAATTCGAGTCGGAGGCCCACGGTAAAAGACTACAAAGACAGCAAATCTACGGGTAGCATTCAATACAAGAACGAGGCGTTATGATGAAAGAGCCAGCATCACCTAAGAGCTAACGTTCTGCAAAAACCTCGCATAACCCTTTCCTCGAATGAGATTGATTTTGGTTGCTCCATCCATGAAACGGAGAACCGGCTGCTCGAGCTACAGAAACCCCAGACGTCAGCACGTTTTATAGACACATGAAATCAAGAAGCGCACCAGAGTACTAGGCCTCGCCTTGCCCACCACAGCCAAGAGGCGCTGCGTCATTTCCTCGACGGCTGCAGCATGCCGGTCATCGACGCTCCGTCCGCGGTGGAGGACATCTGGGAGGAGCGCAATGACTTTGGGAACCCTTCGAATAAGGTCGTCGAGTTCATCGGCTTGGGCGGCATCGGGGATGATAGCTCCTCCCCCCCTCTCCTTTCGCTCGGCTTCCATTTGCTCGTGAAGAGCGGGAACGCGTGTCAGGATTTTCACATAGTCAATGAATACCTATATCAAAATGCATGAGTCGATCGGACTGAATAGGCAAAATCAAGTGCTTACCTTTCCACGGACAAACCATCCGTCCACCTTGTCCCTCCTTCCATCGAGGTCGAAGGGCTCGAACAGGTCCCGAAGGAGCTCTAGGTCTCTCCGCAGGATAGCGTCTGGTGCAAGCTCGAGGACCGCAAGGTCGTGTGCAGAGTTATAGAGCTGCGCAGAGAGGTACAGTTCATATGCGGTGAACACATCGCCTTGATCGAGTGCGCGCATAGCCTAATACGGATTAAGCCAACGACGTCCAACGTACAGGTCCCATGAACAACTTACCTTGGCCTCGTTAACCCATGTTATAGGTATTTTGAGGCTACCAACAAGGCCTCTAGTCATCCAATCGTCCATTTTGGGTGCAGAACGCGCAAGGAGGTCTTTCAAAGCCTTTTCTCTCCTAATCGAAAAAGTCAGTATGCGTGAAGCGAAGGTTAAACGCTACCCTTACCCTTGGCCCTGTTCGAGATGCAACAGGACAAATGCAGCCTCTTGGACCATACCCCAGCTTTCGAGCTCAAAGGCGTAACTGCTGGTTAGCAAATTGGCCGTATGGCTGTCACCCTCTCCCGGCACGAGGTCAACATCGTCATCCGTACTCGTCTCTCTGCCACTCGTGGCGCCATTGAGCGCCTTCTTTGGTGCTTGACGGTCAGCGAAGTCCCGTATCCGCATGTTCCTCGAGAGAATCATGTACAAATGCCAGCACATGCCAATTCCGCCCCACTGTTCATCCGGTCCAAAGGAGACGGGGTCCAGTACCTTACACAGTGACAGAGCTGGATCTGCGTGTAACCGGATGAGGGAGTAGAGTGGGTCTTCTGCCTGTTCCTTTTGAGGCGGGGGAAGTGAAGGTACGAGCGATCTTGACGCTCCCAATTCAAATCGTGAGAGGGCCAAAGAGGTTGAAGGTGGGCCAGGTTTCCGTTCCTGCTGCCACTTTGGCACCGGGCGAGAAATTTGGGATGGGTTATACCGCTGTAGGAGGCCTTCGTACAGCTGGACGACCTCGGCGACAGATGTGTCGATACCAGTGCCGTACCAGAGGCAAAGACCAAGTATCCGTTTCCAGTCCAATCCTCCGCAAACCTCTTCAACCCAGCTTCCTTGGTCTTGTTCATCGAACGGTAGGCCGCCTAGCAGCTGGTAAACCTTCCAGACACCTCGGTTCATCAACGAGTTGGAAGGAGCCCCCACAGACGCAGTCTTTGACGGCGCAATGTTCTCTCGTCTCCAGATGTCGATCTGTGTTTGAATGTCGAGCTTGAAGACATCATCTCCCCCCGCTTGGCTGACCAGTGTGGCTAGTTTGAGATATCCTGCATCCATAGCTGTTGTGCATGCTAATGAAATTTGGTGCCCTGTGAGTTGCGTGTAGACGGTGTCCGCGTGGGTGTACGGGGATCCTAGTTAAAATGGTTAGCCAGGGAGAGAATGCAAATTAAACGAGCGTACCAGCTCCGCCGTTAGCTCTGGATCGGATGTCGCCTTCTACCGTTGGGCTGACGACAGTTTCCAGCCACTTGCTGAGAGCAGCCCTCCTTCTCAGTAGGAGGATCTTGTTGCGAACATCTGGTGTAATGAGGGTGGCACCAGAGAGACCTGATATCCCTTTGTTTTTGGGATTGAGACGAAGGTCTATAGGGTCGAAGAGTGCGCTTCCTAGTCGGAATAACGGTGCAGGGTCAACCGCGTCTGTCGTTGGAAATATGGAGGCGAACGACGCGAAGTTGAGGCGTTCTGTATGTGGTTTCACATTGGCATAAGGATGACCGTTGATGTCTTTGGTGATTGGGGTATTGGTCAAATGGTGCTGTAGGAGCTTAGAAGCTATAGCAGGCGGGGAAGTTTCTTGCGATGGCGTTTTGGCAGCTGGGAATGGTGTACGGGTGAAAGAAACAACTGAAGGGCTTGTAGGCAGTCTATGTAACGCTTTAGTTGGATTTGGAAAGACGGTAGAATAAATACCCACATTGGCGAGGCCGACGGTCCACAAATGGAGCCCATATGCACAAGTGTCCCTCCTGGACCCCAGCCAGCTCGGAACGACCGACCAAGGGCAAGTCCAGCATCAAGATATTCGCCTTCTTTGCCTTGTGCAATCGAAGATGTAACAGCTACTCGCGCATACTTCCTTGAAGGCCTAAATACTTCTTGGTCGATGTTATCGTCAAAGGAGGCGCGCTTCAAGAAATGTCAGGTCCAAGTACAACAGAGGTAATACCTGACGCACCTCGCGTGATTCGTTCCTTGCACCGTCTCCGTCAGAGTCTCGACTGTGCTTCCGGTTGAGCGAAGGCTGCAAAGCCAGAGCCTTATGCCTAGGTTTGGGTTCGTTCATGGCTTTAAGAGCAGCAGCTTCCCCAGCGGTGCCAAACAGCGATGCCTGCATGACATGCATTTTCTGTGCATCCACGCCTATCTGCCGTGCCCATGGTATGATATTTGGATCTCCTGCGACGCCTCTTGGCCCTGGTGATGTTGACCGCGACAACGAGCCAGACGAAGACCTCTCGTCTTCATCGTCATCCCCTTCGAGCTGCATATCTCCGTTCTCGTCTTCCACGAGGGCTTTTCTCGGCCGCCTGCGAGACCTTCCATATACAAGCTGATTCTCGAGCATCTCTGAAGACGACATGCTCCCGTCCGAAGAAGACTCGTCTTCATCCTCCTCCTCATCAACCTCTTCCTCCTCGCTTTCGTCGGATTCAGACCGGTTGGCGACGCGCCGAGGTGGAAGGCGTTTTACTTCTGGCTCATCGTCACTGCTGCTGCTGCTGTCGCTCGCGTAGGCTCGAAAGCGCGTCATGGTCGGTCGTCGGGAGTGATGGAGGAGGGCGCTTCAACGTCGCGGTCAAACGGTGAACCACAAACGTCAAGAACAGTGATCGCGTTGGGCTTGCGAAACAAACACAAGCAAAGTGATACTTTGGCGCCCATAAACAATCGAGCGTTCATTTGCGATGCAGGTCTACTAATATTACTCTACTGAGGATCGTACATATCGCATCCCATATCTCGCAGCCATTGAGATCTACTGGTTTCAATGCTGCAAGACACAGTATTCCGGGCTCCCATACATTGACCAGCACCGCACTGATGACTCTGTCCTCCATCTAATGCCCACACCTTCCCTGTACCTATGCCCATGACTCCAGGATCAGGAAGGCAGCCGTCTGACTTCCCTACCAGCCGGGGCAAGAGTGGGGGAAGAGTGGTTGGGTCGGCAGCATAATGGAGTATTCGAGACCTTTGTGAGGGAGAGAGGTGTAGCGCCATTCGAGAAAGAACCTCTAGCTGTAGCTCTATAGGTAGATCGGTGAAGCGGAAATTTCGACTCTCGTTCGTCGGAGGGGATGTTTCGCTCTGGACGTCAAGTGACTTGTGAAGGAGGAGGGTGCGTGCGTAGCGTAACAGCTGAAGCGCCTGGTACTCTGCCTCTCTCTTCATCGTCGCGTTACGGATAACAAGTCGATTGAAAGTTAGGATCGAAGCTGTCATGGCTTCAGCTTGTGTTAGTTCTGGTGAGTCTAGGTCGTCTAAATCCTCTTCCTCTGTTTCATATTCCGCCAGGTCGCTGCCTGTCAGCTGATTGGCATGGAACTCCAAAACGGTCAAAGAATAGTTCTTCTGCTCGATGGCTCGAGCTATGGACTTGAGCCCTTTCCAACCCAGTGAGTTGCCGTTACACTTGAGCATCGAGAGGCGACATCGTTCTGGAGATCGAATGAAGCCAGTGATAAGAGGCACCGAGCGTGGTGTCAGGCCAATGCTAGACATGTGTAGCTCTCGCAACGAGGCACAGTTCAGAGCCGGAAAGAATGTGTCTGCAAAGGCATCCCCAAGGCCATGGTTGGTGGTTATTGCGAGAACCTCTACGCAAGACGCGTTCAAGGATTTGACGAATGTCGAAATGATATGTGGATCCCCGGTGAACGAGTTCTGAGACTCTGGGATGAGACCATCATTCGTCGACTGGAGCAATTCACTCACAGCTTGAATAAATAGCTCTTTAAGGGCCCTGTTTCCAGACATGTACTGGCAAACTGCCAATAGCCCTTGATTCCCGATTTTATTCGAGTTGAGGCTGATCTCAGTGACCGAGTACCGCCGGCCAATCTGGGATCCCAGAAACTTGAAGAGAACAGTGCATCCGTCATCGCCCAGCTCGTTATGCCCCAGCAGCAGTTTGGTGACATTGCGCTTGGAAGATATAAGCTTGATGACATCCTGGGCACCTAAAAAGCAAAGGTTAGAGTGTCAGTATTGCGTTCCTTAGGAGGTGAGACGAACCCGATTATGTTGTACCTGCAACTCCAGTAAGCCCAGCATCGAGACGGTGCACCTCTGATCGACTAGAGAGAGGTTCTTTAGCAGCGTATGATCTGTAGTTGTTGGCCATTCTTGTGTAAATGAGTGCCAGCCCCAGTACAGTGAAACTCTGCGATGGGTTATGGTGGAGGTTTGGAGGCAAAGAAGTGTGGGAACGGAGATCGACATTGCCGGAGCCCTATTTCTGGCTTGCCAAGCAACCGCCATGTTCCTGTCGTCCCTCCGCGACGAATTCTCGGTGCCAAATTGTCTGTACTGCACCCAGTACACCAAAAGACTCTGGCGGACTCTTGGGTGAAGGCTCTTCCTACTCTTCCTCCGTCCTGACACCTCGTGGAAGGTTGGCGGGTGCTTTTATACAGCGTACTTTGCACGACAAATTGGCAACGATGTCAAGTTTTCAAAGGCATTGGAACCATACAGCTAGCTAAGGGCATCTCAGGAATATGAACGCTTGAAATTGGTCTCCTCCTAGGGTCTGTACGTGTCTCGGGGCACCTTGGTGGCCTCCAACGCACCTCTCGCGCCTATCGGCACATTATCTGCTTCTTCGTCACATGAAACCCCCAAGTGATGCTCCTCCGCATCCGTCAATTATCCGTCAAGGCCACAGAGCAGGGCCGGATGCACACCGCCTATAAATTATCTCTCTCGACTCCTTCGTCTGCAACCCGGCAACCGCAATGTTCACGCCGTTCACCCTCCTGCTAGGGCTCTTCTCCCTACTCTCGAGCGTCAGTGCTATCCAATGGCGCGGTGCCGACTTCTCCTCCCTTGCGAACCTCGAGAACTCTGGGATACGCTACAAGGAGAACGGCCAGACTATACCATTGGAAAAGATCCTCAGCAACCATGGAGCAAACTTGGCTCGCATTCGAGTGTGGACAGGCAACGAGTACAGCTTGGACTACGCTATCAACCTTGCCAAGCGTGCGAGGTCAGCTGGGATGGAGATCATGGTTGACTTGCACTACAGCGACAATTGTAAGCCGTTGTGCTACTCCTTTTGATCCCCAAATGATGATTTGAATGAAGGGGCTGATCCAGGAAAGCAGTGGATCCCTAGCAGCTGGCCCAAGGATCTCGCGGGTCTGAACACTAAGATTTGGACGTGGGTGCCTCGAAGCAACTTTCGTTACATCCCATCTAAAAGCCCTCTCTCAGATACACAAGAGACGTCGTACTCTCTTTCCAAAACCAAGGCATTCCCGTCAAATACATCCAAGTACGCTCTCTTCCCTACACCCCGCTTCCCAAACGCTTAACCCCGTAAATCTAGATTGGAAACGAAATCAACGACGGCATGCTCTGGCCGGTCGGACGTATCTCGCAGAATGGTTTCAACAACTTCTCTGAACTTCTTCACTCTGCCGCAGCTGGTGTCCGGGCCGCTTCTTCCTCTGTGAAGATCATGGTTCACATCGCGAATGGCTGGGACTGGGGAGGAATCAACTGGTTCTACAATGGTATCTTCCTCCAGGGCAAATTCGCCACGTCCGACTTTGATGTCATGGGATTCTCGTTCTATCCCTTCTACGGAACCAGCGCTACGCTAAACAACCTCCGAACCGGTTTGACTAACGCTGTGAACAAGCTCAACAAGGTTGGTGTCTATAATAGTACTGGCAACCTTCGTTTTGACCTGGAGTGTAGGAAACGATGGTTGTGGAAGTCAACTGGCCCTACAACTGCCCTGGTGTTAATCTGAGCGAGCCCAGCTACCAGGTCAACGCCAACGGACAGCTCTCGTTTGTTAACGCTGTCAAGACCATCGTTCAGAACCTCCCCAACGGTCGTGGAACTGGTGTCGTATACTGGGAGCCAGGTTGGATTGGCAATGCTGGTCTTGGATCTGCTTGCAATGTAAGTTGCTACAGACCTCCCGAGCTTGACGTTGAGAAACTAATCGGATTTATAGGACAACATCCTCGTTGATGGATCTGGAAATGCTCGCTCTCCTAGTCTTGACATGTTCCGCTAAATGCGTCTGAATGATGTAGATTCTATAAGGCAAAGGAACCCTTCAATTCGATCTACTCAATCTAATGATGGGGGTTTTTTTTTTTTTTTGTTTTTTTTTTGTTTTTTTTGTTTTTTTTGGCTCTATTCATGAAATCTTCGGGAACATTGTAATACATCGATCCGTCATACTGAATGCCCCATGTTTAACAAAGGGATTTTTGTGCCACAAAGGATGTACTCACCACGTCTTCGGCTATAACAGAGACTCAGCAAAAGAAGATCAGACGATCAGCGGATACTATTTTTTTCAATGTTTTTATATCACACATTTGCCCTTATTTCTGAGGCAGCCAGTGGCGATGGAAGTCCCCGATAGCGGCCGTGTCCTGTCGTCAATGGTCTTCCGTCAGCCAGAATCGAGACCAAAGGAATGTTGCTGAGGTACACGGCTATGAGTTCAGATGCACTCAGGTTGGGCCCGGCAAATCCAAAAACCTTTGTGCGCGTGATTTGATCTCCGTTGACTCCCGCTCGCGCGTCGCACGAAATCGAATTTGAGGTCCAGCACCAGCCGTGGGGAGACTCAGTCCAAGATTCTGTCCCGGACATGCTCCGCGTATAAGTTAGCCTAGGCTGGATTTCAACTCCCCGAATCTATCCTCCTTTATGTTCGTCGCGTCACATGAGCGTCGCACTGCCACACGATATTTTCCAACGGCACGACGGCCTTGATTATCTTCGTCTGCAACCACCACTTCAGTCCAGTCCCTGGCCGCGAAACGGTATGTGAGCCACCAGACTCAGATGCCTGCTGATACAAGGTTTTGTTCTCAAGCCGTCAAGCCTTACTCGCAATCATGGTGTCGAGTTGGTCAGTTCCCCTTTTTTGCTGGCTTCCAACATAACATCGCCCGACCACATTCAACCGCTACGCCTCAGAAACTGGAAAGTGAATTTTACAAGGCCCAGTAATAAGTGCGTACTATGGCTCTCGATTCGGAGGTCTTGCTGAATCTTTTCCTCCACAGTCAACACCCGTTGCTCTCTCAGGAGCTTCCTTTTTTTTCCGACAATCGTGCGTGCCCCTGTTTACTTCGCATCATCTTGACTAACGATCGGCTCTACACGGCCACGGGGTCATTCGAACGGCGCTCAAGCGGATGGGATCCAAGCGGCGCTTGTGATCAACTCAGGCGCGGGGCGATTTTAAGCGGCTCTAGCGCAGCATCAATCCGCGTCCGCCCATCCTGAGCGCCAATTTTATAGGCTGAGCTTCAAGCAAAGTTTAGTGCCCAGCTTCAAGGCCGTCACAAGGGCAGCAGCCCCCCCGGCTTTTCGCGCATACCCGGTTACTTCCAAATCACATTCACTATAGCCCAGTAGGTTGAAAAGAATAGAAAATTGCATAAAAATCGATAGATGAATGTCCAGTGTGGTTAGATACAATGCGATGTATGCACGACCATCTCTACAGAGCACAGGGGACACTTCTGGGACGCCTCAAGCTTCCTTGGATAGAATCGACATAAAATAAATTCTGAAGGCAAGAAAGTTAGAAAGTCTCCAATATGAGGGAAGGAAACGCATACCAGGCAAGGTGATTCTCGACGACAAAATAACTTGAACACCTAGAGCCGATCGTTAGTCAAGATGATGCGAAGTCAACAGGGGCCACGCACGATTGTCAGAAAAAAAGGAAGCTCCTGAGAGAGCAACGGGTGTTGACTGTGGAGGAAAAGATTCAGCAAGACCTCCGAATTGAGAGCCATAGTACGCACTTATTGCTGGGCCTTGTAAAATTCACCTTTCCAGTTTCTGAGGCGTAGCGGTTGAATGTGGTCAGGGGATGTTATGTTGGAAACCGGCAAGAAAGGGGAACTGACCAACTCGACATCATGATTGCGAGTAAGGTTTGACGGCTTGAGAACAAAACCTTGTATCAGCAGGCGCCTGAGTCTGGTGGCTCACATACCGTTTCGCGACCAGGGACTGGATTGAAGTGGTGGTTGCAGACGAAGATAATCAAGACCGTCGCTGCCGTTGGAAAATATCGTGTGGCAGTGTGACGCTCATGTGACGCGACGAACACAAAGGAGGATAGATTCGGGGAGTTGAAATCCAGCCTAGGCTAACTTATACGCGGAGCATGTCCGGGACAGAATCTTGGACTGAGTCTCCCCCACGGCTGGTGCTGGACCTCAAATTCGATTTCGTGCGACGCGCGAGCGGGAGTCAACCGGAGATCAAATCACGCGCACAAAGGTTTTTGGATTTGCCAGGCCCAACCTGAGCGCATCTGAACTCATAGCCGTGTAGGTGTTCAAGTTATTTTGTCGTCGAGAATCACCTTGCCTGGTATGCGTTTCCTTCCCTCATATTGGAGACTTTCTAACTTTTGTGCCTTCAGAATTTATTTTATGTCGATTCTATCCAAGGAAGCTTGAGGCGTCCCAGAAGTGTCCCCTGTGCTCTGTAGAGATGGTCGTGCATACATCGCATTGTATCTAACCACACTGGACATTCATCTATCGATTTTTATGCAATTTTCTATCTTTTCAACCTACTGGGACTATAGTGAATGTGATTTGGAAGTAACCGGTGATGCGCGAAAAGCCGGGGGGCTGCTGCCCTTGTGACAGCCTTGAAGCTGGGGCACTCAACTTTGCTTGAAGCTAGCCCAATAAAATTGGCGCTCAGGATGGGCGGACGCGGATTGATGCTGCGCTAGAGCCGCTAAAATCGCCCCGCGCCTGAGTTGATCAAAGCGCCGCTTGGAGCCCATCTGCTTGAGCGCCGTTCGAACTGACCCCGTGGCCGTTGTACGACATATTGGCAAGTCCAGATCTGTTATTCATCTTCTTTTTGATGCGCTATGGTATATCCAGAAGGATTTGTCGCTCTCCTCAGCCTCTCTGTGTGTCAGGAGGGCCAGGAAAGACTTCGGGATGTGGATATCAACAACAACCGGGAGAAGCTTGTTTACCGAGTTTGGCATACAGTCGTTTGCATAATGTTGTGCGCTTTAAATGAACACCTGATTTTTTTTTTTTTTTTTTTGTTTCCCGTGCGAGAATAGCAGTTGGTTTGATGCCATTGAGCGGATACGGACTCGGACGCTGGTTGCTCACTTGCACCACGAAAACCCCTGCCATTCGACGATGGCATAGCAGCTTCGACGCTAAATCCGTCCCATTGAGCCCGGAAAACCTCATCATAACCACTGGCCTTTGGTAATTTCCCTCAGGATCGCATTCAAAAGTTTTCTATGCAAGGGGCACGACATTATTGCAAACGGACGTGTAACGTGCTAGGAACTCCAAGCAGATATTCAAGTCCAGAAGGAACGGGCTATGCAAACAACTGCAAAGGTCTGGCACCCAAATGCGATCCCCCGAAATTGCAGATGAGTGCGTTAGATTGCATACCAGTGCAGTAAAATTTCCGTCACTTGGATCGGCTTGGTCGCGAGAGATGCACGGATCTGCACACAGCTGTAATACGCCTACAAACACGTTGTTCATACGCAGCCAAATGCATTCTGGGTTATTTGAAGCTACCATACACAGCCCTTATTCTATGCACCCAATCTCCACTCACAGGCCACCAGGCTCTCATACTAATGTATCGCGCCTCACAAAGCCACCTATACACGCTCATCAGTATGCCCAATAGACACATTCAAAGGGGGCTTACAAGGGCAGCTTACGGAGTGATCTGAGACGATCTCCCCTAACCGCCGTGGAGTCTAAACACTTCCATGAAAATATCGTCAGTATATGTTGGGTGAGATGTTGGCTGTCGACCCATCATGTGTCATGTTAGTCATGAAGAACACTACTACGACTAGCGAGTAGGTGTCTTACCGAGTAGCTTGTAGGCTTAACTGGTAGGTTAAAGTGATAGAGATTGAGGTAGCTACGAGCGTCCTTATATACATAAAGAGCGTACTATAATAGAGCTATGTAAGGACTGAGTAAGCAGTCACATGTATGTATGAGTCAGTATGAGTAGAAGACGACTAAAGAAGGACGAATACTATAGATAATGCATAGCCTCATAACGATGTATCTAGGAGAGTCCGAGTCGGAGATAATCCGAGTCGGGTAGTCGCGAGAGTCGCGAGTCGAATCTAATCTACATAAGATAAGATCAACACTCCCCCTCAATGAGTGCATCTCCTAACGAGTGTACCCATTGGACTAAGACGAGTAGAACTCAAGTCCTAGTAATCCCCTGAAGTGTTCAAACTTCACACGTCCCAACGGTTTGGTGAAGATGTCTGCGATATTGTCGTTGGTATCAACTCGCAAGACTTCGATGTCTCCATTCTCGATGAGTTCACGGATGTAGTGAAACTTGACATCGATATGTTTTCATGCGACGTTCCTGAATAGGATTGTTGCTAATGAAGATAGCACCGTTGTTGTCGGAACAGATAGGGATTGGCACGATGATCGGCATGCCAAGCTCTTTGAACATGTGCTTGAACCACATCACCTGTCGACTACAGTCAGACAACAGCCATGTATTCGGCTTCGGTGGAGGAATTAGCAACAGTCTTTTGAGCGTGTGAAATCCAGCTAATGCTAGCGTTAGCCAACATCACCATGTTTCCAGTCGTAGATCGGCGTGCAACCAGATCTGCGGCGTGATCAGAGTCCGAGAGTAGGCGATCAATCCATTTTGGGATGCGCCATCAAGAACCAGAGCGTAGTCCATAGTTCCTCGGAGGTATCTGCATATGTACTTTGCCTTGCTGATGTGTTCCTCGGAAGGATTAGCTGCAAATTGAGACAGCTTGACAACCGCGTAGGCGATATCTGGGCGAGTGCCCAGCATCAAGTAGAGCAGAGATCCAATGATCGACTGGAAGTAGTGGCGTCGTTTCGTATCGACAGGTCCAGTATGTTCGAGAGGCCTATAAACCCTCGACCATAGGTGTGGGTGCCGGTCGGCAATCCTTCATATCAAAACGTTCCAGGACTGTGCCAAGGTAGGCAGATTGGTCCAGACGGATATTTTGTCCGTCACGTCTGATCCTCATTCGTAAGAACTCGGTTGGATTTTCGAAGTCTCGACATTCCCACTTGAGCTTGAACGCCTCTTTCTTGGCATTAACAAGTCTCTTGTTAGGACCCGCGAAGATGAGATCATCGACATAGGCAATCATGATGACAAAGCCACCATGTCCATCCTGGAGGATGAAGATCCCGGTATCGGTCGATAGGTCGTTTGAAGCCAAGAATCTTCATCGACTTTGCAAGTTCCATGTACCATGCACGGGGACGCTTGCTTCAGACCATAGATAGCACGAAGGAGCCGGTACACCTTGTGCTCTTTGCCCTTCATGACAAAGCCTTCGGGTTGACGCATATAGATCTCCTCATCTAGTTTCCCATAGAGGAATGCAGTCTTGACATCGACCCCAGTGATGTGCCAATCCTTGAGAGCCGTGAGGGCTAACATGGTTCGGACTGATTCGAAACGAACCACCGGTGAGAAAATCTCGTTGTAGTCAATGCCTTCGATTTCTTGGAAACCCTTGGCAACAAGTCGGGCACGTTTACGACTGTCAGATTTGACGTCGAATACCCAGCGATTGGTAATCGCTTTGCGACCTTTGGGAAGATCGACCATTTCGAATACGTTGCGTTCAGAGAGTGCCTTTAACTCATTCTTTGCAAGCATCGATCCATCCTTTCTTCTCCTGCGGTGGCATCCGCAAGATGTCTTTAAAGGTCCACTCGCGTGGAGCGCTATCGACAGAAGGAACTGGAGGCAAAACCGCTTTTGAAAGCAGGAAATGCATAAAATTAACTCCCCCTTCACGCGCTAAGCGTTCTAAAGTCCCCAGGTATGTCAAAAGTAGAGTCAGAATCACTTTCGGACTCTGGAGTAGCAGGTATTGGCGCGGGAACACCTTTTTCTCTGCTTTCAGCACCTTGATTAGATCCAGATGGCCGTCTGTCATCTTTATCAAGTGCTTCTCTCCGATCCGTCTGATGCTTTTCTGTCGGAGTTTTATTTCCGTAGACATCGCCAGGTTGGGGCTTGGTTTGGGTCCGATCCCGCGTAGATCTCCTAGGTGCATCACCTGGAGCATCTCCCGGTGCGGGGTTCGGCGGGTGCTGGTCAGCTGGTTGTTCACCAACGTTCCGATCGACGTCACGATCAGGACCGCTACCTCTTTTAGGGGTATGGGAGTTTTGGGATGGACGAGGAAGGGAATCATCATCGTCATCATCATCTCCAGATCAGATGGAGGTCCATCATTGCCAAACGAGGAAGTTGGGTAGTCTTCAACTCGTGGTTGGTCTTGAGGTTGTTTGGCGTCAGGACACCTTGGGAAGTGAAGTTCGTCAAAGCGAGCAGTAGTCGCCTTGAATAGAACGTTCCTTGGCGATCTCATGAAGAGATACGCCTTCATGCCTTCTGGGAATCCTAGGAAGATCATATACTCCGACCGTGGAAGGAGCTTATTAGATCGTTGTTCCTTGGGAATATACACCCAGGCACCACATCCGAAGACTCTCAATTTAGAGACGTCCGGAGCTTCTCCTTCTACAGCCTCGTGTGGAGTAATCCAACCAAGACGCTTGAGTGGCGTCCGGTTATACACGTAAACGGCGTATAGAACGGAAAATTCCCACCATGATGGAGGTAGGCAAGCGTCGTGACGCATTGACTCAGCCTTCTCCATGATAGTGCGATTGAAGCGCTCAGCGCGTCCGTTCTGCTGATGCATATACGGAGCACTGATCGATAGCTTGATTCCTTTTGATTTGAAGAATGCTATGAGTTCTTCGTTGATGAATTCTCCACCACCATCCACCTGCCATTCTTCGATTTTCTCATGGTATATTGTCTCAACCATGGTAACGAAGTCTTTGATCGCTTGTATTGATCCACTCTTCTGACGAAGAAGGACACACGATCCACGACTCGTACAATCATCAAAGAAGGAGATGAAATGTTTGAATTTGTGGTATGACTCGACGGAGAATTCTTTCAGATCCGAATGGATCTTCTGGAATCTGCGCTTCGCACGCTTACTTGAAGCCGGGAACGGCTCAAGTGTCATTTTCCCTTGCGCGCAACCGCGGCACAAAGGTTCATGTTTGGGAATTTCCACCATAGGTGGGAAGTTCGTGGTATGCTTTTTGGCTCGTTTGAGCACTTCCCGCGATGGATGACCAAAGCGTTTATGCATGACCTCGTAATCGACAGGTGGTCCAGAGACCTTCTGCACTTCTATCGGCGATCCGTTGGAGTTCTTACAGACACCCAATAGATCGTGTCGTCCGGATGAAGTGGATGACCCTTAATGAGATTTCTCCCATCAGAATCATTGATTCCCATAGATAGGGAATCGCCCCAAAGAGTAGTCTTGGGTTGACTCAAGAAAGTTCCCGTAGAGAACAATCGAGTCGATAGATTGGGTATGTGATATACTGGTTCGATGATAGATTCAACGTCTCGATCGTTACCATCAGCACCTTTGATGGTGTGAATTACTCGAAGCTTTCCAATTCCTTTTATGGACAGGGTAGTACCCTTGGAAGCGGTGTAACCGATGGACTGTTCTTAACGACTTTGTAGTCGAACAAGTCATCTTTCGAGGGGGTAACGTGCATTGATGCCCCAGAGTCCATCATCCAATGGATGAGTGTCTCAAATTTCTTACAGGAAGCGCATTGCGCATTTTTACACTTGGAGATGTTTGACGAATCATGCATCGAAACAAGAGAGTATATTGCGCAGCAGTACTCTAGGTAAACATCATCGTCCAAGTCATTCATATCTAGTTGAAGAGACTGTGGAGGCAACGAGTTAGCCAAGTGTTTCCTGATAGGAATAGAGGGGACGTACTTATCGTCGTCGAAGTGCCCGGTCCTCAGAGCGTCCCAGTCCGGTAGGTAGACGGATGGTTTTTGCATCTGAAAGGCGATCTGATCCATAACGATCTGGAGATTCGCCTCCCATCCCGTCGTCGGAGCCCCAGTCGGAGACTTCGTCGTCGGGGTGGAGTGGGTCCTCCAGTTCTCCGTCGCGGATCCTCTCCCAGACTGTCTTGGGAGATCCGAAGAGCGAGTCTTCGATCGCGTCCAAACTTTCGAGTGCTGGGGGCTCGGCTTCGTCGCCGAGGGAGACGCTGTCGTCGTCTTCCCCCAAGGCATCGGTGTCAGAGAGTCCGTCCAGTGCTTGTGAGCCGTCCCCTTCCATAGGCAATCGAGATTGATGCACCATGGTTGGTTGGGGAACGTCGATCCCTTCTCCAGATCCACCGTGTGCCAGTGGGGGAGATGGGAGTCGGTGCAGAGGCGAGCTGGCCTCATGCACCTCAGGCTGTTCGGAGGGCTCGAGCGATCGTTGACGTTTGGACGGCCTGGGGGAACTGATGCGGTCAATAAGTGCTCGCTTCCGCTTGTCCGCCTCCTCGAATGATTTGAGGTGACGGGCGGTTTTTGGTAAATCGAGCTTACCGCAGTTCTTCCTGGCGCGTTCCACGTCGGGATAGCACGAGGTCTCCGTAGACGGAGCGTCCTTGGCTTTAGCAGCCGAGACGGGGAGATGGGTGGATGGAGTGAGAGTGGGACGTTGGACGATAGAAGGTCCGGACTTCACGAATGAGAGGACCGATACCTTGGCCTGGGGAGGCACATGCTCCTGAGGAGCGAGAGAGACGAGATGGTCGCCTAAAAAGGCGGCCTGTACCATGTGGGAGCTGTGACCCTGCGACTTCCTTTCCTTCTCCTTCTTCTTGTTGCCACCCTTGGATCCGCGCTTCTTCCCCTTGGACTGGGAAGAACCCGAGTTTTGGTTACCCGAGTTGCTGGAATCCTTCTGCTGCCCCTGTTGCTGGTGGCGGAAGTTAGGGTTTCCCCCTTTCCTCTTGATACCAGTGAACTTGTTGAGGGTAGCCGGGTTGGCCACGCGATCGTACTCGGCCGTGATGGCCTTGACGACGGCGTCGAAGGTGAGATCCTCCTTTTTGTTGTTAAGGAGGATGGCGATGGTGTTATCGTACTTGGAAGGGATGCTGCTGATCAAGATCATCGCTTCGATGAACGGGTCGATCTTGACCTCGTTCTGGGCGAGCTGACCAAGGTGGTTCTGGAGCTCAGCGATCGCGGGGCGAGGATCTCCGTTCCCAATACGGAACTGGATCGCAAGCTTGAAGTACGCGAAGATCGCCGCGAGTCCTGGGGACCCGTAAAGCTCCTTGAGACCGTCCCATAACGCACTCAACGTATTAGCACCCGAGACTTGGGCGCAAACGTTTTTGTTCATGCGAAGGAGGAGGGCTCCCATGGCCTGATCGTCGTCCTCGTCCCACTTCTTGATCTTCTCGTCCTGAGCCAGCTTTTCAGCAGCGGTGGCCTCGGAGGGGAGATCGAGGGGACGTTCGCCGTCGATGTACGACGCGAGACGTTGCATCTTGAGGTACTGCTCCGCACGCATGGCCCAATCAATGTAGTTGGTACCATCGAGCATGGGGACGTTGTTGAGAGCGTTGGAAGACATGTTAGATTGATAAGATCTGTCAAATCAAAGGTTCATCAGCAACGTATATCACATATCAAAGAAAGCGGCCATAACAGCGCGTTCTTTGCCCCATTCTGCAGCCATTACAGCGCAGATCTCTGCTGCCATTACAGCGCAGAGTAAAGGCATAGGTTCGGCCTATCAGCCACTTGGTTAGACGTGCATAGTCGCAGCGGTTAAGCGCAGACTTGTAGCAGTCTATGGAGGCAGCCATTACAGCGCCAACCAAGTTTGTAGTGCAGCCATTACAGCGCGTTCTACAGAGCTTCGGGGCTCATAACCTGAAGAACACTACTACGACTAGCGAGTAGGTGTCTTACCGAGTAGCTTGTAGGCTTAACTGGTAGGTTAAAGTGATAGAGATTGAGGTAGCTACGAGCGTCCTTATATACATAAAAGAGCGTACTATAAATAGAGCTATGTAAGGACTGAGTAAGCAGTCACATGTATGTATGAGTCAGTATGAGTAGAAGACGACTAAAGAAGGACGAATACTATAGATAATGCATAGCCTCATAACGATGTATCTAGGAGAGTCCGAGTCGGAGATAATCCGAGTCGGGTAGTCGCGAGAGTCGCGAGTCGAATCTAATCTACATAAGATAAGATCAACAAGTCAACTGGTACAGATAGAAAGAGGGGGGAAAGTGTATTGTTCTGTGTATTCTGCCGTGAGCGAGCGAGCAACCAAAGAACACACCATAGCAGAAGTGCATATAGCTAGCTCAATTCGCGAATCGCGAATCGCGATGAGATGATCAACCGCGATGACGGGCGAAAGGGCGCCCTATCAGCGAGGTAAACTAGTAAACACTCCTAGACAAATCTTGCATTACGAACCCTGGTGGTCGCGTCCCTTTACCTGTTTGTTGTCATTGCCAAGGTCTGCAGTAACAACTACAGTTGTCGTTTCCGGGGTATATATCACGCCAATAGCACCTCGCTGACGAGCTATGGAGAGGCTTGCGGGACTGGTGGAAGGCGCCATCATGGTGGTGGAAGGAAAGGGGATGGATCGCCCCGCACCAGACAGGCCAGTCACCAGTCTAGAGAAAGGCGACGACTCGTGCGCGACGGGAAAGTTGATTGTGAATTCAAACTCAGCGCGCCGTCGCCCAATAGGAAGTCGTCCAAGTGAGCGCCGAGCAGCGTTGGCGGATACTGCACGGCAGGATTCGCACGAGGAATTGCCTACCGAACGAGAACGCGGGAACAACCAGTTACAGCTCCTTCGGATCCAAAAAGCGCTTTTCGCTTTTGCTTTTGATGACGGACATGAACGAGGGGCCTTCCTGATAAGGGTCGGCTTTGATGCTCAAATAAGCCCCTATTCCTCGCCACGTCGCGTCGCCTCCTTATTCCTTCAAAGGTTTCACCTTCTACACGCCTTCCGCACCTGTTAAGGCACCAAAAGGTATGCATGTATCAATTCAGCATCAATGCAAAACCTTTCCCTTGATTATCGCACCTGTTATCAGGGGCTCGAGCACCTTTCGCAACATAAATACATATATTTGAGGATGTAGGCCATTCCTCCAGCTCTGCACTACCTCTTTCCGCCTGTCTCTTTGAGAAAAGATCCTCGTTAGACATCGACGTCGCCTTAGGAAGTGCCACGATCTAGACATGTCATCCTGCAACCATGTTAGCTGCGCAATGTTGCAGAAACCCATTTTAAATTGTAATATATGACACCTGGTATAGTACAGTAGGATTATATGAGTAAAGATGGACGGGGGAGTGCGCATGAGACCGAAGAACGAGGAGGCGACGCGACGTGGCGAGGAATAGGGGCTTATTTGAGCATCAAAGCCGACCCTTATCAGGAAGGCCCCTCATTCATGTCCGTCATCAAAAGCAAAAGCGAAAAGCGCTTTTTGGATCCGAAGGAGCTCTTATTGTTATCGATGTGCTATCGATTCGCATGATTACAGTCGTTTGCATAATCTCGTGCCCCTTGCTTCAAGATTTTTTTGAATGCAATCCTGAGAGAATTCACCAAGGGGCAGTGTTATGACGATATTTTCGGGCTCAATGGACAGATTGAGTATCGAGTTTGCCATGCCGTTGTCGAATGGAAAGAATTTCGCTGGTCCTCACCTGAGCGAAGGCTTGAGACTGCATAGACCGAATCCACTCAATGCCGTCACATCAACTAGTATCCTCGCACGGGAAAAGAAAAAAACTTTCGGTTCGAGGGGCACGAGATTATGCAAACGACTCTCCGAGACTAAGAATCTAGCCTCTCCCAATTGAGCCTTGCGTCCTAATTAGGCCGCGACATTGTGAGAGTCTGGGTCCTAAGTAGCAGCCTGATTTTCGAGGATCTTACCGATCGGGTTTCTGGTGCTTCAGGGTCAGTAAAACCTGGAGAAAGACTCCTGGGAGCTTCCCAAGGCTTTAATGTGTCATTGGACGACTGTCCGTAAGATTTAGAACGCCTTTTCTAATTTCTAAACCTAACCGGCAGACATGCCGGACGTGATGGCGTCCATTTTGGGATGTATAAAGCGACCGCTGTCAAGAACTGTCAAGCACGACCCCATCCTAGATTCTGAGTCTGGAAGAGGGTACCCCCCCCCCCTCTCCAGACTCAAACTTGCGTTCTAAACGACTCCAAACGTCACCCTTTCCAAATCGGGGCAAAACACTTACGAGAAAGTCCCATCCCACGCATCGTCCTCCCGCCCAACCCAGCATCCGTGGTGTCCAAAGAGCTCTCCTCGCTGCCTCCTGTCCTTCTTTTATGTTACAGATGCTTGGGTTGGGTTTCCGCTGCTAAATGGATCAGTTTTCTTGAGGTTAATCTTGGTGATTTCCTGGATCACGCTCAACGCGCAAAGGACAGGGGCTATCCTGGAAGGGACTTTGTGTCACTTTTCCTAGATTCTAAATTGGCTTACGGGTTTGATTTCTTCTCTAAACTAAACAGCGCTTCCCACGATTTAGCATCTAGAAAATAGAAAATCGTTCTAAATCTTACGGACAGTCGTCCATTTGGAAGGGCAGAAGAAGAGTACAGAGGTAGGATAGAAGATACGGTGGTTGCAACGACGCGTCAAAGTGGCGGTAAAAACACCGAAGCGCGTCTCATACATAGGACGGGTCTCTTGCGGGTCTCTACTTAGGACCCAGACTCTCACAATGTCGCGGCCTAATTAGGACGCAAGGCTCAATTGGGAGAGGCTGGGAAATCCGAGACTACCGCATGATGGGTGTGAGCAGTACGCCGACAACTTGGTGCACTCGTCTGCAATAATGCAGAATTATGCAGGAGACCTAGTCTACTCGAAGGAACGCTGCTCTTGGCAGAGTGCTTCTTTGCACACGGCTGCAGTTGTTCTCACCCTATAATGTACTCTCCAGGCCCTTCACAGACCGTTACGAGAGCAGCTTACACTGGGATGCACTTCACCCAGCATTTCTGTTTCAAGAGCGCGACTGATGCGATCGCCAGCGGACTTCATCAAGTTCGCTTGTCCATTCGATCTGAATCCACTTCGCGAAGTGTGGTGCGATGTCTGTGGGAAAACGACTTCACGTACTGAGTTCACTTCATCCCCAGAGCTCGAATGAAATAAAATTATTAATTGAGATTGTGGCCAACGAATAAATGACGGGCACATGGCATATTGTGATCTCAAGGAAATCTATGACAGGTATCAGCACGCAAGGTGTATCCTATAGTGTCTTCAGGGATACGTCTGAAAGTCACAGCTCATAACTTGAACGCAGAAATTCCTCACTGTGCAGACTAGCGGGTCGACAAGTTTCAGGGATCAATTTGATTAGAGCGGGAGAGGCGTGAAGAAATCAAACAGGCCTGCCATGTCGGAGTTCCCGCCAATGACAATAGGGGCCTCGCCCCAATTACCGTGGCGACGGCCGCTCATGGCCAGAGCGACATCATGAAACTTGGACAGAATGTGGCCCGGGGAAAGTTTATTTCAGCGCCAGTGGCCCACGTTTTTTAATTTACGCGTCGCTGCCGTGAAGAGTCGATCCAGGAGCAGTTGCTTCCGTTCCACCTGCGTGTTCGCCCACAAAAAAGTGCAAAGTATGCTGCCCACAGGCAGGAGCAGAACATGCTGCCCACAGGCAGTTACAAACCTTATAAGCACTAGCCTGTTTCATGTCTAGTCTCCTTACATTATCGCTCTTGGCCCTAGGCTTTCTTGCTCGTTCTCACTTCGCTCCTCGTCTTCTCTTGGATCTTCAAATGCCTGATTTTATCCCTGAATCCAATTTCAACAATCCCTCTAACCGAGGCAGTTTCGAAGCTGGAAGCAACTTCATCACTCCCCTCAATGATGATGCCTTTCACTTCGCTCCTCGTCTTCCCTTGGGTCTTCAAATGCCTGATTTTATCCCTGAATCCAATTTCAACAATCCCTCTAACCGAGGCAGTTTCGAAGCTGGAAGCAACTTCATCACTCCCCTCAATGATGATGCCTTTCACTTCGCTCCTCGTCTTCCCTTGGGTCTTCGAATGACTGATTTTATCCCTGAATCCAATTTCAACAACCCCTCTAACCGAGGCAGTTTCGAAGCTGGAAGCAACTTCATCACTCCCCTCAATGATGATGCCTTTCACTTCGCTCCTTGTCTTCCCTTGGATCTTCGAATGACTGATTTTATCCCTGAATCCAATTTCAACGATCCCTCTAATCGACGCAGTTTCGAAGCTGGAAGCGACTTCAACACTCCCCTCGATGATGATGCCTCCTGGAAAGACTACTCGCAGCAGTATGATGAACGCTATGACAGCCATATGACTGGATACAATCAGCAACCCATGTCGCTCATCGGGGAACCCCTTATTCCCACTGCTCTCCCATATTCTGTCGCGTACAGTACCCCTCAGATCGTTCCCGAGCCATCCACCGCTGTAGGCAAGCGAAAGGCACGCGAAGACGACGATCTGGAAGCCTTTATGAAGACTCGCTTGGTACCACCAAGTGGGCCTTCGCATTTCCCCAACCTGGAGCGCTTCGGATTTACCATGTCGCTCCCATCTACAAGCCCTAGCACCTCTCTTTCGTCCTCCTTAGTAGCGACACCGTACTCTTACAAGCCTGCCCAGGCTCTCAACTGGCAACCCATCCAATCCGGTAGCTCGATGTCCTATCTACCACAGCAAGAGGTTGCCTCGGCCTTGTCACCCGCCCAAGCAGTGTACTCTTCGCCGCTCTTCGGTATCCCCGCACCAGTCAATGTTGCGCTTCCCCCCATTGAGCGTCAGGCCTCCCCCACTCCCTTTGGCCGCCAGCAGGTAATCTGCCGATGGAGCGACGACTGCATGAAGACCATCGAGGCAACGGTTAAGGCTGTGACAGACCATATCGTCAAACACCATTACCCTAAGGGAACAGATCCAGCCTCTCTTCACTGCCGATGGACGTCGCACAAGGGAGGCCCTTGCGGTGGCCAGGATGCTAAGATTGGCCGTCATATACTGACCAAGTGTCATGTCCTTACAATGCCAAATGGAGAGAAGTTGGAGCTGAAGGAGCCTTGCAGCGGTTGTGGAAAACTTCTTGGGTCCAAAAGACCGGACTCGATTCAACGACACTCCAAAAAAGGCACCTGCAGAAGAAAGCAAGAGAAGAATTGGGAGAGGAAGGAAAAGGGGACAGGAAAAGGGATCAAAAAGGGGAATAGGTGCGAGGATACTGCTGGCACGTTGAGTGAGACCAATCGATCCCTTAGTTTGCAACAACAGGCGGTTGCGCATTTGGATCCGGCGGTCAGTATTTACGATCCTCCATCGGCTTTCCGCTACCACCATGCAGACTCCGCCCTGGTTCCAGGATTTACTTTTGGCACCCAGTGAGCACACGAAGGAAGTGAATCATCATCGTCCTCTTTCCCATCGCCCGCCCGCTCTTCTTCACTGTCACCGGGCACTGCCTGGTTCGTTAGATTCACAGCTTCGTTTGCTTATATTTCGACTTTCTGTATTTACCCTTACCTATTTACCTTTAGACAGGCCACCGTATTAGGGTTGCGTATATAATTCGACCGTGTGCATATAATCCTGTAAGTTATGTAAAGTTTCGAAATTTGGGCCCAGCAACTAATGTAATTTATTCGAAAAAACCTCCTACAAGCTTCAGAATTTCCCCATCGCCTATTTACGCGATGAAGCTCTGCTTTGGACATCCAGTTCACCTTCGTGTTCTCTGACCCTTGTTTGCCACTATTTGCGGCAACCGTCGGAGAGGGGGCTTGGGCCAAGATGGGTCAAAACCAATACGATCGTTCGACGACCACCTCCCATCCGTTCGGTTTTCGCTCCTCTTCAAACTAATGTCATTTTAATTATTTTAACCACCTCTATTCGACGGCAAGAGCTCGTGGGTGAGGATGACCCGCCCGTATCGACCCCGCAAGGGTTGGTAATTTCCCGGAAGCAACATTGAAGGGCCTGCCCCAGTCTGCGTCTTCATGAGCGCCAGCGCGGGGGATGTTCTAAGTCCCGGGCAGAGAGAGTATCAGTCGGACTGGGCTAGGAGTCGCGCGATGCGCTAGATGTTTCAAAAAGACAAGCGGAACAGATCGCTTTTGAGGAAGGTTATACAGATAGGTTGAGTACTGGGGATCATGTGAAGCCAGGACGAACCTTCTCTAGGCGAGGGCATTTGTTACATTATACACTCCCCCTCGTCGGACCTATCAATATGTTGTGGATCACCAGGACAAGGACGAAGTCCCTGTTTGTCCTGCCTTCAGATAGATCAGAGAGAAGTTTGGAGGGTTTGACGTTGCTCTTATTCCTACTGGATCAACCCTGCGTCCAGACTTTAATTCCAGACGAGGATCTTGACGTGTGGTTCCTCAAGTGCATATCAACCTTGACAGTTCAAACGTCCATGTCTCCTATTCACTATGCGCCTCAGGATAGTGTCCTCCTTCTCAAAGATATCAAGGCGAAGAAGGCTATTGGTATGCACTGGGGGTGAGTTCCTGTGCTGTAGAAGAGTTCTTTACAGCCTGCTGATTGCATTCAGCCTCCTTCGGAAGACATCATGAGACCGCCCAAGAGGCTCGGAGAACGGTGAAAAAACGCTCGAATTTGCGGGCGATGACTTCACAGTGTGTAATATTGGGCAAACAATTATTTTTCTAAGGATCTCTCTGTGCGGGTGTGGTTCAGATTAGGTACTACTGAATGCAAGATAAAGAGTCGGAATCGGTAGCAACATTAAGTCACGTATCCCCGAGTCACGGCAACAAAGGCAGGATTGGAACCAAGACCCAAGGTAAGCTTACTGGCAACCAACCAAACCAAACCCGTTGGAAGGTGTCCAGGTCCACAGCCGATGACGCTACAGTGGCAGATTCCAAATTGGCCAGAGCAGAAGAGGGAAAAGGTGTAGTGGGAGGGGCGTCAGCATACACAGTTCTCGAGGTCCTGTTGCTCCGCCAGCTGTGGGCCAAGACACCACTGCCAGCTGTGCCTACGACCGCCGGCCTCGCAAACCCAGGGGAAGAATGAGAAGATCCATACTATGTGTTTTTGCCAGTTGAGTTGTAACACTGGGTCCAGAGTCAATCGCGAGCAGTTTGTTGAGCAACTCGGCGGAGATAAAGGTCGACATTATGGCTGGTGGTGGTAGAGAAGAAGGAAAAGGTTGTGCGAGCAGAGGCTTCAAAGGGTGTTCTATTCAATGCGGAAGATGGTCAATTTATTTCCTACCACTCTTCTATTAAGCATATTACCTTGCTCTGTCTGCGCCTGTTTGTTTTTGCACATTCTCTCTTGAGTAGCGACTGTCTGTGCCAGGAAATCTACCCTGATTTTTGGCTGAGCGCTGGACCCCCCAACTACCTTTCTTTGCACAACCATTTAGGTCGTAGTTCCGCGTCCTCGAAAACATACACTGTGTTCTTTACCCTTTCTTGGGGCTTGACGCGCTTCCGCATTGGCAGACTGCATTTGACGCCCACAGCGCTTGGACCTTCTTTCCTTGACAATTGACTACGGTACCACCTGGATTGCCCCTCTACCACGCCTTCTTTTTCCCCCACACCGATAGGCTCAAAAGTCGTCTTGATATTCTCACTGGCAGTGGCACCCTCAGGCATGCACTCTCAGCCTCAATGCGTCCTGGCCAACACAGTAGTAATTACTAGGCATCGTGTTCCCCTAATATCAGTAGCAAAGCGAGGCGTACCCTTGTTCACCTTATAGGTGCTGGAGGAAGCAACTCGAATGCATCACTGTTCAGCGCTAAAATAGGTCCGCTGGTCATAAAAACAAACATGTCAAAGCAGACTATAAAAACGGATCTGATCGCCGAACTCTTTTCTTCAACCACGACAGACGAAAAACCGCGAGGCTCGCACAGTACAGAAAGGCGTTGAACCGCTATCTCTCTTCGGAGGGAATATGCTCATCGTCTCTTCACCTTCGCTAGCGGGTTAAGGTCTGAGTATTCTAGTCATTCTCGATCGGTCTTAGCCGGACCAAGGCTTTAACAAGCCTTCGCAGCGTATCAGAAATCCGACTTTTCCACCTTGTAGTTTTGCAAAAAAACTGCCCAAAGATCGGAGACTCCCTTTCGGGGGCAGCTTCAGGAGGGTTTCTTTCTGCCGCCTTCGGGAGGCAGAATGGCAAGTGGAAGGGTCTTGGAAGTCGTTGCAATGACCGGGTTGGCCGTTCTTCCCTCTTTTGGGATTCATGCCTTTCTCCTCTCCTTTGGGGATGCTGTAGGAGGGCAGGCGGTCTGATCCTTTAGCTCACTTCGCGGTGCGCCGTTTTATTGGGAGAAATCCCAATGGTGTAACTCGATTCAGACTACTCTTCCTCTGTCGTGGTTCCTCTGCCCTTTGATGGGCAAATTTTTTCCAATCTTTTTCTCGCTTCGTGCGGGATTGTTGGGGGGTTGCTAGGTGTGTACGATTATGGTCGATGTATTGCTAAATGTAATAGATGTATTTGATCGGCTCATTAGAGAGGCTTCCTCCAATATACGCTGTTTATCCCTGCCACCACGATGTATATCTGCATGCCCTACATTCTTTCGATCGACGAGCCCTCGATCATATTCATTCCACCTCCCGATGAGCAAGAACTTGCAGATGGGCATGCTGCGCGAGAGCCTTTTGCGATGCAGGTAACCGTGAAGCAAGCTGGGTACAAATCGACGTCTCGTAACAGCCATACATCGCGAATCTGAAGCACCACTTATTTCCAGCAAACGCCATTTGGAAGAACTCATCGTCTACTTTGCTGTTCAGCACGAGATCACCGTACGTCTTTCGCGGTCCTCATACATGCTGAAGCTGATTATTCCGTCTCAGAAAGCGATCGAAACCATAGTTTCTTACGAGGCCAAAGGATCGCACGTCCCTTCGATCGTGGAAATTGAAGGAGAAGGGCTGGAGGGGAGAGTGAGGACCAAGTTTTTGCTGAGAGGAGGTATGGCATTGACTGGACATGCTCAGACGCGTTGCTTATGCGCACCTCTCTTCTCTTCGCGTCTCCTCTCGCGCTAGAACGCAAACCCTGGCCATTGCATGACAAGGTCAAGCTCCTCTGGGGTATGCAGCCGATCCGCTGTTGTCCTGAAAAGTGGAAGTTTGAATTCGAGTTGTCACAGCAGCGCTAGCAAGCGGTCACATTGGTGAAGCAGGTATTCTGCTCGTGTTCGTTTCGGTGGGATGCTCTGCTCATGATTGATCCGGTAGGGTACTTTGCCTGTGTTCGTCTCCGGTGAGTACTTGCTCTGTCGTCCTATGACAGAGGTGGCTGAAGTAGCGAGCTTCTAGCGCCTTTCTTTCGTCGCTTCTTCACATGTCATCCGCGCCTTGTCAATGTCATTCTGGTCATCGAGTGTTGAGACTGATTTCTCCAAAGCCTCCATATATAAGCCATGGTCGGTGCAACCAACCCTTCAGAGACTCAATCCCGAGTTCGACTGCCCGCCTTCCATTCCTCCCCTCGGCGTCCTCTTCCTCACCATGCAGCTCCAAGCCCTCTTTTTCCTCCTTTTTGCGTGCATCGTCACCGTACATGCTATTCCCATTGAGCAGCCCCCAGCCCACCTACCTAGCGTTAAAGGCATCCCAGTGGCCCCCCTCGCATTTCGCTCCGTCCCCGACATCGGCAAGCGTGCACCCTTGACACCCAGCGAGGTGGACACCTTAGCCACCCTGTTTGAATATCTTCTCCCTACTCTCGGCCTCCCCAACATTGCTGCGAAAGACGTCCGCTCTCTAGCACGGGCTCTTGCGTCTGCGGTAGCCAACCCAGCCTCCACCCGAGACAGTCTAACGGCGCTCGAGGACATGCTGGCCGAGACAGTTGGACCCAAGCTCGCCAAGCCCTTATCTGACGCTATCAGGAGTCTCTCCAAAGGACCCCTCCTTGAGAAGCTATTACCGAAGCTCGTCAAACTAGCACCGCACCTCCTCCCGTCACGGTCGAAGCTCCCCAGACATAACCACCACAAGGCTACTGCTTCCCCCGATGATAGTGATTACCCCTACGACGTTGTGAAAGATGTTGGCGAGCAAAACACGCCCTCTACCACACCAGCCGAGGTACCGGGCCATGCCGATGGTACCACTTTGAGGGTCGCTGGGGCTGACACCCCTTACCCCATCGTGGAGGACCTAGCCCTGGGCCAATTGGACACAGAGCCCCCCAAGGGTCAAGGCGAGCTACCAGCAGAAGATGCTCTCCTTGGGGTTGTGACGCCGTGAATATGTTCGTATATGTATATTGAAGCCTTCTTCTTGACTCTCAAGATTCCGTTTGCTTTTGATTGATCTTCTTGTACCATGGTACCCAACAATTCGGCTGTTCGTTTATCCTTCGTCCGACTCTCAGAGAAGAGTTGAAATGACCAGGTATTTGGCTTGTGCTCGTTTTTCGGTGGCATTGCTGCTCATTATCGCTTCGGAAGGGTCCTCTGCTCGTGTTCGTTTTGGGGGGAGTATTGGCTCTGTCGCTCACTGACAGAGGTAGCCGAAGTAGAGTGCTTCTGGCGCTTTTTCTTTTGTCGGCAGCTGTTTGACATGCCATATGCGCCTCACCAGTGACGTTCGTTTCATCGTTTGCTGAGAATGGATTCTTATTATAGTCTATACATAATCGATGGTCAGTGTAAGGGGTTCTTTCAGAAACCCAACCCCGAATTCTCTTTTCGCCTTCAACGTTTCCACCCCGAGTCGGCGGCGTCTGAATCTCTTCCTCATCATGGAGCTCCCAGCCCTCCTCTTCTTCCTCTTCACGTGCACAATCACCGTCTATGCTGTACCCATTCAACAAGCCACCAGCCTATCGAGCCTTGAAGGCGTTCCAGTGGCCCCCATCGCATTTTGTTCCTCACCAAACATCAGCAAGCGTGCACCCTTGACAGCCAACGAGGTGGATAGCTTAGCCGCCGCCCTGAAAGACATTCTCCCCATTCCCGGCATGCCCAACGTTGCTGCCAAAGACATCCTGTCCCTTGCGCGGGGCGTTGTGGCTCCCCCAGGCACACCAACCTCTATCGGAGACCAAGCCATGCTCTCGGTAGGATATTGGAGCCGCGCATGTTCCAATCGATGAGCCTCGATCATATTCATTCCAACTCCCATGAACAAGACTCGGATTTTTGTATCTCCTTCTGATAGGAGGGTAACCAAATCAAATTCACATACTTATACGCATGCATTCTGAGCCCCAGAGTCGAGTAACAATCCTCAGCGGAAACCATTCGTCTTTGGAAAGAATCCATATACAAGCAGACCCATTACACATCAATAATATGTAAGATGTAAAGGACGTCATGACCACAGTTTACTAAACACACTCCCTCTCCCTCCCTGCCCCAAGAACAAATTAACCCCCTCCTGAATAGCTACACTGACAGGCCTCATCGGCTGCGAATCATACACATGCGGACACGGCTGTGGTAACGGCTTGTTTGCGTTCAACCCCTCCACTCTCGACTGCCGGCGATCCAAATCCCGCTCATACATTGACGACTGCCTCGGCGATGCACCCAGCTCGTCGTATTGAGGCTCGTCAAAGTTTTGTCGGGCGGCGCGTAGCTTGCCCAAGATTTGTTCGTAGAATTGGATCTCGCCGTCGAGGTGGTCGACGGTGAGGGTTCGAAAGTCTTCGGCCTTTTGGGTGTGGTAGGTGTCCATTTCGGCCATGGTGACGTTGAGGACTGTTTCGCAGCGGCCTGCGATGTCTTCGTTTGGCTGTAGGATAGGATGAGTAATAGGGGGCGGAGACAGATCCCAGGGCACGTACATAGCTCCCGTATGTTGCATCGTTGTATCTTGCTAATGTTGACCGGTGCGTGGTTACTATACCCTAACGAAGAATGAGAAGCAGGTTCACAGACATAAGATGGGAAGCAGCGCACCTCGTAGATCTCAGAAGGGTGCGCCATTGTCTTAAGGTATTCGTGTGTAGCCAGCTGTGTCCGACGCGCCTATAGAAAAGGTTGAGCAGAAACCCTTCAAAGCGAAAACCGAGCCTACGTGATCATCATACGAATCTGCAACAGTCTGAAGAGTATCAGAAGTCTTTTGCATCGCTTTCGTCAACTTTAAGCAGGCTGGAAGATTGTAAGCTTCGTCATAGTTACGCAAAGTGCCTTGACATACTGGGACACCGCTCTCGCCAACACCATGCTCCCTCCCCGTTCATCAGGCCCTTTGGCCTACCCTCCTGCTCCTGCGCGTCGGGTTTCTCGCCTTCACTTGGTTTGGATGGCATGAGTTTGGAGGTGATTAATGATAGGAAGGAATACGACAGCATTCGCTCCGCCTTTGACATTTCTGTGCACACTAATGTCAGACAGTTGTTGTAGACAGAAGACTGTTACACTGACCTATGCGTGCTTCTCGTATTCGAGAGAAGGTGCTGCGTAGATCTTGGACGCCCGCATCTACACCTTTGACATGCGATTCAAATAGGTCGGCAGCGACTTGTGCATCTTCAGTGTCAACGTTGTAGGCAGGATGGTAGACTTGAGCGTAGAAGCTTGGCCCTGCGGGTGGCATGGAAAGGTGTTCGGGTAGGAGACGTTTCCATTCCTATAGAAAAGTCAATATGCCTCGCAAGAGGTAACATAGCATGGCAGCTCACTTCATCGCTTTCACAGCTCAGGAAGAACGTAAGGATTTCAGCGTATCGCGCAACTGGGTGCCGCACGATCTTGTTGATGTAGCGTTCCAAATCTCCTCTCCTAGCTTCCACGAAATCCGTGCTGAACCGGCCAGCATACTGCTTCTCTGGTAATGGCGGTAGAGCAATCCCAGGCAGTCTTCTTGTCAACGC
The DNA here is from genome assembly GCA_020736565.1 of Coprinopsis sp. MPI-PUGE-AT-0042. NCBI lineage: Eukaryota > Fungi > Basidiomycota > Agaricomycetes > Agaricales > Psathyrellaceae > Coprinopsis > Coprinopsis sp. MPI-PUGE-AT-0042. The sequence continues at coordinate 447,834 of JAHBOF010000001.1, read as the reverse complement.
CGTATGGAGCACCACAAAGTGCGAAAATCGACGCAACACCGTGACACGGACAGCAGCTTCCGAGTCTGTTTCGTTCGTGTGGAAGAGGGATGTGACGTTGTAGACGGTGTAGGCACCGGAGAGAAGGGATGTCCTCTTCGATGGCGAATGTACCATGACGCGAAAGGGGGCAACTTTCTCTTGCCACGAGGGTCCCGAGTCCACAAAGTGCCGATCTGCTTCCTCTCGGCTGAGTCGTCTCTGCTCTTCCTCGTCGAGTGAGGCCGTCGAGTCCTCCTTCGCATGGGACCGCCGTGGTGGTTCTTCTGTGGCGGTTTGAGGGGGGCCCTGTAGTAGAAATGCTTCTGCGCCGCTCGTAACGAAAGCTGAGAACCGGTTCAGAGACTTGCCTCCAAGCAACGTCCGTCTGAAACTGGGAAAAGCCTCCCATTCACCAGTGTTTTGCGGGAGGAGTAGAGGAGAGTTTACTGGAGAGCCCCGAGGCGTTATGCTCTCATCCGATCCTTCACGCTGCTTGGGATATTGCTTCGCATTTGGTGAGGTGTCAATCTCGAGTCCAGGCGCAGGAGTCAACTCTGAGGTGAACTGGACAACAAATGAGTTTGATGTCACGAATCAGGAGGCGCCAATAAGCGATAACGTACAGTATAATAACTGCGAGGCAAGAGCCCCATTTCTCCAGCAACATTGCGGACAAGGCTCCATCCTTCACCAACGTCCTCCTTGACGATCTCGATCTCATCGCCAGCCTCGACGTCGAGCTCGCGAAACTCGGCCTTTCCCTGAAAGTCGTACAGAGCGCGGGCACTCCGCGCACGACCACCCTCTTCATCGTCTGGCTCCTCGTCTGACAGCGATCCTCGGTCCTTGGCATTCGATTCAGAGACATTCCTGCGCAAAACGGGCACAGGAGCCCCTGGCTTGTGAGACTCGGTCCATGCTGCTGAAGAGTTGATGCCACTGTCAAAGTCGGGCTCTGCTGGATGGTTGGCAAAGGCAGACTTTGCTGCACTTCTAGGCAGGGTGGCCATGATGGTAATGGACTGGGTTCAAGCGTTGGTGGAAGCAAACTGGGAGATATACATAACCCGCTCTTCTTTTTTTGATTCCGACGTCGTTATTAGCGATGAGCAGATACATCGGAGACATGCAGAAACAGAAGGACCGAGCAGCAACCCGCAATAGGAAGGTACGTCCTTTTGGTCCATGTGGCCTCCTTTCCGCCCTTGCCTCTAGTAGACACGTCTAGCGTCATTATGACGAGTGGCACTCGACCAGCGCAGCAACAGTAGTATTTCATCTCCTGACGGCGGCGTTTTGAGACGGCTGGTTGGCGTGCTGCCTTGGGCTGCGTCTCTGTTTTCTCTGTGGACAAGTGCTTCATTCATGTACATTATCGCTAATAGTGTAATGCTCGTGGGGTTCTTGGAGAGCAATATGAATGGTGAGTGTGAAATGGCTCGAGAAACCTTTCCCGAAACCCCCCTATCCGCGTCGTAGCTGGGACTTAATGCATAATGCTCCGTGTTGAACACTAGTGAAGGGTTTTCATGGCTCGGACGAATTCAGTTGGATTTACTAGCCCTTGTCACATTCTATCACATCCCTCGCTCCCAATTGCTTCCCTGTATCAACCCGACCATTCCAGCCATCCCTTTGCACGTACGCCTTTCAAGCCCGTTTCGTAATCGGTTCAGAGCGACAAAACCCCGTTTCCGTTGCAATAGTCGACATTGCCTTTGGTAGGATTTCCTATCCACTAGAAGGAGAACTCGGTCAGCAGGCAGACTTGAACAATGTAGTTAAATTACCTCTAGGAATGGCCTGTGAGCTCCTTTGATACCCCCGAGCGCGGTGAATGACAGCAATAGTAGCATGGTTTGAGCACCACCGTCAAGAGCGCTAGAGAATATCAAGCTCTCGTTATTGTACCAGGATGGAAATCGACGGCGAATCCATAATTGAGATACAACACCGACAACCACTGTTGATATGACTGAGGAGGTGATGCCGAAGGTCATGATAGATGAGTACTAGTTGGAAGGTGAGGACATCGAAAGCGGTCGATAGAGAAAGAAACAGCATACCATGAACACTACAGGCAGCATCAGAATGCTTCCATCGAGGAGCCAAAGCTGGGGCCAGAGCTAGTTATCCTGTTAGCAAAAAAAAAAGTAAGACAGAATGTGGAGGACGAGCATACCCAGTGCAAGAACGCCCGAATACCCGTCAGCGAAGCACCCAGCAGGAGACTGAGCGGTACGATGAAATAGGGGCCATTCCAACTGTAGAGTTCTTTCGCAAGCGACCAAGTGATAACCTCGCTGTTCAGGATCTGAGCCACCTGGCCATTCCAGACGTTGGTTCCCAATGCGCCCGTAAAAGTGTCCGCCTGATGCTCGACAATGCGGGTCATCACAGCTGCGATGTGCGTTAGAGGGAGCGATGGTTGAGCTGGAGGCAGTTATCGAGTACCGTAGTTCACGAGACCACCTAGATGAGATGTCAGAGATTGGTAGCTTGCGTTGATACTGAGGAGGGACCTTCACCTAACAAGAGACCCCAGATCTGGGTGAATAGGAGTATCCGGGCTGGAATCTTCAGGTGTTGACCTAGTTTGAGCTGTGCTGTGAAGAACATCCCGTTTGCGACTATCGCTTCGCTCCATGTAGAGAACTGATACTCTCGTGAGTATGGCCTGACACTGCTAGGTGAATATGTAGCGCACGTATAAGATCCCCAATGGGTCTCCAGGGAGAAGCAGGCTTCCTACCATCTTCGCTACATGTGTCGGGAGGATCCAATGGCCTATGTAGGCATTGATGGAGTTTGCGAATGGCTGGAGATTCTTGAGAGGCGGTGGATTAGGGGACGAGGAAGGGCACGAACCAGTAGTAGAACGCCGACAACCAATGCGCTTAGAAAGGGGAGTTGGGAGAGGTACATATTTTGCCTTAGCATAACAGCGAGACCTGTGGCCAGGTAGATTAGTTTGGGCGGTAAGATAGGAGCGGGAGGGACGCCTACCCCCAAAGAAAGATAGGAAAGCGAGGACGGTGTACCACCAGCTAGGAATGCCATTCGCCTCGGGGCTGACTCGTTTCGCAGGTGGTTTCCTCGACAAAGACAGGAACGGAAACAAGTTGCCGAATCCAATAAAGCAAAGGACATGGGCGATAAGGCTCCCCACCTAGTATCCGAGTGTTTAGCGTCGCCATTATACGTGTAAAACGCAGGCGGCTAGGGGATGCTTACTCCGAGATTGGAGGCAATGTTAGCCCACAGGAACGATCCTGTAAGTTGCGGTAGCCCATTGATTTTGGTTGCATCCATGACAATGTTGAAGTGCTCGTCCAGAATGGTGGCTTGATCGTACACAGTTCCATTGGGGTAGAAGACAGTCGTTGAGAGAATCGGAAGGGAAAGTGCCTGGGCGTGTCGTGTCAGATGAGAGAAGAGGAGGTACCCAGATTTGGTCACTCACGTTCCAGACATCGGAGTAGTAGATGGCCATAACTGCGCCATAGCAGAGCACGTATCCAATCCAGGCGTTTGCTTGGTATGTGATGGGTAGATGGACGAATCTGAGCCGAGGTTAGGGGGAGAGTAGATCGGACAGGGGCAGAGTACGTACGAGGAGCCAATAAATTGCCAATCGAAGGACAGGCTGAACAGGCCTAGGCCTTCGTTTCCACCAGCCCCTCCAAAGAGACTCGTAAAAGCATCTTTGAGCTTCTCCGAAGAAGATGTTTCTGAAGCCATGCAGAATACGTTCAGCCCGTTGAGGAGAGGAAAGATGTAGGCTGGGAGAATTTCGTATGTGAACATGCTCCAGAAACCGAGAGAGAACCACTTGATGGTGGTCTGGTTGGCGCGACGGTCTTTATGCAGAGCTAGGAGATGAAATAATGAGGGAGGGCGAGGGAGACGAGGAAGGAATACTGACATTGAAGCAGTCCCAGAATGGGTAGATTCTGTGCACTGTTCAGCTCGAGTGTTCGCGAGGGCGAGTGCAAAACGCACGCAGGGGTAAACGTATTCGGAGGGCTCAACTGTTAGCTTGCGATACAGGCCCGCAATAGCACATCTCATAACACGTTGATTAGAATTTCCAACAGATGCCTCTTGTATAGAAAGGAGCTCACCCAAAACAACTGGTTGAAAAAATGAACAGAATCGAGGTGATGGTATCAACCTTTGTCGAGTAATACAACTACTTGGGTATGAGCTCTTGATTCAAAGAACAATCGATAGCACTCACATATTGCACTGACAATGTTTGGACTGCCAGATTTCCATTCGCACCAGCCATTGCAATCATTGATGCTACTGCGTGCTTTTGTCTCGTAAGCACGGGCGAGAGCACGAGACAGATCGCGTCTACCTCTGAGAACCCAAAACAACCAGGGTTGAGGACATGCAGGAAGCGGGACGACAGAGTCTGGCGAGGAGCCTTTTCGTTGTGTTGTTCACCTGAGGGCAGCAATGTTGACCAACACACGCCTATGATGTACACGGCGAGTATCAGGAAGGTGTTTGATACAGCCGCCAGAACAGGCTTCAGCACATAGACCTTGGAGAATTCATATGAGCTTCTGTGACTTTGAGCCATGCGAGAGGAGGTGAATACACACCTGATACATTGCGGCTCCTAAGCAAGCCACGAGGGAGCCGATAATGAACGCGCGAAGAGTCAAAGGTGACCCATGGTACGGCTCAACGACCGAAAATTCGATTGCAGAAGTTGTTGAGCTTGCTCTTCGTAGAGATGTGTCTAGTCGCTCATCGAAGAGAAGTCCGTTGGAGAGCCATACGTTCGTGGGTGGGAGGTGAGCGGAATCATCAGCAGCGTTGATAGCTTTCACTGTCTCAGGAGAGGTGTCTCCCTTTTCGATGCTTCCTTCGACAACATTGCCCGTCGCGAAAGAAGGAGTCAAAGAGACCATGGAATGAGGACACGAAGTGGGTTGCTCTAGCATGCTGTAGCGCCCTTCTTAGGAGGGGTGAGCGATGGGCGGGAGTGGTTCCCCTTGACCGCGATAAGCGAGTGGTTTATAGTACCCTCGCGGGAGCGGCGCTGCATCGCTCGCTCAATCGACGATGCGTCCCTTAGCAAGCTGCTCTGTTAAGAGTAGGGGGCGCTATCGGAGGAGAAGCAGTCTCTGCACTCAAAGAGAGGCTGAGAGGGATAGACGCGATGTTCGAAGCCATTAGTAGTTATCTGGCATGTCTGATGACTGGGCGAGAAGAGGGCGATTGCAGGTGTTGATCCGTGGCCGAGACTGGGATGAGTATAAGTTGATAGCTGCGCCATTTTCCAGATGAAGTTAAGGCTAGATGGCCTCTCCTAAAGTGTGATAACGACATGAAGGACTAGGCGAGCAGCACTGGCTCACTTCGTGAACACAAAGCATGACACACAAAACGCGTTGCCGGTGAGAATGGTCGGGTCCTCTGCAGCGTCTTCGAGGAGCTAGCCAAGGCATCTCAAAGCGGTAGAGGTGGGGTTCTGCCTTTATCAACGGGGATTCCCGGCATTTGTAGCGCACCTCTTCGCGGAGATGCATCGGGGTAGCCTGAGGAGGGGGGTTCGCGGACTTCTCTGCCACTATAGTGGTCTGGACTTCAAGGTAGAGAAGATTGTGCCTTCATTGCAACGCAGAGTTAATGAGCGTTTTGCGTGTCATCCATGAGAGTCATTCAAGACGCCACAATATCAAGAGTCGCCAGATGAGCTTTGAGTCAGAGATTAGCAGAAGATTTATGCAGTTTTGGCCTTGATTTTCGAACCCGACGTGGTGGTTTGGGGTGAAGGGGTGCGAGGGCGGGATTGATGGCGGCCGTCGGGATGCAGTTCACACGAGTCCGATTCGGACGGGCATGACGGCTGTTGTTTGTGCATTTGTTTTGGTACCTACGTGGCTCAGCACTGCGTGATAACGCTCTGGTCACTGTCAACGACATCGCAGCAGCTCATTGACTGTCTGCTGTTACTCTCACCCTCACAGGCAAGCGCGATGCTGAACTTTGAAGACGTCGAGGAGCGCGATGGTGGGTCTTGTGCATTGGCAACGACGCAGAACGGCTAAATAACGGAATCCCAAAATCAATAGGCGTTCGGCTTTCATGGAATGTCTGGCCGTCGTCGCGCATCGAGGCGACCAGGACGGTCGTCCCTATTTCTGCCCTGTATACACCGCTGAAAATCAGGGAAGATCTTCCCCCAGTTCTTTATGAGCCAGTCGCGTGCAAACCGCCTTGTCGGGCGATCCTCAACCCCTACTGGTATGTAAGCTGCAGTGAAGGCGCAAGTCAGAGACTTATCAATTAATTAGCCAAATCGATATTCGGGGCAAGCTTTGGATCTGCCCTTTCTGCTTGTCCAGGAACGCATTCCCCCAACACTACAACGACATCTCCAACACTAATTTACCGGCGGAGCTGCTGCCCAAGTACACGACCATTGAATACACCCTCAGTCGACCTGCGCAGGTCCCGCCCATCTTCCTCTTCGTCGTGGATACTTGCTTGGACGAAGACGACCTGAAGGCTCTTCGCGATGCTATCGTTGTGAGCTTGGGCTTACTCCCCCACTACGCCCTGGTCGGATTGATCACATTTGGTACCATGGTACGCCGCTTTTCTTAAGCTACAATGCCTCGCTGACTGGTGAAAAGGCCCAAATCCATGAAATCGGATACCCGGAGTGCTCCAAATCCTATGTCTTCCGGGGCGGCAAGGAATACCAGCCAAAGCAAATTCAAGACATGTTGGGTCTCTCCTCGCAAAACCGCGCTGCGCCTCGTCCCGGTCAGCCCATGCCCCAGCAAGCGTTTGGAGCCGCGCGATTCCTGCTCCCTGTATCTCAATGCGAATTCCAGCTCACTGGCATCCTCGAAGCTTTGACCCGGGACCCCTGGCCAGTCGCATCTGATAAGCGTCCATTGAGATGCGCAGGAGTTGCACTCAGCGTTGCGGTGGGATTGCTTGAATGCTCGTACCCCAACACTGGTGCCCGCATTATGCTATTTTCCGGTGGGCCTGCAACAGAGGGCCCAGGAATGGTTGTGAGCAACGAGCTCAAGGAGCCCATTCGTAGTCACCACGATATCGACCGGGATTCTGCTAAACACTTCAAGCGCGCTAACAAGGTTAGTTTGGACATTATTATCTGGATTCCTGTTGACGCCCGTGCAGTTCTACGAAGGTCTCGCCCGCCGTGCTTCGAACAACGGCCATATCGTTGACCTTTTCGCTGGGTGCCTGGATCAAGTTGGCTTGCAGGAGATGAAGTCGTTGCCTAACTCCACCAACGGTGTCATTGTCCTCTCCGACTCCTTCGCCACCTCCATCTTCAAACAGTCGTTCATTCGCTTGTTCAACAAGGACGAGCAAGGCAACCTCCAGATGGGTTTCAATGCAACCCTGGACGTGCAGACGACAAAGGAGCTCAAGGTGTCTGGATTGATTGGACACGGTATCTCTGCTGGCAAAAAGTCCCCTTGCGTAGGAGAGACCGAGATTGGTATTGGTCAAACCTCTGCGTGGAAGATTAACGCCATTACCCCCCGGACAGCTGCAGCTGTTTACTTCGAGGTCGTTACTCCTGCCGGGCAACCTCTCCAGCAGGGATCTCGAGGACTCATTCAGTTCGTCACCCACTACCAGCACTCTTCAGGGCAAATGCGTCTGCGCGTTACCACTATCGCCCGGAACTTTGCTGAAGCAGGGTCGCCTTCACTTGCTGCTTCATTCGATCAAGAGGCGGCAGCTGTCTTGATGGCGAGGATAGCATGCTTCAAGGCCGAGGTCGACGACTCGCCAGATGTCCTGCGATGGCTGGATCGCATGCTGATTCGTCTTTGCCAAAAGTTCGCGGACTACCGGAAGGAGGATCCAACTTCATTCCGACTCACCGACAACTTCAGCATCTATCCTCAGTTCATGTTCCATCTCCGAAGAAGCCAGTTCTTGCAGGTCTTCAACAACAGCCCTGATGAGACTGCTTTCTATCGCCACATCGTCAACGAAGAGGACGTGAACAACTCGCTTATCATGATCCAGCCCACCTTGATGTCCTACACCTTCGACCAGCCACCTCAACCTGTTCTGCTTGACAGTGTATCAATCAAGCACGACGTTATCTTGCTTCTCGATACCTTCTTCCACATTCTGATCTTCCACGGTGAACTCGTTGCACAATGGAGAAAGCAAGGATACCAAGAACAAGAAGGCTATGAGAACTTTAAGGAGCTGCTCGAACTTCCCGTCGCTGATGCTCAGGTCAGACTTTTTGATTATCAAGTAGCTTCTGGTACTGACACTTCGAATCTCTTAGGACCTTCTCGCCGATCGGTTCCCTATCCCTCGATACATCGTCTGTGACCAGGGAGGGTCTCAAGCACGATTCTTGCTCTCAAAGCTCAACCCTAGTACGACGCATATGTCTGGTGCCATGTACGGGAACACCCCTGGAGCTGGCGCTGGACAAGCCATTTTCACGGACGACGTGAGCTTGCAAGTGTTTATGGAGCATCTGAAACGATTGGTATGATCTTTACTTTGGCATACAATGATTGCGAAGGCTGATATTCGCGTTCTAGGCTGTTGGCGCACAAACAAACTAAGGTTAGAACGTGGCCCATGTGGACTAATTATTATCATCGACTACGTGGAAGTTCTGCTGGCTCATGACTTGGTTTTGTTTTGTCTCATGCGATGTTTAATTCATTCTTTTTCTTACCTCATAGACACGATCCCGCAATATGCCTTCTCTTCTCTTCTCTGTCGTCGGTGATTCCTGGCATGTCAGACAGACGATGCCTTTAGTGATTTCTGTCATGATTCTCCCGACCTCAAATGGTGCACTGATGCCAATAGGGACGGATCTGCGCTTTCGAGATTGACAACGTCGCTTCCTAGCTTTCCGCAATACATTCGACCTGGCCAAGTTGTTCTGGAATTCCTCCATCTCTTCCATTAAACCAGGTTGCTCGTGACTGATTTGTATGGGGCTGACGCTGTAACAGCTTCGGAGGAAAGCCGTGATAGATGGTATTCAATTTCTCGTGGATTGGGGAGACAAAGTGGTGGGTAAAAATCTCTCCTGTTGCGTTTAACTGACAGTGTATGATGGCAGAAGATGCGGGTTCTTGAAAACGATAAAATGTGGCTTCTCTCCTCTAAGCCATTTCAGATAGCGTTTGTTCCATCTTTCCATCCTCATTATGCGCGTCCTACTCGCGATTTCAGGCATTGTGTTAGTCTACATCCTCAAACTCGTCACTTCTAAGCGAAAACAAAATCCTCGTCGTTTGCCCTACCCACCAGGTCCCAAGGGATACCCGATCGTTGGGAACCTTTTCCAGCTTCCCGCTCACAAGCCATGGCTAGCGTATAAGGAGTTCGGCCGTCAATATGGTAGGTTGAGTCCTCATGCTAGTCAAAGTTTAATTCAGGATACTGAACGACATTGCTTGATCAGGGGATATGACATACCTTGAAGCTATGGGCCAGCCCATGTTAATCGTGAACTCCCTTTCGCGTGCCTTGGACCTACTCGATAAACGCGCTGTCAATTACTCTGATAGGGCTTGGGTGCCTACTATGGAGATGTGTGTCATTTCAAAGTTTCAAAGTGTCATTCATGCTCATTGGTGTATGGTACAGGATGAAATTGCGATGGGTATTCGCGTTCATGCAATATGGAAATGACTGGAGGAACCATCGTCGTGCCTTCCATCGGTATTTTAATCACAATGTGGTTCACAACTATCACGCGATCCAAGAGCAAGCGGCAGTCGAGTTTCTGAGGTCGTTGGCTGCTGCGCCCAAAGACTTTCTTCATCACACCCGGCAGTAAGCCTCTACTTCCCTATACCCAAGGTCTCCGATTGCTGATTAGTGATAGACTCTTTGGCTCCGTCATCATTCGCATCTCCTATGGGTTTGAGGATGCCGAGTACAACCAGAATTTGGTCAAGCAAGCTGAAACACTCGTCTCTGGCTTTTCCGAATCAATGGTTCCAGGGCGCTACCTCATCAATTACTTCCCAATGTTGAAACACCTTCCTTCGTGGCTTCCTGGAGCTGGATTCAAGAGGCATTTCAAATTTTTATCTGAGATTAGCGACGAGGTTGTGGGGGTGTACGAGGAAGTCAAAGTCTCGCTTGTGAGTGATTGGATCTCGTTTCTCTCTCGTTATGTGAGTTGACATCCCTTCAGAGGACAGGTAAGAGGACTGTAGGGCCTAGTCTCGCTGCAGGCCTTATCGACGAGATATCGAATGAAAAGGAAGCGAATCGTGAAGAGCAAGAGCTGATTGCACGGAACATCAGTGCTCTGTCATATATTGGTGAGTGTGTAAAGGCTCCATAGGATGTCCTTGCTGACTTGAACCTGCCGTTAGCTGGAGCCGACACGACCGTGAGCTCTGCTCATGCCTTGATCCTGGCTCTGGGTATGCACCCGGAGGTTCAGCGCAAGGCTCAGGAAGAAATCGACCATGTCATCGGCAACGACAGGTTGCCTGTGATGGCTGACAAGGAGAGCCTGCCTTACATCACTGCGATCGTCAAAGAAGCAGGGAGATGGCATACCGTTGTGCCTCTCGGTGAGTGACATGGTCAGTGCCTACCACCAATACTCATAGAGTTTAGGGATCGTCCACGCAAGTTCCAATGATGATGAGTATGAGGGCTATTTCATTCCGAAGGGAACCTTCGTATACGTCAACACCTGGTAAGTTCTCTCCGATGTCTTGGCTTTGGGTCGCATCTTACAGGGCATGGTAGGGCTATCATGCATGACCCGGAGGTCTTCGATGAACCCTTCAAGTTCAAGCCGGAGCGCTACATGAAGGATGGCCGCCTGGATCCCACTGTCTTGGATCCTGAGTCTGCCACATTTGGTTTCGGTCGCAGGTGAGAGATATCCACGCTTTACATCTCGAGCCTTACTGAACAAGGCACATCAGAATCTGCCCGGGTAGATGGCTGAGCAACGACTCCCTTTTCTTGATGGCCGCCTCCTTGGTTGCCGCTTTCAACATCGTTCCTGCAAAGGATGAGCAGGGGCAACCGATTCCTTTGAAGTACGAGCTTCCGTCTGATATCATCATGTACGTCTCCAGAGCTCGTCTGGTCCCATGTCAGAGTTGACGCACAATACTCCAGCGGACCTTTACCCTTCAAGTGTGACTTGCAGATTCGTTCGCCCAAGACTGCAGCCTTGCTCCAGAAGTGATTATATGTATTGCCTTAGTATCATCCACCAGTGTCTAGAGACTATTGTACACCGAGTTCACAATCAATATGCACCAGATCGTCACTAACAAAGGCCTGTCAGGTGTGAGTGGTTGATGAAGGCACGAACGCCATGCTTCAGGATTTTGTGCTATAAGGTCAAGATGAACAAATCGACCATCTTTTGCATCGAATAGAACCTATTCGAAGCCTTGGAAGCACTTACGGGTCCATGAGAAGGTAAGGCGCCCAAAACCGGGCATCACCTCCTGATCTGATGGGGTCTCTGATGCACCATCATGATCGTTCGTCCCCGGCGTTGAGTCTTTGCATGCGATCCAACCACCACTGTTGTCATTCAATGCTGCTCCTTACTACTTATATACCCTTGAAAGCTCTTAGGACCTCATCCGATCCCCGCTTCTTTGACCAGTCGACTGGCAGGAACCTGAAGGCTTGCATGTGCGGCACGTTGTCCGGAAGCACCCAGGTACTGAACGGGCCATCTCTATGGACAACGTCAGCTTGCAAGTATTCCTAGGCTTCCGGAACTAAATGAGCTTAGAACATCGATTTATCTTTATCATCGACTCTGCGGAGGTGCCGCTGGGTCGTTTCCGCAACATGCCCTCTGAATCTCTGTCTTCAGCGACTCCTGGGATGTCAGGCATTGCATGCCTTCAGTAATTCCTGAAGGTCCCCGATCCCGAGTGGTGTGCTGACGCCAATTTCGAGAATGGCTACGCCACTTCCTGACACTCAGCAATGCATTCGATCTGCCAAGTTGTTTTGGGATTCCTTAACCCTTTCCAGTGAACAAAGCTGCGCGCCACTGATTTGTATGGGTGGCGTCGTAGGCAGCTCGCGGTAGATGGATGGTATTCAGTTTCTCTGAATTGCCCAGACAAAGTGGCGGGTAAAAATCTCTCTCCTGTTGCGTTTGAACTGACAAATGTTCAATACCAGAAGATGCGGGCTCTCGAAAACGATAAAATGCGGCTTCTCTCCTCTAAATCTCTTCTCTAAACCATCTCCAGATAGTTTTTGTACCATCTTTCCATCCTTATTATGCGCACCATACTCGCAATTCTAGGCATTGTGTCAGTCTACATCCTCAAGCTCGTCGCTTCTAAGCAAAAACAAAATCCTCGTCGTTTGCCCTACCCACCAGGCCCCAAGGGTTACCCGATCGTTGGGAACCTTTTCCAGCTTCCCTCTCACAAGCCATGGCTAACGTATAAGGAGTTCGGCCGTCAATATGGTATGTTGAGTCCTTATGCTAGTTAATGTTTAATCCAGGATACTGAACGACATTGCTTGATCAGGGGATATGACATACCTTGAAGCTATGGGCCAGCCCATGTTAATCGTGAACTCCCTTTCGCGTGCCTTGGACCTACTCGATAAACGCGCTGTCAATTACTCTGATAGGGCTTGGGTGCCTACCATGGAGATGTATGCCGTTTCAAAGTTTCAAAGTGTCATTCATGCTCATTGGTGTATGGTACAGGATGAAATTGCGATGGGTATTCGCGTTCATGCAATATGGAAATGACTGGAGGAACCATCGTCGTGCTTTCCACCGGTATTTCAATCACAATGTGGTTCACAACTATCACGCAATTCAAGAGCAAGCGGCAGTCGAGTTTCTGAGGTCGTTGGCTGCTTCGCCCAAAGACTTTCTTCACCACACCCGGCAGTAAGTCTTTACCTCCCTTTACCTGGCCTCCGATTGCTAATTAGCGATAGACTCTTCGGCTCTGTCATCATTCGCATCTCCTATGGGTTTGAAGATGCCGAGTACAACCAGAATTTGGTCAAGCAAGCTGAAACACTCGTCTCTGGCTTTTCCGAATCAATGGTTCCAGGGCGCTACCTCGTTAACTACTTTCCAATGTTGAAACATCTTCCTTCGTGGCTTCCTGGAGCTGGATTCAAGAAGCATTTCAAATTTTTATCTGAGATTAGCGACGAGGTTGTGGGGGTGTACGAGGAAGTCAAAGTCTCGCTTGTGAGCGATTGGATGTCCTTAGTCTCTTGTTATGCGAGCTGATATTCCCTCAGAGAACGGGCAAGAGAGCCGTAGGCCCCAGCCTTGCCGCGGGTCTTATCGATGAAATTTCGAATGAAAAGGAAGCGAATCGTGAGGAACAAGAGCTGATTGCACGGAACATCAGTGCTCTGTCATATATCGGTAAGTGTGTAGTCAAGGCTTCACGGCACGTCTTTACGGACTCGAACGTACTGTTTAACAGCCGGAGCCGACACGACCGTCAGCTCTGCTCATGCCTTGATCCTGGCTTTGGGCATGCATCCGGAGGTTCAGCGTAAGGCTCAGGAAGAAATCGACCGTGTCATTGGCGATGACAGGTTGCCTGTGATGGCTGACAAGGAGAGCCTGCCTTACATCACTGCGATAGTCAAAGAAGCAGGGCGATGGCATACTGTTGTGCCTCTCGGTGAGTGATATGATCTCCGCCTACCGCCAATACTCATAGAGTTTAGGGATCGTCCACGCAAGTTCCAATGATGATGAATACGAGGGCCAGTTCATTCCGAAGGGAACCTTTGTCTTCGTCAACACCTGGTAAGTTCGCTCCCATGTCTTGAGTTTGGGTCGCATCTTACAGGGCATGATAGGGCTATCATGCATGACCCGGAGGTCTTCGATGAACCCTTCAAGTTCAAGCCGGAGCGTTACATGAAGGATGGTCGTCTGGACCCCACCGTCCTGGATCCCGAGGCTGCCACGTTTGGTTTCGGTCGCAGGTAAGCGATATCCACTCCACACCTCAAGCCTGACTGAAAATGGCCCCTAGAATCTGCCCGGGTAGATGGCTGAGCAACGACTCCCTGTTCCTGATGGCAGCTTCCTTGGTTGCTGCGTTCAGCATCGTCCCTGCAAAGGATGAGCAGGGGCAACCGATTCCCTTGAAGTACGAGCTTCCATCTGATATCATCATGTACGTCTCCAAAGCTCGTCTTGTCCGATATCCGAGTCGACGCACAATACTCCAGCGGCCCTTTGCCCTTCCAGTGCGACTTACAGATTCGTTCGCCCAAGGCTGCGGCCTTGCTCCAGAAGTAACGAACCGTATCGCCTTAGTATCATCCACCAATGTATAAAGACTGCCCATGTTTTCAATCAAGTTCACAATCAACATTTATGAGATCGTCACTGGCAAAGGCCTGTCAGGTGCGAGTGGTTGGAATACCGCGCTTCAGGTTTTTGTGGGATATAAGGTCAATGGTGAACAAATCGTTCATTTTTCGAATTGAACAGAACCCTCTTTAATGCCTTGGAAGTACTCCCAGGTCCAGACAAGGTCCAGAGGTACTCGTGATGGACAAAAATGATGTCGCATCACGCTTTTCCCACTCAAAATGGCCGAATGTTAGTTCGTAGTGCAACTCCTGCGTCAGTTGGATTTCTTCAAATTTCTGGTATTAGCTAGACTCTAGCACAAGCTCTACTATATCAGAATTCTGCGATAAATAGTGGTGTGGTTATTGAGTAATGGTTGCCGCGATTTGAGCTTCATCAAAACGCATGTTGGCTGATTCTGCTCGCAGTTTATCTTGGGATCCATTTTGCCTTGGTGCACAATATTTTTATATAATACCCTTCGCAGCTACATAAACCTATGGCTGTATTTTGAAACAATTTGAATCAGTGCAAAAGGGCACAGGAAGGCCAATATTTTTGGGTGGGAAAAGTGTGATGCGACATCATTTTTGTCCATCACGACTCACGAGTAGACACCCAAAACTCGGCATCTCTCGGCATCCACTCATGATCTGATGCGGCCTCTGATCCGCCATTGGTGACGCACCATCGTTCGGAGGCTGGAACGTTGGAACCCTAATACCTACCACCATAACCCCCGCTCTGAGTCTTTGCATGCGATCCAACCCCCACCTTTTTCATTCAATGCCGCTCCTTTTTACTTATGCACTCTCCTTGAAAGCACTTAGGGCTCATCTTCGATCAATACCCTTATCCCAGCGTCTTTGACCGGTTGACCAGGAACCTGAAGGCTTGCATGTGCGGCACGCTGTAAGGAAGCACCCAGGTGCCGAACAAGCCATCTCTACGGGACGACGTCGGCTTGCAAGTATTCCTAGACTTTCGGAACGAAACGAGCTTGGAATATGGATGTATCCTTATCCTTGACTCTGCGGAGGTGCCGCTGGGTCATGACCTAGCTTTGTTCATGTCGCTATTTCCATTTTCATTTTGATTCCTGACCAAGACATGCTTCTAACTTTCTGCGAATACCTTACATGCGTCACTGGTAAATCCTTGGACACGTTTTCCTTGTAGTGATTTCTGTCATGTTTCTCCCCGAGCTCAAGATGATCCACTGATACCGACAGGTCCGGGCAAGAATGGGAGCCTTGCTTCCTAACTTCTAATCGGGGCTTCCGCAATACACTTGGCATGACCAAGTTATTCCAGGACTTCCCTTCTCTCATCCATTGAATGCAATTACTCGCTCCTGATTCTTACCGAATCGTCGCTGCCCGAAGGCATTGACTCCGGAGGAAGGACTGGGTAGATGATACTCTCGTCTTGGAGACAAAGCATTCGGTAGAGATCTCTCTTGTGTTCTTTTCACTTAACCAACAAATTAACGTCATCAGTTCTTCCAAATGATAAGACGAGGCCTTTCCCTTCGTTGAAGGGCCCGCGCACTACCCGTCGAGCTGCCAATTCCCTCGATTTCAACATGCGTCTACTACTCGCAATTTCAGGCATCGTTTCGGTCTACATCCTGAAGCTCGTCGCTTCCAAGCGAAAACAAAATCCTCGTGGTTTACCTCATCCGCCCGGCCCAAAGGGATATCCCATCATTGGAAACCTGTTGGAGCTCCCGCTTCACAAGCCATGGCTAGTGTACCAGGAGCTAAGCCGACGTTTCGGTAGGCTCAACTTTCTCTTCCAAGAGATGACTAAACGGTTCTGACCGTAATCACCAGGCGACATAACTTACCTCAACGCCGTGGGCCAACCCATCCTAATTGTAAACACCCTTTCGCGTGCCTTGGAGCTTCTCGATAAGCGCGCTGTCAACTACTCTGATAGACCCCTTGTCCCGACAATGGAAATGTACGTAGAATCAATCCCTCAGGCACCGAAACTTTACTCAGTGATATCTCGAAACAGGATGAGACTGGGATGGGTCTTTGCGTTCATGCAGTATGGAGCAGACTGGAGAAACCACCGTCGCGCTTTCCACCAGTATTTGAATCATAACGTGGTGCACAACTACCACCCGATTCAAGAACAAGAGGTTACGGAATTCCTGCGGTCGTTGGCGTCTGCTCCGAAGGACTTTCTTCAGCACACAAGGCAGTAAGCACTCCTCGTTACCCATTCGCGTTCTTCCCACTAACAAGTTGTAACAGCCTCTTCGGTTCCATCATCATTCGGATCTCTTACGGGTTTGAGGATGTCGAGTACAACAAGACTTTGGTCAAGCAAGCCGAAACACTCGCATCTGGCTTTTCCGAGTCTATCATTCCAGGACGTTATCTCGTCAACGCACTCCCCTTCTTGAGGCACGTTCCTTCATGGTTCCCTGGCGCTGGCTTCAAGAACAAGATCGAGTCTTTGGCCGTTGTGAGTGATAACACCTTGACTGTGTACGATGAAGTCAAGGACTCTCTGGTGAGCAGCCTTCGTTCCCGCTCCTCTCTCTCGGCTCTCTTACGAGTTGATTAACATGGAATCTTAGAGGACGGGCAAACGGACTGTCGGACCCAGTCTCGCTGCAAGTCTTATTGAAGACTTGCCGGATGAAAAGGATCCGAATCGTCCAGCACAAGAGTTGATCGCTAGGAACACCAGTGCTTTGTCCTACATTGGTGAGTGTGCAATGGCCCTGCAAAACCTTTCATTGACTCTGAAGTAATACATAGCCGGGGCTGATACGACCGTGAGCTCTGGTCAAGCCTTGATCCTCGCCCTTGGCATGCATCCAGAGGTTCAGCGCAAAGCCCAAGAAGAGCTTGACCGTGTCGTTGGCACCGACAGGCTGCCGCAAATGAGCGACAAGGAAAACCTTCCCTATATTAACGCTATTGTCAAGGAAGCAGGGCGATGGCATACCGTTTTGCCTCTCGGTGCGTCCCCAGGCGCAGTTGCATACCTGTATGAGACTGATAAAGCTTAGGGTTCATCCACGCGACGGCCAAGGAAGATGAATACGAAGGGTATTTCATCCCTAAGGGCAGTTTCATCTTTGTGAACATTTGGTAGGCTCTCCTGCATGTTCGGATTTGCCTTGCATCTTAAAGGGCATGACAGGGCGATCATGCATGACCCAGAGATCTTCGACGAACCCTTCAAATTCAAGCCGGAGCGTTACATGAAAGATGGTCGGCTAAATCCCACCGTCCTGGATCCTGAGGCTGCCACGTTTGGTTTCGGTCGCAGGTAAGAGATATCGCTCACCTTTCCTTACTCTCTAACCCCAGATTTCCAGAATTTGCCCTGGAAGGTGGCTAAGCAACGACTCGCTTTTCTTGATGGCTGCGTCCTTGCTCGCGACCTTCAATATCACCCCAGGAAAAGACGAGAAAGGCCAGCCAATCCCTTTGAAATTCGAAGTCTCATCCGATCTCATCACGTAAGCCCAACTGATCTTTTCATACTGCCTTGATCTGACGATAACTACTCCAGAGCGCCTTTGCCCTTCAAATGCGATTTCCAACCCCGCTCTCCCAAGGCTGCAGCCCTACTCCAGAAGTAGTGTATTGTTTCGCAGTATGTAGTATAAAGTGCATAGAAACCGTGCATGTTTTAACAGATGAATATACAATCGACGTGCCACTACATCGTCAGTCCGCCTGATCTCTGGGAGCGGCGAGCACAGTCAATGGGGTGACGAACCTTGAATAAAAGCTTGTATTGGAACATTACTGTTGGGCTTACGATTAAAAAGGAAATTATATTTTATGCAAAGCGCTGTAATGTTGGTGTTACACTTGTGAAGATAATGATACAACTACGAATTAGGGGGTACGTGCATGTAACATAGATCATAAATGGCATAAAGGTTGCACTCAGGCTGATGCCGGGCATACAATGATTTTTAGTTCAAGAGATGACACCACTTTACCATGTGCTGCATTGGGCACACTGGCAAATGATGTCGTGTTCACTAACGTCAAACATCTCCCCAAGCCGGTATCTTGGGGAGGATGTATGGAAGTGGCAGAACCCTTCGGCGAAACTTTGCCATGCCTTGACCGCCTCAGGGTAAGGCGCTAAGACCTTCATCACAACGTCATGACAGTCCTTCGCCCGTTGAGCCCGGCTTTTGAGCACTTCCAGCTTGGACACGTTTCGCGATGCAGCAGTCGCGGAGATGAAGTTCACTGTCTCGCCATCAAGGTCCTCCTTGTAAAAAGACAGCACGTCGCTGGGGCTAGTCAGAGGTGTGCATCGCTATACGGGGCCCAACAACTCACTTTGTTGCGTCGATGTAGCCGATCTGCTCTGGCCAACACTGAGAGATTATAAGAGATGAGCAGGGATTCGATATCGTTTGAAGGGCACTTACCTGAATATAAGTTGAGATCGGGAGGGTCGAAGGGAACGCGAAGAGCGTGAAGACATCAGAGAGGCCAGAGAGGAGACGGACGTATTGGGGATAGTCCCGAGCCTCGCTGGACACCTGCACCCGGTTACTTAGCTATGCACCAACACATTAATTACCGAATAAATCTCACCTTGGAGGTCTGGCCCTCGAATTCGAGGGCAATGCTCATCATGAAGCGGAGTGCAGAGGAGATGACGGTATTGGCGACAAAGTGAGGGAAGGTGATAGAGCATTCTCTGAGAAATGACGCAAAGGCTTCAAGGACAGGGTGTTCGTGTCGTTCGTTTTGCAAAAACGTTCGAGCGAAGGATTGAAGATGGTGAATGTCATCCTGAAACGCATCGTCGGCATATGTGACAAACGCCGTCCACAGAGCCATCCAAATGAGGCTCTCGTAATCGGGCAGATGGCCATAGGACGTCCTGGTGATGGTGACCCCAACCTTCAGAGACTTGATGAAGCCAGTGCCAACAGAGTGGGAGGCCACCGGATAGCCCTTCTGCACGGCTCTGTCGAGGCAGGCATTGAATAGCGCGTCGTCGAAAGGAATGATCTGATAAGGAACGTTGCATTCGTCGAAAAAGTCCACGATAACATCCTTAATAGCCGATCGGTTGTAGTGGGCAACCTTGTAGGAGAGTCTGGCCTCTGTACACGGGTCAGCGTGCATCCAAAGCAGAAGAAAGAGAATCATTTCTTACTTGCGATGGGGGCAAAAGCAACGCTGAAGAAGCTGAGGATCATGGCGATTGAGTTGTGAGTTCACAATGATTTCGTGTGTGCCTATATACCCAGCTCGGGGTATAGCACACACGTGAACTCGTCAGCATGGCTTCATCTAACGGTCATCATGGTCAGGAGGCCTGCCAAGGGCGTCGTCTCGCCAGCCCCATACCATCTACAGGCAGTTAGAGGGACTTCTAGGGTGGACCCTGCACAAAATTTACCATGTATGACTTTGAGCCAGACAATAGGCAAAGGGGCGTGGAGGGCCTATCGAGACTCGTGGTCGATAAGATGCCTCGGATGTGGGTTTTCCCAACTGCGCCCACAGCATGGAGAAATCATTGTAATGATCATGGGGAGGTCAGGACAAGTTGGGGTCTTGATTCCGGGTCCGACGCGGTAAACTATTGACACGTGCGACAGCTTTCGTTCGGCGTTTCATTTGCTCACGCGTTGCAGCTGACGCGCCAAACGATTAATTACCCAAAGTAGACTGGCGTTAACCATATTCAGGAAAATAGCCCCTATTCCATGGTAAAGCCTCTACCAAGCGCTGATGAATCACTGGTCACATAAAATTACTGCAAAGAAGTGCATAGCATCTATTACATGCGTAACTATTATTCCCGACAGGCGAAACCTTCTACCAAATGCGCTCAGTTTGTGCCAGTGCAGTGACTACATTGGCACACGATATCGTGCTCACTGATGGCAAACAACTCCCCGAGCCTATAGCGCGGAGAAGACGTGTGAAAGTAGCAAAAACCTTGAGCAAAGCTCTTCCACGCCTTAACGGCCTCAGGATACGGCGCCAGGACTTTCATTACGACGTCGTAGCAGTCCTTGGCCTTCTGCGCTCTGCTTCTGAGCACCTCCATCTTCGACAGATTGCGGGAAAGTGCGGTTGCTGAAATAAGATTAACGGTTTCACCGTCCATCTCTTCCTTGTAGAATGAAAGAACATCACTGTACAAGGCATAAGCAATAGGCAAAGGATAATGAGAGCCATTAACTCACTTTGTCGCATCGATGTACCCGATTTGCTCGGGCCAGCACTTGATAAATAACGTGTTAGTACCATGCATGGAGATTTGGCTCATAAAAAATCGCACCTGTATATGTGCTGACAATGGAAGAGTTGAAGGGAATGCGAACAGGGCGTACGTATCCGAAAGGCCAGAAAGAAGACGAACGAAATGAGGATAATCTCTCGCTTCACTAGAGAGCTGAAAGGTTCCGTCAGGTCAAGCACAAGTATATAGCTGAAACACGAACCTTGTTACTTTGTCCTTCATATTCCAGGGCGATGCTCATCATGAAGCGGAGCGCAGAAGAAATCACAGTGTTCGCCACGAAGTGGGGGAATATGAGAGACGAGTCCCTAAGATACGAGGCGAAGCCGTCCAGAACTGGGTGCTCATGACGCTCGCCTTGCATGAAGGTACGAGCAAACGACTGAAGGTGGTGAATATCGTCCTGGAAAGCATCGTCGGCGTACGTGGCGAAGGCGGTGAATGTGGCCATCCAAATAAGGGTGTCATAGTCGGGTAAGTGGCTGTAAGACGTCCTCGTTATTACCACACCGACGCGAAGAGCTTTGAGGAATCCAGGAGCTACATCCTCAGACGATACGGGATAGCCTTTCAACTCTGCCTTTTTAACGCAGGCGTTGAAGAGAGCATCGTCAAAAGGGATGATTTGATAAGGGACATTGCAGTCTTCCATGAATTCCACGATAATGTCCTTGACCTCGGACGTGGTGTCCTTGGAGTGGCTGTGGGAGAGCCCTCCACCTGTGGAATCATGATTTACTGTGCGGACGTTGCTGCGAGCAACCTAACTCACCTCCAGCAATGGCGTTGAAAGCAGAACTGATTAATCTGTAGAGCATGATAGCGTGGTTGTCAGAAATTCTACCCTATCATGTTTTAAATACCCTCGTAATATAGGGGACACTTCTTTTTCTTACCACGGAAAATCGGAAAATTAACCGTAGCGCGGTGAAAGTTTGGTTCACATAAAAATCATTATCAACCCGCCGAGGTCGAAGTTGATTGTCATGGGATCGAGGCACTGTTGAAACATGAGGATAAGCAGCGTCTTCACTTCTCTTCTCGGGGACTTGTCACATCCTGGAAACACAGGCCGTTCTCTCAGGAGCCACCCAAATCAGCTTGATCAATACCAGATATGGGCTAGGCCTTGATCGCCCCCTCAAGGGGTGTGTTGTGGGACACTTCCGATAGGTATCGCCCATGTTCATGGATAGAAGCCCCAAGATCGTCATTATCCTGGCCACGAGGTGTATGTCTTTCCTAGTCTGTCTGTGACCCTTCCGGCGACCGAGCCTTCGGGCAAGGTGTCACCGAAGGGCTTCCGCATATAAACGATTGTTACCAAGAGGTGAAGATCAGCCCGGCGTTTTCATTGCACTATTGATAGTACCAAAGCTCCAGAGTTCTTTTAGTGTAACAAATCTCTCTGTAACCGTGATTGTACGTTATCGCCGAATTCCCACTCGTTCCACGCTAGAGGCCGACTTGCAACGAATCTCCTGCTCTCGCGGGGGACCTTATGGTTGGGGTGGTAGAGATGCTAAAAGTATATTTAAGTATCGTCGGCAGTTACTCGCAGTGTCACCAAGCCCAACGCCTCGTCTGATTCACCATGGCACTTGACTTTCAGCTCTCTGATCTCACCACCAACTACATCGCAGCTGCGGCATGCGCCAGCATCGTTTTCTATGCCCTGCTCACCAAGTTCAATTCTAAGCGGTACCCTCCGGGACCCAAAGGTCTTCCTCTCATCGGAAGCCTCTTTGAGATGCCGATCCAAAATGCCCACGTTGTGTACAAGGACTGGGCCAGCCGATATGGTATGTCGATTTCAGAGGAGTAGTCATGCGGAGTGTCTAACACGCTCCCCTTAGGCGACATGCTTTTCTTCAAAGTCCTGGGACAGCCATTCCTGATCCTCAGCTCTGACGAAACAATCACCGAGTTGATGGACAAACGCTCGACCATCTATTCCAGCCGACCCAGGGCGACCATGGTTGTTGAGCTGTAAGCTCATGCATTTTTCGATCTTAGAGGGATGAGAGTGCTAACTTTGGTACCAGAATGGGATGGACATACGCTTTTGGTTTGCTCCCTTATGGCGAGCGCTGGCGTTTCTTGAGGAGAGAGTTCCATCGATTCATGAGCCCAACCGCTGTCCTGGGGTATCGTCAGATTCAACAGAACTCTGTCTACAGCTTCCTAAACAACCTGCTTGAGACCCCTGATAGCTTCTCCACCCATCTTCGCCTGTAAGTCTTTCCCCTTCGAACCTGCAAGGAAACCCTCTAATCGAGATGGTATTAGATTCTACGGCTCGATCTCAATGAAGATCTCGTATGGGTACGACGTCAAGGACGCCCATGACCCTTACCTTGTCGCAGCTGAAGGTGCCATGGGGGGCTTCTTGGAAGCAGGAATCCCTGGACGCTTCTGGGTTGACTTGTTCCCTTTGCTCAAGTACGTTCCCGCCTGGATGCCTGGTGCTGAGTTCAAGAGGAAGGCCGCTCGCTGGCGGTACCTCAATGATATCTCCCTCGAGCGGCCATTCAAACATGTTATGGACAAGCTGGTGAGTGGAAGGATATCATGGAGGCAACGAGGAGTTCACTGATCGTGATTATAGAGGCAAGGAACAGCATCGCAGAGCGTTTCGGCGACCATGATTGAGGAGCTTCCAGACAAGAACCATCCCGAACGACAGGAGAAGGAAATCGTTGCCCGCAACATCTCAGCAACGACATTCCTTGGTGAGTGAAGAACCTTTCCATGCTCCACATACATTGCTAACTCACTTTGATTAGCTGGCATTGACACCGTAAGCTAAACTGGACTCACTATGATTCGAGGCCGTACTGACGAGCGACCCAAAAGATTCACTCGCTCACACTCAGTTTCTTCTACGGCATGATCCAGTATCCAGAAGTCCAAAAGAAAGCCCAGGCCGAGATCGACCGGGTTGTTGGAGATAAACGCCTCCCGACATTTGAGGATCGGAATGAGCTCCCATACATTAACGCCTTGATCAAGGAGCTTATTCGTTGGTCTGACGTTGCGCCTTTGGGTGAGTCAAACATTCAGGAGATAATGGTAAAGATGTGCTCACCTGTCATAGGTATCTTCCACTCGACGACTGTCGACGATGAGTACAAGGGCTACTTCATTCCCAAAGGAACAATCGTCATGACCAACACCTGGTAGGCTCTTACCGTGTGGCGCTAGATGAAATTACTCATTTCCATAACAGGTCTATGCTCACAGACCCAGTAAAATACCCAGATCCTTTCTCGTTCAAGCCCGAGAGGTACTTGAAGAACGGCGTCTTGAACCCCAACGCACCCAAGCCTGAGGATCTTGCCTTTGGTAATGGACGCCGGTAAGTTGTCCTGGGTAGATTTTTGAAAGGAGGCCGTCCTAACACCCATTCGCCAGCATCTGCCCGGGGCGATACCTGGCTGATGACACGCTCTACATGATCATAGTGGGTGTGCTGGCGGCGTTCGATATTTCCGCGCCTATCGACTCTACCACTGGCAAGCCAATGCAGATTAAGAACGAGCGCGTTGGGACCATTACACTGTAAGTCAGACGCATGGTTTTCTAGGGAATTGCCATTCACGAGCTTTCAATAGCCAACCTCCCAAGTTCGATTGCCAGATCAAGCCTCGCTCTGCGGGCGCTTCGTCCATGATTCGAGACGCCCAAGAGGCCATTTCTGCGCTCTGATTAGTTGAATATTGACTATAGAATAGACTCGTAAACTGTTACTGTTCCTTTGTATTCAATTCTGAGACTTGGTCAATGACAAGACGCGTGTGTGAAATTTGAATCAACAAAAACGCGGTCGCGTCAGAGGCGCGTGACTTGAACCGCTTGAGTTCCCGTCGCGACAACTGATCTTGGCCCTTGTACTACTACCACCGCGACGCCATGGGCAAATCCAAGGAAACGTTCGACCTGGAACAGCTCGACGAGGCCATTTCATCAATATTCGACCAGGTTCAGCAGTCGTTAGCCAACCACAAGAAGAACTGTGTAGCGCTGTATAAGCTTCACCAGCAGGCAGCCACTGTCAAGAAAACCGCGACGAAGAAGAATGGAGGGACGACGACGAAATACACGGGAGAAAAGGCGTTTGCTGACCGGTTCTTGGATATGGTCAATCGCGTGTTGGTGGTGAAGAAGGGACCTCCTGCGGCGGACAGGATCGTCAAGTTTGTTGGATCTTATGTGCAATATCTTAATGAAAAAGGTCGGTCAGCATACATTATCCAGCCACAGTATACTCATCGGACGTGTAGCTGTGCAAGAGCAGGAGAAACCTGAAAGCGAGCAGGAAGAAGAGACAACCACAGCTCGGTTTGTAGCCAGAATACTGGGCTGGCTGCTCCAGGGGTTCTCGGCCAAGAACAAGAACGTCCGCTTCCGTTGCCTGCATTTCGTGTCCGAGTTGATATCACATATAGGAGAAATCGAGTGCGTAACGGTCTTCATTATAGATTCCCTGACTGATATCATCTAAGCGAGGATACCTACGCGCTGCTGCGCGAAGGTCTGTTTGAGCGCTTGAACGACAAGGAGCTCCTGATCCGGGCACATGCCGCCGCCGCATTGTCCAAGCTTGTGGGCAGTGAAGATCCAGACGAAGTTGAAGCAGGGGAGCAATCAGTGTTGGATGTTCTGCTCGAGGTGCTATCTTCAGATCCCGCTGCGTGAGTGTTGCTGTTATCTCCCTATAGACCATTGTCCTGAATGCTACTTCAGGGAAGTACGGCGGGCAGCCCTGCTTAATGTGCCCCTCACACCAGCAACCATCAACGCAATTCTCCACCGAACCCGAGATGTGGACACTATCACCAGGAAAATCATGTATACCGTCGTACTACCGAAGCTGGGGCATCCTCGGCAACTAAGCTTGGTGCAGAGGGAGCAGGTCATCAAAGATGGCTTGGGTGACCGTGAACCGGGTGTGCGTGTTGCAGCCGGCAAACTATTGGCGAAATGGTTTGAGACCGTTCAGGGCGATGCCGCGGGAGATGAGGACCCTGAAACGTGGGTGGGGGATGATGCTGGATTAATGAAGGCCTTCATTCAGTTCATGGGCCTCTTCGATGTCATAGGGTCAGGGGAGGCCATTGCTGTTGATGCCGTGACCTGCATTTTCGTGACTAGACCCGAAATACCAGATGCCTTTGTTTTCCCTGGTGAGATTGCCTCTTGAGGAGAAATTATTCAGGAGACTCATTTCGTTTACAGAGCTTTACTGGAGACAGCTGACACCAGAGTCAGCCGTCTTGGCCCGCGTCTTTGTCGAACACTGCATCAAGATCGGCAACGAAACCCGGCTCGAAAGTGCTTCTCTCCCCGTGGTGACTGCTTTCGCATTCCATATCCAGGAGGCATACAACCAAGTACTCAATGTGTTGGAACGAATGCACAACGCCCGCACGGTTGGTGCTCATAGTGCCAGTGAAATGGAAGAGCTCGAGGAGGAACTTTCCAAATGCGAAGTCGTCCTCGGCGAGCTGCTCAGAATGGCACTCAAGCTAGATTATATGGACGAAATTGGCAGACGGAAGGTCTTTACTGTCGTCAGTGAGTGGTTTTTCGTGGATGTTTTGTCGTATAAATGCTGATGATATCACTCCCAGAGGACATGCTTGCGCACCCTCAGCTACCACCAAGTCTGATCGAGCGTTGCGTCGACGTATTGAAAGAGATTATGCCATCTGAGCGTGACCTCATCCGTGTGGTCGTCGAAATCATTGTCGAACTGCGGGAAGGCGACGAGGTGGAAGAGACTGAGAATATCTTGGCTGCTGTGAGTGAATCTTCCGCTGTTGCGTAACAAATACTAATATCTTCGAAACCAGCTGGATGATGACCAGGCAGACGAGTCTGGTAGCCCAGATGCTGCAAACAGGTCTGGGAGAAAACCGAAAGATCGTGACGCCATGTCCGCAGAAGACCGGCACGAAGCTGATATCACAGATGTTCGATGCTTGATGCTTTGCATCGCAGTGCTTGAACGAGTCAACGGGGTAGGTTCTGTAAATCTGTTCATGGACGTTGGGTTGACGGAGCGAGCAGAGCTTTGAAGACAACTCCACTCTGGAAGGGATCCTGTCAGACCTGATCATTCCATCTGTGAAGCGGAAGGAACTAGCAATGAGAGAGAAGGCTCTCGTCAGCCTTGGACTGTGCTGCCTGATTGCCAAGGTCTGCCTTTCCTTGCTTATGCTTTTTGACCGCTGTTAACTTGAGCTCTATAGAACATGGCCCTTCGCTCCTTCCAGCTGTTCTTAGGGCAAGTGGAGAATGCTCCCCCAGAGCTCAAACTCCAAGTGCTCCGAGTAATCCTGGATCTTTTGATCATGTACGATTCCGAGTTCTTCCAGAACAACGAGGGTATTGTGAGTATCCATTTGTTCGAACACCGGAGCTTTGCTTACCACCCCTTCTCAAGGCGCAACAAGTCACCGGTTTCCTTATCCAGACCCTGCAGTCGGAGGAGATCCCCCAGGCACAAGCGGTGCTGTGTACGGGTATCTGCAAGCTGCTGTTGGCTGGTATCATCACCGATTCTACGGTAATTGCGTCCCATTGCCCCTAATATCCATATACCTCACCCTCTGCTTAAAGGTTATCATCTCCTTGGCGCTGCTCTATATCTCACCGACCACAGTCGACAACCAGGAGCTTCGACAGTGCTTATCGTACTTTTTCCCGGTATACGCATACGCCTCGTATGCCAATCAAAATCGAATCCAAGCAGTGCGTGTTCCATTCACTTCCCTATCCCTTTGCTTACGCTCCTACAAAAGCTGTTCTTGAATGCCTATGACGAAGCGAAGCGGATACACGAAGAGCTTGATGATGACCAGGAGATGATTAGTCCCTCAGACTTTGGCCTCATGCTAGTCGATTGGACGGACCCGACCAAAGCTGTCCAAATGTCGGTTGCCCCTCTTGCATCGCCAAGCAATTTCACTTACATTTCGCGTAGCGCAAATGCCGAGTTCAGCGAGTCACAGAACGCACATGCCGAGCTTGCGGCTCAGATTCTCGGTGCCCTGTACGACGACGACAGGACAGACGACGACAAGAAGGCCTTTTGCCAAATTCTGACACATCTACAACTCTCCAATGGCGTTGACGCGAAATGTCTGCACAAGATCGACCTGTATGTTGCAAATCAAGAAACAGTGCGTCGCTATCGCTTTCTCCTGTCCGTAACGTTCGAACTGACTCCTGGCAGCAAAATCCATTCGACAACGCCGCTACAGGCAAGGCATTTGCGCGGTTCAAGACCAAATTCCAGCAAGCGTATAAAGACCGTTTGGCCGAAATCGATGCACGGGAATACGCCGATGATGAAGATGTCATGAAGATCTACGATGTAATCGCCATCAAGGGTCCTACCGTTGACGACGAGTATAGAGCGCAGAAAGCTGAACGGCAGGCCAAGGCATCAGAAAGAGTAGCCGCACCTGTACCGGCTATCGTTGTTGACCCTCCAGAGTTGGCCTCAACCGCGACATCAGCTGTGCCACTATCGGAAGTCAGCACAAATAACGGACTGGAAGAGAACGTCGAGGAACCGGCAAGCGTTGCAAATACCACTAGTCCTGATACATCGTCGGTCCTTCCCTTTCTCCATATCGGTGTGTCAACTAATGAAGTTGCTTAGACGACCACCGTCAGACAACGAGGAGGAGGAGGAGCCCCCCGAGCCGGTGGAGTTGCCTGAAAGACCTTCAACCCCTCCGCCGAGCAAGGGAACCAAGTAGGAGCCTTTCAATCCCATCCGTTTGCTGTATGCTGAGTGCCCATAGGCGGGTTCGTACACCGGGAACAATTCGAGATGATCGAAAACGAACCAGGACTCGAAAGTAAACTCACTCTTTACCTGACTCTACCGCATACTGATTCGCACGTCAGGGCGGAACCTGCAGACGAGGAAAGCCAAGAGGAAGAAGCCAGGCAATCCCCGAGACCTAAAGCCAAGCGAAAAGCTCCAGCGAAAAAGGCACCAGCAAAGGTACCCAAAGCCAAAGCGCCACCCAAGCCCACACGCACGAATGGGCGGGCGGCAGCGAAGCGCAAAGTCAAGGAGCCCACACCAGAAGCGAGCGATGACGAAGCTGCTAGCGAAGTCTCCGCTGCAGAGGAATCTGACGACTAGTAATTTCGGACGACCCCGAATGATCTGCTAATGACCCATCTCGATCCTGATATATTTATCTGCTATTTGACTTGGACTATAGTATATGAACGCGTTATGGTACTTGTACAGTGTAGTCAATATCCTTTCCTAGTTCTGTGAGTTGGGTGGTGGTTTGGTTGTCCAAGGACGTGATACCTAAAATGGAGATGCAGTTTCCTCATTGGGTAGATGACTTCATCGCAGAACTCCGATAACACTAATGGCTTTCTACATTTCGGCGAACACTAGAAACAGTTTTATGTATTTTCGGAGGGAATTAGCACAGATTCAGCATTTTCGACAAGCAGAGAGCTACAGGACAAAATCAGGGAGGTGCTTAGTCTAACTTGATGCCCTGGAGCATCCTGGCGAATGGGTCTGGCTGCGCGGGGTTAGGCACATATTCGAAGCCATCTTGGACCAGCTTTGCAACCTCGGGATCCCCTTTGACGCGAACAAACTCTGCGGCAAGGTCAATGCCAGCTGTAACGCCAGCGGCACTCCAGAATTTCCCGTCGACAACAAAGCGCCTATCCCCGACCCATTTGACCTTCCTGTTGAGCCATCCCTTTTGCGCACCCATCCTCGTCGCCCACTTGTTGGAGCAGGTGAGGACCCCGTCGATGAGGCCGGTCTGTGCGAGCATCATGGACCCAGTACAGACGGTGAGAATCCCTTCGAGAGCGGGATAACGCGTCTGAATGAATTTGATGCATTCATCAGGGAGCTTGTAGGTGGGCATAGGACCCGGAAGGAGGAGATAGTCCACTTCGGGGCAAGTGGCAAAGGTGGTGGTTGGGGGAACTGGCGGTCCAGAGCTCGCTTCGACAGGGTCAAGTGTACCCGTGGCGGACAGGTAGTGGAACTCGGTGTTGAACGCCAACTTGATGAGGTGGGCAGGAAGCTCGAACATCTCGAGCGCAGAGCGACTGTGTGCGGTCAGGTACTCGATGGGCCCGAAGGCGTCGAGCAGCTGGAAATCGGGGAACATGATGACACCGAACCTGTAGGTGCGGCCGGAGTTGTTGTTGTCGGACATGTTTGGATGATAATGGGTCGAGTGTCTGGTGACTGGCTAAGCTGCCTGGGTTCTGAGTATTATCTCGAGCAAGCTTTATACTCCCTGATAGTGACATCTCGGGTTGCTCGCCACTAAGACGCACCAACTTTCCCAGTTTGGGTGTAATTAAAAATTATCTAGCCTAGGGTCGCCGCTAATCAAGGGCCTTTCGACGGTTACCTGAAAGTAAGCATGGTCCGCTACCAAATCAAGACTCAATGCACCCACACATAGCGCTCCTAATGGCCCAAATCCTGCATTTTGACAAAGCAATTATCAGAACCGCAGCACGATGACACGACTGCGCAGTCAAAGTTCTCAAACTTACGGATTTTTAACCTACAAGCAGAGGGCCCATGAGTCCACAGGTGAGTAGATGAGATGGGCTTCCTACATGGTCGGCTTTAATCAGTCAGCACAGATACTCGGACTTCGGACGTGGCCCGCTCCAGTCTCTTCGAAATACAAGCCAGACTGCATACCCTGTTGGTGCGGCCGGAGTTGTTGTTGTCGGACATGTTTGGATGATAAAAGATTGGGTGTTTGGTGACTTGGCTAGGCTGTCTGGATTCTGAGCGTTGTCTCGAGCAAACTGTTTATGTTTTATAGTCTCTAATGCTGACAGCTCGGCTTGCTCGCTACAAAGACGCGCCACTCAAGACCCGTGAGGAAAGTTCATCGTTTTATCATCTTGAGACGTACTGACCGATCACTCAGTCCAAGATCGCCGTTGAAGCAACTTTCCTTCAACAACTGCTTGACAACGAATATGGTCCGTTACCATAAAAAGGCTTGAGGCACCCGCACTGTATGCTCCCACGGCCCAAAACCTTTCATTTTGACAAAGCAATCGTCGGAGCCGCAGCACAATGACACGACTGCACAGTCAAAGTTCTCAGAGCTGCGGATCTCTAACCTTCAACAAGAGGGTTCATGAGCCCACAGGAGGCCAGATGGGCTTCCTACAACAGTTTAGGGTGGTCGAATGGCGGCGTTACTCGGTCAGCACAGATACTCGGACCTCGAGAAGCTATCATCATGGACATGGCCCGCTCCAATCTCTTCGATATATAACGAGCCAAACTGCATGATGGGGCGAAGCGGTAGTTGAGGTCCGCAATAATCCATTGTTTGCCATTCCTTGTTACCTTTGAATTTTTCACAGAGTAGGCGTATGCGGACCAATACCTTACTCGAGACGGGCAGACGAGGGCGACGCCACATAACACGATTGGTCATGGGAACCCAGTGCTGCACATTGACGCCATCAAACCGCAGCTGCCGACTTTGTTCACAACAGAGTTGAAACGAATTTAACGAGGCGAGAAGACTGAAGACGATGGGGCTCATATTTATACAATATTTATGGTACATTCAGCGAGCCGGCCGGTGGGAAAGGAGATAAGGAGTTGTATAAGACTATTTGCCCTTGCTCTCTAAGGGCACATGGTGTAGTTGGTTATCACGCTCGCTTAGCAACCCATTTAAGTTTGAATTAACTGACGCGCTGCATTCTAGTCTTAAGGCGCTTCAGAGGTAATATCACCATCCAATGCATTTTCGGTACAGATATCCTCGTCATAACGCAAGTGTCAGACACGGAACAAGTTTACTACTTCGAGGTACTTTCTATTATTATTTTGGCACATATAATAATCTGACATTGGCGCTCCATTAGGCGCCTATAGTCAACCCAGTTGCGCATTCACCCTGGACTGCTCTGACTGCTGTAGAGTTGGGTGATCCTTGGACGGCTAGGAGCACACCAAATGAACTTGCCGACCTGCTGCGCAAAAATGGTTTGGAACAGTCACCAGAGGTGAGTTCGGGTGAATTTTTATTGATGCCTAGCGAAAACTAAGCCTGCGTTCAGAGCCACGAGCCTCAGGTGAACATCACCAATCAAATCAAGTTGA
This sequence comes from Coprinopsis sp. MPI-PUGE-AT-0042, assembly GCA_020736565.1. Classification (NCBI taxonomy): domain Eukaryota; kingdom Fungi; phylum Basidiomycota; class Agaricomycetes; order Agaricales; family Psathyrellaceae; genus Coprinopsis; species Coprinopsis sp. MPI-PUGE-AT-0042. Next base: position 416,020 of record JAHBOF010000001.1, on the reverse strand, counting down.
GACGCGAGTGGGCCACTCCTGTACGTTCATCACACTTCATAAGCTTAACCGCTCTTCTTATATCGTACTTAGAAAGTGATTGCAGAGGCACTCAGGCAACATGAGCTTCTCCTTCACAGCTGTCCACAAGCTCCAGTTCTTCTGGGTAGGCCCTTTTATACACGAGGCTAAGTACATGTATCAAGTTTAGAGTGCATAAAAATCAGATGCGCTCATAATGTATTAGACACGCAAAAGATCATCCCAGAGCCCTTCCAACATCTCACAAACAAGCTCGATGTCCTCTTCAGGGACAATGCTTGGCGAAGCTGAGCTCGATTCTGCATGGAATATACCCATTGTCGCTTGAGATGACGGCGAAGTATGAGAGCCACTGCGAATTTGGTCACTGCTGGGGTTTGAAGCGAGTCCAGAAGTCGAGGCCTGTTGTTGTCTAGGGGCAGAGTTGGGGAGCGAGGGAGATTGGGGGTCAAGTGAACCTGACAAGTGCTCTGCACCAGGGTGTTGGGCGACAGCTGAAGACCTATCCAGCAAGTCCTCTGGTAATTTGAGAATGTCTTTGTTACCAGTCACCTTTGCAATGTGTGCCAAGGGGGCCGGGTTGACAAGGGTTTTGGAGGAAATATTCTCAACATAGGTGCGGGTAAAGTGAGGCAGGAGCGCAATGGGATCAACCCAAGGAAGGGGTTGCTTTCCCTCTTCGAGAAGCTTTGCATTGGCTGCTGCTCCTCTAGCTGCAATCATCTCCTTGCGGTTTTGGATCCTAGGGGCCTGACGGCGGTCGACAGCTGATCTGACTGGCAGTGGGCGATTGAGAGAAGGCCAGGCAGATTCTTCAACATCATCATTAAAGAATCGGAAATCATATGGCAGTTCAGCTTGGCAGGCTTCCATAGAGTGGTTATGGTCTTCGTTGCATATCGTGAATTCGAATCCGTGCTTCAAATCCAAGTGAGTCAGGAGTTGGTGTGTGAGCATCACCTCTGCATTCTGCTGGCACCGTGGTATGGGACAGGTGAAGGACTCGTCGTGATTGATGCCAGAGACAGAGTGTGAGTCTTGCGAAGTGTAGTGAGACTTGAAGTGATCAGTCAATTTGGACACATTGAAGTAATATCTACATGTCTTGCTCAGCACAAGGACACGGGGGCATTGACCAGCAAGGCTCACCTTCGCCGGATTTCCCAAGGGTTTGTTTTGTTTAGAAGGCAAAGAAGACATATGAGCATGTATCCGCTGTTCTGCGTGATATGTTTGGCAATGCCAAAATGCTTGACAAATGCGGCCCTCTCGCAGCTGTTCACTTTGGTCACCTTCCCATTGCCACCTGCACTGGGGTCGCGATCTGCCAGGAATCCATCTGAGCATACTTGATAATGATTGTCTGCTGCCTTTCTCAGTCCAGCATTTATAGCTTGAAGATCGGTGCCTCTCGGAACCTGGCTCTTGGAGGCTGAGACCACCAAATAGGTGTCACAGAAAGGGCAGAATTCGCAGTCGGGCCGCGATTTGAGTTGACAAGGGATTTGGTGCTCTAAAAGCGCTGCAGTAGAGCTTTGGGCTGGACAAGAAGGACATTTGGATGTGTTCTTGCTGGCAGTAAACCTTTGGCGTCTGGGTGGCGGATGTGGAATGCCTCTGGGCAAAGTAACCAGTGAGTTGGTCGATGTTGAGGGGTCCACAGAAGCATCGCGGATAGTATCTGCAGGGCGTTTGCCTTTCTTGTTGGGCATGGAGGTTATAGGAGGAAACAAAGCTAGGCCAAGAGCTAATCACAAGCCTGACACGACGCAATGGCCAATTCAAACTCCGACTGCCAGGCGCTAAGGCTCGGTGGCCTCAACCCAGTCTAAAAGGTGATATTGCAAGCCCCAATTTCATTTTATATACCGGTCCAAAGACTGACCACTGGAGCACCTGTAAGCGCCTCAGAGGCTGTGGTGATCCACGTTCAAGGAGGGCACGTTGAAACAACAGCAAATGGCATTCGCTTCAGCTACATGATCACAAATCTTTAACGTCAAGCCACAACCCGTCCAACATGTCAGTAACTATCTCAATGTCCGCTTGAGAGGCAGCGCTGGGCAAAATCGAGCCTGATTCGACCTGAAGCTGCAGTGCAGCTTGGTTGTACTGCTCCTGGAGGATTTCAGGTGGAGTAACAGCACCTGGCACAACAGATATCGGGTCGTCCTGGCTATCCTCTTCATCATAAGGCGGGGGGGACCATCTTGCCCTTGCCCTTGCCCCTTGCGGGCGCAGGCTCGCCATCTTCGTCCTCTTCCTCGGAAAGCGGGGGAACCATCTTGCCCTTGCCCTTGCGTCTGACAGGTGCAGGTGCGACATGTTCTTCGTCTTCGTCTTTGTCTTCCTCGTCATCACTTGTTGATGCCATTGCCCGTGCTTGAAACTTGCGGACACCGGTGTCCTTGAACTTAGCAACAGCCTTGTTGTGGGCCTCGAAGATGGGAATAAACATCTCCTTATTCGGGCAGACTTCCGTCTTGCTACCAGACATATGGTTGGCAAGACCCCTGTTTGTCTTGCCAATTGACGTGAAGGAGCAGTCGGGGCCAGAGCATATCCACAGTTTTGCATTTGCCTTGCTCTGACACGCGGCAAGTAGCTTTTTCCATTGCGAATGTTCCTGCAGCCTTGAGGAATGTTAGCACAAGTTTGACGTTGAAACGAGGCAAGCTCACTTGTGACGATGTACTAAAGCTGGTGTTTTTGCTGTGAAGACCTTTCTGCCAGGATAGTCAACAGGACACTCGAGACACGGTATCTCCTGGGACACTGTGCTGGTCCCCCTTCGGCTAGTTCGCTGTACCTCAACCTGAAAAAAAGTAAGAAAGAGCGGAGAACAAGGAAGCGCCACTTGCCCTGGACTGTTCGACGGCTTCATGCTTGATGATCGGCCTTTCCAAATATTGGGCAAAGGCGATGCGCATGGCATCGATGCTGATCATGCCCAAGGGGTTTGGGTATAGCGACTCGTCATGAGGGATAGGCTCTGGCAATGTCTCTTGAGGCTCCATGTCATCTGCTACTGTTGGATATGACGGAACAGCAAGGTGCTCGAACTCTTGGTGTGCCCTCCTTGCCTCTGGAGAAACATCTTTGAGGATATTTGCGTCGATTTCAGTGTAGACATCGTCAATGTCATTGTTGAGAGTGTCAAGAATCTGATTCTTGTCCCAGAGCGCGGAGAAGGAGGTTTCAAGTTGCTGAAGTTTGGATATGTCTGCTGAGACTTTTCCATCTTGTCCAATGAGTTCCTTCAGATTGATCGTTGCACCAGGCAAGTTTAAAGTGGAGGTAGCTGATGCAGAGGCAGGAGTCGATGTGGAAGCAGTTGATGTGGAGGCAGCCAAAGTGGAAGTGGTCGACGTGGAGGCAGCCAAAGTGGAAGTGGTCGACGTGGAGGCAGCCAAAGTGGAAGTGGTTGACGTGGAGGCAGCCAAAGTGGAAGTGGTCGACGTGGAAGCAGTCAAAGTGGAAGTGGTCGACGTGGAGGCAGTCAGAGTGGAGATGGAGGTAAAGGAGGCAAGGAGGTCTTGTGGATTTATAGGCTTTGTGAGCTCCTCGAGAGCCTGTGCCCGCTGTTCATAGTTGCCATCGTGCAAGTCACCTCGCAGAAATGAGCGCGTCATCTCTCTCTGGGTGTCCTGGTTTGCTTCTTTTATGAGCCTGCGGTATTCAGCCCTTCTGTTTGTAGCAAGTGCTACATACAAGTCGTGGAACTGAGGCGTCATTAGCGACTTTATGAAAACGACTGAATCAAATCAACCCACCCCTTTGGCCTTGTCAAGTTTGCCATGTCGAACGGTAACACTGTATACCAATGGTTGAACAGCATTAGGATTGGAGATATATGCCCACAGGTTGAAGATGGTGGTTGAACTTTGAGTCGGAAGATCAGCGTCAGTCCGACCAGGTGCAGGCTTCATTGAAACACATTTGAGGAAGCCGTCCCAATAGCCAGTCAATTGTTTGTCAATGGGTGCTAGCTGGGCCTGTCAATTCAAAATCAACTACTTTTCAATGAGAGATGTAAAAATGCAACATACATTGGCTGCATCAACAATCTCCTGCTCTCTGGCTTGTTTCTCTGCCTTGTTCTCCTCCTTGCTCTTAACAAAGTCTTTCATCATGTGCTGAAGTGCTGCAGAGAAAAGCACCATGGGTCCAAGGTCTCGCTTATCACAGAGTCAGCAAGATTTGAGTAGTTGAAAAGCATGGCGCAACGCACAGGAGCGTTGGGATCCGACTGTTCTCCTTGAGCATTGACTTCATTCAGCCGAAGGTTGATCAAGGGCTCATCAACTGGGCCACGGAGATAGTGGTTGTTGATGACCTTGTTGGTCGAATTGCTATGGTGCATCAACACCTGGGCAGTTGCTTTACCAAGCTTCTTGCAATACTATGAAACAGCTTTCAACAACCGGGACTGTTGGGAGAGTGGAACACAAAACTTACGTCGTTTGCGGCATCGCGTCGCAGAGCAGTCATCCCAACTGTGGGAAGGCCAGCAGCAGCACAGGCTTCTCGGATGGAATCCGTGAAGTGGTGAGCGTGGGCAGGCTCGACTGGTTCAATAAATCCCCGAGCCGACGGAGCAAGCGCCCTGAACAAGGGCAGCTTCTTGCAATCCGTCTTGATCCTTGGTACCCAATCCTTGTCAAGAACCGCAGCCGAGTAGGTCTACAAGGCTTGAATCAAAAAGGACTTGATCTGGGGTGCTGTACTTACCTTGTGATGCGTGTCCATCACACCAAGGGAAAAGAGCATGACCATCAGGTAGACCGAGAGGTCGAATTGCATGTTGCCAGCATGGAGTACAGGGTCAATAGGATAATCCCGTGAGTCTCCAACGATGGTGTTGATAGAGTGCTACAAAAAAGGCATTAAGAAAGGGTGTGTGTTTGAAAAGAACAATGTCTACCTTGAAATTGAGCACTTTGACGAGCGTCTTGACCCCTGTAGGACCGATCCTCTCAAAGGTGAGATGCTCGAGCATGATATACTATAGAAAGTCAACAAGGTGTCTCAGTAAAACAAACACAAGATTCACTGACCTGCCCCCCCTCGAGTGATCGTTGTGAGCCATAGCCCATTGAAGAAGGACGCAATGTGAAGGAGGCCGTGAAAAGCCATGAAGTAATGTTTTGAATGTGGCCAAGCCGTCGAGGGCCATCGTCGATTGTCGACTCCAAACTGCAGGTGATGAGGATGCTTATCTCGCAAAAGCCAAAGTAAATCTTGGCTTTGATGTGTCTGACCAGCTTGAACTCCCGGCAGACTGGATATGATCAGTAGGAGACTTTTGAAAGATTGGGTCAGCATACCAGTGTGTACACCATTCAAGACAGTGTCGAAAACATCTCTTCGATGAGGGTGGAACTTGTCGACGAGCATACCAGTTTCGGGGTCTTGCATGTATCTTCCTAGCAGACCAAAAAATATCTTTCTCCACCCATTCAGAGTTACTGCTGAGACATTCCAGTTGTCCCTACCACGCTTGATCTCGATGCTGGTTGTCCAGAATCCGGTTGAATGTTGGATGACTGTGGTCGTCGTCCATTCGCGACCAGGGGTGATTTTACCAACAATGCGGACAAATGATTCCCAGTCCAGTTTGATCCTTTTTCTTGCTTTTTGAACTCCTGGTGTAGCACGATCCTCTACAGCAGCATCCATCTCTGCAATGTCGCTGAGAAGATGTGCCAGGCGGGTCTCATCAGCGGCAAATTCTGCCAGATCGCGAGTAAACCTGGTGCTCTCCTATTATGTGCGACGTCAGGGAAATTTTGACACTTGAATGCAGTAGACTATCCTTACCTCTTCATCGCTATCCTTTTTCTTTTTCTTCTTTTCTTGACGCCTTTTTCTGTGCTGGAACGAGGAAGGTATTGAGGGCCATGATGGAGAAAGAAATGGACTAAAGACGTACACTTGCAGGGCTTTGGGAATCTCCCTCTGCAGGTGGAGGCGGGGGAGGAGGCATGGAGGTGGTTGGGCAGAAGAAAAAAACGATGGGACGACTCTTTTGCCCTGATCAAAAATCCTTGTTTACGTGCCAATGCCATTTTGTTTACGTGCAACTGACACCAGATCCATCACATCCTGCCCTTTGAACCTGCACCGCCATGTCCCCCAATCGACTTCTGGAACTTCCTCCCAATGATATCCTCGAGATCTCCCGGGCGTATTTGGCCGCTGTCACTATCAACGAAACTGCGAACCTTGAGATTGCACGGCTGAACAGCCAGGCCCAAGTATCGCAAGAACGACAACAAACCTCTCGTGAAACAGAGAAACACCTTGCACTGGAGATCGTGATTGCTGAAAAGGAGAAGGCCAAGGTTGAGATGGAGCTTCTAAAGGCCAAGCAGGCCATCATGCAGCTGGGTATGGCGGGTAAATATTGTCTTTTTCGCTGGTCGAAACCACTCACACCGGCAAAGAATCCACCAAAGGCGGCCAGCCCAGCACCTCGACTCGCTTGAAGGAAAACAGACCCCCTCCACAAGGCGACCAAGATGCCCCCAGCCCAAAGCGTCCTCGTGGACCTCGCCTAAGCCTCAATGCAGGTCCAGCCCGTCTATCGGCTCGCGGTCTGCCTTCAAAGGCGACAGGCCCCACCAACCCAGCCTTGTCTCGCCGTTAAGACCACGCCAATCAATGATTCATTAATTCTGTACACAGTGGCCGTTTTACAACTAAAAAGGAAAGGAAATGGACAGATGGAGATGTGACTGGAAGGGGATATCAGGACGGTCTTTCGGCTCTCGAGATGTATCATACCTAGCTGTGAAGAACAGGTGCAAGTTGGTCAATATAGTCTTTGAGGGCTTTGCGATCTGGCTTCGTCCAGATATAGGCACCTGATTGATATAGCTGGGGGTTGGGAAGTTGTCAAAACAAGGTGCTAATGCCAGGGGGGCAAGCACACTCACCGCCTTTTCGAGGGACGCCAAAAAGGCATGGGTCATTTCAACCGTCCACCCAACAAATCTTTGGCCAGGCATCTTGTTGTTGGTTGCAGCAAGGATACATGCAACCTCTGTGAGGTCGATGGATGGTGGAAGCGCATGTGGAGTAAAATAGCGCTTTTCTACCTCAAACTCGGAGATGTTGAGCTCATACGAAGCGTATTCGAGAAATAGCTCCTTGGCGGTTTCGATGTCAACCTTGGGCATTGGAATGGTAGTGGTACAAGGATGAACAAGTACTGTACACGATTCAAAACATATCCGATCAATCTGGTTTGGTCCTCTTCTGCACTACACCTTGAGTGAGGTTTGTCAGCCGTGAGCAAAACTAGTGAGCGAATCAACGTACATTCTTCGAATGAGGGCGAGGCCTGTCGCTTCATTGGAGGATTGCCCTTGAGGCTCGAGACAAATTGGAGGTAGAGGAAATCTCCTCTATTCATGCCCTTTTGAAGCAGGTCTTCTGTGGAAAGAGCTGAAAAGTAGCATCAGCAGCTGTCAATCAAGCAGCGAGAAACGACACACCAGGTGCAGGTGGTATAGGCTCAAATTTCCAACAGAGGGTGTAGGTAGGCAGGTCTGGCCAAACCATGTTGGTCAGACTCGAATCGTCTTGAACTGGATGGGTTTGGATAAAGGTATCATAATGCAGCTGCACCAGGGGAAATGATGCCAAGATCCATGCCAGTTGACGGCTGAAATCAGTATGCACACCACAAAGGTGGTGGGTATAGTGCTGGAGAGCAACAAGGAACCAGGCAAAGAGGGGGTCAAAAAGGAACTTGCGCCCATCTTGGATGTTGCCATCCTTGTCTACAATCGTGAGATTTGAGAAGAAAAAGTCGAGGAGGTGTCGAACACGACCACGACTGAGAATGTTGGCGAATCGCATTTCTTCATCAATGTTGTTCAAATCAAAGTCTCGAAAGGCAACGTGAGGGAGTACGCCCGACTGCTGCAAGAAGGCAGAGAGGAGGCTGTTGGTGGGGTTTTCATACGAGCCGAGTGAAACCATGTTTTGAGCCTCGATGCCGCAAATAAACAGCAAAATGTCGTTGAACTGTTTGGGCTTGGTCAACAGGGGAAGGTAACGCCTGTCTGGAAGAGAGTCAGATGAATCACCCCCCCTTTTTTTGAAGATGGTAGCTTACCATTGTACGACACCTGTTGCAAGGCCAGGGTCTGATACAGCCAATTTGCTATGAGATTCATCCTTGCCTGTTGCCTAGGAGTCGAAGTGCTGAGGAAAAAGTTGTGGACAGCTCCAAAGGTTGCCAGGTGCAGATCCATCCCACTATAGAAAGGCACGATGGTATACATCGAGTTGGTCAGGGTGTAAACCGAGTACACTGTAGCTGGATGGACGGTTCTTGAGGTTCCGTGAGATGGTGAAACAATCAACATTGGCAAAAGACTCACAGTTCATGACCGGCTTTGAGCCAAATCACCTCGTAATTGAAGAGGCTCTTGTCCTTGCCATCGTACCAGCAGCCAATGGCACTAATCATACGGGGGTCCTTGGGGATTGCCAAGACCCAGACTTGGGATCCTGTCCACACTGTCACCTTGAACCCCTGGCCTGCTTCCCATCTCCACCTTATGCTTGAACCTTCTGTCGATAATACAACGGTTGACAAATTCAGATGATCCACAGTACCAGGACTGCCAGCCGACTGTCGCAGAGCATGAATGTCCAAGGTGGGTGGACCAGTGTCGGGAAAGTTGGGGAGGGGCAGAGGCAGAGAGCTGAGCGCCTTTCGGTACTCTTCTTTATCCAGTGTGTTTGCCACCATCTCTTTTGGGGTTCCATAGTGCCAAGTACCAGCCGATTCATCTACATTTCATCAGCACAATTATCCGCTCACTGGAGAAGCACTGTACCTTCGATTTCAATGGGTTTGGAGACAGACATAAAGCCAGCCAGGGTTTTTTCGTTAAATCCCCAGGGGTAGGCAGGGTCCCATGCGTCTGACACCTTGACAAATGAACGCCTGGGGCGAAGAACACAAGACAGCTGTGAAGAACACTACTGCGACTAGCGAGTAGGTCTTACCGAGTAGCTTGTAGGCTTAACAGGTAGGTTAAAGTGATAGAGATTGAGGTAGCTACAAGCGTCCTTATATACATATTGTGTGTACTAATAATAGAGCAGTGTAAGGACTGAATAAGCAGTCACATGAGTGACAAGTAATCATATGAGTCAGTATGAGTCGTGAAGACGATAGAATGACGAAATACTGTAGATGTCGCATAGCCTCATAAGAATATATCTAGGAGAGTCCGAGTCGGAGAGTCGCGAGAGTCGCGAGTCGAATCTAATCTACATAAGATAAGATCAACAAGCTGCTCAAACGTCTGAGTGTCGTGGGGGTCAGCTGGCAGGCAATAAAGATATGATGTGTCCGAGTGATCAAGAAACTCGGGACCAGGTCTGTTGGCCCATGGATCAACACGATCTGTGTTGAGGGTGTAGCCCTGACAGACGATTTCCATAATGCCATGCCACCAATCATGAACGGGTTGTAACTGATGCAATTGAGAACAGCATCTGTGACAAGATAGATTCCACTCACATGGGTCTTGTCAAACAAAACTTCCAACAGTTCTCCATTCTGATCCGCAATAGCATGGACTTTTACACCCTCGGAAGGTTGATATCACTGAGAGAGGCTTTTGATTAATGCCAAGAAGGAGAAAGAGGGCAAGGACATACATTGACTAGCCCCCTCAAGTTCAACGACGAAACTAGTGTATCCTCCATGGGCAAAAAGGGTGCACAGGTGCCCTCAATGTCTGATGTGGTTTCTCGCAGAGACTTGACCCATTCCACTTCTTGCTCATTGCCGTTTGACAGCTCCACAGAGGAAACATGCTGGACATTTCCGACAGGATGTGTTTGAAAGTGTGGGACTTGCAGATCCGTTGCCCTGCGAGGCGTTGCAGCAGGTGAGGGAAGATGGGTGTCTTCCTGAGGAGGAGGGGTCCAGGGAATGTCATATTCAGCAACCAAGGGTGAAACTGAACGGATAGGAGAGTGCCGAGGAGGTGGTGATTGCAAACGTGGCACCTCTGGGCTGCCGTGCCATGGTGACTCGGAGCGTCGAGGCATTGGTGATTGTGACTTGGGTGGCATCTCTGACACTGCTCGAGAGCCAAGGGGTGGCGTCTCTGACATTGCTCGAGAATCAACATGGCCCTGCGGCTCTGGAGAACGAATGGGCTCTTGAAACTCGGGTGGTGCCTCTGAACGCAACTTTTGTGGCGGAGGTGTCTTTGGCATGCGTGACTCGGGTGCCATGCAATCTTGCGATTCGGATCGAGAGGGTGAGGCCTGTGACTGAAAAGGTGGGTGCTCGGGTGTTTCTGGTGCCTCTGAACGCAACTTTTGTGGCGGAGGTGTCTTTGGCATGCGCGACTCGGGTGCCATGCAATCTTGCGATTCAGATTGAGAGGGTGAGGCCTGTGATTGAAAAGGTGGGCGAGCTGCCAAGAAGTAGCTGGCATAGCTCACCCTGGTTTCCCCTGCCAACGTACTCTGTGCCATGGCAACAGGGCTCAATGGCCAGGCTTCAGGCGCTGGTGCAGCCAAGACGGCACTGTACAACGTGCAGGTCTTGGGATCATAAAGCACCCTCGAATCTACGGGCAAGAATGTCAGCCTGGCCTTTTGCGATGCAAGGCACCATACCTGTCTGGAAGTAGTCGTCATCTTTAATTTCGACCTCTTGGTCGAAAAAGTAGGTATGGAGATTGGTGAGGGCCTGGTATGAGCCATATTCACCCTGCGCAACTCCAAAGACGGCCTGCCAGATCTCAGTTTCAAATTCGACAAGCCAATCCGGCTTTTGGTTTCCCTGGCGCTTCATGTTCTAGATGCATGTCAGATGAGGATAGATCAAGAAAATGAACAGTTGCTTACAAGAAGTAGGTCTTCAAGATCAATCGCGCTTGCGTCCAGGTCTTGATCCGACAAGAGCACCAAAGGGGAGATGGCAAGAGCGATCTGAAGAACCTGCCTAACCTTGTTGGAGCTTCCCAATAGTTTCCGCAGCTCGGCATGTCCTTGGGCCCTGGACTCTTGCGTGGTTTGTTGGAGGCTCTGAAAGTTGACGGGGAGTTGCCATGTTGACTCGAGAGGAATGAGATGAGGGAAAACAGAGATGACATTCAAACACACCTCGCTGACCATGATGCTGAGGCAGAGTGCTGCCATGAGCAGATTTCGCTGAATTGACAGTGCGCTGCGTGATTTTGACACGCGATTGCATTCAATAGCAATCTTGAAGAGGGCAGGTGAATCGGTGCCTTTGGCTAGATTCGGTTGGTTCATTGTCGATTGCAACGCTGCCATGGTGTTGTTAAAGTGTGTGACAAGTTGATTGACGCTTTGGAGCGGATGCAGGTACTGGGGGGCAGCGCGCAAATGAGACAGGGAATGAAAGTACAGCACGAAGGAGACGTACCACAGGATCTCCCACCCACGGCTGCTTGGCATGAAGGAGACGAGGAGGGGATGGCGTGCTTGGAGGATGCAATAACAGGACAATGTCCAAGAATCGTAGGCCAAAGAGCCAACTGGCAATACCAGTCACCAATGATGGAGTCAATTTGTTGCTCGAGACACGAGGGGCACGGCCCCCGAACAAGAGGGGCAACGGTTTCACTGTCTCGTCGAGAATCCTCTGTGGCGAGTCGGCACCCCACGGACTGGGGAACTTTTCATAGGCTTCAAAAGCACGCGCGATATCCTGGCAAGGGTGACGATGATGTTGACGATGTGTCAAGTTGGCTTACCCTGAACGGCAAAGGTAGCAGTGGCTGATAGGTCGAATTGGTGCAAATGTACCCTGTGCTGTAGGGCAGCAGCGTCCGAAGCGCTGATGTTTGCATGGTGGTCACGGTCAAAAGGGTTGTGGGAAGTGATTGATCAAAACACTCGCGATCAAAAACGCGCGTCTATCTCCTTGACCATCACCATGAGTGGCTCTCTTGCCGAGACAATGAGCCTCGACGAACTGAAAGACTTCACCCTCGAGTACATTAGGAGGATGCAAAGCCATGCTGAAGAGAATGTGAGAATCGCGCAGGCGGAAGCGGATCATTGCGCGGAGATGGCGGAAGCCCAGAGCCTAAAAGAGATGGAGGCATATACGCGATTGGAAGAGGTCAAGAGGCAACTCGGTGCGCTCCAGAGCAAGCTGGAACAGAGTCGGCGTAGGTTTTTGCGGAAACACTCGAGGGCTAATTATGCATTGACGCGTCGTAGGCTAGTAGGCGCGTCGACCGTGTGAAAAGTCACGAGAACTGCAAAAAGGCCGTGGGAGTTCATGTGACTTTTTTGATGGGAGGCGAATGCGAGAGGCGTGTGGATGCATTGAGACGGGCAAACAGGCAAGACGGCGAAAGCGAATGGTGGTGGTGGTGGTTTGAAAGAAAGATGTGATTTGCTACGAAAATGAAAAAAATGCAGACCCGAGGTATTTCCGAATAGCGCACGGGCCCAAAGAAGATAGTAGCTGCCCCCTAACGGGGGTCACCCTTACGGGTGCGCCCTAACGGGCGTGGCCCCCTCACGGGGGATCGCCCTTGCGGGCGAGAATGATAGCCCCCTCACGGGGGGATGCCCTTACGGACGGGCTCGAGGTGTTGGGTTCAATTCCCAATGTGTCCACTCTTTTTTCCTTCTTTCTTAATTTTGTTTTAGCTGAAGACGAGAGAGCGTGAGGTACAAGGAGACATGGCTATGAAGCACGAGTGTGTCCATAATTTATATTCAGCTTAGTGACACTCAAGATAAGAGAGAAGCCTTGTAAAGCAAGCTATATGGTAGTTGAATAGCACTCCAGGTGTTGCCAGGGATTTCATCCGAGAAGACTTGCCAATAGCCCCCAGCTTAAGACAAAGGTAACTCAGCGAGACAAAGGATTGAGCAGTGCCACTCTGCTCAATCCTTTGTCTCGCTGAGTTACCAACCACTGTTATTGAATGTGGCAGTCCGTCCCATAATAAAAGGGTGTCCTTACATCCCCTGGTGGAAGGGTTTAGGAACTAGGCCCTGTGGAGCATAAAATTGCTACTCAGCACCCTCACTCTTCGGTTTGCGAGCAAGAGGGCCCCACACCATAAGTTCTACTCCTTTGTGATAGAGGTACACGGGAAAGGGTATACCAAGTACAATGGCAACGCCAGTCAGGTACTACTGGTTGTTTGGAGTCTTTTCAGTGGAACAGAAGCGAGAACGCGTACAGAGCTTGCTCCCCCAATGGTCATGACATCAAACATCTGCCCCAAAACAGGGGGAGCGCAAAGCCCAGCAAGGAGCGGAATGTCCAAAGCCTACCGCTCACAAAGGAATCGAAAGGCAACAAGAGAGCCAGTACTCGGTGCAAATGCACACCCTATACTGAACGCGATGGTGAACATGCCGCCAAGATGAAGCACCCATGTCCGGCCATAGACCTCAGACAGAGGAGGGAGGAAAAGAGGCTAAAATACGATCGGTAAGCAAGCTAGGGCCATGTGCGTCTCGACTTACTGTGATAGCAAACGAAAGATGGAAGATGGAGAGAGTCGTAGCCAGGACTGTAGGGCTGGTAATGCCGTATCTCAAACCAAACTCTGCTATACCAGGAGCCATCATAGATTATGCTAACGGAGACACATACGTATAGAACGAAAGCTGAGATGTCCTTCAGTAGGCCTTACGAGACGGCGAAGGGTGAAGACTTACGATGGACACTGCAAGCCGCGCTGGCCAATTTCTAGGGGTTTCAGGATCATTTCCCCAGTCTAGGACAACTGGCTTCGCACTCTCAACATCTTCGCGATGAGAGTGTCGAACAGCCGCTTCATACTCGTAGCTGATCGACCGGGAGCCCAAGGACGGGTCACGGAGTACAGTGACCTCATCTAGACTCCCATCTGCTCGATTCTTCTCCCCTTCGTTGAGTAATTGGGTTCGCCCAAGCCTTAGGCTATGCTAGGGCTGGTGCAGAGACAGACTGGAGGGAACAAAAGTAAAAGCCGACCAACATGCTGAATTCTAGTCCTGTAGACATATAGAAGTCGCATAGAAGGCACCTCGATCCATGGTAGAGAGACAATGAATCAACTGCAAAGAATACAATCGAGATCAGAGATGAGTGGGGCGGAAGAAGGAGAGCGACTGCAGAGGTTCGTGTACTGGTTTCGCCCTCCCCGGTCCGTGTTTCCGTGATCCGTGCGTTGGCTCCGTTAAGCGCTCGTCGGCGCTCGACATACTAACTAGGGGGAAGCCACGGTCCGGCATCCAAAAGGCCTGCTGCTTCAAAGAGAGAAATGCCTTGAGACAATGATTCACGAAGGCCCACTGTGTATTGAATCTGTTGACGTTATGCTACATCTAAGGTATAAGGTATAATGCGAAAGGGGGTACTCTAAAGAATTGCTGTCGTAACTAAATCGTGGGGATGCGAAGAAAGACGAATTTGCGATGAATATGTGGTATCACTTTTGGACAGTCAGGAGTTAGTTATTTGGTCGGCGGGTGAGAGGATTTCGTGCTCGAAGCTCTGCTCCTTTGTAGTAGAGATATGCGGGGAATGGGATCCCAAGGACAATGGAGACTCCTGCCAATAGCTAATGGAGGGTGAGCACATAATCAGCTACGAATGCAGAAGACCACAAACCGAGTTTCCTCCACCGATCGTCATGGCATCGAACATTTGCTTCCCAAACAATGGGAAGGCAAATCCAAGGAGTGAGCGGAACAAAGCAGCGGCTGCAACCGCACTTGCAGCAAACTGGAAAGAGTCCACGAGGTATAATTGGATAGGAAGGCTGGAGGGTCGGCGTAAGAGACTATGTTAAAGAAGTAGAGGAGTAACGCACAATGCGGTCATCATTCCGAATGCAAAGATTCCGGAACCAATGATTGGCATAATCCAATGAAGCTTTGCTTGTGCAGACCATCCGTACCAGCTATTAGGACAGTCAGTCGTCCGTAATGCTCTAGCCTTGGTAGTACTTACAAGATGCCAATGGGTACAAAGAACGATCCAAAGAAGAGGGCCGGGATTCGCATTTCTGGCGTACCGACACCGCCGTTCTTCGCAGCCAACTGGACGGTGTGCGAGTTAGCGGACGCTCGCGAATCTCCCCATCACAGAACGCACCTTGTGGTACACTTGGTCAGCGAATTTGGCGCCGCCGATGGTCGCCAGCATGAATCCAACACCAAGGCCGAGATATGCCAGACCACCAACACCAGCTTTGAAGCCGTACGTGGTGGCAAAGAATTCTAGAGAGGAAAGTCAGTTGATGGTCAAGTGGCCACTAATTAGAAGGACGTACCGGCAAAGGTAGCAAACATCAAGTAGAAGATACCGTACATGCTAGCCAGACTTAATTTCAGTATCGAGAACCTGAGAAATGCGTGTTGGCTTACATGGCCATGTAGAAAGACAGAAGGAAGCAAATAAGGCTCGTAAAGAGCATATGGATGGGGCGGGTGAGATTGTCCCAAAGGACCCGTGTTGCACTTCCACGATGGGCGACGAGGTGGGGGTACATGCGTCCAAACTTTTCAAGGTTGCCTTGCTTCTTTGCACGACGGTAACGAATGACGGGTGCATAAGTTTCTTTTAGGAAAGGGAGTCCATAAACAGACGCGGCGCCACAAATGACTTGAAAGGGAAGGGTTAGTGGTGCCCACTATCAGGGGTTGAGGGTGCTTACTTGCAATGGCGATAAATACCCATTTGATACCGGCAGCCTGAGCAATGAAACCGCCAGCTACAGGGCCAATAACGGGCCCAATTAGCGGCCCTAGACTGTAAATCGCCATTGCAGAGGCACGGTCCTTCTCTGAGAAGAGATCACCGACTGAGCCACCACCACACGCAATAGGTGCTGCCCCCGAGATGCCCGCTGCACTCCATTGTTAGATTCTGGAAACGTCGACGGGATCACCACTTACAAAGGAAACGAAAGGCAATCAGCGCTCCGGTGTTTGGCGCAAATGCACATCCCAGACTGAATGCAACGGTAAAGAGATTGCCGATGTGAAGTACCCATGTTCTGCCATATAACTCGGATAGCGGGGCGAGGATCAGAGGCTGATAAATATAATTAGCGAGCAAGCGCAAGTCCAATGCAAGTCGACCCACAGCAATGGCAAACGACAGAAGAAAGACACAGAGCGTGAGGGCGATTGTCGTAGAGTCACTAATGCCATATCTTATTGCCACATCTGGTAAACCAGGCGCCATCATAGAGGACGCCAATGGAGATGCGAATGTGTAGAGTGAAATCTAGAAGAGATGGTCGAATCCCAAAAGTCCAACAAGCCACCAATGGGGAACTCACAATAGAGACAGCAAGCCACTTCTTTCCTGCTGGCCAATTCCTGGCATTAGCAGGGTCATTCTCCCAGTCACCGTCCAAGTCCTCGAGCGCCTCGACGTCGTTGTCTTCCCGCAGTGCACTCCCACCGTGGACCGATGCTTCGTGCTTTTCTTTCACTGGGAGGACCTGGGTGGCCTGAGAATCCAGGGATGGGGTATGCGAGAAACCGGATTTGGCGGGAGCACTTCCGTCCATTGGAGATTCAAGTTGTTCCTTCTCGCTGAGCATGGCTACACCTAATTATTCTGGCGAGCGGGGTATAGGCGACTGTGGGGAAGGATGTGGGGGAAAGTGACCAACCAGATCGAAATCCGACTGAAATAAGCTCATATTATAGCTGCTGCCAACGACCGACCAGTAGCGGACTGTTGACGTTATGTTGTTTGGATAAAGCAATTGTGCTTCCTCGACGGGGGTTCCGCGATCAATCCCAATCAAGTAAACCCCTAATCGCCGTATGATGTGCCTTGCCAGGTTGCTCATGGTCCCCGCCGCCAACCGCGGATTATTGGGCGAGACAACCTACTGCAGCCGTCTACGAGCTTTCAGAGTACCCAAAGTAGGACACGGTAGGCGATTTGCGTCGATTTCGTAGGCCGTGTGCACGCGTAAGTAGGTATTGGTCCCTACCCCGGATCACGCCTCCGAATGGCAAACTGACTGTATGAAAGGCGCGTAATGCAGCATTAGAAAGCATTCATTGAATACGTTAACGTTGAAGTTACACCGACGAACCCTTGACGCTCCCATGCCGTCCTCGGCCAACTCTTCCCTTGCCAAAATCTGAGCTTGTGATCAATGCCAACCAGTTATTTTAGGCACAGGAGTAGAGCGTCACAGCATGTCAGCAAGAAGAGCAAATGGTGTATCATCAAACTATTAGTCTTGACAGCTTTAACACATAAATTCGGATAGCGAAATCGGACAGCGCTTATCTGACGCTCGATGCCTGACGCCAAAAAGCCTTGAGGGTTGCAGACAAGGCGGCAAGGTCTGGGGGTAACGATCTAGCTAGGAAACTTTGCGGTTTGCAATTGGTCTTCGCAATCATGCGCCTATCTTATCCTTTGCCATATGTTTGGAATTTTACAACTTGTATATTCTCAGTTTCCCCCGGAGCAAGGCCACATCCGCTTCGTGAGCAGCACTCGAGGGTCGCCAGCGAAAGCGCCCAACGGGCCGTTGGGTGAATTCCGGACAGAGCGTGATAAGAGCTCGGGGAAGAATGCGTAAGGATCAAACCCCCTCCGTGCACTCTCCCTCCCTGGGCAAGTGCCCGTGCTACCCCAATAAAAAAGAAGTAGGAATGAAAACAAGCCCTGTGAAACCCGTCCCATCTTGGGTGCAAGTCGTGCACGATTGCGTGCGAGCTGGCAGTTGTACGGTGCAAGTCACTTTGGTGAGGGTATATCACTACTAGCGGACGCTCTAATCGCTTTTCTAGCTCACAGTCAAGCGGTGCCATGACAATAGTAGATGGTGTGTTCTTCCCAGTCTGTTACTTTATTGCCTCGGTAGGAATCCTTTGGTGATCTGCCATGCGCTTACCATCGGATCGCCTTCGGAAGTCTTACACCCGGGGGCCAAACTACCTGGCTCACTGACATGTATACACTGACGAGAAAGCCATGTAGCCTCGTTGAACAAACGAGTCGCATAAAATCTATCATCCATTGTGCTCTATCTCGATGTAGAGAATCGTGAAGAAAGTCAAAGTTTCAAGCAAAGACGTGATCAAGGCGGATAGCCCACAGTCAAGCTCATCAACGGTTCGAACGAAAGGAAACGAAGAGAGAAATGGAAAGGTTGGTATATCATGAAAAAAAAGTCGTAATCAAGTACACACAAGAGGGTATCTACCACCGAGTTGCATGTCTCGGCTTTCTAGAGCTTGAGGTTTGCATATTGTATCACTTTGAGGACGCAGCGCCAGGCTGACATCGCCTGCTTCATCCAGCCATTCGCCTGGAGCAATCGCCGGTTTCAATCCGACCTTCCAGGTGCCCAATAAGTTAGAAATTGCAGCGCAAAAAGAGGAGGGTATCAACATTTCGCTACATAGGACCAAGAAAGTCAGCACTCGAAGTCAAAACTCGAAGCAGACTGGCAAGGAACTCACAAGCAACGTAGTTATTACTTCCCGTCTAGAGGTATCATCACGAACCGAGGACCAAATCGGAATATTTCACTGATAGGCAGTCGATTAGCATAAGCACGGCGAGGCATACAATGGTACGACGTACAGGGTGCCGGCGGACCCTTCGACGCTTCGTGTGTGCGGTCGACTGGACACCCGCAGACGCTGGCTCGAGAAAGATCCTGACGATCTCGGAGAAACGTCTGAAGACAGACGAAGACCTGACGCCATCCCATCAGCACCTTTCCTCGCTACAAGATATGGAGCACACTCACTTCTGTACTACAGACTCGGAGTGATGAGCTGCCCGCTGAAACTTGTGCGCTTCCTCCTGCATGGCGAGAAGGTCTACCAGGGATGGAGACGCGGCTGCGGCGCCTTCAAGGGCGGCAACGTCGACTTCAGGAGCAGACGCCAGATCGTGGTTGCTCAAGAGGTGAACTGCTTCGCGGGGAGCAGAGGGTGAATTGCCTGTTGGCGCTGCCGAAGCTGTGGCAATTAACAGGGACAGAACAAACATGAAGGCGATGGATATAATGCGTGAAGAGAGCATGGTCGATGTGTTTGCTGGATCGTAAGATGAGCGTCGTGATTCGTTAGGAGTGATGGATGGGAGAAGAGGTAACCAGGAGACGGAGGATAAGAAAGTTGACCGTAACAGCTGTGGGGAGCAGGGGCGGTGAAAGGGACGCGATCCAGACTCGAGCCTCTTATAAGCAAACTAACCTTCTAATGCATATTGATACCACCCTCCTGCCGCGCGACGCTCCCAAATAGTGGCGTGGCGACCAGAGTAGGTCCATGCGCTTCATCCGCGGAAGTGCAATCTGATCCTTCGACGTAGGAGAAGGCAACGAAGCTTGTAAGGAACAGCGCACTATCTGGCATGCGAGACTCACTAACTGTGGAGGCTAACCCTTCATTTACTGTTTAGTACCCGTAAATGGGCTGGCCATCCGAGCTACACGGATGAAGGCAGGCATGTCGATTGAAGGTTGCGATATGAGCTCTGTCTTGAGTAGGGATTGTACGCACCGTAACCGCCTTGCGGGGTATCTAAGCGGGGGTTGGTGAATCTTCATGCGACTAATCTTGGTATACCTGCATGGGACGATCTTCGACCAAGGGAACTCATCAGTGAATCACCAAGCACTTGATATGCATAAAAGTGATCCTCGGCAGGTGCAAATCCAAACTATTAGAGCTGGAGGCCAGCTTATCGAGTAGAAATTTGCTCCAGAGAATCGAAGAGCCGGTAAGCAACCGAGGAAGCGACGAAGTAAATAATTGCCGTAAAGCGTCGCAGAAAGAGCAAACAGGTTGACCAATATCCATTGGCATTGGAGCTCATCCAGAAGGTTTCGGTACCAAGCACGGTCAAGTGAGCCGAAAAGCCGTTCCAGGAGCTTCGGAAAGGCTGCGTGACTAGTCATCTCACTAATGGTCCTTGGTTACTGGAGGGAATGTGCTAGGTGGGACGAAGCTCACCTGAAGCCTGCCGGAGTCTCAGCCGGACCGCAGCACCAGTAGTGGCAAAGCCCTTGGGTTCCTACCTCTTCACGGGCAGTGGAAGGGAGACAAGTCAAATGGATGGTATTAAAGGAGATCCGATATGATCCACAAGATAATCGATGTGCTGTCAGTACAGGAGGAGATCCACAAGGCTAAAGGCGCGAAAACTCAAGAATGGGCGCTATCGTAGTTCTTCAAAGGATCCTTTCTCAAGGCTTCTGCTTCAGAACCTGGAACCGGGGCTTTCACGCTCGACTGCTTGACCTTGATCACAGACTCTCCGGTAGGCTGCGAGGCGGTTCGAGCTGGCTCAGCTTCGTCCTAGAAAGGGTTCGATGAGAAGCCGCTCAAAGGGGTATTCGGTGTAGTACTCACCTCGTCGCGGAAGGGAACAAACTTGGGTGTTGGTGGACGCGCGGGATTTGGCGCCTCAGTGGAAGCCTCCTCTTCATCCACGAAAGGCGCAAATCCCTTGGTAGATGGCTTTCTGACGGAAGGAGCAGCCGTAGGCTTTTCCTCATCAACGAAGGGTAAGAACGCCTTGCTCATCGGCTTTCCCGGGGCAGGAGCTGGGGTGGGCTCTTGCTCATCAGTGAACGGTACAAAACCTTTGCTCGAGGTCTTGCGAGTGGTAGGTGCTGGCGGCTCGGTCTTGGCTGAAACTGCCTTTGACGACGCAGCAGCTTTCCGTGCAGGCGGATCCACCGGGTCCTTGAACGGCACAATCTTCGAGCCTGAGCTAATCCCCGAAGAGGCTGAGGCTACCCTCTTCGCTTTCCCCGCCTGTTTGATCGTCGTACCTGCGAGTTTCTTGGTCTCAGGAATGTTCTCCTTCACTCGCGTTTTACGTGTGCCGAGATCGTGCCATTCGTTCTCAGTTTCAGCCAGTTCACCACCTGCGCCGGAAGGATCCATAAAGATCTGGAATCCAGGTCGGCTGGAGGACGCTGCTGCGGGTAAAGGTTCCGCTGTTGGGCGCGAGCCGCCGGCGGCTCGTGAAGATGAGGTAGATGATGTCTTTGTCGTGGTCGCCAGGGCTTGACGTTTCGGCTTTGCGGATTGTGAGGTTGAAGTTTCAGCAGCAGGTGCCGAGTGTGTTGATATCATTCGTTTTTGAAAGTCTTGATATCGGCTTTGGAGATGATCGAGGGGTTCTGCTTTACGAGCAATCCCCAGACGGTAGACTTCATCCGCTTCTTGTTTTCTATTAATGTGAGTGATTAGCGCCAGGGAGTGCAAACACCTAAAAAAAGGCCTACCGGCCATCCCTCTCCAGCACTGCAGCATGTTCCTCGTAGAGAAGTGCGAAACCAATACCGATGTCATTGGTGATCAGGAACTTGTAAATGATGGTCGGCCGTTCCACGTAACTGGCATATAGAAGCCAAAGTTTTAGATACTTCATGTCTTCGCGGAAGATGCCATTGTTGTGATCTTTGAGTACTCTGGTGGCTTCTTCGAGGAGTTCCAGCAGCCCTGATTCAGCGCTATGGCCTTGGGGATAGTTCTCCAGTGTCCAGTACACGAGGCGGCAGTAAGCTTCGAGCGCGTCGCCATCTTCATCCTCCAGAGCTATTTCAACGTTGATTCTTAGCCTATTTCGCGTCGCAGACAGTTTGGCGTCGCGCTTTCCGTGAGGAGTGGCCAACAAGGCTGAAAGGGCGGTTACACGCCGCCCTGTGGCAAGCGGCTGCACGTTCTCCTTGGCTGCCTCGAGGACGTCGAAGTCGACTACAACAGGCTCAGAAGCTTGGAACACGTCGTCGTCAGACATTGTGAAGTAATGAAGTTGAAAGGTAGAAGTTGAAAGAGAATCGGTTAATGATATTGATTCTGTTCAGAATTCATTCGGAAGCAATAGTCAAGCCACGTGATCGTGCCTCGCCGTTCAGGCACTTTTGGCGAGCACAGTCCATGAATTCTGAGAATCTACACGATGGTTCCAATACGTATCTATCCGATGCCAGCATTAACCAAGACCAGGTTTCTAATACCCGCTTCCACTAGCGCTGACCTACAAAAGCGACACAGAGAATATTGAGCGTTACGTCCAACAAGGCAAGCAAAACCAGTACTCTCTCCTTCACCCCAAGCTACCATTAAGTGGTACTAACCTTTTCTTTCAGGGTGTTGACGAATTGCTGGTAGCTGGGCAAAACATCCGCACGGTCTTGAATCAGTGCGCTGAGAGCCCAGAGACGAAGAGGAGGCTCTCCATCTTCCTTGACAATGTACAAGTGGGGGAAGTAGGGTCCGCGACGCATCTCCCGAACCTTTTGAATGACAGCGTTGACTCTCTCCGAGAATGGATTGTCGAGAACGCGCAAGGTAGTCTGTTGATGTCCATGAGTCAATTGAAGTCAACGGCGTCTGATTCTATCTTACCTTGCCGCCCCGCAGAGCATCGTAACTGGGCAGCTCGAACACATCCATAACGAGCTGGGGAACCGCATCGCGACCGACCCAAAGGAATAACGTCTGTCCATCCTCAATCAAGAACAATCCGTGTCGCTCCAAGCGCTCCGAAGTGAGAGGGAGAGCGGGCGGCAAGATAACGCCTTGCTCGTTGATGGTTCCAGCCTAGTAAACCTTTGTGAGCCACGCGAGGTAGATGAAACATGTTAGGGAGATGTACCTCTGGTGGCATGTTGTGTAATGCATAGAACGTGGGATGAATATACGGAATAAGTAACTGCGATGGGAGTGAGGTGAGAAGTGCCTGAGAGTATGCTCGGATGTCGGGGGGAATCTGAGCACTTTGACGGATGCCGACCTGATGATCACGTTAGAGCATAGCCTATTTCCCTGTCTAAATTTACTCACGTTCTTCAGGAGCCCCAGAACGAGTACAGGCAGCATCTTCATATTCTCCGAAATCGCCAGCTGCGCGCTTGCGCCCGCACCACCGGAGGTCATGCTCGTCTTGTAGGAGATCAAGATATCGACCAACTTCTGCATCAGGAAGTCGCGGGCGTCTTCGAGTTTGTGGGTGAGGGACCTCTCCACAGCCTTGTTGGCGAAGAAGGTAGCGATTGCAACTTGATCAGCCGATGCATAGACTTCAGATAAGTTGGATGTTGTCGGCAGAGCCATTGTAACAACACGAATACGACGCTCGCCATAGCAGGTGGTGTGCAAGACAGCAGTTTGGAAAACGACAAATGGGGTCGAGATTGTTTCCTCGATCTGGACTTCGATGGCATACGACTGATCTTGAGGAACGGCAGGCATCGCCAACAAATCTGTGGAACGGACGAAGAAATTGCCATGGAAGGAAGACATGCGAAGACCTAGGAATGATGCATTAGGCTCTGTCAAATGAAAGAAGTCTCCAAGTCATACATACCCCTTGAAGCACGAACACGCATAACAGCTTCCAACATGATAGGCATCCCGAGCACCTCACCAAATTCGTGTGCGAACTTGATGGCGTCCTCTGCACGACCTGCGTTGAAGGCGGGATAGTAGTATGTCTGTCCCGAAGTGTAATGGGGAAGCCCAGCAAGGGTAGCCACGTCCTGATATGCTGCACTGAATAGGAACATATCAACCGAGACTTGAGCTCTTGAACACTCGATCGCAAAGGTCTTGTAGAACGGAACAGCAGCTTGGAGGAGCCCAGATTCCTGGGGCTAGTCAGCACACATTCCGCTGAGAGGTAAACTTGTGGCAAACCTTTGCTGTTCCAAGAACTTTGGGATCTTCTCGGTTCTTGAGAGCGCCTGAACCAACGCTTGGAAGACTTGAGGAGAGCACAATGATTTTACCACCGATCGGCGACTAATGTTCAGTCAGCAAGTGTCTTGATGCCAAAACTGGTTAAGCGCCGCTTACCATCAGCTTGAAACCCGCTTGCAAGGCAGGGCCCAATGCACTCCCGATGATGCTGTTGTCCTGGAACATACCACCAATCTTATCAAGCAGGCTTTCGAGTGACGATCGAGACTCGGCGAGATTGACGAGCAGATCGTTGGGCTTGGGTAGAAATACATCGTCAATGTCGGAGACAACCAACATGGACGAATCTGTGGTGCCAGGCTGCAACCGGGGTGAGTAAATCCCTTTATTCTGATAGATGAAGAATGTGCTTACTGGCAACGAAAAGAAGTACAAGGATGTGTCGAAGCAAATGATTGCGACTTTCGTCCTGCCGTCTTCATCAGGGATGCGATCAAGGTTTTCGCGGATAGTCCTCGTAGCCGTAGCCACCATTCCTACTTCCATTTGAGCAAAGTGAACGAGCAACATTTGCGTTTCATTTACCTGATTGGACGGCAGCGTTGCTGACGTCGATCAAAAAGATGTAAACAGCTGGCTGTGGGGGTCGAACCATGTATTCGGTGGGAGCAACGAATTCGACAACAGCGTGGTTCAGTTCAGCTCGTTGCCAACGATCGCCTGGCTGGTTCCTGACTTGGTCCCAATCAAATAGTTGAGGCACTTCGTTGGTCATATTACACATGCAGCAGCGCCACCTAGAGCGAATGAGTACGTGCAGGACGAGCGCTAAATGGACACATACCGGTTGCCACCATCAATGAACTGAACATAAGGGTTGATGTAAGTTCTACATCTGCGGCACCGAGCAATGACCGTGTCGGTGACAACGGGGACCGGCTCTTCACCCTCCTTCAGGGATCGGTACGGTGTTAGGACAAGTGCAAGGGGCAGTTTCGACTTGGTGAGGAGGGATGACGTCGTGGGGATCGCGTTGATTGTGCATCGCTGATAGGAAGGGTCTGCATTGGCAGTCGGCGCAGGGGAGATGCAAGAATTGGGAGGCAAACGTATCTCAGGGGGAGGGATATGAAGTTCCCGAGGGTCTGGGGGCGATGTGAGGAGATTCGCCGTGTGCAGAGAAAACTGCTTCTGGCCCGCGATGCCCATTTGACCGAATTGGTTCGCAAGATTATCCACTGGTGCAGGTTGGCCGTACGCGGCAGGTGCAGGCTGCTGTCCGTAGCCCTGCGGAGCGCCATACTCAGGACCTGTAGGCGCGTAGTAGGGAGCTTGCCCTGGGGCACCCCCTTGTTGCTGCTGATTTGCAAACTGATTCTCGCCGACGAGGCCTGGGGTGAACAATTGCGAGCCGCCCTGAGGGGGAGGAGGAAGACCTCCTCCTCCTCCATACCCTGGGTCAGCTCCTCCATCTCCACCGTAGTAGGCCTGAGTTTGGCCCACAGCGTACACTCGACGCTTGGGATTGTGCGGAGCTGGAGCCGGAGCAGCAGCCCCAGGATCTGCATACTGTGCTGGTGCAGCGACGGGCTCTTCCCATTGTTGGTGCCCAGTATTAGTGTCTATCGCCGTGCCGTCAGGCTAATGAACCACTATTACGATTCCTCAAAGACTACTCACCAATAAAGCGATATCTTTGAGCAGCCGGATCCCTGTGACCATCGCCTTTTAGTTCTCTGAAAGATCCTCGGAATGCTCAAATGCGCACCATTCTGCAGACCATCCTGGAGGAAGTTGTTGCACTGGGTCTGCCATCGTTTGGGAGCGGATATGATCGTGTAGCGCAGTCGGCCATCCAACGAAATGGCCACGTCCACCATCATCGCCCAAGGCCGTTGCATAACAGGCACAAGCAGTATGGGCGCATCACGGCGGTATTCCCGCGGCCCCGCCACAGGTCACGATCACCGCCCTGGATCTATGTCAGTCGAGGGGTTGACTCATGAAGGGTGTCAAAAACATGTTTGAAGTTATATTTAGAGTATTGACTCGAGTCTTGAACGTTGAATCTCGGTAGTCACTCTGGCCTATGGCTTTCCTCACTTGTGGCCTCTGCGGGTGACAGGCGTGGTGATTGAATCCTTTTGTCAAAGGTTTACCCACACAAAGCCTGTCTGGACTTTGTTGTCTGTACCTCAATGAAGGATGGGCTGAGGTACTGGCGTACAACGTTGCGTATATGCACAGGGTGGGGGACATTGTCCGAGGGGAGGAAACCCTTAAATAACGATACTATTTAGAAATACAGGAATAAATAAGGATAGCGTATCTAGCGCCTAAAGGTCCATCTATAGAGCTGTAGCAAGAATATATACGAGTAAGCAATTGCTTATTCACAAGCTGTAGCGTTTCCAACCTTAAAAATTGGGATCACTACTGGGCAGAGAGCAAAAGACGATCAATCTAGACGGCGCCCTGAGTAGAGAAGCACCGAAACAATGACACAGATCTCCAGGAGTCCCTGATGGATGGCCTCCTGTGTCACATTCAGCACGATTGCAGTAGGAGTCCGGGTAATATGCGCTACAAGTTCTGCCGGGTTATACGCAGTGTTGTAGAGCTGTAAAAGCCAAGTCAGTCTGGGGTCACATAGAAGAAAGCGGGAGATCATGGGACGCACCTGTATGGACGCGCCCTTGGTTGTCCATGCGAATGGCCGACCCTTGACAAGCATAGTCCGATGGCTGTAAATTAGATTGTCAGGAAGCGCCCAGCCGTCGGAGGACTATTTCGTACCTCATGTCTTGGGCCATTGGCAGGAATTGTGAAACATATTGTTTCTGGAGGATGTTGGCCGCCTCTACAGAAGGGTGCTGATGCCATTCGACTCGGGCTATCGAAGCGCCTTGGGTGTTCTGAATAACGGTGGTGCTCGGTTTAGTCGAGGAGGCAGGTCCCGTGGTGATGGAATAACAGTGGCGGGCATTTGGCCCAAAGATGACGCAGTTAAGAATATCTGGCTTCAGAGCCGTGCATTGGAACTCGACGAACTTCGGAGCTGATTTGGCGGGAGCGTTGGGGAGGGCACCGTAGATGGACGGGGCGGAAGATAACCTGCACTTCGAGAGTCGCTGACAGACCAGGGGTTCTGAGAGTTGTCCCAACCACCTTGAGCATATGGGTTGATTCCAGACATGTCGATAAGGTATGTGAAGCGAAGGGAGAACTTAGAACTGATGTGAGAGGGATGGTATGATACTTCCTCCGTGTCGTTCAAGTCCCTTTATACCAAGTCGAATACTCTGTCGCTGACGGCACCCTCGAAACACTTACTGCGATAGACGCTCTTCCGCCTGATATTGGTTTTATGGAAGCGGTTGGGTGGGCCTGACATCCCGAAACGTGCTACGAGCTCCAGGAATGGTGGCGTTGAGCTAGATTCCTAGTTGGCGCAGACTCCGAGAACTCATCACGACTTGGCGACGTAAGTCAAGGATAGAGCCCCGGTTCCGACTATGCCAAAAAAACGTGGCCATGCCGATCAGGGCATGGAAGCGATCGCGATTGAGAGGGGGGGTCGTGAGACGTTAGGTTCGACGCGAGGTTACAGACAAAACTACTAGCCCCGCTGATCTTTTCCCCGGATGTCTTCCACGCGCCCGACAAAATCTATTTTGGGGATCTCGGATCAATTCATCAATGACGCGCGCAGACTCGGTGCGCTCTATATTGCAGAAAGCCGAGAGCTTTGAGCACAAAGTTGTCTCTGCGCCTGAGCCTCGCGATTATTGCGAGGTTAGAGAGTCAGTACGGGCGGCTGCAGGTCACCGATACAGTCAATTTGTGCTACTGGTGTGAGTTCATACCATCCAAGTGCGTTGACTCTGAAGGGGCCGTATGTCTCCGAAGTGCACAAATACTGTGTTCATGGCTGAAGCCATTGCGGGTTGTGCATCCGACATCTCAGCTCAGCAATGAGCTAGCGTGTTTTCATTCAAAAACAAAGGCTGCCAAAACGAGGCACAGCGGGTTCGTTTGGGATCATTCCTCTGGAAACTCCTATCCCTCCACCTCCTCTGAGGTCCTGACGGGGTTCGGAAGTGCCCATAAGAGGTAAAACGCGAACATTGATTGGAGGTACAAGGCAAGCCTAAACGGGTCATCCGCGCTCCGTTATGAAGCGTTCAGCAGCCACAGGAGAGTATTCGATATATTCTACTAGTATAGGTACTCGAAATGTCCTTTCTGATTGGCGCTAGTCACTGTTCATGGGCTAAAGGAGAGGATCCACGTGGATAACCATAACTCTCCATTACGACCTGCTGTCTACTAGCGCTTAATTTGATGAATTATGCTCAATTGATGTATGCTTTACGAAAGAGTATAGCGTCGGGTTCAAGGGTTGGCCGAGACTATGACGCCAAGGATAGAATATGCGTCAGGGGGGGTGAGAGGTGGTCTTGTCTACGCAAGTGGATGCATAACCGAGCAGAACTGAAGGCTCGAAGTCGAGGACGGAGAAGCGACAGGGGTGAAACACACCGGTTCGCGTCGGTCTGTAACGGCACATGATTATTCGCCAAATGCGGGATGGAAACGCAAAAGCATTACAACGCACACAATTAAACACGGCTAGACATGCCCTTCCCCCTCCTGCGTTTGGGATTGCTGGGTGCGCTGAGTCGGTCCAGCCTCTTCAAGAGTCACCCAGTACAGCTCTCCAACGATTGAATCTCTTCCGCCATGGCATCCGAGCACGCCGCCCAGCGTATCCGTAGCTTATCATCAATCAAGAACACATAGCCCACCTTGGCTGTTTGTCATACCCATCGCTTCGCGCACATATTCCATGTTTTGACTGGACACGAGATAGTTTGCTTGGAATTCTGGTGGTACTATGCCCTTGAGTCTCCCAATGAAGAGCTTGACCAATAGAGCTTTCATCATGTTTCTTGCAGGTTTGACTTGGATATACTGATAGGACGGGTGCTCCTTGTACCGTTCGTGCGTAGGTTTCGTGAATGCTTTCGCTTGAATCTAAAACATCAAATCAGCGTGGAGAAAAGATGTCCGATTGAAGAAGACGCACTTCGGATATCTGGGTTCCCAGAACAGAAAGAACGGAGATCTTCCCGAAGCACATCTCAGTGCTGTTCTTGATAGACTTTGTCCAATAGGGACTGCCCCTGGATGTTGGGCAGATACAGTGCTCTCTAAGGAAAGTGAAACGGTCCGTGAGTTGATTGCATCATGAGGGAGGGTTAAGAAACCGACATTCTTCGCGAATGAGAACATTGGTGCAATCCAGGTTTTGCCACCATGTTTACGAGTCATATTAAGGTCGTGGAAGTACCCTTTACTGGCTTCCTTGATTCTGCGGGTATGAAATGAGCTGCGTCGGTAAAAGCAAGTGATGTATGGGCTCACAAATGTCGCCGTTGCGCCATTAGGACGTCTGTATCCATCATGTCTTTTAGCTTCTGTTTTTGTGGATTAGTGACGGTTGTGGGTCGTTCCCGCACCCCAAGAGGCCTGGTTAGAGGGCCCAGAACAAATTCCCTCCTTTTTGTCCTCTGTTGGTTACTTGCGGAATTCCGCCAAGGCCTTTCGGCAGGCCTTTTTTGCGCGCTGTTCATGTGGGTGCTGGAGACATGTAGAGCTCGGTTCAGATAGCCATAGCTGTTGTAGCGCAGCCAAGGCTTCGCATGGCCAGCTGGTTCAGAAGTGACATGGTTGCTGTGAACGCCCAGAGAGGATGGCAGTGACGGTTAGACGCCGGTCATTGACAAGTCACCGTCGCGTCAGAAGGGTCACGTGGTCATGATGTCAAGGGATAATTGACGCGCCGCTTTTGTTGGTTGGCTTGAATCTTATCTCCTCGACCACCACCAGCCTGTTCGTGTCAGTGACTCTGTATTAATACGATTATAAAATGGTAAGTGAAGTTTGATTCATATACAAGAAAGGAATATTATTAAAACCGTGTCAACAGTCTGGAAAGGGTAAGCCAGAGTTCACGCGTGTACCAAAGCAATCCTCCTGACCGTATGCTTTAGGAAAGGCCGGAAAGTCTTCTGCTGGTGGGGATGGCAAATCCCAATCACGGTCTGCCAAGCGGGACTCCAATTTCCTGTTGGTCGTGTGCACCGTCTGCTCAAGAGGGGCAACTACGCTCAGCGTGTAGGTGCTGGTGCCCCAGGTGCGTTCTAATGACTCAATAGACAAGGCAAGGCCCTGGAATGCCATTTCCAGTATACCCTTGCTGCTGTTCTTGATATCTCGCTGCCGAGATTCTTGAACTTGCCGGAAACGCTGCTCGTGATAATAAGAAGCAGCGTATTGTTCCCCGTCCACTTGCAACTCGCTATTCGAAATGACGAAGAGTGAGTTGCTCTTGCCTTGTGGCTGTGCTCCAGCTGACTCGTTTTCAGATGAACCGTCTGCTTGGGGACGTTGTGATCTCTCAAGGTGGTGTTGTCCCACATATTGCGGCTGTACGTTTCTCTGTCCGAACTTTCACAATTCAGTATCTCATTTCTCCAGGAGCTGCTCCCGAGCAAGACGAGTCGCGGCAAGAAGGATGAAGAAGCCGTTTGAATTATTCATCTCCTGTTCAGGGTCTATCTAACATTAACACTTCTGTCTTCAACTCCATTCACACCTGTATTTTTACACTGTAACATTACCACTCTGAGACCAGTCTACCAGCGTCTCTAATCTAGCGAGAAAAATTGCAACTACTGTACCATCGCAAATTATAACCATTGGGGGTCCAGGCGTGACATAACCAAATGGTTATGTCACAACCATTTGTCGGATTCCTGGCGTGACAGTAACCATTCTCGCAGGTTTAAGCACCAGAGTAGCCAGGAAGACGGTAGGTAATGTCGTTCTCAAATGTTATGTGGTCGAGGAGCTGTTCAATCATCACGAATATACCAGAACTTATAGAGCTTTTTTCTCTCGCATGCGTGCTATAGCCAAGTAAAAGGAGCCTGGATCTAGAGTACTTCCCTGATGACGAGGTCTGGAGTGCCCTAATGCCTTGAATTGTCTAGGAATCATTCCGCTTGGGCTCAAATACACCTTTAGGACGCATCTTGTGCGATAATTCTCGATAAATAATAGGAAATTAGTGATTATTTTTTGCCCATCCTCGTAACCATTTGGCCATTTTGTGACGTGACAATTTCAAAATTAACCATACCATGGGGGGTGTGACGTGACAAATTGCTATAATTTGCGATTTACAGTACAATACCAAGCAACACCTTGTCCATGTCCGCCACTTTGTCTTGCAGCAATGATCCTGTTTGTTGCTGTTGTGACCGCCACCTTCACTGACATCGGTGGCCGTGGACAGTAGACCGCACATCCTCTCTCAGCAACCTCACCCGAGTCTGCACCGTGGCCAGCGCACCATGCGATGGGTTTCTAAACCAGAAAGACGAGAACTCATACTTGTTCTATTCTGCGTTTTGCGTCTACCTCTTTGCCTTTAACCTCGAAAGCTCGCTGAACTATGTCGGAATCGACGCTGCAGTGGCTCAAGGTGCACTCCTCCGACACTTGGGCCTGGGAGCTACCACTATCATTGGAAAGGACGGAAGGAAACCAGTAGGATGGCAGGACAGGCTTGAGCTGGATATTTTTGGAGACTGGGATTGGGAGGAAGGCAATATTGCGGGTAATGCTGCCGAGAGAAGCCAAGGGAAAGGATCTGGACGTCATGGTGCTCAGTGGGTACGAAGAGATACGGTGGGGAACAGATGGAAAATGCCCAGCAAGACACTCTTGTCAACGAGTCGTTATTGAAGTGGGAAAGACAGTTCCAACGACCGTTGTCCTCAAGCACGTCCCAGGTGGGGTATGGCAGTACTCGTCGTGTTTCCGCTACTTACATTCAGCATAGGTTATACCATCGTTGACAATGTCTTCGTGTTCAATGGATCGGTGTATATGGTCACCGACTCTGAGGCTGATCTTCCTCCACTGGAATCTATGGTGGATGGGGGAAGGCCCTGGCTTTGGTCGCTGGCAAATACTCTCGACAGCAGATGCGCACAAGACCTTGGGCACATTTGGGGGTCATATTCGCGGAACATCGTGGATGGTGAATAATGCTGCTGCTTGTGAGTTCTTGTTAATGCGGTTTTCGAGCCTTTTCTGAATAAATCTGCTCGTAGACAACATGACGCTATACGACCTCTGGCGACCTGCAGAGCACCCTTGACTCCTCCATAGACTCTGAGGGCCGTACCACCCTCTCACCACCCCAACGATTAATCTACCCCCACAACCGCTTCTTCAGTGACCCCAATCCACCCTTCGACAAGCACTGGATCAGACGCCACCGCTACGAAAGCGGCCTGCATCCCTACCTCATCAAGGCTGCCTTCCCCTCCATTACGTTGCAGTACTATGAAGACTGGGACGATTACTACAAGATGGGCGTGCCCTTTGTCTTTGAGCGGCTCCTCATAGCTGACCGCAAATCCGCCTCGGCATCTCTCCAACCCGGTCAGCCTATCAACTCGCCGGTCTTTGACCTCGAGGCTTCCACAGTTCTGGTGGGAGCCTGTTCGGCGCACTCTCGCTCTGTATTTCGATCGTCTCACAGAGGAGGCTCAAGATGCGCACCCTACAGAGCAGGGTATCTTCCATTGGAGAGGTGGACCAAAGAAGGTTATCACGTATATTGATAATCAGAACGAGGCAGGAGTGGGGAAGGACATTCTTGTACCCACGGACTACGAGCTCCTCATGCGCGCGTTGAGGAAGCTCGCTAGGGACCAAGGCTACGAGTTCCATATTGTCTCCACGAGCACGCTGGAGACCTCGTGGGAGAAGCGAATGGACACTATCGTGCGATCAACTGTGAGTCTTGGAGCGACCATCCCAAAACCTGTCTAACGAACACTTGCAGGTCATTCTGGGCGTACACGGCAACCACTGTTTGATTCTGTGTGGATGAAGCCCTCATCGCACGCGACGTTGATGGAGTTCTTCCCCGAGAACGAGTTTGTGCTCACCAGGGAAATTGCTGTGAGGAACGTTGGAATCAACTACGTCGCTTGGTGTGGCAAAGAGTATGTGTCACTTTTACGTTTCTGAGCTGAACGTGAACTCATATACTTTGCAGGCAATACTCGGGCTCGAGTCTACCAAGACCCTCTACAGAGAGCAATCATCCCGTTAATGTTAATACTGACGCAGTTGTCGCTGCCGTCCATGCTATTCTTTCTAGAAGGGACTCGTAGGTACTCGGAGGACTTTATAGATTTACATCCGCTCCCAATTAATACACACTCGCCGAGTTCCAGCCCACACTGTTGACCAGGTATCACATACCCACCTGCCACTACACGTCGTGAGTTTGTGCTTTAAGTTCTGTGATCACCGAAAGCCACTTTGAAGGGATAGCAATGCCCAAGCTTTGTTCTCCTTCTGGATTGCCATACTTTGTTGCTAGCGGCTCGCGTCCCAACCTTCGCAGTTCCATCGTACTCAGACATGCCCTTTGGGTGCGAAAGCCCGGTGCATCATTCATATGCATGAAGCCACGCTTATGCCAGAAAGCCGTTTGCACGCACTCTGAACGACTCCATTCACCTCATTTTGCATTGCTCTGAGCGGCATGCTTGATCAGACACACTGACGGTCTAGTATGTGGTTACTAATGCCAGGGTTTCATCCCAGAGTCTTTCCCTACTACAAGGGAGCATCGATTTTGTCGCATCACTCACACGTCGCATTACTGGCATTCTACCTCATTGGGTTTTACTGTGATTTGGCGTTTAGAGTTCCCTCTTTATATCACATCAAACTTATACTTCAACATTGCAACTCTAGCCTGCGAGAAGAGAAGACGTTTGGGAAAACCACCACATCCAGAACTTTCTCTCGCACAGTCGAGGATGAAGGTAAACACGTCTGCTCAAATGGGTCTATTCCAGTACCCCTGTCTCTGGGCGCCTATTTCCAGGCGGAACCGCGAGGCAATGGTTCTTTCATTCCTGTAGCACAATCTCACGCTTCACATACCACTTTCGAGTCGATTCCTCATAGGTATGCTAAAAATAAGCACCATGCGTTTTGACTTATGGCAAAAGGACCCTATAGCTAGCTGACTAATCAGGCTTGAAAGCGAGGAGGCCACATTTTTCGGATTCTGTCTTTCGCGACATCGACCATCGCACTTGCCGTCGAGTAGACGGCGCACACTGCACTCTACAAGGTCAAGACTCTGCTCGATATAGATCCAGATGGACGCCGACTATGGCTTTGGAGCTCAGGAGGACCATGGTCCTCAACCACACCCATACCTCCATGAGCCGCTGCTGCACATCACCAATCTACCATCCTACGTGACGGATGAGATGCTGGCACTGGCGTTCATGTATTGTGGGCCATTCAGGCCCAAGATACAGCGAAACTCGGCATCACCGGTGCTTTCAGGAACGATTGAGTTCAGGTTTCTTGAGAGAGGTGCGCACACACGTGCTCTGTGGATCCTGCAACCAACTGACCCATTATACAGCGGAGAAGGCTCTAGCAACGCTCCATGGTCGTCCTGTACCAGACTTGCCTCAAAACATACCCCTGGTGCTGTCTCCCTATCCACCTACGAACCCACCGACACCGCTACCTCCTCCGTCAGCATTGCCACGCCTCGTCAAACATCTTCCTCTGGGATATACAGACTCTCAGCTCTACGATATATTCAGGCCGTACGGAGCTCTGGCTTCCGTCCATGCACAAACGCAGTACGGACCAGATACAGGCATCATCGAATTCTGGAACGAGAATGACGCTCGCAATGCCGAGGAAGCAATGCACTGTGCAGAAGTAGAAGGGCAGAACATTGCTGTCCAGGTATTCCAGCCACCTCGACGCAGTAGCAGCAACACGTTCTCCGAGTTCAACCCCAGTGCTACTTCCTTTGTGCCTGCAGGGTCTTTCTTCCCGCCTCCATTTCCCAGCCCTAATCAATACTCGCCACATTCCCCTCCTCGAAACAGTCCTTATCGTTCACCACTGGGAAGCCCTTACCTCAACAAGTCGCAACTTCCCTTTTCTCATGGGCCTGGCCAGCAAGTCCAATTCACCGGGCAGGGAAGCGCCAATGGGCTGATCGATCCATGCAACTTGTTCTGCAAGGTTGGTGCGATGCTCTAACTCGACGCTTCGCCTCGTTGACGATATTCCAGAACCTAGATTCCGAGATAGATTCCAACAGCCTCTTCACCCACTTCCGACAGTTTGGACAGATTGTCAGTGCCCGGGTGATGAGGAACGAGCAGGGCGAAAGCCGCGGCTTTGGCTTTGTGTCCTTCCAAACTCCTGAACAAGCCACGGCTGCCATGCACGCGATGAATGGAGCTCAACTAGGATCCAAGCAGATTGTTGTCCGACTCCACGAACCTAAACAGCTTAGGCAAGAAAAGTTGGCTCAACGATATGGACATAACGGCCACCCTAGAAGTGGAAGCGGAGCGACGAGTCCAACGCCTAGCGAAATGGGAGACTGGGGCAGTCCACGTGGGCAACACGCTGCTTTAGGCTCCCCCAAGCCCAAATCGTTCGAGCGGCCTGAAAGGCAGCGACGCGGTTCTGGCAGTTATTACCAGGTCAGTAATAACATTCATCATCTTGCTTTCTGAGCTGACAACCAGTTAGGCTGCTGTCTCTGGCTCCCTGAATATCCCTATGAAGTACGACGAGTTGTCTGCTTTGACGCCCGTCGTCCGAAAGGAGGTCATCACTGGAGAACTTAATCGCCAAATCAAAGACCTCAACATCGTACCCGAAGATGAGATCAACGATATTGTTGATAGCATCGCTGGGCTCACGCTTAGTGTTATAGTCCAGACCGTTGGCGATACCAACAAGCTTCGGGAGCAGGTCGAACTTCGCGCGAAGAACCCCATCAGGAACGACGTGCCTGCCAAGTCCGACACTCCTCTTTCTACCTCGCGCGACTCGACTTCGACGTCGGAGCTCAACGCTGCCAGTGCCAGTGCACCGGAACACCCGTCCACCCCCCTCTCTGTATCAGTGGACTCGACGCCTCCACGTACATCTTCACCTTCTGGCTCTGTTGCGCCCTTGTCAGAGCGAGAACGCATCTTTGCTGCCATCAGCAAGCTCGAAAACTCGCGTCAGACGGAGCTCACTGATCTCCTAATGGGTCTCCCCAAGCGAGAGCGGGGCAATGTGTCTTTTCAACCCCGAAGTTATGCGCCTCAAGCTCGTTGACGCCAAAGTCATCTTGGAAAGCGAAGATGAGGAAGATGAGATCCAGCAGACGCCCATCTCGGCGCCTCCCACTAAAATCCCCACTCCCCCTCCTCCAGCAGCTGCTGTTGTTGCTCCTTCGACACCACAGAAAGCTCCTCTGAAGGTCGAAGATCCCGTCACGCCCAAGACCAAGGCGCCAGTGGTTGAAGATACCCCTCCAACGTCTGAAGTTCCGTCCAAGGCACCCGCCGCCACTGTTTCGCCTGTATCCGCCGCTCCCGCTACAGGACCTGCGTCGAACACATGGACGATCGCCTCCCTCGCCAAGCTTCCAGCTGCCGAGATTGTTCGTTTGGCGAATATGAGCTCGGCGACTGGTCTTCCTTTGCCTAAAGCTGATCCTTTGGTAGTTCAAGCGACGGACGAGTTTATCGATGGAATTCTTGACCAGACTGTGCTCGTTCAGAAGCAGAGGTTGGGTGACAAGCTGTACAAGGTCGTGAAGTCGTTTGGTGTCAGGACTGCTGTACGCTGTTTTTCTTTTTACGATTGTGTTGATAGCAGGCTGACCGTTTTGTTTAGCCCAAGGTCACCATTGCGCTGCTTGACCAAGAAGATCTGCGTGCTCTTGCCCATTTGATGAACAGCTATCCTGCTGTGCTCAAGGAAAAGGTGCTCGCTCTCGCTCCTCCCAAGAAATAGCTTCCATCACGCTTGCCTCTAATATTCGATTTCTACCTGTTGATTCTTTGTGTTTGATTTACATCTCTTGTCCGTCAGCATTCCTTCCTCAGAAAACTACGTACGGCTTGGATCTGTTCTCATTCTTATATATACCGTCATCCTTCTGGATGTGCTATCTACTATTTGGTCGGAAGCCATTGTCTGTCTTTTCCTATATCGCATTCTGTCTGTTTGTCGTTTACATGCCTCACTCTGGGGCTTTTCCTGTTTCTCTTACACCCCCTGCATTCGCTAGATACCAGACCAGACTCTTTACCCTTTTCACGAATATCACGACCATTTATCCTTGCTTCTTTCCGGCCGTTGCGCTAAGAGATTGATTTCCAAGGACGGACGTGCTGCAGTTTGGAAGAGCAATGGAAGAGCGTTAAGCGCTGATGTTTTTGATCTCCGCCTGAAGTGTGTTCCTATTTGGGACTTTTCAACGCTCCTTGATCCTGTTTCTCTCCTCCATCGCAGGCCATTCGTTCAGCATGCAGCCCTGCCGATCCTCTGACTATATGTGCACCTTACCTAAAGGCGGGTCTTGGGTCTCTGAGCAACTTTTAGGAGATTGCAAAGAGGCTTAAATCGGACTACCAGCCGCCTGCAAACCTGGCCGACTACAGGCCAGCCTTCGAACCGCCTGACCGCGTCATTGGTCGCTTTCGCACATATAAAGCCCATGGTTCTCAAAACCCTGCCTAGAGCCCTGGCGAGCCCTCGACTGGTCCAGTGTTCCAAGCGCCTCCTCCGCCCACCCTAGCGTTACCTTCCAACTTGCAATCGTTCAGCCTCACGAGACTCGACGTCATGAAACTTTACGCATATCTCTCCTCTCTCATTCTCCTCTCTCCTCTGCTGCTTGCTGCTGCCCAGCACACGGGAGGCTCTGATGGACCAGGGCAGAACGACGTGAACGGTTCGTCCTTGATAACCATTGCCCAATCTTTACGCTCTCTCATTCTGGACTCGGACGTAGATCTTCAAGCCCTCAACTTTGCCCTTCATATCACCAACCTCGCCTCCTCTTTCTACGCGCACATGTTCGACACGCTTTCTGAAGAGGACTTTATCACCCAAGGAACCCCATACTGGGTCCGCAGGCGGTACATTCAAGTCAAGGACCACAACGAAGGTCAGAGGACCTGGCTTCAGAACGCGATCACCGCTGCGGGTGGGACGCCTGTGGACGCCTGTGAATATGCCTTCACGTTGTGCGTATAAGTTTCCTCTTTGGCACGAGAAAAAGAACTGATACATTTGATGAATAGCCCTAATAACACCACAAGCGAAGCCTTGAAGGTGAGCGAGGCGATTCAGCAGATCGCGACTTCGGGCCTGGCTGGGCTGTTGAAATACGTTGAGAATCGGGTGAGTGACAATTTGGCATTCTCCTCCGATTACATTTGATTTACCCACTCTCGTATCGCAGGACTACGTGAAGGCTCTGGCCTCGATGTACGCTGTCAAGGCGAGGCACACTTCGTGGACTATGTCGGCTGTTAGGTCTCAGGGCCCGTGGGGCACTGCGTTCGAGGTGAGCATACTCTACTTTCCTATCTATGAACCCTTCTGATCGTACCCGCCCAGACGCCGATCACGCTCAGCCACGCGTACTCTGCCCTTTCCAACTACATCTCCTCCTGCCCAGCATCCAACACAGCGCTCCTCCCTCAGGGTCTACAGACCTTCACACCCGCTCCAGCTACAGCTCAACATCACCGCCGGCGAGCCTTACCAGCTGCAATTTGACAACAGCGCCTTCAAGCACGACTCGGCCGGTCCTTTGCTCGCCACCTTCCTCTATGGTACTGGCCGGATCGTTGTCCCAGTTCACGGATCTGCCAACCGTGCCATTGCGGATGACTCTAGGGTCGGCCAAATCCTCCCTCTCGTCCCTGGTACCAGCGACGAAAGCTCCGATTATCCACAGGCCCACGACGAGATTAGCCAGGAGTACTGGGTCAAGATACCCTTGGATGTCGAGGGGCAAGGTGGCGTCTACGTCTTCTTGACGCAAGGAACCGGGGACGAGAATACCATCGCTGGCCCTACACTGTTGTCCTTCCCTTGGGATCCTGTTTCGAATGGGGAGCATGGTGGGGTGGTTGCGCTGCTAGGATATAACATGTTTGTTCTGTAGGAATGTATTCGAATACTAGCTTGTTCACAGTAGGCATGGAAGGATTTTTGCCTTGTGGGCATCCCCCCCTACTACGCCTAGGAGGCAAAACCTTATTACATAGGCCATGAACCAAGTCCGTTTGCAGTGAGCGCTTAGATTAAGCTGACTAGACCTCCAGGTACTGCATGGCAACAACATGGCAAGCACATGCCGCGAACGCGCTGTGCTGCAGTACGATAAGGCAAGGGATGAGGTTTGTTGGTATTAATAGGGCACACCGCCTTTCACCACACCTGCGATTCCTCTCCGCTCCTTCCCCCCAAACCCCCCTCACTCCAGTACTAGCTTTCTCGACCATGGGGCATCCGACACAGCCGAAGACTCCACAAGACAAGAGAAAACCACAAAACAAGAGAACTCCACAAAACAAGAGAACTCCGCAAAAACCCGGAATTCCACAACCCAGAATCCCAAAACCAAAAGTGCACGTGGAGAACGCCGACGAGAAGGACCTTGTCATTGTGTGAGCACTTACGACCCTACTCTCCCTACGACCCTAATAATTGGTTTTCATAGAGTTGTAGGCCCTTCGGGCGCTGGAAAGAGCAAGGTGAGCGATTGCTCGGTCAAACTATCGACTAATATTTACCGTGTTTAGTTCATACACAATGTACTGTCAAGCCCGGAAGTATCCTTCAAGGGTACTCCTCCCAAAGTCGGCGGCCGCGAATCGATGGCTGCATGTACAGAAGCGACAGTTCCTTACGTTGCAACTCTGCAACCTGGAGCAAGCAGTTGGCTTGCCAACTCCTTTGGTATAACAGGACGCATCATCCTTGTCGACACACCACAGGGACCTGAGACTGATTTGGGATCACCCTGGTCTGCAATCAGCTTGTATGCAACTTCAAGTCTTGTCTGCCCAGAACAGCGTATTCACATATTGTTATCAGATTTTCTGCGCCGAAGACCAAGCTGGGCGTTGCGATATTCATGTACCCTGCCGACACGGTCCGAGTGACCGCCAGCGACCTGGCTTTCCTTAATCAATTCCAGCTCCTTTGGGGCCCTGACGCCACACAGTCCCTGGCAATCGTGACAACCGAAGGGACATCGAAACTAAGTCAAGTTATGAGGGAGAGCAGACAGAGCGGGCTGGTCAAGAATTACTGGCAGTCACTCATAGATATGGGTGCCACTCACCACCGTGCGGGGACGGACAGTCCTGAAGGTGGTATAGAACTCCTTAAACAGATTCTGAATCAGAAACCCAGACCTAGCGCTGCAAGGCTCCGTCCCTTGATTGCCACGAAAGTGGGCGAAAATCGTGCCATCCGACTAGCATACAATAAGTTGCAGAACGACTTAGGATCGGCCCCGCGACGTAAGAGATCCTTCAGCGACGAAATGAGAAGTTTCTGTTGCTTTCAGTGATGATGGACCTTTCCCGGTGCTGCTCCTTGCTGTTTAGTCACCCCTCCCCTTTCTCGTCCGACTGTACCAGTCAGTGTCGCTTCATAGGCTTCTTTTTTTGAACCGCTAACTTCGCTATACTATCTTCCTCTTCCCCTCAGTCGCTGCCTTCCCATTCAGCTCCTGAGGTATGCCGTGTCTCGACTTCTTCATCCATGTATCTCGGCTCATGTACTATGTATATTAGCATTTCGTCTAGATACATCTTTATCAGTTGCTATTTTCTCATCCAACTACTGAGAATCCCATTCGCCTAGGCTTAATACTACATAAACGAGGTTTCCTGAAAAGCATGTTCATATATATATGTTCCAACTTTTTATTCTTCGCCGCCTCCTAAGCGTATCGGATCCATGTGCACCCCTCCCTTCGCCGTTGGTCAAAGAATACTACCATGTTGCACCAGGTGTCATATAATAATATGGTAGTTCCACAGGTGCTTCAGCGACATTGCATGAGTGACAGGGTTGTGGGACAACAGGTCTACCTTGCGCATATGCATTTGTTTGCGCGATGTCTGACGCTATTCTGAGGAGGGTTCTTGCTCAAAGAGACACGAGAGAGGAAATGTGTGGCTGGAAGGACCATCTTCATTCCCTGATCATGAATCTACATATATCGAGTCGGGCGTTCCAACTGCTACTTAGACTTGCCTGGTTTAAAGCGTCCCCCAGTCGGATCTGACCAACTCGAGCACTGTGTGTGTATACTTGGTGTGCACAGCTGCATATCTTCTAACGAAAAGTAAAACGGAGAATGTTTGAAAGCTGCTCTCGATCCCGTCTCAAGATCTCAAGTCCCCACCGATTATCGATCACTAAGGACACAGACTGGCGGTGGTGGGT
This sequence comes from Coprinopsis sp. MPI-PUGE-AT-0042, assembly GCA_020736565.1. Lineage (NCBI taxonomy): Eukaryota > Fungi > Basidiomycota > Agaricomycetes > Agaricales > Psathyrellaceae > Coprinopsis > Coprinopsis sp. MPI-PUGE-AT-0042. The sequence continues at coordinate 374,905 of JAHBOF010000001.1, read as the reverse complement.
CAGCGTTGTGCGGGCTTACGAAACGGTAGTCTGTCCCGGGCTGCAAGAGCGTGATATGGTAGCACCAAATGTAGAGATCCTCCTCAAAACAGACCAAGCAGGTTTCAATCTGAGGTATAGTATTATGCACGGTGCTTAGGATGTAATGTATTGCACATCTGATAATGCTATCTCCAAGCCCTCAAGTCATGAAGTAGTATGGCTGGATCAAAGATGTGACTGAATGCTGCCATTCTCGCTGCTGTTCTTCCCTCGGGATCCTGTTTCGAATGGGGAGCATGGTGGGGTAATTGCGCTCTTGGGTTATAACATGTTTGTTCGGTTGCATGATACCATAGCTTTGTGCACATCGGAGTTTGTATGTTCTTGACGTTTGAATGAGACGAGATGCACGCGTTCCTGAGTTGCCCCCGAGTGTACAAATACGCAAATATTCATCAACACAAAGCTTGGGCTAGAAATACCATCTTGCTCGAAAATACCTCTGGAAATGCCTGATTATCATGCTATGGGTAGAAGAAGGTGGGCAGGCTGAGCCGATGCAACAATCCGGATTAATCCAAGGTATATTATTATCAAAGCACGTATGGTATGGTATCTAAAGTGGGCCATACATGGCCCAAAAACTCGAATGGTGACAGCGGTATGTATAAATGGAATGTCTGATTCCTTCCTTTTCATGATATCCGCGATTCAGCACTAGCATGAGCACAACCTCTAATGGTTTGCGCTCAAGGCCTGCAGCTGGACGTACTCGAAATAGTCGCCACGCTTGGCGATCAGTTGGTCGTGAGTACCAGATTCGCTGACAACGCCTTCCTTAATGAAATAACTGCAGAGCAAGCGTCAGCAAGATGATTCTCGGCCGATAAATGCAAAGACTTTACATGTTGTCCGCGTTTTGGATAGTGCTCAGACGATGGGCAATGGCGACTGTAGTACGCCCCCGAGCAGCTTGGTCGAGAGCGGCCTGTACGACCTTTTCAGACTGCGAGTCGAGGGCTGAAGTGGCTTCGTCGAGGAGCAAAACTTTAGGGTTGCGGAGGAGTGCACGCGCAATGGCAATTCGTTCTGGAAAGTAGTTGTCAGACGACACGTCCTTTGAGATCTGGAGGTAGACGTACGCTTTTGACCACCAGACAGCTGACTTCCTTTTCCTCCAACCTCGGTATCGAACCCGTTGGGCAAGCCCTTGATGAAATCCAGGATGTTGGCGTCCCTGCATGCCTGCTCGAGCTCCTCCTCCGTAACCTCCTCGGCGGGCTTAATCGCACCGAGCAAGATGTTGAATCGAACACTACCTGCGTAGAGAGTGGGCTCTTGCGAGACCAGAGCGATCTGCTTGCGATAATCTTGCACGTTTAGCTCGTTGACCTTCTGACCGTCAAGCTACAAAGACGAAACATTCAGCTACTTGAAAACCTGTGACTAGGGACAACTTACCAAGATATCACCAGAGAGAGGGTCGTAGAAACGTTCGATCATCTGAATGACGGTGCTCTTTCCACTCCCACTGGCACCAACAAGGGCGACGTAGGTTCCAGGTTGTACCTCAATCGTCAAGCCACGCAGGACCCGGACACCTGGACGGGTGGGGTACCTGAAGTGAACGTTCTCGAGCTTGATGTGCCCTTGGATGGTCTTCTCGTTGTCTGACAACCTTTTGCCGGTCTCTGATTCCGCATCGACCTCGGGAATCGAGTCCAAGAGCCTGATGATGTCTGATGCAGCACCCTTGGCAGATGAAATGTCGGGTACGAAGGAGAAGACATTGCCAGCTTGCACGGCACCGAAAGTACAGCTCTAAAAGGATTCTTAAGTCGGTAAAAACGAGATAGACAGGAGCAGAAAACGTACCATCAGACCGATGAAGAATTGGAAAGTCGTGGCCTGGAATTTGGAGACGAGCTGGGCGCCATACCAGAAAACGAGGGCAATAACGAAGAACACAAGACTCTGACTGAAAGCAAACAGGGCATTGCTCCAGACAGCGGTCTTGTTGCTCTTCTTCAGGGGAACCTCGAGGCTTTGAGAGTAGATCCTGAGGCAATCCTCCTCACGGGTCAGAGAAGCGACAGTGCGAATGGAACCAGCGGCTTCGCAAGCAAGTTGCGCAGATTCTTCGTGGGCCTTCTTATTTGCCTGATCTTTGAGAACGACGACGCGGAGACGAATGTAGCCGGTCGACAGCAGAAGAGGCATGCATGCGATCGCGACGAGAGCAAGGCGCCAAATGAAGGCCAGACCCAAGATCGAACCCCCGATGATGGTAGCGATGGACTGCACGATGGCACCGAGAGTGATTCCAGCAAGACCGTTAACCTTCTGAGGATTTTCACTCAGGTTGGCAGTCAAACTTCCGGTCTGAGGGGAGAGTGTAAGCATGGGGTCACAGCATAGAGGAACCGACTGACGCTATTCTCATCCTTGTCAAAGAATTCGACTGAAGACTGTTAGCGGATTGATTATTAAGCCTGCTAGATGCAGCCAACTCACTGTCTTGACGCAGAATGGCCTTGAAGGTGAGGGAACGAAGACGAGCGGTCAAACTGGCTGCTGCTGCTGCAAAGAAGTAGTTTTGGAACCCGACGCATCCCGTGGAAATGAGAGCGATGATGAAAAACCTAGACGAATAAAATCAGCGATACTCTTCGATGATAATGACCACAAGTACACACCAGAGAGCATTACGGTCGCCATCATGGCGCTTCTCTGCATCAGTGAAGCGCGAAAAGCCCTCGATTCCGCTTGCATAGACAACACCAAAGGCAGGGAACACCATGCCTGTGAGACAAGCAAAGGCTGAACCAACAACGTAACGCCAGTACTGCTCTGGGATCAGGAGACCCATGCGCTTGAAGAGGTAGATCATGTTATAGTCGCTTTCTTCTGTTTCCGCCTTCTTCTTCTGCTTCTCTTGGATGATTTCGGACGCCAGCGATCGCCCGGTGTTGGAACGACCCAGTGGGACTTCGTCACGTGCCAGTTTCTCGATGTCATCCGCGTTTCCTTCGGTGGCTTGAGCCTCCTTGGCCTCGCGGAGTCGTTGAGCAGCAACCAGCTGGGAGTAGGCGCCGTTGGAGGACAAGAGCTCGTTGTGGCTTCCTTGTTCAAGGACGAGCCCATCGCCCATAACGTAGATGACCTAGCATCGGGGATTAGCATCATCGGGTGAGAGAAGTAAAAGCGAACATACATCGGCATCCTTGATCGTTGACAAACGATGGGCAATAGTTATGGTTGTACGACCTGCAGCGGCTTTGTCCAGAGCGTCTTGCACAACACCTTCTGACTGGGTGTCGAGGGCTGAGGTGGCTTCATCAAGCAGGAGGATGCGGGGATCTGATACGATAGCACGGGCAATTGCGATACGCTGCTTTTGACCACCAGACAGAAGGAATCCACGTTCACCAACCATGGTATCATAGCCGTTGGGCAGCTTGCTGATGAATCCATCTGCGTTGGCTTTGACGCAAGCCTCCTTGATGAGGGCAAACTTTTCTTCCTCAGAGGCGTTCTCGTGCTTCGTGTTGATCAGGCCATGGGCGACGTTCCCTTTGATGGTGGTAGCGAAGAGGGTAGGTTCCTGAGACACCAGTCCAATTTGGGAGCGGAGCCATCGGAGGTTTAGGTCCTTGAGGTCGATACCGTCCAACTTGACAACACCAGAGGTGGGGTCATAGAAACGTTCGACAAGGGAGACGGCGGTCGATTTTCCTGATCCAGATGCACCAACGAGTGCCGCAGTCTTGCCGGCCCGGAAGGTCAGGTTCAAGCCTTTGGCGACCTGAACGGTAGGGCGAGAGGGGTAGCTGAAGTTGACGTCCTCGAGAGTGATTTCACCGATGATGGTCTCAGGCTTGAGACCACCGTCGTTGTAGACGTCGATATCTGGTACCCGATCAATAGTTTCGTAAAGTTTGGCAGCAGCGCTGCGGCCGTGAGTGAGAGCTTCGAGGGCTTCAGCATACAGTAGGTAGTGTCGCGATTTAGCCATCTCACCTTGAAGTTCAGGAGCAAGGAGAGTGAGGGAAATAGAACCAATCAAGATGGCCATGAAAACATTGATCACGGCTCCAGCGTCAGCTGTAGAGGCAAGTAAGCGAAGAACCACGCAAGCTGGTGGGGAGCGTACCATGTCCTTGGATAATGAGGGTGGTACCAAAGTGGAAGGCCAATCCGTAAGAAGCATAGATGACGAAAAAGAAGAAGGCGAGTGCGGTGCCATGGAATACAGAGCTCTTGAGATCGACATCGAGTGACTTCTGAACGTGTCCATCGTACAAGCGCGAAAGGATCTTCTGGGTACCGAAGGCCTGGGCTGTGCGTACGGTGGAAATGACCTCTTCAGCCAAGCTACCGCCGTCTGCGACATATTGCAGAGAAAGTCTGTGCCAGGTGAGTAAAGGAAAGACTGATGGTTATCTTTTTACTCACTGCTTGTACTTGGACATGAACTTGTTCATAACCCCTCCAGCGATGCCCATGCAAGGCACGATAGACGTCATCGCAAGGGCAAGGCGCCACGAACGGGCATAAGCGAGAGCAAAACCGGTGATGAAAGCAGCAGTGAAGTTGACAGTCATTGCAACCTTCTCCGATGTGGCTTGCTGCACCAAGTCTGTTTCCCGAGTTAGTCTGACGCAAGAGTTGCTGTGGGAGCCACTTACGAGTGTCCGTCTGGATGCGAGTTGCTACTTCTCCAGCGCCAACATTGTCAAAGTATGCAATGTCTTGGCGAAGAATAGCTTGAAGGTACTTTTCGCGTAGACGCTTGGTTCCAACCTCACCGGTGTAAACCCAAACATACATGTAGACATATGTGCAGACAAACATGCCCAGACCTAGGGACAGAGATCAGATCAGCCAGTTAAGCTCATAGGTACTAGAACGAACCGATATAAACCAAGTAGGTTGCATCAAGGCCAGCAACACGTCGGAAGTCTGCTGCGACTTCTGGAACGCGGCCAGCGGCCTCCTGATTTCCTTGTGCTGCGAGTGTAGTGACGGTGGCAAAATTAACGAACTCTTGGACAAGATTGCCAAAAAGGAGGGACATGAGAGGCTGCGATCGTAAATACACCACTTCCTTGTCGAGTCAGATCGAACTTACCGCTGCCGCACCCGCCGCCGCCGCACAAATCAGGGCGATAAAGCCAATAAACAGCTCTAGTTTGGTGGAGAACCTGAAAGTGTGATATCATGAGGATTCTGGCAGCTCTCGAAGTACTGTCTTAACGAACCTGAAGAGTTTGAAGAAAGGCACTGAAGCGGTTGGAGGGACAGCTGGTGTACCAGCGGGTGACTCGGCCTTGCCTTTGGCATCCTCTACCTTGCCCTTTTCGAGCACAGAAGCAGACTTTTCATCTGTGCTACTTGGCCTGGACATGACTTCACCCCGAAGATGTCTCGAGACCGGATTCGGCTTCTTGTCCTATGGGGGAGGATGTGGCGAGAAGACAAGAATGAAGGAAAGTGTGGGTAGGGTGGGTTTATATCGCATCGCGCGATATTCTGGCTCATCAGGTTTGTTCGACCCTCATGCACAGAGTCCCCTTGTTGAAATGATCTCGGGGCCCGTGAAGGAATAATGCGATTCACGTCACGCAGCATTGCCAGGCCCGCGGCAGGTGGGCGCGTTACTCCGTAGCCAGAATAAGCATAGGCAATTGAATATACGCATCTATAGATGTCACCAGAAACTTCTATGATAGAAGATAAATCGAGCTTGCAGTGAGCTTGGGCCCAGGGGTGAGGAGATGGAGTCAAGGTAATCATCAAATCGTCTTCACGTCAGCAGAGACTCCGGATGAACTGCCCCGAAGACGCGTGGGAACTATGTATGCATGCACCACCAATCTGTGATCTGTGGGTCCTTGACTGTCCAGCCAAGAGCAAGATGCCTCTGTTCCTGCACTCTCAGGGCACGCTGAGTTCGCCAGAGTTGCCGTGAATCTCCCTAGACTCTGATGCTTTCGCGCTCAAATTCCCAGGAATCTTTGTATGTGTTTCGGTGCAAGATGAATAAATGTGCAATTTATGGTACATGATACAGGGTTTCGTCTTTGCCTCGTAGATCCTCGCTACCCACAAGCACATAGGACGGGTGAAAGGTATATGATGTCGAAAAGCTCCAAAAGTTTATGCCTTGACTGAACTCTTTGTAGCCAACGTATCCTTGAGCGCCTTGATGGAAGGCGAGAAGAAGTACTCCCCTCCGCGAGGGATGATGAAGTCAGGGAACTTCATCTCCTTCGAGGGGTCGTTGGGATCCAAACCAGACATCGACCTAGGCTTGCCTGGGGATTGGCCAATGAGAGGGTCAAGACTGCGAGGCAACATGTTAGTACCCCTCTTTGACTTATGATCAATATTTCTTCTCACCCAGGCCTCTCGGGTGTCTTTTCACGGAATTGGAAGTCAGGGTTGTTTGCCCATTCTATATCTCCGGTCAGCCATGCCCTCCGAGTGGCCAGTGCGGAACTCACGTTTCTGAATGAACTGGAAGCCGTTGGCAATGCTACTCTGATAGCAAACGAAGAGCAAGCCACGACCTTGCTGTGTCGTTTGCGAAGCTTTCTCTTCGGGACTGACTTCTGGGCCGAACTGAATGCCTCGACGGATGATGCGTTGAGGCGCGACGGCAATTCCTCCAGACTCGAGATCATCACGGGGGTTGCTCTTACGAGTATGAGCAGCAAAGGGGCACTTGAACTGGGAGTTAAGCTCCCCTTTGTACTGGAAGTCGTTGTTCCTTAAAACGGAGGTAAGCGCTGCGTTCCCCGTGCGTCAAACCGAATAGTGACTCACTTCTCAGGATCGTCTGCAAGTTTGGGGTCATCCTTGAAGGGAGCGATGTCGATAGGCGCCCCGCTCTTCCACCTGCCGACCATTCTCGCCCCAAGAAGCTCGCTGCCTTCTTCAGGAGTGAGGTTCTCGAACTTGATCGGGTTCTCCTTCAAATACTTGTCGAACTCAGGCACTTCTTGGAAGAGGTAGCGGAATGCAAGGAAACTCCCGTCGACTGCCCACGGAGCACGTTTGTCTATTAGAGGATCTTTTGCGTGGCCCGTAAGGATGACACCAGGTTCCACTGTACCCTGTCCAGGGAGTTCCTTGTCGAAACCTGACACGGCAGGGTTCGAGATGCCGTCCTTGAACCCAAAGTGCTCGTGGGCTCTCAACTTACCCTCTCGCACATCGCCACGGATACGCTTGACCTGGGCGACGGACGCACGGGGAGTGTCTGCGCGGAAGATCTGTTCGATCCCCTTGAGGACCTCTTCAGCATGATCGTGGGTCTCGGCCGCGACGATGATGACACCATGGATGGGCTGGAGGAAGGCAGGGTCCCATTCGGGAATGATTCCAGTCGCTGAAGGAACAAAGTTGTCCCCAAGGTTGGCCACGGCGTCTGTGCGCTGTCCGATTTTGAATGGGTCGGCTGCGCCCGCGATGAGCGAGCTGTCGTCGACGCCCATCTGAAGGAGGTCAGTAAACGCGTCTACACGTTCCCAAGGAATGAAACTACCTCTTGGAAACCCAGATGGGAGAACGCAATATTGATGCCAGATACAATAACCAAACCAGACTTTTTCTCCCTCTTGTGCTCATCGATACGCTTGCGATCCTCGATAGCCTTCTCTACAGACTTGACTAGAGGTACGACCTTGGTAAGATCGCGGCGGAACTGCTCCGCGTTGAGAATCTGGAAGAAGTAGTACAGTTCACTATTCTTGACAAGGCCGACGCTGGATCGTTTCTGGTGAGTGTCTTGTTCCGACCAACAAAGATAAATCTTACAGAATGTCGCCTTGGATGTTCTTGACATCAAGTGATGTAGGAGTGGGCGAGGGAACCATAGGAAAGTGTTGTTGGTGGGGCTTCGACATTGTTGCAGAGGTATGTATCCGAATGATGAACCAATCTCTGTCTTCCTTCCCTCTTTTATAGGCTTCAAAGGTCCTTCCTTATCGCACCTTACATTCCACATCTCACTTTGTTACCAAACGGTGCGACGCTAACGTCCGTGCGAGCTATCTAGAAGAACGGCCTTGCTCCAAATCTACAGCGCCCCAAACAGGATGTATGGTTCATAATACATTGGATAAGAGAACGTGTTAACTCGGAGCACCCTCTTGTGGGGCGCTTTCGAGGCATCCTTCTTGATTCCACCGGCGCTTAACGTGATGATCTAAAAAGACGCGTAGCAAGAGCGGTGCTGGCTGTCCTCCGGCGCCCCGATTTCAGCGCAAAGCTCCCTACTGGTCCTTGGGTGTGTACCTGTGACGAGTTTACGGCTAGGGAAATGAAGTGGTTGAAGCATACCTCCTGCCTGAATGCAGTGTACCTGACTGGTTCCAGAGTCTTCCTTGTCATTGTTTTCTGACCTGACCATTCATGGCGTTCGTTTTACTCACCGGCTCGCCTATTCCGGCTCCGACTATTGTTTCTTTATCTTTTTACATGCCTTCCGCAGGACACTGCGTCGATTCCACCCATTCCACCCTTCGCTATATATATCACGTACATGGAAATTTCGTTTGGAAAGGCCCTGAAACCGAGCTAATGCGGGATGCGTCGAAATATCAGAAGGTTAGCTCCACTCTCAGGGAGCCCAATGATATCTCGAGTGTTTCATGGAAGGGTCGGTTACTTAGCAGGAGTCTGAAGGCGGTCTTGCATGAAGCACTGGGAGCTGGCCAGGAGCCCGGTTCGCAAATGATTGGGATGGTGCAGAGTAAAGATATTTAGGAACGTAACGTGCCCAGAGTCGTTGGCTGTCACTCACTCAAACTTGGACCAGACGAATTTAACATGACAGAACTTTGTGCCTACTCCAGAGAAGCCGCGATTGTGATAATGCAACCAATTTACTCTGCCATAAGATATTGGTGCAAAATAGTGCTCCATTTGCACCTTGCAAAGAAGTCTAAAGACATGTGACTTGGGTAGACGTTATTTCGAGTAGCCTGGAGTCACTCAGTTGGGCGTTTTTAGCTGGACATCGGTGGTATTTTATGATTATTGAGAAGCCGGATTCGCATTGCTTCCACGGCGTTTAAGCGCCCACTTGTGAACAGGCCATTCTTGCCAAGGACATGTATTGCGCGTGCTTTGTACGGCCAACGCACTTTCGTGGTCAGCCTGACCATTAGGCCACGGGCGTGTGCTTCCTATCCTTGTGCGCCATAAGTAAAGCGACTTAGACAGGGAAACCAGATATGTCAATTCAAGAACGTTATCTCTGGCATGAGTTGAATGAAACTAATGGAGTCGCACGCCTCTGTTTGTAGTATTCGATATATTCTTTGCATGATCACGAGGGCACCCTCAAGAACTGATTCTTCTAACAACGGCAACAAACCCGGGGCTCCTGGGCTAAAGGAAACGTCTTATTCTTCCGGAACGGCTTAGATTCCAAGGGGCCACACAGGCCACCGCCCCTGGTATGCGGACCAGAAGGGGACGTCTCTCGGCCTTCACAAAGCAGGGACTGTATGCCAGATGACAGCATCACGTCACTCGCCCGGCGCTAATCTGAGTCTCAACGTGTTTACAGCGCGTTCAACCCCGTTGTTAGGCCCACTTGTTCGACCCCTTCGAACTATACGCTACCTCTTCGTTAAGCCTTCGAACTTTCTCTCAACCATCACTCCATGGGCAAATTTGACCTCAACAGGATCAGGAGGCAAGACGACGCAGTCATGGAGGGGGGTCGTGAAACAGACCTTGTGATTCTGTTAGTCGGCTGTCCCTTCGCTGAAGCGTTGCTAACCAATCACCAGGGTCATGGGGCCCACTGGAGCCGGCAAAAGCACCGTTAGTGAGATATATTCTCTCGTGGGACACTCACTAACGATCCTGTATCCAGTTTCTACGGAACATCCTCGAGAAATGGGAATACTGTGGTGCTCTACCTGATGTGAGCGACGGCTTTGAGTCGTGTACTCGAAAGTTAGCCGCCTACATCGCCCCTGTTCCGCCAGAGTTCGCGAACACTGGCGGGCAGCGCCTGGTCCTTGTCGACACACCAGGTTTTGACGATACTTCTGTCAGTGACTCTGAGATATTGCGACGCATTAGCGTGTGGCTGGCATCCTCGTGCGTATCTTTGAAAACCCTGCCAGGGAAGCTCAATTAACTTTGTCTCCAGCTACAACTTACATATGAAGGTTACCGGAGTAGTTTACATGTTCCCCATCTTTCCCAATCGAATCACGCGGAACGACAAAGCAAACCTAAAGGTCTTCCAGCGGTTGTGCGGGAAGGGTGCTTTGGCCAAAGTGCGCATGGTGACGACGAAATGGTCCCTCTGTCCAGATCCAATGATTGTGGACAGGCGAGAAGAGCAACTCAAATCCAACTTCTGGAGAGAGATGGTGGAAGGAGGGTCTGAGCTATCGAGACTGGATGATAAACCAGCATCGGCAATTCATATCCTGGAGGAAATCATAGCGAATTCTCGATATGTAGAGGTTGCCCTTGCCCTACAGAAGGAGATTGTTGAGATGCACCGTTCACTCCCGAGGACTGACGCTGGGCGGGAGATCAAACTCAAGCTGGACCAACTACTGGAAGAGCACAAGGCAGCGACTGGCGACCTCCATACTCGATGGCAAAAACTCCAGCAGATTGTTGATCAACTTGTGGATATGAACGTTTCAATCTCTCAGCGGCTTAGGGTTATCTTCGGTCTAGTGAGTGCTTTGTCAATGCAAGTCGGAAATGAAACCTGAAATTCGACTGATAGCCCAGTATCGCGCCTGCGAAAGTGGTTCTGTGAGTTCTCGCTTTCAACGACAGTTTCCAGTCGTATGACGTTCCTTAGAATCATTGGACAAATCGGAGTTGGAAAGAGCACGGTGAGTACTTGTGTCTCTGTTTCTCGTCATTTTCAAGTGCTGAGTGACGTTGGCATGTCCGTGTTTTAGCTCATCAACCGTCTTGCAGGCAGAACAAAGCTAGCTGAGGTACATCATAAATTAGCGCCACAGGTGGCCATTGGGCGATACGACATCGAAATCGACGGCTCTGGGCATACCTCCACTGAGTTGGCGTTTGTGGATTGTCCAGGGTATGACGATACAAAGCCCGGGTGGCTGCAGGATATAAATGCGGTAACCCGCAAATATCTAAAGTAAGCCTTTTGCTAGGAGTTACTTCGCGACGCTCATGGCATCCGTAGGCGTTTCCCACCCGACTCTGAAGTAGTCGGAATTATCTGCATCATTGATGTTGCCCAGAAACAGGACAAGGATAAAAGGCCGGAGTGGGAAAACATGCTCATGAAGGATGAGTTAACATGCCCCAAGTTGTTAGCCGTCACTCACTCGAAGGAGTCGAACAAACTCAATCCCAAGCTGAAGGAATTCTGCGAGTACCTCAGTACGGAAGAGATGGTTTCGAAAGGCGTGGGTATCGTTCCGTACCCTTATTCCTTTAAGGACCCAAAGTCTGTCCCTCAGAGCCCAGAGGCTCCCTTTCAGCTAGAGTCTTCCATTCAGGAGACAGAGTCTGCCTCAACAATTCTGCGATATATCTACCCCACGGAAAAGCACCCGGTCAAGCTTGCCACATTTATCAAACAGATCTTACCGGCCTAATACCTCTTTTGTCTGATGTACACTTGGGTACCCCTTGATAGGACCCGCCGAATGTTATTAGTTCAGAGACTGGCGCTCAGATATCGACCATGTTATATTTAGGACCATGTGATTCCATGCGGATTGCATGATGGCTGGCATGCCCATCTCATAGTTATGATCAAGCTTCGGGGAGCCCTTATCGATCATCTGGAGGGATCATGGGGACGGAGTTGCCAAATCAGCACAGTATCGTGCCTTGGCACGAGGGAGAGTTGAACCCCCGAGCCATCCTGCCCTAATGCAAGCACGTTTTAGTCTCATCGGTCGTCACAGTCTGTGCAGCGCAGTCTAGACCGCGAGCATAAGTATCGATCAAATTATTGCGCAGTCCTACTACCAACTTGACATCTACTCATCTAGTGGCAATCCGACGAGTCTTTCCGATCTTCCAAGGCCTGCGCACGAGGGTGTACTTGCAGTTATAACGGCTCTTTGGCGCCGGACTTTGTCACAGACCAGAATGACACGCGGAGTGCACGACGATGACTTGCACGCCTTCAAGCTTCAAGTTTGTGACCATTTGATCGGAGCCCCTTCACCTCGAGGATAGAGGGCGATGACGGGGACGCCTTGTCCAGATCGGTAATCGTCGATCATCTCGCGGCTTTGCATGAGGTAGAACATCGGCAGTGGTCGCTCATCCTACCTTGCTGCAAGCATGGTTAGCCTCGCCACTTCTCCCTCGCGGCTTTGCATTATCCACTACGTTCAGTCTGGGCAACGACCTCTGAACTCTCAAGCTTTCTGGAACATCTAGAACTCACAGATATCTCCTCTAATGCGTGGATTGACAGTCGACCGTACTATAGCGAACGATGACACGTTCAGAGGACAGGAGAACGACGTCGTAATCCTGTCAGTCAACCACACCCTTCGCCAAAGTGTAACTAACCCCTTCACCAGTGTGATGGGCCCAAGTGGTGCTGGGAAAAGCACTGTCAGATGAGGTCAACGGTCTCATTGGCAAATTTACTGACTATTCCATGTGTAGTTTATACGGAACGTCCTCCACGACTTGGAATACGCCGGGGCCAAGCCTGATACCAGCGATGCGTACGATTCGTGTACTCGAACGCTAGCAGCCTATGCCACCCCCCTTCCCATAGAATTTGCGAGCATCGCTGGACAGCGCTTGGTCCTGGTCGACACGCCTGGTTTATGCAACTCTGAGCTTGTTCGCGACCCGGATATCTTTGAAGGCTGCAGTAAATGGCTTGCTTCATCGTGCGTCTACCTCCGCTAGTGCAGCTATGTTTGTTCACTTGCTGTCCATCCAGTTACAACTCTGGTATGAAGGCAGATGCGATGATGTACCTGTTCCCTCTCTCTGGCGGTCGTATCACAGGATCGGAGCAGACCAATCTAAAGGCCTTTCGGAAGCTCTGTGGCAAGGGCTCTCTGGCCAAAGTACGTATGGTTACTACCAAATGGGCTTTCTGTCCAAACGAACAAGTCGGTCGTGCCTGCGAAGAGCAGCTCCGGTTGAACGCTTGGAAAGACATGCTGGAGGGAGGGTCTGAAATTTCGCGGCTGGACGACAGCAAGGTGTCAGCAAGAATGGTCCTCAACGAAGTACTCAGGAAACGTCAATATATGGATATCTCCCTGGCCACGGTCAGGCAAATAAATGAAAAATTGGGTTCCCTGCCCAACACTGAAGAGGGGAGAGAATTGAAAGCAAGACTCCAGCAGTCGCTTCAGGAGTACCGGGCAGCGTCTGGCGACGTCCAAACGCGACGCGAGAAACTCCGGAACATAATTAAGCGACTCAGCGAGAAGATGTCATTCCCCGAGGGCATCAGAGCATACCTGGGCTTGGTGCGTACTAATTTATAACGGACTTGACCATGATACTGAAATCTCTGATAGTAACAAGCACCATTCATCCGAAATCGATTTCTGTATTGATTGCCCCTCTACTTAAAGCATACGATTTGCCCTTACTGCTTGACGCAGGATTGGAAGCCTGTGCTAGTCATTAACTCTGCTATGCTCTTGGAATTATGGAAAACTCGCAAAACACTTTTCTTAAACACTGAATGTGCGTCTGAGGCGCTCTGTAAATACTTTCCAGGCCTTGATCTGTCCGAAGAAATCTGCAAGAAGATTGCGACTCTCAATCTCGTCTGGGAAGCCCAGGCCTCAGGTGAATCCAAATAATGTTTTATGTTCAGCGCGTTCGCGTGCCCGAGGAAATCTTATTAGTCTTTGACGCCTGTATTTCTTTTGATCACCCATGTTTTTGTCTAAGCACCTGCCGGCAAGTTGTCCATAGTAGTTAGAATAGACGCCCGCCAAGCCTTCGCCGGACCGTTGACCGGTCATCGATCAATGGTGATGGCTAACAGCTGGAGCCTGGACGACGCTGCGCGGTCGAAACCACCTACACCACATTGACCTCACCTGCTCAGCGCTCAGCGCGGCTCTGGTGTTATGTGATACCCAATCTCAACACAGCTGTTTAGGGTTCTTGCTTATTTTGGCAATTCGATTCCGAGGGCCAGAACGCGATCTGCCACATCCTCGAGGACGCAGAGCAAAGTTGGGCATGGTGATCTTGTGACCTCTCGCGAGGCATACTCACCGGCAGGCTTCGTCACCCCGGGTGTTACGTCGCCATGCTGCAAGCACGTTCAACGCCTTTATCTTGCCAACGGGCCCTCCTCACTATTACCCAGCCCCTGCTTTCACCAAGAACATAGCACCCTCTCCCTCAACTCTCACTCCATGGGCAGATTTGACCTCAACAGGATCAGGAGGCAAGGCGATGCGGTAATGGAGGGGGGTCGCGAAACCGACCTTGTGATTCTGTTAGTTGGCTGCCCCTTTGCTGAGCGCGGCTAACCATCCACCAGTGTCATGGGCCCCACTGGAGCCGGCAAAAGCACGGTCAGTGAGATCCATGTTCTCTAGGTGGCCTACTGACGGTCCTACGTCTAGTTTCTACGGAACGTCCTCAAGAGCTTAGGATCAAGAGAGGCACTACCTGATGTGAGCGATGGCTTCGAGTCATGTACTCGACAGTTAGCCGCCTACTTCGCCCCTGTTCCATCACAGTTTGCGAATGCTACCGGGCAGCGCCTGGTCCTTGTGGACACCCCAGGCTTCGACGACACCTCTGTCAGCGACTCTGAAATCTTGCGACGCATTGGCGTATGGCTCGCATCCTCGTGCGTATCTCTGAGATCCATGTAAGGGAGGCTCACCTAACTTCTTCTTCAGCTACGACACCCGTATGAAGGTTGCCGGAGTGGTGTACATGTTCCCCATCTATCCCAATCGAATCACCAGGAACGACAAAGCAAACCTAAAGGTCTTCCAGCGGTTGTGCGGGAAGGGTGCTTTGGCCAAAGTGCGCATGGTGACGACAAAATGGTCCCTCTGCCCAGATACAAAGATCGGTGTAAGTCGAGAAGAGCAACTCAGAGTAAACTTCTGGAAAGAGATGGTGGAAGGAGGGTCCGAACTATCGAGACTGGACGATAACCCAGCATCGGCTATCCATATCCTTGAAGAGGTACTGGGAAATTCTCGATATATCGACGCTTCCCTTGCCCTGCAACAGGAACTTGTTGAGAAGTCTCGTTCACTACCGAGAACTGACGCCGGAAAGGAGCTCAAACTCAAGCTAGAGCAGCTGCTGAAAGATCACAAGGCATCCTCTGGCGACCTCCAGACTCGACAGCAGAAACTCAGCCAGATTGTTACCCAACTTGGTGAATTGAAGCTTTCATTCTCTGACCGCCTGAGGGCATTATTCGGCATGGTGCGTGCTACAACACTCTCGATTGCAAGGTCTGACGTCGAGTTCAAAAGTAATCCAATCGCGCTGCTCACACCTTCTCTCTCTCCCTCTCCATGTCTGGTCCGCAGTTTGTGCCGTATGAGACATCAATATTTTATTTCGCTACAATCTTCATTCTCATTCTTTCCCCCCGTGATTGCATCGAGGCTCAGGCGCAGTCCAAGATGCAATGAATAGCTTCGCCACCACCACATGGCGAGGCTTTTGGGGTGCTACCAGGTCAAGGGTGAGATGAGTATTCACCTCGTGGGGTGCTCGTGTCCTCAGCAAGGTGAGGGAGTCGTCCGATCATACGCTACCACTGCACTGGCGCACTGTTCGTCACAATATGGCGGGGATCGGAAGGGCTCTGAATAGACCCGGCGCTCAAGGCTTTGCCATGATCGGTGACGGCGACTTTGTTGTGCTGAAAGTCACCGGTTTCTGCCACGGGGTCGAAAATTGTTTCGTATGCAGTACCTCTGTAATCAGTGACTACCCTTCTTTTCAAGGCTTTCGAGAAACCTCGACAGGCTGGTGACAAGCGCATGAGCTACGGGACAGGACACGCGATGTGGGTAAAGCCCGGCAGCTAGTACTGTGGCGGGAGCACGAAGCAATGCCTGGTGATTTTCATAAACGCCTTTTGGAATTCTCGCGGCAGGTGCGTGTTTGCAAGGCATCAAGGGCGTTAACCTACCATCATCCTATAGGCGACCTATCTTGGTTTCCTTATAGAAGGCCAAGTGCGGCAACGTGCGGGCCCCCCGAAACGTTCCAGCTCGTCCAATACTCTGCATCGTGCCTGCTGTAAAACATTCAATATCTTCCAGTCTCTTTATTACCTGGTCCTACGCTTCGAGATGGCGGCCTCCGAGATTTCCAGCACCGATGTTGTCGTTCTGTAAGCTTCTCCCTGTGACGGTGAAGGGAGATCTTGACGCGCGGGTTTAGCATCCTCGGTGCCCCTAGTGCAGGGAAAAGCACAGTGGGTATCAGCTATCACTTACTGGAAATGCCTGAACTGACTTTATCCCCTTCAACGTTGAACAGTTGGTGAACAAGACCGTTGGGGCAGATGTGGCAACCTTGGAAATGGCATACCATGGCACTTCCGAAGTCAAGAGCTATTTCCTAGACATGGAGGTTGACGGGATACAGAAACGCATTGCGCTGGTCGACACTCCTGGATTGCTAGGCGATGACGGCGAGGGTACGGACCACATTAAGGTTGTCCGAGGAATCTCTGACTTTCTGGCAAATCTGTGAGCGAATGTTCTTCACAAACCCATACGGATGTATTGAAGACTGTCTCTAGTTATCGGCGCCATCAAGGGAAAGCGACGTTGATGGTGATATACTTGCTGGACCTCAGGCTTCTTGGCCAACAGAGATTTACTGAGACCGAGAGGATGCGCTGGAATGTGGTTCTCCAGCTTGTAGGAAATGCCAATATGCCTCGAGTCATCTTCGGGGCTGTCAATGTAGGGGAGGATAATGAGGGCTTCCGGAAGCTCAGCGATCTATTGAAGGAACAAATTCCAAAATCCTCGAGCTTGGTCAAACTGGGAAACGCTGCCGAATCCGGAACAGAAGTCTGTCGGTTGCTGGCTGGAAAAGGCGGGCTACAATGCAATCAGCCTCTACAAGTGCAGGTGGAGTTGGTCATGGAAAGAAAGAAGTGGAAGAAGACAAGTGTTGCAGGCGCTGTTAGGCAAGAGGCGAGTAGAGAGGGTGCTTTTGCAAAGTTTCTGTCATGGCTACAAGACCTGTTTAAGTGATGCAACCATCGAATTACAAAATGTTCCAGTGCTTCAGCCTCCACCTTAGAAAACAACCACCATACTTGGCGTTTACCTGGACTGATCGATATAGATTTATGGCAATCAAAGAATCTCTATTATGAACCGTAACCTTCCTCTTTCGACCCGCCAACTCTCCTTGGCTTAGAATCAGAGTCAGGGGCAGGCGTGAGCGGATAGTACAGGACTATACCTTTTCGAGGGATCAAATCCATAAATCCAGGCCTACCCGAAAGCTGCCTGGTAATACTCGATACCCCAGGGTTTCAGAATACATACGAGGAAGATTCAAAGATGCTACTTCAGCTCGCTCATTGCCTGGCTTCACTGTGCGTAGTACTTGCCCCATTACACCTGCATCTTAGCCTGACCTCGGGGATCTGAGCGCTAAGAAGGGGCAAACACTCATTGGCGTCATCTACTTGTTTCCAATCTTTCCGGCCAAGATGACTCTGCACGAGCGCAAGAATATCGAGCTATTGCCAAAGCTATTGGGAGCAAACGCCCTATCTGGCTCCAGAATCTTTCCCGTGACATCGCGGTGGGCTATGTGTCCCTCGCTGGAGGTTGGTGAGGCACGAGAAGTCGAGCTTCGCCATAAATACTGGTCCTCGCTACTTTCTGATGATGCCTTGCCACAACGGTTCACCAACAACGCGTCAAGTGCCCAATGTGTTGCTACCTTTATTGTCAACCGATTTCTGAGAACAAGGGACCCAGCAATATATTCTCTGCCACTAAGACTGGTTCGGTGAACAAATTCCGAAACGTGATGTACGCTTATCGGAACTGATCTATGCAACTCGTGTTCATCCAGTAGGCTCAAAGTACTATTTTATGTCCTTCAGCTTGTCCCCATCACCTCCGCTTCATAACTTCTGATATTATTAGAGTCTTGATTCTGGAATTGCTTGAAATGCCCTTAGCATCAGGAAAGACGGAGGGACACGCAGTGAGCAACTCGTCTGAACTAGTGATTGCGTGAGGGTCGAAAACTGGACTGGCCAATCTTCTCTGACTGACAGTATATCTTCAAGGTTTCTGGGGCCTTCTGGGGCAGGAAAGAGTACAGCAAGTACACCCCGTACATCTACCGGTATCACGTCGCTCATGACTTTGGCCCTGTGGCGCATTCCGGTCAGTTTATCAATGCGCTCTTTGGCGGGATGCCACGGGCAGGTGTCAGCCACGGTTTCGACAGTGGGACCACGGCCTTGCAACATTTCACGTTTCCGGAGAGTGAGCTCAGATGTCTGTATCCGAACCTCTCCAAACATACCTTGGTATTGCTGGATACCCCAGGGTTTCAGAATGCATATGATGAAGACGTCATAATGCTAAACCAGCTTGCTGATTGGCTTGCCGCATCGTGCGTATGGTTCATTATACCTACTCTAATACTCTTCTCACTGAAGGCTCAGAAATAAGGAAGGGAGAACCCTTATTGGTATCATCTATCTATTCCCTATCTTCCCGGTCAAGATGACCCTGCATGAACGCCAAAATCTGGAGCTCTTGCCCCAACTATTCGGAGGTACAACCCTATCTATCTCAAGGGTTTTTCCTGTGACGTCTAGATGGGATATGTGCACCCCGGCGATTGGTGAGCGACGAGAGGATGAACTTTGCCAAAAGTTCTGGAGCTCGTTGCTCCCTGACGGCGCCTCACCGCACCGATTTGCCAACAACACGGCGAGTGCTCGGCACGTAGTTAAATCCATTATCAGTCAATATCTCATGGCGAAGGATCCAGCATCATACTCCAAGCCGCTCGCCATTCAGCAGGAACAGGTGGAGGGGCAAAAGCGCCATCATTTCATCGCGCGGCTCCTCACTAGGCAGCAGCGGACTTATGAAGCGAAGCGGCGCAACCTGATCTTGTGCGTTAACCACGTCTAATCTTGTGTATCAAGATTAACATTTCTGCTAAGGATCATGGGAGAAACGGGTTCTGGAAAGAGCACGGTGAGTGTTCCTTGCAAGTTCCAATTCTGTTGCTGGATGATTCACAACAGTTTCTTAATGACATTGCTGGAGAGGAACTGGCTGGTGTGAACCATAGTTTGACTGGAACGACGACCATTGAGCACTACGATGTCCTCTCCGAAGATGGGTCATCAGTGACCACCTTCGTGGACTGTCCAGGATACAACCACAGCGAACTGAGTGACAGCCAAATTAGCCTCCTGATACGCGACTTTCTCGCCAAATCCCCATTGTAAGTCCAATCGAACAGGTCACCCTGACTTGGCCCTCACTCTAATTAAAGCCTCTTTGCACTCGAGTCCAAGGTTATAGGGATCATCTGCCTCCTTGACCCATCTTACCCTTTCCGCCACTCTGCACAGTGGCATTCCATCCTCACCAACAGCGGGTTGAGATGCCCGAAGCTTCTAGCCGTGACACATTGTTACAACGAGGAAAAGATGAAAACCGCCATGTCTACCTTAAGCAATCTACCAGTAATCCGGAACATGCAGATGAATGGCACGCGTATCAAGCCTTACTCAAAAAAATGTGCGCGACCCTTGCTGCAATCTATGTTCCTTGCCGGCGACGCCACGCCACACATCACCCTTCGCACATTCCTCGATAAAGTTCTTCCTAGCTAGAGTCTCAGCGCAGTGCCTCGTGTTTTCCATGTTGATCTAATGAGGTTCATCAGAATACTAGTGAATAGGACCGCATGTCCGATTACCATCGATCTCTTCCGGTAAATTTAAAGGCAAGAGTGATATGCGACGTTTGAGGGCGCGACGATATATGTGTGATCCGATCGGTCACAGCGGTTACACTGTCACGACTGTTTTCGAGGCATATTTTCAAGAACCACATCAATAGGTGTTCCGCCCTGGCGCCTCCTCACGTCGCCTTCTCATCCCCCGCAACAATGGTCGTGCCCAACATTGTTATGCCTGAGGTACAGGCAAACGACGCCCTTATACTGTGCGTCGCTTCGAGAGTCTGTTTTGCGCTTTCGTGATGGTTGCTCACACCTACCCCAGCGTTATGGGCCCTTCTGGCTCTGGAAAAAGCACTGTGAGTTGCTACATTGATCATGGCGAAACGCTAAGGCTAAAAGCTTCCTGATAGTTCATAAACAATGTTTTAAGGTCGAAAGTGGCAGCTTGCGACGATGGCTATGAGGCCTGTACTTCTGAAATCAAAGGCTACGAGGTCCCCAGGGGGAACGCACTTTATACCCACCTTGTCACTGGAGGAACTCAGAGGCGCTTGATCATCGTCGACACTCCGGGCCTGGACAACGACAGATTTACTGAGCTCAATGTACTCGAGGGAATTAAAGTATGCTTACAAGCAGCGTCAGTCACTTCAATCCTGCAGCGGAGTGTGTACCCTTCCTGACAAATCAACTAACCCATAGCGTCGACAAGAAGGCCGTCATTGCGGGGATGATCTACACGTATTACTTTTGGCCAGGAAGAATGCGAGAAGAAAACCTGGTCGATCTGGATATATTCTGTCATATCTGCGGCGACGACTTTTGGTCCCGAGTTGCCTTTGGAATGACACACGCGGGCTGCAAGGACGAAGTCAAGCAGAAGCGGGAAGACGAACTACGGAATAAATTCTGGAAGAAGCCACTTGAAAAGGGAGCTCGACGAGCTTTCCTCAGGGATTCAGTGGAATCGGCCGAAGCTCTATCCATGCTCTTACCTGAGCTAGGGATTGCTGGAGATCCCCTTCTCCCAGAGCCGCGCATTACTTCCGACCCATCGTTCATGCGAGGCACAAGGCGCTGGTTGATTAATCGCTTGAGAAGGGCGTTGAACCGACTTACGATGGGTATTCTATTTCGATAGGGTTGGCTGTGACATGTGACATGCGAGCTTTTGGTCAACCCATTATGTATATGAATTTACAAGGAGACTTTCGGTGACCACCACAGCACCAGCAACCCATTCGAGGAATTCCACTTAGGGCAAAAGAATTCCTTCTAGCCGACTCGAACGACTGACCTCGTCATGAGCAGATACTAGTGACGCGCTCTACCAACTGAGCTAAGAAGGATGCTAACCTGACTCTTTTCTGCCAATATAATTGGCCCAAGCTCGGTGTATCACAGAAACGGCCCGTAACGGGGCTTCAACTTGAAGTTGGTTACGGCTATGATGAACCTCATTTGCCTTCTACTTCCATGAATGAGTAAACTCTTCAAGTCCAGCCTCTCACTTTCGACACATGGAAGTCCAACCAAAACCATAGTCAATCCCACTTCGAAGGGGCTCTCTGATCCCGATGCTTCCACCCGAATGGAACCCTTGACTGCGAGGGAGCAGTACTGGGCAACCAGGGCTTTGAAAGCCGAGGCCTTACTGGAGGCAAAAGAACTACACCACCGGGAGGTGAAATCCATCAGCTTCTCGCAGGATATGAAGCGCTCTGTAGGACCCATATTGCCCTGTAGACTGGCTGGTACTCATGCGATGGTATGCCCATTAGCGCGATTTAACCTTGTTGCTTCAGCAACACGAAGCGAAGCAAGCGTCGCTGGAAAAAGTACTGGTGAGTAGTGGTATTCCTTCATTGCATCCAGTTTGTTCAGCCCATGCCACTTCAGCTTGTCCTGGGGGCAGTCATCGCTGTCTTGGTGTTGATTATCATTTATTTGTCGATTCACCATGCCCGCCATGCCTCTAAAGTCCAGAGGTCATCCTGGCTCACGGGTCTACCAAACCACTTCACCATACCGATACTCTCACCCTTCACCTCTGTGGTAAGGTTCCTGCGCTATTTACCAGCAGACTTGCCTGACGCTCTTATCTCAGGTTGAACAAGAGACGTCAGTCTTGGGCACAAAAGCGATAGCAATCATCGTAATTGTGAGCGGAGCCGTGATTTTCCTTGCTTTTCGCCAATGGCTCAGCTCCAGAGAGCTCCGTCGCGCCTGAGGAGCACCCGTAATCACGATAATTAACGACTCGAGACGACATCATGCCATAGAACATAATCATATACCATACTGGCAAAATACAGGAACTTATGAAAATGGCTCAAGGAGCATAACGGGGTCGCAGACACATTTGGGCATTTCCACGAATGCTATAGGGACCAGGACAACGGGCGATTCTGGTTCCACCAAGGCCTTCAGACACTCCCCAAGGACCCTAGCTTTGTCCTCCCAACCCTCCCTCTCCTGGTTGGATGCACTCGAGTTTCTTGCGGCTTGCCCATAGCACCGCATGGCCTGTTCCAAGTCATCGTTGCTTCCTCCAAAGAGAAATCGACTTTGGAACATGATGGCTCTACTCTCCTGGTCCTGACAGGTTTCCAGTGCCTTTGTGCAGAGCGCAGCTGCTCTGGTAGCGGTGCCTTCTGGCGGCTCCTTATCGAATCGCTGACGTCGATGACGAATGGTGTTGGCCAGAGTGCCTAGCATTGCTGGGCTCTGTGCGAGCTCATCATGAGCCAGAGTGCTGGCGAGTCTTTCAATCATTTCATCGGCTTCGTCGACGCTGATCTCGTTCGCATAGGTTGACAATTGGTGGGAGTTGACCAGCGCCATCGTTGTCTGAGCATGCACGAACACTCGCCTTGGCTCTGCTTCCGCTAGTTGGATCGCTCTTTCGCTGCTTCTCGTCGCATCGCGCAGGTCGTTCGCAGCGCTGACGGGGTCACCTGGCGCGCCCGCCGCCCTGGTAAGCAGCAGTCGTCCATGGTTGGCCCAGAGCTCTGCAACTCGGTTCTCACCCACTGGGCTTGCTGAAGCGGAATATTTCAGCACGTCCAGGAGTTCGATCGCTTTGTTGAGAGCCGCAGCGTCGTGCAGGATGTTGTATACTTGCACGGAAAGGCCGATAATTTCGGCGAGATAGGAATGATTTTTGACAGGTTCTGGGTTCCAAGCCTCTTGCAAGGCGGCAAAAGCTTCTCGAACGACCTCCGCTCTTGATGGGTCTTTAAGCAACAGCGCTTTGCAGAGCCCAACCTTTCCAGGACTGGGTGTATGCAGATTGAAATCGAGTGTGTTGGCGTTCCGATACCACTCGATGCTGCTGTCGAGGAGGGGGCCATCCGCTACGCCTTTCCCTGAGTGTTGGAATGCGGAGAAGAACGCATCACCGAGTTTGACGAGGATGTTATAAACGTGATCTGGGGCAACCCTCGACGTCTCCTCGTACAGTTCGGGAGCTAGCCCAGCCGCCTCTTGCAACTTCCTCAGACGGAACCTCCCTTTTGGGTTCGACTGGTATTTTGCCAGTAGGGTGGTGGCCAAGTACTGGAGTGCCTGGTCGCGATCATTCCTGTCGTCCTGATGCCGATTGGTCTGCTTCAACAACTTCCTCCAATACTTGATGCAGAGGTCTAGAGATTCTTGGTCGCGTGGATCCCTCTCGTAGGTTTCCCAAGTTCTGAACGCTTCTACGTTGAGGTCGAGACTAGAAGACCAGCAGAGGAGTGTTCGCCACCAGCCCATCGCGTTTCTTGTTCTTGCAACGGTTAGCAAATAGACACGCCCTTGGCTCAACAATTTTACGGACCTGACAACAAGTGGAAGGAAAGGAAGAAGAGGTGGGACCTTGTCTTCGATAGGATCGCGTATACATATAGGTCTTGGACGATGTGTGGGTCTGCAAGGTGAAGGACGGCTATCTTAGGGCGAACCTGCCCCTGGATTCCCATCAGAACGACATACACAGCGCCGATGACCCTGCAAAGTCAAGATCCTCTCAGCGCCAGTGCTTGTCAGGATAAGAGCGGGGATCTCTTGGGAAGTGCTGTGAAAAAGTTGGCTTCTCGTTGATCGATAAGCCTTCTTTTGAGTGCAAGGGAAGCGCTCACCTGGACACGGTGCACAAGTCGATCGCTACAAGAGAATTTGCAGTAAAGGTTGAATGGAAGCTGTCAGGCACATAAAGCGCACCTATCCCAGACTGCTGGCCCGAACATAGCCCAACGCGCACAATCACCAAATTGAAGTTCTGTTCGGTTGCGCGAGAAGGGTCGTGTCTGCCTTGAGGCCGAATTCTTCTCATGTGGCTCACTTCTTGCTACAGGAAGAGACAGTTATTGAATAAGTAATCGGGTAAGGATACAAGCTTGGGCCTCATGAACTCCGCTGACAACACAGTTATGGGGCTTATCATGCAGAAGCTGGATGCTAAAATCTACTATGACAACCGGACGCTACCCTTCGCTCTGTGTAAGTTCGCATAGATTGTTACTGTTCATTAAATCATACACCGGGTACAAGTTATTATTGAGGGTCTCGTGCCTCCCCCTTTTCCTCCGCTGTGCTTGTCACCAGTTCTGCGTCGGAGGGGGTGACTGGAGTGCCTGTGGTAGGTACGTTGGGAATGAGGAACCACAAAGCTACCATAGTCGCCATCATCGCCACGAGCCTTGACATGTCAAAAAAGGTTTCCACACTATTTAGCACGTCCTCAAGGTCAAAAAAAGAGGGAGTGAGTACGTACAGGGGGTGCAAGCTCCTGATGCCGTGCTTCTGAGCAATGGCACCTGTCATAAACGGAATGAGCGCACTGCCTGCTTGGCCAAAGCCGGCAATCCACCCAATTGAACTGGTCAGCAGCCAGCGAGGGAGGATGCGAGAGGTGTGATTCATCGCAAGGGGATACAATGGTCCCAGGAAGAGGCCGATGAGGGCGACAGCGACAGCATCTCCTACGAGGTTAGGCACGAACCATACGACGAATTCCAGGCTGCGTTGTATATGTCAGTAAACGAAGACGAAACCGACAAAGGAGGAGAGCACATACCCCAGGGCAAGAGCAGCGTATAGGTAGACAACCCGACGCTCTCCAACCTTCTCGTTTACCCATAATAAGACGACTCGGCCGAGGGTAAGACCTCCGAAGAACCCTGCGGAGATGTATCCAGAGGATGGTCCACCCCCTCGTTCTTCAATAATGAACGTCACGATCCATCCTATTCGGGGAGAAGGTGTAAACTCATGGATCGCCAAATCCAAGGAAGCGGTAAACATACCTCCAATGGTGACTTCGACACCGACGTAGACCAAGATGAAGAAGGCCAGGAAATGAACAGCCTTTGTGGTCATGATCTGCTTGAAGCTATTTTGATCATCGTGTCCATTGGCATGCCCAGCAACAGGTTCGCCGGCCTTCCTTAAACACGCTACCGAACGGTGAATCCTCGGAAGAATTTTAAACTAGCGAGCTGCTTACTCTCTTGGTCCTTGAGTCGGAATACATAGATCACGAAGAGGCTGTTGGAGACGGCGAGACCCAAGGAAACAAGGAAGTGGAAGGACCAGCGTGGCATGGTCGCGAATTGTGTGGCCACGAGAGGGGAGGCAAAGGCTCCGAGACCATAGGCAGCGTGCAAGACACCCATTTTGGCTTCTGGGTTTGAGGAAAGGGATCCTACGAAGCCGTTTGCTTGAGCATCCTGTTGCGTGGCGTAAGCCTCGCTTAAACCTCCCCCGGACATAGTTTTGATGAAATACGTACCTGGAGGGCAATGCCGATGCCGTTAAACAGGTTCATCACAACAAAAGCAGGGAAGGGTGGTGCCGGGATTTGTACAGAGTAAGTGAGGATCTGGAGGAAGGCGCCTGCACCGTATCGTCATTGAATGATGCATGGAGTAAAGGGCATGCTCGCATACCTAGTGCAATCGTCTTGTTTAAGAGGTCAGCAGGGCATAGTCGACAGCGAGAGATTATTACCTTTCCGAATCCGAACCGAGGCCCTATCCACATGTTCATGAGAGCACCGAGAATGAAGCCCTGAAGGCAATCGAGTAAGATTCCAGAGGCAATGCAAATGTGGGGCAACTCACGATACAGGAAGTGACGAAGACCATTGAGACGACGGTGAAGCCAATCTACCGAGGGTTAAGCAAGTGACTTCAATCAGCTCAGAGATGGATCTTACATTGTACACCTCACGGATGCGAGGCAGCAGAGGACCAGTCGTACCATCGTTCCAGCCACAGATGAACAGGCACCAACACAGAGCAAAGAACTGCAGACGCCCCGTTCGTATCTGGTCTGGCGTCCTCTCGAACGGCGCAGTTGCAGGCACCTCGTCTTCTACCTTCTCGCTTAGACTTTTAGAGTCTGGGGATGTTGCGAGTACTTGGTCGTCTGCCCAAGGAATGTTGCCATCACTGACGTGCTCCTTGGACGAGGTTTCGCCGTTAAGCGCCGTAGACATGGTTTAGGGCGTTTATTGAGTTGATCGTGAGATTAGAGCAATCGTGACGTGTTGCCAGCAGTTTCTGGGGGCGTTTTCTCCTCTTATAAAGCAGAAGAAAGTGTAGAGGGTTAGGCCGTTATATAAGGAGGGAGGCAAGGAACAGCAAAGGGGTGAATGGCCTGCTTTGGAGGACTGGAATTGTTTTTCCGAAGTTACTCCGGGTAAGGCAAAAAAAAAAAAAAAATGATCTAGTGACCACCTGCAAGACGCTGGAAATTCGTCAGCTGCAGCACTATGACTCGAAGAGGTAACGAACGTACACGTATGAGGGTTCGAAACACTTCCAAATGCTCTAAAAGCAGCTGAAGAAGGACCCCTCACCTGCGAATGTGGGGTAAAGGAGAGCCAAGATCAAGTTGTTGAATCGGAATCCCCATGTTTTCGGCCGGTTGTCAATTGATTGCCGCAAGTCGCGGCTGCCTTACAGAGAGAGAAGGCCACACATGCGACCTTATAAAGCACTGAAGCCTAGAGAGACCCTCGAAAAGTTCCCAGATGCAGTTGTTGGGTGAATGCTCGAGTTTCAATCATGGAGAACGCGGAAGACCTGGATTGGTGGGATCCGCTTCCGAAGCCTGGTAAGTTGTGATCGCATCATTGATGGAAATCATTCCGTCAAGTGCTGTCCTCCGAAGCCTCTTCAGCTTTGACGCCCAACGCTGAACGCAAAGGGCCAATTCAGTCAGCTTGAAATTCCTCAAGTGTTGGATGTAAGAAATTTCAGCTCGATTAAATGCGTATAGGCTTACCCCTGACACTAAGGACCCATAATTAGGTGCAGCATGAGATATGCTTAGGTCTCTTTCTCGACATCGGCTCGCTCGCCACATATGGCGTAGCCCTTCCTGGCAACGCACAAGGGGAAAGGCTACGCTCCCCAGTCTGGACACAAGTCTCCACACCCTGTATGAGTGGCCCCTCGTAGCAAAGAACCCGGCGCAGATGAATAAGAAGCTCGTGGGCCTACTGCATGGGAACATGTTCGCTGCAGCCCGACTTCTTATGGACAAGATGCATGAGTTGGACGTAGAGGTGCAGCAGCACCCTCAATTTGAAAAGCCTGCTCTGTCAGCTCTCCGTTTACACCGTCGCGACTCTGCACATGAGTTTGCGCAATGGCTCCAGCACGCTCCGGACGCTCATCACCCACTTGCAACCATACCCCCCAAGGTTCCGTTCTCCTCTATCTTTGAATGGATTTTCCTTCGTGGCATACCTGCGAAGAAGCTCTCCTTTGCCTCTGAGTTTGGTCTGCTGATGGCCAGCAAAGGATACCACCACAACTTTGTCGTCGAAATTGCTCGCGTCATCGCAAGATTCGGGAGTCCAGAACGTCTCAAGACCTACTTTGTAGACGCGGAACAAGCAGCTCTGCACTACTACGCCCATCGACGTCGGTTCTCTCCAGAAGAAGCGGTGGGCCATGGTCACCCTTGTCGCGTTGAAGACCCGATGCGAGCGCTTAGCTGGTATCGGCAGGTTGCGGTGGAGATGTGCGTGGCAGTCAAACGGTTCGACGAAGCACTGTTTCTGCTGGAGCAGGATCGTGCCTATGTCTTGCCTGACAACACCTATGAACGGTTCTTGCAGGCTCTCCCGCAGGAGGCGTCGAGCAGTTATACTGCTTTGATTTCGGAGCAGGTCAAGGGACTCAGAGCAAACGATGCGCGAAGAAGGCTCTGGGAGGGGGTGAAGTTAGATGGCAGGGATGTTTTCGAAGTTTAGGCGCAATGACGCTACCTTCCGCCACCAACACGCCCTCATCTATTCAACAAACATTCGGGATATCAACACGCGGTGGCGGCCCGCCAGAGACTCAACCTCTGCTCGTCCAGCTTCTGAACAAGAAGTTGCCACCGTTCGGTGCTTCTGCATGTCTATTTCGACGACAAGCTACTGCCTCACTTAGGCCTCTTGCGGCTGCCACTGGCTCCCGACTCGTGGAAGTGGCACCCTGTGAAACCCGGCTGAGCTCTCCCCCATGTGGCACGACGAACGTTCGAGGTTCGTGAGGGGCGGCGGGCGGACGACGTTCTGTTGATGGGGGCCTTTGTCCCCTAATGGATCGCAACACATTGGCACAGCGCCAAACAATACATCGCTGCAAACATTGAAACAGCTGCGGATGCTCCTGACAGATTTTGCCTACTGCCCTTTGCCCTAGGGTCGGCGAGGCTGCTCTAGGTGAATCCTGTAACGGAGGCGATATTTTCTTACTTTTTGGGGACGCTTCGAACCTTCTCTACATTCCTTCTTCTCAATGTATCCTCCTAGTGTAGAGACACCTACCACAACGAGCCATATTCTCAAACCTGAAGGCGGCTGCATGAAGTATCATCTACCCGAGAATTATCCCATTCGGACAGCGGACCGAGTGATGTTTCGAATCTCGTGATTTCCGCCAAGCACCTGCCCCGAAAGGAGGTTCCTGGTTTCGCGACATGTTGCTTTATCTCAAGCAGCCTGCATTTCAAATCCAATCCGCCGCTCTGTGACTTTATTTTCCATCGTCGACGCGGCCAGCTCGCACAAGCAGCTCGGAAACCCAGCCAGAGTTTGCTGCTCTTCACTACGACCACCCTGCAGTTTACAGGCGGGATCGCCGGCGACTTGCCCCTCTAACAGCGGCCAGGGATTGTCTGTGCTCCTCAGCGAATGAATAACGACCAAGGAACAGCTGACATATCTTCTTCAGGCTATCACATCTCTTCACTATCTTCCTCAATGAATATGGCCAATACGAGTTCTCAAAATAACGGATCGGCGACAACGAGTCCCATGTTCCAACCTTCGTCTCCTATGCATCCCTCGAGCCCAAACACGCAGCTGACCATGCAGCTTCTGGGGAACCTCATGCAGATGCAAGGACTGGATGGTGCTGCCGGAAACTTCTCGTTACCACCTGCATCTTCCGGTGTTCCGAATTTGGGGGGACAAACTGGGTCAAGCAATAATAGTAACGACGCATCATCCACTTCCTTCGGACTCCTTCCTTCCTTCGCAATGCCCACCTCGGGTCAGTCTCCTTCTGCCAACTTTATGGGCTCAGGCAATGTCTCCACGCAGAATATGCCCTCACCTGCAGTGCTGGAGCAGCAGATCAAGCTCCAGCAGCTGCAGCAATTGCAACAGCTGCAGAACCAGATCTTCCAGCAGCAGGTACGTGGCATTATCTTTCAGGTTTACTGGTGAGAATCTGAGCTCTTTCTGCGTAGATGGCCTTGATTAGTGGTCAAGTGTCAAAGCCGTCGACTGATGCAGGACAACAGTTCCAGCAGCAATCGACATCCGAGCATTCCCAATCATCCTCCTCGTACCTTCCAACCCCTGGTCCATCAACAGAACTCCTTCCTCAGCAACAGTCTATGGAGTTTGTATCCCCCATGATCCTGAACAACTACAGCATGGATCCCGATCCTAACAACTCTCATTCCCATACCCCATCGCCCATGGTGACCTCGACATACCATTCAACCGACGAAATGTTCAACCAACAACTCCCCCCTCCGATGGACTCCCAATCGGGTATGAACTATAATCACAACATGCACCGTGGTATTGCGTCTGCTCCAGAACATCTTGCCTTTGATATTCGATCGGGACGGGAATTCGACTTGGATGTCTCCCCCCTTACAAGTCCCTGGCTAGGACCCTACGGAGAGCACTCTGCTCCCTCTTCCTCTTCCAATCATATCCGCAACTTGGCTCATCGGCAGAGTCACGCTCATTCTCAACAACACCCTGATGGTGGCGAACGCATGGGGAGTGGGAGCGGGAACAAGAGGACGGCATCGCCCAGTCACGACTCTGAGACACCCGCACGAAAGCGACAAAGTCCAGCGATACGACCTACACTCGCCAACGCCGGTATGCCACCTCCCCAAGGCACGAGCATGCCCAGCAGACGTTCGTCCTCGGCGACGCAAAATCAGCATCGGGGATCCAAGTCCACAACATCGACGCCGTTGTTGAGGGGTACAAGGACGAGGAGCAAGAGCGGCACTGCGTCGGGTGTTCAGATGATGACACCCTTGAACCCAGCATACGATCTGGGTGAGCAGCATCAGCAACAGCACCAACATCAACATGTGTTCCAGGCGTCAAATTCCGGGCATAGTACGGATGTCCATGGAAGTGGTGGAAGTGGACATTTGGGAGGAGGCGGAATGTCGGAGGACAGTCCTTCGCCTGTGGACCTTTCGATTCCTCCTCCAAATTCGAATGGGTCGCTGTCTGATTTCGGAGGTGCTGTACCTTCGAACGGTGGTGGGAGTGGTTTGGCGAGGATGACGCCTGTCACACCGGCGAGCATTATGAATCTTGGAAGACTGGGTGTGGCTCCCAACAACGCACCTGCAGCTCCTCCTGCCACATCCACTGGACCTACAACAAGAAAAGCAAAGAACAAAGCTGACGCTGCAAGCAAGGGACTGAAGACTTTGTTACCTGGTAAGCATTCTTCCATTCGACCTTCTTTTCACTCTAACGACCCTTTGTAGCCGGTGACCCCCACTCGAAAGGAGCTTCCGCATCCAACGACAACCTCCCCCCAGGCCAAAAGAAAACCTCACACAAGGCAGCAGAACAAAAACGGCGCGACTCGCTCAAAACAACATTCGACGATCTTCGTAGTCTGCTACCACCTATCGCCTTTGAAGACACTCTCGACGAAGAAGGCAACGCCCGTACCAAGGACAAGGTCCTGCCTGTCCGCGGTCCACTCCTTCCAGGCGCCCTCCCACCCCGTGGTCCACCCAAAGCTGGAGTCGATGGGCCGAATAAAGGTGTCAGCAAGCTGCAGTTGTTGATTTGTGGAAATTCATACATCAGGACGTTGAAGGGACGGGTGGAGAGGAGAGACGACGAAATCGCCAAACTGAGGAGGGAGGTGGCGAGGCTGAGGTTGAAGGTGGACGGCAGAGAGGATATGAGCGTCGACGGTGGAGGGGAGAGGGAGGAGCAAGGAGATGAAGAGATAGATCTGGAGAAAGATTTGGATGCAATTGAGGGTATGTCCGTCAGGATTGGGGCGGTGATTGGTGATACCATTGATGAGGAGGACGAGGACGATTGAACAGGGCTAGGCTAAGTGCAGGGAGGCTGAAGAACTGACTCTTATTCGTTGCGCCGAGCTTCGTTATACCCCGTATGGCCACAAAACTTTCAGAAGGCATTCGCCTTCCTTAGATTCTCAGTCCGCTCTATGCATAACTTATCGGTGCTCCTGTAGAGTTTGGTCTACTTTAGGTTATTGCTTCGTTTCCAATGCATGCACATATACCATATCAGCAACATGTAGAATTCTGCTACATTCATCTTATACACGCAAACATCTCGCATAATACCTGTAGCATACAAGATCATATTGACTTTTTCACTCACACGAGCAAGGAATGACGCCATCAGAGCCCCTATTTTTGGAAAAGGTTCTTCGTGGGACGCGATTATGCCGTTGCTTCCCTTTCCTTGTCACTTACTACCTTCACGACCCACATTCCTTCTGCTTCATCTTGCTTCACCCATTATGACTGCTCGAAGCCCACTGCAAGTATCACATTACCCAAGGTCTTCACCAGCACTAATGCTCACATCTATGGTCGATTCATTAGGTCCGCTGTATTCCTCCTGCACATTGCACTGGAGATTCCTATAGCCATCCAGGGCCTATTTAGCCCTGGCAGTCTGCCGTTCATTCAAATGAACAACACGGCACTTGTCATTCTCAAAGTGCGTCACCCAAACGCGTATGCAGTGAGCCCGGTCTGATATAAATTTCTCTGGGGATGATGATAGCTCTATGCCGCTATGGTCCTTGGAGGCTGCGTCGTCTCGTTCTTGTGCTATCCGCTTCCAGGTCACTGGCTTCTTCCCTTGATTCGAGCCTCATGGGTCTGACTTCGTCTGCTGCTTTGCCACAGAATTCCTACCTGGGAAAAGGGCCCTGGCGATAGGCCTATGCGTCTATCACACTGTGGTCTCGACTATCATCTACCAAGCACCAAGGTTTATCCCGCATACATTTGGTCCTCTTGCTGAAAGGTGAGCGCCTATTCCATCCCTTCCATAGCTATTCAGCTCCTCCCCTCCGTAACAGCCCGTTGCGTTTGTCAATGTCCCAGTGCATGGCGTGCTGACGATGCCCATTGCAGCTTAAAGGTCACACCTGAAAACGTCTGGGGTACGCTGCATGGTCTCGTTGGGTTCGGGATGGTCGTATGGTGGCAAGCAACGGTCCATTTGGCTCATATGGCTCGCCAGGCTGGGGCACAATAGCATTGGGTAGAGTGCTTGCAGATGAGGGTGGGCCGAGGGGAGCAGTGGTGCATATATTCATTAGCGCCCGCCGCCGCCGCCACTGCCTTGCTTCAGCGCTTCAGTACGGCCAAGAGCTGCCGCCCGAGGCCATTCTTGGGTCTTGGCTCGAGTACAGATCTTGATGGGGCTTGTCATTGGGCGAAATTGACTGTTTCTTATCACCCTGAACGAGAGTGAACAGAGCACCGAAGACTCTGCAAAAACCTCAAATAAAGTCTGGATTTGACTCTTGACAGAGCACTTAAAACGCTCTGCCGAGGTACGATAATTTTGGTGGAACGTGGGCCAGGCACAAGGCAACATCGATTGCTGGGTCCCACGGCAACAGTAACAGCATTGTGATTTCTCCGCCAGCCAACAAGAACCGAGGTACCTGATTCGACCATCAATCACAGGTTCCATCAACCTTGCCTCGCCCTTCTTTCCCCCTCTTTCCATTAAAGCCATGCTCTACTGCTGACCGTGACCCTTCTCTCATCACTACTGGACTAATCTTTTCTATACCCGTGACATCCCTATATTCATCTCTTCTACTTGGGCGCTTCAGGCATAATGGAAAACCCAGCCATCCTAATCGACAGTTCAAGTAGCAAGATCACCTACAACGGCATCCTCTGGCAACAACTTGACTCTCAAAACTCGACCAATGTACTTGGAGGCTCAATACATGCCTGTGACATCGAAGGCGAACTGCCAGAGGATGATGAGGACGTTTATCTGTCCGTTGCGTCATTTCTAAGTACGGCTTGATGCTCTGCTTGATCAGAGCTACCCTCTGACATTTGCTTATAACAGCGAAGGGCTTTGAAGTCTACGGAATCATGGAAGCTGACCTCGAATTCAAGGCGCGGGTTGACAAGGACCCTTACAACATTCTGGATACAACGAAGAGCGAAGACTACGGCAAGGTACAGTCGCGTTGCCCTCTTCCTTGTCCTTATCCCGGAACTAAGCGCTGGTGAATGCAGCCAGGTGTCACGGTCTTTGAAGCTGGTTCCATCCCGGGCCAACACGTTCTTAAACTCTTTCCAAAGAGAGGCCGTTTCGTTGTGGACTATATCCTCGTCACGCCCGTTGAGAAGACCAACCTAAACGGCGAAGACCTCGTCTTTGACGACGCCAATGTTTCCTTCAATTACACTGGCCCCTGGACACCCCTCATCCCCGACCTACCACAGCTCCCATTCAACCGCACTCTTATGTCTACAACACAGCCAGGCTCGACACTGTCGTTCCCGTTTACTGGATCAAGCATAACAGTGTATGGGGCGTTTAATCGCTCGAGTGTTGGGCTAGTCGCTGCGGAGTTCTCCGTTGACGACTCAACACCGTCGTCTTTGGTACTTGCCAACCAGACAGAACCAGAGCAACCTGGGTCATGGACACTACATCAACAATACTTTCAGTACAACGTCACAGAGACCCCCCAGGATGAGCATGTCCTGCATGTAACGGTCAAGGACGCATCGGTTTCTCAGGTGAGCCTTATGTCTCAAATCTACAACCGTCGGTTATCTTATCGACGTACCCTCCTTATCTAGCCCTTCTATATCGACTACGTTGTCGTGCAAGGGAACGAGCATAGTAGGATGGCAGAAAAGTCGTTCCAGAAGACGGGTTCCGCCATGAAAAGCTCGGGAATGACGATTGGTATCAGTTTCTTGGCAATAGCTGTTGTCATTCTACTCGTGACAACGTGGAGATTGTACAGGAAACGGCAGAAGGCCAAGGCTTGTGAGTTGAATCTGATTTTCGAAGCGTGCTGATCGGTGGCTTACCAGTTGGTCTACTGCAGTGTCACCTAACAAGGCTTGAGGGGCGTTAACTAAAAAAGCAACCAAGCTATCTGTTCTCAAATCATCTACAACCATGGATTGAGGTTTGGACTCATCTGTCTCTCTTATTCTTCGTGTCATTTTGGGTTTTTTAAGTTGTCACATCTATGCTTTCCTCTATGCTTTCACCGCTCCACGACTCCTTCATGACCACTTCGAATACATCCTACCCCTTCGCTGTACAATTTTCTCTTTTGCTTGTTTCCTTTGTAGAGTAGTAAAATTCTCGGCTTTTGAAGTACATATAGCTTCATGTATTTTATCCTCCGTCCATAACTTTGGCTTAATTAACAATTACTTCATGTCGCTGTTGATACTGGGGAGGTTACAGCTGTTTTCAAAACTCTGGAGAATCCAAAATTTTTGATACATCTCCGCCCATGCCCTAATGCAGGAATTTTACGGTAGCAGGAAGCCACTCAGACCCACTCTCTCCAGCGCATTTCGGGAAATGGGCCTGGGCGGGAGCTGCTGCGCTCCAAAACCACCGTACACAGCCAGTGGAAAACTTGCAGGCAGCTTACAAGCGCGTTTGCGGGCTGACTGCAAACTTGCTGTGGGACATTCCAAGGTCCCGACTGCAGGCAGCTCACAAGCCTAGCCACGCCCGAAACCCTCAACTCGCTGCTTGCAGGCAGACTGCAGTCCCAACAGCTCCCGTGATCTCAAGAGCCGAACACCTCCCGCTCGTTCTTGCTGGGTGAAATATGCATGGATACCGGTATTTGGCTAGTTAAATCGCATTTCCTATTGCATACCATAGTCGTACAGATACTACGGTTGAAAATTATAGCATATATACACGCTATCCTCTCCCTCATAGCCTTCGACGCCCCTACTTCGTGTGACGTGGCCACTGACGACCGGAAAGACTATGGGCGAACTTGAGGCTCTCGATATCGCACGGCGTCTATGAACAGTCTGAAAGAAAAGGTTTATAAGCCTCAAGTCAAACGTCGACAATGGCGGGCCCGAGTACTCACCGTTGTGTTAGGGAAGCTGGGGAAGGCTGACTGACGTTGTCATGGTTGAGGAAGAACGAAGTTCAAAGTCATTGCTGGCAGCTGAGTGGGAGATTCAAGCTCCGCTCGCGGGCAAAGGCCGTTTCATCCAAGTACCATCCTTCCTGGACCAGCCCTCCAGTTGCGCATTCCTTGCTTAGATAAATGCACAGATATAGTTATTATACTTAGAGAATATCTTATATCCAACTAAATTGTGCTCGATTGAAGCATACTATCTTAGAATGCGTATGAGCCTCTGGGCACCGGATAGAACACGGACCGGTATCTGTAGTCAGCTCACAAGCAAAGCGCTTGCAGGCAGACTGCAGTCGCGTCCTGCAGTCAGCCCGCGAACGGGATTTTTGTGGGCTACCCGTGGGCGGCGACTACGGGTAGTTCACAAGCCTAGGTTTGTGAGCTGCTTGCAGTCTAGCCTTCAGACATCCCAAGGCTCTGACCGCGGGCAGCTCACGGGTTTTTTGCGCTTGTAAGCTGCCTGCAAACTTTCCACTGGCTGTGTAACCGAGCCAAAAGTGGGATAAATCGGGGCAATTTGTGCTCCTCCTGACTACGTCATTTTCTGAGATAGGAAGTGGGCGGAGATGTGTCGAAAATCAGGATTCTCTAGAGTTTTGAAATCAGCTGTAATGGTATAGGTCTGGACATGCGCTTAGACGCGATCATGACATGACTACTCATCAATGCATCAAGCGTTTAGATTCCTTGGGTCCTTTACGCTCAAGCACCCGCCAGTGCTTTGGCAGCAGAGACTGACTCTCCTGAGCCGGAGTCACACATCTCTTGACCTTACACCACGACCATCTGCTATTGGGACAAATATTGGGTCTGCTCAGCTTCCCTTACACGATGGCAAGTGTTTCTTCTTGGCTTGAAAGTATCACTCTGACAGAATCTTCAGGAGGAGCAGAGGCAGTTGGCCGGCTACCGAGGTTAGTGATCGTGACCTTGGCCAGGATTGTCTTCGCCAACATGAATCATGCACAGGCGTTGGGACCATGGCTAGTATAACTGGAACCCCTGCGGTCATACAGAACATTCAGAACGTACAGGTATGCGGCGCACCTCTCAGTATTACTGCAGGGGCCGTTCATAATCACGTCCACCACCACCATGCTGGGAACGCCTCGCGTTTCCCACCTGGATGGGACCATGTCGAAAACTACCGGCAGATCCAGATTGCCACTCTAGGCAAGGCGACTAGAGGGACAGGAGTTTGGATACGTCAGATGAAAACCTGGGGGATATGGCTGGATTCTGACGGGTTTCTCAAGATTATGTGGGGCTATGGTATGCGTAAGTGGCATTGTATCGTGCGGGTTTGAAGTATCTAATGAATTTTATAGCGGGGCGCTGGAAAAACTATACTCGCGTGCGTATCCGTACCCATATTCCAAGCAATGAATCCTGACACCGTTCGACTGGCACTAGCTCCATTGTCATCGATACACTCGAAGCTCACGCCAGGGCATCCACCCCAATCTGCATCAACTATATCTACTTTCGATACAGCGACCACACCAAGGCGACTCTCCGAGGGTTCTTGGAGAGCCTTGTGAAGCAGACCGTCGAGCGTCATTCGCATTGCCTTCCCCTTTTCGACGAATTGTTCGCTGGACACATCCACGAGAAGACCCAGCCATCAGAGGAGGAGTTACTCTCTCTGTACAAGCGGCTCCTAGGAACAATGACGCACGCCTTTTGCATCCTAGACGCACTCGACGAAGCTCCCATCGAGATCCAACTCGAAATACTGGAAAAACTTGCGTCGCTCGATTTGAAGCTTTTTATCACCTCTCGAGCAATGCCAACTGTGGAGAAACACTTTCCTGAGGCTCACCGGTTTCGCGTCTTTGCTCAAGACCAAGATATCGACCTCCACATTGATAAAGTGATCTCCAA
Source organism: Coprinopsis sp. MPI-PUGE-AT-0042 (assembly GCA_020736565.1). Taxonomy (NCBI): domain Eukaryota; kingdom Fungi; phylum Basidiomycota; class Agaricomycetes; order Agaricales; family Psathyrellaceae; genus Coprinopsis; species Coprinopsis sp. MPI-PUGE-AT-0042. The sequence continues at coordinate 337,391 of JAHBOF010000001.1, read as the reverse complement.
CAACGCAGACCTTCGTGAAGTCCTTGACGATGGCGGCTCCTCTCTGCGAACGGAGATTACAGCCTCTATCAAGGAGAAGTGTGGCGGAATGTAGGCTATACAATTCAATCACCTCCAGTTTGAAGCTGATCAGATACCAGGTTTTTACATGTTGCCCTTCACTTGGAAGCCCTTCGGGAATGCACAAGCATCCATGAAGTGAAGGAGGCACTCGCAACCTTCCCCACCACTATTGAAGATCTATATCTTCAAACATGGCAACGTATCACGCTCAGTAAAAACGCAAAGTCGGGCAAAAATCGTGAGATGGTAGGTCAGAAGTCATGAGACTGTCGCCAGTTAGTCGCTCCTGACTATTTGTTGTTTTTTTTACTATTAGCCGACTGCTTCTTGACTAAAGCCAGCAGTCGTCGTCGGGTTGTTTTACGACATCCATCAAATCATTATGCGAATCTCTCATGGCTTGCTCTTCTTGTGATCACACCGAAGTCAGGGAGTAGTCAAGGGAAAGTCTCGTATTTCATGGCTCGGGGTCAATCTTTGACTGGAATATTCTACTACATGCGGCCACACGAGCGTATATATCTCTAAGTATGGGTCTATGAATGCAACCACAAGACATTAGACAGGGGAAAGGCTACAGGCAAGTTAGCATAGGAATGTGAATGGCAAGAGATAACACACCGACTTTGGTAGCTATTTGTATGCACCACTTAAAGATTTTGCAGGTTACACAAGGACGGCAATGGTTCGTAATGCTGAATTGCCGATAGAGGCCTAATGAAGAAGCTGTAAGTCAATGGAGACGTACCAGGTTGAGGAGACGCCTACCGAATTCGCTGTGCTCAGGCAACTCCACAGCGGATGTTGGCTGAAATGCGCGGCTTAGCTTTGGGTGTTTGGATCGAGAAGGAATAGATGGTGGAACTCACATGGGCACCCGCTCTCAGAAACTTCGGCATGGATGAAGTCAAGTGGCATCTCGAGCCCCGTCTGTGTAGCCATTGAAACGAAGGGTTAACGTGACGATTGGGCGACACGTCGATGGATCCGTAGGAACATTGTCGTTGGTAGCGGGCACACCATCGACAACGCGAAGTACTTTGCCAATCACTGATATAGCAAGGGAGGCGGAGGTCGTTGGGGATTGGCCGAGCGCTCTCCAGACGTGGAGGTTTGGGAACGAAGAGTTCGGTCGCGCCAGCTGACTGCTGAGCGGTTTGATGGCATTTGTTCCGAATGCGGGACATTTTGGGGCATGGATAAATTGGGACAGGGGCAACAGTTGAATGAGCAAAAGACATGGCATTGAAGGGCACTTCGCATTTCCATCCACTCGTGTATGTATACCTGAGATGAGAGCACGGGCTGGTTTATTATAATGAGGGACCTGACCTCACGCAAGATGTCCTTTATTCCGCCAGATCGAGGAGGATGAGAGAAAGAGGAATGTTACGGTGCTTGGGATGAGGGACAACTTATTCTCAGCAAGCGATATTTGGACAAAGTCCGAAAAATGATAAGGCCGAGTTTCATGACGTGATTCTCTCGCATTCTGACTACTGCTTGACTTTATGACGACTCCTTTGACTAATCTCGACGGAATTTGCGCGATGCGCGACGGCTACTCGACTTTTGCACGACTAATGTCGACTTTGCGTTTTTACTGAGTATCACGAGCCAGACCCAGGCGAAGGTTCTATTGGCCAAAAGGCTCCTGCTCTGGGTGATTGCTGCAACACGGTCACTGGCAGTAAACGATCTGCGCCATGCACTAGCAACATGTCCTGACACCCACCGATTTGACTCAAGCCGTCTAGTTCGGGAGGGCACTCTCGTTGGACTGTGTCGAGGTCTTGTGATGGTTGAGGAAGAGACTCGCCTGGTTCGGCTCGTCCGTAAGTCGCCGCTGCTTTGACATTCGCGTCACGGTTGCTTATCCTGGTTCTCAGACTATACTGCCAAAGATATCTTGGAGCGCCTCATCATGGAAACGTTTCCACAACCTCACGCACTCGTTTCCGCCGTCTGCCTAGCTCAACTCACTGATAATGGCTTTCAGCAGACAACATTCGGTGAATACTGGCGGTTGGAGGAAGCCTTGGAGACTAAACCTCTCCTTGGCTATGCCTACAGCTCATGGTTTATGCATGCCCCAAAATCGCTTGCCAATCCTCTGACCAAAAGCCGACTGATCGAATTTGTTGAGAACTGCCATGCTTTTCCGATTCAACATAGGTCCTTGAATGGACGGGGCTTTTTTGACGTACTGGGCCTTCTCCATCTCGTCGCCTATTTCAATCTTTCAACAGCATTTGCTGGCTGCGCCAACGTACGGAACCCGAACCAACGCACTGCAAAACGATGTTTAACGGGGTTGCACCTGGCATGTATGCAGGGACATGATGATGCAGTCAAACAGCTGCTGCAGCTCCCCGGCCTATCGGTCAACGCAATAGATACTGACAGTCTGACAGCCCTAATCTGGGCGTCAGACCGTGGAAATGAAGGGGTCGTCCGTCTGCTCCTTGCCCATCCCGATATCAGCGTCAATGCACTCGATGCCTTTGGGGGGACAGCATTGATCTGGGCCTCAAGACATGGTCACAAAGGTGTAGTGACTGCCCTCCTCTCTCACCCCGACACCAATGTCAATATGGCGGGCGAATGGAGCGACACCAGTGCTTTGATCGCAGCTTTGGATAAAGGCCACGGAGACGTCGTCGTGCTCTTCCTGTCCCACCCCGATATCAATGTCAACGCGGCGGATCGTCGTGGGCGGACTGCTCTGAGCATAGCGGCAATGAACGGCGATATAAGGGCCGTCAAGCTCCTCTTGTCTCATCTCCATATCGATGTCAACGTGCAGGACAAAGGTGGGTACACTCCTTTGAGGCGCTCAATGGAGGATGGCAGGAAAAATGTAGTTGAGCTTCTCATTGCCCATCCCGCGATTCGGGTTAGTACCAGGGAACTGGAATTGGCAAGGGCTGCATGGCACTATTCCATTAGTTGTTTGCTAGAGTAGATCTTGGGCCATTCTTAGGGCCATTCTGAGATAGATTATGCATTGTTTCTTTCTACTTGCCACGCTACATGTGCCCCAAGCACACCGAACTGCGAACATGATCCACCTGATGCACCTTGCCTTGGTTCCTTCGCGCTTAACCGCCCTTGAATAGCGATTTTATACACGTGCTGGTGCTTTGGCGGTGGAGGCCGAATCTCCAGCGGGCTGACTGTGATTGTAGTCTTCGACAGTTCCTACAATATATGCGTCAGTTAGCGGTTCACGAAGAGGGCGTGCGGAGGAAGACGTACCATGAGGTGCGCTCCGCCTAGCTCGCGATGAGGATCCTACAAACGGCAGTTTGTCGCCCAAGAATACCCATAGCCAGAGCAGGACTACTGCAATAGCTCCAGCAGCTACAGGACCTGCATTCATCGTCCTGTCAATCTCAAAAGATCGAATCTTGGGGATGCTGATTATGGTGTTCTGTGTCCCTGTATAAGTGAGGTAATCGAAAAGGAAGGACTATGTCGATAATTCACTGTCAATAGGGGAGGGTATATTCAGAGGAGTTTTACGAACCTGATCGCCTGTGACTTCTTCGACTCTGACTGTCAGAGTATGCTCGTCTGGCTTGGCTGCGTCGGGTGCTGGGAATTCTTCTCCTCCCAGAGAGCGACGGAACAACACCTGGTTCAGTCTCCATGAATTATCATCTGGCTGAGATCCATTGAAGTGCGTCGTAGAGAAGGTTTGGCCGTCAACCTCGTATTGTATCCTCAGAGTTCCTGGGACCTGATGCAAAGCCCCATGCACTGCTATGGATGATCCTGCAGCCCAACGACGATTAGATCACCAGATTCTGGAACGGAAGAGTATAAAGTCATACCGTTGAAAGTGTAAGAGAATGAAGCATCCGTATTGTTGGTCTCCGCGATTGTCTCCCCAACAGGCGTGCCAGACGGAAAGACAGGATCCGGCCAGCTTGAAGTTGAATATTTCGTGCTCCATTTTCCATCGTAGCGCACGAGTTGTCTAGTGTTCTCCGACTCATAGTCGCGATCGTCCACCAGTACTGTCAAGCCTGCAACGGGTGCTCGGTCGAGGGGCCTGTAGAGGACATAGTCCAGAGAAAAGTTGCCTCGTCGTGGTGTGAATCTTGCTACATGCTCTACTCCTTCACTGAGGGAGTATTGTTTCACGATAGCGGTGTTGACCTGGGGAGGGCACGTTCAGTTGTCGACGAAGAAATTGTAATACATGCAATCATCCGCACCGCGTCCTGGACGTCTGTCTCTTGGGTTCCACCAAGGCCGTCGTCGTTCTCGAGAAGTGCATACCGGTACGAAAAGTCGGCTGAATGGGTTCCATAAACCGAGGTCTCTGTTCCTTTTAGTCGGCGTTAGCTTGGGTCCTCAATGAAGTATCGCACGAATGAGCCCTACCTTTAAATCGCCACTCAAGGAAGCCTGACTCGCCATCGCCACTCCAGGTCGACGCAGTTTGGTTAAAGAACGAGCTGTTTGCGACAGTACCCGAGTCAGCCCATTCGAGTGTCGACGAGGACGCAGCCAAGGTAAAGTCGTCGATGATGATATGAGGTAGCATGAGGGTCGTCGTGCAGTTGGGTTGAGAGGTAATGGACCAAGAGCAGTAATGAAGGGTCTTTTGTTGTCGCTTTTTGACCAAATCCCTTGTGGCTCTCTGGAGCGTTTCAGAGACCGGGGCTGCGGAAAGGTTTGAGCCCAACAAGCAGCTCCTGCAACCAGTGTTTCAAGACGCCGGAGAGGCCGTTTGGCGCTCAGCTTTGAAGGGTTCTGAAGGTCTTGGCGGAGCCGGTGGTAAAGCGGCAGCCATTCCAGCCACTGGTGCCAGAGAGAGCTGAAGATGTATGACGAAGGATCATCCCTGCCATGCATCACCTTGGCGGTAGCGGCGTGATATCTTTCTCGTTTGAGGCTCGGAGCTGCAGCTGCTAAACATTGTCGCTGAGATGGAAGTTGATAGGAAGGTGATGGAGGCGAACGTGAACCTCCGAGGATGATGGGACTATGTGCTTTGAACAAAGTCTGCTGCTGCGGTTCGGTTCTTCAATCAGAGGAACCTAGGGAATACAAGAGGACCATCAGCACGAACGGGTAGCAAACTGCGCAGAGGGGTCTGAAACTGATATGCACGCCAGCTTCGAGTTCCAGCACGCACAAGCAAAGTGGGCATATGGGGCTATCAGCAAATTCTGTTCATAGGAGTGTAGCTCAAGTGTAGCTGGCATACACTTGCTTAAATACGAGACCACTTGCAAGGTAAAACTTGACCTCAGGCCTTTGTGAATAGAACGACTATTGACAACTGCTATCGTCCGGGGCCCAGAAAGCTCCCCGCATTGTACCAAGCGCCGTCGCACAACGACGATTTCATTGATTGGGTATAAATACAAGCAGCTGCAAGGTATCACAAATTATCCAGAGGTATATGGAGGAGGTTGTCCAGCAGGAGGTGCAGGCGCGTTCGCATTACCAGTCGGTGCACCACCGTCAGTGGCAGGTCTTGGCTCAGCTGGACCTGGAACGACCGGTGAGGGTAACGCGGGTCGCTCTTCAGCTGCGGCTGGAGGGGCCTGAGCAGGGGTAGGAGGCGCTGGTTGGGGCATATAACCAACTTCAGCTCTCAACGGCGCATCAGGCGTAACAAAGGGATTGCGGCTGGAAGGCTTTCCTTGGTTTTGTAAACCAGCCGGAGGAGGCCCTGAAGGTGGCTCGTAGCGCGTCGGTGGCTGAGGAGAAGGTGGCGATTGCGGGAAGGATGGGGGAGGTGGCGGTCCCGAAGGTGGTTGGTATCCTGAACTTGGTTGGTGCATCGCTGGAGGAGGTCCTGACGGAGGTTGATAGCCAGAATTTGGCTGGTGGACAGGTGGAGGGGGCGATAGAGGTCCTTCTGGTGCGTTCCAACTTGAAGGCTGGGGAGTTGGGAACGCAGGGGGCGCAGGGTAGCCCGAGGGTGGAGGACTATACGGAGGTGCGGGCTGCTGCCAGTCGGGACCTTGAGGATACAGTGAGTTCTGGTTGGGAGGATAATGAGATTCTAAGTTGACCAATATGTCAGTCGAAATAAAACATATGAAATAACTATAACAAGAACATACGATTTTGATTATACTGCTGTTGCAAGCGCATTTGCTCCTGCTGCGCAATGCGGTAGACCGTAACGCGTCTCCGATGCCTTAGCAGTGAGCCCAAGAACGCAAAAGAGAACAAGACGGCTATCAGAATTCCCAGAATCAGGTTCCTGGTAGTGTTGTTGCTGGACCGCTCGCTACTGGTCTGGAAAGCCCATGTTGGGCTCTCGTCGCTACTTCGCTTCGTGACGCCGAGAGCAGCAGTCAAGGAGGGCAGCATCATGGGTTTCAAGCCAGTGCCTTGGAGGGTGTCGCTAGGAGTTGTCTGCGGCACTGCGGTCGTCTAGGTCATGGACGTGACGAGAAAAGCCAGAGTGATAAGCATTGCCCGCAAATCATTCCCAAGCGCTTGGCAGCAATCATTGTCCGTGCGCCGGTGAATCCCCTTGGTCCAGGCTATCGAGCTTGGTTCAGGGAGATGAGGGTAAGAGAGGGTAAGAGTCAAGACTGCACGACGCGCTCAAGAATACGCACAGTCAGGGTGGCAAGCAGGAAATCTCAGCATACCCAAGACAGTTGAGACGGATAGGGACCTCACACGAAGAAGCTGATGTAACTGAAGCATCAAGACAAAAGCTAGATTCAAACTCTATGGAAGATTCAAGCTGCGAAGATGTGGGAAGAGAGGAGATACAGAAAGGTCCGTGCCTGCCAAGTTATGCTAACGTACAACCAACGAGAAAGGAAGGTCTCTATTATTCCAACCTTGCGAGGAAATCCAGAAAAACGATGGGGTAAGGGCGGGGTAAGAGCTTGCGTGATCAAGCAAGAAGGAAGAAGCGACAAGTATGTCTAACGGGAGTGGGAAGATAATTAGAGTGGGCGAATAAATACGATTCGCGTATGTATAGAAGGAAGAGGAAGGGAAGAGAGATCATGGGTCATAACCAATAGCGCAATCTAAGACGCCCAAAGCATCACTTTTTGCGAACACTATCCAGCGGCAGGATGCGAAGCATTGATGAATGAATCCTGCACGACATAGTTCGCTGTTGTCGGCGAACGGGGACTCTTCTTCAAGCCCGTTAGGAAGCCACGGGTGAATGAATAGCGCTTCGGTGGGGGTGCAACAGCCTTCTTGGGAAGGGGCTTCACAACCAGAGGCGGAGATTTCTCGGGTCGCTTCTCGCTCTTTGAGAGTTCAAGCAGTATCTCCCACCGACGATACCAATTCGGGGGATGGCTGCTCGAAGAGGAGGGAGGAGGCTTCAGGTAGACGTCCTTTGTCCAAGCGAGAGGGGAAGCTTTGGGGGGCGATACTAACGATGATGATGACGACGCCGCTTGTGATCGGGGGGACTCCCAACCCTTGAAGTAGCCCGACTCCCATTCGCTTTCGCTGTCGACCAGGGTGGACTCTGAATCGTCGCTAAAGTCGATCGATGTGGAGGTGTCAAAGGAGCTGACGCTGGATACTTCATCGAATGGGTCGTCCTCAGCGTCAGGCGCTGGCGTTTCCACTTTGGGCTGCGACAAGGCGTGCATGTCGTGAACCCACAAGACCTTGGCTAACGTCCACATTGGAACGTGTGCGAAGCAGCGATCGGCTTCAACACAATAGGGGTCCCGTAGAGCCGTGATATCGCCTCGACGAGGGAATGCGGTAACGGCAGGTGATATCGCCCTCTCCTCATCATCACCCTCGAATGCATCACCCTCGAATGCAGGAGGCTTTGTTCCTTTAGAAGCCTTTAAACCCACCGAGACTTCTGGGCTCATAAGGCCTGCAACGGGCTTTGCCGAGTCCTGCCATTCGCCTTCCCTGGTGGACCAGAACCATTTGGCGTGCAACAAGGCTTGACGAGAATAGCCATGATTGCGATGATACGCCCGATAGGCTGCTATTCTGGACACGGGGGACCTTCGTGGCGGTGGGGCTGGGGAATCCTCCTTTCGGCCAAGAGGGGAAGGAACTGGCACGAACCTCCTTTGCTGAGGCAGAGACGCCGGCGGCGACGTCAAAGGTTTACGCCGGGATGTCGGTGGGCTAGAGTTAAATGGAAAGGCGATCCGAGAGATTGGTACAGAGGTTGCGACTGCCATTCCTGGCTCTGGCGCAATCTGCAACCCTGTCGAAGACACGTCCACAGACGTTTCAGAAACCGAGGTTGGAGACGAGGGAATAGTTGTGGTGCCCATACCGACTGCTGAGATGGATGACTGGGAAATAATAGATGGGGGGTTGCGCTATGAAGAGAAATCGTCTGAGCCCGCCGCAACTTGGTATGGGGACGGCCTGCGATGTCTGATTCCTGTACAGAGCAATGCGTACGACCTCCTTTACGCAGAAATTGGGTTGTGGTGCTGAGGGATATTCTCCAAGGTTCTTGACCTTTAGGCAATTGTGGAGGACGAAGGTGCGGTTTGTGTCATATCCTGCCCAGGCTGGTTACGAAAAACAGCGGGGAAACATTATAATAAAACATACAGTCTTCGAGACAGCAATCGAAGAATGTGGGTGTATAGGCAGACGACGGGGCGTCGTCGCTGGTCGCGGATGGCTTTCGCCGGTGGGGAGTCTCAGGCTGTTCTAGTTGGCAACGCCCATGTCATATATAGGGGCAGGCATAAAGCCGAACAAATAAAGACTTCCCCCATTGCACGTGACGCCATCTCGGAGGGTTCCCCAGAAAGGAAATCATGGGGTTCAAGTAACCAGCTGTGATGAGCTATTTTCATTTCTGCCCGTACAAGAAGTCGTTACTGCCGTCCATGCCGCATCTATACTAAGAGAGAAGTATCAGCCGACCAGCTGGAAGGGCCAATTAGACAGAGAGTAGTAAGACCTTGACAAGAGTCGGTGAAGCCGCTTGGCCTTTCCATCAATCTTTACAGAACACCGAACTCCAAAAAGTGGTGCTTTGCTGTGATAGTGACGGAATAGAAACAGCTTTCCTAAAATCACAACGGTCATTCTGTCTCTGGGTAACGCCGCAACCTGAGGTCACCCTCTCCTTCTCGTACCAAGGAGGTGGCGGGCAAATAAGCTGGCACACGGCCGGATCTCTTGGCGCGCGGGAGCACGTCCTCGCACGTCATTAGATGCACCCATGACCAGTACCAGAGATGAACAGATGCGAGGGAGTTTCTTTTTCCCTCGAGAACCTTATTACAACCCCTTGCAAGGTACGCCCAGAGTCCCCTGGCCGAGTCACGGGTCGGACTGAATGGCAGTTGACTCAAACTTTAAGGTCGAGACTCGAGAGGATTCCCATTACAGGAACTAGAGGTAAGTAGACTATAAGGTACAAGTAGAGTACGTTGGCACAACCAAGGACAGCATCATAATGACATGAATGCAAAAAAAGCATGGTAACGAAAGCAAGAAAAAAACGAAAGAATGTGTCGTAAGGAGAGACCTATTAGAAGCTTGACTATGAGTTGGTAATGACCCGAAGTGAAAGTAAGTGTGGAGGGCGATGATGATGTTGGGTGAATGATGTATGGATGATGATACATGATGATGCAAAGAAAAAACTCCAAGTCCGAATGGATGGTCGTGAAAGGGCGTAAGAGGTGTGAAGAAAAGGCTAGGCCGGCGTCAAAAAAGGCTAGGCGCTGAGGCAATGGAGGATAGGATGGGACGCCAACGTCGCATCCCGTAATAGGCTGGCCTGTAAAAGGGCCAACCACGATCCAAGGTCCGTAAGAGGTCCTTGTAGAAAGGCCTCGTGCTGAGGCTCGTCCTGGAGCCAAACAGCGCAACGACACGATCATTCAGAGTTTTTTCCGACTCGCAAACAAGCTTCTCGAGAAGAAGCACGAGGGGCTTGGCGTGGAATCTGAGTCGTCGGCTAGGGCGGTCGCGTCGAAGCAGCGTAAGGTGCGAGGTATCTCAAATACCTCCCTCCAGCTCCAACGTTCACGAGATGGACACCAAGGCAGAGTACTTGGACTGGCGGGTCTCACCACCCAAAACCTGGATGATCTGCGCTTCGCCTGCGGTATTCCTGCTGGTGTAGATGATGTCCCCGAGTGTGACTGAGCGAACAGGAGGCCTCGAGTTCCTGAGGTAAGTCACAAAGGCATTATCGGCCTGGGTGATGATGATCTGGACGCCGTTTTCCAAAGAGGTCGCAAGAGCCTTGGAGATGAGCTGAGACTCGCTTGCGAGCATATTGAAGTACCAAGCACCGTTTCGCTCGATGGAAGTGTCCATCCTGACCTCTGCGACGACGGTGGGTGCTGAAAGCAAGTGTCAGAGGAATTGCAAATAGATGAAAGTATAGTATTGACTCACTCGATCGCGATCCCTGGTAAGAACCCACAGTGGGCAAAGAAACCCTCCAGACATACTGCTTTCCATCGGTGTTGAAGGAGATGGTAGCAGTTTGAGTAGCCCAGGATGATCCCTGAGGGATGCATAGATCTTGGCGGAACTCGTACGGAAGCTGGGAGATTGTGCCGGTCTGGTTGCGCACTGGATAGAAGGGGAAGGTGGGAGGCATACTGGGCAATCGACCATGAGCTAGGAGACTGGAAAGCATGGACTTGGCTTCCTGATGCCCATAACAATCGACAGGCGAGACCGGCGAGGCGAGAGGGGAGCACTGCTGGGAAGGAGGAGTCAAGCACTGGGCGGCGTTGAGGCTTTCCTTGCGTAGCGGTTTGCCGCGGACAGACGGGCCGTTGCTGGGTTCGTGATACCAGACCATAATTAACGTGAAAGATCGGTGAAAGATAAGATGGAGAGTCTAAAGGGTGAAAGTGCGACTAGCGCAGCAGAAGACAGAACAAAAGAAGTGAGAAGAGAGAGAGAGAGAAGAGAAAAAGAGACAGGCCGAGAGTCAGAAACGAGAAGGGAACGAAGGACTTTGCTGGCAAATCAGCCCAACAACCGTATGCTTTATAACACATCTTCAGGAGCAGCAGAAAACAAAAGGGACGGCGTTGTAATCAGTTCAAAGACAAGAAGACAAGAGTCGGGAGCCTAGAGTTAACAAATACGGATGCCACCCTACTGATTAGCCGCCCACCGACGGACAATAAAAACAAAGGACTTGCCTGTCAAATTCTGAGACTGGAGCGTCGGAAGCGGACAGGGCGCCCACATTTCGTGATGATGCGACCTTGTCCACCTAGAATACTCGCTCGCTAGTCCCCCCGCGCGCGCCTCGACCAATATCGTAAAGAAGACGTTGCAGATGAGGCGAAGCCAGTGCCAGCCTTCAAGGGGGCTACTAGTCGAAAGCAAGTCTTACCAACCTCGACACGCGAGATGGTTCAAGATCAAAATAGCGTATAGGAAGAGGTCCCAGCTTGGGTTAGTACGGGACCCACACATCAGCGGAGTCAAACGCTTCCCCAAATTAGGAAAATCCAAAATATGTGGCGCCCACAAACGCGACGGTTCCAGCAAGATAGGCGCCCCAGCCTTTTGTCTTCGAAGAAGCTGCCAGGTAACGTGGATTGCGTCGAGCATTAGCGTCAGCCAAGCTCTCGATCAATCGCTTACGGTTTATATTGCGTGAAGAGTTCACAATAGTCTTATGGTCCTTGGATCAAAGGGCGCCATTCGGGTGCTGAAGGTGAGAATGTCGACATTGAGTCTCGAGGTGATGACACAGCCTACGTGCTACTTGGAGGCATTTCGAGAGAGGGATTATGATATAGAAACCGTCACGCTCAAGCCGCCTTCTCTCGACGCCCAACCCAATATGAACCATTCGGCCATTCGTATTCCTCGATGCTCTTTGTGTGCATTTCAATGCTACAACATCCGTCAGTATCGCATACGTAAGAAGTCGAAGTCGTGTAAAACCTACCTGTATCCCTCATCAGGATTCGAAGGGATGTTGTAGCGACCTTGTTGGTTGATTGAACAAGGGTTCAAAAAGTGTTCATGGAGATGATCGACATATTCCAAAACGTTTCGCTCCATTGAGCCAGAGATACAAATATAGTCGATCAAGCTGGTACATGCAAAATGTCAGTCAAGCTTTTGGTGAAAGATTGGAGAAACAAGTTTACCTGAGGTGAATAACATATTCACAAAGGCCAACGCCTCCAGCATGAGGACAAACAAGGACACCGAATCTGGGTAAATTGAGTGAGATTGTTAACACTAAGAAAGAGTGACGGGGACGTACTTCGCAGCCATCAACAAGACGCTGAGTACCTCAGTGACTCCTGCCAGCCTGCATGAATCAATTTGGGCGACATCCACGGCATCCGCCTGGAGTAGCTGTTTGAAGATCATCCTGTTATGAGCATGCTCTCCAGTGGCGACACCAATTCCATGAGGCTTGAGGGCTTTTCTGATCGTTGCATGGCCAAGAATGTCGTCAGGTGCTGTTGGCTCCTCAATGAACCTAGGTCAACCATTGAGCAATGAATGAGGAAACGAGGTGAATTGGAGTAGCACACACCATGGCTTGATCTCCTCCAGGCCCCGGACGTACTCGATAGCCTGATTGACGTCCCACACCTGGTTGGAGTCAATCATGAGGACGGCACCCGTCGCACTCGCATTCTTGCCTCGCAGAGCCTCGCTGTTGGGATCTCTCGGCGGAGCACCTGCAGGTAGGTACTGAGGATCGTCGATGATGGACCGAATAAGCTTCCCTCGTCGCACATCGTCGGCTTGGTTGGCGCCAACTTTCATCTTGAAGTGGTTGAAGCCGTGTGCGACGGCTTCTTTGGTGAGACGAACGATCTTCTCGTCGCTGTATCCAAGCCACCCTGCTGAGGTCACATAGGCTGGGTATCCGACTTCGCGCACTGTCTTTTCGCGCTCGGCCTTGCTTGCTTCCTTTTCTTTCAGGAGGACAAGGGCCTCCTCTGGGGTAATGGCATCGGTAATGTACCTGAAGGTTGCGGCCTTCACCAGCTCCTCCTGAAAAATCAAAGGTCAGTGCCTTCTCGAAAAGACATCCCAGAGTCGCTTACAGGGGTGAAATCCGCGATGAGCTTCCACAACGGCTTCTTCCTTGACTTTGCGAACATATCCCAGAGGGCGTTATTAACTGCGCCAGTGGCGATGTGGATGACACCTTTCTCTGGCCCAATCCTGCAGAGATGCTCAGCTCGCGCACCATCCCATATTTGGAAGAGCTTACCATCGGAGTTGAGGATCGGCCACAAGGTGGTCCCAAGCTTGTCCCATGTCTGCGAAGAGCTCTTCGACCTCTTTCCCTACCAGCCTACTTGACACCTCCTTGATAGCGGTACACACCTGGAACGACCTTCAGTCACTCAACAGTTTCAAAACTGTGGCATAAACTCACAATGTCGTTCCCTCGACCAATGGTGAAAGTCATTCCGTGTCCGACAAGGTCACCGTCCGTGAAAAGGGTGACATAGGCGGATGAGTAGTCACAATCCGTGTTCCTGTTTCGCTGTCTCAGAAACTGGTGCTCAAAGGTAAAGCGAAGACCTACATGGCATCTGTGCCATCCCCAGTCAACGATGTGGGGAATCGAACATCTAACACAACAGGTCAAACAGTGCTCAACACCAGCGAACGATGAAGGAACACACCATGCGTCTCAAAGCCTGTGATCTTGACCATGTCTCTAGCTATCTTTAGATCGAGAATAAAAAGTTTGGGGCTATAAAACAGGAACTCCTGTGTTATATAGGAATATCCGTCGAATCTTCGGATCCAGAAGACTTTGACAGAGAATGGTAAAGGCCTCTCCGGAATCCGGCACCCAGTCAGCCATGGTTGCTCATATCAGAAGGAAGGAGAAGTCTTGTGGACAAGCCTTGTCGCGGGTGCGGTAGTGCCATGCTCTGGACAGCGATGTCGAAGGCAGCGGGAGAGGGGTTGTGAACTGGCGGCCCGTTTGGCGCCCAGCCGGCAGTTAGCGCACCGGCATCGGCCCCGAACTTCCGCCAACAGGGGTACAGCCGTAAGGTCGTTCAAGACCTTGGGCTTGATATAAGGCTCTGGCAAAGGGCGAATGCGACGATTGAGGAAACCGCGGTAGTGGATTGAGAGAAATTTTGCATGGTTCCATCTTTCAGGAAAGTCACATCCAATTCGAAAACAACCGGCTCCAGGGTACAGAGCTAGCTTGGAGAAGAAACGGTCCTTCTGTATGTCATAGATGAGTGAAAGATCGGTAGTACATTACAGCTAAGGGTATCTGAGAACAACCTCAAGAGACCTGTGCTGAGCAGGTATCTGTGCACTTCCCAGAACCGTGAGTATTCGTTTCACGGAGAGAATGTCAGTGGCACAGATCTTGATATGTCTTGCTTGCATCTCGCTATCAGAAGATGCGAGCTGTGCTTTCCAGTTGTGTCCAACATACGGGATCGCCTGAATCTCGTCAATGTATGACGGTCCCACCTTGGGTATGAGAAATCTTGGGGAGCGTCGACACACTGTAAAATTGGACACGAACATCGTGGGGTCAACCTGTGATACTAATAATGATTCCTCCAAAGATCGGTAGTGCTCTGCAGTGGAGGTGAGGTTGAAAGATGCAGGTCGATGGTGGCGTGAGTGTGACCAGAGGTCGACTTGAAGATAGCAGACTCTGATGGAACGGAGTTCTGGAGCATTCTGCACAATAGCCTCTTCAATAGAGGCGGTCGTCGGCCTCATGTATCTTGCAATGATCCAATCGATATGAACTAGGGCAGGGAGGCGCACACATGGGAGGCAACGGACAAATGTGCTCTCGCAGTTCTGTAGTTCCATGGTATGTAGATTTGGGAGGGTGAGCGTGTCCACATCCCGCCAATCGAGCTCCGTCGAAGATTTCAGCCCAAGGTTCAAACGAAGGCATGTGAGCTGAGGGAGCCTTCTGAGAGTGTCAAGGAAATCTCTCATGTTCCAAATTGGCTGGGAGATGATGATTGCAAGATCTGTAATCTGACCGAAGGCCTCGGGGGACTGCTCAAAAAGGCCGCTATTGTGGGCAAGCCACAACATTTTGCTGGGCCAGCGAGCCATCTTTTCAGGAGTAGACTGTTTCCCCAGCCAATCGCTGATCGACTGGGACTGGTCTTCCAGTGTGAGATGCGTTGCTGGACCAAGGTCAATATCGTCCAGACCCTCAGCGCTCTCCAGAAGGTGGAGGTGTGTGTAATTGACAGCTGGGGTACCGTTGGATCCGAAAAGAAAGTCGACTACGGCTTGCCATCCGCGACGGATGTCGTTCACGTCTTCATGCCGGTCAAGGTTTGGCGGTCGGACCACCAGTCGAATAGCTTGTGTTCTCGCTCTCTTGACCACTTCCATCATGCCAACCACGAGCAAGGAAAAGTCCCTATCGACTGGCAGCCTTCCCGCGATGCCGCCGTCGATGAAGAGGTTGCTCCAGAGCGATGGCGCGTCAAGCACTATGGCTCGCCATTCGCGGCAGATCTGGGAGAGAACCACTGACGCCGAGAGTACGCGACGGCAGCGACGGGGAGGGTAGTGTGATCGAAGAGACAAGCGGACTGTATGCCCTTCGCAAACTAGGCCGAAGATTCGAGTCATTAGCTCTGTAGGCAATGGACATGGTCCATCCGCTAACTGGAAGTTCATGTCGAGGCGCTGTGCACATCGTCTTCAGCACCTGCAACAACTTTCATGGGGGCAGACACTTACATGCGATGAGTTGAATGCAGATGATAATGATATCAGTCCAAGAACCAAAGCTTCTGGGTAAACGCGGCGCGCAGCTCCGCTTGAACATCATAAGCGCCCAAGGCTTGGAATTAAATTGATTGTCCCGTGCGGCTGCGTGTTGATCGCCCTCGTACGTGAAGATAGGAACCAATGTGAAGGAGACCCTATTCCGAAGAGTTTGGCGTTGGCCTTTCGTCCGTGAGGAACTTTATGCAAAAAGTCAATCGCTGACCTCCTGCTCTGTGGGTCAAAATATCCCATCTTGCGTCGGAATTTCCAACCAGCACAACTTGGGCACGGAGATATTTCGGGAGTAAGCTTGATGCGAAATGAAGCGGTTCGGAGCTGAGAGCCCCAGTTCAAAGAATGTGAACGCGCCCGACGAGAAGTTCCTCCTCTGTGTTTCGTCTGTCGGAAGTGAAACGGAAGCGATTCGGAACTCGTGGTTCAACCACGATTTTACTGTAAGCCGTCAAAGGTTCGAGATCCCCAGTACGCGGCGGTTAGTCTCAGTCAACCTGTGGCTCTGGGAAGAGCGGCATGTTCGACCATGCAAATGTCATCAGACGATGCTGGGCTAGTTGTGGGCTGCTGTCCAACGTGTCTATCAGGGAGTAAATAGACTTGACACTTACCTACTCCCCTTACAGATCTGTTCGTAAGATAAGCGCTGGCCCACTTAAAATTCAAGCCCTGACGTGAAGCCCTGGCGTCAAACTTATATATTATAAGTGGGCGCCAGCTCTGGTGTCGACATGGAGCTGAAGGGATCTCGTGCCGATGACAATGATATCGTGTGTTCGCATGCTATTGTGGTTCCCGTTTTCAGGTAATAGTAACTAGATACTGTACAGATGGCAACTGGAATGCAATTGCGAAAACAAGATGCGCAATGTACTGTCGACAAACTCTTGCATCCCTCCCAAGCGGGCATTGGAATAAAGAGTCATCAAGCGGGAAAAATTCGTTTGAGAAATGTTTCAAGCTTGACTGGGCGTAGACTAGTTGGGTAAATAGATCGCACCATTATCGAGGCAGACCTCTTTGAGGAGTATTCGTACGGAACGACACCCACACCGTTCGAAACCATTGCTTTTGTGCTGGAGAACGCACAAAATTCCGCCAACATAGAAACAAATTTACTCTGGTCATTCGAGTGAGTGACTGCCAATGTTTTTGGGCATGTCAGGTTGGGGTCCTTGAGCATAGTTTCCCACTCCGGCATTGCGCTCTCTCCACGTCTGCGGGCGAGATCGATGAGGCAGATGATTCCGATTATCTTGGAATCGGTTGGAAAACTCCTTGGGATGCTATTGAATGTTCAACGCGAATTTCCCTGGATGAAAAGGCTTACTGTAAGCAATTGCGAGTGATGGTATTTATCTTCTCCTGCCACCCATCCCTTTCATCGTCGTAACCTGGACAGTCCACGAAGGTCGCCTTGGTGGAGGTACCAGGCATGTCGATGTCGTGGTAGGAAATGTTCCCTCTTGCCTCCAGTTCATCTGTCACATCAGCCAGGATTGCATCTGCAAGGTTGTTAATGAACTAGTGCGGGAATGGTAGCCTCATTTAGACTGACGATACCAAGAAAGATACGAAATGGGAACGCACCGTGCTCTTTCCAACCCCGATTTCTCCAATGATTCTAAGTATCGTCATACAACTTGAATACCGTCGTTAAGAGCAACAACTCACAAAACCACCTGCCTACCGTGCGAGGACGCTGTCTCGCGCTATTCCTCAGATTTCAGGCTTCCTTTCCGACGGAAATTAGCGCCTCACTCACCGAATTGAAGAAGTTTTTGAAGCTTTCGGAGAGTGAGATCTTCAAGCCATTAGGTTGGGCAGCAATGTTCTGAAGCTTCCGCCGTCGCATATGGGGGTCACCACTGGCAGGCTCTGCCCTGTGCTCCTTTTCCCTGTGCTCTAACAGCGACCGTTGCTGTTGAGCTTTCAACTCTTGCCCTGCAGCCGTCTCTGCCACCGAACACAGATTCTCGACAATTTCTCTTTGTATATCCAGGAAGATATCCTCCAGTTGCCGTTGCTTCTCATCACTTCGTCGATATTTCGTGAGCACGTCGGCAAGAAGTTTGTCTGCGGAGGTCTCGCTGTCATGAAGCCTTGATATTTCAGCTCCTCCATCTAGCAACTCTTTCCAGGAGTTTGACCTGAATTGCTCTTCTCGACTTTCCCCAGCACTTGGGTCTAGATAGAGGGACCATTTTGTCGTCACCATATGCACCTTGGGCAGAGCATCTTTCCCACACAACAGCTGCAAAACCTTCATCCTCACCCGATCGTTTTGCTTGGGCCAAGGGGGGAAGACGGGACACATATATATCACTCCGCCGATCTTCATACGTGAGACGAAGCTGGAGACAGAGTTGGTTGACCTCTCCAGCACGGCGCTTGAAGACACGTACGATGATGCTAGCCAAACCCCGATGCGTCGCAAGATCTCTGAGTCACTGATAACGAGGTTGCCAAAGCCTGGTGTGTCGACAAGGACCAGGCGCTGGCCCGCAAATTTCGCAAATTTCTGGGGAAGTGGGGCGATGTGGGCCTTGACGCGCCACTCGGACCCCCAGCTCCAGGCGGGTAATGCCTCTGGAACTTCATTGAATTCCCAGCTCTGGAGGACGCTCTGTACAAACTAGATCCGGGACAGTTAGCATGTGGATCACCAAGACAAACCATGCCTTCTCTGACAGCGGTCTTCCCAGCCCAGGTGGGCCCCATAACCCTGTCAAAGAGATATTAGTTACACTTTTGTGACAGGGAAACCGACTGACAGGATCACAATGTCGGTTTCGCAACCTCCCTCCATCACCGTGTCGCCTTGCTTCCTAATGTTGTTCAGGTCAAATGGCATGGTGTGAGGGTCGAGGGAAAGTTTGCAAGCTAAGCGTCCGAATGGAGAGCCCGTCAAAGGCGGGAATGGGTCGAACAAGTTGGCCAGATATCAGGGTTAAGGGTCGCTGTAAGTACGCTGAGATAGGTCCCAAACGAGGATCGTGATTTAGTCATTAGGTACCGTCGCTGCCTCGTGAAGGCCACAAGGCTGTTATGACCACCTGCCCATCGCATCTTCGAGCCCCTTGAAACCAAAAGGCCTGACGCCAGACATCTCTTGGAGCGAATTGGCAGATAAGGCGTTGCCTTAGGCCCAGTCCAAGAGTTCCCTTATCGCGATTTGTGATAAGTTCAGTATCGTCGGACGACGCCGGGGCAGTAAGAAGAGAAGACTCTCGTGTTGCGGCAGCGTGTTTGAGATTTCTAGTGGTGAGAAACCCGGTAAAAGCAAAAGCGATGATCAATGCAACGCGTTCTGGGAAGGGTGGCGTTCTTCAACCACGGCAAACGCGACCAGACGTTGCGGGTGGGGTCAACATTCCCAGCCAAGAGGATCAACCAATAGAGGGAGGCGGGGTCCTGTAATGTTTGAGCTCAATACATGTAGGAATTTCTAGAAAAGCCTCCAGAGCACTAACAGACCGAGGAAATGGACTCGAGGCTGGATTCCACTTCGAGGTGGTGGAAAAGCGCTGGCCGGCGAAATTCAAGCTCCGACACAAATCCCTGGCGCCAAACATACAACTAATTCGGGCATGCAGCTGAAGGTACTTTTCACTGATGGCAATGATATCCTCTGCGTTCATAATATCGTGGTATTATCTGGGTTTTGGTAATGGAAACTAGGTATTGTACATATAACAGCAATACAGATTATACAGTTGCGAAAAACGAAGTGCAATGGACTATCAAAAGACTCCTGCACCCGTCCCAGAAGTACCACGGAGAAAGGAGGTGTCAAGCGGGAAGAATCTGCTTTAGAAACGTCTCGAGCTTGACCGGGCGTAGCTTGCTTGTGGCGGGGGTAAATAGATTTTAGTATCTTCGAGGCCCATTCTGAGTCGTCAGAGGAGTATTCGTACGGAACAACACCCACGCTGTTCGAAACCATCGCTTTTGTACTGGAGAACGCACAAAAACTCTGCCAGTCTAGAGATGAGTTTGACCTGTTCCGAGTGAGTGACGGCTAACATTTTCGGGCATGTCAGATTGGGGTCCTGTAGCATATTTTCCCATTTCCCCCCTCCACCATCCCCGCGCTTGCGGTTAAGATTGACGAGACAGATAATTTCGATGATGTTGGTATTGGGTGGGAAATACCTTGAAATGCATGAGCGTCGCGAAGTTGTCCGCATAAGATGGCTTACTGCAAGAAATCCCGTGTGATGGAACCTATCTTCTCCTGCCACTCCTTCCCAGCACTATCATCGTATCCTGGACAATCCACAAAAGTCAACTTGGTGGGGGGATCTTTGGAACTGAGAGCTGGCGCGTCAATGTGGTGGCAGGAAATGGTGGCTGTTGGCGCCATTTCATTTTTCACATCAGCCAGATTTGCCTTTGCGAGATTGTTGATGAACTAACAAGGCACAGCCGTCTCCCTCAGCTTGAGGATATCAGCGCAGATAAGACGTGGGGTCGCACCGTGCTCTTCCCAACCCCAATTTCTCCGATGACTCTAGCGATTGTCACATGACTGGAACGCCGTTATCAGGAGCAAGAACTCACAGAACCACTTGTCTACGGCGCGAAGGCGTTTTGTTGGGCTATGGTGTGAACTCAGTATTCCTGTCCCTCAGAAATTAACCCCACTACTCACCATACTGAAGATAGCCCCCATGCGTTTAGAGAGTGAAACCGTCAGTTCATCGATTTGGTTTTCAAGGTTCTGAATGTGTGCTCAAACTTTTGGGGTGCCCCTATTGTCTAGTTTGTCAGTTCTTGCCCCGCATTCGTCCCCGCAAACGGACGGAATTGGTCGACGATTTCTCTCTGAATAGCCAGGGGGATGTCGACCAGTTGCCGTAGCTTCTGATCAACCTGTCGGGATTTCGTGAGCAGATCGGCAAGAAGTTCACCTGCGGCAGAGGCATGGTCGTTGTCAAGCCTCGATAGCCCAGCCCCTCCATCTATCATATCTTTCCAGAAGCAAGTTCTGAGTTGCTCTTCTCGACTTTCAACGAACCTCTTATCTGGTCCGAGGGACCATTTCGTTGTCACCATGCGTAGAGCATCTTCCCCGCACATCCGGCGGAAGACTTTTAGGCGGGCTAAGTCGGTCCTTGTGAGCCGGTTGGGATAGATGGGAAACATGTACACCACCCCACCAACCTTCATGCGTGAGCTGTAGTTGGAGGCAAAATTAGTTGTCTTTCTCTACCACGAGTTTCAAAAACATGTACGAGGATGCAAGCCAAACGGCAATTCGTCGCAGAACCTCGTTGAAACTAAGACCCGAGCAGTCATCAAAACCCGGAGTGTCGACAAGGACTAGGCGCTGCCGATCAACTGTTGCGAATTGTAGGGGAAGCGGGGCGATGTAGGCCGCTACATTTCGAGTGCAGGCCTCGAAGCCATCGCTCACGCCAGGTAGTTCCCCTTCATATTTCAAGGTCGTCAGGACGTTCTGGAGAAACTAGATGCAGGACTGTGAGCAAGTGAACCATGAAGACATAGTACGGCTCGACTGACAGTGCTCTTCCCAGCCCCAGTGGGGCCCATTACCCTGCTAGGGTGTTAGTTGCGTTTCAGCGATTCAAGGACAGCTGACTGACAGTATCACGATGTCGGTTTCGCGACCTCCTTCCATGACCGCGTCCCCTTCCCTCCTTATTTTGTTAAGGTCGAATGGCATGGAGTGAGGGTTGAAAAAGGCTTGCAAGGTACTCGTCAAAATGGAGAGGTAGTTGAAGGCACGACTTGGTTGAGTGGCTGGATAGCAAGGTTGGACGTTGCCTTCAGTTGAAATTGACGCCGGGCGAGGGCCAACTGGTACTGTCGTTGCCTCGCGAAGGCTGCGAGGCCGGTATGACCACATGCCCTCTGGATCCTCGAGGATGAGGCCACTCGAAAGCCAAACCGTCCGAACTCTTGGAGGTGAACTGCCATAAGCGAGAGTCGTTGCCCTAGACCCAATGCTTGCGGTTTGCGATAAGGTCAGTAGACGTACGGTTTGTGACGGGTTTCAGTATCGTCTGACGCCAAGGCAGTGTGAAGAAAAGACGCCCGTGGTGTGAAAACATGTAGGGGATTCCCGGAGATGAGAAACATGGTAAAAGGAAGAGCGACGATCAATGCACCGCGTTGTTCTAGGAAAGAGTGGCGTTTTCGATTATGGCGCATACCAACAGACCACACTGTGAGACGCAAGGTGCGTGCAGCGTCTCAGCCTCGAGGATCAAGAAGGCATGACACTCTCCAAGCTGCATCATGACCTTGTGAGGGCTCCCGTTTTGAAGGTCTGAAGTCGCCATAGCAGAAGTTGAAAGGTCGATCAAGGCAATGGGAGCGTGACCTGAAGTGGTTCAAACACGGTTTGAGATCTTTGTCTTGAGACGCTCGTCAGAAAGTGTGTCATTGTGAGCGAGAGGCCTGCGCACCAGAGACATGCCCATCTCCGGCCCCTCAGCTGCAGAGCAATCGTCCGAGCTCAAGTCCTTGTGGAGCTGAAAGCCGAGATCGTGTTGCCCCTACTACCCGGCAACAAAGAAAGGATCCTCTGGGCTTTCTGACACTCCAAATGCGCAAAGGAGTACCAGATCTGAAGCAGAACGTTTTGGGCGCTATTCCTGGTGTGAGCGTCATGAGCCTTGGGACAACCCTCGCGAAACAGCAAAGGGAGGGTAGAACGCCAGAAAGTGCAGGGGAAGAAGGCATGTAGCAGTCTCGCGAGCCTCTGTCCGTTCATCTTCAAACGACTATTAGAATACGCGTCGATACCAACCAGAAGGATCACGTACCTGAAACGACTAGCTCCTTGCAAGCAACACGCGCCTTAGAATGACCAGGAACCATTCACGCGACGCGAAAGATTACGAGTTTCTAATAGTTGCTCGTACTGATAGAATTAGAGAATACAATGCTATTGGTACACCAAAGATGATAATGATAAAAACAACAAAAAAGAACGAGACGAGTCGGACCAATGGTATGTGTGAAAAGCGAATCCAGACGAGAGGCACAAGTGTTTTGGAAATTTACTTGGCTCCAGCGGATGAGAACTCTGCACAGGCATGTCAGCAAGCCGATCTCAAAGACGAAGAGAAGGGAATACGCACTGGTCACAGACTTGGTGCCCTCAGAAATGGCGTGCTTGGCGAGTTCACCAGGGAGGATGAGGCGCACAGCGGTTTGGATTTCTCGTGATGAGATGGTGGACTTCTTGGAGTACGAAGCGAGCTTGGAAGCCTCGGTGGCGATTCGCTCGAAAATGTCGTTGACGAAAGAGTTGAGAATGGCCATCGCCTTGTTGGAGATACCAGTATCAGGGTGGACCTGCTTGAGGACTGTAATCGATGGTTAGAAACGCGTTTTGAGACTTGAAGTGAGGAGGGCGTACCCTTGTAGATGTAAGAAGAGTAAGTCTCCTTTCGGACCTTCTTGCGCTTCTTCTTGTCACCCTCAGCAGGCGCAGGCTTTGAAGTCTTCTTTGCTGCCTTGGATTCGGCAGACTTGGCGGGTGCCTTGGATGCGGTGGAGGCAGGAGCCTTTCCAGCGGTGGAAGCGGGTTTGGGGGCCATTGCGATAGAGTTTTTGGTAAGAAGGCGGTGTAGGTGGTGGTGGTAGACAAGGAAGAATCTGGCCAGAAACGAAAAGTCGCGCCGCGTCTATATACGCACACGTCAATTTGTCTTTGTTTACGCTCACTTCGCCTCTGAATCAACAGCTTGTGTGGCTGTGGACTTGTTTGTTGATTGACGCGCGTGAATCTCACGTGCTTCGTGTGCCATCACGTTTTCGGCCTCCGCCGCACAGGTATAAAGCCTAGCGCGCTCAGTGTCTTTGAGTGCCATCCGTCGTCTCTTTCTTGCTACTACACCACCACACCGCCGTTAGGCCACCAAAATCACTCACCAACTCGACCCAAATTATCAACAATGTCTGGCAAAGGAAAGGCAGGAAAGTCTGGAGGAGGCAAGGCTGGCAGTGACAGCAAGGCGCAGTCTCGTTCGTCAAAGGCTGGTCTCCAGTTCCCTGTCGGTCGTGTCCACCGTCTCTTGAAAAAGGGCAACTACGCCCAGCGTGTTGGTGCTGGTGCACCTGGTGCGTTTCCACTTCTCAGCTTAAAAGGGACTTGAAATTGACCCGTTCCTCCAGTGTACCTCGCTGCTGTCCTTGAATACCTAGCTGCCGAGATTCTCGAACTTGCTGGCAACGCCGCTCGTGATAACAAGAAGCAGCGTATCGTTCCCAGACATCTGCAGCTTGCCATCCGCAACGACGAGGAGTACGTGTTTCTCCAGCATGTCTTGTGCCCCGATTCCTTACCATTCCTCATAGACTGCAAAAACTCCTCGGCAACGTCGTCATCTCACAAGGTGGTGTCGTACCACACATTGCACCTGTACGTCTCCGTCGTTCCACACATTCCTCGCTGCGCCGCTTACAGTTGTTACAGGAACTCCTCCCTACAAAGTCAGGGAAGGGCCGCAAGGACGAGGGCATCTCTCAGGAAGTCTAATTCTTCCCGTTCTCGATTCCTTTCGCACTGCATACCTTTATTCCGCTTTCTGTTCTGTGTCTGGGCATCTCACGCAACTTGTATTTTTGTCTAATGCATGTACTACTGTTCGATAGCATAATTTCATTCTGAAACTCAAACTTCGTGTGGTATCGACTGGGCTAAATATTCGGAAGACGCTGAACGGCATAAGGTTCTTGCATGGATGTGCGAGTGCACGACAAATGGTAGAGCCACTCTGTTGCAGGGAGTTCTGGAGTGCCAAACGGCTACAGGCACACGACTCAGGGTCTCCGGGTTTCCACCGCTGGAAAAGAGTGGAAAAGATGGTAGCAGTAAGCAAATGGGAGGTAAAACGCGCTTCCAGGCTCTTGACAAACAGAAACGCGTTCAATGAGTTGGGTCGCTCAGAAAGACCTCCGAAGACGAAAAGAAAGCACCGCGTTGCATCTGTTTACCAGCGGCCCCAGTCCGAACGGATCGGGATCCATTCCACGTCGCCGTCGTTCCCCTCACTTGGCCTCTAACGACTATCACGACTGCACCTTGTCACCTCTTAGACGGGTAATTCCTTACACCCCACTAATACTCGTCTCGAACGAGCTTCACTTTTGGTCGTACTTCTCAGCACCTGGAACAACGGAAACACCATGGTCTCCTCATTATGGAGGCTCCTCATGGGCCTCACCTCCCTCCTCTTCCTCCTCACCCTCCCAACGCCCTCTCTAAGCATCAAATTCGTCCTTCCAGCCTCCCGCTACCCCTCAGCCAAATGCATCTGGAACGCAGTCCACGACAACCAACTCGTCATCGTCACCGCCAACATTGGCGCCGCACCATCTTCCGCCACCTACTCTGGCTCTGGCGCCGCAGCCGAAAAAGCTGCCTCGTCCCAGAGAGTGGATATTGAGATTGTGGATTCCTCACCAAAGAAGAATGTGTATTTGCATAAAAAGGGAATTAAAGGAGAGACGAGACTGGCGATTACGACGCATGCGGATGGCGAGGTTGGGGTGTGTTTGAAGAATTATGTGGAGGATACGGCGACGACCGGGGATAAGCTGTCGAGGATTGTTGATTTGGATGTGGATATTGGCGCGGATGCGATTGATTACAAGTGAGTCTTGGAGGTCTTTGTAGGGGACAGCAGGTTTCTGATACATCTCTCATAGTGCCATTGCGAACCAAGAATCCCTCTCTGGACTCGAGACTGAGATGCGCAAGATTGAAGCATTGGTCAAGGAGCTCATCGATGATATGACCTATCTCAAGAAGCGCGAGGAGCGGTTTAGGAAGACCAACAGTAAGTATTCCAGTCTCGTTTCCGGATAATTCAATATAACTCGTGTCACTCTTTTCTACAGTCTCAACTCGTCGACGTGTTCAAAACTTTGCTTGGTTCACCATCGCCGCTCTCGGTGGTCTGGGACTGTGGCAGATCTTGCACCTCCGGTCATACTTCAAGAAGAAGTATCTCATCGACTAGACGAGTTCTTCACTATTCGGCGAGGGACTTTGTACACGGGCATAATGTATTGCATGATATGTTGTACGTCTTGTTCTAGTTTCGAAATCTCTATGCTGGTTCTCGAGTCTTGCTCCTTGCTCCCCACTATCATCCTTCTCCATTTTCGTGTCTTTCTCTTGGGTGCACAAATTGTGCACGACTATCCGGTGTTCTTGGGCTTCGAGGGTAACCGCTCACACACGCGAAATGGCACACGCGGACGAGGCGTAGTTGGCGCAATGCTCAGCTGGGTCTCCCTTTCCTTCTTTTTCCAGGATTGGACGGTTCTAGCGGTGATGGGAAGCAGATAGCTTGCCGTGTGCATGCAGGTATGATCATGGGGATCAGAACTCGCGTCAGAAGCAAGCGAGGGCGACATAGAGGCTCGTATACGCACATCCCGTCCTTCTTCCAAAGCTTGCGGTGATGGTGGTAATGTTGTTGCTGTTCTTGTTTTCTCTGGTCAGCCACATCGTGCTGAGCACTTCCATTGCAGCTTGAGGGTGGGTAGCTGCAGAAGAGGATCCCGTTCACGTCTGTCGATGGCGATATTTTTTAGCGGAGATGGACACATGTCTCCGCAGGAGGCGGCAGCGGCAGCAGGCCAAGCTAGTTACAAGGAGGAGCTGCTCTCATGGGTTGGCATAGGCCCAGGACGCATACTGCAACGAGCAAGAGGCAGAAGGTGGATTGGGAGAGGTTGGCAGTGGGCATTTGTCTTGTCTTGTCCACCGCTGGGCTAGACACCATGTTCGAGGCGTGCGGGTTATAAGCCGTGGAGGGGATGCTGAGTGTGGCTGGCAGGATAGGTCAATGAGTCCGTTGCCCACCTCCTCGAGGACCTTTTACGTCTGTAATCGAGTTTATCAAAACTTTTTAGATGTCCGCCCATCCAGCCTCCCTCTCGAACTCTCCTACTCTCCAAATGTGCCTGCCGTCATTGTTCAAAGCCCATACCATCCTTTCACCTCTGCTGTCTGTAAGATTTTAGCGTCGTTTAATCAACAGCCTTGTCTGATGTTCTCGTTCCAGTTTCAGCCTGAACAGGAGATGTTAGTCGAGAAGTGCTAAGGATCACGATGTATAATCTACAAACTAGCGAAATACAGGATCTTTTTTACGGCACTAAAGAAGAATAACAGCGTCGCAGTCTGAATTGCGCTCCTCCACGAGCAGGATATATATCAGGTTGACAGACGAGTCTAATTCGAACACGGACACCACCCAGCGATCCTGGCTTGGCCCCATTGGATCTGCCTCTCCAGGCTTCCGGGTTTGTGCATAATGCAGCCGCAAGGTGCTGTCTTGTTAAGCCATTGACGTTGATGATAGCCGCTCTATCGTTCCTTTTTGTTGCTCCGAATTATCCTTTCCGATGTCAACAGGGTCACCTTATCTAGACGATGCCCAGTCAAGCATCAGTCAACCGTCTCACAAGATTGGCACAGACTTCTGCAGTTTGGTGCTCACCACTGGCATGACATGACACTACATGTACAATTCTTTCTGGAGCTCGGTCGCTTTGTCAAGGACCCATGGTTCGTGGTATATGTTGTACACTTGCATAAGCAAGCTGGCAATGTCGGTGAGGAACGAATGTCTGTCAGTTACGGGAAATGGCAGAATGCTAGCCTCTTGTAACATGGTGATAGCTATATGAAGCTCGTCCTCGTTCGTAGGCTTTCTACGCAAGAACGCCCTGCAGAGCCCAAGCTTTCCGGCGTTGTTCGAATGCAGGTTGAATTCGAGCGTGCTGGCTTTCCAATACCAGCTGATACTGCTCTCAAGGAGATGGCCATCCGCTGCACCCTTTCCTGAGTCATTGAATGCGGAGAAAAACGCATCGGCAAGCTTGACGAGGATATCATAAACGTGGACTGGGGCAAGTTTGGCCGTTTCTCCCTGGTACAGCTCGGATGCTATGATGGCTGCTTCTTCCAACTCCCTCATCGGCCACTTTCCCTTGGTGTTGGACTGGTGACTTGCCAGGAGGGCATGGGCCAGGTACTGGAGTGCCAGACCGCGATCATTCCTATCCTTGATCTTCTTCAGCAACTTCTTCCGGCACATGACACAGCGGTCCAGAAATTCGTAGTTGTGTGGGTCGCGTTGGTAGGCATCCCAAGCTGAGACTCCTACTCCGCAAATGGTTTCATCTGTCATGAACCTGTGCTGGAGCGACACCACTAGAAATTGAACTGGTTCAGCGATATCTCGAGAAATGAGCGAGAATAGACCGTACTGAGTAGCCTTGTCCGAGATATGCCGAGACGTGGGGTGTGGTATGGAGTAGATACACTCGCTGGGGCAGATATGCTCGCTGGTTCTTCAGCAACCTCAAAGGTGACAAGATCGCCAGGGACCATACCCACAACAGAACCACCATCCAAGCCGTCATCATTGATAACCTCAATATTTGCTTGCGTTTCGGGAGAAAACTGGACGGTCTCTATCGTCAGTCGACGAAAGGCACTGGGGGGTGCGATGGTGGATGGTGTAAAGGAAGGGTTCAGCATTCTGTCTTCAATCGTCTTCTGAGCCCTACCACTGGCAGCCATCCCCTCTGTGACATCCGCGGAAACAGATGTACCCTGCTTTGAAGAAGCATCCCAATCTGCATCATTCAGTCGGTCTATGTCTCCACCTGACTCTTTCCTGGCCCTTGGGGTCGGGCTAATAAAGCTAAGTTCGAATCGAGTGGTAGGTACTTGAACAACGAACCTTGGCGGTCTTCCAGTTTCCTGAGATATCAGCGTTTGACTATATTGCATCATGCAAGCACTGGCGGTGCCGTGGTCAGTGTTTTCTAGTACCGCAAGGTGTATATAAAACCTTACCATCGCACCCAAGCACCCTCTTGTTGTGCACCGATTACATCACTGGGGAGGCCACACCCAGGACAGCCATCCTGCTGTGCCGCCGCAGGTGCTCGAATGCGTATGGTGACTTCGAGTACATTTTTATGCCTCAGAAAGTCAGGCAAGGAGTTTTCATCGACCGTTGCGTTGGTTTCTGACTCGTTCAGCTGGTACTGCCCTCCTTCAATGTAGTGGCTGCTTATGGTATTGCGGGAGCCTGTCTGCAAAAATCCATGTATATCCTTTAAGATTTTTTTTTTCAGCTTGTGACGTGTGTATGTCCGTCGACGCCAGCTCTATGCTTACCTCAATAGTTTCGACAAAGACTAGTGGCACTGACCACGGGCTGCCCTTTATTGGCTCTAGGATAATGATCTCCTCGATAACAATATCGTGGATCCAAGACGGTCCAGAAACGCGCAGAAATGTATCGAGCCCTGTAGAGAAGGGTGTTTGTGCAGTGAGAGAACACCACATTTGTGGTCCCCATGGCCATTTATCTAGACTGGGTTGGCACTTGTCAGTCAATCAGCGGGAAGGGGTTCAATCAGGAAATTCGCACTGTTGCATTGACCGGACACATTTACCGAAAGAGTTGACCTCGGCAGCAAGTTCGCCTTGTATGCTCTGGAGCTCCTCTGGTTCGCGGCCATTGCTTGTTAGCCATTCAGCGAAGGCTTCGCCGTAGGCGAACTTGATCATAAAGATCCACCAGCAGGGGAGGGCTGCAATCCGACGATGAATACCTTGCAACATCTGTCCGCATCGTTGTAATCGCATCTCGATCCTTTGCTTGATGATTCGCTCAACCGCAGAGTCGTTGCTGATCTCGTATAATGTGCGAGAGAACGTGCTGAGCGACTCGATGTCCTTGAGATGGCTCCTTAGCGTTCGAAAGGATTTCTTTGACGTAGGAGCAAGGCAGTGAGACAATGCTTGAAGCCATGTTTCGACGTGAGCGAACGCGTCTGGTGGACCAGTTGGAATGGAGGACGTCCTCCGATGAGCTTTCGTTTCCCGAGTTGTTGCAGCTACTTGGTGTGACAGATGAGCAGCGTTGCCTGTAGGAGCAACGCTGATATGAACATCCCCGCCGGCAGTGACCGATAGCTGGCCAAAGTACGCATCACGACCAATGCTGGCGAAGGTTCCGCCGCTGATTTCCAGCGTGGAAGCGTTGTTGAACATCTAGAAAAAGTAGAGTCCAGATTGTTGCAACGTAGGATATCCAAAAGGTACGGTTACTGGCCAAGATCTGCTTCGCGCCTATTCATTTTGCAGCCACTAATAAATACTGCTCGACGTGTGACTCATACAGCAGAGCACAGGGTTCCATGAGGCTGCCAGGACTGTGGTTGTATTGAACAGCATCATGGCGGAAAGCTAAGCAGGCCATCGCTGTATCCACGCTCCAATCGGGGAATATGTCGTATACTTGGTTCTCGTAAGAATAAATCCCCGCGCCAAACGCAGCCTGGTCCGACTCCAAGATCCTTTTCCCAAGTTTCCATTAAGAGAAGGCGAGCCCCTAACTGAGTACTATAATGAGCCCCACTGGCACCTGTGACCCAACCAAGGGGATGAGGTGCATATTTAAAAGGGGTTGCGGGCCACTTGTGGTGGTCTCACGAATCCAACTCCTATGGTCTGCCCAAATGCCCCCCAACGCTTGAAAATGTGGAATTCCACCCGATTCCACCCAAAGGTGACGCTCCTCGGCGGTGGTGCTGTTGATCTCGTTCGAGGGCACCAGTTTTATTGGCAAGGGCCAGCACTAGGTGAGCGAAGTTGTGGGCAGTGCAGAGGTCATAGAGGTACGCCGACAAGTAAGCGCCCAACGCATTTGGCCGTGAGGCCCCTATTGATATCCGGAATTAGCCGCGGGACTGTCCTGATGTCGCGGGTCGGACAGTTTGCGAGTCTGTATCGTCAAAATGCCATAGACCCTTTCGACGCCCCTACCACAATCAACCTTCAACCTCCAAAATCATGGCTCGCCCAAAATCCATAGCAGTCGTTGCAGGACCTTCTAATGGCTCGTCTCTCTCTGACTCAACTTCATCATCAACGCACGGCCCTCGTCGGTCCCTCAGCCCCGCCTCGCCATTGGATAGACCTATAGGGCCGCTGAGTGTGACTGTGCCAGCGTACGGAGGCTCCTCATGGGCCTCACCCACCCCACCCCTCCCTAAGCATCAAATTCGCCCTCCCTGCCTCCCGCTACCCCTCTTCCAAATGCATCTGGAACGCAGTCCACGACAATCTTGAACCAACTCATCATCGCCATTGCCAACGTTGGCGCCGCACCCCCTTGCACCGCCTACTCTGGCTCTGGCGGCGCTGCCGCTGCTGCGGAAAAAGCTGCCTCTTCCCAGAGAGTGGATATCGAGATTGTGGATTCCTCACCAAAGAAGAATGTGTATTTGCATAAAAGGGGGATTAAAGGAGAGACGAGGTTGGCGATTACGACGCATGCGGATGGCGAGGTGGGCGTATGTTTGAAGAATTATGTGGAGGATACGGCGACGACGGGGGATAAGCCGTCGAGGATTGTCGATTTGGATGTGGATATTGGCGCGGATGCGATTGATTACAAGTGAGTCTTGGAAGCTTTTGTAGGGGGACAACTCTCTTTGGGAGGGTTTGTTTTGGACGGCAGGTTTCTGATATGTCTCTTACAGCGCCAATGCAAACCAAGAATCCCTTTCTGGACTCGAGACTGAGATGCGCAAGATTGAAGCGTTGGTCAAGGAACTCATCGATGATATGACCTATCTCAAGAAGCGTGAGGAACGAAAACCAACAGTGAGTCTTCCTTTCTCGTTTTTAGACAACCCAATATAACTCGTGTCACGCTTTTCTACAGTCTCAACTCGCAGACGTGTGCAAAACTTTGCTTGGTTCACCATCGCCGCTCTCGGTGGTCTAGGGCTGTGGCAGATCCTGCATCTCTGGTCATACTTCAAGAAGAAGTATCTCATCGACTAGAAGAGTTCTTCACTATTCGGCGAGGTAGGCTGTACAACAGGCGTAATGTATTGCAAGATATGTTGTACGTCTTGTTCTAGCCGCGAAATCTCTATGCTGGTTCGAGTCTGCTCGTCACTGTCATTCTTCGTCATGCTTTCAGTTACTGCTTTTTCTTTGGGTGCATGGCTCGGCATTCTTGGAGGAACTGTTCGTGCCCACGAAGTGATACATAGGACGGGGCATAGTCGGCGCAGGGCTCAGCCAGTTCTCTCAATTGTCTTGTCAAGCCATGAGGGTTCTGGTGGTGATGCGACGCGAGTGGCGTGCCATGCGTCTGAAGGATGACGACAGGGCTCAAACTCGCGGCAGAGGGAAGGTAGAGGAAGGAGGCGACGTATGGGTTCGTATGTGCATATCTGACTGGTCCTTTCGCCTATGCTTTGGCTTGGGGTGCGTTGTGAAACTAACGCTGCCGTTTTCTCTGGTCGACCACCTCATGCTGAGCATCACTTTCGATGCTTGAGGGCGGATAGTGGTAGTAAGTAGAGGATGTTCAGTGGTCGAGGAAGTTGGTTGAGAGGGACACATGTATCCGTAGGAGGACGCTCCCGATGCAGGGCAGGACCAGATACAAGGAAGCGCTCCCCTCGCGAGTTGACACAGGCTCAGAAAGCAGGCTGCAGCGAAGAAGAATCATCCATACATAAGGCTTGCCCCTGGCAACTCTACCTTTCTCTTCGCTCCCACCTCTCCCTCGCGCGTCAAGTACTTAGTCGCCGTATTCAGTACTCATTTATGCTTGTACATGGTATAACTTGGGCGACCTAAATATAATTACATGCATTCTAGTGCAAAAAGACGGAAGTGCAACCAACGACAAGCACAATCAAGACAAGTCCAACGGGTAGTGACAAGAGACGGGCCAAATCCTCATTTCATCCGTTGAGTTCCCGCCGTAATCAAAAAGTGTGGTAGTATTCCCAGGTAGCGATCGAACTCGCTACGGGCCAGAGCTCCTTTAGGAAGACCTTGTCGAGGAACGTACGGAGGGTGAAATGCGATGCAGGCTCGTCGGATTCAAACATGGATTGCAGCAGAGGTAGTGCGTAGTTTCGTGATCGATAGGCATATGGCACAATCTTCGCTCCATTTGACACCATGTTCTTGATGACTGGCAGAGTGCTCAAGGCTGATGTGTGAACTTGGCTATTTTGGCTGTTTGTCACCGCTAAGAGCTTTGGACACTTGAGTTTAGGGTTGGTGAAGATGGAATGCCACTCTGCACGCCGGCGGAAAGGAGACGAGAGGTCAATGAGGCAAATGATCCCCATCACTTTGGAATCGAGTGGAAAGAGGCTATAAATTTATTGAGCTTGACACAGGCAGAGTCTCAAAAGTACACTTACGAAGGGGATTCAGCCAGGAAGTTCCGTATCACAGTATTGAGTTCCCTGTCAGTCCTGCGCGTGTGGTTATATCCCGGACAGTCGATAAAGGTCTTCAATAATGATGCTCCTCCATCTGCCGTGTAGATTTCATGGTAGTCGATGGTTGTGCTTCCTACCAGGCCAGGGTTCACAGTAGCAAGCGGCTTCCGAGCAAGGTCGTTGATGAACTGTGAGCAAATAGCCATGGACCAGTTGCACCCGGGCCTTCAGTTCAGCGTAAACGGATAGTGATGATTGAATACTCACCGAGCTTTTCCCTACACCTGAATCTCCAATGACCCTAGGGCAGGAGCATCAGCTCCATGGGGTAACAGCGGCTGGTCTACGCACAAGATGAGATTACGCTTCTTCATTTCAAGTTCAGAAACCCGAGTGCGCCACTGCATCGTAAGGAAGCGTACAAACAAGTGCTGGCGCAGCTGCCCCTCAACGTGCTCCTGCTGTGTATCAGGTGGTTGCGCCCATGTTCCTGTTCCTTCTGAGAAATTGGTTAACAGTGGACTGTCAGACCAATCATCCCTCGATGCTACATCCTCCTGCTGTGGACTGGGTGGTTGTGACCATGATCCTATTGGTTTTAAGAAATCGGTTGGCAGTGGCCAGGGATCTCGTGGTGCGACGTGCTCCTGCTGGGGACTGGGTGGTTGTGACGATATTCTAGTTCGTTCTGAGAAACCGGCTGACAGTGGACTTTCGGACAAATTATCCAAGGTGTCATCAACAGCCTCGCTGCCTTCTCGCACTATAGAGGGATCATGGACGGTCTCTATCTTCAGCCGACGAAAGGCACTGGGGGGTGCAAAGGAAGGATCCGGAATTTCGTCTTGGGTCGTGTCATTAGCAGCCCTTCCCTCAGGCTCATCCACGGAGACTGGCTCGTCCTCCATAACATCACACCTTGAAACATCTTCAGGTGTCTGAGATATCAATCTTTGAATATACTGCATTAGGCAGGCGCTAGCGGCGTCGTGGTCAGTGTTATCTATGAACCGCCAAGACGTATACAAATTCTCACCACCTCACCCAGGTGCTCTCTTCAGACAGCATATCACGAAGGCGGCCACAACCAGGACAGCGATCCTGCTTCATCTCTGCAGGCGCACGGATACATATGGTGACTTCAAGGATCCGTTTGTGCTCCAGATAGTCACATAAGGAATTTTCATCGACCTCCGCGTTGGTTGCAGAATCGTCCAGCTGGTACTGGCGTGCTTCAATGTAGGGGCTACTTATAGTATTTTGGGAGCCTGCCTGCACAAACCCGTGTATATCCTTAACGCTCGTTCAGCTTCATGTATGTCCGTCGACGTCAACTCTGCGCTCACCTCGATGGTTTCGACAAAGACTAGTGGCACTGACCACGGGCTGCCCTTTATTGGCTCGAGGATGATGAGCTCCTCAACAATAATATCGCGGATCCAACTTGGCCCTGAAGTCTTGAGGAAGTTACTGAGACCGGCTGAGAACGATATCTGCGCAGTGAGAGAGCACCACATTTGCGGTCCCCATGGCCAGCCCTCCAGACTGGATTGCAATTTGTAAATTAGTTAGCGTGAAAAAGAATAAACAGAAAGCTCGCACCATTGCATCGATTTAATACATTTGCCAAAAAGCTGAATTTCTTTACCAAGGTCGTTTTCGATATCCTGGAGCTCGGGATCGCGGCCATCGGTTAGCCATTCGGCAAAGGTCTCGCCGTAGACAAACTTGATGAGGAAGATCCACCAGAGGGGAAGGGCTACGACACGACGATGAATTTTTTCCAGCATCTGTGCGCACCCCTGCAACTGCATCTCGATTCTCCGTTTGACGATTCGGTCAATCGCACAGCCGTTGCTGATCTCGTACAAAGTGCGAGAAAAGCTGCTGAGCGATTGAATGTCGTCGAGATGCCTCCGTAGCGTCCGAAACGATTTCTCCGACACAGGGGCGAGGTAGTGAGACATTGCTTCAAGCCACGCCTCCACACGAGAGAATGAGTTTGGTTGACCACTCCGAAGGAGGGAGTTCCTCCAGAGAGCCTTTGTTTCTTGGGCCGATGTCGAAGCTATTCGGTATAGTGGGTAAACATTACCCACAACGTTGATATTGACGTGGGCGTTGGGGCCCCATGGCTGGTCAAAGTACGCGTCGCGAGTATTAATCTCGTAGAAGGTTCCGCCATTGATTGCCACCTGGGAAGCGTTGGGGAACATCTAGAAGAAGTAGAGGGGGGATTGTCGCCGGCTGTGATTTCCGCGAAGGCAGGGTGGCTGGTGAAGGTCGTTCCGCGCCTGGTCATTGGGTAGCTACCAATAAATACTGCATTGACGCGTGTCGTGGACCACGAGGATTGCGCGAGGTTGCCAGTGCTGTGGTTGCATTGATAGCATAGATCGCAGATGTTGAGGCCTTGCGGAAAACTAAGCTTTCCATAAGGAAGAACGACGAGTGTGCTATACGGCCGGTATTCGATATCGACATCGGTGTATCCACGAAACGCGCTTTCGTCTGCTCACAGCAAAAAGTCCATGGTCCTTTTCCCACGTTGCCTTCTAGGGAAGGTTAGCCCCTAACTTTCTTTTTGGTGCAAACTGGGCACTTATCGCCCGGTTTTAAAACGGAGGTGTCGAAAATCAGCAGGTACGTCGTGAGGTGCAACTTCTAACGTCTACCGTCTTCTAACTACGTGGTTTACGGCTTATGAACGCCCACCCATGACCCAGCCAAGGCGATACTTGAGTCTTGACCAGCGACGAAAACAATTGAATAGTTAGTGGGCTACATGGAACTTGAAGACGTGAGGAAGTACACAAAGCAGCCCGGTCCGCTAGGGTCTAAACCAGAGACCTTTTACTACTAAAAGCGTTTGGTCAACTAACGTACGAAGGTTGACGTGCGGTTTAGGCTCGTTTGCAAGGAACATCGACCGTAGCAGTGCCAGGGCAACCGCGACTAAATGCTGTTAGAATAGCGAGAGCTGATTCCTGGTCGCTGCGCCTGGCAAATGCGAAGGTCAAGCAATAAATGCTACAAGCGAGGGAAATCGAAGGGAGCAGAGAATCTCTTGGAGATTGAGTGTCTTCGTGCGCAGGGATCAATTGAATCAGACGGGGCCCGGATGCAAGATAATCTAAACCTTCTTTGGGAGTCGCGAGGTCTATGAAGGGGCGAGCTTGCGGTCAGCATTAGTCGGAGACGGCTCTTCCGATAACGTTATGAACTTGTGCAGAATATGTTTTCAGCGAAGTGCATCTGCCAGTGGTCAGCTGCCGTGGTTCAGTCAACATAGAAGCGTCTCTGTACTTAATACCTTCTGATTGATTTCGCTACTCGGGACAGGTGCTTCTAGCCAAAGATCTTGGGTCACTACTACAAGAAGTGGTAAAAGTTCTACGTTCTCGTGCCACAGTTCGTCTGGGGTGAGATCCCGCAGCACCCGACAGGTTGTTTCTGAGCGGCAAGGAAGCATTTACAAACAGACAGGTATGAGCAAATCCGTCTGGAAGGCTCGGGGATCTCGAGACAGCGGCATATAGCGCTCAAGCTCGGGGTTGGGATGACTCTTGGCTAGTAGGGGTCAGAAGGAAAATGAAACGCGCATTTTCTGTCCGGCTCTTTCCGACGGGTTAATCTTGCGCCAAATTAATGGGCGCCTAAAGGCGCCATTCTATGGATGCCTCACCGGAAAGGCGTGCTGCTGCTCCCATGGCCACATAAGCTTATTCGCTTCTGGGATAATAGCAGGCGTACACGAGGATCATAGTCTTACTTCAAGGAGTTGCTAACATCAAGGTTGCAGGTATACGCTGTAACCTTGGAGAATAGGCGAGTGGGATTCGAAGCCCAAATTGTATCCTCAAATCAAGCTCTCATGGGGAGGAGTCGCCTTGGGGTCCTACTGCTTGCTTCTCCGGGGATCCAAGCTCAAGACCTTGATTAAACGATGATTTGGGCCACGCCTAGTGACCTTCTGGGATACTCGGATTCCTACGAATCTCGCGCGGCTCGTTTAACGAGGTCCATAACAACATGTCGCAGTCTAGAGCACTCCTGCAGCCAGAGATAATATAAAAGAGGTGCGAGCAGGATAGTAAAGGCTAGAAATCCGGTTCGTCTGTTTTATCCCCTCTCCTTTCAACTACTACACGGCGAGCCCGTTCATTCAATCTATACCTTCTTCCCCTCCCACTATCTAGCTTCTAGTCATCATGTTCTCCAAAGCCACTGTCGTTGCTTTCGTCTTTGCTTCCACTCTCGGACTCGTTCAGGCTGCTCCTGTAGCTCTGAGCAGACGTCAGGTCAAGATGTAAGCTCGCGCTTCCACCAGCCACACGTTCAACTCTCATTATTGGTTCCGAGCAGCAACGCCCCGCCCGACGTCGTCAATGGACCCGTTATTGATGCGACGCCCGTCGGTCAAGGACCGTTAGTCTCTTTCTTGTCTCTTACACGTCTTGAAGCTCATCACCTTTGTTATTGAACCAGTGAAATCATCACGGCCACGGCTGATGGACCCGTCCAGTCTAACGTTGTCCAAATCATAGGCCCCAACGGAGAGGTTGTTGGGACCCTTCCAGTCGAGGAAGTGGAAGGTGGTATCCCAACTGAGACTTTCGAAGTTATAGAGGCCACACCCGTTCCTGCCTAAGGCCAGGCTCGATGAGTGCCACCGGACCGCCTTTGCCAGTCCCTCTCAAAGGTGGTCTCTGCTTTTCATTAGTTTTGGGAGGGTGGATGGATTTGGTAGTTGGAGGCGTTGGAAAGAATTTGTTGTGTAGTTCGGATTTCTTAACTTCCTCCTGCTTCTTGGAGGCTCTCTGGCAGTCCCTCGAATATACTTGTTGAGTTTGCTGACGGTGTCGTGAGATCAGTTTTAATACCGACTCGGGGTGGGCACAGCGCACCACAATGCTGCCAAGGTACTAGCGAGATGCCTATATTCCTGTCCGGGTCTTTGTAGAAAACCCTTTATTTTTTTGGAAGAGAAATAATGGAAGGCGCTAACGCGATGCTGTCGCCACTGGAACCGCTGATGAACAGATTTCAGAACGTTACTACCCAAGTCGAACCGAGGCAAAGCTGATTTTAGACTCCACCAAGGTGTTGAAGTAAGCAGGCTTCCATCAAGTCATGTTTCGCATCTATTTGCTGAACATCTTCTATTAGATTGGTGTCGAGCCTTGCGGATGGTGCGGGCTCAATGATAAATGTCGGACTCAACTCGCTATCGATGCAAAAGGTAAGAAAAGCATACTGTCAACATGCAAATACCACTATTCGAGCATGTTGTATGCAGCTGCGATCAAAGTCTCCCAAATCCCCTTTCACCAATGTACCCATTCATTGCTTAATCTGTCCTCAAAGCCCACACGGACAGCACCCTGCATTTTGGGAATACAACCTTAACCACCACATTCTTGAGTTTCATGCTGGCGAAGACCGCTGCTTTCCCAAGCTCCCTCCGCAGATGGCGGTTCAGGTTTACATTAGGCGCGAGGAAGAAAAACTCATTGGAATTTTCAAGGAGAATACGCAGGTATATCGGGACCTGGGCCCCCCTGGAAGTAATGACCCAGCTGTACAAGAAGCCAAGGCATTGAGCCTCAATACTAAGAGGGGAAGGGCACCTTCGGCATATCAAGACGAGCGCCCCAAGAAGCGGACATCACTTATTGTTTAGTATATATCCCTTCAGTACGTCTAACAACGTATGTTGCACGGTCGATGGTCAATGCGAAGGTCGATGCTTTTTACTATCGCTAACTCTGGCAAGAAGATAGGGGAGATCTATAAATGGGGGTCCCATCAGGTCCCTCCGGAAAGGGTACGGGACCCCATTTCCAGGATCACTGGGAAGTCGGCTCGTTCGGGTGGCAGCCCCCTGGTCCAGAGCTTCGCGGTCGCTTGAGTCCCTTCGATACGTAGCCCAAGCATGGAATCCTACTTTGAAGGTGGCTGGGGGCTTAAACATAGACCGAAGTGCCCTCACTGGGATGAAAAGGATATCAGTTTGGCATCTCGAGATACTGACGAGATATGGCCCTTACCGATTCGAGTTTTCCGAGATACGGCGAAAGGTGGAACAGATACTAGCATGGAATGACTGTCTGGAATAGATATACTCGCTGGGTCATGTTTGTCATTCAAGCTTTTAATGTCGAAGCTAAGAAGACGATCAGAGACCGTTTCCAGGAGTACGACTTGGAAAAACACTGGCCTATTATCCGGGATGTCGTCGAGGGCCTCAATGTTTACCTGCACTGCGGTCAGATCCTGGACGGTCTCTATCTTCAGCCTACGAAAGGCACTGGGGGGAGCGATGGCGGGTAATGCAAAGGAAGGCTTCGGCAGTCTGCCTTCGGTCGAGTCCTTCACATCACCATGAGCAGCTTTTCCTACTGTAGGATCCGCGGAAACGGATGGAGCCTGCCTCGAAGAGGCATCCCGATCTGCGTTATTCTGCAACTCTATGTTTTCATCTGATTCCTTCCTATCCCTTGGGGTTGGGCTAAGAAAACTGAGTTCGAATGCTTTTGAGAGAGCCGCGAGCAACGAACCTTGGCACTCTTTCAGCTTCCTGAGTTATCAACCCTTGAATGTACTGCATTTGGCAGGCACTAGTGGTGTCGTGGTCAGTGTTATCCATGAGCGGACTAGACGTATACAAAGACTCACCACCGCACCCAAGTACCCTCTTCAAACAGTATATCAGGGAGGCGGCCACAGCCAGGGCAGCGATCCTGTTTTGTTGCTGCTGGCGCACGAATACGTATGGTGACTTCGAGGATAGTTTTATGCCTCAGATAACCGCTCAAGGACCTTTCGTCGACTTCCGCATTGGTTTTAGACTCGTCCAGCTGGTACTGCCGACCCTCGATGTAGGGGTTGCTTATTGTATTGCGGGAGCCTGTCCGCACAAACGCATGTATATCCTAAATGCCCGTTCAATTCATATGTCTGTCGAACATCCGCTCCGTGCTCACCTCAATCGTTTCAACAAAGACCAGTGGCACTGACCATGGGTTACCCTGGATTGGCTCGAGGATGATGATCTCTTCAACGACGACATCGCGAATCCAAGATGGTCCTGAAACCCGCAAGAAATTTCCGAGCCCCGCCGAGAAAGATGTTTTTGCAGTGAGAGAGCACCACATTTGCGGTCCCCATGGCCACTCCTCTAAGCTGGATTATTGGCACTTGTCAATCAGCCAGCGCGCAAAAATAGAAAATGGAGAGGTTCGCACCATTGCATCGACTGAACACATTGTCCGAAAGCGCGGATCTCGGCAGTAAGCTCGCCTTCAATGCTCTGGAGTTCGTCGGGCTCTCGGCCATTGGTTAGCCATTCGACAAAGGTTTCGCCGTAGGCGAATTTGATGGCAAAGAGCCACCAGCAAGGAAGGGATGAAATCCGACGATGGATATCTTCCAGCATCCGCGCACATCGTCGTAGTCGCATATCGACCCTTCGCTTGACAATTCGGTCGATCGGGGAGTCGTCACTGATCTCGTACAATGTGCGAGAGAAGCTGCTGAGTGAACCAATGTCGTTCAGATGCCTCCGTAGCGTCCGAAATGACTTCTCGGACGCACGGGCGAGGCAGTGAGACATTGCTTGAAGCCATGTATCGACGCAAGCGAAGGAGTCTAGTGGTAGACCTCCTCCTGCGTTCCTCAGAACGAGGGAGCTTCCCAGATAACCATTCGCTTCTTGAGTTGTCGCATCCACTATTTGGTATGGTAGATGAACACCGCCCGCATTGAAAACGTTGATATGAACATCTCTCCCAGCAGCGACATGAACATCGCCAACTTGTAGCTGGCCAAAGTACGCATCGTGAGCAATGTCGACAAAGGTTCCGCCATTGATTTCGAGCGTCGAAACGCAGTTGAACATCTGTGACAACGGGTCCAGTGGGGGATCGTCGCTAGCTATAGTATCCGTGAAGGTAGGGTTGCTGGCCAAGGGTCAAGCTTCAGGCTTCATGGGCCGCTCTGCATTTCTAGCAAGTCAGTAGCTGATTGGCATCGCTGTATACGCAGAACGCACGCTTTTAGCTGTAAAGCGCTATAAATATCCTGCGCCCATGTAGCCTTTTAGAGAAGTTTAGCTAGACTCGTGACTAGTCTGCGAATGAGGAAGAGGGGGAGGAGGATCCTCAATTCTCCGCTCGCTCATAGAGCGATGATCACTGGTCTAAGGTTTAGCCCCTTATCGCTGGTTTGCCAGAGGCCTCGCCCTGGCGACCGTCAAAAGGTGATAAGATTTCAAGAATTTATGTTCGATGTGGTCCTGGCAGAGTCGTAGTTCTGTGAGAAGTGTGCATACGCTGCCACTACGCCGCAGAATATGCGTATATCTAGTCTCTGGACGCATGTCAGAGATATTGTATACTGAGTGCGCAGTAGGGCTAGTACATAGCTGTTCACGCTTTCATACAGCACTTGACGACTTTTATCAAAGCTCTTGTTTTAGTTCACCTTCGATTGTCAATGTACGACTCCATTTAAGGACTCATCTCTTCCACGATGCAATGGGGTTGAGATCCTATAGAAACGGGTAATGAGGACTACTTTAGGTTTTTGGGCCTCGACCCCCCTTCCTTCGATTGAAGCCTTGAATGTACACATCCATTTAGGGACTCACCTCTTCCATGATGCAAAGTGGAGTTCAAGTCCTAAAGGAACGGGTAACGAGGTCTACTTTAGGTTATTG
Source organism: Coprinopsis sp. MPI-PUGE-AT-0042 (assembly GCA_020736565.1). Lineage (NCBI taxonomy): Eukaryota > Fungi > Basidiomycota > Agaricomycetes > Agaricales > Psathyrellaceae > Coprinopsis > Coprinopsis sp. MPI-PUGE-AT-0042. Next base: position 295,618 of record JAHBOF010000001.1, on the reverse strand, counting down.
GGCTGTCGCTTGTCTCGTACCCACGCCGTTCTGGTTAACACTGCCGGGAAGAATCAATCTTCGCGACCCGAAGATGTGTGTGAAGACTTTATTGAAGATGTAACGTGTTCACAAAAGATATTCATTACATCAATATATACTATATTCACAACTTGAAGATGCTGAGAAGATGTAAGATATTGTTAGTATATTCACAATGTCCAGATGATGGATATTCATCAAATATTGACACGGTGAATATACGGTGAAGATGTTACATTTTCGTAGACTATTGATTTGCCCTAGATGTATTGTAAAATCTTTCATTTTGGTCACACATCTTCACATCGTGACAATCTAACATCTCCATCGAGTGAAGATGATTGCTTTGGCGCGGCGCGATGGATGTTCACCCAGTCAAAATGTTAGATTGTCACGATGTGAAGATGTGTGACCAAAATGAAAGATTTTACAATACATCTAGGGCAAATCAATAGTCTACGAAAATATAACATCTTCACCGTATATTCACCGTGTCAATATTTGATGAATATCCATCATCTGGACATTGTGAATATACTAACAATATCTTACATCTTCTCAGCATCTTCAAGTTGTGAATATAGTATATATTGATGTAATGAATATCTTTTGTGAACACGTTACATCTTCAATAAAGTCTTCACACACATCTTCGGGTCACAAAGATTGATTCTTCCCGGCAGTGTAAGGAAATTCTTGTGCCAAGCCGCGTCGACAGGTCTCGCTCAATTTCGACGTAGCGGCTTGGCGCGGGAATTTATTCAGTCTTTCCTTTTCCAGAACGGCGTGGGTACGAGACAAGGCTGTCGCAATGACATCGGCTATGTAGTCGCAGTCGTAGTCTCTAGGACGAAACAGGGACAAATACCATAATACAATGTGAGGAAAAGGTCAAGAGTATAATGATCAAAGGAACATTAGGGTATATCAAGGAGAGTCATTGTTGAAAGGACATTGTAATTGGTATTTGCGTGAATGTGAAGAGTATACGACGAAACCGGAAGTACGTGTGTACTCCTAGTTGCGAAGGTGGGGGGTCGGCTCACCGGATAGGACTGCCGAAAGCAAATCCATCCGAAATGTTCGATCGATGCATTGATCCGCTTGTCTAAGTAAGCGCCCAAGCTACAACGAGCACTAACAGTCGTGCTCGGTTATTCAGAGCATTTGGCTCTGTATGGCGCGACAAAGCTGTCCAATTGGACAAGAGACTTCGGATCGAACATTGAGCTTTGAATGATCACTAATAGTGAATCATCCGGTGAGCTTGAACGTCGCCGAAGCATTCACTCAACAGTCCCAAAGATCAGCTGGGAGGCTAAACCAAGGGAGCGAGGAACACCATGCGGCGAAGCCCAAAGACTCGAGCTCCCTACGGGAGCCGACCCACATTGAGGGCGAGACGCGAAATGAAATGAAATTAGAGCTTGTATTGCTTTCTCCAACCGACCATAGCGTCCTTGACATTTCCTACTCGGGAACCGCTATTGGAAGATGAAAGAAAAATAGGTAAGAGTACTTCGACATTGCGCCAATAGTCAAGGAAAGCATTGGAGGTCCAACGACCTTGTTTCATAACGAGTTGCGGTTCGACACCTAGAAGGAGAAGATGTGTAGCACCACCAATACGAAAACAATGACCGGAAACATCTGGTAAGCCAAATGATTCCCAGATCTCGTTGCAAAAATCCATAAAGGGATTACGTTCCCACCAGCAATAAGACATGGGACCCGTTTTGTATGCGAAGAAAGGTGCATCCATGGGAACGTCAAAATTCACTTGCAAATGATTGATGAGTGCCGCAAAAGGACATGTCGGGTCTCCGGGACGCGCCGTGATGGATATATCTGCGCCCTTGTTCTTGTAAACTTTATCCCATGGGATGTGTAGGACAGCATAAGGAACTCCAGTGTTGGGTGCCTTGCCAAATGATAGAGGTGCAGATCGAGTGACGTGTTTGTTTTCGATTTTCGAAGTGACCACCAGCTCGCCTAAGCGACAGACTGACCAGAACGCGATGCACGCGACGGCCCACAGTGATGCATGGAGAGGAATATTAAGGTCTAGGCGGCTTCGAAGGGCATAAAGATGTTCGATAGAAACAGGAAGACGTTTTGGACGTTTCCCATCTTCGGGAGCCATTTTGCTAGCGCCCTTCTTGACTTGAGCAAGCATATCTCCCATGATCCACGGAGCTCCGTTAATGATGTGCCAAAACCGTAAACCTGCCGTCCAATTGTTGATTGTCGTTGGCTGTACCAGTCCAACGTGTGCGGCGATAAAGAGGGAGATGAGCTGTTCGGATGCTGGCATACGTTGTTCCTCAGGGATCCTTCGTGTCGGGTGATCACACCACTGAGTGAAACGAAGGAGCCCTGCCGCATAGCAGCACCGAGTGGACTCGTCGAGTGAGGCAATCATGGATTCGAAAAGGCGAGTGGCATCCGATGGCGGCAATTGTGCCATGGTCTTTTTGAAATCCATAGCGAATGGAGTGGTCCATGCTGCTAGGCGATCCGCGGCCATGACAGGTGGTCTCCAAGGGGAGTCAACAATGTGGGCGTCCTTGCGTCTGCGTTTGGCAGGACGAGGAGGACCCATCGACCATGCCGGAACCGAGGAAGGACGGGGAAATGATTGAGTATTCGGAATCTCATGTGGTTTCCGACGGTTCCGTAAGGTTGTTTCTTTCTTTAGAAAGTTGGCGAGCTTAGGATGTGTATCAGACAAAGGTATCGTTTGTGAAGTCGAAGGCGCGGTGACGTATGGTAGAGATGTGGGAATGGATGTCGACTTGGAAGTTGGAGCGCGTTTAGGTGAGATGAATGACTTGGCTCTTGCCATCTTGCGTTTGGCCGATGCCATGAACTTGGCAAGTCGCGGGTGAGTATCTGCGAGGCTCATGGTGAAGAGTGGGAATGACAGTGTATGGATTGGACTATTAGGGTATTAGTATCGAGTAAAGTAACCACGGAGTTCGTCTGGCAAAGTATACGGAATCTGTATGCGAGGAAGAGAAGTAGAGAAGTCATCTCTAGAGAAGGCGTCTGCTGGATTATCATCAGTGTGTATGTAAAGTAAGTCAAATGAGAGGTCATGCGAATTGGAAATAGAAATACAACGACGAATTGATTTGTTGACGTTCTGATGTCGTGACCAAGAGTGGGCGTGAGCGCCGATAACAGCTTGATTGTCCGAGCGAATGAGGAAATGAGAATGAGAATGTCCTTGAGCAACGAGGATGACAAGAGCGAGTTCAACGGCCAGAGCCTCGAGCCATTGAATGTCACGACCGGTCCCTTCCTGAAGGGCACCTTCCTTGACAAGCCAGACGTCCCATTGGCCTCCAATGACGATACCGATGCCCGTCGAAGAAGAAGCGTCGACAAAAATGTCTAACTTCTCGTATGGAGGACGAGTGGCAATGGAACGTCGAGGTGAGGGGTCGTTGAGGGTACCCTTCCACCAAAGAAGGTCTTCGCGAACATGCCGAGGGAGCCATTTCTTCCTACATTTGGTATGAATGGGATTGCCGCCTTCGTCGAAAGAGGAGATGAAGATGAGGAAGTTTCGAAGGTAGGTTCGGCCAATAGGAAAGACGAAAGAGATGTGTGATAGGGTACCATGAAGGGATTCGAAGTCTTTCTTGGGAAAGGGAGTGGATGCGTCGAGGAAGGCGTTGAGTTTGGCCAAGTACTTAACTCGCTTCTCTTCCGTCAGTTGTACAGTGCGCTGAGGTATTGACCATCTGAAACCCATGTAAACGAACTCATCGTCGAAGTCTGAACCCTTGTCAGGATGCCAAGGGACACCGAGAGGGGCGATAAGGGCTTTGAGGAGTTTGAGGTCGTAGGCGTAATGTAAACCGTTGGAGAAGAAGGGACCATTCGGGCACGGAACTCGGAAGATGAGAAAGTCATCGACCCATTTGATAGCTGGGCCGACCCCGAGTGAGAGCAGAGTGTCGACGATGGCATCAGCAACTTCTCCTTGAAGACAATGGGCGGATGCGAGACCGAAATGAACGACGTGTGTGAGGTAAAAGAGACCGAGGAGCATAATGATGAGTAGGCATTTGTGCCACGGAGCTACGGGGATGGTACGATATGCTCCTTCGATGTCCAAGGTGGCCGCCTGAGAACCCGGGGGAGCATTAGCGACCTAGGGAAGAGTTAAAAGGAGAATAGACATGCGTGCAAGTGGCACATACGAGTGAGGCGCACTCCTGGACAGTGCCCCAGCGAGTACGAAATTCATCCGAGTCGATGTGGTCATTGATGACCAAATCTCCTCCACGATAGGAAAGATTGACGCATGTGCGGATTTTAGGCTGTGCACCGGGAAAGGGGACCTTAGAGACCATCTGCAAAGGGGAAGACTGGAAGGGACCGATCTTGGACTCAAGCGCGTCACGCGAGTAAGGTCCCGACATCCTCCCCAAAGCGATCTCATCATTGATCCATTCCTTCGCGACGTGTGTGTATTCGTCAAGAGATGATAGATTGTCTGGAGTGACGGTCGACGTGGGAATGGGAATGGGTCCAAGGGGAAAACCGAGAGTGAGTTTAGGAATGAGATGAGGATAGAGGTCAAGAATATCCGCTTCCAGGAGGAACGCCTCAAAGGCATTAGGAGAGTACGGGGTAATGATTTTGCTGTATTCTTCATCACGGTCATGAGTAGAAGGGATGGGAATGACTGGATCAAGAAGGGGAGTGTGATTCCGGATGACCCTAGAAGGGTCGATGACGAGCCGTCTAGTGAAAGCGTGAATGTTGTCGATTGAATTGCGGAAGTCTGAACGGTGATAGAGTTGAAGTTCGATTTCGAGTATAATTCAGATCATCAGTATGACGATGCGAAGTAGGAGTTGAATAATACTGACCAGGGTCAGAGAAATGATTGGCAGCCGCGACGATTTCATCGCATAAGGCGCGCATGGAGTTTGAGTCTGAGTTCGATTGATGAGAAGGGCGACGAATGATGTCGTAGAGAGTGGAATGTATGAAAGGAATGAAACGAGTATGAAACTCGGCCGCAACGAGTTCTCCGGGGGATGGCTTGTTTAAAGCCTCGTTGATATCGGCATACAACGACGGAGGAGTCACTGAGGACTCAAGCGGCAGGGCAGTTGCCCGAAATAGCGTTGTGGGCGTTGGAACCGCAGATCGAGCAGATGTGAGCTTCGGGGTGGTTGTTGGGGCAGCGAGTGTAACGTCCGTCGTGAGAGAGGTTCCATGAGGAACAAATGACCGCTCCATTAGAACGTCTGACGATGCCAGATGGTCCACCTGGGTCTCGTTTAGCGAAAATGGGCTTGCCTTTCTTGGTTTTCTCGGCAGTGCAGCTGGCGAAGTGATGCTCGTCTCCACACATGAGACAAACGAGCTTCTTCTCCCTCTGAAAGGAAGGAAAGCCACCTCGACCACGGCCACGACCTCTGCCGCCTCGACCACCATGGCCACCAGAACCGTAACCATGAGCAGGAGGAGCAGGAGGAGGAGCAGTGTCGGGGATTTGAGCCAAAGTAACCGAAGATCCGGATGCGACATTGCCTCCGGGTTGCCACGAGATCGATCGAGCTGCCCGATGCGCCGCATCGATGGTGGCGATTTGTTCCCGGTATTCCGCCTCTGGATGTTCGTTGTTGACGGTAAGGATATAGCGACGGTACCACATGTCGATGTCGATGACGGCCGGAAAAAGGGAAGTAGCATGGGGATGGGTAGAAAGGATTTTGAAATGGGCACGAAAAAGGTCTACGGTGTTCGCACAAGCGACACCAGGCTCTGCCAGAAAACGCGTGAAATTGGAATATGCCTCGATCCACTCCTCAAACTTCATTTTCTCCTCGTCTGGGAACTGAGACGCATCCATGACGTATGCCTTGGACATAGAAGTAGAATTGTCCGAATAGACGTAAATCGTCTGCATCTCGACTTTGCCAGACTTGGCTGCAGCCTTGATGGTAGAAGTCAAGAAGGCGGTAAGGGGCATGTAATGTTTCAAACGAAGTGTATCTTTATAAGGGGCGATGAAGGCGTCATTCAGAACAGAAGCACGGTGAGAAGGTTTCGAAGCACCCGAAGACTGAAGAATGGTAGCTGTAGGCGGCTTCGGTCCGGAGACCTTGGCGCGCTTACTTTCCGAATCGGGAAAAAGCAAATTTTCAAAAGCGCGACGCGTGCCAGGCGACGCCTGCGACATCAACGACGCTAAAGCGAACAAATCTTCGTTCCTTTTCCTCTTGCCCGGCGTTTGAGGAACCTCCTGCTCCTCCTCTTCTTCAGGAACCACGACATCGGCAGGAACACCGGTCTGTTGCAGAAGACGCGCACGAGCAAGACGACGATTGATCTCCAAAGCTTCAACACGAGAAAAAGATGGGGGAATTTGAAAGGAAAAGGCGATGCCGAACTCTGGATGCTGAGGACCGATTTCCTCGTCTCCGTGTCCGCCGGCGGGGGAACCTTGACGAGATGGTGGATTGTTCTGGAGCTGATTCTGATCGTGATTGTCGCCTGAGTCGGACATGATGAGGAAGTGTCAATGAAAGAAAAAATTCAAGGGACGAGGAATGAGGGATTCAGAAATTCTTGCAGAGAGAACAGAGGGAAGGGAAGCAAGAAAAGTCGGGGGATCGAATTCGAGTCCCTCAGCTCTATATACCAACTCACTTCTGCTTTTCGAGTGTGCGAAATGTCATTGATCGACAACTAAAAATTTAGTCGCGACAGAGAACACCTGATGCGATCAATGACATCGTCATTCGTCAAACCGTTCCTGCCCGCTTACATAGCCATGGCTCTGGCGCATTTCGCTACGAAATCTCCGCTTCCGCTGGAGCCTCAATCAGTGAGGGCTATGCTCATCGTCGTAATGAAGGCAGCGCCACTTTTGTATGTACCTTTTGTGGTGGTTTGTATGTCGTGAAGCGATCTTGCCTGTCGAGGAGGAGCGATGGTATGGACCGTGATAAGTTGTTGGGACATATAATATGGATTTTAGAAGGGGTTTTGGCATTGATACTCAGTACATTTCCAGCTCACTCCGTGCAACGACTGGTCGACGACAAAGATAAATAGGATAGGGGCTTTGATCAATACACGTGTTCGGTTTGACACGTCGCGAGATTTGGCTTGGCACTGCCTCTGGCTTTCGCTTTGACCAATCCGAAGCGGCCGTACATACTTTACGACTCCGACAACCCTTGCCTCTCTTCCTCACTCCTTAGACGCATCTTTTTCTCTTCGCTCGCTTTCGAACTCTTGTTTCTCGTTGATCTGAGGTACGTGCATCTACCCGAGCCCGAGCAACGGGTTCACTTGTACTTGGGAATTGGAAAAGCTAATGGACATGTAATTGAATTGCCACAGACCCTTTCAACTCCTCCTGTTCTCGTCTACTCTATACCAAAGTCAACCTCCAGCCTCCAGATAATGGGTCGCTCAAAATCCACAGCAGTCGCTGCAGGACCAACCAACGGCTCAACTTCATCATCAACACACGACCTCCGTCGGTCTCTCAGTCCCGACTCGCCCTCGGACAGACCACTAGGACCGCTGAGCGTGACGGTGCCTGCATCCGAGCGAGAAGAGGTCAAGGTGAACAACGCGAGTGTCGTAGAGCTCAAGAATGCATGTGATGATGCCATTAAGAAGGTATGTTTGCTTCTCCCTCTGGTGTCCTGCTTTCCTTCTCTCTGCTGGGCTTCGAGACGGCGAAGGGGGCCCCTGGTGTACTGGGAGAAGCATTCCGGGGGTACAATATGGAGGGACAGGGGCGGGCGATAAGATATCCCGCCGCGGGCCTGGCTTGGCTCGGAGTCGCATGCGCATCCTCATCACCCCCTAACTCCCCTCTGCCCTTCTTGTCTACCTCGGACCACACGATGCATGCTCTACCTACCACGCCTCTTGACCCTGCAACACCTCTCTCCACCCTCTACTTCCTCCCTGACCGCATTGATGACCGACTCACTGACGTCCCATTTTCTCCCCCTTGTCCCCGCTTTGCGCTTCCCCGCGTGCGACCAAAACAGTTCCTCTCCCGTCCAGAACTATTCAAACAAATCCACCTACACACGGATATCCGGCTAGGCCTGGGTTGGTTATGCGTGTTTGTGGCCGGTGGGACCGCGTTCTATGGGTACAAGATTGATTTTGAGACGAGCAAGCCGGTTGTGACGATTGGGCTTATTGTGTGAGTGGTCTTATCTCTCTTCTTTTCTTGGGAGGCAGTCCGGTGGGCAAGGCATTTCGATGCTGTTGGACTCCGAAACTGATACGGCGAGTGATGGAGGAATAAGGACGCTGATGCTCAATGAACAGATACATCATTCTAACGACCCTCTCGACACTCTACGCCTACTTTGTGGAGGGTGATACCATCTTTGTCGGCAAACGCAAGACATTCTCAAAGCGGGTACGTTTTCATCACCCTTCCTCCCTCTTCCCCGTGCCAACTCTCTCTCTTCTATTCCCTAGATAATCACCGAACGAATCAACATCGCCTCATCCACCCTCCCCGCCTCTCCCTCTTCCAAATCATCCTCCTCCAACTCTACTTCAAATCCAAAATCAGACTCTAGCGTGGCACCCTTCTCACCCGTCAACGCACCCTCTTACTCTTTGTCGCTCGCCTACATCCGGTCGACCAACGGTGGTAAATCACTCCTTAAGCGGGGCAAGTCCAAGGCCAACGCGCCTTATACCCGATTCTTTGATGAGAAGGGTGTGATGGATCAAGAGGCGTTGGAGCAGTGGGTGGCGGGGTTGGTGGAGGGTGTTATGGATGGCAAGGCTGCGTAGTCTTGCGTGAGTTGGGTATGGGCGGCGGATGGGTGTTTTTGGCTGCACGTATGGACGAACAAAATATCTTTCTCATCTTTCGTGTTCTGCCGCAGACGTCGTTACCCCTTATGTTATTCACCCTCCTTTCTTCTATCGTGTCGCTTTCACGAAACTCATGTCTTGTGTTTTCGCTTGGTTTATGATACCTCTTTCCCTTTTCTCTTGTTTTTATTATTTAGTTTTCTTGGATCTGTATACTAAGAAATCTTGCCTTTTTTGTGTCCAGTCATCTGATAGAATCTTAGAGAATGAGACCACTGTCCGATGTTAGATTCCAAGGAGCGGCTCACGTACAGTGCCTCTCAAATCTGAGCGATAGGTTCCACGCCCTCATCTGAGACTTGTACGGCCCTGTTGCAACAACATTCTTCCTGTTCCTCGTAGTTTCTACTCGGTGACTAGCTTCCAAGGAACTCAAAGCCGCGGATGTTTGATAGATCTTTCATGTTCCCGACCTACTTTCCTGCCCGTTTTCGCATAAACCGATCTGATAGGAAAGGAGGCGGACCCGCAGTCGTCCCGTTGGCCGTGTAGACACGACCGCCTGAAGGGCCCATATGGCAAGAAGGTGAAGTAGCAGGTCGGCGCTGAGCGCTAAGGACAGAGAGCGAAATTTCTGCAGGAAAGCCAAATTGATGGGAATCCTACGTTGACGTGCATAAGCGCCCAATCTTGAACTTGGCACTATGGCGGTCTAGGCTCCGATTGGCGATTGACAATGATCGCCTCTGGTCATGAAGCGCTATTAATGAGAGAGGGCCGCGCTGGGTCGCTGCGGAGAGCTGTAAAACAATGACCGGATGGGAACTTGATCATCCAATACACAGCCGCACAAATTAATCGTGCAGGGCACAATCATGGCAAGAATCAGTGCTGTTAGAGTTACAGATACATAAATAAGCTCAAATCGTTTTACTTAGACGCTTTCAACAGTCAAGCCCCCCTCCCTACCCCCGTCACCATGCCCAACCGTATCTTCGTCCTCACTCCTGACAACCCTTGCAACTGCACTCTGGTAGATCAAGAAACCGATGAGATCTGGTACACCGTCACTACAGAGCATCAAGGCAAAACCACAACCACCAAGGTCATGGACGGGAATGACCAGGTGATTGCTTCTTGGAAATGGCGGGACCATAGCTCAGATATCTTGACTTTGGGCAACACTGAGCCCGTGTCTGCCAGTGCGTGGCTTAGAAAGAGTTTGATTCCATTCAATACGTGAGTCGCCCGCAACCCTGATATCCTAGAAAACTGTAACGGTGGATTGACGTCGAGCAGCTCTGTGTCATTCGCTACCAAAGACAACGCAAAGTATACCTGGAAGGGTAACAAGTACTACTTGAACCTCGAGGTAAGGCCATTGAGCTTTGAGTTACCGTCGAGCCTTGACATTGATGATGTGGCTAGCTTTACTCTGGAGCAGACAAGAAGAGCCCTGTCGCTCAATTCACCAAAAGCACAAAATCAAAAGACAGTGCCCACAACCCTCCTATCGAAACAAGAACACCAGCGACCTTGACCCTTGATGAACGAGGTCAAGAGATCCAAGACCTCACTGTGATCTCGTTCTTGATGTTGGAAAAGGAAAGGCGAGCAAAAGGGGACGGTGGGATGACTACCGACCCTTGGATCGGTGGTGGTATAGGATTTGCTGCATCGGGTGGATGAAGTGAGGTATTGAGCCGGTATCATGTAGATTCGTATGGTAACCATAGATTAAGGATATTGGCGTGTATGCATATCTGTGTCTGTTTTTCCTGAGATCCAGGTATTCATGTTCTTGGTGGCTCACGAAGGTTTCACCACCGAGGTAGTGCACAAAGTTGAGGACCAACGATGAGGCGGGTTGTCGCGCTACACTGGCCACCCCGGATGCACGCGCCGGATACTCTACTACGACGACAGGCAGATACGAAGCTGACCGCCACGGGGCTAAACCGTTGTTTCTGACCTGCACCACCTGGTGCCCAGCGCTCGGCTTCTCACCTTGACAAACAGTCCCCGTGTTATCCCAGTGGCTTTAGCACTCCTAGTTGCACCATGCAAATCTGAGTACTGTGCAACGTTTAGCTGTATCTGCGACACCTTCCCTCTTTATAAGCACAAGATCAAGACAAACCTCTCTGCACTCTGGGCAGACTCGAGGCCCCGGCTGACGGGCGACGCTCTTCAAGAGTGACGCTGCTACCATTCAGAGCACCGACGGGGTGATGCGACGTAGATTTAAGAGCGCAATTCGGACGTGTTTCATTGGTAGGAGCTGAGAATGGTCATTTCAAGCTGCCAATGCACTCAGGACAACGCCACCACGGCGCCACCTTTCCCGTCGACACAGGCAAGTGGCCTCCTCCGACGCCACCGCTCTCAAGAGTGTAATAGTTGCATTTAGGGTGAGCTTTAGGGTGCAGCCAGGGATCATTGTTAGGGTATCTCGGGTGGCGGCGAGGTACCTTTCCCTCTCATTTGTCGCTGTCCTTGTTTCCCAGACGCTCAACGGTGTTTTCGGTCGCATTTTCCGAGTCGGAGATCCTTTCTTCTCGCAAGGTTTCAAGTGCACTTTTGTCCAAGAGGAATGATGGTCAGGCTTATATTCTTGAAACCAAACCTTAAGGGGCTCATGGTGCAAGATGCTATTGCATATCCTCCCGCGTCTGGAAATGGGAAGGTCAAAAGTAACCGATATAATGCTCAAACGCCCCAGCGCCCGAGACAAGTTGATCGCTAGACTAACCAGGATGTCTTGTCGTATACACTCTGACGTTATAGTCTACCTCCTTGGCAAGCAAATTTTGACAGAGTACTCAGGGGTTGTTCCAAAAGCTGCTCTCCTCTGCCACAAAGTGGGGTCGAAAACGAGTGGCCCTTGATGCATATGGGTTGCAAGATGAAGATTTCGACCGGATTGAGAGGAACTAATAGCTTGGCGTTGATATGCATGATCTCCTGCAAGGTATAAAAGTCCTCGAGTCTGGCCAAAAGACAGTAAGGAGCCATCCCCTTCTCCAAATCCCCCATCTCATCTCACAACCAAACTCGTTACCAATGCCTTCGTTCTTGTCCAAACTCTTCCTTGTTGCTGTCTATGGCGGGTTGGTAGCCAGTGTTGGTGCCTTGCCTGCTGAAGCAACTGAGTTTCCCGAGGTCATTCCAGGGCCCGGTCTCCCCAGCTTGGCATCCCTGAATGTCACCTCTGCCGAACTCTACAAGGCCATCGACCCTAACGTTCTCAGTAAGCTTTCTTCTCCACGTAATTCAAGCAAAATTCTTTGCTGATCCTCCCTCTACCCATCACAATAATTAACCAGAGGGTCACTATGCATCCCTCGGTCTGCCATCGACCATCAGCGGCCTCCAGAAGCGTGGGGAATGCTTCCCCATCTCTGCCCGTGGAGACATCAATTTCGCAATGGCATGCCACAACTATCTCTTTTTACAGCAACAGACGATGATAACCACTGAAACGGCGTATGCTCCTGGAACTGACCTCTGCTCCGCGGCAAATGTGAGGGTTTCGGGGTGGTGCAGGCTGGGAGCACCTTGCCCGAGGTCCTCTTGGGCGTGAGTTGACTGAGGCCGTGTCAAGTCCCAATGGATGAATGGCTGATGGTGACTATCGTATTTAGGTACCACGTTGCCCATGCGATTTGGTGGTCCATCGAGCAGTGCAATTATAATGGCAATGTCGGAGGTTCGTGCTCTCTTTCTTCCGAGTCGTTACATGGAATCTTGACCTAATCTTTCTTTTTCACTGTAGGAGTCGAATACGCGTATGGCAATGGAGATTTCCATGTCCGTACCGCCAATTATTGAGCTATTTCTGGAATTCTCTTTGTCATAAAGTTGTGGTTTAGTGTTGTACCAATATCTTGCTAAGAGTATCGATCCAAATTCACCTCTCAATTCTCCCATTTGAACTGAGAAGGGTGGTGCCGAGGTTCGACGCTTCATCTGAGACCATATAGTTTTGAAAGAGGGGAGTCAGTGCGACGCATCTTGGGTACATATCCGCCTAAGGATGGTGTGTGCTAATGTTATGTAGAGTAACCAACAATAACGTCCAGGCCGCCGCCAGAGACCGAAAGGACGCCTTGATTCCCTGGCTCCCAAAAACCTTGAGGATACCTTTGAGGGAGAGGTTGTCGGGAAATCAATGGTGACTCGGTTTGCCTGCACCTCACCAGTCCCAGTCGCAAGGTTATTCCTCCAGTTCCCGCCTCCGACAAAAGGATAGAATGCAATGTTTTCGATGAAGCCAGGGCGCGCTTGGGCCTATAATATCTATTGTTGTGTCGGAATAAACGGCGGCAGAGTGTGAAGCTGGAAAGGAAGGCGGTAGGGTTTGTGTTGGTGGCGACCACGGATTCTCCCCAGGAGCGGAACTGAGCTGCTGATTGCGTTGTGCTGAGAAAGGTAGGCTTGCAGTTTGCAAGGTCTTTGGGATGAGTGATTAAGCTGCTTTGAATGTAGCATGCTCTCGTGATGTGTAGATGAGGGGCATCCAAAGTCGAGAGGATTTCGGTATATGATTTAGCTGGCTGGTATACGAGAACGATCCAATCCAGGTGCTCCAGAGCCGAAAAGCGGATGAAGGGAAGGCATGAGATACAAGTTTGTTCGCAATCGTAAAGCTCGAGGTATCTCAGGTGAGGCAGAGTAAGTGTATCATGAGCTGGAGGTTGGGTGGCGAAGGTTGTTCCCGGGAGATGTATCCGTAAGGATGTCAATTCGGCGAGATATCCGAGAGAGTCGAGGAGTTCATGTATAGTGTCAGGGCTCGGCTCGGCGGACTCGAAGATGGCAAGATCCACTACGTGACCGAAGAGGGGGCATATCAAGGGACCGCTTGAAGAGAGGTCATGCTCTAGCATGATTATCTTCTTTGGTTTCCATTGCACCTCGACCGAGTCCTCTGTTTCAAAGTCCTCCAGCTCTACATCGCCCTCAAAAGTGACAGCCTCCACCTGACGCAGATCGATGGCCTCAAGGCCTTCAGTAGGGGGTAGGAGGTGTAGCTCGGCGACATTGATTGGGATATGTCCTTTGCTGTTCCTGTTGAAAACGATTTGCAAGATGGACTGCCACTGCTTGCGTGCGTAATCATCCCCTCCAAGATAAGAAAAGCCAGGACTTATTAGGACCAGTCGACTTTTGGGACCCTTTGATCGTTGTCCTATAGCTTTGATACCAGCCATGAGGGCTTCAAAGTCCTCTTCGTCAGGATCTCTTTCCGAATCGTCCCCATCGATAAAAATGTTGCCCAACAAACTGGGGAAGTCAAGTACAATGTTTCTCCAGCTGCGACACACTTGGTAGATGACCACGGCTGCTATGAGAGTGCGTGGTTCATTCATGCCTGGGCCTGCACGCAGCGAAAGGCGGATGTTGTGCCCTGAGCATGCCGTTTCGAAGATATGGGCCATCACTTCGATTGGAAGCTCCATGTCTGCCTCTCAAGAAATATCAGTCGATGCTACATTTTGAATCAGCATGGTAGGTACGTTGTACCTTACAATTGCGAGGGCTCGTAGTGAAAGTCAATGTTCAAGAAGAAGTTCCTTTGCGTCTACGATTTCGCCGCCAACAGACGCAAACACTTGGGGGGCTTATCACAGATTCGGGACTTACGGCTCATAGTAAGTGCCTCTTCCTCCTGCATGTATATTGATCTCGAATAAATGACGAATCTGAGTTTTATTATGAGCTGGAGAACTTACAGGAGTTGATGTTGACAGTAATAAGTTCGGTCATCACAGGTGCCTTGACAAGTTGCGAAGGAGGACAGGGACTGGATCGCGGAAAGGGTTCCTCAGAGGTGGAACACGTTAGCAGGGATAAATCATACAGATCCCATCCTCATGTACGAGCAGCGAGGACCGCCTGAGCAATCACCTCGCTCGTTTCCATAAGCGCCTGTCAAGTTCAATCGGAGCTTGTTGCGTGCCCACACGCTCCTTGGCAAACACAGCGGCTTTTAGATCGCATCCACCAGGCTTCGTTGGACTCTTATTGCTTACTTCCAGCACAGCTAATGTAAGCCTCTGTCTGTATGTATTCTTCCACAGTGGTTGGACCTAATACACACAGTGTCTCGAATGAATTTCCAGCTGCCCCCCGAAGCCCATGGTGGTCCATTTCAGCTGCCCACAGAAGTGGTGACGCGAATCTTCAACTTTGTCTGTCAAGGGCACACTGTCCGTTTGTCCCTTCGCTCACACTACTCTTCCGGTTACCCCCATCCCCACGTACTCCTTGCTCCGGTAGTCCTCTCGCAGGTCTGCCGGGATTGGCGAGAGATTGTGCTCGATACGCCGTCTCTATGGAGCAACATCTTCATAGATGGCAGCAACGTGGCCAGACAACCCGTTCAAAACGACTTCTCAGTGCTCCTTTCTGGAATTGAGGAAGTGCTGTGGAGAACCAAGGCACAGGCCGTTCGACTCATCGTTCGGCCTCCTGACCTCGATAGGCGTTTAAGTTCTCTCGGAACGAGCGACATTTGCTACCATTGGCAAGCCGTGGTCAACTTTCTTTTCGGACTTGACGGTACTCTAGGCTTTAATTGCACACAACTCCATGTTATAAGGAACGCCCTAGGCTTGGCAGAAGTTGACCTAATGCCACTAAGGCAGATCACGCTGGAAGATTCATCGTTGTCGCTCCATGACTGGTTGAACAAGCAGTCCACCCCGGAAAGAGTATCCCGCTGGCCCAAGAAAATGGCCTGGCTATCCCGGAACATCACTTTCCCCCACCAGCCCATTCAGGCTTTTCGTCAAATAAAAGATCTCGCAATCATTACCCCTTCTGCCACCGTTAACCTGGATGACCTCTTCACGACTCTTGAGAGACTTCCCCAACTCATATCACTTCGAATGAATCTAGGGTATCAGTCCAAAACAAAATTCCGTCCGCGAAACTCGGAGACACTCACACTTCCCCATCTACGAACATTGGAACTGCAAAACTGCGAGCGCACATTCCTCCAATGCCTCTCATCCGTCCGCCTCCCCGTCTTAGCCAATTTCGATTGGATAATTGCAGCGTACACTCCATCCTCCAATGTGGACGTCGAAGGAGCCCTCGCGCGGAACGCTCCAGCACTTTATTCGGTAAGGGTATGCTACCTGCAATCCTGTTTTTGGTCAACGGAGAGACAAAGTCGAAGACCTGCATCCTTCGGTCTGACATCAACCGCAGACCATTACAAATCCTGGGCGGAATCGCTGTCGATATCACGGCTGGACCCCACCACCTTCCTCCAAAACTTCAGCATGTGCCGAAGATCCCCCAACCATTACATACCCAAAGTTGCACCTGCCTACATCGAAGAGATCCATTCGATCCCATACGTCGGACGTCATTGGAAAGCAGAGCTTGGTTCGCCTCACAGCGAGGTACAGGCAAGACACGTCCGGCTTGATCCCGCCGACATTCTTTCTTTAAAGAGAGCACTCAAGGTTTTGGGAAGCGTACAGATCCCTGGAGATCATAGGTCATTGGAAGTTGTTCTTGGATACCCCTAGTTTTACCCGGTAGTGAAACATGTACTTTTTATTATTCAAATTCATGCTCTTGTTATCGCAGGCAAACCTGCGAACAATCTTGGTCAGTACCCATCTCGCATGGCCCAATAATAGGGAAGGGAATCAGTCAAGCCAAAAGTCCCCTCGTATGTCAGAACCTGGTCAGCCTCGAACAGGCCGCGTGATCCTGTCCGCCTCCCTCTCCAAAGTCACCAACAAGGTCACTTATAAAGAGTTGGTCAACGCGTCGGAGTCATTGATTCAACCCCTACCAAGAGAGGGAGGGCGCCCGAACATCCCTGGCGGATAATTTCGAAAGACGGATGACGACTCGCTCAAGACACCACATAGTGTCCATGAAGGCGATCAAAGCCCGTGACGAAGCCACGGAATGCGGGTAATGCAAGCTAGTTCAGATGCAACTTGTTTGCTCCTTCAAGGAACGTCGGTTGCAACATGTCCATAAAAACATAGGACACCGATAGGGACCTGGCCTGGTGCAATTGAGAGATACTAGTGAGGGTGCTCACCGAGTGCAACAAGCGGACGGATTCCCCGAATCCCATTGCTATTCGCTCTCCAGCACGCGCGCCTTTCGCCTGAACGAGTTTGAGCAGTAAGAGATAGAGTCAATACCGACCATTACTTAGGGGCATCTGTGGAGGAGGGTGAGTTAAAGGCTACACTTCAAAAGTTCATGACGAGAAAAGGTAGAACACAAGTATGAACCCCCTCGTATGTTGTTTGACCTCGCTTGCAGGGGAATACAAGGACAGCCTGCGGCCGTTGGTCCTGTGCGGAACAGTAGCTTCCCACACCTCTTACAGCACATAAGGTACTGTCCAGCAACCAGCGCGTCCTCGTAGGACACTGACTGAGATGCCAAAGAGAGCCGACCAGCCTTTCACACTTAGAATGGATACCGACGCTGTTCCTGGAGTCTGGCTGTGGTTTTGGAGGGTACCGTGAACTTGTGCCTGCAAGCGCAGCTCACAAGGGCAAGTACAACTCCCTGCCCCCCACGCCGGCCTGATAATGCATTATGTGTCAGGGCCTGGATGCTAGCAAGCAAGGTCTGGCAGTGACCCAGGACTACGCCCGAGCCACCCCTCACGTTGAGGACAACACCGATAGAGGCCGGTAAAAAAGAAAAGAAAAAGAGGTGATAGGGGAAGGCGGCGTACTGTCCCGTGACCTGGGTCAAAGCATATAGCCATGGCTGCAAAAAGTACTTTCTGCTTCTTCAGAAGGTCGATCCTCGTTGTCGCGGATTGGAAGGGAGCATCAGGCCCGCTCTGTCATTCCGGTATGGATATACCTGAAGCAGAAGGGTGTTAGCATCCCAAGACAAGAGATTTTTGGAAAGGGGAGATAAAACTATGAAAGGCTCCTCGTATGCTACACCTTGCCAAGTCTCATAGTCTCGAGTGCGCAATTTCGCCTCCTCGAAACAACCAGCAAAGCTCCTCGCCGTCATGCTTATCGTCGAATCCAACCGAATTCGACAACAAGTGATCCTGACGCCTCTGGATCCACTTCACTGTATAGGCAGGCTCGCCTCTTTTTCGCCATGAAATCCGAGATATAGCCTGGTCGGGGGTCCGACGCAGACAGCGGGTTGATCCACGCATATTGGCGGGGATCGAGGGGCCGATAACACTCATGGCAGAAGAGGAGGGGTGGTGTGGAATCCATCACCTGGGGCAAGTCGAAGGTGACGAGTATCGAGAATCGAGAACTGGCCCTCTTTCTTCCTTGCTACTCACAGTGAAAACTGTGATACAGCACCGATAGAGCATAAGCCCTCGTATGCTGCCCCCTCCTCTTGCCAGGTCCATCGAAGAGTCTCCAAAGGGACGACATTTCGTCTTTCCCTAGAGAGTAAGGTAGCAGATAGTTCCTCCGTCCAATCAGAGACCGAGCCATAGGCCGATTCTCACGTTTGGATGTTTGGATTTCCTATCGACTCCCACAAATTATGACCACTGTTTAGCCGACAGAGATCGTCGTGGATGACATTGACGAGGCGGCCAAGGCATCTTCCTACATCACAACCCGCAGCGGAAGTGACTAATGTTAGGAAGACTGGGAGAAGAGACATTGGTAGCAGGGCGACCTTGTACTGGGCAATAGCCTGGGGTACGATCAAGTCTGGCAATGAGAGCTACGCCACTCATTGTCCATGGCCAAGAAGACCATGGAGTAGCACCGATAGAGCATGGAACAACGAAAGAAGAAGGCGGACGGTAAAAAGTGCACGCACCTGCGGACGATGGTGTCAACAATTCAGGGAGAGAAGGGAAGGGGTGGAAGGAAGCCACGAGGTCAGGTTGATGCTCTTTATATTCTCGCTGCCGGCGGTCGGCCCGTCTGTGGGTCCATTCAAAAGCTTATCACGAGCTCGATTGGGGGAACTCGAGAATCATCGCAGATGGCTCGAGTCCCATCGTCCAACCCAGTATCTACACGCGGCCTTGCGGAGAGCCAAAGCTTCCCGATCAAGCGTATTGACTGTCAATGTTCCCATCCACGCCTCCTCTGGATCGGTATAGATCTCCTCAAATTCGAGGCCTGCTGCCTTTGACTTGGCCAAGAAGCTGTCGCAGAAATGTGGTTTGGTGTAGAATCCGGCCGAAACATGGACACGAGAGTCTGGCGTTCTCTTGAGAAGTGCGTTGACGGAAGCGATGAGACTATCGTGACCGGCATCGAAATGTAGGAGGTCTGATAGGATCAGGGCGTCATATCCGGGAGCATCACCAGGTGGAAGGAGGGAACTAGGAGAAGGCGGATGGTGAGTCAAATCTGGAGCTCAGCAAGATCAAGGAGGAGCTTACAGCAAGGACGATGCGTCTTTTCCCCATTCATACCTATGGCATAGAAGGGTGCAAGAAGGGTTGCAAACGTCTTTATTACGTTCGACATTGTTCTTGAGATTGCTGAATACTCCTTCGTCGGGATGGTCGGTCACTACAACAGTGGATGGAGGGTTTTGAACTGTTGATAAAAGAAGAGATGGAAGGGCAGCGCCAGCACCAAGCTCTAACACTGACGGGGTGATTTAGTAACCAAAAGCTATAGCCTTGACCAGGTCGCTCACAAGTTTTGTTGCTAAGATCGATGAGCCCTCTTTCAATCCTTTCCGCAAGGAAGATTGACGGTGAGAACAAGTGATCTGCCAGAAGGACGTTGGCCTTTTAATGTTTGAGATCTATACATTGCATATGGTGGCTATAAGCGCACTTTGCCATCGGTCTACATTGGGCTTCAGCAACCTGTTGAATCGGTTGAGAGAGACCGGCAGCATACCTTGGATGCGACTGTCAGCCGAAGAGGTCCATATTGAATGACATCGTCGTCAATAACGGGCTTTCCTCCAAGAAATTCCAAGGCATCGCTGAGGATATCCTCGTGGTCCATGTCGTTGCAGAGCAAGAGTCCCAGGCCGATTTTTCCGGGATCGTCATTTGGCATTTGATGATCAATTTGATTGAACCAAACAACGCGGTCGATTAGTTATTGGTACCGTCAACGAATCCCCAACGACCTCGTTGTGGCATCCAGCACCCTCGTCGTCGGTCAGAATGGCTCCCAAACCCAAGGCGTCGGCGGAATCCCTCAAGCAGAAGAGCTTGATGTCGTTCTTTGCCAAAGCACCTGCTGGCTCATCTCAGAAAGCAGAACCTAAACCTAAAGCACCAGCAACATCCAGCTCGAAAGGAACACAGGACGCGTCGAAGCGCAAGACTGGAGCTAGATCTTCGTCATTCTCAGAGCCCAAAACGCCCGAGGGAAAAAGCGCAGGTTCTCGCATGCCCCCGTCGTCGCAAGCAGAGAGCGCAGGCTCCTCTCCTGGCAGGAGCACCCCGCCTACAAGTGATCCTGTTGACGTGGATATGATTTCATCCGGAGACGAGCAAGAGCGAGAGGAAGTCGCGAAACCCAGCACTTCTGCAGTCAGTTACTTGCGAATCACTTGCTAGCCTGCTTACTGACGTGATCTGCCAGGCTGGTGCGAAACGCAAAGCTGCCAGCGTTGTCCTTGATTCAGACGACGAAGAGGACATACCTGTCCAAAGCATGGGCCGCCGTAGTCGACGGGCGTCATCTCCTGATGCTGCTCAACGTAGGTGGCATGTCTCTCAAAAGGGATCTGGCTGACAGCCAAGTTCAGGCAAACGAGCAAGGTTGTCCAAGGCACTAAGTGAGGAAGACGGAGATGAGGATGAGGACGAGCCAGCCCTGGCATCCCTCAGTGACAAGCTATCACGCTTCAAGAAATCGCCTGCCAAGAAGAGTGGGTATATGTACTTGTGTCGTCCTTTCATGTATTTGACTTGAAATTCAGGGTCCAAGAAAAAGTCCGAAGAGGACGACGATTTCATCGTTCCAGATTCCGACTCAGAGGATGACAGAAAGTCCATCAAATCGTCTTCTTCCCGCTCCTCGCGACGTTCTGCAGTATCATCCGACGACGAGGATGACTTTGGTGAAGCTTCCGAGGACGACGAACCTAAGCCCTCGAAGGCGAAGCGAGCACCCGCGAAAGGCGGGAAGGCCAAAGCGCCACCTTTGACCAACGCCAGTTCTTCCACCGGCTTTTCCTTCCTTACAGCTGCCGAACAGCGGGCACAGGACAAGAAAGAAGACAAGAAAAAGGCTGAGGCTCCGTTTGGTTTCCTGCAAGACATTAGAGACGTACGGCCCCTACTACTCTGGAAGGACATGTGCTAACGCTCCACCAGAAAGATGGAAAGAGGCCAAATGAGCCTGGCTACGATCCTCGAACCATCTATATTCCGCGTTCAGCGTGGAATGAGTTCACGCCGTTCGAGAAACAAGTATGTCGGACTTTCGCTTTTATCGTCCACTTGTTGACCCCTGCAGTTCTGGGAAATCAAACAGAACCACTATGATACTGTAAGCGTGGCCAATCGACGCGTTTTCACAGTACTAACAGTTGCCCACAGATCTTGTTCTTCCAGAAAGGGTGAGTCGGCCCGTTCTCGTTGGATCTACTACTGAAGACAGGCATCTCTACTCAGAAAATTCTATGAAGTGAGTCATCTTTTGTTGTGTTGAGGGCATCCTGCTAACCGTCTCGGCAGCTCTACGAAGATGATGCTCGAATTGGCCACCAAGACTTTGATCTAAAGCTGACTTCCAGAGTCAAAATGTCCATGGTTGGCGTGCCTGAGTCATCGTTCAACTTCTGGGCTGCGTATGTCGTTTCAAATTCAATCAGCAGGAGCGTTTACCGAAGCCATCTTCAGCAAGTTTCTTGGGAAAGGCTACAAAGTCGGCAAAGTCGAACAAGCAGAAACCGCGCTGGGTGCTGAGATGCGGATGGCGGCGGCCAAAGGTAAAGGCAAGGTCAGCGAGGATAAGGCGAAGGATAAGATTGTCCGAAGGCATGTCCAAAACTTTCGAAGCATGTCACCTTGAGCTAACGCGACGCCTCAGAGAGTTGAACAAGGTCTATACGAATGGCACGCTCGTCGATGCCGCTCTGCTGAACGATGAGAATGCCGGGCACTGCGTCTCCATCTGCGAAGTACCGTCTGAAGATGGCTCAGACAGCGCCAACAAATTTGGTCTCTGTGTTTTGGATTGTGCAACTTCGCAATTCAACCTCACCGGCTTCGTTGACGATATCTGCCGCACGAAACTGGAGACATTGCTCCGCCAAATTCGTCCAAAGGAAGTTCTTTTCCGAAAGGTGCGTTCCCAATGGCAGCCCTCTTCTATGCCCGCTCACCGGTGCTTTCAGGGAGGCTTCACCGTAGACACCCAGCGAGTTCTGAAGTCCATTCTACCCTCGGACTGCCTGTGGACAGGTTTGCGGGATGTTGAGGGTTTCAAGTACGATCAAACGTTGGAAGAGCTAAAGACGCTCTTTCCTTCTGGTGGTGACTCGATGGAAGAAGATGCCGATGGCGAGGACCTTCTTCCTGCGAGCGTGCCTGAATCCATTCGCCAAATGGCTTCTGACCGCTCCTCCATGGAGGCTCTCGGCGATATGATATGGTAAGATTTGTGTCCCCCGCTCTCGAGACCCAAGGTCTGATCTTCGGGAAGGTATTTGCGACAGTTGAACATCGACAAGGACATAATCAGCATGCGTAACTTCAACATCTATGATCCTATCAAGCGTGGGCAAGGCCTTGTCCTTGATGGCCAGACCCTTTCTCATCTTGAAATCCTTCTCAACAATGAGGGTAACGAAGACGGCTCTCTCCTTCAGTTGCTGCAGCGATGCGTGACTCCGTTTGGTATGTGTTCTGCGAGGATCGTACGGGATTGTCTTACTTATTGACCATTAGGCAAGCGTCTCTTCCGTATCTGGTTGTGCATGCCACTTCGGGAGGTTGCTGCTATCAATGCCAGGTACGCTCTCTCCGGATTGTGCTCCAATGTTGACTGACGCTGAGACGTTGACTAGACTGGACGCAGTTGAAGACATCTTGAACCACCCAACTTTCGAGTCCTCCTTTGCTGGCCTCGTCAAAGGCATTCCCGACCTAGAGCGTATTGTATCACGAATTCATGCCAAGAACTGTAAAGTCAAGGATTTCCTGAAAGTTCTCTCGGTTGGTCTTTCGGATAGCCATTAGTATCCTTGCTTTTTACTGATTCCATGCGCCAGTCATTCAAATCCCTCAGCCGTGGTCTGGCTAAACTTGCCAACGAGTCAGAGGAGTTTGAATCCAAGACCATCTTGGGTCATCTACGAGGCGCTCCAGATCTCGTAGCCAATGTCAAACACCTAGAATCCATGTTTGAGCCTCCTCCTGAGAAAGGTAACGGCCATATGCTTCGTACGGCGATTGCCTGGACTCACACTGGTATTAGACAAGGACGAACTTATTCCCATTGAAGGCAAAGATGAAGAGTACGACGGCATCAATCAGGAGATTCGAGAACTTGAGGAAGAGCTGGATGAGGCTTTAACAGAAATGAAGAAGCAAACAAGGCTCGTCCTGGTTGTCTACGACAGTGAATCATTGCTCACCGTCATCTGCAGAATCAAAGGTCTTGCATACTGGCATAGCGCTATAGGGAATAAGGTTAACTCCTTCGTCTATTCTTCGCAAAGGACCGGCGATTGACCGACCGTGGTACTCTTTAGGATATCTATCTTGTCGAGACTCCTGCAGGGAGCAAGGACATCCCAGGCGACTGGACAAAGTCTTCGGGTACCAAGGTGCGTCACGGATGCTTAATCCCAGGGTTGACATTCCTCATGTTTCATTCCTAGGCAAAGTCTCGCTATATCGTACCCTCCTTGCAGGGAACTGTCCGCAAGCTCAAGGAGGCACGCGAGAACCGCAACACCGCTATCAAGAACTTCAAGTATCGCGTGTATGCAGAGTTCGACAAGGACCGTTCGCAGTGGCTACGAACAGTCCGAGTGGTAGCAGAGCTCGATTGTCTCTTCAGTCTCGCCAAATCGTCTGCTGCCATCGGATCTCCGTCTTGTCGCCCAGAGTTTGTTGATGGCGACTCCGCTGCAGTCGAGTTTGAGGAGATGAGGCATCCTACCATTTCTCTAAGCCGGAATGTCGATTCCTTTGTCGACAACAACGTCAAGATGGGAGGCAACTCTGCCAAGGTTGTCTTGTTAACTGGTGCGTATTTCAGCGTGCTCCGTCGATTCGCACGATCTGATTCCTCCTCCAGGTCCAAATATGGCGTAAGTGATCTATACTTGTGAGTAGGACGTGCTTACCGAGGCTGGAATCTAGCGGAAAGTCGACAGTGAGTGTGAACTGTCTGTCTTCCCTGGAAACGTCAGCTAATTCTTGGATCAGTTAATGCGCATGACAGCTACCGGCGTTGTAAGATTCTCGCATCTCTTGAGCTACTCGGAGACTGATGTTGGTGTAGATCATGGCACAACTCGGAATGCTAGTCCCTGCATCGCGTGCCAGGTATGTGGCTCCGTTCGAGAAACACCTGAATTGACTAACACAGTTCATTTCGCAAGAATCTGTCCCGTCGACTCCATCATCACTCGCATGGGAGCGTACGACAACATGTTCACGAATGCCAGCACGTTCAAGATCGAATTGGACGAATGGTATGGACAAGATCGTTGGTATCCATTCAGACCCTGACTTGTTTGCAGCTGCAAGATTCTTCGGGATGCCACGCCGAAGTCCCTTGTCATTCTCGACGGTGCGTGATTCGTTGGACCATGACTTTGGTGTTGCTGACCTGCTTTTAGAATTGGGTCGTGGTACATCTACTTTTGTGAGGGTTTGAGGGATTATTCATTGTGTTCATGTGCTGATCAAGGTCTTAGGATGGCATGGCTATCGCGGGGTCTGTACTGCACAAATTGGCAACACACACCTTGCCCTTGGCCTTCTTCGCAACCCACTATGGTTCCCTCACGGATGACTATGCCTACCATCCAAACATCAGGAGGATGCACATGTCGACCATGGTAGATGAAGAGAAGCAGCAGGTCAATTCCCACCTTCTCCTTTGCCTGACGATGACTGACGTTCCCCCAGCTTACCTTTTTGTACAAATTAGTTGATGGGGCTGCTCACTCTTCATTCGGCTCCCACGTCGCTAAATTGGCGGGTGTTCCAGACTCGGTCGTTGAGAGGGCGGATGTTGTTTCAGCCGAGTTTGCGAAGCAGTTCAAAGAACGCTTGCAGCTCAAGAAGAAGGAAAGTGCATCCTCGCGAGTCCCTCTCGTCGCACAGGCCGATTTTGTTTTCCTTTTGAAAATGGCCACAGGGCAGACCCATCCTCCGGAGGACCCTGCCCTTCGCAAGCAGGTGTTTGCAAAGTTCCAGGCCATTCTGACAGCTCATCGAGGGTCGATCTCTTCCTAGACTCTGTATGGGTTATCGTCCCATTGACACCCATTTTCCTTCAGTCGTCCCATCGGTTTATTCCCATTCCATTGAATATGGTGCCTCACTGCTTTCGACCTGCACATTATCACTTGCCCTTATCCCTTCATTGCACATGCTTTATCGTAAACCATTGTCTTCCAGCCTTTTGACAGAGAAATGCATTACTGCTTCGAATACAGATCAAACTCCCAAGGAAGGTGTTGCCCTTTGCCTTCATCAAACCATATGCGACGCAAACGACACGTAGCATATACCCGAACATAGGTGACATGCGAGTACAGGCCCCTGGGAACAGCAAACCGCACTTGCTCATGAACCTCAGAGTCGGGACTAACCTGGCTCTGGATGCCTGGGGAGGAGAAATAGCTCATGTACGTTGGAAGGTGGAGATCAATCGTCGCCCATGATGTTAGCGCCTGCCGGTTCATCGGTGGAAAGCGTAGCGGAAGGTGCAAAATCGGCGGCTTCACGTATCCCTTCTTTAGTCGTGGATACGCCTTTCATTGTGCATCAGTTACGAAGCCCACGGCGGACATAATCAAAGGAAGTGCACGTACCTGGAACGTTGAGAACCTGATGATTCCATTTCGGCCTGCTTGATCCTTGATACCAATCTCGAAAGACCAATCCCTCTCCAGGTTTCGAACCTGAAGATGGATATATGGATGGCGAATCCCTAGATCTATTGAGTTTGACTCAAGCTGGCGAGAAGGATGCAGATCCTCTGCGGCGCTTCGACCAGTGATACCGGGAGCTGCAGGGGGGCACTCAATGTATGCCTTCCTGATATATGGGCTTTGGATATGAAGAACGGTTTGATCGAGCAGATATCCATGGCTCTCGGAAGGGTTTGAAGGAACTAAAGAGCATCCTGCGGCAGGTCCGGGCTTCGAGCTCTCGTCATGGAGCAGGTGGATGAAGGAGAGGTCAGGGCTTGCGCCATCGATCCTTTTAGACCAGAGCCCCAAAGGTTCACTTCCAGTAGATGAAAAGAGCGACATAATAGGCGACTGAACAGCAGAATGGAACATGGACATAACAATGATCATTAGCAAAGGGAGCAGCTTCCCGACAGGCCCGGGATTCGCCGTTTGTTTGGTTTCCACTTAAGCACCAAACTCTATCGCTCCAGGAAAGGAAAGTGTAATGCCCCGACGGAAAAGCCAGAAGAGAGCCTACCAATTTTATAGTTTCTGAACCAGAGATACGGGAGATGACATAGGGTCACTCACCATGTTCCCGGATGGTGGTATGCTCAACGACTCAGACCAAGACACTTGAATCCCGATCTGCCACCCACCGGTTTCATGGACAATGTTTTACTGACCGGTACTGTCTCTCTGTGTTGCGTTGAAAGAAATCCCCTCGAGATTTAGAGACATCGGTACGTCTGCTCACATATGGATTCTACTCGACGATCCAGCTTTATAAGCCGCCTTTTCATTCAGTACTAGTAAGTGAATAACCAACCGTCACCTAATGCTGGAAAGAAGGTGAGCAGTTGGAAAGGCTGCTTGATCATGCCACGATGACAGTGCTCTTATTTTACTGAGTAATATAGCTATTCCTGTTAGCTGCGCAGCCAGTAGGTGCCTGCTGTTGCATCGCAGTATCCCATCGATTCGCCCAGTAGACATTGAGCCTGGAACTGAGCAGAAAGCTTTTTAGTCGCTACTCCTGACTCGAGCCACCCCACTACCCGGCACGGTAGCTTCTAGACGTTGGGCTAGTGGCTTGATGTCACTACCTCCCGCCACCACCCTCTTCCGCAACTGTGTTTGAGTACGTTCTGATTGTGGCCTTGACCTGACAGCCAGTGTGATGGCAGGTCGAGTTGACATGTAGGGGTTCGCAGACAGTGATCCAAAGCGCTGTCCGAGGTTGAATGGTATCAAGATCGACCGCATAACTTAAAGGATATCCTTCCCGAGTAGCTCGTAACGATCCAACTGAAAGGCTTTCGAATGCAAAGGCCGGGCTGATTAACATGCGAGGAAGTCAGTATCGCCTAAAGCCAAAGATACTCCGCTGGTTTTCTTGGACTCAACCGCCGGTATCCAGTGGCCTATAGTCAATTTGCCGGCCGGTAACTTGCCCATACGTAAGAGGAAGTGCATTTTCCTAGATGGGATACCTTCTGGATTTGAATCTGATATGGGCCGAGATATATTAAGGGGGGACTTTCGGATGCTGATCGGCCCGGGGTCCTTCTGGTTGCTGAGGAGTTCAAGGGAGGCGCCTAATAGTAATCGAAATCTAAGAGCCCGCCCGCGGCCTCTTCCTATTCGGGCCCTCCTTTATGTGTCCGCGACCCAAGGCAAAAGCTTCGTGTCATAACGAAAGGCATTTGATGTGTCTGGGCCAAGATGTACCCGAGGATCAACGTTCATGGCTCGTTTCTGTTCATCTCTCATGAACACCAACATCAGTGGACGATTCGACGCCCTCGCATGTCAGATAAAGACCACTCTGCTATCTTTCGGTGATGGAGAGCGCTCTATCCTCGGTCAAAGGAAGGAAGGAAGGGGCGTAGAGCACGATACCATCGGCTCTTTGAGGCTCAAGCTATTCAACGTTTCGCTCCGATCGCACGACACTTATTTTGAAAAGTTTGTAAGGTACACCGTTTTGTCGCGCTAGGGCAGTCAAACATCGGACCAAAGCGCGTGCCTCACTCTGCACGGATTTCTAGTTATGCTTTAAACATCTCCTGGTTCAATCCCTGGCTTCTTAGCTCTCAAAGAATATACTCAGCGTATAGGCATTCACGCCAATAACAACGCTAAGCGAAGCGCGACTGGGTTGAACTGATTCTTGATATGCTTTCATTGACATAGCTACGCTGTCACGAGTACTGTGCAACACACAAGGAGAGCATACATATAACCCATAGACCAGCTGGAGAAGCTATTGCGAACTCGCACTAGCACTCCTTGTTCGGCTATTCTGGCGTTAGCTCAAACTCGGAGCTCGTTAACTGCCCGAGATGTTACTACCGTTGAGCCTCGCTGAGAGTTCTGGTAAGGCCACCTGTTCTCGAGAATGTTACTGAGCGTTCCCGGAGCACAATCAGACATCGCGTGGCCAATTTAGCAAAGGTTTTACTGCACCTCTGAAAGATCTGTATCGCGTCATCGATAGGCTATGCTGCCCATGTGGAAATGTTATCTTTTTACCTTACTTCTACCAGCCTTTAGAGGACTAATTGCATCGCAACGGAGCGTATTCCATACTCCAGAACAAGAACGCCACGTACGATCTGTAATGTGACATGTGCTTTGTGTTTAGAGTGCATGTCCGCCCTTCTGTCCGAGGAGGCTTGCGAATTTCAAATATGATCGGATGGATGATCCCGAATCGTTGGGCGCTTATTTTGACACGCCCCTTGCCAGGTTGAGAAGACATACCAAGGATGCAGCTCCAGGAAGCCCCTCTGGCAAAAACACTAGTTGCTGGGCTTGTCCTGGAAGCAAAAAAAGCACTGAATCTTATTACAACCTCGAAGGCTCGGCATGGCCCAGGCTCGGGCTCTTTTTCTTCGAATGTCCGCTTTGCCTTTGCGAATACTAGTACGAAACGCTCATCAACTCGCTCAATGATAGTGCTGCCGTCTCGAGCGCACCAGGCTCGAAGACGGAAAGCGTTCTTCGCACAGAGTGCGACATCTCTATACGATAAGGGCTTCCCAATTCAGTCTCATGGTGATTATGGTGCTTTAAATAGTTCGATACGTGGGCAAGTGCGCATCAAATCGAGGAAGCAAGGGTTCTGGTGCCGGATGTCGTCTATATGTCCGACTCGCTGGTCAGTACAATGTTATCCGAAACAGACTAGGAACATTCAAGCAGCTCACGCCACTGCGCCATTCAGGTTTCGTCGTGGGCGCTTGAATATGGGTGACGGCCATCTTTGAATGAATAGTTTCCAAATATATCAGCACGGTGACTCGAGTGTACGCTTATTAGGTGAGACCAACGTTGTGATTTGCCGTTTAAACTTTCTGAATCGAGGGAGTGCCAGGAGGGAAATTAGCTGGCCTCGAACCTGGCGGACGGTGGTGCTCTAGGGTGCAGCGAGTACGTGAAGGGATGGGTTAAGAGCAAGGCTATGGGGAATCGCAACACCACATGCTCACCCTCCCTCAAGGTTCCGCGTGTCAGTAGCAAATAGCCCACTTTCTCTCTCTTCCCTTGAGCGCCTCCGCAGAAGCAAGTGTATAGATTGCTGACACAGGCTTGAGGTACCACCCAGCTGAAACAAGTTCTGTATGGATCGCCTTCTAATTCGAAACTTTAGAGTTCAGGGGTCTCAAAGATAAGTTGAAAGTCATTTCTGAGAGTTATCTGTCTCCAAGATTTCGGTCCCGTTCCTTCAGCTCTGGCTAGATGAATGAGAGTGATTGGGGTGCAATACGTGGAAATCGACGACGAGCCCTGAGAGGATGACACATCGGCCAAGAAAGAATATGTTCGTGATAGAGCCACTCACAGATGAGGTTTAAACCCCGTTTTGAAACTCCTAGAGGAGAAGCACCCCAGTACGCACTATCCCACCAACAAGTAAGGAATCGAGATTCACATCGAAGTCCACGGTAGTCGAAGAAGAAAGGAGAAGATGCGGCCAGAAAGGTGGGTGGGAAGAGAATTCAAGCCTATCTACCGTGGGCGCCTCATATTTCTGTCAAAGCTATGTCCGAGAAGGCGGGCTTGATAAACACGGCGACTCACTTGCAGAAGGCATACCTAACGTGAGAGCGCCACACCTAAAGCCATCTCGACATAGACACAGCCCGTTTCCGGCTAAGATACATATGTCATAAACGACGACTTTTGGGTATGGATGCCGTTGCACTGTAATACACACAGGACGGTTCTCCATCAATCGAAGCCACAGGGGAATCAAGCAGGCAGGACAATCGTTCGGCGGGGTGTTTCGAGGGTGGTCTTGTTCCATAGAATCCGACAGAACGGCTGTATTGCGTGGGCTGGTGAACTGAATATTTGCGCTGGGCACGTAACGCTCTATAGGGTTTTCGATGCTCGCCCAAACGTGATCGGCCTTTGCAAACACAAGTCATCACAAAGACCGTTGTCGGAACGGTCTTCCCTGAGCACCTTTCATACCTTCCGGTGGTCAGGATCATGCAAGGAGCCTTGGATAGAAAGAGCAAGAAACGGCCAGACCAAATGCTGCCGTTTTTCAAATAATATCTGCTGTAAGGGGGGTCCAGAGGAAGGGAGAATGCGATCCAGATGGTTTAAACGTGCCAGTCACACGGCGGCACTCGCCATCAGACGTTGCGGATCCCTCTCAGAAAGTCGCCCAAAAAGGCAATGCCACCCAGGACCAGAAAACGGCGAGGTTTGAGCTGGTCCTATGGTCTCATTGCCCACTAGTATTCGATCGCGATAGGTGATACTTTATCGTGATTTCGCCGGTGGAGGGGCTTGGGATGGAACAGGATCAGAGGCCGATACTGCGAATACGGCATGCAAAGCTGTCTACGCAAATGTCGATTCGATTCGATTCTTTGACCGAAAGGAAGAGAACATGCTGGACGGGGATCTGGGATCTATGATCCTCGGTATACAGAAGAATTATTATTCCTGGCTGCTTCTTGATCCTTTTGGCGTTGGCAAGTAAAAAACGCCTGTCCTTCATTAAGAACCCTCTCCACGTTCTCCCCGTTCGTCGCGCTTCAGAACTAACTAGTAAGGTTTCAATTTGACGCCGCTATATAGCCCTCTGACTTCTCCTCAAAGTTCTTCCCTTCCGTCAGAATACTCAGATAACCGCGATGATGGCTCACCACCACTCAACCGCCTTGGACTTTGACAAGCGGGGCTACAACCACGGCTCGCATCGGGTCATCCACAGACCAGATGCACTGGGTATACAGTGGCAACGCTACGAGACAGAGGAGCCTGTACCCGTGTACGGCCAAAACTACTGGTCGTCAGAGGTTTATGCCCCTCCACCACCAAGGGACTACACAAACGCTCAGCCATCCCAGGCTGAGTACCCGGAATCCTCGCAGCGAACTGCACTTTCACCATCGCCACAATACCAAGCATACATTTCTGACCACCCACGCACTCTATCACGAACATCGACAAGCTTTTCAGGCAGGTTCAGCGATGCCGACGCTGTGTTTGGCGCGCCCGCCTCCGGCGCGTCGGTAGCGAGCTCCCGATCCCCGTCCGCTGCGCCATCACAACAGGCTGCGCGGTTCCCGGAAGCAGCGGTCTTGTCCCCTCTTCCTCAACCCCTACCACTCCCGCAGTCTCCCCAAGGCTATGTTGGCCTCAAGGTCGAAGATGAAGAGCCCTATGGGTTCGTTATGGAGCCTGGTACCTCGGCGACGACAGGCACAATATCTTTCTCGCCACTGCCCATGGAAGTGCCTCTGCGGGCAACCCAGGCTTCAGACGACATGCGGAAGATGATGAACGTCTTCCGTTTGAATCCTTTTGCAGTGAACAACGAAGGAGGGAAGCGAAATGGTTCCCACTTCTCAGACTCATCATCTGGTCCTTCGTCCTCAGAGTCCTCCCCCTGCCATCTGGAGGCTCGTCCTCTGGAAGAGGAACCCCTGATCTTCGAGTTCCAAATCCATCTGGACCGACCCGATATTCTATCAGC
Source organism: Coprinopsis sp. MPI-PUGE-AT-0042 (assembly GCA_020736565.1). Lineage (NCBI taxonomy): Eukaryota > Fungi > Basidiomycota > Agaricomycetes > Agaricales > Psathyrellaceae > Coprinopsis > Coprinopsis sp. MPI-PUGE-AT-0042. The sequence goes on along the minus strand of JAHBOF010000001.1, from coordinate 263,703 downwards.
CGACGGAGACGACGCCTACTCATTAAGTGAGGATGGTGCGAGTTCTTCAGGGGGTCGTGTCGAGACACCCCTACCCACGCCACCGTCGCCCTCAGTTGACATCGTCTCGCAGGGCAGCGATGACTTGCACTCCTTCCCCCCAGAGTTCCAGCTTCACAAGGACGATGCTTTCAATGCCGTACCCAGTACGGGCTCCCAGCTTCGCCATGTCGACTGGACAAATCAGGATTTCGTTTCTGATGGCACGTCTTCCCTCTATTCTTGGGATGGGGATCGCGATGTAGATTCTAACGATGGAGGAAGGCGTAGTGCAGCCAGTCACCACTCTGGTGCACCTAGGCTTCATACCAGTACGTTTTAATCATCAACAATCTATCTGTTTCCGTTGCTCATCATTTGGCTCGAAACGCAGCAATTTCCCATCCTTACCTCCGCAGGTCACCTGTCGCTATCTATCATTCCGGCCAGCGCAAGTACCCCCAGCCAACTCCTTCACCACCTCACGTCAACGTGTATCATGAGGTGTCCAGGTTTGCCTCTCAGCACGGACCTTCAGACTACTATCATGCCCCCGCGCCCGCCCGCATGGACGCCACCACGGGTTACTACGAACCTGGAAATGCTCCGACGGCAATGCTACCACACCGCACCATGGCAGTAAGCAGCTCTCAGCTCTATACCAATGAACCTCTGGTGCGCCTCTATCCATAGTCCTGCAGTTGATTGTTTTGCTGACCGTCACCTTTAGTCATCGGATATTATGGGGCGCTATGCGACAGACGTTGGCACTTATGCACACGGTCAGCATCCAGCTTCAATGTTGGCTACCATGACCCCTCCGCACCGACGCTGGTCGATGCCTGAGAGCACTTCTTCTGGAATGCTCGGCTCTTCCATCCAGGGACACAGCCATGGCCACATCATGGTCCCTTCTCTTCCAACTCAACCCTTTCTCGTTCATTAATGCCTGCTTAGAAGGATCCTATCTTTCGATCACTCCACTCGCCTTCGCTTCCTGCGCTTCTTGATCATGGCTATCATTCGCATTTTCATTTTCCTTGCATGCAAAACATTGGTTTGGTTTGTTGCTCCTTCTCTTGGGCTTTAGGTGTCACCATTGCATAGTTTCAGCCACCTAAGTTATGGAGCTTACTTTTTCCATGCTCTTCCCCCTGTCCTTACTTCAACTACATCCAGGGGTTGGTCCCGTCTCATGATCGCCTTTCGGCACATCGCAAACGCCTTTCACGATATAGACTATACCTGGTCCAGATGCCGTCTAGTACCCGTACGATACCAAAGCTACTATTATTGGTCTACCTTATTAGAGAACGAATGCCAGACCTGTGTCCTCATGCGACCTCGCTTTCTTCTTCCATGCTTCTGCTTTGCGCCTTGGAACTTCTTACATATAGATTGTTCATAGTGAAAACGAAAATGAGTATGCCCCAGTGTTGTCTTCGGTCTGGAATCTAAGGCTAAGGTCTCAGTGGGGTGAAACTGCCCGCATGCACATCCCGAGGTTCTATCGGCGGTGTTTGAACCGGCCTTGACCTGTGGAGATCGGCCATTCAAAGTAACCCTGAGCTGCGAATTAGAAGCCGACGTCAAAGATTCAAAAGGATACATTTTGACTATTCTTTGCCAAGGCATGGTTGTCCTCGCTGAGGAGAGGCAGTCCTAACAGGACTGCCTCTCATCTATAATCCAATATTCTGCGGCCAGCTTGATCGATAGGAAATGACGGCACTAAATATCCATCGGATTTGCAGGGCTTCTAAGACCCATGGCACCAACTTTCTATGCTGCCCCCATCAATCGCGGGTGCGAGCAGATAGTATGGCAGAGCGTTACATCAATGTGACATACAGCCATTGAATTTGAGCTCAGGCCATGCATAATTCGACAGACGAGAGATTTAGGTTGCTTTCAATTTTTCTTGTAAGATGGGCGCCTGGCGTGGGTCTGCCGCCATTCTGATTTCCGGGTCCGGTTCCCATGATATCGGACCTCGCGTACTATGTAAAACGACATCCCTTACTGCGTGTTTGACTTGTAACGTTTCGGGTCATGCGCGAGCCAGCTCTGTGTTGCGTTACTTGTCGATCGCCACGGAACAGGAGACCTCGCACCGGGCCACTAGATAAGATGGGCACGAGGCCTATGTGCGGTGTGTGATACATCTTACGAGCAATCTGAATCTGGCTATATTGAGGCTTGGTAATGAGTACGCTGGAGGGCTTTACAATGCCTTTACTTGCCTATTGGTTGGTATGGGCGATCCGCTTGATACAGACACTCGAACTGGCTTACCTACTCGTATGGAAGCGTTCCGCCTTGCACGCAGACGCAGACGCATATATGAAGCCCTGCGCAACCGGCTCGTAATCTCGTAATCGCTCACCAGCGCTGATGAGGAAGAAATGAACGGGAGCGTCTCCTGTTGCTGGGGAGGAACGCCCTTCTGATGATTGCGAAGCGCGCTGGAGGGTTCGAACTAGGAACAGATCATTAGAAGGATCCACGAGGATGCACCTGACGCGCGGCACCTGTCGATGTATCACTTACGCTGGACGGCGTGCCTAGTATTCTATAGCGGAACGAGACCACTCACCTTTGCAAAGTCACACTTCTGGAAGGGATTCGCGTATGTTTTACCGATATATCCCCCATAAGTAGATCCTACCAGCGTGATGGCGCCCCAAGCTATGTTTAGTGCGAAGAAATAGGCCTGCTGGGAGGTTTTACATATTGTATCGTAGTTCGCTCAAAGTGCCCAAGGACATGATCGATGTGGATCCGAAGGCCAAGTATTAACTAAATAGTCAGGCAGATACAATTCCCCATCCACGAACATTTCAAAGCTCGTTTCAAGATGTAAGGGGAGCTTCCCAAATGAAAAGACGGACCTTCATGGGGAGAGTTGCGGGCGCCAACTGGAACAGATGATGTCTGCTGACAGGTAGGTGGTCACTGATCCACCGACAGATAGGAGTCCAGTGGGAAAGTGGGCACTATTGTAGCATGGGGTCTCAAATCGATCCGCGTCATTAATATACGATCGCTCTGGAGTCTGAGGAATACAGTACTTAGATAAGTTCAGTGCCGGGACACTGGCCATCAAAAGAGAAGTAGATGGAGTTGGGGCTGGGGTCAGCCGGGTTATTATCTGATTGGCAATAAAGTTTAGCATTGGGCAGGCAACCCTCCTTCGGCGTGCTAATGGCGGAGGCTCAATCTGTCTCTACTACAGCCATCCATCAAGGTACAACGGCTATAGCTCTGGCAGAGTGCCTTTTGGTTGCGGCTCTGTCGATCGATCGTATTCGGTGTCCCGACTCGGAGACTGGGGTCGACATGGCAGGCGAATGTGCATGAGTAGCGTCTGTGGTAGTCTCAGGCTAGGGACTTTTTATGAGAATCGGACATATAGGATGGCACTCAGTGGCGATAGGCCTCGAAAAAAGGCCAGACATCACGAAAGTACGGGCTCTGCTTCTGAGCAATCTTAGTGAAGCAAGCAGTCAGACGCAATTGTCTGAGAGGGGAGGGCAGGAGGAGAAGCGCCAAGGTCATCGCTGATGTTCTAGGTCTGTGGTGCCACAACGGCGCCACCTTCTTTAAACCGTGCCATATCAAGCTCTGGTTTAGACGGTTGCTTTAATCCAGCTCTCAGGTGTAAGCAGTAGCACAGCGCTTAGCTGTGGGATACCAGAACCTGTCACAACAAAATCGCTCCTTAAAAGCGGCAGGGAACAAAAAACCCCGTACTCCGAGAAGCTGTGCATCCCGCGTAACTTGAAGTAGCCCGTATTTGAAGCCATGTATCATCACAAATAGCCGTGATGTACATGCACCTCTCTCAAAGGCGGCTGAAGTTGATCGGAGGTTCAATGGTTTGCCATAATTCTTGGGGACCGTCGGTGGGTTGGTAATATCGAGCAAAAGAAGCACGGCAGTTCGAACCACAGCCGTGCAATTTTGTTTTCATTGAGTCAGTCCTTGAGCGTTACACATACGGGTTCGACTAATCCTTACCGAGAAGCAATATCTTTTATGCCAAGGGAACTATGTACATACCGATGAGTTCCTGAAGCTTTTTCTGGCAGCGCTGTTGGCCGTGGGTGCCTGACACTGGCATCGGCCATCATTTTTGGATCCGCAAAACGTGAGTGCCATGCGACCGATGACTTTGCCACGCTCTCTCAACATTCCCCACAGGTCAGCCCCGTCCACTGTCCGGCCCTGACGAGCCAATCGGCATTGAAAGGGACAATTCAGAGGTATCGCAGGCCATGTGTAGAAGCACTGTGCAACAGGCCTTGCTGGCAGACAGCAGAGACCAGCATCGTCAATGGAAACGACGGAGTGCTGACGTTGGGGGGCTTCGCCTAGCCATGGGAAACAATGGGCAAGGAAAAGGTTGGGCTGGAGGAGAGATTGAGTGCGTATTCAAAACATTCAGACACCAGCGTAACTCACATGTGTCGATAGGACCAAGTATGCGGAGCTGCTGAGTGACATGTACCATCAGACTTTGAATGCAGTCAACGAGCATGATGGGAGCTTGTGAGCATTCCCCGTGCGGCTCTATTCTGCAGCAGCCCTGATTTCTGCATCCCAGTGTTCCTACCTCTCTGCCCAAGCCAACAAGATCACGGCTCATTCGCACCCTCGATTGCTGGCATTTCGAACCACATATGTTGTCCGACGAGGAAGTCCTTGCGTCCACATTGATTCTGTTCGAGGCGCTCTATAGGATTGAGGGTTTCGAGGAGAGTGTTGGAGTATCACTAGGTGTGTGGCGGATGTGTCGCAGATCTCTGCCCAGCTGACTTGGCTAGAACAACTATCGAGGTTCCTCCACCATCTTCGCAAGATTTATCGATACGAAAACCAGTATCACAATTATGAACATGCTCTGGACGTTTTGCAAGCAACCCAGTGCTATCTGGTTAACGCACGGCTGGTTCCTCAAATTACCATCCTACTGGCTCCCCAAGGCACATGGAAATCGACACGACAGGATGATTCGTTAATCGGCATATTGCGCCTACGAGATATCTTTGCCATCTACCTGGCAGCTATTGGCCATGATGTTGGCCATCCAGGTTTGACCAATGTATTCATGGTGAGAGCCATCGTCTTCTTGAGTGACACTTTCTTACCATCTGTCCCAGAAAAATGCTCAGGCGCCGTTGTCGGACCTCTACGAAAGGTCAGCATTGGAGAACATGCATTGTCAACTCCTAACTCGCGTCATGCGGCATCATGGCTTGGGTGTCCTCTTCGATGACCCTACGGGAGGCCAACATTTTAGGCTGCTGTTATCACAGACCATACTCGCCACTGATATGAGTGTGCATACCGACTTCATGCAGCGATTCCAGGACGAGGTTGACGGCCAGCATGCCGAGATCTCGGCCCGCAGGCTCCTTGTGTCGCAGGCATTGCTGAAGAACGCCGATATCAGCAATCCCAGTAGACCGTTTCCGGTGGCATATCATTGGGCCACCGCCCTTATGGAGGAATGGTTGGCGCAGAAAAGGATGGAAGAGTTCTTTTCCGTGGAAACGAGTGTCTACCCTTCAAGTGACCCTCTAGGCATTTGCAAATCCCAGGTCTTCTTCATTTCAACCTTCGCAAAGCCTTTACTCGACATCACTGTGAAGGCTGTTCCTGGTAAGTGGCTTGCATGTTCTCCTCTCTCTGAGCTCTACTCATGCCGTTTTAGAGTTGGGGCAGTTTGCCCAGCACTGTGGTCTGAACTTGGTGCGATGGCAGACTCGTCTCTCAGACCTTCAATCGGGGAACAACGTCCATTCACCACCAACGCGTCCGCCCACATCTCCACGCCAGCCAGTGGACTTCCAAACAGCCTTCCCGTTGACACTCCCTCACGGATCTTCAGTATCCTTCTTACCTTCATTCACCATGGCGTCGTCTGCTTGCTCTGATTCCGCCCCGATATCCCCAACTGATACATCCTCCATTGCATTACCTGTCTCCGACCTTACCCACCAACTGAGCAGGGTTCTTTCTCCCACTGATTCTGAAAGCAGTGGAAGCAGTGGCCGAGCGACCACCATCAGCACCATAGGTCCCCTCCCCGCCCTTGACTCGGACACCGCTGGTGCGCGGAATGGCGCCAACGCAATCCGCGCTGCGGCCAAGATGGGTACGCTTCAGTCCCGGAGAAGTAATCGGAGTTCGTGGTGTGTGCAATCCTCGCTGCAGCAGTCTTTTGCGCAGACTTCGCCTCCGCTCGCGCTATTTTCGCCTACTTTGCAGTCGCCAGTATCCACTACAGGCCTGGATGGGCCCCCTGCCCCGCCTGTTACTGCTCCTTCGCAGATGGTCAGGGGCGACTCTGATGCTGGGAGCGCCAGTAATTGTACCCCAGACGTCGTGGGCGGTGCCCCTTCTATCGCACGGAGCCTATCCTATGACACGTCAGCGACTGGCGCTGGCGATGTGCAGTAGGAGTAGGACGGCGACTTGTGCAGCTGGTAGCATCGACCAGAAGTTGGGGGGCGGTCGATATCATGGCTCCGACAGGCTCTACTGCCTTTTCTGACCAAAACCTCTGCGCGAGTGTCAAGAACCTCCCTCTCTCCCAACCACCGGAATTCCGCGTACTGGACAATTTCTTCTTCGGAGAGTTGGCTGTTGGGACTGCACGCCTTAGCATGGGCAGAGAATTGCCCCAGGGATGCCGCCCCGGCATGGCTCATACCCTCCAGATCTTACTCCAAGATACGCAATTGCTAGCGCCAGGGGATGAGGCGCAAGCCCTTCGGGAAGCGCGAGAGGGTCGAAGAGACCTTCTATAAACGAACTTTGCTTGTATTCCTTCAGTCTGTTTTCATGTCCCCTATACCTGGTCTATCTTTGCTTGGTGGCTTAACCCGCGGTGTGCAGGTCATCGCTCCATGCTTCGTTTCATTTCATTCGAGTTGTATCGTTTGTATCAATATTTGTCGTCGCCATTTTACTGTATCAATCTCTCTCTATTGGGCAATGTACGCTACTACGCACAATCTCTGGGGCTTCTGTAAGGGTTGGCGAGCTATGGAATAGCTCTGTGAGTCGCCCAGTCGCCGGTCCACGCTGCGCACAATTTGAATACACACGACCAATGTTGTATGGAACTGGGGTATGTACGCAAGTGATGTGAGGTAGGCTAAGGGAAAGAGACCGTAGAGGTACGAGAAGGAAGGACGAGACGCGGCGGCATCGAGTCCAAACATGGACGTCCGCATCCTTCGGGAGGTCTCTCCCTTACAATTTCACACCAAGTAACCGTAAGCAGGCTTGAGTGACCATGGTGATCTCCTATTCGTCTCGTGGCGATCCTTGAGCCCAGAGTTCACTAATGCCAACCTTCAACCGCCTGGGAGGACGGGTTCGATTGGTACCACTCGATTTGGACAAACCCACTTCCAACAGCGACATCACCGCTTTGCCTGCACTCTTTTGATGGCGCATCACCCACGGCCGAGACGAAAAGGATCAGATAGTTATCTGAAGAGTCCAGACGAAAGCCATCGGTTTGTCACGATGAGCCTAGGACCCTGGATGTTGCGATTAGGCGTATGTACCGAAAAACTGACAGTAAGATAGTAGACCGCTATTTCCCTTGTGCCAGCACCTATTAGTAGGGCTATGGCTTGAAGGCTAATGCGGCACCTTTTCAGGTCATTAACCACGCAGTACAGCAATAACCATGACAGAGAGCGCGATTTTGGCATTACATAATTTCACGCTCAAACGCGCTTAACGCGATTCGGTCGTGGTGCCTCTGTACTTTATAGATCCAGGATGTAACACAGTAGCTGGATTTGTTGACAAGATTGGTTCAATCCTACTAACAGTGAAAACCCTAATAGAAAATATGCTTTTAGATGGCGACACTTGTCCAGTCGTTCAGCTGTGTATAACTTCGAGGCATTTCAATCTCCTGCAAAAGCCACTTTGCCTCTTACAAAGGGCCTTGCCTTACTTTATCCAGCCGCTCAGATATATTTCTTGTCTCAGCCGTGGGTAATGTGCCATCGAAACGGTGCAAGCGAAACGGTGATGTCGCTGTTGGAAGTGGCTTTGTCCAAATCGAGTGGTTACTACCAATCGAACGATCCCTCAACCGCCTGGAGTAGTTGGTCCGACACAATCGAGAACAATTTTCATGCGGGATTTTCCAGTCGAAAGGGGGAAATCTGCACTTCCTACCTGATTTGGGATTGCACCCGTGGGGTAGCATGGTATTTGAATTCTCTCCACGATTCGACCCCTCGTATTGCAGCGCCTAATTGCACACGGACATTGCCGGCGTATGTCCCACAACGTGGTGATGGGTCTGACAGCGTGTGGGAGCAGGTGGAAGGGTGGCCCAATCACTTGCTCCATGGGCAACAAAGGCATGTTTTAGAAACTGGCAGGAAGGGCTTCTGCAGGACGAAATTAGCAGTTTACACAGGGGTCACTATTTCTAAGTGTCTAGGCCGAGCGATACCACTCTTGGACTGGGGATCTGTTGTGCCACCGCCACACTTCCTGTCTGACCGTCTCCAAGCGCATATTGTTGGCCTGTCTTTCATGCAACGAGGCGTAAACGTGGGCGTTCGAGGCGCCCCGCATTTTTGAAGAATTTTTTATCCATTGGCTTCCCAAGCTTCGTATCACACACCTGGAGACCTAGAGAGTTAAAAATACACGGCCACAGGATTGCCATAAAGGGCTATGTTTCACATCATCACCACCACCCAGGCGGGATTTGCCAGTTGAGAAGGTAGGAGATCTGGCATACTCCGCCTACACGAAATTTGTGGTGATCTCGCTGAAAAGGGTCTGAATTCAATGCCTGTGCTTTTGATATATTGTCGCCTTGCGCAGGTGACACGGGCACTCGGCGGGACGTTGCATGCGGGTAGGAAGGCATGCGACGTATGGGGCCATGGTATTCGTCACTCGACGCCGAAAAGAGACAGCACGTGCTCTACAATAATAGAGGAGACATTAAGGACAGTACAATGGACCCCAACAGCCACTCCCACCCGAGACACGCTCCAGCCATTGGCTCATCCAAACAACGGCGTCTCGGTCTTCTGCCGTGCGAAAGACGTAGAGGGTGTGTGGCTGAGGGGCATCCGACTGCTCTGAGATTCCAAACAGCTTCGATAAGGCTCTCCTGTCCGTGACGCTGAATGGGACTCGGGAGTTCGGAGGGGTGACCGGTGAACGTTCTAGAATTAGCCCGTCGAACGGTGTTGCAGTAAATGGTGAATCGTCGCTCTGGTCATCACCCCTGTAGATTTGTGTCTGAGCTCCGCCGTGCAAGAGAAGGAAACAGACTTACAGAAAGAAGTAGGAGGGAATGCGAAGGTACGTTAGCCTCGGTGCCAAGGCGGCCAACACCGCGGCGAAAGCTTCTGGCCGTTTTTCGACATATCCTGCGATGCGCAGGTATTGAATGGAAGGGAAAAGGCAGTGAACAGGATCGTCTGTTGTTGGCTCCATAGCACCGGCTTCCGTATATTCTCTTGAAATGTAAAGTTCCAGAAGCGTTGGTAGAGGGGGTAAAAGCTCTTCTATCAGACGTGGCTGCAAAGACGTCCACACAAGCGACAGAATTTTGAGCGTGTCACCGACGTTCTGTAGCAGGGCGTATAACGCAGAGGCAACGGCCTCGTCCGCTTCATCCATTTCTCTATGGCGTATTTCTGTTGGTTCGTCCATGTCGTCGTCATCATCGTCGGCTTCGGAATGTTCGAGACTTTCGAGGTAGGCCGTAGCCTCGGCGAGTAGTTGGGTTTGTTCTTCAGCACCGATAAATTCTTCTTCGCAATTCATGGCTTCTTCAGTATCTATGCTTTGTAATTGTGCGGAGGTATGGCCTTCTAAGCCGAGGTGGCTGCTGGAGCTGGACGAGGACCACGAGTCCATGACGAAGTCGGGATCGTCCACATCCTCGGATGCATCGAGGGAGGGATGAGGGTAATGAATGAAAAGATACAGGACCCTTTTGTCGGACTTTTCAAGCTGGGATATGAGGGTAGAGAAATGAATGATGTGTCTAGCCGTTATGAGAGCCAGCGATTGATATCTGTATCTTGATGATAGGCGTCGAAATTGATGCGACACAGAGGAAAGGGACCGTCCTGTGATACCATCGTCGACGCATGAAAGGGAAAAAATCTGGCTCCAAAGCTCTGGAGGGAGGCCAGAGGTCTTAGAGACCATTGAGGGGAGAAAAACTTGAATGACCTACTCCAGGTTTTAAATCCGGGGTTCGCGCATTGGGCCAAGGCCTGATCGATACACAAGCTCAGGATAAAAGTTTACGGGCTGATGAGACATTTCGAAGGCAAGGAATATTCTGCCAAGTTGCTGAGATACCTAGTAGATGTGGTCGTAATGGGTGGTCTCGTAGCGAAACCATGACCGCTCAGGGTAAAGCTGCCGATCGGATTGACGCAAGTGGCTTGAATACGAGTAACACATGACCTCAATTTCCAGGCAAATGGAAAGATAAACGGGTCAATGGCCTTATTAGATGGCCTCCAGGAGTGTATTGTGCCGAGCTACCATGTCGCCAGCCATTCCCCTTGGCACTTCCACGCTTTGTTCCTCGTGCAGGAAGCGCGACACCGAAAATTGTCACATGCTGCGTTAGTATTCAAAAAAAGGAAATAGAACACATATACCGTGACCTAATGCCAAATTATTTCCCCCTCCCCAGTTTACTTTTGAAGGACTGCGGTTTCAGGCGCCTGCAGTTCGAGCGCCGACAGAATCCATCACGTGGCCCGGCACGTCGGATGGGTAGGGACTGAGCTCAAGGCTGGAACTGTACTACCACCATCATTCAAGGCTGCTGAACGCCACACACGGCGCCTGTAACGGGATCAAGAAATAAACGAGCACATCGCCGAGCTTTCAGAGGTGCTTACACGAAGGAAAACGAAGCTATGTACGCTCATCCGAACCATATACCACAACCGCCACACTCTGCAGGATTAAGCTACAAAGGTGAGCTGATCTGTGTATTGGTGGAATAGGAATAATGAAAGGGAACAGGACTTAGACCCCGGATTGACCCTGCGCAGGTTCCATCACCACTAGACACCATCGAGAGCGATCGTCGAGCATGGGAGGATAAGACCTTTGGGACGCTTCCTGGGACCCATGCTCCGCTGTGTACATCCAGTTATCTTGCGGTAGATCAAGGTAAAGTGATAAAACAGACGCTGGCTTATTGCTAACGCGTCGTAGGCAATGCATCTCCTAAATTCGTTCGGGTATCAACTTGGAACATGCCCAGTACATCTAGGCTCGCGTCTGACTGCAAGATACCTTTGGCTGCGGTCTTCCAACCCTTCGCCGATCTGAGTCATGGAGAAGAGCCTGTTCCACTGGTCTCACCAAGCTCATCTGGGCCTATGCGTTGCCAGAAGTGCCGGGGTTACATTAATCCGTGGTGCACGTGGACGGCAGGAGGGAACAGATGGAAGTGCAACTTATGTGGACACGAAACGGATGGTTCGTATAGACTCTATCGTTAGCTTACCCCCACACTAACCCCTGAATAGTGGCCTCAGACGACTTCTGTAACCTCGATGGCAATATGCTTCGACTAGATCACATGCACCGACCTGAGCTCAACAAGGGTACTGTCGACTTTGCCGTTCCCGAAGAGTATTGGGCTCAGCACCCTCCACAAAGGCTTTCAACGCCTTATGCGTCCCACGACCCCCAGCCGTCTGGTTCAAGGCCTCCTATACCCATGGACTATGTGTTCGCACTCGACGTAACAAATCAAGCAGTGGATACAGGTTTCTTGCAGTCGGCTTGTCAGGGATTGTTAAATGCCCTCTTTGGCTATAGCTTTGAAGACGGGACAACTGTGGAACCATCGATACCGCCCAAGAGCCGCGTCGCGATTCTTACCTTTGACGAAACACTCCACTACTATGACCTCTCCGTGCGACCTCCCCTCTTTCCCATGTAACGATGGCTCATGCTTTTCTAGTCAGATCTGAACCCAATGCTGGTTGTAGCCGATCTCGATGAAGTCTTTGCACCCTTGGATTCTGGGTTATTCGTTTTCCCCTATGAACGAAGGTAGGTCATACGCTACCGCATGTTTTCCCCCGCTGATTCGTCATCCAGCACTGAAATTCGCTCGTTGCTGGAAGCACTCCCTCAGCGATTTCGAGAAAATCCAAGTAGGACCTCTGCATTCTGCCCAGCTATTCGAGGTGCCCTCGCAGCGTTGGCCATGAGAGGAGGGCACATCATCGTGTTTCAATCAAGCATGCCTTCAGCCGGGCCTGGAGCTTTACCTCCGCAGCCAGACGAGAATGCAATGTACGACACGGAAAAGGAGACCAACTTGCACAAGACGCGGGACAAAGCTTACCTAGACATCGCAGAAGAGTGTGTCGATGAAGGTGTTGGCGTCACACTGTTTCTAGCGCCAAACTCCTTTATGGACTTGGGTTCCATTGGCTGTCTTGCCTCATTCACAGGCGGGGATATCTTTTTCCATCCGAGGTATGAGCCTGCAAGAGACCAAATGGTGATGGAGTCCCAGCTTCTCCGAGTGATGAGGAGGTTACAAGGATTCAATTGTAATCTGGTAGTGAGAACGGGAAATGGTGAATACTTGCGCTCAGCCCTTGCTGGTGAACAGCTGACATTCCTCTCTATTCTCAGGGCTGAAGGTCACAAAATACTTTGGGAACTTCCTTCAACGAAATCCGGTAGACATTGAGTTTGGAATCCTAGACGCGGACAAGGCAATAACGGTAGAGCTTGACCATACCGGGAAATTGGATCCACGAGCTCACGGCCATTTGCAATGCGCCGTCTTGTACACCTCTGTTGATGGCCAGCGGAGAGTGCGCGTGATCAATCTGGCTTTGAGCGTGGTGGAATTGGCAGGCAACGTTTTCCAATACGCAGACATGGAGACGACGCTGGCTTACTTTACGAGAGAAGGTATGTCCTGCGGCCTTGATATTCCCTGTCTGTATTGGTGACGTTGGGCTTAGCCATGTCCAAGCTCCCTCTTCAGAGGATGGTCATCACGCGAGACGAGTTGACAGAGAAGTGTTGCGCCCTGCTCCTGGGCTATAGGAACCAATGCGCTTCGGCAACACGATCTTCCCAGGTGAGTGATCATCCATCGTCGCTCAACGCTCCTTGCTCAAGTTTGCAGCTTATCATCCCAGAGGCCTATCGCGCACTGCCGGCCTTCATTCTTTCGCTGCAAAAGAGCAAACCACTGAAAGGTAAGTGAGTTTCTGTGTCGGCAGGCCTCCCATAGTGACGTTCTTCTTAGCACGTCAGGTGTCTTCCGATGTCCGCAACTACGAAATCCATCGGCTGATGTCGATGGACATGCGCTCGCTTGTCCACCATCTCTACCCACGTCTCCTTGCCTTGCACGATCTGGACGACAGGATTGCCCTCCCACGCGAAGAGCAACTCCCCGATGGTACCGTCGTCACACGAATTTCATATCCTTCTTGCACTCGGGATAGCCATTTCTTTATGGAACCCGCAGGGGTGTATATGATTGGTGAGTTGCTGCTCCTCTTTCTCGGTGTACAACAATCACTGAACTTACAATAGATAATGAAGAAGTTGTTATCTTTTGGGTTGGCAGTAGTGTCTCGCCTCAGTTGTTGGAGGACTTATTTGGTGTTGACGACTTTGCAAAGCTCTCTCCCTTCACGGTAGGGCTTCCTTTGCCTCTACATAATCGCCCCATGCTAACCAGACACCCAGCACTACCTGCCAGAAATTGATACCACGCTGTCGAAACAAGTTCGCAATATCCTAGCGGCTAGGTTTGTTGAGCGCGGGCGTTCGCCCAAGATGTACGTAGCAAGGCAAAATACGGATGGTACCGAGATCGAGTTCAGCGACATGCTCGTGGAAGACCAGAACAATGGGGCCATGTCCTACGTCGACTGTAAGTTTTCTTGCTCTGACGAGTGCTTTCGATTCTGACATCTCGTAGACCTTGCTTTGCTTCACAAGCAGATAACGAGCGTGGTGAGTTGCTGCCCTAAGTGCTTGGGTTGGTCTGCTAAATCGGTCTTTAGCTCAATAACAGTGGTTCATTGGGTGGCACCAGCCTCAGGAGCTCACCATGGTAGTAAGATATGTAGAGGTCAAGTCAATTACGCTGGAATCATTGTCTAGTAGAGGAAATTAATGATAGTGGTAACCTTATGGGTAGAATCACAAGATAAACAGAGAAAGGAGCGTAGCCAATGAACAAGGTATAGTACGAGAAAAGGGAAAGCGATCGCACAAAACAACGAACAAACTGACGATAGCCAAAATATGCAAAAGAGAATAAAGAAACATTCACAAAGATGAGAAAAGGAGTCAACAGGATTCAGAAGATGCGGGGACAATAGATTTCCAGGGTGATTTGAGGTATCGCAGAGGGATTAAGGATCGATCGGCTGGAGGGACGACTTGGTAGAGCGCTTGGAGCCAAAGCGTAGCTTACCCTCCGCGCGTCCCCAAGAGAAAAGACCGCCGCCGCCACCTTCATTCGTATTTGACTGTGTGCTACCTGCTCTTGAACGGAAAGACCATGCTGGGGAGGCAGGTCGTTGTTTATCCATCAAGTGAGGATCGAGATGCTGATTGTCGACGCTGGTGCGCTTGGTGATAGTACCGAAGTTGCTCTGGTCGTGCTCATGGTGGTGATGGTGATGGTAATGATTTCGACCTGGACATCCGATGAGCCAATCATGAGACCTGAAACTGAGAAAATGACGAACCTGCGCTGCGTCCCACCGTATGGCGTCCGTTGCAGCATACTCTAGGATCTTCCAGGCCCTCGTAGCCTTCGTCTGAGCGTGAATCTTCGTGGAGCTCAAAGTCAAGCTCCTCGTCTTCCTCCTGCTGACCGGGAACATCGACAAAGGATCTTTCTGGACTAAGAGGACTCTCTGGTGCATTCCACTTCAAGTATTCAAGTGCAGGGGTGCCGGATCTCTTGCTCATGGAGCGGTGGATGGAGAGCTGGGATCGGCTGCGTTGGCCTCGAGGGGTGCTGTTCCATGTGTCCCCATTACGAGGGCTGCGAGCACTGCGTCCGCTGCTGGGACTAGCAAGAATTTGGTGCTGGCGGCGGTCGTCCTCAGCAACAGATTCAGATGGGCTTCGTGGCAGGACGGTGCGATCGCCTGGGGAGGTCGTGAGGGCTGGGTTGGGTCGGGAGAGGAGGTATTGCAAAGCCTGAAGTTGCCGACGTAAGGATCACCATTGCTACAAAGAAATAAGGACTCACGCTAAGCCACATATCATGACGCTCTTTCGTCGGGCAGGTAATCTTCATTTCCCGGTTGGCTGTCGTGACCACCACGCTGTACTGATGGAGCCCAGGGGGCATAGGGTTCGGGTCGAGCACAGAGCGTACGCTCTCAATGTAAGCTAGATTCAACGGCGTCAGCAAAGTGTCTTACGCTGTTGAAGGATAATACATACCACTCTTGGCACTGGATTCGGTTACTCCAGAAGAGCCCGGATCTGCGGAACTCCAGTAGAGGGTCTTTGTGTACGGGTGAACCCAGAAGAATCGCTTGTGGCGCGTTTGACCGTGACCTTTGCCTATCGTCTTCCTGGTATACTTCCACAAGAATTCGCCGATCATTGTTTGCGTGATGGCATGGATGACATTGGGGTCTGTAGATTGCATGTTGGGATGAGCCTTGGGTGTGTTGTCGGCGTTTCTATCAGGGGTCACCGGACTCTTCATGTTGGGACTGGCGAAAGGATGAATGTCCGAAGAGATGGAGGATCGCGGTGAGGCCATGCCACTCCTATCAGATGCGATGGATGCCTCTCTTCGGTTTCGCTCCTCACGCATGGCCTGGGAAGGCAACATCATGGCGTGGCCATACGAGGAACCCGCTTGGGCAGAGGATCTGAAACTTCCTGTGGAAGAAGGTTGACGGAGGGGCCCTGGTGGCGTGCTGCCGGTACCCGGGCGGTAGGAAGTGTTGCGAGCAGCGAGAGCAGCCCCAAAGGTAGGGGTGGTCGCTCTTTGGATGAGCTCAGGGGGTGGCGGCGAGCTGGGCCTTGGTGGTGGACCGTCAGCAGCGTTGACCCTTCGCTCTGGGATAAAGGGAGGAGGAGCCATACTGCTTGGTGGTGGTGGAGCTTTGGGAGGAGGAGGAAGGACCATCATTGGTGGCCTTGTCCTATCAACTGCATTTGTGGTGGAGGATACGCGCGAACGCGGGCCTGTATCATCACCAGCGATAGAGGAGATGATGGATTCAATGGATTGCCGGCGATCGTGGGCGGACATCCGAGAGCCACGACCGTCTCTGAGAACGCCTGAGAGGGAGTGCGAAAGGAGTGCAGGCGATGTCGCAGAAGGTGAAAGGCCCCCAGACTTCGGAGGTGCGAGGGACGGAGGTGCAGGGGGTACAAACTGGAATTGCTGTCTAGAGGCCGATCCCATGCGGAAGAGACCTCCTGATGAGGCCGAGTTCGCGGAAGTTGCGGTCGATAGAGGAGGTACAAAGACAGGCAAAGGAGGAAGGCCCGAAAGATTGCCAACTGGGGAGAGGGGCATTCGGTCAGTTTGAGTCGATATCTCCCGAGACTCTGGTTTGCGAGCGGGAACAGGTACTTCTACCCTCACGGGGACCTCCACCCTTACGGGAACTTCGACTGGAACCTTGACCTCCACGGGCACCTCCACTCGTGTCTGCACTTCCACCGGAACTTCGACCCTCACTTCATAGGGCACCTCGACGCGGACTGGGACCTCAACCAACTTCTCCACAACCCTCTCGACGACTCTCTCGACTTCAACAACCTTCTCAACCTCGACAACCTTCTCGACTTCAACGATCTTCTCGACCTCAACGATTTTGTCCACCTGGACGACCTTCTCCACCTCGACAATCTTTTGGACCTCCACCTCGACGATCTTCTCCACATATTGAATGATAGGTTCAGGGGTTGGTGAACGAGGCTCTTCAAAGTTGGCCGACACGCCAATAGACTCGTAGTCGGCATAGCGCACGGGAACGGGGACGTTGCCATGGAAGGACAGAAGTGAGCTCGAAGATGATCCACGGTGGTGTTGGGAGTAGACAGACGCCCTGACACTGTCATTGTCGCCTTCTTCATCAGAGGGATAGTCGTTGTCAGTCATGGTCATGATCGAGTGGAAATCATCTGTCGACTGGCCAGAGGGTGTGCTCATCATGATGCTTGCGCGGGCATCCTGGTAGTCTGTGTCGGCGCCAGTCTCGGTTTCTGCGCCCCTCGTCAATATCGTCGTCGTCGTCGAAGTCATCGTGGCGATGAGCGAGGAAAGTGCGCTGCCCGCCATGAACTGTGGCATCGGATACAACGCGGTTGCGCACTGCAACATCGCGATCACGACCGAGAAGGTCTGCGTAGACCCCCATGGACGGGAAGCTCGATCGCTGGCTGTCGAAAGCTGTTTGCGAGCCTGCGTCTTGATTTGGGTTCTTCCTCTCGACTTCGACAATCCTTTCGACTTCGACAATCTTCTCGACGATCTTCTCGACCTCAACGATCCTGTCAACTGGAACCTCGACGACCTTCTCCACTATCCTTTCGACGGGAACCTCGACAACCTTCTCGACGATGCGATCAACTGGGACTTCGACGACCTTCTCGACGATCCTGTCGACGGGGACCTGCACGATCTTTTCGACCACCCTCTCGACAATCTTCTCAACGGGAACCTCCACCTTCACGATCTTTTCCACTGGCACTTCCACAATCTTTTCCACAGGAACTTCCACCTTCACAATCTTCTCGACCTCGACGACCTTCTGGACTTCGACTGGTACCTCGACGATCTTCTCTACTTGGACAGGCACTTCGACGATCTTCTCGACGGGCACGGGCACATTGACAATCTTCTCGACGATCTTCTCTTTTTCCACGGTGACGATGCGAGGCTGGGGTTCAGGAATCGGCTCCGTCTGAATCGACATCTCAATGCCTTCGGGTGCTGCGTCTTCAGTTTGAATAGCGAATTCGGCCCATTCTTTGACAACCTCTACTCCACCTTCCACTTCCTCCTCGTCGATGTCATTGACAAGACCGTATAGGGAAGCGCGGTGGTTGGCGTAGCCCCCATCCACACCTGCGCTTTGATCCAAGCCACCCAACACTTCTCCAAGGAATTCAGGTTCGGCAATGCTGGCAATCGAGCTGGGGCGATCTCGCGACATCATCAGGCTGGCATTATCGCGGAGAGTGACGCCACCGCGCATACGACCGCGGATGCTTCCGCCACGAGTACGAGCTGAGCCTCGGAGAACGCTATGGCGCAAGGGGCTGCCAGCGTTGTGAGTTGAAGAGGTGGACGGAACGCGTTTGAGGACATTGGCGAACAGGGGATCCATGCCATCGACGGAAGTACGGTTTGAGGTCTTGATGTTGATGGAGGACTCGTTGACGCCCGAAGGCTCGCTCTCATCTTGGAGGCGTGCAAGGGGGTCCAGGTCCGAGAGGTGCATCGTTGAATCGCGCTCAGAGGTCGACGAGCTGAAGAATCTCGACTCTTCGTCCTCATCGTCTTCTTCCAAAGGCTGTTGGAATCGTGAAGGAATGGAGGGAACAGGGGGTTCCGGGCGTTCTGGCGAAGGCGGGCTCTGTGAAGCCATGCCCAGACGTTGGATGAGCGTGATACCACCGCGACCACGGCCCCTGCCACGGAAGCCTCTGCCTCCACGACCAACGCGATGAGGGGTAACTTGACGCTTCTTCTTTCCACCCTCTTCATCGTCCTCACTAGCCTCCTCCATCTCTGGCTGCTCGTCCACGACATTGCCGTCTTCATCGACTGTGGCGTTCTCTGAAACCTTGCCCTCTGCCTTCATACGAGCGAGTTTTTCGCGGGTGAGGGATCCCTTGAGGGTGGCAATCTGCCTCTGCGCATGGGCTAAGCGCTGTTGCAATGCCTCGATCTCGTTGGAAGGATGACTTGGGGATAGGAACTTTTTCTTGCGGAGTGCCATGGGGGAGTCGGGATCGCCATCGTCGTCGTTCTCGCCTTCGGGGTAGTCGTTGAAGAACGCAGGGTCCAGTCCAGAATTTCCAGCTCCGGGTCTGCGTCTCGAACCACCGCCAGTGGTCCCAAACACATCGCCATCCTCGTCTCCAGGCATGGCAGGAGTGAGGTATCCATGTTCGCGAGCATCTTCACCCTGGGCGTGGCCAGGAGTCAGAGGACTGCCAAACTTTCCTGGACGCAGACTGCTGGCCGCTGTTTGAAGCTTGGTCTGTTCCACCTTCATCTTCTCGATGACGGTCTGCAGGTCGCTCTTGTCACGCATGAGGGCTGCGGCGTGTCTTCGAGCCTGCGCAACATCGGTTTCGTGCTTGGCCTTGAACTCATCGAGCTGGATTTGGAGCTTCTCTGCGTCTGTCTTGTGTTGGTCTGAATTTGCCTGAGTGGTAGACAGGGCCCGGGTGAGCCTTTTGACCTCTGATTCGAGTTTCGCCTGAGATGTTTGGATTGTCGATAGGTTTGTTCGCAGCTCCTGCAGGGTGACTTCGAGATTCCAATTTTCTTCCTTGTACTTGTCTGCGGGGTAGAGGTAAGGTTCAGCCGTTCCTGGTTGGGAAGATGACACATACCGGCCGATTGTTCCTGTTGACGGAGAGCAGTTCGAAGTGATTCAATGCTTTTCTCAAGATCGTCCCTCTCTTCTTTCATGTCCTGAATTGCCTTATCCCGCTCGCCTAGTAACGACTGGAGCCGCCTAACTTCCGTAAGCAACCCGCTTCCAATTTCGAACGCGAACTCTGAAAGATAATCTCATCAGTACACGAACACAAAGGATATGAAAGCAAGGCTAAGGCACTGCCAAACCCTGACAGGGTGGGAGGTACGTAATGCACACACGTCCATGACGGATGTCCAAGGGTGCCGATGAGGGAAAAGTGCCACTCACCGACATCGTCTGCCCTGTGGGCTGCGTTTTTTGCACGGCGAGACTGAGCAGCAGAGGATGTGCCTGCCTTGGCGGTGGGACGATCATGACTTTGTTCCTTCGGAAGGTCAACCGATGGAACTCCAGGAGAAGGGCCTGTGCCGTTGAGGGTTTTCTAACCGCCGCCGTTCAGATCGGGCTGGGGAGCTGAGGAAATGCAGCCACGTACCTTGCCCAAAGTAATGCCATTTCCAAGCTGGCTGCTAAGCATCCTATTCTCCTCGTCCCACTGCATGACCGTCGCAGCAAGTTCTCGATACCGCTCTACCGCCTCTCGGTCTAGTCCCGCGTCGATGGTATTTCTCGCCACTCCTCCATAAACGTCCTCCTCTTCATAATCAAACGATTCGCTTCCCAGGCCGGGTGTCAAAGCCTGCAGCTGCCGAATACGTTCCTCCAGTTCCATTTGCTGAGCAAGCACACGCTGACCGAGCGTCCCGGCCTGCTGCAGTTGTCGCTCCTTCGCATCGAGAAGGGTCTGCAGATGGTTTTTGAGCTCTACAGGCGACGGTACAGCAACGTCATTGCCGAGTGTAGCCATGTTTGCAACCAAACCAGTGGGTGTTGACTAATGTGCTGTGGAGAAAGGTTGAGCTGCTGGCAGTTCCTCGAGTGCTTTATACGATTGAAAAGCCCTGAGAACAGGCACCGAAAGTCCTTGGATCGACAAAGGGCCTTGGTGGCGGGTTCCAAGCGTGAAAGGGATGTAAAGTTGAGATAAACAGCGAGGGATTGCTGGTGCCCTAACGAGCGATTAAATGGCGGTGAAAGATAGAAAAAGAATAAATGAGTGAATGAGACGTGCTGTAGCCTGGTCGCCGTCGTCGTCGTCGCCGGCAGCGTTGACCAGCCACGAATATGTGGTGGAGGAAGGATTAGGGCCTACAATCAACTCTTCTCTTCGCGTTCAACCTTCCCATGCGGTCTTACTTCCCACGGACTACACGTGACGCCATTTCCTCTCAGGGGCTATGGCCCGCTAGCCTTCGTTTCAGCAAAGTTACTGTCGACAGTTCCAGTCTAAAACCTGTCTATGAGAGTTTAACGTGGTGTAGAACTCTCACAGATAGAAACCAAAGCCAGCTTAGTCTGAGAGAAGTCGACAGTCGCCTCTTGGTTCAATATGACGCGAGTTTTAAGCTATACGTGATGCCTAACGTTGCACCCGGAAAGAAGGAAAAGCCTTTTTGTCTTTCCGGACAGCTTTACAACATTGATGTATACGCGGCTGCAGAACTTGGTGGATTCGAAATGGCCCTTTGAAGGAGCTCCCGAAAGGTCCTCTCTGCCTCTGCACCCTACCCGAGCCCCTCCAGCGTCGTCGACCATCACAGCAAGGCCTCCAAACCTCCGCAGTACTTTCATTTCCGCCCTATGCCGGATCTTCCATTTTACAGGGAAGTTCCCGATGGAACTCTGGGCCGGAGATGGAGGAAGTCGCCGATCTTGTTACCGCACAAGTTTAAATGGAACCTTTTGCATGCGTTCAGCACGGTGCATAGAAGGTACTTGGTACCCTCCAACGCTCGCCACCATCGCGATCCTCATTGGTTCCGTGATTGGTGTCTCCTGCTGTCGAGGAGAGGTTGCAGGTGAGGTCGATGGAGACGTTGGTTTGGGTGGTGCGATCACCTGCAATGGCTCTTGGGTATCGACACTATGCACCTCGATAGTGCCATCAGGTAATAGTGTTGTGACATTAGGCTGGTCGAAACCTGGCGACCGTGTGAGCAACGCCAATCTATAATGGATAGAGGATAGTCACCCACAGATTCCCAAGGGATATGCAGGCCATTCTAGCGTTCCTCGGACTGGATCTCCGTCGCCTGTGATGAAGAGACCAAGGGTATTGGTGCCAGTCCAAGACAAGATTAAGAACTCGTTGTCGCTTATGACGTTGATCAAGGGCCTTATCACAGCCCCTTCTTGAGCGGGAGCTTGCGCAATTGGCAGGATAGGGAAGAGCTGAGCTCCCTCCAGATCAACAAGGTTGTAGTTCTCCCTATCGGCGAAGCAAATGTACTTGCCCACTCTTCGCGCAAGGGTGCAACCTACGCCTTGAGATTGTGGCAAAGGGATTTCCTAGATTTCGAAATAGTGTCAGGGTCGCGACCACACTTCAAAATATTGAAAGACATACTCTCGAATAGAATAGCTTGTCTTTCAAGATGAACATCGCGATGGCTGCCCGCTTCACGACAGAGAACTCGACTGGTTCCGCGACGGGAACATAGCCCAAGTTGGGGATAGATTTGGGAGCCGGACGCTTGAGGTGCTGAGCGTCTACAGCAAAGGTCATGACATTTCTTATGGGCTTTATTGGCTCCGGCTCGAGGTGTGGCAAAGTGTAGAAGTGAATCTGACGGTCTTCACACAAGTCTTAGCGGGCCTGTGGGCAACGTGAAGATGTTCAATCGCACCTGATTGAATAAGAGCTTTTAATATGCTTGGTATAAGGACAATATCATCGATGGGCTTCTCCCCTGGAACGGTCTGTCGTGCGACGATGATGTACTGGCTCTGGAATCAGTGGTCAAGTGGGTAGACTCTTCCGATTGACTCACATGCCCTCCATCAACCTGCATGAATTGGAACAGCTCCCCATTAGAGGTGCCCACATAGATTTCGTTACCTGCGGACATAGCTATCAGCCTGGCCTTACGACCAGCAAACAGAGCCCACTCACCCAGAGCCTGAGCACAGGTGATACGTGCACCCGTCTGAGCTTCGACCCAGTCAGCTTTCGAGACATATTCTAACCATTTTTGCTTACCAAATACGTCTCCTAGCAGCGTTTGGACCTGGTACGGCGGCACATGGGGCCCTGTCGCCATTATGGGCATGAAGGCGGCATGCAAAAGCGCGACTGAGCGACGGACGCGCCTAAAAGCGAACAGGGGCGTGGGAACATCCAGATTTCCTCCTTAAGGGTCGCGACTCGGACGTTCAAAGGTTTCTTCACTTCCACCACTTCCTCCAGTCCTCAGGCCTGCAGACCGCACTCTGCTCCTCGACGATGAACACCCCGCCCAATACAGTCTGCGAAGGTGGGCAGAAGTCGGCCGCAGTTCACGTCAGGAACATCCCCAACCATGGTGAGGTCAATGCTCTGGTCATCGGCGGCGTTGCTCAACCGCGATTTCTCCAGTCGAAGTCAGGGAAGTTATATCGCTATTCAGGACTCTCATAGGTAAGTCCCCCGAGTATTATTGCCTCGCCCATGTCCAGAACGCTGAATTTTCCAAGGCGAGGTCCGATGCTTCCAAGAATCGAAGGATCAGGACCCGAACTTCATTGGAAATTACTTTCTATCAGCACGAAATCGCCATGTAGAAGACTTCTTCCGCTGACCTTGACTCATTTACTGAACATTTCTTGGTTTACAGAAAGGCGTTGTGTATGAATGGTTATTCACTGGGCGGGGTGAATTTGTGCGTCGAGTTTGGTTTCTGTTACTGGTTCAATGGATCCTGACACTCTTTTCAGGGATGTTTCATACATTCCTTCTCCTCCATCTCGCTCAAGGCGATCTGTGGATGACCGAAGAAATCTTTATGTTCTCGGACTCCCGTTTGCGTTAACAAAGTGGGTTATCGTTCACAGCGTAATTGTTCTCTCGCTAACGCGCCTTCCAGAGGCGAGTTTGCGGCTCTGTTTTCCAGATATGGGACAGTTGTACACTGCGTTATACTCGCCACCGTCGACAACTCGTCTAGGAGACGGGGATTTATTGTCATGTCGTCTCACGAAGAAGCTAAGCGGGCGTTGTCGAACCTAACACGGGCACAGATCAAGTGGGATTTACGTATATTCTTACACCTTGTCATCTGACTCTAACTCTTACAGGGGACATACCATTGATGTGTCTTGGGCTGTTGTGCAGCGTTCTCAAGGTTCGTCATCACCCAAAAATGCCTGTCTTGCTTCTTCACAGATACACCAAGCAGGTTTCTTAGATGGCGGGGATCGTGTTATGCTACTAGACTCTCGCGCTGTACAATTACCCGAGACGACTTTCCGTGACGGGCCGCCTCGCTCCTCTTCTGGATCTGACTTCTCTGACTATTCGCCAATGTTACCGGGGCACGATCGCTCCTCTCTCGTCAGCAGCCCTATTCCAACTTCAGCTCTACTCATCCATAATCTTCCTGCTCTGTTCTTCTCGCAACCCCAGGATCTCCGCCCTCTGCTTTGTCCCTTTGGAGCCATTGAACGCATCCGCACGATACCAATGTCTGATTCGGAAACTGTCTCTGCCGTCGTCCAGTACACATCCATCGCGTCGGCTGTCGAGGCGCGAAACTCGCTGAACGGACAGTGTTACCACTCTATGCGTCGCGTTGAAGTACAGTTCGTCAACCCTAACTTTGGAGAGCAACCTGGAGATCTCCGACTCAACCCTGGTCCCGCTTTAAGGAAGGAATTCGACGACGTTTCATCATATCCCTCGTCTCGAGATCCATCGCCCTTCTCCTCTTCGGGCTCGCTGCACTCTATGGACTCTTTCGGCCCTCGACCTGGATATCGTGACCAATTTGGACCTTCTCGCTCCGCCATTAATACGCCTTATCCTCAAGACTTCCCGAGGCATCCAACTTACCCTAGGTCAGATGAGTTACCCGCCATCGTGCCCCGTATCTTACAATAAACCTCTCCTAGATCCCGAGACCATTCCCCTAGAGACGTGCTCTATTGCCCCTCGAATCAACCACGACGCATTCAGGGAGGGGGTTTCAACCCAGCTTCGCATGGTTTTGCTAATTGAGCTCGAAGCGCATTGTCTGTGCCCGCCTATAATGCTTTCTGCTTGTGTCGACGCCCTCACCTTTTACTTTTACTTTTACCCTACTCAGCGATAATTACCTTACGTTATTAATGCGCCACCCAATGTCATGCGATACCAACCATCCATACGTAGTATGGTCCCTCTGAGTCGTTCTGAGTTGAACACCATCATTGTTTGATGTCCGAAGAGCGCCTCATTCCAAAGTCGCGTCTTGGTCGCGTCTCTCACCTGGACACCCATCACTCTCGCGGTCTTGGATCCCGACCAACTCCATGGCCAGCAAACGCTCAATACTATCGCTCCCTTTACCTAAGAATGTCCTTGCTGCTTTGAGCAGTGCAGGATACACGAAACTTGGAGATGTCTCAGGCAACACAGCAGAGAGCTTGGCTAAAGGTTTGTTCGAGACGCGTTGCGTATGGCAGAGGCACGCGTAGCTGATCATGCTCCAGAGCTAAGCGTACCAGAAGAGGCAGCCGCGCAGATACTAGCTCTACTAGATGTGCCTCTAACTGCTCCTGCGACGATGCCAATGACCCAGTCTGTGGCGGCTCTCGCTCAACCGAGCACCTGCATCCCTACGCGATGCGCTGGACTTGACAAGCTCCTGGCTGGTGGGCTCTCTCGTGGACACATTCTCGAGATATCAGGCCCTCCAGGGAGCCCCAAAGAGCTGGTGGCTCAGAACATCGTTATCGAATTTGTTGAGAATGGCGGACGGGTGATGATCATTGGTATGTGCTCTCTGTTGTTCTTTATGGCTCTCGAGCTTATCCTAGACATAGATTGCCAGAATGTGGTTGATTTACGCGCTTTGACGCGCATACTTGAGCCTGAGCATCTGCCATCTGTGCAATACAAGAGGGTCATGAGCCTACCGGAGCTGCTGCTCTTCTTTGAGCAGCTGGACACGATCCTCCCCAGTGAGGTACGCCAACCCTCATTCATCCACCAGGAGCCCTTTTGACATGTCCCAGGACGCTCTTCTCTACCTCAGCTCTTTCGCCTTTCCGTTTCAAAATCCTGATATCAGCCCGGCACGTCGATCGGTCCTCCTTCAGAAAGTACGGCAAATCCTTGCGAAAGCAACCACGAATCCGCGCGTGACCGTGCTAGTCACTTCGCAACTAGCCACCAAGTTTGTCAATCCAGACGGTTCACCAGGAAACTTTGATTCTGGTACCCGAGGCATTATGGTGCCGCAATTAGGTACGCCGCATTCCGAGTTGCGCCTACCAGTCCTGACCTGCAAGTTGTGGGTGCTCTGTAGGGTCGATTTACCTTCCCTCTGGTAAATCATGGAGGGTTCTTTTGGCCCCTGATAGCCGAACCTCTGGGTATGTTTGCGTTTCTGTATCGAGACTCAGAACTAAGCCTTCTTTAGACAAATGCGACTCGTGTCATCGCCCACGAGCCCGCAGAACAACATGTCGGAGGCGTACGAGCTCAGTGTGCGTCCGACTCAATCTACGTGACATGCTTGCAGCCATCGGTTACTTCGTCTTGCGTCATAAGACGGAACTTCAGGGCTCGCTGTAAGGCGCCCATGGTGCGTAGGTGAGTGCTTTTAGGGCATGTCCCTTGTTTTGAAACACGTGGCAAACATGCCCATGGATGCAGGGGCAGCGGTCTGAGAAACCTTCTTTTGACACCCGGTTGACTCCAATGCAGACTATATAGAAAGTTTGATGGATCTCTGCCCCAATCCCCCAAGGACAATTGAGAGTCTCACACCGCCCATAGTGTGTGTGCCAAACGCAGATTTGGAAGGAAGCATCCAGTGCTATCGGGTATGGCGCTGGGCGCTTGCAAGACGATTCATGGCTTTACTGATGGTCGGGGTACAAGGCCTTGATGAGGGCAAGCAATGACAGCATTCCAACCAGGGTAAGTAGGGCCAGTGTGAATCTAGGACCCCGGATAATGAAGGGGGAACTTACATTTTTGAAGTAGCCAAAATGTCCGGACTCTTGGCAGTCCTAATCGGGACGATTTCGCCCCCCGAGAGAGTTGAACCTTTCAAAGGGCCTACAAACGACGCGCTCGCTCAATGCGCACCCATGGGTACCAAAAATTTGCCAATCGAAGGCGAAATGCGTCCAGAAATCGCCAGTTTCTGCCGAAAATTTGCGATTCTGGGAGGCGATTTTGTCCGGATTGGCTGATGTAGGTTCTATCCTCATACTCCGGGGTCCTGTGAATCTCCTTTCTTCTGACTAAGTACTGGAACTATTCTTCCAGTGGTGGCCCGAACTTTAGGTAAAGGTTTGCTTCCATTCTGAGGGTCTTCGAGTTTTGACTTCTCGAATTCTGTTTGAAGTGCTTGGTACTGGTTACCGACCAATTATAACCACTGGAATGTCTGATTCCGGTACCGGTGCACCATGCCTCGCGCCTCCTTTAGCCTGTGGCGCCCCCATTCATTCTCGAAGGAAACATGCGAGGGAGCGAGGAACAGCCGGAGCCTGGCATTCCCTATATAGGAACCCATTGAACACTTTTTCTCCACTCTTCCACCATTCCTTTTAGTTCCAAATGCCCCTAATATCGGCAAGCCCGCCTGCAGGACCCATCACCTTCTGCTATACCATCGCCACGCCAGCATGCAGCAACTCTCAATCGATAGACTCATCCCTTCCCACTGTCTTGTTGGTTTCCCCATACTATGGTGTGCAACAAATGTGGCACCGTACGTCTGTCTGCTCTCTTACCCCATGGGCGCTTCGAGCTGATGCATTGAACCGCTTTAGCCCAGCTATATGACCCCCTGTTTAGACGCTTCAACGTGGTCACTTTTGACTCACGAGGCCAGGGGCGTACTGTTGGCGCGGTCCCAGAGGCCTGGGGGGAAGAAGTAGCTGCAGAGGACGTTCATCATTTGATGGTGAGTCGAAACCCGCTGAGCTTTTCATGCTACGCAATGAGAAGCTAAGAGGATCCTTTGCAGAAAGCGCTCAATATCTCCGAGTGTCATATAATAGGTCTGTCAAACGGGGGCTGCATCGCGCTACGAGTCGCGATGCTTTATCCGCGCCAGATCTTGTCGGTGACAATGGTCTCGCCGCTACCGCTGGAAGAGGTATGTAACGCGAGCTTGGTTTGAATCAAATCGCAGCTGCTCTGATATGAAGGACTTGCTCATTGATGAATATTGCAGCCTCAACCGATCCTCGAAGGACGGCGAGAGGTGCTCGCCCGTTGGGAGGCGGCCATTAGAAATTCGGACGAGGCTCTCAGGGAGGAGGCATTGAAGGATGCTGCCACAGGAGGGCTCATGCTGGCAACCAATGGAGAGAGGTCAAAACCCGTTATGGCGTACGTACTTGTCTTCCTCCTTTACCTCCCTTTTTGATTCATAGCTGGCTGGTTATGTAGAATGGTGGATATTGTTATTCGCATCGAGCTCCACCGTAGTGAGAGGGTAGAGGCCCTTGAAGAAGTCGAACGAATATGGGTCGATTTCTTCGCTAAGCGGGACTCGTATCCTCGGGATGGGTTGCAACGAGTAGAGTGCCCGATCCTCCTCATTCATTGTAGCGAGGATGTGGCATATCCCATAGGGCTGGCACAGGAAATCAAGGAAAGGATGGAAGAAGCAGGAATCGACGTGACACTTGTTTCTGTCGATGGCGCACCTCACTTCGGAACGTTCACTCATTACAAGGAGTATGTAAACTCTCCTCTAATTACTCCTGTACCGCCTGACCGTATCTTCGACAGGATAACCCCCCTGATGCACGATTTTGTCCTTCGCCACTGCAAAGGCAGTGCACCGACAATACCTGAGGCTATTGAATCACCGTTTGAGCCTGAATTTGTTGCGGAAGATTGTCCAAATCTGGGGCGTGAACTTGATGATGAGGTGGAGTTTTTCTCATAGACATAGGGAGCAGAAGTCTTCCTCTTTACCATAATATGCGTGTCCTGCACCGTGTTTTTACCAGCTGAGTGAGCAACTTGGTTAACACATAGAAATGGGTCGGGCAGCGTAGTCAATACCACATCAGTAAACCTGCACTTTAGTTGCGCGGACTTTTAAAAGCGCTCCCAAGCTGAATAAAGCTGAATAAAGCTGCAAAAAGTGTGGAAGCGGCAAGCAAGCGGCAAGCGGTAAATTTTGCATCAAAAAGCGGAATCAAAGCTGTTGTATGGAAGGCTCATAATTAATGTTGAGCGCGATTCTAG
Source organism: Coprinopsis sp. MPI-PUGE-AT-0042 (assembly GCA_020736565.1). Taxonomy (NCBI): domain Eukaryota; kingdom Fungi; phylum Basidiomycota; class Agaricomycetes; order Agaricales; family Psathyrellaceae; genus Coprinopsis; species Coprinopsis sp. MPI-PUGE-AT-0042. Next base: position 234,711 of record JAHBOF010000001.1, on the reverse strand, counting down.
TGCCTTTGAGCATGTGGAATAATTATGGGATATGTATAGTGACGCTAGAATTAATTTCAATGTGGTTTATGAATAGACCGACCGTGCAGAGAGCTTCTGCTTTTCTCGCTTTCTCGCTTTTCAGTGAGTGGTCCGAAAGCCGAGAAGCGATGTGCTCATTTGCTGATGCAGTACTCAATACTCACCTCTTACCACCTTAGCTTCTAATACAGAGATGTAAATTGATACCTACTATCCGCGGTCGCGGGCCAGATACTTGCGAATACATGGATATGTTTTCTGCTTAGGGTCCGCTCAGAGTCAATTAGGCGCCCGTTACATAATCATTTTCCACGTGAGCACTTGTCAAACACCCCACCCCCCTTTGGCTCCCTTTCTTCCGACTCTCCTCAAATGGCGGTTTGAACTTTAGGTAAAGGCTTGCTCGGGCGCTTCCATACCGAGGGTCTTCGAGTTTAAACTTCTCGAATTCTGTTTGAGGTGCCTGGTACTGCCAGCGGTTACCGACTAATTATAACCACTGGGATTTCTGATTCCGGTACAAATGCCCCGTGCCTCACGCTTCCTTTGGCCCGTAGCGCCCATTCATTCTTCGACGAAACATGTGAGGGAGGTGAGGAACAGTCCGAGCCTGACATTCCCTATATAGCAGTCCATTGAACACCTTTTCTCCACCCTTCCGCCATCTCCTTTTAGTTCCAAATGCCCCTAATATCGGCAAGCCCACCTGCAGGGCCTATCACTTTCTGCTATACGATCGCCACGCCGACATGCAACAACTCCCAGTCGATAGACTCATCGCTTCCTACTGTCTTGCTGGTTGTGCCATACTATGGTGCACAGCAAATGTGGCACCGTACGTTTGTCTACTCTCTTATTCCATGGGCGCTTCGAGCTGATTCACTGAACTGCTTTAGCCCAGCTATGTGACCCTCCGTTTAGACGCTTCAACCTGGTCACTTTTGACTCCCGGGGCCAGGGGCGTACTGTTGGTGCGATCCCAGAGGTCTGGGGGGAAGAAGTAGCTGCAGAGGATGTTCATCATTTGATGGCGAGTCGAGCCTTTCATGCTACGCAATGATAAGCTAAAGGGACCTTCGCAGGAAGTGCTCAACATTTCCGAGTGTCATATCATGGGTCTGTCGAACGCGGGCTGCATTGCGTTACGAGTCGCGATGCTTTATCCGCGCCAGATCTTATCAGTGACAATGGTTTCGCCACTACCATTGGAAGAGGTACGTAAAGCGAGTTTGTTTTGAATCAAGACATCTACTCTGCTACGAAGGACTTGCTTCTTATTGAACGATTGTGCAGCTTCAACCAATCCTCGAGGGACGACAAGAGCTGCTTACGTGCTGGGAGGCGGCTGTTAGAAATTCGGACGAGGCTCTCAGAAAGGAGGCATTAAAGGACGTTGCCACAGGAGGGCTCATGCTGGCGACCAATGGAGACAGGTCAAAAATTGTTATGGCGTACGTACTTGTCTTCCTCCTTCACCTGATCTTTTCTTTTGATTCATAGCTGGCTGACGATGTAGAATGGTGGACATTGCTCTTCCCCTCGAGTTCCACCGTAACGGGAGGGTAGAGGCTCTATCAGACCTCCAACGAATGTGGATCGATTTCTTCGCTAAGCGGGACTCGTATCCCCGGGATGGGTTGCAACGAGTAGAGTGCCCGATCCTCCTCATTCATTGCGGCGAGGACGTGGCGTACCCTAGAGAACTGGCAGATGAAGTCAAGGAAAGAATGGAGGAAGCAGGACTGGATGTGACACTTGTCACTGTGGATGGCGCACCACACTATGGAACGTTCACTCATTACGAGGAGTAAGTAGACTCCCGTTTAAATTTTACTGTACGGCCTGACCGTATTATCTTTGATAGGATAACTCCTCTGATGCACGATTTCGTCCTTCGCCATTGCAATGGAAGTGCACCAACCATACCTGAGGCTATCGAATCGCCGTTTGAGCCCGAATTTGTTGCGGTAGATTGCCCAAATCTCGGGCGTGAACTTGATGATGATGTTGAGTTTTTCTCATAGAAGCACGGATTAGAAATCTTCCCCTTTGCTGTATTATGCATATCCTAGAATGTGTTTTTGTGAACAGAGTGAGCAACTTGGTTTGGGCAGCACTCGGGCCACCACCAGCACTCAACACCCACCTCTCACCGCCCCAAATTTACACGTACTCTCCGCTTGCGCACTGGCTGGTCGTTCGCCAGATGTAGCACATACAGGGACACATCAATTAGGCGCTCATTTACCATGTGAGTGTTTAAGCAAGGTTATCACATGTCTCAACACGTCCACCATTTGATAGAGCGCCTCCCATCCACAGCCCATCCACGCACCTCTCAGGCTCACCTTGACGCCTATTACTGGTGGTCCGGATCCCGATCGACTCCATTGGCAGCAGACGCTCAATGGCATTGCTTCCTTTGCTCGAGGACATTTAGGGAATCTTTGTCACTTTAAGCAGTACACGGGAGAGCTCGGCTCAAGGTTCGTTCGCGACGCAGTGTAAATAGCAGACGTACGGATTACTGATTGTTCTCCAGCGCTAAGTACCAGAAGCGGCCCAAACAGTTAGCACACCCTCCTGTGGCGCCTTTTTTGCTTAGCCCGGCCGTTACCTTCGTCGTGCTAACCTAGCGACTGAGCGCCAGTACATTCCGCCTGAGTGTTGCGTCAAGAGCTAAGTGGCATGCGCAGCATAAGCACTCTCGATGATTGACTTTTGAACTCCATCTGTCTGGGCCGCGTGCTATCCGGGCAATGATTTCTGATCCCTCGATGCCAGTGGCAGATCCAGATCTTGTTTAGGAAAAAGAAAGTTTGGAGGAGATCTGTATCTCAGAGCCTTTGTCCTCATCCAACTGGTTACGAGTCTACTGAAGGTTCAAGCCACTAACAACGCCCTTTTCCCCTTGACTTCCTCACGCACGCCCGACAGTGTGTGTCATTTATCCAGTTTGGAAGGGAATGTATAACATCGGCCATGACGATTGCGGGATGACTCAAGGTCGGCACACGACTTCACACTGATGGTGACGAGACAAAACCTTGCTGAGCTCTGAGCTCTGGGTGGCAAACGATATGTAGACGTCCCCGTCGAACAACCATGTCCCGAATCTCGCTTCCGACAACCACTAGAAGGGCTCTTCTAGCGGCGGCACGAACCGTGGGTGAACGTTCTCTGGTGCTCCTATCTGGGGGCTCCTTGAGTCCCGACTTCTCGGATTCTCTCGAGGTGTGCTTGGAACTGTCGGTGGTTATTAACTAATGATAACCACGTGTATATCTGCTTCCGGTGTTACTGCGTCTCGCCTTGTCAGGCTTGTGGGCCTGGCGCCCCATTATTCAAATTTAGAGCAACCGTGTGAGGGGGCGAGTAAAAGAGCCCTGCATTGCAACTCGTTGGCCTCCTAATCTTTCCACCCTTCCACCTCTTCGTTCAACCACAGATGCCGTTCATCTCTGCAAACCCTCCTGCAGGACCCGTCACGTTCTGCTATACCATTGCCACGCCAACATGCAACAACTCCAAGTCAATAGATCCATCTATTCCTACTGTTTTTTTGGTCGTCCCATACTATACCGCGCAACAAGTCTGGCACCGTACGTGCATCCCCTCTCTTTCTCCGTGTGTGGCTCGCGTTGACGCCTTTGGGCTGCTTTAGCTCAGCTATGTAACCCTTCGTTCAGACGCTTCAACCTGGTCACTTTTGACCCACGCGGTCAGGGGCGTACAGTCGGCACAATCCCAAAGGTTTGGAGGGAAGAAGTAGCTGCAGAGGACGTTCATCATTTGATGGCGAGTCTATAGGCGCTCAGTCCTATGGGCGATGCATCGTTAAGCTAAGGGATCTTTGCAGGAAGTGCTCAACATTTCCGAGTGTCATATCATAGGTCTGTCGAATGCGGGCTGCATTGCGTTACGAGTCGCGATGCTTTATCCGCGCCAGATCTTATCAGTGACAATGGTCTCGCCGCTACCACTGCAAGAGGTACGTAAAGCGAGCCTGTCTTGAATCAATTAATCAAGCCGCATCTACTCTGCTATGAAGGACTTGCTCATCGAATGATCTACAGCTTCAACCGATCCTCGAGGGACGTCAAGAGGTGCTTGCATACTGGGAGGCAGCAGTGAGAAATTCCGACAAGGCTGTCAGGGAGGAGGCACTGAGGGAAGTTGCCACAGGCGCGCTCATGCTAACAACCAATGGAGACAAGTCGAAACTTACCATGGCGTACGTACTTGTTTCCCTCCTTTGATCTTTTTTGATTTTTAACTCGGCCAATGTGCAGGATGGTGGACATTGTTCTTCCTTACGAACTTCAACGCAACGGAAGGGTAGAGGCCCTCGAAGAAGTCTCGCGAATGGCCATTGAATTCTTCGCTAATCGGGACTCGTACCCTCGGGATGGGCTGCGACAAGTAGAGTGTCCGATCCTCCTCGTTCATTGCTCCGAGGACGTTGCATATCCCATCGAGCTGGCGAAAGAAGTCGAGGAAAGAATGGAGGAAGCAGGACTGGATGTGTCATTTGTCTCTGTCGATGGTGCCCCTCACTATGGAACGTTCACTCATCATGAGCAGTATGTGGACCCCTCTCGATTTCCCTGGTACCAACTAATCCCTCTTAATAGGATAACTTCCCTGATGCACGATTTCGTCCTTCGCCATTGCAAAGGAAATGCACCGACAATACCTGGGGCTATTGAATCACCGTTTGAGCCTGACTTTATTGCCGTAGATTGCCCAGATCTTGGGCGTGAGCTTGATGATGAGGTGGAGTTTTTCTCATAGAATTAAGGGGTAGGAGCCATCCTCTTTGCTAGGCTATGCATATCTCGCATTGTGCTTCTGCGAGCGAAGTGAGCATTTTGGTTATTACGGAAACTTGAAGGGGGCTGGGAAGCAGCAGAGTCAACACCATTACTCAATACTACCCGCCTCTTACCACCTCAACTCTAAGTTTCAACTCTAAGACAAGGGTGAATATTGACACATACCCTCTGCTCGCAATTAGCCTACCACGCGCCAGATACTCGCGAATAAGTACAGGGACAGTATCTCTGGCCCTGCTCAGAATTAAGCGCCCATTTACCATGTGAGTGTTTGCCAAGAGAAGCAACGGCAGGGTGTCTACTCGATAAAAACGCTTCCCGTTCAACTCGCATCTCCGACCATTTTGACGCCCATTAATCTCATGGTCAAGAATCCTAACCAAGTCCATGGCCAACAGACGCTCAATAGCATCACCTTCTTTGCCTAAGAATATCGTTGCTACTTTTAAGTTGAGCAGGATATGCAAAACTTGGAGATGTCTCAGCCAGTACATGCAGGGTACAGGAGAGCTTGGCTCAAGATTCGTTCACGACGCGGTGCTTATGCCAGAGTCACTACTGATGCTCCAGAGATAAACACACCAGAAGAGGCAGCTGGGCAGTGACGCCAAGTACCCCGGCGAAAGGCACTGTAGTGCCACAGCTCGGTGCATTCTGTTCAAGGCTGAGGATGTCCGAGTCCATGCTGATCACGGCTGATCATGTGGTGTTCTCTAGGGACGGTTTACTTCCATCTCTTGAATCCTGGAAGGTTCAGGTTCTGGCTCCTAGTATTAGTAATGGCGGGAATTCTGGGTTTATGCGTTCCGTGGCGCAACTGAGTCTTCGGCTAAACAAAATCGCCCAGTGTCTGTCCTCAAGCTATGGTGCAATTCGCTTAGAGGCCGCTACAAAGTTACAAGTCTATATACACCACCAGTAATAATCCGAATCCTTATTCCTCTAGTGAAAACGCTTAGAATAGCGATGTGATCACTTCCTCTAAAGGGTTTTTCGATTGGTGCAAAACTGAGGAAGTTGAAGTTTCCCGAAATGGCCAGATTTTATCTATCTCCTGATATAGTAATGATCTAATCTAATCTGCCTCCACCACCCTCCCCAATCATCCCTGGACAGGGCTGTATCTGCCTTAAACTAAGGAGTAATAGGCCTATCTCCACTTATAACTATCAAGAAGAGAGCTGGAGGTCCTTGAGTACTCAAAAACGGTGTTTGGAAAGTTTCAAAAAAAAAATCTGGTCGAGGCTCAGGTTGGCCACTGTCATTTGGTGGCGGTGTACAAGCGAATTGCACCATACAAGATGTGCTTGCAGCCATCCGCTGCTTGATTCCCGGTTAACCTCAGCAGAACTCAGCTAAGCCTCTGTTGCTCGTGTTCTCTGTCTGGGTCGTCATCCGGGTGCAGGGTTGCATCGTCCATTCCATCACAAGGAGATCTTCAGTGCTCGCTGTCAGGCACGCGCGGCACGTAGACCAGCACTTTGGGGAGCTGTTCCTTGCAATTTCTCGTCCGCAACACGTGGAATACACGCTCATGGATGCAGAACCTGCGTTCTGGAGAACCTTCTTTTGACACCTGGTTGACAGGGTTCTAGCGCGGACTTTATATAAAGGTTTGGAGTAGATCTCTGTCCCAAGCCCCAAAGATGATTGAAACTCCCTTTTTCCTCGACTTCCTCTCCCACGTCCGATAGTGTGCCAAGTTCTTAGGTTCGGAAGGAAGCATACAACGCTGGATTTGGTGATCGAAGGGCCCTCGGATGACCATAGGCTGTGACATGGCTCCACAGGGGATTCAAAACCTTGCTGGGCGCGCTGGGCGGCGAGCGATCAAAGTCCATCCATTTTGGACCTTGCAATCTCCCTTCCTCCTAGAAGCCCTCTTCTAGGGGCGGCCCAGAGCTACTTCTCGATTTTTATTCAAGGTGCGCTTCAGTGGTTGCTGGCTAATTATAAACACTTGTGCATCGGCATCCGGCACAGTGTGTCTCGCGCCTTCTTAGGCTTGTGGCGCCTCAGTAGTCATTCTTTCAGCAACCATGCGACGGAGGCGAGTAACGAATCGGCCCTAGCGTTCTCTATATAGCACCCTATTAAACTCTTTTTTAAAAAATCTTGCGCCTTTCAGCCCACTGCTTTCAGTCCCGAATGCCCTTCATCTCTGCAAACCCTCCTGCAGGACCTATCACGTTCTGCTATACCATCGCCACACCAACATGCAACAATTCCCAGTCAATAGACTCATCTGTTCCTACCGTCTTGTTGATTGTTCCATGCCATAGCGCGCAACAAGGGTGGCATCGTGCGTCTGCTCTCCGACTTTATGTGCGCTTCGGGCTGATGTTTTCGACTGCTTTAGCCCAGCTACGTGATCCCTCATTCAGACGATTCAACCTCGTCACTTTCGACCCACGCGGTCAGGGGCGTACTGTCGGCAAGATCCCAAAGGTTTGGAGGGAGGAAGTAGCTGCAGAGGACGTTCATCATTTGATGGCAAGTCAATAGCCGCTGAGCCTTTCATTCTACGCACTAAGAGGGCCCTTTGCAGAAAGTGCTTAACATTTCCGATTGTCATATAATAGGCCTGTCAAATGCGGCTTGCATTGCGTTACGAGTCGCGATGCTTTATCCTCACCAGATCTTGTCGGTGACGATGGTCTCACCACTATCACTGGAAGAGGTGCGTAAAGCGAGCTTGTTTTGAATTTAATCTCCTTTACTCTGCTTTCAAGATTTGCTCAAGGAATTTTACAGCCTCAACCGATTCTTGAGGGACGCAAAGAGATGTATGCATGCTGGGAGGCTGCAGTCAAAAATTCCGACGAGCCTATCAGAGAGGAGGCAGTGAAGGACACACTCTTAGGAGGGCTCATGCTAGCGACCAATGGGGACAGGTCAAAAGCTATTATGGTGTACGCACTTGTCTTCTTCATTTCCCTCGTTCCTGATCAATACTAACCGACACACGATGTAGGATGGCGGATATTGTTATTCCCTGCGAGGTTCGCCTCCACGGGACGGTAGAGGACCTTGAAGAAGTCAAACGAATGTGGATCGATTTCTTCGCTAAGCGGGACTCGTACCCTCATAACGGGTTGCGACGAGTAGAGTGCCCGATACTTATCATCCATTGTGCCGAAGACATTGCGTACCCGACTGAGCTGGTTGAGCAAGTCGAGGAAAGACTGGAGGAAGCAGGGCTGGACGTGACACTTGTCTCTGTCGATGGTGCGCCTCACTATGGAACGTTCACTCATCACGAGGAGTAAGTAAATATTGTCTTGCTTAATCTATACCCCCCTAATCACTCCTAACAGGGTAACCTCTCTGATGCACGATTTCGTCGTTCGCCATTGCAAAGGAAACGTACCGACAATCCCACAAGCTGTTGAATCACCGTTTGAACCTGAATTCGTTGCCCTGGGTTGCCCAAATCTTGGGCGCGAGGCCGATGATGAGGTGGTGTTTTTCTCATAGTATTATGAAGTAGAAGCATTACTCTTTGCTCTGTATTATGTATATTGTGCACCGTATCTTATCTGCCTGCCCACAGTCAATTAGACGCCCATTTACCCCGTGATCGTTTGCCAAGAGAATCACGGTGGTCACGGCGCGTCGCGTATAATTTCGCACGGCCTGAGTCGCCTTTGTCGACGACATAATTGAAACGCCTTTCATGACCCCCATGATCTTGGGCTCAAACCGTTAAGCCACGACGACGAGAAGATGGGGATTACAGGGTTGTTGCCGGCGTTGAGGCCCATTCACAAGACGAAGCGCCTCGATGAATTTCGAGGGAAGAGGATAGCAGTTGATGCCTATGTGTGGATTCACAAGGGAACCTATTCCTGTGCTGCAGATCTCGCAACGGGGAAGCAGACCATAAAGTACGTGATTCAACCCTTGCTCGTATTGCAGGTCATAAACAACGCATAGATACGTCGACTACTGCATGGGCAAGATTAATATCCTGCGGCACAGTGGCATCGAGCCATACATCGTATTCGACGGTGGGCCCTTACCAGCGAAGAAAGGGACCGAGTCCGACAGAAAAAAGAAGCGAGACGAATATCTTGCGAAAGCGAAAACGCTGTCCGCCCAAGGAAGACACAAGGAAGCGCGAGACTGTTACAACAAATGTGTTGACGTGACTCCTCAAATGGCCTTTCAATTCATCAAGGTGAGTGCTTGCCACATAACTTTGAAAGCAAGCTAATCCTGTCTGAAGGCGCTTAAAGCAGCCAACGTCTCATATGTGGTGGCACCATTCGAAGCCGACGCCCAGCTCGCGTACCTTGAAAGGATTGGTGTGGTCGATGGAGTCATGACCGAAGACTCGGACCTCTTGGTCTTTGGATGCAAGACAGTTCTACTCAAGTTTGATGCCAGTGCCTTCACCGTTGTCTGCATCGAACGGGAAGACTTTGGCAACGTCGCACCACCCCAATCCGACATTTCTTTGATCAACTGGACAGACGCCCAGTTCAGGTCTATGGCCATCCTCAGCGGCTGCGATTACCTACCCAGCATCACCGGCATTGGACTCAAGACGGCGTGCACTCTCTTGCGAAAGTGGAACTCGGCGGAGCAAGTCATTCGAGTCCTCAGATTGGAGGGCAAGAAGTCGGTTCCTGTCGACTACCTGGAACAATTCAAGCTTGCCGAAATGTGCTTTCAGCATCAAAAGGTGTACTGTCCCCTAGAAGAGAAGCTTGTCCCTTTGAAACCGATACCAGCGGACTGGAAGCAAGAATACGAAGACTATTGTGGAGGGTACGTCTGATTCCATGGATGTTGATATGCATGTCTGACATTCCCTCACAGGAGTATGGAACCTGGGATGGCACAAAGAATCGCTAAAGGCGACGTGGATCCGACGACTCTGCTACCAATGGTCGACATCAACCCCGCGTTCCAACCTTCCTCTAAGCAGGCCATACAGCAGGCGGGTAAGCAACCTCATTCCAAGGGCAAGGCGCCCGAGACCCGAGCTGCTGGTCTCGGAAGGAAGGTCCCTGCCACGAAGCCTGTGGCTGGCAAAGGAGGGCTTTTTGACTTTTTTGGTCCCAACGCCATTATACCCTCCTCCAAGCCTTTGTCAGACAAGCAACCACGGACCGCCGTCGTCGCGGGTCAGGCAAGCGGTAAACGAACTCTTGCAGAAGTCATGGACTCGGAGATGGCTCGCAAGAAGCAGAGGAAGAAACGCGAAAGCACGCCGTTGGTGACACACTCAAAGTTCTTTGGTGGACTGGAACGCTCTCGTCGACATAGCATCGACGTCCTGCCACACCCTCCCCGTATCCTCGAAGAGGAGAAGGAGAATGTTGATCCTGAGGACATGGACGAGGCAGATGCCTCTGACTTGTCCGTTGCTGCCCAAGCACGGTTCACCTCTGAAGTCGACCTAGACTTTGACGAGGATATGGCAGAGGTGGCTCAAGAAGATGGCTACATGTCTCCACTAGCCTTGTACTCTCCATCGCCTGTCGTTGAAGGCGGTGACGTAGCGAAGACAAGCCAGTCGTCACAAGAGCAAGACGATGACGACGACTTTGGCGCTGCTGCCTTCTCGAGCCCGACGTCGACCAAGAAGAATCGCCACAGATCTTGCTCGCCACGATTTTCCTCTCCCATCAATCCCAATGACAGCCCACCTACCTTTCCACGAGTCACCCGCGTTGTACTACAGCGGGAGGACGCGGTGCCGGAGGAAGAAGATACTCCAGTGGCGAGGCGCTTGTTTGTCAACGCCGAGGCAGGTCCCTCGAGATTGCCCGTCGTTGCTCTTGATCTGCGAAGCACACTGGGCGTGGGCAACTCGACGACCGAGGTGGACTTTGTCGAAGAACCGGACCTCATTGTCTCTTCGTCAAGCTCTCCAGAATGCTCTCCGGATACACCGGTCAACCTTTCGGCAGAGCAGGAACCGGCCGTCGTCGACGTCGACGATCTAGAAGAACCAGACTTAGTGAATATGGAGGATCAACGGCTGAGAGAAATCGAAGAATCGAGGGCTACCGCGGTGCAGGGGTGGATGGAGAAGTTTTCTCATAACCCCAAGGCTACCGCCAAGGGCAAGGCGGTAGCAAAGGATCAACCGATGCAGGCGAAAGCAAGAGTCAGCATGCTCAAGAGGAGCAACACCAACGTTACGCCGGCTGGACGCCACTCGCTCGCCTCGTCTGCAAAGGGCAAAAGCAAAGCATCAATGGCAGACACACCTTCGATTTCAGTCTTGCAGAAGAAGAAATCAGTGTCGACTATCAAGAAGAAGAGTGCAATGGCCACTGTTAACTTTTTCCAGCCAAAGAGGATAGACTCTGTGCCAAGGGCTCCGATTTATGTTCCCGATAGTGACGATGAGATTGTGGTAGGGTCATCCCCCGTAATGGCTCGGATGTACCACCAGATCGACACTGAGGAGGTGGCCGTGAGCCATAGCGAATCCCGCCTATCCCAGTTTCGGTAAGTAAACGCACACCACTCCTTTCTTTTGTCCAACGGCTCTCGCTGACTTGCCAGGTTTCTAGGTATGGCAAATAGCCTTTCGCCTGCGATATCTTTCCTTGCCTTTATTGTCGTCTTCGTCGCGTTCCTCCGTTCCTTCGTGTAGAAATCTGAATTCGCTGTCTTGCTTTCGTCAACCCATTGGACATCCCTTCATTGCATAGTTTTCTCCATTCATTCAAGTTTTGATCTAGTGGATTATCGTAACCTCATTATTGCATTACGTAGAGTAAGGTTTTGAAGACCTGAGACGCAGTCTTTTAGATGGTCTCTTCTTGTATACAATATAATCCTCGCATACATACCAACCCTAAAGGGTTCTAAAGATCCAGCTATAGGTGCTTGTCCTTGGTCTGGTGAATGGGTTGCTCTCGTCTGGGCGATTTTTGGTATAGGACACGGTTGACCAAGCCTATCGGTAAATCATACAACTCGGGAACAGCTCTGGGCTTCATGGACTCTAGATAAACCTGGCGTTCTTCCGAAGGGTTGGGGTGCAGAGTATAGCCATCTGGCGCATTCTCGTCAAAACGCAACGTGGAGGAACGTGGCAGCTTGCCCACCTGCAATGCTTCTCATCTCGTCCAATGCTGGTGTGCCAGCCAGAGCCAGTGTCGAGTAGGTGAAGTAAGTGAATAGGACAGCCATGACCGTCCATGCTGGGACGAGGATAGCCCATTCTCTACCAATGTTTGTGAGCATAGTGAACCTTTGCTGGACAGCATGTCGGACCACACCTATTAGGATACCACGTCACTCCCAGCCAGACAATCCATTCGTCTGGTAAAACAGCCCATAGGATGTACACCACAAAGAGGATGTAAGTCGTCGTCCATGCTACGAACCCGTAGAATTCGGGTGCACGACTTCGGTGCTCTGGAGGGGGCCATGGGGCTGCTGTCAAAGGCGGAGGTGCCTTGAGATCATCGTCGCTGCCGCACGGAGTGGACTCGACTGCCATGTAGCATCGCTCGCAGACACAGGTTGCAGGACGGTAGGAATATGAGATGATGATGGCGCGAAGCAGAATTGGTGGCTGGGCCCGGCGAGCGCTCCCGACTGATGGGGACTGCCATCAACCGCTTGTGGCACTTGTTCACGTTCAAATCAATCCAGATAGTAGCCACTTGACCCCCAACTTTGAGTTGCACGACCTACAAATATAAAGTGGGATTTCTGGCCATGGTGTGAAGACACAGCATCCTCTGCATACCTTGTCGACTGCTCAAGAAACAGGTTGACGCGCTGTACAAAGCGAAGTCACACGAATTCAGCACACAACTCAGAATACACACCAGGCACGCAGGCTCCATAACGCGAAACTCGCTTCTGTGCCATTTCTATCGGGCTGAATTGCATTTTCAGAAGTTCGGTTGACCAACCGATCCCTCGTGCCAAGCGATAAACACCAGAAGAACGAGCCGTCTAATACAACGTGCACCAAGCCTGCGATCCCTCTTGTGGATTGTAAAATGGGGACATTAGCGGAGTAAAAGGGTAGCTGATTCTTAAATGGAATAGAGGCAGAAAGGTAATCTGAACTGATAAACCATGTGGGCGTCAGGTACCAGTGCACAGATGTGGGCGTAACAATCAAAAAACAGGGTACTGGGGCGATTGGTTCCTTGTTCGGCATTTCAATTCGACAGCACTCCATTCATCTTCCTGGTAGTCGCGCAAGAAGCTCAACGGTGTCTGGGTCAATTCGACATGCTTCTCCGTGTTTCTCAATGATTGCGAACGAACGGTTTTCTGCTATTTGCCCGTTTCACGAGGAGTCTGCCTCGTGTGCAGGAAGGCACCCTAAATATTACGGCCAGTCAAGAATTGCCTGTGCTGCTACTGCGCCATCACAGCCTGTTAAAGAGATGATTTCGTAGAGTATCGCTGGGAAATCGATGGCCTTGCATACCTTGCGTGCCTATAAGTGCTTCAAGTTGGAGCCAGCAATAGCACTGAAGGACCGGGGGAAACCACCACCATATCTCTCATCTTGTGTACTACACATGGGGAGGGGCATTGCCCGCGAGTAAGCCCGGATGTTTGTTCTTGTTTGAAAGGGAGGATTTGACGAGATTTCATGCGAGGCAGGATTTTGGCCGCCTGAGCCCGTCCATCATGCCGGAGAGTGCTGATTTAGGAAGTATTCCGGCCTGTCTCGGGAATGGCCTGAACGATTTTGCGGAATTTGTTTGTTTAACAGCGTTTTGGTACGCGATCATACAGTTTTCGCCCATATTTTGATAAAAGTTTCAGGCCATTCCCAAGAGCCATGGGTCTACTCCTATAGTGCGCAAAAGTTAGCACGGTTTATATGGCCTTTGAGCTCAAATGTTGCACCTAATTTTCGCCCTGCCGGCGCAGTGATGTAATTAGTCATCGCTAATTTAGACGCGTCGGCGCGCCTTGCCCATTGTCCAAAACCCATTCTGCGCAGCTTTAGTTGCCTGAATCGTAGTTTGAGCAGTTGCATGTACAATTAATGCTTTTACATGTGCTAAACTACTGTCATCTCTCCTCAGAAGAGCCTCTAGCCCCTACTTGCTAGCGACGACTGGGTTTGCCACCTGTGGAAGGGCTTGGCGCTGAGTCAGCAGCCGGCTACACTCGCGGACAGTGCCCCTCCCCATGTGTACTGCGTAGCCCCAGCTCACATACCCATCACTGAAGTCGCCCATTTCCTTTTCGAGGGAATGATGTTCCTTTGGAAGGCCTTGGTCCTGAAGGGGAATATGCTACAGTCCTCAAACTCCAACGCGCGCCCCTTAGCGGGAGACTCGTATTTCGACACCTCTCAACCTCTCAACCTTGCACCACCACCACCACCACCACCATCACCATTTTTCTCCTGTGATTTCACTCACCCACTGGCATAGACAATATCAACCTTACAATCAACACAACTACTAGGTAGTACCGGTTCTCTCGACTGGGAGTACTGGCATTGGAGGCACATGGCGAGAATTTCGTCTGATTTTTGAGGCCGTCAACCTAGTAGGAATGGGGTTGCGTCGAGAATGGGATAGGGTGAAATTCAATGAAACAGATTTTTGTAGTGGGATCGGAGGTCAATTGAATTAGCCACCAAAGAACGGGATAGAATGAAATTCAAGGCGCAACTCCACCAACCAGATCCCTATTGCCCAAAGTCGCGCATCCGCTGTCCAGAATAGCGGCCTGGCTCCATGACCCCTCTCAGCAAGATTTTCGAAAGCTCGCCCACTTGTTGAGTTCGAAGCTGAACTCTGCTCAGCGCCTAACATTCTCCCCCTTTCAGAGATTTTACGGCACTGAATAGTCCCATCAGTCAGTGTAATCACTCGCATATATGAGTCTTTGTGCTCTTACAACCAAGCCCGGTAACTACACTTTGTGGGCCATCATACCGTGACCAGGAGAGGTTCGCAGGAATAGGCGCTATACGCCTATCTTGGCCAGTTGTCTAGCGAGTGATCCTATTACTGTGGAATGCGGCCGAGTCTCGGATGGTCTCTTCCCCGCAAATCCGTCGATGCCATCCCACGGGATTCAGTATCGCCCCTACACTGTTCCAGTTGACACAGGCTCAGAGCTCTCGACCCTCGTGTCCTTCTCGTTAGCAACACCGTAGGTCACCGTCTCATTTCAAATCCTATCCCCTCCAGTCGCCTCTTGAATCTATGTTTTAAAGTTTTCAACACTATTTGAATAGATTTGATTTGACGTGGTGACGATAGCCTTTGTCGCCGCGGTGTGTCGGTGCTCGAACTCCGTTGCGCGGTGCTCAGCACCCCACACCCATGTATTCTTGTGATTCATCGATATTTAATATGAAAGGTTAAATGAGGTCAATGGTAGTGGCACGGAATGGCGAGTATGGTCCCAGAGATTTCTGCTCTGATGCAAAATCTCTCGCGGCTTTCGCCTGTGACGACGATACCACAGCGCCGTAAATTTCGCTATACTATCTTCGAAATCACCTCTACGAGATTCAAACATTATGAGCCATGAATCCTCAGCATCATCTGCAACATTCGGAAATTCCGGACAAGGATTTATTCATGTCTCACATGGAGCAGAGTCGTCAACCTCCAAGCCACCTCGACCAGTCAATCAGAACACCGACGAAATCCCCCAAGTTGTCCCTGTTGGAACGGTTAGACCTGAGCGAGTGGTCTCCCGAGTTCAACAGGCCCTCACGGATTATCGAGAAGGACGAATCGGAAAGGGCTACGCCATTTCCATATTCACCAAGGCACTCGACTTCGACGCTAATGGAACGGATGCATCCAAAGAGGCAGCTCTCCAAGACTACATCCAGCAACTCGCTGCCTTCGATGAAGATAATCGAGACAGCGATTCCACCCACAGCGACGACGAAGATCAGTACGAAGACACCACTCGCCGAACGGCTGAAGTCTCCAATCCCCATCTCAAGGCCGCTGCTATCGAGAATCACAACAAGAACGTCCACGGAAGGAAGGGAAAGGGAAAGGAGTTGGCAAAGAGAGAACGAGATGATGGAGGGAGTAGTGGAGGAGACAGCAGCAGCAGTGACTCGTCCTCAGACGATAGATCCGACGAAAAGGACAAGCACAAATCAAAGAAGGTCAAACTCACCGATATGCCTTGGTACGAAGAGGAAAAGACTGCCATCACTACCGCACGACCCTCCTGTACCAAATCCGCCGAGCTACTCGACACTTACGCCCGCGATTACAAAAGGGTCAAGCGCTGGCTTGAGACCTCACAAGTTGCCCAGGAATCATTCCCCTCCTCCGAATGGGACAACATCATCAGAGGCAAAGCAGTCAACCTCGATGTCGTCCTCAGCTCTACGTTCCACCTCGTCGCTGTTAAAGAAAACGTCGGACGTATTGGAGATCGCTCGATCTCTCTTGGAACAACAGAGCCAGCCAGGAAGGTTGCCAACCACGGGGACTGGACCATCGCTTGGAACCGAGCGTCCGCAGCCGTCACCTTCGCTTTCCCTCACAGACAGAAGGAGCTTCGAGCATACGGAGAGTTCATCCAGGGCGAGTTCTCGGCCAGGGTACCAGAGGCCCATGCACGAGTTATCCTTTTTGACAAATCAATTCGGGAAGAAGTCGGAGGAGGAACAAGGCTTCTACTCACCAATACCGAAGCCTTCCAACGTCAGCGCGCAGCCATCCTATCCGCCGACGGGCTCTTTGCTTCAACGTCGCTATCCTTCGACCAACTCAAAGGACGTGCCAAAGCAACCGAGATCTGTAACCGGTTCAACTCCTCAGAAGGATGCCCAAGGAGTATCGCCACCTGCAAATACCGTCATGTGTGCAAGAAGTGCGGAAGAGGGAATGGTCACCACGGAGCAGCTGCTTGCGACAAGTCGAAGTAAGCTGGCACGAGGGCTGTGGCCAAAGCATCGGCGTTTCAATGTTTGGTGCCCCGAAGCTGATTGTTTGCCAAACACTGCGGACTGGACTCTCACGGCGAAACCTTTACCTCGACCGCCTTTCTCGGAGAGGATAAATCCCATTACCTCTGCAACCATCCGCGACAATCCACATCTATTTGATATCGTTACGCCTATCAATGTCGACGTCTTCCAACGCCTGCTCACAACTCATCCCAATCGAGAATTCGTCGATTCCGTGGTGCTTGGGCTTCGAGAAGGTTTCTGGCCATTCGCCGAAACCAACATTGACGGCTATCCCATCACCAACGACGCTCATCTTGGCTCACCCAGAGACGCCAATCAGGCACGTTTTTTGGAGGAACAGGTCCAAGCAGAGGTCGATAAGCGGCGGTTCTCCCCTCCTTTTGGACCTGACTTGCTTCCTGGCATGTACTCGATGCCCATCCACGCTGTACCCAAGCCTGCATCATTGACATTTCGCTTGGTAACCAACCAAAGCCACGGCCCCTTCTCTCTCAACAGCATGATTGACCAGGACAAGATACGAGGCTTTCCGCTCGACAACATCCAACATCTTGGATACCATCTCCTTCACCGACGTACCGAGGCGCCCGGGCAGCGACGTGTGCTGTGGAAATCCGATGTGTCGGAAGCCTACCGTCTCATGCCTATGCACCCTCTGTGGCAAATAAAGCAGGTCAACACCCTACACGGTCGGCGCCACGTCGACCGATGCAATGCGTTTGGAGGGTGTGCATCGGGAGGGATTTGGATCTCGTTCATGGCGCTTGTGATGTGGATTGCAAGGGAGATTGAAAGGTTGGAAGATGTGGTGGGGGAGTACGTGGATGATGCATTCGGCTCGGAGGATGAACGAAGAATGGAACTCTACGACCCGTACGACAAGATGATGCCTATGACGCAGGTTCGCCTCCTCCGTCTCTGGGACAAACTCGGCATACCGCACAAGCAAAAGAAGCAAATTTGGGGAACCTCACTCCCTATTATTGGATTCGACATCGACACTATAACGATGACCATATCCCTTCCCCTCGACAAGAAGGAAGATTTGATCAAGGAGCTGCGATTATGGTCTGCGCCACCTCACACTCCCGGAAACACTGGTTCCTTCAACATTCGTCGCTGGCAACAGATCGCGGGATGGGTCAATTGGGCGCTCAACGCCTATCCTCTCTTACGGCCTGGTCTGAATCACGTCTATCCCAAAATCCAGGGACGTTCGAGCCCCTTCACCCAAGTCTATGTTAACAATGCTGTTCGCTCTGATCTAGCTTGGGTCGCTGATCATCTTGAGCATCTCTCGGGCGTCCAAATGCTCGAATCCATCGCTTGGTCCCCTGCAGATGCCGACATCGTTGTTTTTTGTGACGCGTGCCTCGAAGGAATGGGGTATTGGTTTCCCGACTTTGATGTTGGATTCTATGCCCCTACACCTAACGATGTTCCGTCTGGCATCATCTTCTACTTTGAAGCTCTGTGCGTCGTTTCGGCTATCTCTCGCATATGTGGGTCCAAGGAGCGTAACAAGAAGGTCCTTGTCTATACCGACAATCAGAACACAGTCGACATCTTTTCCTCATTGCGTTGCTCAACCACCTTCAACCACCTGTTGCGCTTCACCGTGGATCAGTTGCTATCCAAAGGACATGACTTGCACGTTGTGCATGTTAGCCATGACGACAACGTCATCGCTGACACAATATCACGAGGTTGGATTGGTCAGGTCATCGACAAGCGCCCCAATTTTATTGTTCACCTCTTCCGTCCCCCTCATGTTCCATGCTACCAAGAACTCCAAAGAAATCTTCGCGCCAACCCAAAAGACCTGCATGGTCCCATCAAAAGCTCAAGCTAGAGCAAACCCGGCTCATTCACCATTCCCTTTCTAAACGAACTCGAACAGCTTACTCTTCCGCACTCAACTCTTATCTTCAATTTTGTAACATACACGATATCGATATTCGACCAACACCTGAAACTCTATCACTATTCATCACATATACATCCTTCTTTATAAATCCAAGATCCGTTTCAAACTACCTTTCGGGCATTTGCCAAGAACTGGAACCTTACTTCGAGGATGTCCGTACTGCCCGATGCTCGAGACTTGTCAACCAAACGCTGAAGGGTGCGATGAAGGTGAAAGGGACCAACATTAGTCGGAAGGAAGCCATCACGGTTTCGCAAATCAACGACATTATACGAATACTATCCCCAAATCCGTCCTATGACGACAAACTCTTTCTCGCAATCCTCATCATTGGATTCTTCGCGCTGTTGCGCCTCGGCGAAATGACCATTCCCGACGACAAGCGGTTACACAATCCCAAAAAGGAGATTCTGCGCTCATCCGTATTTCGTACGACCTCATCCTTCGGGTTCACCCTTCCTGGAAGCAAAACAGATCGTTTCTTTGAAGGCGACAAAATCATCGTGCGTGCAAATGTCGGTGACCCGAACCCTATTCCCTTCTTCTTCGCCTATTTATCCGAACGTGACAATCGCTTCCCCTTCCATATTGGGCTTTTCGTCACCTCCAACGGACATGCACCCACAAACGACTGGTTCACCAAAAGGCTTCGATCTTTCTTACCCAAAGAATACTCGGGCCATTCACCGCGAGCAGGCGGGGCGACTTGGTTAGCATCAATAGGAACTCCCGCGAATATCATTCAGGGAATGGGTCGCTGGGCATCAGATACATGGCAGCGTTATATCCGAAAACACCCTGTCATCATTCAATCGATTCTCGCCTCTTCATCATCGTCCCCTTCCTTACACAACTAATTCTCGTCGCTCCTCATATCGTTCACGACTTCCACCAATCACTCATCTTCAAAAAAAAAAAAAAAAAAAAAAAAAAAAAAAAAGGTTTCCTCCGGTAGCCTTACCTCGACTCGAATTAAACCATCTTCGAGGGCGGACCGACTTTGATGTCGTCCGTCTCTCACCGCCTACACTCCCTTCCTCGCTACCAACCAACCCACATTCCAACAAGCATTGGTAGCCCTTAGTAGATCGCTCTTTCAATACAGGGGTACATCCTCGATTGTAGGATCCTCTTATCATCCTACACTTGGCCTTCAATCCGGCGGTGCTGTTTGCTATCTGGCGGTTATATCTAGACTTGAGCTTTGATCGTGATGGCCCTTGGGATCCAACACAACGGCCTCCTTCATCTCTCATATCTCACTGGTTACACACCCCTTAACCGATAACGCTGGAATAACAAGCCAAAGGTGCTATATGCATCCCCCTCTCGCTTTGCGGCTTTATTAGTGAGTGTGCTGAAAGTTCTTGCGGTACCTTTGAGGCGGACATCTGCCGAAGGCTAGGCGGATCGTTGATCAGATTTAGATATCGATCAATCTTCGTAGCCAAATATAGGCCCCCACCTTCCTAATAGTAATAAGGCTGAAGGGTGGTTCTTGAGGTCGACGACTCTTGATCATCCTCCATTAAAATCCAGGTGATACCCTCAGATTATCGCAGTACAATCAATGGCCTTGCAAGCATAAGGTATTGTATCCACCGCTGAAGAAGTGGGGGGAAATAACTCTCGCTTACCATCTGGCAGGAACTCGGATCTCGTTCGGGACTCGTTCCTTACCACCGACCTCCATATTGACAACCGACGGCCAGCCTCAACGCGCCGATCTTCAGACTTCGGCTCTACGTACCGCGATACGGCGGGATCGCATGGCCGCGTAGCTACCGTATATATACTAGCCCTCCACAACATCCTCGTTCTCGTATTCACACCTCCCTGCACTGGTTGCATCCACTCTCCGATAGCGTCTACCTCTTCGGTCTACTCCTGGACTGGCTGCACCTAATCCCTGACTGCGTCCTTCTCTCCACCCCTGAGCTGCCTGAATCCACACTCCGATAGCGTCTACCTCTTCGGTCTACTCCTGGACTGGCTGCACCTAATCCCTGACTGCGTCCTTCTCTCCACCCTGAGCTGCCTGAATCCACACCCCGATAGCGTCTACCTCTTCGATCTACTCCGGGACTGCCTTCGTGTAACGACCGCTTAGTCATCACGCGTCGTTACGACGCTTCCTGCCTGTCTCCTTTCCATAGATCTTGTAACTGTACCACCACCTTGTCCACCTTAGTGTCCATCTATAGACGTCGTGCCATTCACTTGGTCTCGGTCCCTCAGTGTTGTCTGCTGTCGCCCCAGCGGTCTTCCACTTTTTTTTGAATTCTCGCGACTTCTTTCGTCGTCGTTGGCCATCACTGCCGTCATCGTCGTCAGCCGCTCTCGCGCCGTTCTCGCGCATCGTCGTCGTCGTCTCCCACGACCCTTTCTCTTCACCCACACCATCCTCTCTACATTCTGGCACCTCGGCTCGTCCCTCCTGCCCCTGCGACCACTCGGAACGCCTCTAGGCAGCATAGCATCCCCCTTTCTGGCCCTCTGCCCCCTGCGACTCGCCCAGGCCGTTCCGGAAGGACCCCAACTTCTCCTCTAGGCTTCGGCAGCTCTACTCCCGCGCGTGACCCACCCCCGCATCTCGCGTCGTCCGCATCTGGATCGTTGCCCCGGACTCCACCCCCACCTCCGCCGCCTCGCCCACGTAACGCCGTTATGCCGTCCACCAAGCTCGACCTCCCTAGCCTTGTCAGCCCCATATCTGCGTCTTCGGTCAGCGCGTGGCTCGACAATTGTGAGGACGCCTTCGAGGTCTTTTCCACCATGAACCCGACTGCGGACATCAAGGTCTCGGCTCAGATCACGATGGTTGGATTGAAGATGGTTGCGCCGGAGGCCGCTCAGT
This sequence comes from Coprinopsis sp. MPI-PUGE-AT-0042, assembly GCA_020736565.1. Classification (NCBI taxonomy): domain Eukaryota; kingdom Fungi; phylum Basidiomycota; class Agaricomycetes; order Agaricales; family Psathyrellaceae; genus Coprinopsis; species Coprinopsis sp. MPI-PUGE-AT-0042. Next base: position 213,157 of record JAHBOF010000001.1, on the reverse strand, counting down.
GGTGGAATGAGAACCGTGCGACGATGAAGGCCCTCACCACCTATGCCGAATTCGTCGCCAAGGTCCGTGAACGCTTCACGCCCTCTGGATGGAAGATGGATGCTCTGGCGACGTTTTACGCTACTCGTCAGGGGAAGCTGAGCTTCGTGGATTTCGTTACTGCTGCTCAGAGTGCTCGAGGAGTCCTCGGTACTGCTGGTTCTTCCTGGAAGATCACCGACACTATGTTCAAGAACCATCTGCTGTTCCATTGTCATCGCCTCCTCTCACTCCGTGTCCGTGCCATCCCCAACCTCGGGTACGAGTCATTGAAGGTCGACTCGTTGATCAACACTATGTCTTCAACCTGGAACTCGATGCTCGCGGAAGGTATCGTGCGTCAGGAGTCACTCCCACCTGTCGTTGGCCATTCCTCTCGCTCTGGAGCTAATGGCCTCCCCAACCTCACTCTATCTGAGCGCGCTGACCTTCGCGCTGCTGGAGGCTGTTTCCATTGCCGCAAGACTCCCGTCTCCCCTGGCTGGAAAGCTCATTCCTCGAAGACGTGCCCTGGAGATCCCTCTCGCAACATTCCGCCTGCTCCAACCCCCGTCATCGCTGCTGCTGTTGGTGTCGAACCTGTGGAGGTTGATTCGGAGGAGGAGGTTGCTGATACTGGGTATGATACCGATGCCGATTTGGAGTATCTGGCTATGGTGATGATGGAGGATGTTGAAGAGTCTGATTGAAGTATGTTTGAATTCATTTCCCGTTTTTATTTTTCTCTGGCACCCGATAACCCCATTCCAAATTCTTTGTATTCCCCTTGTTCCCCTTGTGACACTCTTTCGACGTTACACCTGATCCTCATTGCGATTATCTTATCCCTTGACTTCTTGCGGTAGCTATCATTTGGGTGTTCCTGGTTTCCATTGCGGTGTCTTCCTTTTTGGTCTGTGTGTTTGATTTTTTTCCCCGTTCCATTTTTTAGAGGTGGGAGGTGTGTAACGACCGCTTAGTCATCACGCGTCGTTACGACGCTTCCTGCCTGTCTCCTTTCCATAGATCTTGTAACTGTACCACCACCTTGTCCACCTTAGTGTCCATCTATAGACGTCGTGCCATTCACTTGGTCTCGGTCCCTCAGTGTTGTCTGCTGTCGCCCCAGCGGTCTTCCACTTCGCCACTCTCTCATACTGTCTTCTCCCCATCTTTGAAGTAGTTTCGCCACACTCTGGTAGTGTGCCCCTCTCCATCCCCGGGCTGGCTGCATTCCTTCTCCGATAGCGTCCACCTCTTCGGTCCACTCCTGGTTTCGCCTCTCTTCTGATAGTGCCTTTTTAGTAGCATCCACCTCCCTCATGCCTATCACTGAGGTCACGTCTCGTCTGTCCAGCGGGATATCCTTGCTGTGGAAAGCCTTGTCCCTACTGGGTGTTGGTGACGACGGCCCTCTCGACGAGGCCTCGAGCTCTGACGTTTCCTCTGTCGAGAATGAGGGGGCGTCTGCCTCTCAAGGTGGAGATGTAGTTCCCCTCGAAGACCTCGCTGGCTCTGGTCCTCAAACCCCCGGAGAAGAGGAGGTTGTGAATCTGGAGGAGCCTCAATGGGTCAAAACAAGTACGTAGTGCATGATCCATATGTGGCGTCTGAGACCGAAGGGGTCCATCTGACTGACAATTGGTACAGTCAAGGCTGCCCTGATCGCCAAGGAAATCACATTGGAAGGTCAGCAGACTGCATCCAAGCGTTATACAAATTTCTAACGATTCTTGCTCATGTGAAGGGTTGGAAGGGCTAGTGGGGATGTTGAAGACCGCTTCAAATTCCGCTAAGGCCATCAAAACCTTTCGAGACCAACACGCTGACGTTTCGGACGTCAAAGTAAGCTCACTTCTTCTTTCACAATGAGGGCTGGGACCTATGTTGATTTTTCAATTCAAGGCGGTCTCATGCTCCAAACTGACGGGTGAACACCTCCTCCGAATGGGTATCACTACCTTCGAGGCAGCCAGAGGGGATTTCGATCCCTTGAAGGTTGGGGAACACGGGTCAGAAGCTGAAAATTTGGATGATCAAGACGAGTCAGAAGGCGAGCAAGACGGATCCATAGACGCGGATTTGGATGGGTTCTGGAGGCAAGAGTTGAGATCTACCTTTGGCTTTTTGCAAGTATGCAAAAAACTTATCGGAAACAGGGTATGTACTCTTCTCCTCGCCCTTTGCCATTTTGGCGGATCGCTAACCTTACCTGTGGCTCTAGAACGAAGCGGGAGGCCCACGTCATAGCATTTTCTATATGCTAACTCTTGTAGTACGCATAGCCGAGCATCGGGGAGCCCTCACCATCATCCACAACGAGCTCTCGCTGGGAAGCTCCAGGGCAAAGGATCAAGAGCTGGAGGGGATCATCGCGATCATCTTCGACAACAAAGCAACCCTCTTAACAGGGATTGCTGACTTCATGATATTCTCATCTGAAGAGGTCAACGCTGAGGAGGGCGAAGCAGCACGCCAAGGTCTGTTTCTCTTGTTGAATATTAAGCGATGGTGTGATTGACCCCCTTGTCCACTCATGCGTACGTAGGTGCCACAGATGCAAATTCGTTGTTCCAGGTCACAAAATTCTTCGAAAAGTTCGAATATGTTTGTTTCCTTCTAGAAGCAAAAAGGCCGATGTCGTCGTCTACCCAACTAATCCAGTACCTGCCTCAGGTCGTTGGCCAGTGTGTTATGATGTGCGTCTCTGGTGCTGTGGTGGTTTGGCCTCGTTACTAACCTGGACGATCCTTCATACAGCATGAAACGAAATGAGTGAGTCGCGTTCCTAGCATGACTCGACCACTAACTTATGACCCCGTCACTTTCTTCAGCACTAAGTACATGTCTTGGTGTTTGAGTGATGGATCTCAGTGGGCATTCGGTGGTATTGGCAGGGACCCTGAAGGGACCTTCAGCGTTGTTTACGCCGAGAAGACACTTCAGCTAGACTGTGCGACGCGAGACGCATTGGACAGAACTGGCAGAGATCTTCTCGACACCCTGTGCTCATGGGTGAGTGATTCCTCTGAATGGGCGAAGTGTGTGGGCTCACTCTCCCTGGCACAGGTTGGGCTTCCTGCGCTCACAATATACATGTCCCTTAAAGACAAGGCCAAGGTGAAATCATCACCACTGGCCTCGATGGAAGCTGGTGTTGCAGACGTGCCAGTTGCTGCGGAAAGAGACAAGCGCCTACGGCCAACAAACCTGCTAAAAAGACCAGTCATTCACAAGAATTTCAGTTGACAAATATATTCTTGTGCTTGTATTGTACATCAAGTGTATAGACCTACTAGGGAACAAAGAGCTAAATGATAAGCATATGTTGGTGATTCTGGAATGAAACAAAGATGCGGTTTGAGCTACAGTCAATGCAAATACCACGTAAGCGACCTCGCGGCAATCGTGCGAGTGCTATCACTCCCAGGCGGACAAGTCGATGTCCCCCAGAATTGGGCCAGACACAATTTTGGAGCCTGAGAGGGCCGCGGTGTCCATCCACGAAAGCGAAACAGTTATAACCCACTCCAGTAAACATTCTCCAATCCAAAGGGCCTACAGTCCCCAAAGGAGTCCAAGAAGGAGGACAGTCTTCCGAAGGGATATCAGGTATCACAAGTCCGAATATACCTTGACTTGTTTCCATAACGAATCGGCTTGCCCCGCCAACAGATGAGCGTGAAAGAGGCAGGCTGTTTCTAATATAGTCCACTGTTACGGACCATAGTGGCCGCACGTTCGGCACTGGAAGGTCGTATTCGGATCGCACGACTGGCGGTGGGCCATTTGAGCACGTTCCCTCAGAAAGGCTCCAAATCTGGATTGAGTAGAGGTCTACTGCGAGGGTACGTCCGCCGGGAAGGAGCTGAATGATCTTCAACAGTGTGAGTGACAATGGGCAGTACAGAGACGTCTCAAAATACTCACAGACGGGTGAGGGTCCGAGAAGTACACTCTCGGGAACTTGAGGCAGGCTGCTCCACCCGCTTGCTTCCAGTTAACCACAACGAATCCCATGCCCCTGAAAGCATATGTAACATGGTCCCCCAGCAAGGATATTCCCTCAGTCACATGTGGCGGTTTTTCCTTGAACGAAGACAGTCGTGTCGACGCCATGCCTACTGCATTTCCCTGCAAGTCGAATTCCACGGATACTGACCAGATAGATATCACCATCTGGTCCAGTTCTCGCTCTGGAATACCGTTGGCGTCTTTCCCTTGGAACCAAGAGCTGATTGCGACGTTGAAAGCCAGGGTCGACATGCTGGTTTTGAAGTCGAAGGAGAGGTTAACTCTCAACCAATCCTTTTCTTCAAATGGATGGGGTATCAATGGTTTGGGAACCATTTCAGCATCGTCCAGATTCAAGTAGTCGATGGAGCCGTTGGTACGCTGCAGGAGAACCCAACGGCCCCCTGGCAGAAAGTGGACAGTGGGTCCATAAAAGTTCAGCATATGGTGGCCGGAATTACCAGTGGCGTGACGCTGCGGCCACCCAAAGTAGCCCAAAACTAAGTCTTCAAAGTCTTGCGCACTACAGTGGACCAGGGGCCGCGGCAAAGGGAATGGCTTCGGAAATACAGAGTCGAAGTAGTGTTGGAGGAGCGTCAACCAAACTTGACGGGCTCTAGATACATCGGCCAGAGTACGACAAGTCTTGAGGAGCATCAGCCCGTATCGTCGCTATATGTGCACACTCTAACATACCTGTCTAACACGAAGAATGTCGTCCCATTCCAAGTCTGCGAGAATCTCGACTTGAAGCTCCGCAGGAAGGGTGGCGAGTGAAGCGCCAACTGGGAGGGGCTTAGGGGATGACTGCGTGCATATTAGAGTAGAAGACACAAACGTGATCGTCGGATTAGCTCACACTTGAAAGACAGCTGGAGAGGCCGTGATAAGCACGATAGAATATGGTCATGTTGGTAGGTAATCAAGAGGACGGACGCCCAAGCCTTGCCAAGCCGGCTCTCATTATACATATGACGTAGGCAAGTTCAGAAGAACTTGAAAACATCTTGAGATTGAGCGCTTGAGTTCACATGGCTGTAGGGTCGACTACGTTTGTCTTTTATTTGCGTTACAGCTATTTAGGTATCGATAGACAGTATTTCGCCAAAACTCAGCTTTTGATATTTGTTTAGTTTCGGAGCTGGCCAAATATCTGGAGCTACCTTTTCGGGTAGGCGCGCCAACGAAGGAGCTGGCGGGTTTCCTGGAATGGCTCACTGGGTCCCAGAATAGACAAGCGCCTACGTGGGGCTTACGACCTGAGTGGTGCGCTTCTGTTTGGATCGCTCGGAAACTAAACAAACATCAAAGGCTGGATTTTAGCGAAATACTGTCTATCGATACCTAAATAGCTGTATGTAAATTGGATGGAAGACAAGGAACGAAACCCAATGCCAAGTGCTCTCACAGGCAAGTGACAAACTCCCGAAGTACTAGTAGACTTGGGCGGCATAACTCTCAGAGGGGCACATCCGAGTCAAGGCGAATGAAGCGCAGCTGTAAGTAGCTTGAGTAGTGTCATGAGCTAGCGTTCTATCGGGGGTAGCAATGTAGACATAGTCCATTAGCATCCCCCTGTTCAACCCAAGCTAACCAACATAAACCACAGTTAAAGCACGCCGCTTCAGGTCCTGACACAAATTGAGATACACCGTGGAATAAGCAACAGTGAGCGTCTATTTTACCCTCTTTCGACCCGCAAACATGTACTTCTTGAACTTCTTCCTCAACTTGACATTCTTTTCGTCCGCCAACTTTCTTCCCAGCTTCACCCACGAAGCGATCGTAAGGTCTTTCATGTGGTAAGGAGTGTAGCGGCTCTTCTTGACTGTCGGATCCCTCAACTCCTCTGGAAGCTGGTCGAGAGGGATGGGATACACAAAGCTGGCGAGTTCAGCCGCTGATGCGTTTGGACTGGGGTGAAGAGCTGAAGGGCGGAAGGTCGTGTATTCCAACTCAAAGGTCGGTGGGTGTTTTTTGTCTGCTTCTTCGAGGTGGGGTATATTGTACTGCAAGACTGTCACTCATACGGCCTGGCTAGTTATAGGAGCAACACCATACCTGCGCATATCCGAGAAGTGACCATTGTTGATTCCTGCGCGAAGGTGCCGTTTTATCCGAATGCCAGGGCTGTGTCAGATGGCATCTCCAACTGTTCTTCCATTCAGGTTGCTTGCAATGCACGTCCTTGTCTCCTCTATCCCCGCGCCTATGCCCATGATGTCGCTTCTTTTGAGCGTCGTACGACGGATCAGTGATGTTGTAAGTGAAGACGCGGAAGCTTGGAAGATATGGATTGGGAACGACGGCAGGGGCCACGTTCACAACGGCATAATTGTCCATCTCTTTGCGTTTTGGGACTGGCAGGGCAGCGAACTCGGTTATGAGGGTCTCGTACAGAGCGCCATCACCTCCCATTGTTCGTGCTTTCTTTGCGTCTTCGTCTGGTACGATCTGCAGATCAATCTCTTCGAGGAAGAAGAACTAGGTGAAAGATGAGCAATTGACAGAAGGGAGATAGCGAAGGAGGCACGGACGTGATCGACATTCATATGCTGAAAGTTATCGTCAGTAATGAAACTTTGGTCTAAGAGCTGCTGACTTACTCCATACAAATGGCCAAGGACAACGTTCTGGAATCGAAGCGCCAGTTCAACATAGCGTACATACTAAAGCCAAGGGGTCAGTCAAAACGAAGTTGCAAACAAATGGACCAGACGCACGCATTCCGGGAAGTAGTTTCCAGGAGAAGGGGGCACATGCCCGATGATGTAAGTGAGCATGCCCCTCCTGTGGAACTCGCGCAGTTGGACCTCGAGCCAATCCAACTGTAGGTTTCCAGGATCGGAGGGCTCCTTCCACGGGCATCCGTTCACAGCTGGTAGGGAGGTTAGGAGGGCGGCTCTAACGCAATGGATAGGGTAAGACAACGAACCTTTGTTGGAGTCGTAGAAGTACATTGTGTTCAAGCTGATGACGGCGAGTTGATCAGGTACGACTTCTTTGACATAATAGCCTCCACGTTGGAAGACTCCGAGGTAGGGGAAAGGGATAAAGTTCTCCCAGATTCTGAATAGAGTCAGCTTCGCGTCCCTTGTAACAATCGTTGGTAGAAGAACTGACTTGGAATACTCATGAGTTACGCTGTTTGGGCCGGGGGTCATAATGTTCTGGATTCCGAAACCATGACGTTAGACAAAGCGCTTGTAGCGAGAATCCAAGGAAAGACGAACGTGAGCTGCGTTAGATGGTTAGCAAGAGCATAAGAAATAGAGGTAGAGAAAACGTACGCCAGACATCGTTATTACCTACAGCCGTTCAGGGGTCGGGGATGAGCACGACCAGAATTCTGCAGACAGTCAAACCACGCACCAATTGTGGGGATAGGGATCACACCACGACTGTTGAACAAGTGTTCCATCTTGCTCGCTACTTCTCTGTTCAACTCGTAGATCTCAGCAGGCGTGCGAGGTATCTTGTTGTCTGAATCATGCCTAAGCCCTGTCAGTCCCCGGCGCTCCCTCTATCTCGCAAGGCAAACCAACCTCGCATTATCTCCTGTCCCTAAAGCACAGATCAGCCTGCAAGCAACACCGGAGACAAGAAGCTTTACGCACACACAACAAAGTCAATCTCGCTCGCCCAGTTCTTCCCCAAGAAATCAAGCGTGTAGTTCGCCAGCCGTGTTGGAGTATCGCATTCCCTGTAATTGCGTCAGAAACGCCCCACAGCGATAACGAACATGAAGCGGACACGTACGAGTACGGTGTCCCCCAGTATCCAGCCTTGTTTTCCTTCTTATCCCGCTTCTTATTCTTCTTCCTATGACAAGCAGAGTCCTCTGCGGTGCCTTTCCGGTAGTGAGGATCGGGGTGAATGTCGGATATGTGCAGGAATTTCCCCTTCAGCTTCTTGGGGTCTGCTCAAAGTGAATTAACTCGCTAATCGAGAGCGATTAATCGATAAACTCACGGGCGTTCAGGTCTTCTGAAGCCTGTGACTGTTGCGGTACAGACTCGAAAGGGGCTTGAATCACTGCTCCCAGAGTCGTAGTGATCTCGAGGCACAACAGGAGGCATGCTGCAGGGAGAGCGAGGAACATGGCAACTGGTAAGAGCGAACCCGCCGCACTGCTGTCAGCCGATGTCGCGATGAGCTATATAGGCTGAATCTGGACCAAGACAGCACTTCTTCCTGAGCAGGACTGTTTGTGCTAATGGCAACGAACGTTCGTGATGGCAAGCAGGAGCGAAATTCTTGCGCCGATAATGGGATCAAACCGAGCTAAACTTAGAGCAAGGCGCCAAAACGATTTGGGCGGATAGAAAAATATTAGGTGGGGTATATATACGTCTGAGATCCACAGGGGTCATCGAATGTAACACTAGGACGCACGTCTAAAACGCGTGGAAAACAACCAAGAACATGGTAACAGCACCAATGACCCAAGTGTGCGACCCTCCAAGAGCCACCAAGCTATTGGCACCACCATACAAGAGCGTGGAGCGGTTGGAATACGCAACAGCAGGCTCAGGGACCGTCTGGTTGCTGGAGTACACGTACGAAGTAAAGTTGCTACCTGCCTGCTGCTGAGGGGCACACTTGACATCAACCGATTGGAGCATAGCATAGAACTGGCCGGCAGCAACATAGTCGGGGTCTTGCCAGTTGATCATTCCACCAGCCCACTCGACGGTACCAGGGGCACTTTCCGGGATTCCAGCAGGCCAGATGGAGAACTGGATACGGGCAGGGGTGGTGGGGTAGTGAGCGACACCAGCGCTGTCAAAGGTGTCCGATTTCCTGACGGTGCGCACGACCTTGCCATCAATAGACCAGCTAAGTTGCTCGGGTTGCCAATCGATGGTGTAGTCGTGGTAGTTGGCAGAGGTGTCGGTCAGGCCACCGTGGTGGTCGCCAGAAGTCCTGTCGGCTGTGAAACAGGTCAATATGATTCATTTCACACATTTACGGTAGGCTTACGAATGTTGCCCTGCCAGAAGAAGTTGCTCTGGCCTTCGTCGACAACAGATCCAGTGAACTCCCAATCAATCTCGTCCTTGATATCACTCATAGTAATGAAAGCAGTGATGACGCCTCCCCACTTGCCAGTCTTGAGCCTGGCGGTGATCGTGCCATAATGCACATAGCGAGTTGATGAGATCTTGGTTCCCTTTTCGCCCTCCACGAGGGTCATGGCCAACTCGGAGCCTGTGGTGCTGTTCTGAACGAGGACCTCACCCTCCTCAATGACCCAGTCATGAAGAGTGGTATCGCCCTTGTACTTAGCAACCTTGACCATACGAGATTCATCGCCAAAGGAATACTGCGAGAGATCAGGGCTTGTATCAAGGGAAGAAGCAAACGGCGTACGCTTTTGTCCTGGCAGATGGGGTTGGGCTTGCACGAATCGACGGCCTTCGATGCGAAGGGGTTGCAGCCGCCAAGGCAGAACTACGATCATATCAGCATGGATGTCGTACAGCATAGATGGCTAAGAACTCACATGACCCCTGTCACAAAAGCCGTATTCACCTAGCGGAGAACGTTAGCCGTGTGCACTTCACAACTGATACAGAAATCTGGGAGAAATGAAGGAGATGCACGAGTCGCCTCGATGCCCGAGGTCCAGCCTTCCCAGGAATGCTGAGGCAAGGCTCCCATGCTCCAACCTCCTGTTTGCCAAGTCACTCGTATTCTCCCCTGCTTCGAAGGGTGCCACACAATGAACGACGAACGAAATACTCACTGCAACAAGGGGCAGAGGCTGGGCAAGGGCTAGTGATGTTGCTAAGAGGAACGTCAGAACGCCTTTCCCCTCCAGGGATTAATGCACGCACCAAGTAGTGGCCGCTACCTGGCCAGCGAAATACGCCAAAAAGACAGGCAAACCAATGGTAAATATCGAATGCATGGTTGAATGAGAGGGTAAGTTGTGTGCTTTTAGCTCTCGGTATTAAAGTCTGAAGCTTGTTTAGCACGCGCTCTGGTTGACAAGAATAGAATGAAAGCCATGAGCATACCTCAGTGTATCGAGAAGTCTGTCTGAGCCGTCGGTCGATATGGTTAAGAAGCCAGAACTAAAGAGAGACGAGGGGTTGAATGAGGGGGTCCAGCAACCGAAACGAGGCTCAAGGGATGGTGATGGTAGCAGTCCAAGAAGTTGTGGGAAGATTCTGCTGGGCTCGGTGGTTCTATCAACGAATTTGGCAACAAACGAGCAATTCTTGGCTACGGTATAGTTGGGGCTTCTCAGGTACACAAGAGGTCCATGCACAACTCTATATACAGTATGCCGAGCTCTCCAAGCTTTCCTTCGAACTGGCCTTGGTGGCAGGCACTCCAAAAATCTCGCGTGGCGTGCCTTGTACCTTGGAGTCAAACATTGCATTAGCTACGTAATAGGGACATGGAAGCCCGAAACTACTAACAGTGAGGGCGACAGCAGAAAGAGAGATCGTCGAAGGCGGCCGACGGGAAAGAAACACGATGTGTGTAGATTTAAAGCATTATATATAGAAGGCCGCGCTATTAAAAGATGAAAAGAGAAACATTAAGAGAGTCATTCTAACCGAAGAAAACGGATAGCAAGAAACGAGTGCACAACCAGTATTAGGGCTGCGTGGTTCCAGGTGGTTTCTCAACAAACGAACAGTAAGAGCTAGTGGTCCGTCTAGGGGGGCAGACCAGATTCCTCCAGGGTCGTGTACGATTGTCAACTCCCCTCTTCCGTCCGCACACAACCACTTTCACCAGCAAGATTAGATTGCCAATGGCAAAGTCACAGCTGCATGGATCAAGCGGGAAATCCCCCACAACTGTAGATCAACGGAGGACGGTAGCATAGTAGCGGAGAAGGAGAAAGGAGACTGTATGAGTACTACACTCTAACTTCATAGAGAAGGCAATGTATCTACCTGCGAGGAAGGTTGTCCCAGCTCGTCAGAAAAAGTATCCTTCGTACTCCGTGGCACAGCGTCAGCGAACGAGTCTGTTGAGCGCGATGCAGAGATGGCCATAGTAGAAGCGACGAAGGAAAGACACGGGGTTGCGCCACACGGCACAGTGCAAGAGCAATCTGGAGAGCCGGTGGCGGATGAACTCCTGGAAGGTGAAAGATGGGGGATAGAGAGATCGCTCAGGGATCTGGAGGCCTCGCGTACGCGTGTGAGCTCGGCAGTATCGTAATCATCCTCCTCGTCTTCCCCACCCTCGTCATCCGAAAACTCTCCATTCTCCGAAACCGATCTCAGAGAGTCCGCATTCGATCTGTTCGTCAAGCTCGGCGGCATCCAGCGAAGTTTAAAAAAAGGGGCTTTGGATGACCTTTGGTGAGAGGGACCCTCGTCTGCCGTGTCTTCCAGGGTTGGGTCGAGCTCGTGGTCGGGAGTTGGCGCTACCACGGGTGTACTGAACCCAACAACGTAGGCATCGGCCGATAGTTCTCCTGGGGGAGGCGGAACAACGCCATGTGTTCGAAGATGTCGTTTGGCGTTTGAACGCACACCAAAGGTTCGGTTGCACCCTGGAAATCCACATGGATAGGCTAAGATGACAATATCTTCAGCGGCGTCTATGAATAGATTGTTTAAGTCACCTACGTCGAGCGTTGTTATGAGTATTCATATGCGTTTTGAGCCCGCTTGGTCTAGAACACTTGTGTTAAGCAATGTCAACGAAAGACTTTTTGGTACTGACCGAGGAAACTTCTTATTACATATTTCACAAGCGTGCATTTTAGACTTTTTCTTTTTCTTTGGAGGCGGACCATCACCGGATTGGCCTTCTGGCGGCGCTGGAGAGACCGACTTGGAAGATGTGGGGTGGGATGGTACCGCCGGAGATGCCATGCGCTTTACAGTAGGATCCACGTATGTTTCTGCATCTTGAGGTGAGTGATCCGACGCCCTCGCCTCGACGCCTAGATAGGTGTCTGGGAGGAGGGAACCGGTTGCGACAGCAGGTGATGTATAACGCTTGTGTGCAATACCAATGCCGTGTTTAGGCACTGGTAGAAACCTGTTTTGCGTCATCCATTCTGATGAAGCTTTACGCATGGGAATGGAGGAAGTAGATTGGGGGATTGAGAGGGCGGATGAGGGTAGATGAAGGTTGTTGGGATTGAAGCGAGTGCCAGAGTTGGACAATCTGTCACTGGTCAGGGCCGTGTCCTGATACGACGATGTACCAACAGGAGGATTGTTTTCAGCCCTCGACGTCAATGAATGGCCAGCGAATGAGGGAGCCTGCGAGCCAGAACCTGCATGAGTGTTGGAATACGCCATGGGTTGCGAAAAGGTTGAGGGATAGTAGTCAGAGGGGGGATGCAATTGCATGTTTGGGAACAGCGGCGTTGTCAATTTCCGTGACAGTGACGTGCCCTGTTGCGAACTAGGTCGAGACTGAGGAAACCGAAGGTGGTCCACAGGCGAGGGTGAAACTTCAATCGGGCTGAAGTCGTAGATCGAGGAGCTGGTAGAAGAGCTCCCAGCAGGCGGTGCGTCAAAGGAGTTTGAGACGCTGTTGTAGCCCATGTTGTCTCGCATAGTCTCCCCCAGAAACGTCCTCTGACTCGATTCTGGGTATGAGCTAGTCTGGCTAACCCTCTGGGATGACATTCTGTCGGAGCTGTGAAAATTGGTAGACCCTTCGAGGCTGTTGCCTGCCGGATACTGGTTCTGAGGATGCTGATATGTGCCTCTCTGATACATGCCAGGGTCCTGCAAGGTTGACTGGTCGTAGCAGGATCCCTGGCCATGAAAATCTGAGGAACCCAAAGGCGCCGACGAAGATGACGCTGCGCCAAACGACATGTGAAGAAACTGCTTGTCGTTCATGGTGTAAAAGGTTATTGGGGATAGAGCTGAAACGCCAGGAAGTTTACGATTCCGCAAGACAAAGTTTTGGTTGGCGATTGTCAATCTAGCCATTGGAGATGTGGCGTCAGTGGATTTTCCCTTTGATCCCAAAAATGAGCAGATAGACACCCACGTGGAACGGTTTGGTCAGTGCGCTACATAGTAGGACCGAATTGTGAGCGTTGGATGCGAGAACAGGATGACGGTTTTGGGAAAACGCACCAAGGATTTACTGGGTCTAGCCACTACGTCGTTGGACTCGCGCGGGAGCTAATGCCCTAATGCGTGACGGAGTTTGACGGGACAGACGGAATGGAGAGGATTTCCGGTCTATATCCTGTCCTCCTCGTTCTTTATGTACCGTGCAAAGTTTTGCTGCGTAGTCGAGGCGGGCAACAAACTCCACTTTGCACAGGGAATACGTCGTAGTTGAGCTGCAATTAATCCATCAGCAAACAGGGCATAAATATCTTACATCATTTGGGATCTCCTGCTCATCAAATCTGAATCTGACGTCGGCGCGCCGGTAAGCTCACAACCTGCTAGCCGCACCTCAACAATTGGTCTAAGTTGCGGATGTAAGCGAGCAGGAGTTTCGGGTTTTTTTAGCCAAAAGGCCTGCACCGTCTGTGACCTCGTATAGCCTTTGAGATAGAGTTCATTTCATAGATCATCTGGGCGCGCGACATCTCTTCTTCGGACCATGAGTTCGTTGCTCCCTTTACATTGCACCCTTGGAACGGTGGGTAAAAACGCCTCCGTCTTCAGATCGACAACCCAGGCCGTTACCGAGGTGGTATTTGGATTATCCCGATGAAACTATGGGCACACCCGACCATGGGCTGTGCTGCCTGGGTCTGGACCTCATTTCCCCCCATCTACCTTTGGATCCCATGATATAAGTAAAACGAGGGACTTGAAGTGAATACCACAGAACTGTATACAACCACACCCTGGTTCTGGCGAAGTTACACGAATTTAGCCGGCGCATTTCCTTATTCTAAGCAGCAGTTCTCAGGCACCAGGATTGGAAGATAACCGAGTACCGTACGGCCTCTCTTCTTAATCATAGAAGTCCCCAAAACCAGGTGTTGGTAGTGAGAGCAAAAGGGTGACGGGTTTCTGACGGTCCGTTGATAGAAAGAAGTGCTTCTCTCGATGCCTCTCACACAACGGGGAAGTGTGATTTACAACCCTTGCATCAGCTCCTCGAAAAGAGCCGTGCATATCCCCTACCTTCGCGGGCAGTCTGTTCTCATGTCAGTCGAAGACACCCTGAGCGGCTGGCCTCGTTCATGGGCATACTTGGGGCATACCCATGATTTGGGTCGAGGCCTGGCGGACATGAGAGGGCTCAAAGTGTCCCTTTTCATGTGAAATCCATGCTTTCAGATTCAAATAGGGCATGGACTGGGAATGGTGGGGTCGCTGCCGCCGTTGCCAGCGGAAGACGAGTCTTCAGGGATGCAAAGGGCGGTGCTTGTATACAAGACTTTCTGCCCTCCCGATAATCCGGTCCGCCGCCGACAAGTTGGCTCCACCGCGTTTGTAATTGGCTCGCCAATGCAGCTCGTTAGAGGTCACGCTAAAGTGTCAGCAACTCCCAGCGTAGGGACGGGGCTCACTAATAAATCTATTGAAAACGGCTCAGAACCACAGTAAGCCAACTCACGCACCTCTTTAGAGAAGCTCGGTGTCTGCCGAGTCGGAATATGGCCCTCTCTCCGTTCGTCCAGTACCCACCTTAAAATTACAAGGCCTGGGAGAACCGCAGTCGCAACTGCATGACTATTTGCACCAACAGATCATGATGGACGAGTTGGGCGATCATTGATAAATCAGGGTCGCTTTGTTTTTCGAAATGAAGCTTGTGTCTTGACGTCCAACTCCGGGCGCTCTAGAGATAGGGACGGGGGATTCAGCTTCTCGTCTGTGAGTGGAATCTGTTTTGCCATATCTGCCGCCTCCACCCTGACGGTGATGGCGATCACGAAGGTGGTCTTGTTGATTCAACCTACAGGTCATTCCACAGAGTCTTCGTCGACAGCGTTGGTCTCATTTCTGCTTGGCCAATCTTTGGTTCGCTTGAATGATGGCAGCATCATTCCAAGCTTCGAAGCGTGCCTTGCGGAAAACTGTGAGCGCTGCTCTGGGCGCTGTATCTGAGCATTCGATCGAAGCGCAATGTACGTTTCTATCATTGGCTAAAAGAGCAGGCCTGCATCTTGATGCGCGCTCTTAGCTTCCTGTGTTACAAATAGGGTCCTTGCTCTACCCCAGTTCAGAGAAGCAAAAGCTGTGAGCTGCTATCTGAGCATGCCCACGGGTGAGGTCGACACCTCTCTTCTTGCTTGTTCGGTTCTCCAATCAGGTGGGTCTGCCCCTCGTCCACACTAGGCGGGATCTGGACCGTGGCGTATTCAGGTAAACGGCTGTTCGTACCTCGGATCGTCGATAAAGCCGGCGTTATGGACTTTTTCGAAGTTTTCGACGATGAAGACCTGGCCACCTTACCCAGTGGGGTCTGGGGCATCAAGGAGCCCGGCAGTCACTATAAAGCGCAACCCCGAGAAAGTGGTGAGTCTTTGCGGCATATTCGAACCCAGCCGTGGCTGACGAGTAAATCCCAGCTTTAAGTGCATCCGAGTCCGGTATCCTCGACGTGATCCTCCTTCCTGGTATGTTCTTAAGGCTAGGGTACCCTGGTTTCTTTGGTAAACTCCCCATAGGTGTCGCCTTTGATCGCTCGATGTCGCGGTTAGGACACGGAAAGGGCTTCTATGACCGCTTCATTGCCTCCTACACAAACAGTAGCCGTCGCAAACCTCTGCTGGGTAAGTTGTCATCTTTGCGCTGAGTTGCGGGTTGTTGATGCCTCATGGCTAGTTGGCATTTCGTTACGGGAGCAGTTGCTTGAAGCAGGGTCGGTTCCGATGGCAGATCACGATTGGAAGCTTGACATGATTATTACACCAGAAGAAACACTTGTACAGTCGATCCCTGAATGATACGAGGCTCTGGCAATTTATGTCGGACAATTCCAAACGATCTTGTAGCTGAATCGCACATCGTCAAAACGCAGAACAGTGGCGCCCAATCGGGGTCTATTTGGTCCCGTCAAACAGGGTCTGCCTCGAGGTATGCCGTACAGGGCTTTTAACCTAATGCAAGTTCAACAAGTTGCCAGCCTATCGATCTCGTCCTCACTCCCAACCAACTTGTCCATGCGAACATAACTGGTGAGAACCTTCTTGCTTTATTGAGGTTGCAGTTCCTGTTATGCCCTATCGGTGTTCCACTGTACGGTCAGGACCTAGAGCGGCGTTGCCCGTCCAGTCCTGAACGGCTGCATGCAGTTCATTATCTGTCACTTCAGCGGGTCGAGGACTCCCAGACTCTGATGCCTGCATGCACCCTGGCTGTTGTGCCCCTTCCTTCGAGCAGGAGCGCTCATATGTCGACGGGTTCCCGTAGTGGCTGGCGCTTGGATTCCCGGCATTTCTTGTCTTAGTGTTCTAGAAGTTGCTTTTTCGGGCGATGACTGAAGCCCTCAAGGGTGCTCGACGCATACGGTCGATCCGTCAGGAACACCTAGTCGCACCAATGTCCGGTCGTTCGACAGGTTGATGGTCACGGAACGGTCCTCCTCGTCGTTCGATTTTAGTATTGTGCTCGAAGGGAGAGTTTTGGTTAAGCCAGGGGAGACATACGAGGGGGCTTCAACAGGATTCGTTCTCCCAGAATCCCCATTTTTGTCATGACTTCTCTGGCCGATGTTTACGAACCTTTCCCCTGCAGACCTGACTGCCTGATGAGGCGAGATCTCCTGTGTGGAGCAATTTCACATTTGGTCCGGGAAGCCCTACGAATGCGACCACATCCGTCTGCTTTGGAGATGTTGGCAGGACCTTAGACTGGGTCCCGGCAAGCTTCAATTGAAACGATCCAGCCCAGTCAAACTCTATCGGCGGTCGCCTTAGTGCTGTAAACAAGAATCATTCTCTTGACACTAGCTCCCCGGCCGCTGTAGTCAACTCGCCCTTGTGATAAAAGCTGGTAAAGGAATATGCGAAACGGGGAATCCATTCTCTTTCCTTGGCACGGTCGTCCAACATGGATTATGGCTATGTTCACTGCCTACAGAGGCGTTGCTGCAGCTGCGTACACGAGGCAGTGAAAGCTATCGACAGAAGGTCTTGTGTCGTTATGGCCGAACACCAAGTTTTGGTCGGTTACAAATGTTACCAACACCCAAGGTGAGTTCTCCTGTTTGCTACGCCAGACGCCCTATCGGTACCGCCCGTCATCAACGACGGATACTTTCGATTCTCAGGACATTTCCCGTTAATCAGTGATAGTATACTCTGCATCCTTCACTCGCATAGCCATGATCTTGGTTCATCGAGTGCGCAACCGCTGCTTACGACGCTCGGCGTTCCAGTGTGCGAGGCAGCGCCTGGTTCGTCGCCGGAACTTGACGCATCGTGGTTCCGGGGCGGGTGTGAACAAAGGCAACCTCCCTTCCCTTCTCAACCTTATCAGAGCAGTATACGAGGGGCCGACGTCTTGAAGTTGTACATCTCTCTGGTCAGGTCGCTGATAAACATATCTCCCAGTGTTCGTCGGCAGATGCGAAACCCTTGTGCTGTTGCAATATGCATATTGTGAGTACCGTTGCTCTTTGAAAGCGTGGTAGACGTACCCTATCGGTGTTGGGCTGTGTAGCTAAGCTACGATGCCACGACTCGAGGGGATTTAGTGTGGAAAGTCCGACTCCCCCCTCAGTCGAAGCGGTCAACTCCATGTTGTCAATGCATAACCCTCTTGGTCTCGCCACCACCCCGGTATCTGACCCGTCCAAGCACAAGGTGTGTGCTGGCGGATGCGATCCGTGCTTGTCCATCTTTGCAGCGAGCCAATGGGCCTTGACAATTGACAAGGCTCTTGGGTTGTTTGGGCCACAGAGTCTTGACCATTCGTCGCCTCCGTGAACAGGCCTCTGATCGGCTCTTGACCATTCGTCGCGCCTCTCAGTCGCCTGTGTGGTGTGTGGGTTAACGCGGTCAGGATCAGCATACGAGGGGTCAATCACCGTTTCCTCTATCGCCTGTTTCTCTTGGTGACTGACGACGCATCCACAGCCCGACTGCTTCGGCCATGGCAAGCGCTTCAAAAGGCTCCAGGCAAATAGTACCAAGCTCAGTCGGAGGGTCGCTCTGCAACCAAAATCTTTCACTTGACATCACACTCAAACCGTTGCAGTCGAATCGCACTTGTGATAAAGACTTGAAGAGGGATACAACGCGGAAACCATCTTTTCGTTGTCCAGCATAGAACATGGCTGTGCTTATCGCCTGATGAGGCCTCGCTGTACATGCATGCACGAATCGACAGCTGGCGCCGTAACAAGATCTTCTGTCGCCACTGTCGAAAACAAATCTTCATCAAGCGATGAACGTTACGAACTTCACTTAAAGTGAGTTCTCTTACTTGTTCAAACTATACGCCCTATCGGTACTGCGCCGTCGTCATCGACGGATATACATAGCGGCTGGAATCTTTGGATCTTTCCGATTATTCCTAATGGTGTATATTGTTCACCCAGCCATGGTCGAGCAATGATCTTGTTCTACCCGCTGCTCAGCTCGGCGTTCCAGTTCGCTCAGCGTCTGGCTCGTCGCCGGAACTTGACGTATCGTCGTTCCGGGGCGGATGTGAACATAGGCTACCGCCCTCCTTTCTCAACCTATAAGAGCGGTATACGAGGGGCCGACGTCTTTGAACCTCTACATCTCTCCCTTCAGTTTGCTGATCAACATATTTGCTGGTGTTCGTTTTCAGATGCGAAACCCTTGTGCTGTTGCGATACGCAGATTGTGAGTACCATCGCTCTTTGCAAGCGCGGTAGATGGACCCTATCGGTGCTGGACTGTAGGTAACCTACGGTGTTACGATCGAGGGGATTTGTGTGCTGAAGCCCACTTCTCCCCTTGGTCGAATCGGTCAACTGCATCCCATCGATGTATGACCTTCCTGGTCTCGCCCTCGCTGACCGATATCCGATTCGTTCAACCAGATAATCTGTGCTAACGAAAACGATTCGTGCTTGCGCCTAGCCGCGGCGAACCGACGGGCATCGACGAATGTCCTTGGTTTGTCGTTGGGGCAACTGCGGCTTGACTTATCGTCGCCCCGGTGGGTGAGCGCTTGACTTATCGTCGCGTTCACTTTGGTCTATGGGATGTGGGTTCGCGAGGCCAGGAACGGCACACGAGGGGTCAATCACTGATTTCTCATTATTTATCTATGGGCGTGACTTCGTGACTGACGTTGTATTCACAGCACCAGCTTATGAAAGTGGTATCGACATACAAAGCAAAGGTCGGATGTGTTCAGATGCAGCTTCGCCGCGGATGCATCTTCAGAGTGCAAGTGAAATTTGCTGTCATCTCAGCATTCAGCGAAGGTATGTCCGCATTCATGAGTGACAATCCTTCTCAGGCCCTATCGGTGTTGCGTGGCTCTGAGCGCATCCGACACCTCGCGAGTTCGCCTCCCAGGCTGGATGTGCTCGGAGAACCATTGCGCAATTATGCGCGGCTTGGTGGTGGCTTGCTTCAAAGGCATCCATGCCCTGTTGTATGAATGTGATTCAGTGAACGCGAGTCCTTCTCCGAAGCGCTACGTTTGTTTTGAAGGGCTCGACTCGTTGTCGCCTTTTGTAATGGATTCCAGAAGCTAGACTCGTTGTCGCATCTGGGTATAGTCCAGTCATGAACGCAGGTTCGCCATCAACGGCAGCATACGAAGGGCCTTCTCGCTCCCTTCGCCGTCATGCTACTTGGTCCATGATTGATTCTTGATTTCTACAGGCCAAGGACAACATATGTTTATAAATGTTTATGTAAATTCTGGCGATCACCTGCAATAACTTAGCGATTTGAATGGAAGATGCTTTGAATGCGTGGTGTTTGGGTGGAAATTTGATCATGGGTCATTGACGAGACGTCAACTTTCAAGCCCATCTATAATTTAAGCTTTTTACCTATAAAAGAGACAGGGTAAAAAGACTTGAGCTCTTGGTTTCTTGCCACCTATTCTTTCTGGCCCTCTGTCGCTCCTGGTGTGCACGCACCCGCCGTTTCCGGGACTCTGCACGCTGCAGACGAAGTTCGTTTCCCGGAGTAGACTGTTGGATGCAAAGACAGAGCGTCGTAGAGTAAGTGCGTCGTTGTCCGAGCTCACTCCTTCCTTGCCTTGGGATGTTTTGCGAGCCCTATCGGTGGCGCGCCAACTTTGAATATTGGCCCACACTGTACTTCTCTCCAAGACACTATATTCATACGCCCGCCTGAGTGTGCGTATGAGTGTAGCAACATCTTCGAGTAGAGTCGGCGTGGTTGCAGCACGCTGCACTCCCATCCTTTCACATGGTCGTGGCTAGGCTTTTTGGGAACGAGGGTTAGCCTATCTGGGCGAAGGCGAGCGTGGCGCACACTATGTTGTGTTCCCTCTTGTCTGATCGTGTGCACCACGGTGTACAGACCACCCAGTTGAATGTAGGCCTTGGCCCACGTTCAGCCTCGCAGTTTGATCGTGGTGTTAACAGCTTCCACCCGATTATATGGTCATAAGTACCTTTTCGTGAATGCTTGGGGCTGTTGTACGAGGGGCTCGCCCTGATCATTCAACTTTACTCTGTTGTGCGACCTGTGCTAACGTTCAAATCTAGACACCGACACTGAATGACCTTGTACCAAGACCATCACACCTCCAGCCGATGTATTGAATAGATAACATTATCGTTGAAAATCGAAAGCACTTGTGTGTCTACGGGGCTCATTATGACATCAGCGTATGGACGGACGCAGAATCGGACTGGACTTCGATGGTGATACCGATAGCGCTGCCAGAGTCGTCATCGTCCATTGCAACAACAGAGAATGTTTGAAGCTGTTCAAATTCTTCGACGAGATCCTTCGTTTCTTGGCTGATGGCAGCAAGCGCTTGGCTCGGTGTCCATGTTTTTAGCACTGCAGCGTTTTCATCCAAGTCCTCGCCATACCCGGGAAGTGGTAAGAGGAGGTCATATCCCATCAACGCTTGCATACTACGGATGCGCCGGTACGTTGCTTCGGCCAGTCTAAGAGACTTGAACTTGGCGGAGACAATGGCACTCTGTTTACTCCCAGCACCGATTGGCATAGCAGAGGGTGATGGGGGCTCTAGTGCAGAGGGCGAGGCGGGCCCGAGGTGGATAATTTGTGGTCCGCTGCCTATGGGACGCCGGTCTGAAGGAGAAATCGGCGAGATTTGATATCCCGGCCTTCGAACGTCGAGGAAGGCTGGGCTTGGTTCCAACAACGCTGAAGAGTTTCTCGGGGACGCACGGGGAGAAGCATCAGGGGTAGCATAACCTGACCTTCGTACTTTTGAGAACATGGATGAGATAGGCCGCTTCCTGGGGGAAGATAGGATCGACAAGCGACCCGTCGAAATTGAGGGTTGAGCTCTCCGAAGATCAGCATCAAGGGATACTATCTTTTCGGTTGTCAGCAGTCGCAGCTGTAGTCGCAGAGGGGTTCTGTAAGCCCATAGGAATTCTAGCGTCGACCAGAGCATATAGTCTATAACTCTTGGACGGGCGAAATTCTGAGCCTGGAAAGAAGAGAGAGGAAACGCCGAGGTCATATAGCTTCCGGCGGATGGGGATGGATCCAAGAACATGCTTGTGCGAGGCGACGCAACAGGAGAATTCATGGCTGAGGGTATTTCGGCTTGGACAGCAAAGTCGGCACTCCCGTCGGAAATCATGGCTTTCAAGAATACAGCTATCCTCTCCCAAATTCCTGGGATCGTCGAGGAAATGTCCACCTCTGCGCGCACGACAATGATCTTGAGGATTTGCAACGCCATTACAAAAACGGGTAACCTCGTCCACACGTGCGGGCTGTCGTGACGATTGTTCTTGTCCTTTGACTTTGATCGTTGCAGGCCCTCAGACTTGACGCTCTTCTGACATGCTGCGATGATATAAAAAAGTAGGCGGAGCCACCCACTCGCCAAAACCGATCGATGTCGATCCTGGGTGCGCAGACCGTCTGCATTGATTTGGGCCTCGGTTTTCAAGGTGACGGCGAGTGGGAGGAGGACGCCTGCCATAAAACCATACGTTGGAACCCTTTTCTCGATCTCTGCCACAACGTCTGCGCCTTCCAAGAAGATAGACTCCCCCATGAGTTTGACCAGGGCAGGTAGGTATGGGAGATTGGCAAGGCTATTCTCTGACGCAGCCAATTCGCAACCTGTCAAGGCGGCAGTGCAAATCTCTCCAACGACAACTTGCGAAAAGGCACGGTCGTGCGCGAAGATTGGGAGCAAGGTCAGGCGGTGGATTACATTGAGAACCCCGGTCATGTCCAGCGAGCTTCCGTGGAGCAAAGGTGCCACATCTTGAAGGAACGCTACAACATACTTTGGCTCTGGCGGCTCTTTCAAGGCCCCTTGAACAAAGTCCGAGAGGAGCTGCGAAAGTAGGAGGTTCATTTCATACGTGGCGTCCTTCATAAGCATCTTGAATATGTCAAGAGTATTCCGCGCAACCTTGAGAGGAATGTGGGCCCCGAGGTTGGTGAAGGTTCCAACCAACTGCAGATAGTCGATGCGCATAGCCTTGAGGTCACTTTGCGTACGAGCTTGCTCAGAGGAGTGATGCTCCGCATTCGAAGCTCCGGGAAGGAGAGGAGAGTCATCGCTGCTGGACCGCGCGGCAGTGCTTTCTAGCAGCTTGCTTTTTGGCCCTTTGAGCAAAATAGGTCCTAAAGCCGCAATGCCATCGATGAGCACGGTACGCGTTGAGTTTGAGGCTTGGTAAAGGCTCGGCACCAGCAGGCGGAGGAGCCTGAGATAGTGCTGGGCTCGGATGATCGTAAGGTCGTGGGCAATGACGGTGAGGAAAAGTCGGACGAAGTTATCCATGCGAAGTCGATCGGCTTCATACTCGTCTGGAAGCAGAATCGATAGTTGGGTGGTTGCTTGCAACGCTTCTGTTCGTCGGAGATTGGCCAAGAAGGTCTGAGGTTTATCTTCCGCTGTGTTTACGATCAACGCTTCCCGCTCCTGACTCTTGTTGATGTTGTGGATACCGGCGGCATCAACAGTAAAGGCGGAGCTGCCCTTGGTGAGAGAGAAAAAGAGACTGTATATGCTTTGAGACATCGATTCGCCGTTCACCCCAGGGAGCGAAACCATTTGCCCAATCACCCCAAGAGATTGGTAGAGAAATGACTCTGTGTGCAGGGCGTAAAAGCGGTTGAGCCCGTACTCAATTGCAGGTCGAATCCCTGGATGGCTCGCTGTTTCGCTGTAGACCTTGACGAGGGCTGGCATGAAGAGGGTGTACGCTGTTCCAGCGGTGAACAGTCGACGAAAGCGCGTGGTTGCCACCATAAGAGCTAAAGAAGAGTCAGCGAACAAGTAGTTAAAGACGGGGATGGATCGGACCTGTCAATGCATGTCCGACGATCCCAACATCATGACCATGTGTGCATAGGATCTTGTTGATGCCATCGACCCAGAGAGCCAGCTCATTACGATCGCTGAAATGCCTCGACATCGAGCGGAAAACTTGAGCAACAAGGAGGAGATGGCTGCGAGCAAAGATGAGGGATAACCCTTCGATAGTCGCCTCGGGCAGACTGGCAGGTGCACGGATGTCGGGAAGCATATCCCTCAAATCCAAGGGCTGAGGTTCCAAAGTATCCTTCGATACCGAGGGGAGTACAAGTCGACCAGCGTTCTTGCGAACCAAGGTGACATCTTGGGCATTCCGCTTAAGCATGGCCAAAAACAACAGGTTCTGAGAGATCCGAACCATGGTCGTTGATATGATTCTGCGTGTGATGTTTTCGAAGGGGTTCGCAAAATCTTCAAATCCTCGAGGAAACATGGGCCCTTTGGGGGCAGAGTTCGTGAACCACAGTGCGCCTGATGGAACGACGAATGGGTCCGTCTTTGATCGCCGAATTTCCCGCATTGTCATTCCATTCACTTGCGTTATGACGGACGCAAGTACTGGGAGAACCAGGGCGTACTCGTGTAGTGTCTCTGGCACATCTAGTTGGCGAGAAGAATACTTGAGAAAGCCCATGATGTTGTTGAAGATGTTGTGGCTCATCGGGGGTGGCAGGGTCTGATGGGCGTGGAGGTAGCTGGAAAACGTCGTGACAGCCGCTGCGACATCCTTGTGGTCGCTAACAAATAGGTCCATGGCTGGTCTGGTGAGAAGAGGGGGATCGTTCCTCATGATGTCGAACAGGATCGCCCGAGTGGTACCCGCTACGACGAAGCTGGAATCGTGCATCAGGCGTGAAAGCCTGGTGAAGATGGCAGTCAAGGGTGGGACGAAGATGGCACGCCTTTTCTGGGTTGATTGAGGCCCCCCAGAGGTAGACGTCCGCCTGAGAAGCCCCTGCTGGGATTCTTCAGGATCTTTCTGGGCCTTCAGCCCTCGCCTAGCTGGTGCCCCCGGTGAGGGGGGTTGGTAGCCGGGATTTGGCGAGACGGGTCCCATGGTCTCTACAGCGTTGGTCGAAAGATCCATTTTCTCCAGTTGAGTCACCGGAAGCAACGACATGGGCGTTTTCCTCTTTTCGCTTTGAGGATCCTTAGGCCCTCCACTCTCATCCACCCAACCCAATTCGGCCAGCTGCTTGCGCAACTCTGGCGGAATCTCGTTCTCTTGAATCTCTTTAGAGTCTTCGTTTGGGTGATACAAGCTCGTGCCCATATCGGTTGCGACGAAAGGAAGTGGGACGCGCGCCATTTTGAAAGGACGATGGGTGCGGTCTGAGATGAAGTTTTGGGACATGATTTGGAAGCGCCAGTTCACCAGAACACCGACCCTACGGACCGCTTGCAATCTTGTCCTCTCATCGGAGCTGTAGAAAGCCATAAGTGCGTGGCCGAAGCTACTATGGGAAGCAACTTACCTGCGAAGGTCAACTTCGATGAGCGCCATAAAAGACAGGGTACACCGCTCTGCACATTGCATGAGTAAAAAGGAGGCCTGCGGGCTGGTCAGAGAACAGCTTCAGACCTAGAAATTCGATACTTACCGGGCCGGTTGAGGACGAGTCTGCAGTTTCGTCGAGGCAGTACGCCCAGAGTATGGGGCCAAGTGCAACATAGTCATCATCGTGAAGCAGGGGGGATACAGCGACAAAGAGCTTCATGGCTTTTGAAGGGAACCCCTTCAACAGTCCCTCAACCAAAGGCCGCCTCTCTTCGAGCGCACGGCCCAAGTCCAGGATATCGGAAGCAACACCAGTTTTGGGACGTTCGTATTGTGCAGTCGATAGTAGAACGGTGCTACGGCGCTGGTAGCCCTCATGAGTGACAAGCATGATGGAATGAAGCTGATTCTCTCACCATCTGACCCTGCAAAGCGCTGTTACGAGCGGCAACAAAGAGTGCATGGATGAGTGCCATGGTATCTGTAACCTCCCGCTCGAGATCGCCATCCCAGTCGTCTTCGTCGAAGAAGCAGGAAAACCAATGAATCGTCCGCTGCAGCCAGGTTGCTCTGCAGGGGTCATCAGGCAGCTGGCCTGCGTGTAGCCGCGAAATGAACGCACGGTTTCAAGGATTTGGTCAACAACCGGAATTCACGGAATAGCATGCAAAGCAGCATCCTCTGAGACGGGGGGATCTGCGTTGTTTGTTCCTTGAGAGGGGAAATTAATCAGGACACATCAGTGGCAGATCAAGGGTGTTCCTACCTTTGCTTCAATCAGAATTGCTAACCTGGCCTCCAGAGCAACCACGAACTTGCCGACCGCGACAACAGTTGACGGATCTACAATCTGCATAGCATTAAGCAAAAATCCGCGGCGAGTACTATTCCTGACGTACCGCAGACGCATCTCTACCCCGACGGACAGCTTGCAACCGTCCGATAAGCTCCACCATCAACATCGATTGCCCCAAACGTGCAACGCCCCATGGCAGACCCGTAGAGGGGAGCGAAGAAGCTAAATCTTTCGATGCACCAACGTCGCTCATGAGGGCGACAGACATCATCTCAGCGTCCCGGAGCCATAGGTCTTCCACATAAGTGGAGTAAATGATAAGCGTGCACAGATGATTGACAACGGTCAGTTCCTTGTTCGATGCAGCACACAGGAAAAGTGGTTTGAAGAAGATTGGAGGATAGAGCCTTGAGAGACTATTCAGAATGCTGGACAGTTCGACATAGGGGAAGGGCGGCGGATCGTTGACCAAACGCTATAAAACGCGAGTTACAAACTTGCATAGCTCAGCGATATGTCCACTCACCTCGTTGAGGGGCGGAAGGGCCGCAGCAATCAGGACCCTTCGGTCTTGATCAGGGGAGTCAAGGATCCGAGCGAAGAGCTGGATCACTGAGGCCCAGGCAGACTCCGATATCTTGTGCAGAGTCAGGGCTCGGATACCTAGATGCGCTATTGTCTGACTTACCACGCGTTCAAGAGCCCGATCAAGATTGCTCTTCCACTGCACCTCTTCATCATGGAGCCATCGGCCGACGGTTCCCACCGCCCATCCCACCACTTCCTTAGCGTTGTCAAGGCACATCAACTCAAGGATTGCCTGAGTGATATGGCCTCTTGACTCTAGGGCAGTTGTCTGGTCCAGAAGGTCCGTTTCTGGGATGGCTCGTTTCCGCAGTATCCTGACTATCTGCTGAGCAACGACAAACTTCTCGCCGGGTTCCAGGCCTCGCTCCTGCAATAGTAAGGAGGCGCCCTTGCAGAAGTTGTTTAACTTGCGAGCATTGATGATCATCTGCAATGCCGTGTAGCTAGCGTCGCTTGACAGGGATGGCCAAAAATCCTGTAAAGACAATGAGATGAAGATGACTTGTATATGGCCCAGTTACTTACCTCAACTACGTTTAGTAGAAGCCACACTCGTGTTGACTGAGAACAGTTCTCAAGGCATCGGACGAGAGACTCTTGGAATACAGCCGATCGGAGCGCAGACTTTGAGTCATCCGGAAGCCAGACGGCACTGTATTCCTGCTCAATGTCAGACTCGCTAATCTCCCCGTACGAGCCGGAGGCCAATTTGTTGAGCAAGTCTTGGACGAGCTTAATTTCACCTTCGTGACATGGTCCAGACCTTGGCGAGTGCAGGAAAGCCAGGGCCATAAGGAGATGATGGCAGATGGTTTGAAAGCCGTGCAGTGATATCGTTGCGTTATGCCTCTCAGGAGGAATGATCAATCTTCCGAGCATCGACAGGATGCGGGTACGGGTGAGCGAAGCTGGGATCATTGCCGCTCTGCAGCACCAAACGCAACGTCTGATGGCACCTGCCTGATAGTGTCGGTGGTCAGTCATGGCGAGCAAGAAAGTTAGAGACTGCTAACCTGATCCTGTGGCAGCCAAGATCTGCACAGTAGCTCTATGGTTTCCACCGCAATCGTTCGTTCTTCTTCCCATTTCGAAGATTGGCTGGGCAAAAGAAATGGTGCAAGGAGGACAGAAAGTACTTGATCCTCATTGCGAAGGGCGGGAGGAGCGACAGAGTCTGGGGAAGCCGACGAGTTGTACAGAAGCAATTGATAAAGCGCCTTCAATGATGTGTTCTTGGATGTGCCAGGGAATGAAAGTGCCGATTGGGGCCTCTTTCCATCACCCTTCTTGGACACGCCTGTCTGGTTGAGTGACGTCAAAGTCGCGTTCGACATGAACGGCAATGTCATAGTAGTGCCCCCTGCGATTGTCGATTGATTGTCCTTCTCCGTCTTGGCTCTAGTTCCCTCGGGGTACCGTATTGCAGCACAAACCCTTGCCAACTCTTCACCAAACTTGCGCGAAGAGTCAGCATCTCTCGCGTGGTCTACTACTTGCCTCAAGCCGAGTTTGGCGAAGCGAGATGGCTTCGGTGTTCCAGGTCGCGACGGTCCAGCAGATGGTGGTCGTGGGATATGTCCCGGAGGTGTAGAAGGGCGAGAAGGAGAAGGAAGCACATGGTGTCGCAACTGGTCCCAGCGACGAGTCGGAGTCCCGGGCCTGTTACCCTCAGGAGTTTTTGAGCGACCTGAATGCTCAGACCTGCTCCCTGCAAATGGATCTGCAGTCGGGGTTCCAGGCCGCGAGGTAAAGGGGTCTTGGGTAGGCGAAGTGACCCTGCCACTTCGAAGAAGAAATTCCTCGTATGCGTCGGGCTTTGGGGCCTCTTGCACATCCCCTAGAGAAGGCTTCGATGCAGTCCGCCCGTGGCGAAACCAGCTGGAGCCGTCGCCAGAGTCATTGTTAGAACCCTCGGATGGGTTGCGCCGAGATATGCCAGACTTGATGTTATCCAGAGAGAACAATCTTTTCGCAACAGGCCTCTTGACATCCTTGTCATTCTTTGATGCCATTATAGAAAACACAGAGCCACATGAAGCTTCCGAACGTGAATGGAGGTTGTGCACAAGTTCCTGCCCTGGACTCGTGCGCCGGTCAGCGACTGATCTCCCATCAAACGCTGACTGTAACACATCAACAGATGTTGATATGGACTCACCGCCACCCGTTCCAGCCTCTTCACCGGAACCACAGGGCCTGTAGCTGGCAGCCTTCTACAAAAAACATATAACATGGACACGGTGCCCAGCCAGAACACATCTTGGCAGGCTTTTGCTGCGGTTGACATATCTCGAAATCTCTAAAAATAACCTTGGAAGCTGGAGCGCAAACCTCTCTGATGGCATCCTGGATACTGATTGGAAAACACACCGAAGAAGTGATCCATTCTCATTGGCTGAAGCCTGCTGGAGGAAGGTCTAGCCTCTACCTTTCCCACTTGGACCACAACATTCCAACTCAGTTTGGATATGTGCAATAATCGAAGCCACACGTCTCTGGGAATCATGGCAACTATCTTCCTGGTGATGAGAAGCGCCTTTCTTATTCTCATGTGGATCTCATTACCGGCACAAACGAAGCGCTCTGGAATAGAACATCGATTTCCTCTCATGAACTCCTCAATCTCGAGGATTTCTCGATGACATGGCCAAGCTCTCAAATTGTACTATCCATTTCTGCATTTTTGAAGAGGGGCCAAAAGGACAGTTTGTCTTTAACCAACTGGCACACGACCTCAAATGCAGCATGCCGATCCACGGGTGGCCCAACATTTATGTGATTCACTGACTTCTCACTTGTTCCCAGGTGTGATAATAACACCCATCCCAATTTGGTGCAGATGGCAACCTCTCGTCAACGTTCGTGATCACTTTTCCGGTAGGAATACGTGCAGGGTCTAGATTATGCCTATAAAATGCCAGCCTTCAGCTGTGAGGAGGCACCCCCATCCATTCTTCACCTTCTTTTCTCTTTTCCCTTCTTTCTTGTTCTCCGGCGCTAGCTTCGCCTTTTGATTCTTTTTCTCTATCTTTCAACTTTAATTCCAACAAATAAACCCCTTCTTTCACTTTCAATCTTTTTTCTTCTATCACAATGGTCGCTCTTGGTTCCTTCTTCATTGCTCTCGCGACCGCGTCGCTCACCCTCGCTCACCCTGTCTCTCATCACGCTGCGAGACAGCTCAAGATCGTTGGACGTTCTTATTCTGCTTTGGTGGAGCGTCAGAGCGAGGCTGGATCAGAGCTGCAGCTCCTCGTCGACGGAAACAAGGTCTTCCGCGAGTCGGACCCTGCTTTGCTCAAGAAGCTCACGGATGACGGTCAAGGTGCGCATTTTATGAAGGTTTCCAATAAGCATCGCAAACTCAAAATTTAAATCAGCTCCTCCCTTCATGTTCTTGGGATGCTCCGATAGCCGTGTTAGCGAGGGCACCATTTTCAACGCGAAGCCTGGAACCCTCTTCACTCAGAGGAATATCGCCAACCAATTCCACCATACCGACACCAACGCGTGAGTTCTCCATGATGCTATCGATCGAATCCGTTCTAATAATACATCCAGTGAATCTGTCTTGGCCTACGCTGTCACTGAACTTGGTGTCAAGCACGTTATTGTGATGGGTCACTATGGCTGTGGAGGTGTTGCCGCAGCAATCGCTTCTGCCCCAACTGTCAACGTCGATGTTGCAGGCGGCTTGGTCCAAAACTGGATTGATCCCATCCGAGAAATTTTCCAATCCTCGTCGAGGTGCGTTCCTATTGGCTTCGAACCTTCCGGATCACTTATTGACTGTCCCCAATTCCAGGCCTGAAATCGTCGAGCTCCGTGAGAGTATCAAGGGAAATGCAACAGTTGAGGAGCCTGAAGTACATGAACGTACGTATAGATCCCTATCTCTCAGGTTTATGGAGCGATCCTGATAGATCATCCTGCAGCCGGCTTCCGTGCATTGGTGGAAGAGAACGTCAAAGCAAGCGTCGGCCGGATCGCCTCTGACCATGTTATCACCAACGTGAGTTGCAATCACATCACTGCACATCCCAGTTGACAGAGCGATGATTCTTACAGCATTACGGCCTTCTCGCTGCTGCTGCTGCTGCCCCGGCTGCTGCTTCCCAACACGCTCGTCGTTCTGGTGAAGCTGGACCCCCTGGCGACGTGTTCATCCACGGCTGGGTCTACGACATTGAGAATGGCGAGATCAAGGACCTTGGAGTTTCCGTCGGACCCCCTGGCAAGGAGATTCCTCAAGTCCCTTTCGCGTCAGTCGTGGGCGCCGCGGAGAAGGCCGCAGCACACACACCTGAGCCGATGATGACTCTTGTTCCAGCACCCGCGCCTCAGGAAACGGAGGCTCGTTAGACAGCGGTGCATGACCTGATAGGCTGATACCTCTGTCCCTGTGCTATTGGCCAGTGCTACTCATCTGAAACGATCAGATTTGGGTCAGCCTATGGGGAGGACTTTATTCCGAGCGTGTTAGCTGTTTGAAAGCCTGGGTACTTATCTGTTGAAATGTAGAGAATCTGTTTCAATTAT
Source organism: Coprinopsis sp. MPI-PUGE-AT-0042 (assembly GCA_020736565.1). Taxonomy (NCBI): domain Eukaryota; kingdom Fungi; phylum Basidiomycota; class Agaricomycetes; order Agaricales; family Psathyrellaceae; genus Coprinopsis; species Coprinopsis sp. MPI-PUGE-AT-0042. The sequence continues at coordinate 182,331 of JAHBOF010000001.1, read as the reverse complement.
CGGATTGTTTGGATCACTTGTACGTTGCTGGAAAGAAGACAGTCGTTGTCCAATCAGGCCACTGTAAGCCATAAGGATGCAGCAACATACATGCGGTCTTCTCGGGAGAACGAAGCTTTGCCACACCGTCCGTTCGTTGAAAGCGTCACGGTCCAGGCGCCTACGCAAACCACTCAACATTGAATAATGAAGACAATTGCTCTGCTCGGTTCCTTCCTCGAGGGCTTGGCTGACGCCCCGCCTGTTGTCTGCGGCCCTCAAAGCTATTGAAAGTCCTTCATCTGCCGGGCACTTTCCGCTGAATTCTCTGTCCCGGCACTTGTTCAGCATTTGCGCCACCCGACCCAACTGGACTTGGCGTGTCATAGGTTAACCATTCCCTATCTCGCTGGGTCAGCCTACCTCTACAGTGCCGGACTTTGGCTACTAAAGTGCCTGCATGGCCAACGAACTGTCAAAAATGTCACCGGAGGGAAAGATGCAAGGGCACCGAAGGGGATAGAATTAGCACTTGTCTCGCAGCATGAGGTACAAATCACAGCTCCCAGAGAGCCAATGAGATTTGGGCAGAATAAATATATAATATCACCTGGAAGCACGTACACCATGCCCTCACCTTCCCCTCCCCTCCCTAACCATGCATTTCATTGCCCTAGCTTCCCTCCTCTTCTCGTTTTCCTCTGTCCTTGCCTATCCGGCTGCCCAGCTTGATAGTGAGGCGCACGTCGGCGACAGGCCCCAATCAGCCAAGGTTAACACTACAGACTTCGACATTCTATATACGGGAAACCAAGCCTTCCGTGTTGCTGAAGCCGAGTTGATCACGAAGTTGGCAGTGGAGGGCCAAGGTATTTCTTGTCATTTTCGGATCGTCGTCGGGGGCTTACTAATTTATGCTTCTTCAGCCCCACCCTTCCTATTCCTAGGATGCGCGGATAGCCGTGTCAGTGAGGGGACGATCTTCAGTGCTCATCCTGGAACCTTCTTTACCGAGAGGAATATTGCCAATCAGTACTCGAAGGGTGATATCAACGTGTACGTCCTCGAATTCTTTGTGCCGGCAAGATCCTTTTCTCACGTTTGATTTAGCAAAGCAAGTCTTGCGTATGGCATTGAGCATCTCAAGGTCAAGCATATCGTAGTCCTGGGTCACTATGGGTGCGGGGGTGTCCAAGCTTCAATTGCTTCACCGCCTCCAAAACCTTGGGATGACACCACAAAGGCCATCCAAAATTGGGTTGAGCCTATTCGTCATGTCTACCGAACGTCAAAGAGGTATGGCCGCTAAGTATCGCTACTCTGAGACCTGGTCTTTTAACCCACCATCGTATGCAGGGCTGAGATCGTGGACTCGCGGAATCAGAACCAAGGAAATTCAACTGTTCCTGGGCCTCCTCTTCACGATGGTGAGCATCTCGAACACCGGCTACCTTTCAATCTAACTCTACGCACAGCCGGTTTCCGAGCCCTGGTAGAAGAGAATGTCAAGAACACTGTCAAGAACATCGCTGACGACAAGATTATTCGAGACGTACGTTGATTTCTTCAAGTTTCGTGTAGTTCACTATCTAATCACTCGAAATTTAGCACTACCATCATCCCGAGTCCGCAGAGCTTTACATTCACGGCTGGGTCTATGATATCGAGAATGGGGAAATTCGCGACCTCGATGTGTCGGTTGGTCCCCCCGGAAAGCCATTGCCGTCTGCTCCTTGGGAGGTCGTTGCTCATGCCGCTCAAAGTGTCTAGGCTTTAGCTCTGCAGGACCTTGATTTGATACCTTACAGCCCCTGTACTAATCTTGTTCATTTGTCCTTTGTAGTCCCGACTCCTTTGTAGCCTGTACACATCTACCGCCGCTAGTCCTTGGACAGAAAGCTATGCCTTCACCGCCCTTCTATGTACATACAACTTGAGCAAGCGATACTAATGCCATGTGTTCCCGAGATTCCAATGGATCATTCGACTACTGTTCAAAGTGTCAATTGGCTACATTGTCCCGGACTCCCGACGCTGACTAAGCTGATAAGCGCCGGAATCGGGCGCATGGCGCTTAACGCGTTCGGTGATCATTTTCAACTCCCTCTAATCCTGAGATTCAAGTTCGGAAGGGCCCAGGAACAAATCTGCATAACGAATCTAAGCACATTCTATTGATCTTCCTTTACATTTCCGATACGAGTATACAATCCAAAAGACACATAATGCCGAGACGATGTTGGTTTACATGATAGCAAGAGTTCGGTTTGAGCGAAAGCGATGATAGCAAGGACGATAAGGATATGACGATGATAAAGATACGACGATTGGAGCGACTCATCAAGTGCGAAAAATGGTTTGGAAGGACGATGGGCCTTTTTGAGAGGGATGAGAAAATATGCAAGAATCCCCTGGAGATGATAGATAGATCTAAAAGAACAAGGCCATGCAGAAAGGGTGAGATAGAGCCGTGAAGAATGTACAACTGCCTCGATGCGGGAGAAGCAGGGTGAAATGAGTGGAAAGATGTGTCGAGTAAGGAGGGTGAGTCGGAGGTGTTTGGATGGTCGTCGAAGAAAGCGTCTTGAAGGGAGGCACGATGCACTCTAGTGATGGAGTGAGGGAGCCTTGATTTCCAGGTCACTTTGCGATTCAGGATCATAGTGCTGCGAGCGCTGGATGTTGACTGCTGTGGCCTCGTAGGTTGTCTTCTGATCCCGACCAAACTGGGTGCCTACGGTGTTCAACTGCAACCCGCATTAGCATTGAGCGGTGCTGTAGAGATATGATCATACCTCGTACACCCCGGACTTTGCACCAGCGAACACAGGTTCTGAGAAAGCCCCGGTTCCACCGTTAGAACGGTTAGGGAAACCCCTGAGTATTCATAAGCATTGTTAGAGAAGTAGGATGCTTGACGAGCATAAGACCTACCCTGAAGCCGGCGATGACGAGTGAGGACCGCCGTAGAAGCCAATCAAGTTTCGAGCTGCACGAGTGGCGACAATCTATTGTGATACCAGATCAGTCGGGTCATCCAAAGAGCTCGAAGGACATGGACAAGCTCACCGAAGAAGCGATTGCAGCGGGGACGTTGGCAATGATCGACATGACTGGGTTCAGGTTCAAGAGCATGAAGATCTATAGGAAATAAATTAGCATGTTATGCATCGTGAGGAGCAGGAAGCGAATTACGGTAGCAAGCAGATTCGCGATGAAGCTATAGGATAAACGCATCAGGACGTTCTTCGTCACCTTGAAATAGCAGTAGGACGTACGCAACGGTGAAGAAGGTGAAACCATCCCTCAAGAGACGAGAGACAAGACTCGAGCGTCCGTCTTCATTGGGGATGAAAAGCTTCACGGTAACCAAGACGAGGACAATGAAGTCGAAGCTCATCGTATAGATGAAAGATGCAGCAAGGATCGTGTTGCTGGTCTCGGTGATCACGCATCCTTGACCTGGTACCCACTGAGCCTTGAGAAGGACGCCTGCGTCGAAGTGTAAGCCCGTGTCAGATGAATACGAACCCTACGAAGGTACCATGAAGGAGAAGAGCCCATTGTCCCAAAGCGATGAGCCCCAGTGGCCAAGCAACCTTCTTGCTCTTGCCCCACACCGCATAACTAAGAAAGAGTTAGTATGTATACTGGTACAGTGCGACAAGGATTACATACGCTCTCATTGATAGATTGACGCTGGCCAGGCCGATAGCAGCGTTTCCGAATATCGAATTGAAGGTGTAAAGCGCCTGGCAATCGACCTCCCTGGGCATGACAGTCAGCCGCTGGTCAAGTGCATCGCTCGTTGAACTCACTGCTTGACGTTTAGAGCAATGGCGCTAGAAGAGGGTCAATACGGTAGTTTCGATATTGGGTAACGGCAATGCTCACATTCCAATGAGAGCGAACAGTAGCATGTATCGATTCAGAAAGTAGGGTATCTGGATGTACAGAGTCAGCCATAGAGATAGACAATACCTGCAAGGACACGCACCAAGGTATACCGCATCTTGACCCTCCCCGTGATAACACGCCAATCAAACTCGAGACTGGTGGCGAACTCCCATCTGTAGATCGTTGAATTCGTATAATCGCGTCGAAATAGAGAAAACATACAGATACACTCCGAGCAGTGCATGCATGAACTTTGAGAACGAGTCTATGTTGCGCGTCAGAAACAGAAAGGTTTATTCTAAACCAGAGGACATACCAGCATTGCTGAGAATCGTTTCCGGCGACATCCAATCGACCATTTTGACAAGAATGAAGGGGGGAAGGGGAGCGGCAGGTAAGGAGGGACTGGCTAACCAAGAGGGCTTGGTCCAGAGCTTTATATAGATTCAATTTGGGTGGCGATTAAGAAATGTCACCTGTCCGTCCAAACTCGAACTTCGGCCTGAGAAGATACCAAATCCAGCCAAAATTGTCAGGTCTTCTTCTGCCCTTCCTTTCTCGAATTCATGTCAGCCGTAAGTGGCCCCCACACGACGCTAAAATTTCAATGTTCCTTAGTGACAGGGTCCTTGAAGTGTTGACCACCCAAATTGGGCGCGAACATTTGAGCCCCGAAAATCCTGCTCTTGGGTGTCGTTTTATGACCTCCACAGAACAGCCCAGCTTCTTTCATACCAGGAGGTCTTTCTCGAGTCTTTCTGTGAGCTTTCGATGCCTTACTGCAAGCGGAAGGATGAGGTTGTCCCGCCGGCCTCCGCCATATCCCTTACAGCGAGGCGCCCAAAAGGGGCCTCCTTAACAGCCTCGGAATGATATCTCCATATTGCACGACGGGACCAGATCCACCACCGGTTCCAGTTCCTCCCAGCTAAGCATAGCCGCGGCACAGTTAGTTTGAGTAGGACGAGCCCAGGAGTACTGTATTGATTAAGCTTCAAAGGGCTCTGAGGCACTATTCATGCAATTTGCTTCAATATCGATCTAGGCTGGTTTTTACCCGCGACGATCATGTACCTGACAACAACTATCGATAGGCCTACCGGTGACGTATTGTACAATCACTTAACCAAACGTCCAGGGGGGATCTGACGTCCTTCTAGTCCGGTTTTCAGCACTATCAAATGGTCAGAAGCCTACCAGGTCAGTATGCTCCGATGAACACTCGCTCGAGCCTATGGGTAGGATGTCTCTGATGAAGATCATGCCCTCTATTATACCGACTCCATTGGGTAGAGCCCCTGTACTTCGACGGAATCTATCCACTTTCTACTTCTTTTCTAACGATCGCCGACACCTACAGCCAATCACCCTGTACGACACTGAGGAAATTAGCCTGTATACGAGTATCTTCACCTCTTCCTGCCTCCCAAAACTCATTTTGAATCAAGTCGTTGCTGGGCTTCTCTCAACGGGAAGTACGGAAAAAGCCTTTTTGCTGCACTTCTTGATGTCTCTGCAGAGACATCAAGCCGACGCCCACAACATTCGTAGGTAATTGATGGCCAAGGGCGTTGCGCATCAGCCCTTTTCCATCAGAACAAGGCAACCTCCCATTTCGGGGAAGCTTGGAGAGATCCTCCGGGCAAGTCGGTATTCGCGAGAGGGAAGGCGTTTGACAGACAGTTTCAACGTCTATTGGCTCTCCACTGTCATGGGTACATTGAATTCAGGACTTGGAGAGCACCAATACACTTTGCTTTGAACTCAGCATAGCTTGGAGCAGAACAAGCTGGTATCATCATAAGACCGATGTAGGTGCAAGTTTGAACCTACGTTCTGATCTTGTGAGATGCCGATGAGCGTCCTGAGCGTCCTGGGCTAACGGCATTCGGAACTCCCCGTATGGCTGAGTGGCAAGGGTGCTGTATAAGAGAGTTCACTCCAAAGAAGCAGAGTTACATCTGATAGGAATCGCAATTGCGTACTATGTTTGACTGTGAACCCTTGCTTCTGATAGCGAGGGTTCTCTCAAGTAGCCATGACGAAATGGATTGAATATCTTCTACTCCCAGTGCCAGCATAAGAGGTGTGTAAGGTATTAGTGTTACGAACAGAAGACCAGAAGATGCCTTCTGTAAGTACATATTAAAGGTTAGTATGGGCTGAACCGAACGGTTTGAATGTTTCTTACTGCCTTAACGCCGTGGGGCACCTCTAAATCCCCGCATGAACGGCTGAAAACAGAAGATGTCTAAATTAACCTTTCATATCTACCCGCGGATCGTGCATACATGAACATAGGCAAGATGAAGTCCGTTACCTTTGACAAGCACCCCGTTTATTTTCAATGGTAGTCCTGGAAGGTGAGGAGCTATTTTGAAAGCACCGTAAATACCAGTGGGCAATGGGACTAGAAGCTCGAAGTTGGTGCCTTGAACGACATGATAACTTATTTGCCTTGTGATCCATGGCTTCGATCTTTTTCATACCGTGACCGTTGCTCTCACCGACTTATAAGGTCTTGCTCCACGGATGACCCTTATCGTGTGAGCATCCCGACGAAAGATTCTGCTATCGCTACTCATCCATCGCATACACACTCCGCCTCAACATATAGTAATTACTTCGATTGCCCAAGGGCGTCTAGGTCCAGAGATCTAGACACCATCTATTAGCTTGCCGCAGACTAAACCAAAGGCGGCACAACCCTATTTCTCTATACATTCATATGCATACAATCTCTGCAACCGTGATACCATAGTATACCATATGCTTACAGTATTCGAACGATGAGATTCCAGCTCGCCGCTCCAATCTAACGCTTCTAAGCTATGTTTATCACGGTGGTTGCTTAACATCGGCGTTAATCAAAACCCACGGAAACAAACATGCCGCTGTAATCACCACGGCCTTGTACTGAAATAACAACAAGGCACGTCCACATTAGGAATACCAGTACAGGGGAGGCAGACTCGGAGGCGCAATTGAGCAGACAACAGCTGTTCAGCAAGTTACATGCGTAGCTGATCTTTACTGGGCGCTTAAGCGTCGACAGTACCACCACTTGCAAGAAAGGAGCAAAGGTGAGATATCCGAGACGGGGGTTGATGGCACATCCGCGAGACAGGGGTATGGCAATCCCGCGGCGAGAAGAAAGGTCAAACTCACACGTCGTTGATTGAGCGTTCTTAGTGCCTATTACTACAGCAGCGTATTATACAGGAGCGTTAAGGAGAGGTACGAATAAAATCGAGCAGGATAGCAAGCAGCGCTCTAGAAAGTTACAAAGGCCGTGTCAGAGTCTAGAGGTTTTGGAATCCATGCTAATGTGCAGGTCAGTGGCGCTATCATTCCTCGGACGCTTGTCGTCGCAAGGATCCACATTTTCCGTATAGTTGGTCGACACCTGAAGACAAGAGTCAGCGAAAACCAAAGGCGAAACGAGAAAAACATTACATTGATCATCACATCGCGAGGCATCTCACGACGACCTCTCACATTCCTGAGCCACCCTGTCATACCGGAGACGGCGGGTGTGAGTCTAGAATCTCTCTCGTGTCGCTCTCGACTCGGAACCGCGCGGTCGACTGGGGCTCCTCCGCTGAAGGGCAAGGTATGGATTAGCATGATTACTGATCTGCTCTGGAGGGGTACTTTACCTGCCTTCGGCCAGGAGATTTCTGTTATACTCCGAAAGGGCACGGACGGAACGGCAGGCAACAATCTAGAAATGAAAGACCAATGAGAATGTCAGATAACTACCAGAATGAATGATGACCCCAATGACAACGTACCGTGCTGAAGACTGCGGCGGGTACATTGAACATAACAGTCATAATAGGGCTCAAACTCAGAACCATGAAGATCGAGGCGACGAGATTCACGAGGAATCTATTGATTGTCAGGCCAGGCAGACGGCGAGCAAGATGAGGATCACTCACGCAACGATGAAGAATATCAGGCCTTGCTTGAAGAGCAACACCGGAAGTCTCGATAGCGTGAGACCGTGACTCGGCGTTTTGGTGTGCTTCCACAGCTTTATGGTGGTCAATATGACTATGATCAAGTCGAAGCACATCGAGTAAATGAAAATGGCGGCCAGGATCTTGTTGTTGGTCTCCGTGATAACACACCCGACACCGTCAACCCAGGATGCCTTCAGTTGCACTCCCTGAAGAATGAGTGACCAATGTCCCATCCCGAGTAGGATGAGTCCTATCATCAGAGGTTTTGAGAATGACCAAACGGCAACCCTGATCTTGGTTAGCCTCAAAGGATTTGCGAGAAGGGGTAATCTTACGTCCTAAGAGCGAGGTTCGCGCTCGCCAAACCCACGGCTGCATCGCCCGCAAGTTGATTAAAAGTGTATAGGACTTGGCAGTTAATTTCACTGAAAAATCGTTATCAATGGTGTTCACGCGCTGTGCGTCGAGCCCGACGTACGATGTGGTATCCAGCGAGATGATGCTTCAGGCCGAACGTCGTCAGCGAGAAGGACCAACACATACGAGGGACAAACTCACATTCCAATCATCGCAAATAGTAGAAGATACCGATTCGCGAGATAGACGACCTAAGGAGTCCCCGTCACCGATCGCCCTATGCCATGTCCGAGGCAAATGCGACTTACAGCTGGAAGGTGGAACTTGCGCTCGCCTGTGACATAGCTCCAGTCAAAGTCGATGGACATGAAGTATTCATAGCTTCACTCTTCGTCAGAACCCCTTGTCTCTCCCAATTGCGCTAAAAGCCACTCACACGAACAGTCCAAAGAGTGCATGATTGAGGTTCGTGAAGGCAGAGGCTTGTATTGCGAGGGATTCCGGCGATGTCCAATTGACCATGTCGGGCGAATGGTAGTCAAGAATGTAGCGGAAGTTGGGTTATACAAGGAGTGGTTTGACGAGATGGATTTGTGAACTGTATGGCAAGAGTCCAGATAGCAGTCGCGAGCGGAGGGGCGAGTGCTCTGCGGATAGAGAGGGACTTGACCGTAGCAAAGGAGAGTGTGCAAGGCACGCTTTATGCGTGCTATTAAGCCCAATATGAAAAAGACAAGGTAGGAAGAGAAGAGGGAAAGGCAAAAGAGTCGTAATACGAGCCAGCACTTATATGTCATGCACGTCAATAAAGAATTGATCCAACCCCATCGGGACTGCCCAATGAACTCGATTTTCTTTCTCTTTTCTCTTGGGAGGCGAATGGTACGCAACAAGGGACGCGATCGTTTCTGGACCCACGGACCCCGTTCTCCGCGGGGGTACGGAGGTCGCCTGAGCTCTTCGGGAAATTGGAACTCACCGGCGGAGACAAAATGATAGAGAGCATAGTTGTCGATAGTGAACCAGCACGAAAGGGGTCGTTCGACGAAGAGCGCAACGGGTGGGTCTCCCAAGATGATGCGCCACAGCGACAAGGTGATTTGGCGAAGTGCTGGTGAAACTTGCCGGTGGTTTCCAAAGTCCTACGAGAAGCGAAAGCAGCGAACCCGGTCCAAGGGAATGGAAAGTGCAAGAGAGAGCCTCGTATTCGAAGAAGGCTCATAGCTACGAGCCAGGCACGGATCCAGTAAGAATGGACCCTGTCATCCAACAACTTCTGAGCACAGGAGCATCAAGCTCAGCAAGCTACCAACTGGCAGCTATAGTGTTGTAGTCGTCATGGGCTTTATGAGTTGCTTGAGCAATTCGAGAGCAATGAAGGAGGTCCAATTGTTTAAGGCTTTCATTTCAGCAGCAGGCGAAACAAGGAGATGAATGTTGCACTCTCCGAAAGCTGGCCAAGCATGGGAAGCGCCAATGCGGAGACTGAAAATGCACCCGGCATATGCCGCTGCTTGGATAGGGGCCACCAAGACGAACAGGCTTTCCGGCGCCAAAATGACACTGTAGGAACTTCGACGGCGTTCTGTAGCGGCTTTCGCGAAGGCGAAAGACGTCTCACCTTCGCCCTAAGATGACGGAGCTCCTTAAGTATATGTTTCTCCCCTCTTCTCTTCTTCGACTCGTGATCAATTGTCAGGCCCTGCTTGCAAGTAAATGGTGACTCTGCCTTGAACGCTAACATGATCTTAGGCGATTGTGATCGTGCGCTACTGCCCCCCTTAGTAGTAAGGGCCTCAAAGTTTACAACTCCCTAGGCATACGCTTTCCTTGCCACCATTGGCATGTTCATTCGCATCGCGATCGTATAGGGGCGGCGATAAGCCTTAATGAAACCTTCTGCGCCAATCATTACAGAACTTTGAGGCTATCGTATTGATACTCTACCGAGCTCCCAATAAGCATAGACTTTGCCTCCACCCCGAGGATCGATACCACCTTTGAATACCAATTGACTGAAGCGAAAGCCGACCGATGAGAAACCTCAAAACAACGTAATTTTTTGAGAAACGACGTATATAGTAGGGAGCCGAGAATTATAGAGTCTATGAAAGTCCATCGAGAGGTATTGAGATATTGGGGATGAGCCACCCCAATAAGTCTCCAGTGCTAGAAGTACATTTTTTATGCGAGTGAAGTCCGTGAAAAGTAGTCGTCGTTTACTCGACAGTGACCGACTTGGCCCTGCACACATGGTTAGACAAAGAGGAACGAGAAGAGATCAAAAAAATGACTTACAAGTTACGAGGGAAGTCGACATCGCAGCCATTCCTGACAGCGAGGTGGTAGCTGAGCAGCTGGAGAGGAATGATGTTCAACAACCCCTGTAAAGCATCGACGGTCTTGGGCACACGAATGGTCTTGGCCCCAGCAGGGATGCCTTGGTCACCCTCGTTGCAAAGAACGATGGGTTGCGCCTTGCGGGCGGTGATTTGAGCGAATGCCGACTGGACCTTGGGGTACAGAGAGTCCTGGGTCATGATGATGATCACGGGCATGTTTTCGTCGACCAAAGCGAGAGGACCGTGCTTGAGTTCTCCAGCGAGGATACCCTCCGAGTGCATGTAGCTGATTTCCTTGATCTTGAGGGCTCCCTCCAAGCATGTGGCATACCTAGGCACTAACTTAGCTACCGTCAAGAGTACAGATACGTTATACGCACTGGTATCCACGTCCCATGAGCAGCAAGCTCTGCTTGTCAGCGACTGTCACGGCAAGTTGCTGAATGGTGGCATCGTTTCCAAGAACCGTCTTGATTTGGTTGGGCAGGTTGTGAAGGGCATCGATGACCTCACGACGGCGCTCGGTGAAGGAGATGCGATCCTCAGAAAGTTGCAAGGCGATCATGAGCAGAGCAATGTACTGCGAGGTGTATGCCTGTCGCGAGTCGGTCAGCTAAATTTCACATGACAAAAGCAAAGTCTTACCTTGGTTGAAGCAACACCGACTTCAGGACCAGCATTGATGTGGACACCACAGTGGGTTTCACGCGAGATGGTCGAGCCGACGGTGTTGACCACTCCAACACAGAGGGCACCGCGCTCGAGGCAGTACCTCAAGGCCAAGATGCTGTCTGCAGTTTCACCACTCTGAGAAACAAACACGCAAACATCATCTCGGAAGATGGGGGTCTTGCGATCAAGGAAATCGCTGGCAAGCTCGACACCAACGGGGATTTCAGTGAGCTCTTCAAAGATGGCGCGAGTGGCCAGACCAGAGTGGTAGCTGGTTCCGCACGCGACGAAGACGATGCGGCGACCACGGCGGATGATGGGCAAGTATGCACGCAGGCCACCGAGCGTGATCTTGTACTCGTCAAAGTTGACGCGACCACGCATGGTGTTGACGACGGATTCAGGCTGCTCGTAGATTTCCTTTTGCATGAAGGTGTCAAACTTGCCCTTCATGATAGCAGCCAGCTCGATCTCCAAGGTCTCGATGGTACGAGTAGTCGCAAGTTGAGCAGGAGTAGAGTCACCATCGCCCTCTCGGCGGAATCGGTGAATGTGAAGTTCACCCTCCGAAATGTGGGCAATGTCGTCATCCTCGAGGTAGAGGACCCTCTTGGTGTGCTCAATGATGGCTGCTGCGTCGGAAGCGACGAAGAACTCGATGGGTTGAGGAAGACCATCCTCTGACATGAACGCCCGAGACTGGGTGCGAAGGACTTTGGGGGTTTGCGTTGGAACGGCTAGGAGAGAGTTGCTTGAAGCTAAGATAAGGGTCAGCCATAGTAATCAGTATGAGTGAAGATGCGCGCACGTTGCTCAACACGAGACTCGGCGTTATCTTGGCCAGCGATCTCGACATCAACAAAGTCAACTTTGAGCTTCTTGTCAGTCTTGACACCGATAAGCAGTGGAGATCCACGTCGAGCGGTGACAACTTCGTTGGGGTAGTGGCGCGACTTGAAGACGAACGCGAAGGAGCCTTCCAACTCCTTCAATACAGCCTTGACAAGGTTGCTGAAAGTGGGCTTCTCCTGGTGCTGCTCGAAGATGAATTTGGTGAGGACGGCAACAGCTTCAGTATCGGTTTCGGTCTCGAATTTGTGTCCGCGCTTCTCGAGGACGTATCGAAGCTCAGAGTTGTTGGTCACGATACCGTTGTGGACAATAATGAAATCCGACGTAGGATCGGAGCGGATGGGATGGCAGTTGCGGACTGAAGGGGGGCCGTGAGTAGCCCATCGAGTGTGAGCGATGGAAACTTGGGAGACAGCGGTCTTTTCGACATCGACCGCTGACGCGCTGATCTGTTTGCGAAGGCCAGCGACTTTGCCAACCTCCTTGAAGTAAAGCACGTCGCCTGGCTTATCGGCATCAACACAAATGCCCGCTGAGTCGTAGCCACGATATTCTTGTCGGGCAAGACCAGCGCAAAGGATTTCAAGGACTTCCTTGCGACTCTGTCAGGGGTAATCGCGTCAGATCTCGACATAATAACACCCAAAAGACCTGGAAACCCAGCCTGAGGGCAGCAGAGCAAGCGCAGAAGGGCTAGCTCGCCCTATGAAGCCCCCATAGACGTGATTTGGTCTAGATCGTGAAATGTTCGCCCACCTTCTCCTTGAGATAGCTGCAATATCCAAAGATTCCACACATTCTGGTATAAGATCTGGGAAATTGTCAGCCCTGGGGTCATCGGGATAGTTCAGCTGCGAAACTTACTTGGCCGGGATTGAATAAAGGGGAGGAAACGCGGTTGCGAGATGGACGTTGTAAGGCAAAGTGCGGGGATTGGGATGGCAGCTATATCGTCCAAGGATTTACCAAGCACCGCCAAACAGCAGCATAGCCCCTGGGCGCTTTAGCGTTATTTCCGTCTGATATCCTCGCGACCATGCTGCCAATATCACAGCCTATGCCCTCACCAGTGTCGGCGAATCATCTTGTCCAACCCCCGGGTTCTTTGACCGGTCTGAAATGCCCTTCTCTGGCTTCCTGGTCAGCGGAGGCTTAGCTCGAATCGCGATCGTCTTTGCGTCATTGAATGGATTTCTGCTGGTTTCTAGGCGGCTGTACTTGCTAGGCAACGACTCTAGGACAATTCACCAGCTTGCGATGAGGTGCTATGGTCGCACCTTGAACCTCATTGTCGCGCATCTTGTCGATCGGTTACTGTGGCATTTCTTCTGGGTGAGAAGCACGTCCGGCGAGCCCCTTTTAGTGGCCCCTCGAGGCTTTGTGTTGTTGTCTGACTACTTCGCCTTCGTGAACATCGGAGCAATAATGACAGGACAAGCATAAGGCATCTGAGACACCTTCTGAGTGTGTTTCTGCTCATTCCTTGTCATCCTGAAACTAGTGCAAGGTGGCTCAGCGCGACCCGCCTCATCTCCTGAGCGCTCAAGACTCGGCCCCTGTGCCTTTGTGCGATGCTCCGCACGCTCAGACTCAAGGCTGTGGACCTACCGCGGTATCGCGTCCCCGTCACATTTGATTCACGAACGCGAATACAATTTTTTCTTATCGTTGATCAGACTAAGCGAGGTAAGCTAACATGAAAGTGCGCCCATTCTGCGCATGTAATACGAGCAAGACTTCACCTCGATACACTTTGCTTAGCGCGTCTGGGCCCACTCTTGACTGCATGAACCTGAGCGTATCCGACGCCGGCATGGAGGTATGGTTAGCGGCGGGCTTACGCTGGACGACCTTCAGGCCCGCTCTCGACTTGGCTCAAGATCCCACCAGCCCCGGCACGCCGCTCTCAAGTTGTCAACGACAGGATTCCAGTGTAATTGATTTAACTATTCACGTTACCTGTCCCGATCCGCGATGTACTTGGCCCTTTTGAAAGTATGCGTAGAATGCTCTGCCTAATTTTTACTCTTATCCTTCCATCTTGACTGCATCGCTCGCTTCAATGGCTTTCCAGGCTTGGCGGCTTGCACGGGCGTCAATTTGACAGGCGCGATGAGGTCATCTCGGAAGCAGTGGCAGTGGGGCACGACGTCAACAACACAGGGGCTTCGCAGCATGCAGTCCGCCTGTCGTCGTGCGTTTTCCTTCTTGCTCATTAACCACCACTAGCAATGCCTTTCCAGTAAGTCCGTATCTTCGAAAAATATACCCTTAGCTGAACAAAGCCCGTCTACAGCGTTTTCGGTCCTCGTATCACCCGTAAGATCGGTCTTGTCGGTGTTGAGTTGGCGCTGTTCTAAGCTTGGTTGTTGTAGATACCACAAGAAGACGAACAATCATACCAGGGTACGTCTGCATTGCCTTTGCAATTGGTTCTTGGGCGATGCCTTCTAGCCCGTACTGATACTTGGAAATCCAATCTTAGACTTCTTTATGTCACCTTTGTGAACGGAAAGCCCAGATTTTCGATGCAGCTGGGCCGACATGTTCATATCCACTAGAAACGCTTCTCCAAACTAAACAATGGACCTCTTCCTTCCCTGATTGAGGACACTGTGTCGCCTATACCCCGCTCATGCACGCTCATATCTTGTATACAGACCCACGGACTCGCTATAATGACATGTATCGCTATTCAATGATTCCAATGCAGCCTCTTCTATTCTTGATTAATCGCCCACTTCCTCGCGTAGACTCCAAGAGACGTGAAGGTCCTTACCGACACTACCTGCCATGTGCCTCTGACCGTCTTTTCCGCACGCACTCCTCGGCTTTCATCCACATGGTTGGTTTCCCCTCCAAGTGTGCCTCCCAATCTGCAATTGCCTCCTCCCCCGATAGGTCCAATTGGTAGACAATGCGCGGCTCCACCCAAGGCTTCTCCAAGAGCTCCTGGAGCAGCCCCTCCAGATATACCTGAGCCACTAGAATCTGCAATGACGGCCTTGCATCCAACACCGCCAGGAGGCCCGATTCGCTAAACGTGTTGCCAAACCCAGGCTCGGGGGCCAGGCAAAGGTGTGTGAGCGACGTAAGCTGTTTCAGTAGGGGAACTGTGAAATGTTCCTCAATGTCGTCAACCGCTGCATAAAAAATCTTAAGGTGCGTCAGGGTGTGGAACCAGGGGTGAAAGGACGATCCAGAGAAGGCTTCAACATTCCAAAGATGATCGTAACGGCAGGAAAAACGCTGAAGGTGGAGGGAGTGAAGAAGCCTCGAGCACTGCTCTTGACGGTCCTCCACTGTGATTTCTCCCAAGTATCCCCAGAGGTCAGCCCATAAAAGCAGGTCAATGATCCCGGTGCACGCCGATACCACGGCAGCAGCGAGGTTGCCTTCGACGTAGGCCGTCATGCGCAGGTATTTGACATGGAGAGCGAGGAAGCCTTTCGGGAGTGACGTTGGGATACTCATGTCTTCACATTCCAGGTCTTCAGGTCCAGTTCTGCTGCCCAAATACACATTGCGAAAGATGCGTGGCTGCACACTGAGAGATGTTATCAGCGGTTGCACAGGGACGTCTTGGAAGTTGGAAGGCGCCTACTATTGAGCAGCAAAACGGGATACGAGGGCTAAATTTGAAGCATTTCCGACGCTGATGTCTGCCGCATATTCTAGTATGCGACCCTGAAGTTCCGGGGGTAGCTTGAGAAACGGGAATGAGGGTAACGAGTCCATAGTTGCGAGCGGAGTGAGCTTCCTGGCTAACACGGAGAGAGGGGCAGCGGCCAGGCTGCGACCAAACAGAGCCAATCTCTTAGCCCGAAAAATTGCCACCTTTTGGCGGGTTTCGCTGTATGCCTGAGCAGCTACAGATGCAAAACTTGGCATGAGGATGCCCATTCACTTTAGCTACAATAATATGGAGAAAACCCTCCAAACTTCGTCTGTTGAATACACGTTCAGGCCTGAAGCATGTCTTGTGTGCTGCCAGACGCGTCATCAAACATGTCGCGTTGACCCGTTTGCCGATGCTTCGTTTCCACTTCTCCTTCGTGTATTGCAGACACGCATACAGAAATGGCCCAGATCTGAAGCAGGTGCAGCAGAGAGACAATCAGCATCGACTCGGTCAGTCATTTTTAGCTTTTCTTGCTTGTAGGACCACAGGTCAGGGCGTAGTTTCCATTGACAGTGAACGTGCGGTGGGTAATCCTGGCCCAGTACCATAATGGTAGAATCGTGGTTCTATTAACACCAACGAATACATACTCTCCGCTCGCACACTGGCCGGTCGCGCGCCAAATACATATTATTCAAGAAGGTACATCCGAATTGTGGCGTTGAGCAGTAAATAGGGGTTGACTACCGGCAAAATCCGAACTTGTTAGTTGCCCACCTCCTGCTACCTCCTAGCTATGGTTTAGGTCCCGCAATAGCTGTTATAGCCCTTGCTGGAACTCAGGTGTCCTTGGCCGCCTTTTTAATACAACCTCCTCAGCTTCCGTCCACATGGTTGGAGTTCCCTCCCAGTGTGCCTCCCAATCTGTAATTGCCTCCTCCCCCGATGGGACCAATTGGTAGACAATGCGCGGCTCCACGCAAGGCTTCTCCAAGAGCTCCTGAAGCAGCTCCTCAAGGTATACGTGAACCACTAGAATCTGCAATGACGGACGTGCGTCCAACACCGACAGGAGGCCCGACTCGACAAACGGGTCGCCAAACCCAATATCGGGAGCCAGGCAAAGGTGTGTGAGCGACGTAAGCTGTTTCAGTAGGGGAACTTTGAAATATTCCTCAATGTCGTCAACCGCTGCATAAAAAATCTTGAGATGCGTCAGGGTGTGGAACCAGGGGTGAAAGGACGATCCGGAGAAGGCTTCAACCTCCCGAAGATGATCATAACGGCAGGAAAAATGCCGAAGGGGGAGGGAGTGAAGAAGCTTCGAGCACTGTTCTTGACGGTCCTCCACTGTGATCTCTCCCAAGTCTCCCCAGAGGTCAGCCCATAAAAGCAGGTCAACAACTCCGGTACATGCCGATACCACGGCAGCAGCGAGGTTGCCTTCAACGTTGTCCGTTATGCATAGGTATTTGACATGGAGGGCGAGGAAGTCTTTCGCAAGTGACGTTGGGATATTCTTGTCTTTGGATTCGAGGTCTTCAGGCCCAGTTCTGTTTCCCAAGCACACCTTGCGAAAGATGCGTGGCTGCACACTGAGAGATGTTATCAGCGGTTGCACACGGACATCTTGGAAGTTGGAAGGCGCTGACTATTGAGCAGCAAAACGGGATACGAGGGCTAAATTTGAAGCATCTCCGGCCCTGATGTCTGCCGCATATTCTAGTATGCGACCCTGAAGTTCCAGGGGTAGCTTGAGAAACGGGAATGAGGGTAACGAGTCCATAGTATTCAACAAGGTTCATCATCGTAGTGTTGAGCGGTAAATAGAGGTTACCGGCAAAATCCGAACGTGTTTAGTTGCCCACCTCCTGCTCAGTGCTACCTCCTAGCTATGGTTTGGGTCCCGCAATAGCTGTTATAGCCCTTTCTGGAACTACCCGTCAGGTATCCTTGGCCGCCTTTTTAATACAACCTCCTCAGCTTCCGTCCACATGGTTGGAGCTCCCTCCCAGTGTGCCTCCCAATCTTCAATCGCCTCGTCCCCCGTTAGCTCCAGTCGGTAGACAATGCGCGGGTCCGCCCAAGGCTTCTCCAAGAGCTCCTGAAGCAGCTCCTCCAGAAGAACCTGAACCAATAGGATCTGCAGTGACGGTCTTGACTTTAATACCGCCAGGAGGCTCGACTCGCTGAACGTGTTGCCATGAACAGCATCGGGGGTGAGGCCAAGGTGTGTGAGTGATGTAAGATGTTCCAGCAGAGGAACTATAAAATATTGCTCGATGTCCTCAACACGGTCATAATAAATGTCCAGGTGCGTGAGCGTCTGGAACCAGGGTTGAGGTAATGGTCCAGGGAATGCTTCAACATGCCAGAGAAGATCGTAGCGGCAGGAAAGCCGCTGAAGAGGGAGGGGGTGCAGAAGCTTCGCGCACCGTCCTTGCCGGTCCTTTATAGTTGTCTTTTCCGAAGCTTCCAAGAGGTCAGACCATAAAACCAGGTCAATAACCCCGGTGCAGGCTGATAGGAAGGTGGCGGCGTAGTCACCAAGAACCGCACCCGTTATACATAGGTGTTTGACATGGAGAGCGAGGAAGCCTTCTGCAAGTGATTTTGGAATCATTATGTCTTCAGGTTTGAGGACTTCAAATTTGGAACTCTTGCCCAAGCACACCTTGCAAAAGATGCGTGGCTGCACGCTGGTATGTTATCAGCGTTTGCACATGGACGTCCGATTGGAAGGTGTTTACTATTGAGCAGCAAAACGGGATATGAGGGCCAGGCTGGAAGCTTTTCCAGAATTGCTATCCGCCGCATATTCTAGTATGTGACCTTGAAGTTCCGGTGGTAACTTGAGAAAGGGAAAAGAAAGAAGCGAAGTCATGATGTCGAAAGTAAATGTCAAGCAGAATCATGAGGGGTTAGCTATCAATCAGCTACCGGCAAAATGCGAACTTCAAGTTGCTCTTGAGCACACTTGGCCCACCTCCTGCTACCTCCTAGCACTTGTGCAGGGCTCGCGATATGGCACTTTCTGAAACTGACTGGAAAGCATCCCTGACCGTTTTTCTCGAACACACTCATCGGCTTCTGTCCACTTGTTCGCCGTCCCCTCCCAGTGTCCCTCCCAATCTGATATTGCCTCTACCCCCAAAGGCTCACGCCGGTAGACAATGCGCGGGTCCACACAAGGCCTCTCCAGATGCACCCTCCACAACGGAATCTGAATCAAAAGGATCTGCAAAGACGGCCTTGCTTCCAATACCGCCACCAAGGCCGGCTCGCTGAATGTTTCGCCGTGAAGAACAGAGTCGGGGGAGAGGCAAAGGTGTGTGAGCGACGTAAGATGTTTTAGGAGAGGAACTGTGAAATGCGTCAGCGTCTGGAGCCAGGGATGAGGGGAGGATCCAGGGCAGGCTTCAACGTCCGAGAGATGATCGTAACGGCAGGTCAGACGCCGAAGGGCAAGTGGCAGAAGAAGCTTCGAGCACAGTCCTTGAAGGTCTTCCACAGTTCCGTCGTTTGAGAAGTCAGCCCATAAAACCAGGTCAATGACCCCAGTGCACGCTGCTAAGACGGCAGCAGCTTCGTCGGTAAGAACTTGACCCGTTATGCATAGGTGTTTGACATGCAGAGCGAGGAAGCCTTCTGCCAGTGATGTTGGAATCTTGGTGTCGTTAGGTCTAAGGTAAGGAATCCTTCCCGGCAAGCACAGCCTGCGAAAGATGCGTGGCTGCACGCTGGTATGTTATCAGCGTTCGCACAGGAAGTCTCAGAAGGTGTTTACTATCGAGCGGCAGAACGGGATACGAGAGCCAGGTTCGAAGCCTTTCCAGAGCTACTGTCTGCCGCATATTCTAGTATGCAGCCCTGAAGTTCCGGGGGTAGCTTGAGAAAGGGAAAAGAAGGAAGCGAGGACATGGTATTCGAGAAGGAATATGCATGACATCCGAGTCGAGTGGGATAAAAGTTGGTTATCGGCAAAATGCGAACCTGTCTGGATTCATCTCTACTGTAGCTGAGTGTAAGGAACAATGCCTTTGGGATACGCTACCGCCTGCCTTCTGCGCACCACGTCTTCGGCCTGCGACCACATGTTCCCAGGTTCCCAGTTGTTTTCCCAAGTAAATATCATTGACTGCCCAGCCAGTGATCGTCGATAGACGATGCGAGCGTCCAAATAGGGCTTCTCCGAAAGCTGCTGGTGAAGTGCCTTCGACCCAACCCAAATCATGAGGATTCGCAGCGATGGCCTCGTCTGTAGCACCAACAATGGGGCCGATTCTTCAGAAATCGTATCGGAGGCTCGACACAGGCATAAATGTGTGAGTGATTCGAGGTGCGACAGTAAAGGAACCCTGAAGTGTTGCTCAATTGTTGCGTTCCCACTATAGTAAATGGTAAGGTGTGTCAGGCTTTGGAACCAGCGAGGGGGAGGGGACGAGGGATGGGACTGGAGATCGCTTAGGAGCAAGGAGTGGCAAAAAAGGCGTTGTAGTGGGAGGGCGTGAAGCAGCTTTGAGCGAAAGCCTTCACGATCCTCTGTGATCAAGCCATCCAATGAACGGACCCACAATGCCAGGTCGATAACCCCAGTACAGGCCGAAAGTATGGAGGGTAGATGGTTGGAAGCAACTCTCCCTGTGATACATAGGTGTTTGACATGGTGCGCGAGGAAGTCTTTTGGAATCGATGCTGGGATGTTTGCGCCCTCTGATTTGGGGTATATAGCCGAGTCCTTCCCTAGACAGACCCAGCGAAAGATGCGGGGCTGCACACTATCAACTGGGTTCAAGGCTCTCTCCATGAAAGGGGTAAGCGCTCACAAGCTCACCAAAGGGCTGCAAAGCGGGATATTAAAGATAAATCCGATGCATGGCGGTAGCTGCTATCAGCTGCAAACTCCAGTATATGACACTGTAGCTCAGGGGGTAGATCAAGAAAGGGGAAGTGTTTTATAGTTGTCATGAAGGGAACTGCGAAAGAAAGAACCTTCGGCAACTTGCGAGGTCAAGCCAAGCGAAATGCAGTTGCAGCGGTTCAACTGCGCGCCAGTGGGTATCTTTTGCCAGTGGCACGTAACGAGCCATCCTTGCTGTTTAGATTTACAATCGCCACATGCTAGACAGGACTTTTTGTTAGATTATGGCGGAAACTATTGGGGAAAATCGTTTGAAAAACACTATTGCGAGTCCAGCGGGATAGAAGCTGGTTATCGGAAACCTCTCAAGATTCGTCTTTACAGTAGCTGAGTCTAAGAAACAAAAACGAAACCTAGCCGGGTGAAGCTCAAAGCCTGGAGATATCCTTTGTTACACTATCTTGAAAATACTGCTGAAGATAATCATGAAACATAGGCTCACTTACCAGTTGACCAGACTACAACAACTACCACCAGACGTATGTTGAGTTCGTCACTCGTCCTCCTCGCTCTGCCCCTCTTCTTCTCCAACCTCGGTGTATCGTCGCCATCGCTTATTTTCCTCGACTGTCGTCGAGTAATTCACCTCCGCAAGACTGCAGCCAGACCGGTCTATGAGCTCGGAGATTGACTGGAAACAGGCGGTCTGGTCGACGGTACCAGAGATCTTGAGTTGTTGTAGACTGGGGAGAGTTGCTGCATCGAGAAAGCTTTCCAGCACATCGGACTCAATGTGCAAGTCAAGCGTCAACGAAATGAGCTGCGGGAGGAGTAGATCGGAAGTAGGCGTTGCTGAGCGATCGAAGAATTCGCCGTTGCGTGTATTTAACGCCAAGCGAAGGTGCTGTAGCGATGTGCACTGTTTGAGAGCTTTGAAGTAGCTTGAAAGGAGGCCAAAGAAGGCCTCGAGAGTTAGCGACGTGAGTTGGGACCAGGGGAGCGTAATAGTGCCTTCGAAGCGGCAATCAGGCATCTTCAGCGCAACGTCTCGCAAGGCGGGAAAGTTGGCTGCCTTCAGCCGTATAGATTGGCAGAACACTTCCTCGTCACCATCCCCACGGAAGTTGCATTCATTGCTGACAAGGGTCATGGTGTGCAGCTTGTGCCACATCCTTGCAGGTGGTCTGGAGGATTGGTCTAAAATCGAATTGGCAAAGTCGGGGGTACTCTCCGAATTCGATGTATACGCTGTTCCAGTCCCACGTCTTGTCTGTCAAGAATTCGACCAAACCTTCCCGGGGAGAAAAATCAGGCCTCGTGAAAGCATCGTCTCTCTCACTCCCCGGCTCTTGAAGCCCAGGACTGAGTAGACGGAGCTCGATTTGACTTCCGGCTTTTCGAGCCTCAGTCAGCAGTCGCGTAGATCTCATCGAGGTCTTCGTCATCCAGACCATCCAAATCGATATAGATGATCTTCACTTGTGTCATCGACGAGCTAGGCTCCGGGGTAGCGGAGGGATGGGTTGAGGGTAGACGTCGGGATGAAGGTCGTGGATCGCGTCCTTCTAAAATCGAAGCCTATCAAAATGCAAACAGACTCTCAGCCAAACAAAAAGGGACCGTCCTCGAGTCTGAGCTCGAGGTTGGGGAAGCGATTGGCGCCTGACTTGGGCCCGGCAGCCTAAGCGAAGTTCTATAATTCACTAGCAATTACAGTAGCAATGTTGAATGTCAACTGTGACGTGATAAAATATGGAATGCATTCGAGAGCAAAATGACAGAACCTACAGTCTATTGCCAGCGGGCTAGTCAAGTTCAGGGCTTCTTGTTGACGATCGCCTGGTAGCGGTCCTCCCAACCAGGATCGGGAAACTTGGCCTTATCCAGCCATGCGATGCGCCTCAGAAGTCTTTCGAGCTCCCTTCCGTTATAATAGTTGTGACCTCCTCGAGGGAAGACAGATGGATGAGCAAGAGCTCCTTCGACCTGAAATGAGGTGTACTCAGACTCAGAGGCTGGAATGTGATAGAGTTGGTCGCCAGTGGAGTAAATGGGCCGCTCTGCAAAATGGCGAAAGCCGATCTTCAATGGTGGCAGCGCTGGAACACCTACAGGAGATAATCCGCTTTCAGAAAGGGCATCGAAAGGCGTAGAAATACTTACCATCGTTGTACCCTCTCACTGCATAGTCGATGAAGGAGCCTTCCCCATGCTCTGCTTTATACGCCTTCACCAGACCTCTAAAGGAGGCAACGAAAGCCTCGTCTCCTACCCTTGGCGATCCGAAGGTTATGAGCTTCAAGTTGGGCAGGTCAGAGAGCTCCTGCTCTGCCAGCAAGTCCGCGCAAAGGAGGTAAGCAACTGCTCCTCCCATACTGTGCCCAGTGACCACGACCTCGGATGGCGTGTGTGTTTCGAGAACTTTGCGCAAACTGGACTTTACTTGCTCTGCTATACCGCAGTACAAAGACCAGAAGCCGCTGTGAAGGCTTCCCTTCCCGGATGGATGCTTTGTCTTGAGGAAACGCAGGTCTTGAGCAATATGTTGGATTTGGGTAGTCCCTGTTATAGCAATGACCACCTGGTTTCGTGACGGCCTGTGAAACACGGCCACAGGGAGTTTGGCAACGCTTCCGTAGAAGAAGTCCTCTAGAGTGGCACCTTTCAGAGCGTCATGGTGCTCTAGTGGATAGCCCGATCTTGTAAGGGTATCAATGTGCTCCAGCAGCCGTTCAAGTGGAACTGAGGAGTAGATCAGTTCTGCGAATTGGCCTTGATCATGGTTAGTCGACAGTCCTGGTACAAGATTTCTGCTAGCTCACCTATGTCTCTTATATCCTCCTTGACCTCGACGGGTACCAGAGCAGAATCCGATAACGTCACTGAGGATGTTGCAGCCAGAAGCTGTGCGATCCAGCGGAAGTTGTCCAAACGTTCCGCAGCGTACATTGCCCGTTGCTCGTCCGACATAGTCACTTTGTCCTTCAGGAAATTCCACCTCGTTTGCGATGCCATCTCGACGACGACGACGAAGGTGTAAGAGCAAGCGTACTGCTGTTGGACATGGAGGTCAGGGTGAGAAAGACATCAAATGTCGGGGGTTACAGCATTCCGCGTCGAGCGCCTTCGTCTTATTCCCATCCACGGTCCAGCCTCGACGTCGGCTCGTCGATGCTTCTATTGATCGCTGGTTTCCTTTATATTCCTCCTGAACGTTGATGGTCACAGTTAGACTGAAAGCTCAACATCGACCATGTCGCACACCAGGAGGCTCTCTCAATCCGTGAATGGGAGTGGTGGTGGTTGGAGCGCCAGTCCTGCCGTTATTCAGGTAGGTGCGTCAGAGAGTGGGGCGCCTGAATGGACGGGAGCATGGGCATCCGTCTATGCGAGAGGTAAGCAGACCGGTCGGTGGCATGTGGGAGCCTGAAGTTGACAATGGGCGCTAGACTTGATTGACGGCGAAGTGGTCGTTATCGGTGCCAATACCAGCGTTGAGGACGCTTGTGATGTAGGTGCTCATGCCGAGTGCCGTTGAATTGAAGCTGAAACCGTCTTAGCGACTCTCTTCAGAGGATCTAGGCTGCCTTGTCGTCGCTAATGATGAGGCGACTGGTGGAGAGAAAGGATATCTAGGCCTATTCGATGTATGTTCTCCCTTTGGTAAACTCACTGAACCTGGAATTCATGGCTCTACCACCAGTACTCTGACGTGAACGCCTTTCTCACTTTGGCTGCCACCCGGCACACCTTTTCACTCAATGGCACAGACGGCAATGATAGACGCGACAAAATCATCGAGGCTGCAATGGCGGGTAGCGTTCCGGTCCATCTTGTGAGCAGTGAGTGACGCTTATCTGTGTAAGTGGGACAGCTGATAACTGTCTGCCAGACTTGTCGGACAAGAACCCGCTAGTCACCCTTCCTCATGACGCTACCATCATATCACTGCTTGAAATCTTCTCGAGAGGAACGCATCGAGGTGAGGTCCATGCAGTCCAAGCACTCAAAGCGTTTGCTGACCTTGATTGAAGTTCTCATTCAGGCTGCGGACGACTCTGCCAAGTTCAGCGGGATAGTGTCTGACAGAGCGCTGTTGTCCTGGTTTGCATCGTATGCCAAGTCAACCCCTTCGTTCCGGGACTACCTGTCCAATGCTTTGCAGACTCTGCCACTCCCTTCTTTCAACGCGACGACCTCAGTCGTAGCTGCCTTAGCATCCGCCACGATTCTCGATGCCATGAGGCTCATGAGCGAGGATGGAGTGAGCAGCATCGCCGTGTTGGAGGACGAGAGTGGCGTTTTGCTTAGCGCTGTCAGCGTCACGGACATTGGCAAGGTAGGCTTCACTTTGCCACTCTTTCTCCCTGTACTGATGTTCTCCAAGATCGTGATTCCTTCTCAAAGCAACCAGTTCCTAATAACACCCCTCCACCAGTTCATCTCATTAATCAAGGTCTGTTGCTCCTGCATGAATCTTTGCACTTGAATCTGACAACTTGCTAGCATCCCGACGGATCCACAGACGGCGTGGACAAGTATCCCGTATACTCGGTCTTGCCCTCTAGCCCACTTCTCTACACTATCGAGAAGATTCTCGCTACCAACGCACATCGCGTCTTTGTAGCTCGCGAGTCAACATTGTCTTCGCCAATCTTGGGTCCCAGCGCGATGGGAAACCTCTGTGGGATAGTCTCTATCGTTGATAGTAGGTTTCTATTTCCTTCCAATCGAACACTTTGCTCATGTCGATTCAGTTCTCGCACTCTTCGCGAAGCTGGCTGGGATCAGGAACGTTGATCCCACAGAAATGCAGCGCCATCGCAGGCAGTCATCGAGTTCCTCTCATAGTTCCGGGTCTCGGGGTTCCGTTGCTCGTTCAAGGTCAAACAGCGTTAACATACGACGGAGCCCGAGCGTCATAGCCCTCAGCCCTTCCATGTCATCTCCCATGGATTCACCGGTCCCACTCGATTCCTTGCATATCCCGACAGTGGTTCCTGAGCGAAGAAGGAGTATTCGCATGAGCAAACCGACTATCGTTGTCGTCAGCCCTGGCCCTGTGTTTGCGGAATCTCCAGTAGTCTCTCCTACCAACTGAGCGGCGTTGCTGCCCTCTCTCCCCTCCAATTTCTTTTTCTTTCCTGGGTTGAACATTTGTCAAATATGGGACTCTTTCATGACGCTTTTTTTTGGACACTCTCTGCGTCCATGTATATCAGAAATACAATTCATGTACAACATAACATAAGAATATCACCAGTCAACGTTTCTCGAGCAAACTTTGCTCATCACGTCGCCCTCACTCGCCACTGCGGCAAACCGGCCGATCGCGTCTCTGACGGCCGATTTTCAATTGCCTGAACTTTTACCTCCGTGCCACCGTCATGTCATTCGAATCCCCTGAACCCCTTCCAAATTCCTGGGCTTTTTGGGGCTGCAGATAATCACAACTCATAACTTTTGCTTTCATACCATCACGACCATCTAGGACTATGCTTGGTGGCTGCAATCTCGGCATCTCCATCCCTCCGGACACTCCCCATGCCATCTCTGTGTCTCTGCCGACCTGGAGAGATAATGTGGGGTACGAAGAGGGAGATGCTCGGGTGGTGGACAGTATGACGACTGGCTACCCCCGCTTCTTTATCCACTTGACCATTGTCAAGGTACGTAGGAGGTCCAGTATCTTGACCGTCTTGGGGCTTATGGACAAACTATATACGCAGCTCGCGTCGATTTGTGCTCACAAGTACGCAGTGGGCAACGAGAAGTGCATGCTGTTCTCGAACAAACGGGCCGCAGAGCACTGTCGTTCCTTCATCCAGCGTCGGTCTGCTATCCTGGGCAAACCAGCGACAGCCAGACTCGTCGATCTCTTCATGTGCCCCGACGAAGAGAAGGACAAACCCAAACCGGACACCATCTCTGCGTCATGCGCTGAGCTTCATATCGTCCTTTTCCCCGCAGACGCATTCCCCATCGCGAAAGAGTTTTGGCAACACACCGGACAGGGTATCTCAAGTCGATATGCCGAAAAGTGCCTGTCACTGCTTCCAGAAGAGGCGAAGAAGGACCTGCAGCCTGTTGCCCAGCGTGTGGTCAACAAGCGTTACGGAGCAAAGAAGTCCCCCACCAAAGGGAAAACAACAATCAGTCAAGAGGATGATGTCAATACGACGTACCTCGAGGAGCGATACGGACGCAACCTTCCCCTCGCTGAAGCTGCTTTTGCCAAGAGGGCGTTGAAGAGGAGGATTGCTGGTGTGCTGCTATGCGATGTACCTGATTGTCAGGGCCAGGCAGGGCAGGAGGATCTGGCCGTTGGTCCCAGCACTCGCGGCGTCAAGGATGTATCAGACGGCGATGTCTACCTCTATCCTACTGGGATGTGCGCCATCTGGAACTCTCATCAACTTGCGCTAGACGCACTCGGTCCCGCAAAGAGCGTTTGCTTCAGGTGAGATGGACATTGTCGCTTTTAGTCCCCATTCTAACTTTCTTTTAGTTTCCCATACACCGACACTCTCAAGGTTCTCGAAAAATGGGGACCCGGATGCCACTTTTTCGGAAACGGACTTGACAGCGATATCGACGAGCTGGAAAAGCTTCTGGAAGCCGAAGTTTCTAGCAATCCTGGTAGTCGACCCGTTTTGGCTCTCATCACCGAGTTCCCTTCAAATCCTCTGCTTCGCTCAGCAGACCTTCCTAGACTGCGCCAGCTTGCAGACAAGTACGACTTCCTTATCATTATTGACGAAACGGTGGGCAACTTGGTGAACGTCAAGGTTCTGCAGTATGCGGACATTGTGGTCAGCAGCCTCACCAAGGTGTTTAGTGGGGAGTCGAACGTCATGGGCGGAAGGTGCGTCGAAACCCTTGCAAGGTCAACACAAGCTGACTTTTCCCAGCTTGATATTGAACCCCAAAGGTCGTCATTACACGTCGCTAAAGGCTCAACTCACGCAAAACTTCCAAGACATCTACTTCGACGAGGATGCCATCTACATGGAACGAAATTCGCGTGACTTCAAGCAGCGGGTTCGAACTATCAATCGCAACGCTGAAACTGTCTGCGACTTCCTTCTGTCGCGAACGCTAAAGAGCAACTCTCCAAACGCTGTGATTAAAGAGGTGTTCTATCCCAAATACAGCACCCCCGAGCACTACAACCACTGTCGTATCACCAGCGACAGCTCGGAGGACGGCACGGCAGGGGGTTTTGGCGGACTGTTCTCGCTCACCTTCACCTCCCTCGAAGCATCCCGTGCCTTTTTCGACAATCTGCCTTCTTATAAGGGTCCAAGTCTCGGCACCAACTTTACCCTCGCCTGTCCTTTCACGATCCTTGCTCACTATACTGAGCTGGATTGGGCGGAGCAGTATGGTGTCGATCGTGGCCTCATTCGGATAAGTGTTGGGTTGGAGGATACCAAGACCCTTTTGGATGCGTTTGAAACCGCAGTCAAGGCAGCTGAAGCAACAGCTTCTCGAGTTTCGGCCTAACATTTTCGTCCCTTCCCCCCTTGGACATTTTCCCTTTGCTCCCTTGTTCTCACTGCAAGCTCCTCCAACAGGGCACTGTAAATTACCATTCGATTGCATTCGCACATGTATCCAACTACATTTTCCTCTGATTAAACAGCGACGTCGTTTGCTATACACCCCGAGTGCAATACTCAGACAGGAAAGACTGCGGCTCTCCTTCGGGCAATCTCTGCTTCTGCCGGGATCCACTTGCTGTCGTACTGATTTTTCCACTGTTTCATAGGTTCCCCTCCTCGGTGAGGGCGGTAGATGATACGGATATCCAGAGGTGCAGCCGTGATGACCTCTGGTACATCGTCCAGCAGAATCAGCACAACCCGCAACGTGGGCCGCACCTCCAGAGCTGATAACACGTCAAACTCATCCTTCGCTCTGGAGTTGAATGCCGCCGGAGCAAAGGAAAGGTGGGTTAAAGATTCCATCTCCTTCAGTAGTGAAATTGGCAGCGTTCTGGCAGTTCCTGACCAATAAACTAGGTCGAGGTACCTGAGCCTGGCACACCAAGCGGGAGGGCCGGACGTCGCGACGGAACGCTCTAGCTGCATCAGGTTGTCATACACAAACGACAGACTCTGGAGTCCAGGAAGGGAGTTCAGAGTGTTTTGGAAGAACTCAATGGCCCGCTTTTCATCTTCATCTTTTTGTCCACTTGGTAGTTCCTCGTCCGAGTCGTAGCATCGTGTTGTAAACTCGATCCAGATTGCGAGGTCGACCAGACCTGCGCAGGAAGCGAGCAGCCCCACAGCACCCGTCAAACTGATAGAAGTATGTGCCATGCACAACCTCTTTACGTGGGCTGCTAAGAAGTCTTTGGGCTTCTGCTCCAGATCCCTTGGGAGCATCGTTCCTGGCCACCGCGAGTCGGGATTCGGTGATAAGATCACCTGGCGGAAGATGCAAGGTAGAACCCTATAGCATTTCACCAGAGTTAAACGGACCGTATTTTATGGGCGCTCCAATATCCCTTTACTCACCATGCAGCAGCAGTACGCGACACCAAGGACAGGTTCAGCGCATCCCCACGGTTCCCATCAACTGCAATCTCAAATATGCAGCCCTGAATCTCTTCAGGAAGAGAAGAGAAAGGGAACGTGTTGAAGCTTGGCATGGATGGTAGGGGGTTTGGGTGAAAGTGCATCGGTCGATAGTCTGATTGTCCATCACTCGAATAGCAGCTCCGATGAAAACAACATTACAAAAGGACAGTCTCCGAGGAAACGAGGACCAAGTACACAAAGTATGTGCCGTCGTGCGGATAATCAACAAGGGAAAAAGAATATGTGGTGAAGCATCTAAATCCTAGTATGTGAGTCGAAATCGGCTCAACCTGAGAGAGATTGAGGCCTCCGCCGCGCTATCTCTACTTCTGCTGTCGCCCACTTGGGACCACCGATGCGGGCAAGGCTTCTCCAATATTCAATAGCCGCAACTCTCTCGTAGCGACGGTAGATTATTCGTACATCGGCAGGTACAGCTCGGATGAGCTCCTCGCTGACCTGGTGCAACAGAATCAAAACTACCTGCAATGTGGGTCTTGCCTTGAGGACCGGGTCCACATTGAATTCCTCCCTGATTACATGGCGAAATGATGTTGGAAGAAGGGATAAGTGGGTCAGGGACGCCATATGTTGCAAAAGGGGGACTGATAGCACATTCCCCGGTTCTTGCCACCAGACCAGGTCCAGGTACTTCACTGTGAAGGCCTGCAGCGTCGATTCGGAGGAAGGAGATACGATGGCAACATCAACCATGGGGAGGCGGGGTAATGACAGGCGTGACAACACCTTCGTTCGAGTAAGCAACCATGCATCCACGCAACTGGGCTTTGTCTAACATTATCTTGTGTCAATTTTATAGTACGAAATGTACGTTGACAGACATGCGAACCAACGTCGCCGCAAGCCCGAGTACGAGCTGAAGACGTGCTATGGGCAACTGGAGCACATCTTTTGTGTCACATTTCATGACGCAGCAGCCTCTACAACCCTTGGGCTGAAGGGAGATACTGTTATACTTGCCGCAATACGTGGGTGTGTCCTAACGAACAAAACCATTCCTGGACTCAACGTCCATTTTTATGCTAATCTCGGCGCCCTGGAGGTTGTTGACATCACCACCATTCAAGCTCTCGTTGGACGGGTACCAGACGGGTCTCATGGATGGGCAATCATCGATAGGAGTGGTAATCTTGCCCGTGCAATAGGTGCAGAGGATGAGGACGAGGAGGCTGGCCAGTAGATAACCCCCGAGTATACAATAAATCAATCTTTTTATGTGGCAGATGTTTATCGATTTCGCAGTCCTTTTCTTGAATTAAAAGGAACTGAATGAGGCGATTTGATACATATACCTAGCTTTACTAACAAGCCTGAACTGTCATTGCTGTCGTGCTACTAGGTCTGATGGTGCCTTCCTGGTACCATCAAACTCGAAACGAGCTTTCTCCTGAACGAAAGATCCCATTACCTAGCGAGCTGTCCATCAAGAAGATCTTGTTATTACATCTCAACATTCATATTTTCTCGCACTAATGGCCTCGACGTTGAACTCTGAACCTAGAATGTAGGTTGTTTTCAAATCAACCAAGGATAACCCTCCCGTAGGTTGAAAGGCGTTTTTCACCCGACGTTAGGTTGAAAAACAACCTGAGGCCCCTTCACAGTGCTTGAGCCTTGCACACCAAGCGGCAGGTAACGTCAGAGCACGCTCTAGCTGTACCAGGTGATCATACACAAATGAAAGAGACCGGAGCCCTTGAAGGGAGTCCAAAGAGTTGGAGAACTCGGTGGTTAGCTGGAAGACCGCTGCGGCGACAGCGGACAACACTGAGGAGAGTCGGGAGACCGGAACCAAGATGAATGGCACGACGTCTATTCACGGACACTAGTGGACGAGATGGTGGTAAAGGTACAAGATCGGTATATAGGAGACGGGCAGGAAGCGTCGTAACGACGCGTGATGACTAAGCAGGCGTTACACACCTCCCACCTCTAAAAAATGGAATGGGGGGAAAAAATCAAACACACAGACCAAAAAAGAAAGACTCCGTAATGAAAACCAGGGACATCGAAAGGATAGCTACCGCAAGAAGTCAAGGGATTGAAGAACCGCAATGAGGATCAGGTGCAGCGTCGAAAGGATATCGCAAGGGGAACAAGAGGAATACAAAAAAAAATGGAATGGGGTTATCGGGTGCCAAAGAAATAAAAAAACGGAGAATGAATTCAAACATACTTCAGTCAGACTCTTCCACATCCTCCATCATCACCATAGCCAGATACTCCAAATCGGCATCGGTATCATACCCAGTATCAGCAACCTCCTCCTCCGAATCAACCTCCACAGGTTCAACACCAACAGCAGCAGCAATGACAGGAGTTGGAGCAGGCGGGATGTTGCGAGAGGGATCTCCAGGGCACGTCTTCGAAGAATGAGCTTTCCAGCCAGGGGAGACAGGAGTCTTGCGGCAGTGGAAACAGCCTCCAGCAGCGCGAAGATCAGCGCGCTCAGATAGAGTGAGGTCGGGGAGGCCATTAGCTCCGGAGCGAGAGGAATGGCCAACGACAGGTGGGAGTGACTCCTGACGCACGATACCTTCCGCGAGCATCGAGTTCCAGGTTGAAGACATAGTGTTGATCAACGAGTCGACCTTCAACGACTCGTACCCGAGGTTGGGGATGGCACGGACACGGAGTGAGAGGAGACGATGACAATGGAACAGTAGGTGGTTCTTGAACATAGCGTCGGTGATCTTCCAGGCAGAGCCAGCAGTACCGAGGACTCCCCGAGCACTCTGAGCAGCAGTGACAAAATCCGCAAAGCTCAGCTTCCCCTGACGAGTAGCGTAAAACGTCGCCAGAGCATCCATCTTCCATCCAGAGGGCGTGAAGCGTTCACGGACCTTGGCGACGAATTCGGCATAGGTGGTGAGGGCCTTCATCGTCGCGCGGTTCTCATTCCACCACTGAGCGGCCTCCGGCGCAACCATCTTCAATCCAACCATCGTGATCTGAGCCGAGACCTTGATGTCCGCAGTCGGGTTCATGGTGGAAAAGACCTCGAAGGCGTCCTCACAATTGTCGAGCCACGCGCTGACCGAAGACGCAGATATGGGGCTGACAAGGCTAGGGAGGTCAAGCTTGGTGGACGGCATAACGGCGTTACGTGGGCGAGGCGGCGGAGGTGGGGGTGGAGTCCGGGGCAATGAGCCAGATGCGGACGACGCGAGATGCGGGGGTGGGTCACGCGCGGGAGTAGAGCTGCCGAAGCCTACAGGAGAAGTTGGGGTCCTTCCGGAACGGCCTGGGCGAGTCGCGGGGGGCAGAGGGCCAGAGAGGGGGATGCTATGCTGCCTAGAGGCGTTCCGAGTGGTCGCAGGGGCAGGAGGGATGAGCCGAGGTGCCAGAGTGCAGCAAGGATGGTGTGGGTGAAGAGAAAGGGTCGTGGGAGACGACGACGACGACGCGCGAGAACGGCGCGAGAGCGGCTGACGACGATGACGGCAGTGATGGCCAACGATGAGCGAAAGAAGTCGCGAGAATTCAAAAAAAAAGTGGAAGACCGCTGCGGCGACAGCGGACAACACTGAGGAGAGTCGGGAGACCGGAACCAAGATGAATGGCACGACGTCTATTCACGGACACTAGTGGACGAGATGGTGGTAAAGGTACAAGATCGGTATATAGGAGACGGGCAGGAAGCGTCGTAACGACGCGTGATGACTAAGCAGGCGTTACATTAGCCTTTCTTTCTCGTCTTCTTCTGCCTGTCCATCTGGCAGTTCGCCCCATGTTCCGAATTCAATCCACATCGCAAGATCAACCACACCGATGCAGGGTGTTAATAGCTGCACAGCAGCTTCAAGACTGATAGACTCGTAGGGCATGCATAACCTCTTGAGGTGGGCAGCCAAAAATTGGTCGGGTTTCGTCTGCAAATCCCGTAGCAATATCTGCCCTGGTTGTCTTGAGTGAGGGTTAAGAGATAGGACCACCTCGCGAAATATACGGGGTTGGACCCTGTGAAAGGGAATGAGGCATGTATATGAGTAGGCTGCCCTTGCCCATCAACTCACCATGCAGCGGCGCTCCGCGAGACGAGAGCAAGGTCCCATGCACCCTCGGGGTCTTCATCAACCGCGTCTTCGAAGATGTGGCATTGGAGCTCTTCGGGAAGGGAAGAGAATGGGAACGAGTCGGTACCTGACATGGTGGGGGAGAGCAAGTTGCATTGATTAGATTCTTTGGCTGCGGGTTCAAGCCCTACGGGCGCCCTTCGCTCAAAGACCATACTTTGCTCCGTGATCCTCGGAGATCGTGGCTAGTCGGCTCTTTGGGTTCGAAGCGGTCTTCGAACCGACGCACTGGACTGGGGACGAGAAAAATCCTTCGGCTGGGAGTGATCCCATCAGGAGGTCATCATCGGCTTCGGGAAGCGCGCACGCGCCCGAAGTCTAAATATGGCAGGATGCGCCAGATGAAACCCAATTACACTCGTTTGCATATCACTTTGCGTTTTTTTTTCTGGCGTTTTTGCTGGGGCGGTGCCCTCAGCATCAATCTCGGTATCAATGCCTGCTACAGGCCCCGAATCTCAAGTCGTCCTAGGCCAAAAAAACGCGAAGAGCACTTGATTTCAACTGAAGGTTGATTCAATGAGGTGGCTAGAAGGTTGCTGGTCGATATCTATTCTCAAAACCTCAGTGCAATTCGTTTCTCGTTGACGATTTTGGCTGATGCCAACCTCATCGCTATCAATCAGGCCTTGTCCGAGATCACCGAACCAAATTCGCAAGAAAAAAAAAACGCAAAGTGATATGCAAACGAGTGTAGTCTACCCACACCTTCCAGGGTCAAGCCATTTGACGGCTTCGCATCATCAGTCACATGGCGGAATCCCCAGGTACCCCCCAAGCTGGGAAGTCCTTACAGTCCAAACGCAGCCAGTTGGGGTAGCGGTTAAGCCTCCTGACGAGCCCCTTCGCACGGGCGAAACTGGCTAGTTGTGATAATCAATCCATCACAGAACGATTTCGACCAAAGTTACAGCTCATAGATACACACAAGAATCCCTCAGTACATAGCACTTACAGATCTTCCAAGGAGTCATTGGGGATCCATGACAACTCTCTGAAAGGTGAAAAGAACAAGGATATCGTATGTATCGCGGTCATGCTTAGACGGTCCACGGAAGGTTCGTACATGTACATAATAACCGATCACATAATGGATCAAGCAGGAGAGGTTGCGGCTCTCCTTCGTGCTATCTCCTCTTCTGCCGTGGGCCACTGGCCGCGTTTCTGTGATTTCCAATACCTCGAAGGTTCCAGTGCTGAGTGGCGGCGGTAGACGACACGTATATCAGAAGGTACAGCTACGAGGAGCTCATGTGCGACTCTGTCCAGCAGAATCAAGACGACCTCCAACGTCGGCCGCGTCCTGAGAGCTGAAGACACGTCGAACTCTTCCACCACTTCCTTGGCAAGCGTTGGTGGAGACAGGGAAAGGTGCGTCAGAGATTCCATGTACCCCAACAGGGGAACGGGCAAAGCTCTCCCGGGGTCCTTCCAGTAGATGAGGTCCAAGTACTTGAGGTTGGCACACCAAAGGGGAGGCGACGTCGGCTTGGAACGCTCCAGCCATAACAGGTTGTCATTCACGAACGAGAGGACCTTGAGCCCATGAAAAGAGTTCAGACAGATAAAGAGCTCAGCTGTTAGCTTTGCTTCTTCTTCTGTCTGTTTTTCGGGCACCCCTGGACGTTGTTCGGAGAATCCAATCCAGATCGCGAGGTCAACCACGCCGATGCAGGAACGTAGCAGTTCCACGGCATCTGCTAGAGACATAGAGTTATACACCATGCACAGCCGTTTGAGATGGGCGGTTAAGAACTGTTTGGTTCTCTTTTGCAGATCCGACAGGGCCAAGTGCCCTCGCCATTCGAGCGATAGACGACTGGCCCGGGATATCACAACTTCGCGGAAGAGGCGGGGCTGGACCCTGGAGCGTCGTGAAGTGTCAACTGCGTACAACGCTAGTGCTCAACACCCACCATGCAGCAGCCCTCCTTGACACGAGGGTTAGATTTAATGCATCCTGACGGTTGTCGTCGACCGCGATCTCAAAGATGTAACCTTGGAGCTCTTCGGGGAGGGAAGAGAATGGAAACGTGCTTGGGGTTGACATGATGTGGTGGATGAAAGCGAGACCGTCGGATTGGCTGTGGTTGTAGTATGGCGCCCATATGTACAATCAATCCATCACAGAGCGATGGTTGGGCCAAACAACTGAAGGCTGTATGCACGACGCCATGCCAGAGTGGGGAGAACCCACGATGAAGGACAAAGGCAAAATCGAATTCATTTCTCCTTGTTACCCTCCTCGTATTTACTGAATATCGAGGGCAACTGCACTCGCGATTCGGCCGTTGTGTTACCTGGAGCGGATCAGCATCCCGATTGATCACTTAGCGCTCACTCAGTACTAATCCTCCTGAATTCCAGACCAGGCTCACCAAGCCCAAGATCTAAGAGATTAGGTCACAGGTGTCATGGCAAGTATGTAGATAGAAATTCTTCAACTACATGGAGGACATCTAGCTTCCGACATGCATTCAACCACCTATAAACGATACAAGAATCATGCATAAAGTACATTCAAGTATTCCCCTAGGCAGTACTTCGACCGGGGGAGATGGAGGCTCTTCTTTGCGCTAGCTCCTGCTCTGATCCATCTACTCTTCAATCGGCGGTGTTCCTTCCAAGATTTGGAGGCAGTTGATCTATATTCCTGAACCTAAGCTTAGACAGGACATCAAGCAAGAGCGATCAAGGCCCTCCTTCGCGCTATCTCCTCTTCTGCCGTGGTCCACTTGCTCTTGTGCTGATATTGCCAAAATCTCGAAGGTCCTACTGCTTGGTGGTGGCGGTAGACGATACGGACATCAGAAGGTGCCCCTGTGAGCAACTTCTCGGTGCCGTCGTCTAGCAGAATCAGCACGACTTGCAACGTGGGTCGAGTCTTTAGGGCTGCTGATACATCGAACTCTTCATCCGCTTTCTGGTGGAATGTTGTTGGAAACAAAGAAAGGTGCGTCAGGGATTCCATGTAATTTAGCAGAGGCACGGGCAAAACTCTCCCGATGTCCCTCCAGTAGATGAGGTCCAGGTATTTGAGGTTGGCGCACCAAATGAAAGGGGATGTTGGCTTGAATCGCTCTAGCCATACCAGGTTGTCATACACAAAGGAGAGATCCCTAAGTGTACGGAGAGAGTTCAAACAGGTAAAGA
Source organism: Coprinopsis sp. MPI-PUGE-AT-0042 (assembly GCA_020736565.1). Classification (NCBI taxonomy): domain Eukaryota; kingdom Fungi; phylum Basidiomycota; class Agaricomycetes; order Agaricales; family Psathyrellaceae; genus Coprinopsis; species Coprinopsis sp. MPI-PUGE-AT-0042. The sequence goes on along the minus strand of JAHBOF010000001.1, from coordinate 145,949 downwards.
ACTCGGCTGTTAGCCTTGCCTCTTCCTCTGTCCAATCACCTGATAGACCGGAGCCCCGTTCGGCGAATTCAATCCAGACTGCGAGGTCGACCACACCAGTGCAGGAAGGTAACAGTTCCACAACATCTGCTAGACTGATGGCATTATATAGAACGCACAACCTTTTGAGATGGGCGGCTAAGAACTGTTTGGGTCTCTGTTGCAGATCTGACAGGATCATGTGCCTTGGCCATCGCGAATGACGAACGCCTGTGGATAACACAACTTCGCGAAAGAGGCGGGGCTGGACCCTGGAGCGTCGTGAAGTGTCAACTGTGTGCAACGCTAGTGCTCAACACCCACCATGCAGCAGCCCTCCTTGACACGAGGGTTAAATTTAACACATCCTGAGGGTTATCGTCAACCGCGATCTCCAATATATGACCTTGAATTTCATCGGGGAGAGAAGAGAACGGGAATACTGTTTCTGGGGCTAACATGGTATGATGGATGGGGGGGAGAGAGACTAAGGTATATTTACGGATTGGCTGTGGCCTGATGTCGCCCACGAAAACGTGACAATCAAGTGGAAACAGAGCGACTCGGATTGGCTCAAATCAGAAAGCAGCTTCGTCTTCCAAACATGTAACCAACATGTAAGTTTTACTGGCTCGCTGTCCACCGCAAATGGCATCAAACTCGGGGGATAACATATGGTCAAAGCTTCGAGTCCTAGAAGCAGGTACAAGTACAACAGCGAATCTCAGAAAGAGAACGAGCAAACCCAAAAGGGCTTTCGACGCAAGAAGAGAAATCGAGGCAGACATAATGAACGACGAGTCAAGTGATGTAACGAGAAGACGAAGGTGAGAAACGAATGCGAGGGGACTCTCATCGAACACAAACAATGGGTTGGCCCTGAATGAGTCGAGTGGTGTCGGGGAAGCCCCAGAAAGAAACAGCGAAGAGGGTATAGACGGCTGCGTTCGCACATGTTAGACTGGAACTTCAAGGAATTCAAATCGACAATGCTTACAGATGAGGGCAAGACCGTTTAACCAATGCGATCGACCATCTTCGACGGTGAACTTGACGACCAGCACAGAGAAGAATAGTGCCTAAATACAAAATCAGTCACAACAAGAGTCTCGAAAGGGGATAACAACGTACAAAGGTCTCAAGCGGGTCAAAGAGCAAGGTCAGCGGCTTTCCAACACCCCACGCAACCATGACCAAGAGGGGTATAACAAAGAACGCGATCTGGATACAACTTCCAACTGCCACGCTCATCGACAGGTTGAACTTGCCCTTGCTAGCGACCAACACTGCCGTGGCATACTCTGCCGCATTGCCCACCACCGGAATAACAATGAGCGTGATCCACTTTTTCGATACGCTCGGGTGGTCTAAGAGAAGGCCTTCGAGCGAGTCGACCAGATGGTCCGCCGTAAAGTAGACGAGGACAGTGACGATCCCGAGGAGAGCACATGCAGAGGGTAAGTTGAGCTTGAGGACCTCGTACCCGAGAGACGAGCTGGACGACGGTGCAGCGCGCTGTGGGAGGTCGATGGCAGAGGCCAGAGAGACGCGCGAGCCGAACAAGTCGCCTGTGTGTCTGGATGGAACTTGGAGCCCGTTCACAGAAACAGAAGAGGGGTCGTGACTATCAAAAGGGTGACGTCGGACGGGCCTGTTGGATATGCTCGAGGTGGACGAGTTGGAGCTGTCGGTGGTTTGGGCGTCCATGTCAATGAAGAGATGGCTGTGGGAGTAAAACTGGAAGAAGAGGTAGGCAAAGTATCTTGAGGCGAGTCAGTTGCGAGATATGGAAGAACAAGAGAAGGTTGACATACACGCAGAAAAGAATCACAGCGCTACCATGACTGACGCGCATCAAGAACGGCAATTCTGCACCGTCTGGTAATCGGCTCTCCAGGTAGGTGTGCTGAATGGGAATCAGACTGGCGCTTGAAAGACAACGAAAGGAAACCTACAAAGGCGGTCGGGATGAAAAACGAGATCACCGAAACGATCAGCAGGGAGGAATTCAGTTGTGCTACCATCGGCTGGAATTCGGAGTGCTGGAAGCGGAAGCCACCAACTGATAGACCAATTTAGCAGGAGTTCTCGCCACGCGATAGGCGAGTGACATACCAAGGAAAGAGCAACCAAGGACCAACAAGAGGTTGCTCAGTTGGCCGCCGAGAAGAGAACTCTGGACGAGCTCAAGTTCGCACTGGGAGCTGGGTCAGAAAATGCATGAGGCATTGATCGTGTGGCAACAAACCTTGCTGAGAGCAATCCCACCAATAATCATTTCGACAACATTGCCAAGTGTCGCATTGAGCAAGCCACCAACGCTCTGGCTTGTCCTGAGCGCAATCTGCTCAGTCCCTAGGCCCAGCAATGCGGCCAAAGGGATGATAGCCAGACAAGAAAAGACAAAGACCAATGTAGAGCTTTGATTGGCATAATGCATGCCCCAAGAAATAGGTATGAACAGGAGCAAGAGGTTGAGGTAGCTGTAGAGCAGCGCTGCCTTGAATGATTCCATATACGTGGGTCGAGGTCCAATTTCATGGGTGGGGGTGAACAAGATGCGAATTCGAGAATTCTTGGGGATCCTGAGTCGGAAGTACCATGGACGGGGTGCACGAGGAGTTCGAGGAGTTCGAGGAACTCTAAGAACCTCTTCATGCTTGCCTATAGTGTCACTGTCACCGGTTGTGGTGGTCCCTGCCCTACGACCTTCCTCGTCCCTGCTATCATGATCGTTGGCGATTCCATATTCAACGTCGACTTTGCCGTTCAACGCGTCACGAGATATGACAGGCGGGTATTCGGGCGGGCTGTCAAGATTGAGTGACGGTTTTGCTACTTTAGAGTGCCCATTTCGGATAGGGCCACTACTAGGGGGTTCGTCATCGTCATCAGGAACAGGGAGAGAGGCTGCAGTACGTCGTGTTGAAGGGGGTTGGGCATTCTGTGAGGAGACCGGAGTGTCGACCATTCAAGTACCAATGGATGTGCAGCGAAAGCCTGTAGGACTATGGGAAGGAAGTGGTTTCCGGAAGAAAGGTGCCGTACATCCCACGTTCGTTATTATATGGCGTTCCCGGTATACAAATAGTCCACAACTGAGACATACCGCCTCTTGCTAGCAGAAATCAATCAGTCTTACTTCGTGCATGCAGACCTTGAGAAACCTGGTTCAAATATCAATTGCATACACTGAGGACTTGCGCTGGGCATGCGCTATCTGGTCTCTTGGTCTTCTTGGCCTGTTCCTGGCAGTGCCCCCGTGGTGCACATTTGTGGTTTCCGTCCTATTACCACCGCTCAGCTGCCACAGACTCTCCACGGAAGACGTCAAACCTCTTCCATAATTATAGGCGAAATGGATTGGATACACCGACCATAAGACGCGTTTTCCCCTAAGACACGCGACACACGACACGATCGAAGCCAATGACGCGCGCGCCCTGTCATTCATTAGGGGGTACCGGGGTAAATGGCCCCGATGAGTTACTGGTTCCATACTAATAGCCTGCTAGGATATCGATCCTCCTGCATAACGACTTGAGGATTGCTCCAGGTCGACAGATCTGCTCGACGTCTAAATGGCCTCATTCTCTACCCTCCCCCCAGAGTTGAAAGGCTTGATATTCGAATTGGCCGTGGATGGTAGCAATAAGGACGGCCCAAACCTATCGCTTGTATCTCAAAGCGCGGCTGCATGGTAAGCCATCTATCCACCAGAAATCTCGGCAAGGTATTTACTGCCGTGCAATCAACCACAGGGTCCATGCGCGAATGTTCCATACGGTACCCTTCGAACACGCTCTTCCCTCCATTGCGTGCAGCTCAAATCTCCAGAGTTCCTGAGTAGCCATGTCAAGCGCCTATGTATCACTTTCTCCTCTGTAGAGGATGCCCTCGACATCCTGTCTACCTGCACAGGAGTGGTTGACTTGGCTTGCTGGCTCAGATGGCCCTTGGAGAAGATGATTGACAAAGCCTCAATGGCTTGCGTACTGTTACGTCTCCCTCTCCAGCGCGTCGTATTGCCATACGAGATACTAGCAGAAATCGAGAGTCGAAGTGCTCGCAGGGGGATTTTTCCCGGTTGGTCCACCGCGCTCACCCACCTAGAGGTTGTCTATCAGAGCCCATCACCATTCGAAGGAACGCCAGGACGTGTACATGTCCCCTTACTACAACACCTTCCCTTTTTAACGCACCTGTGCATCAACTGGCGCTTTGCTAGGCCGAACCTTCAAGATCACGCTCTCGTACTCTTGCTTGAAACGAGACCTTCGTTGCAAATATTATTGGTCGATACCTGGCAAGGGTGGATACCTAAAGACCGCGACCCCGTCGACATCCGAATTGTATACCTAGGTACAATTGGAAGTCCTGTTGACAGATGGCTAGATGAAGGCCCCAGAGTTGGAAGGTGGCCCTTGGCCGAAGAAGCAGTAGCACAAAGAAGACGTTCGCGTGTAAGAAGAGAGGAAAATGGCGGAAGTTCAGCATTGCAAGGCAGGAATTACATAGCAATACGGGCCATCTAATCACACACGAAGTGTTGAGATTCCAAAAATTAGCCCGCTGATGAGCCGGCAAGTCGCCTCGAAAGCCGCCCACCTCTTCCAGATCCTTTCCGCCCCGTAGCCGATGTCGACTCAGGACGTCGGAAGATCTTTGCGGCAACCCGTGAAGGGTCACAAGAGAGAACAACCACCGGAATGGCGTTCTCGATACGCTAAGACCCATGTTCCCAATGTCCCGCCAACAGTCGCACTGCTACGGCCATGTTGATCAGACTGCACCATTGCAAGTACCCATCCCCAGGACCAAGCAAGACAGCTGAATGGTGACATTTTTGTCACCTGGTCACAAGATTTCCTCGGACGAGATGACGGTCCACCACCCGTACTGCGAGCCCCGTAGAGTCCCGGGTGTCGGATGCTCGATGCAGCCCCAACTGGCTAAAATTGCAGTGCCGTAGGCACGGTCAACATCCACCTTCGGGACGGAAAGGGGTCTAGCTATAGAGGCATGAATGAATCCTATCGTCACCATCAAGAAGTAACAGGCGGATTCATGAGCACTGCGAAAGCACCCGGCGGTTCGAAAGCGACCATGGAGGAAAACTAGACGACACGGGCGCTCAAAAATTTAATGTGTATGTGGCTGTATACACTTATGTATCATTGTATGGGTATTTACTGTTCAAAGAAGTCCGAGCACTTCCCGAGCCCGAATCCATACCTTCGTCGCGTGTCCGCTGTCCATGGACCCTTACAAAGCATAGATCGGCTGAGAAGCCATAGCTGGCTAAGCGCCCGGCAAGGGGACCATGAGAAAGTCCTTCGGGCCTCTGCATTGGTTGCGGTTAGGATGTATCCGACTACTTCTGTGCAGCATGGCATGGCAAGCCGTTAAAGGAGGCTGCACCACCCCAAGGCGCTTATTCCTTCGTAAAGCTGAGCAACTATGGGAGGATTAGAAACAATTACTACGGGCAAGAAATTCTAAGTGTCACGTGGCTAGCAATATTCGTGCAGCGGGCCTTGGGTATTATGATGATTGATGGGCGCTCAAAATTCAAACTCAGCACGCCAATGCCTACGCAGGCGATCAAGTTACCGTCAGGACGCATCGCAAAATCAAACCATCCTGCGCATTACTAGGAGGGTATTGAGTCTCGTGGACTACACAGGTACACTAGAGAGAACGTCTAGTAAAAAGGTTGCGCTCTTCGAGCCTTGAACTCCCGACCTCATAACCATTGCCTGGGCATCCCCATCCGTCATAGGCTAAGGCCACAAACTTTGCTTATCTTCGTTATCCTGCCAGTTATGGTCGTGTCCCCCACCCAAATCGACGAGGTGGGCTGATGATAGCTGCCACCAAATAGCCTTAGAAATTGTTGGTGAAAGCGGTTTCAAACGGATCTCTCCCAACCACTTAGAACATGAATGTCTACGCACCACACGACGACGCGGAAGTCAGGAGAGCCGTATGGCGTTTACTTCCTCCTGATGTGATCTGTAGGCGAGTCACAAGCAAGGTCTATATAAAGGACGAAGCTAGTTCCGGTGCTTCTTCATGCACCATCACCTTTCCTATGAGCTCCTTTGTACAGGTCGGAAAGAAGGTATGTCGACTGACATCAAGCTCGCTCTAAGACTTCACGGGACCTAGATCGTCGCTATTGGACGCAACTACGTTGCTCACGCCAATGAACTAAACAATGCAGTACCGAAAGCACCGTTCTTCTTTTTGAAGCCTACATCCAGTTATCTGCCTTCGGGTGGCCAGGTTGAGATCCCTCAGGGCATCGTCGCTCATCATGAAGGTGCGCCTCGCGGTCCCTCGAGTGGCGCTGCGAGTGCACTACTAATTGCAGTCCTGGGTCTCCATAGTTGAGCTTGCCGTTGTCATTAGCAAGCGCGGTCGAGAGATTAAGCAGGACGAGGCCGACTCTTATATTGCAGGATATGCACTGTCCGTTGACATGACAGGACGCAACCTTCAGGATAAGGTCAAGAAAGCTGGTCTGCCATGGACTGCTGCAAAAGGTTTCGATACCTTTACCCCTATCGGGTTTGTTCCCATCACTTCCACCTTTCTCCTCGCAAATGACCGGAAAGCGCAGGCCTTTCATCCCAAAATCATCAATACCTGACCCCGACAATCTCAGGATCACACTCAAGGTAATTGGTCGCCCTATCGAGGCCAGCAGATTGGGCTAAATGACGCGCTAGATCAACGGGGAGACCAAACAAGATGGTACGACAGCCGACATGATCTTCAAGATTCCCCGTTTGCTAGAGGATACGTCTGCAGTCATGACACTGGAGGTTGGCCTGAAATTGACTGCCCTAAAGATAGCTGACCCATGAACCTCACAGGAAGGGGACGTGATCTTGACAGGCACGCCCTCTGGCGTTGGGCCGATAGTTCCCGGCGATTCAGTCGAATGCACGCTTGCCCACCCTGATGGACAGACCATATCGACTTTGAACTTCACAGCGGTTCAGCGACAGGGTGGTTATCGCTTTGAGGAATAAAGTAATGGTATTCATACTATCGGACGAGTCAAAAGTAATCCTGCATAGAAGTGAAACGGTGTGAGCCAAAGAAAATGAGATTTGATCAGGGTCATCCGAGCTTCCCATGAGACAGGACAATCGCCTTCCTGGTCAGTTAAGCAAGCTGGAGACAGCCGTGTACGCCGCCTTTGGCTGGTAGCTGCGGTCGAACAACAGCGGGTTGTTGGAGGCTCTCCAGGAATTCTGTTACGAGGCATTAGCCGTTCGTCGTGTACCATGGCAGTTTGCTTGAGACTGACCGCATCGCTGACACCCCAGACCGTAACACCGACGCATTTAGGAACTTCTAGACAGCTACGCACGGCCGTTTGATAGTCATTAGCGCTAGCGTTGATGATATCCAACTCGGTTACAGCGACTTCTTTCGCTCCGGTAGCACCCGCGAGAAGTGTAAGGGCGGCCTTCAGACCACCAGCACCATTGGCCTGTTCGGGCGAAGGATGGATGAGTACCCCTTAGCGGGGGAAAGCGCTTTTCACTCACGGATAGGTGGGCCTGAGTCCCCAATCCGTCGATGGTTCCTGGGTTCGCGGTGTTGACACGGTTGACGAGGCTGACCATTCCACGGGTCTTGGCGTTGTCCGAGTCAAGGTTGTAGTCATTGATATAGAGACTATAAAGGGGTTGAATAGGCAAGGAAGAGTGGTTTTCTATAGCGACTTACACCGCATTGGGATCGGCCTTTCGAGCAGCAGCGAAGGCAATCCTGACAAATGACTTCGTTCCGTATGAGCCAGTTGTCGATCGGTGAAGGAACAGGCGACTGACCTCGCCAAGGACTCGAGAGAAGACACTGTCACGAAGGCCACCTTGCTCGGTAAAGATTTCGCTGAGCACGTATTAGGGAAGTCTCGAAAGCAGGGCACAAATAAAAGCGTACTTCACGACATCCCACTGAGGATGGTCAAGACGGTGAGTTAGCTTTGCTTCAGCAGCAAGAATGATGTGGATCTCACAGCTACAAACAGGAATCAGTTCTGAGTAGGTAACTAAGGAATGCCCTTCTCACCATAGATCTTCCCCGCGTAGCGTCCCGCAACGGCGGCAGCATGAGATTCTATCGCTGTTGTCTGCACGGAAAGTCTCAGAGGTCGAAATGTGAAGCCAAGGTCTAGCGACAAACCAAAGTGTTCTTGTCATTGATCTGACTGACCCATCCTGGGAGCTGGGAGTGCCAAACTGTTTCGATTTAATCGCACGTCAACTCCTAGCAAAGTGTATTCGCTCACCAAGGGTGTGCCCTCGAATCAATTTTCCATTGGTAGTCGCCCAGTTGGCCAACGTATCTGCGTTACCCCAGTTGAATGATCCTCTGCTGGCTATGTGCTCGGGTCAGACTTCGCTCCTCTGGAATTCCGGCAATGAAGGCCCACGTTCAATCGCGTCCCACTGAGAAGTGAGGTTAAAGTAAGTCAAACATAATGTGATGCTGATGAGCACAGAAAAGCACCTTCATGGAGTTTTCCTAGAAAGATGTCAGTGCTTTGATAACATGGTCAAGATTCTAGACCTACAGGTGTGACCTGCCCAAACTCCTTCTGCAGAACGGCCACATTCGCAGCGATGTTGAGAGTGCCAGGGTCAGCGCAAGATCCCTGTGACAAAAGGTCATTGACAGGAAGAACCAAGAGGTCATGGAAAGACTCACGAAGTAGATCTTGCCCTTGTTCCTGATCTTTGCCTGGAGACTTCCAGCGCTTGCTGAAGGTGCAGGTGCCGATGCTGGCGGCTGGGACGTAACAGGAGGCTGAGTGGTCGTGGCAGGAGGTTGCGAGGGTGGTGACGGGCGGGGCAGTAGTGACAGGAGGCTGCGTGGTGGGCACCGCGGTGCCAGGTAGGCATCTATGTATCACTGAGCCCTTGAAATCTTGAGGACAGACAACAATGCACGAACTGGGAGTAAAAATCATTGATGTAGGAGCAAGTGTAACCGCTAACGCCTGGTTATAGAGACGGTTTAGTCTATGAAAGTACATCAATGCTTCAAGCGGAACTGACAAGTCGTCTGCAGGAACATAAGTCCATGACGCAGATCAACAGATCATCAGGAGCTGACTCACCGATCCAGTCCAACCGTTACCACCGCCTATTCAGAGTAGAATGAGCGTTGACCTTGACGAGGGCATAGATTACTTACATTGGCCCCACGCGCCACTCTGGGCACGAGCGGATGCAACAGCGAGAGCAACGAAGGCAAGCAGTTTCACGGCCATGATAGTCCTCTGGTCGTTAGGGCGTTGCTGAGAAGCGACCCATAAGGGCTCTTTATAACATGTCACCCTGGCAAGCAATACTCCGATATTGTTGCAAGGGAAAGATAAATTCTCCACGGGCGCCGTTCAGCCCTAAAAGAGCTGTACGAGAAGTGACTGAGGCCTACCAGGAAGGGATGCGGTATTAACTCGTGACATGATGAAGCAAAGAAGGGGCACAAGAGGAGTATTTCTTCAAGACCCGCTCAAGCAGACAGCCGGTGTCGCGTGTTCGCGCGATGAGGAGTCGGGGTCGGCATCTAGCTGGAGAGTCTATGATAGGATGATATAGAAGCTACTGTGTGGGATGATTCCCCACAGATGCAAAGAAAATCGCTCCTAGTTGGCAGAAGAGCCTCTCCGAAGTCCTTCTGAGTGTCATGGAAGGAGCATCCGAGGAAAAGGCGCTTCCTCGTGGTCGATGTAGATACGGAGGGATGGCATTGTGACATGGGTTTCCGAACGATCGTGGGCAAAATATGCCTGAGGAATGAATCCAATGTGCTGAACAGAAACAACCTCTTCAACTCGAAGAAAGTGAGCGTTCGCGACAAACCCATTTCCGTGGGAATGATCGAGATCCTTCAAGACTGTGATGTCAGTCCGTCCGTTTCGGAGTTCACCTTGAGCTCCTAGTAGGGCTTGCCATGTCGACTGCGAAGGTTCAACGAAGAGCTAGGGTCTCTGAGAAGAATATGAGATATTTCTACGCCTTTTGGCGTCGTTGTTTGTGGCCGAACCCAAAGTTCTCCCACAAACGAGCCGTCAGGTGGCAGGGGAAAAGGTTCAGGCAGAATTGGAGGTCTTGAACACGCTTCATCCTCCAATCTTAAATGAGCAGTCTAATGATAGATTTTTTTGCTTCCTTCTTCCTTCTTTAGCCATCTAAATATAGACCTTGCACTCATGATGAGGGCTCGGACCGACGGGTGAGGAGAACAAGGAGGTGAAAGGCATGTCGGCTTTAGCAGCTGGTTCTAAGCGGACCGTCGTATAGGAAAGTGGACGCACTTGTGACCGCCAGACGTCAACAGACGCCTAATGTCCGGAACCTTGTCGTCACGGAGCGTAAAGCCTAAACGAACACAAACGGATCTTCCTCTCGTGAAGGCCGATGAAGGCTGGCTCAGGATGAAGCCGGACATTATGTACAATTATTGCGGCATAAATAACAGTTTGCAGGTACAATAAAGCAACATGGTGGCACCATTTAAGTAGTGGCTCAATTTCCTCGAACAGCAAGTGAAGAAGGTATGCCAGCTGTTCCGGGGAAGTTACCAATCAACGACGTTCCAACGCCACTAGCCCATTAAGGGTCCGTCAGTCGAAGGGGCAGAGAACAGATGATACAAGGGAGGCAGCCGAAGAATCGGGATCAAGAATGCTCCTCCAAAACCTGGAAGTAAGTGGTGTACTCCTCAGGCGTCATGAGATCATGATCCTCTTCAGTCACCAATGACAGAGCTTTCGGGACCCCATTGACTGCATACACCGTTAGAACAATGTCAATACTTTAAGTTCGGAGAACATACCATAGACCAGTGGATCATCTCCGGGTGCTCCCCCGTCTTCCAGCTGACCTTGTGGGGCATCCACATCCATGCTCATCTGGTTAACAACAGCCTCCTCTGCGAAGGAGCCTAGGCTGTCCGTTCTGATGATCTTGGGAGTCTTGGACCCTGCACCGATATCCTCCTGAGACCTCGACCGTTTCCTATACTCGTTGAGGGACTGCAGGTATTCAACGTTGGGCTTGCGGTCCTCATCCTCGTCTCCCATGCCATAGTTGGGCGTAGGCGCCACTGAGAATGTGGATGACCCAGGCGTCGAAGCGGCCGCCAGATTGGCATAATATCTATCATAGAAATCAGTATCAAAGTTGGACTTTGTGTCCTCCCCGTTCGTCGCATCCTTCACGACAGTCCCATTGGTACCGGCAGACGTGGTCGTTCGATGCCTGCTTGGCCCTGATACACCCAGACCACGGAGGCTTTCATCGCCCATTGGATGTTGAGCAGCCGTCCGATTGGACTCCTTGATACCCAAGGCTGTCAAGTCTCCCGTTATGGTACTCTTGAGATGCCATGCAGGTAATGCGTTCTGAGTGCGCTTCTGCTCTGCCTCCTTTTCCCTCTCTCGCCGCTTCTTCTCTTCATCATCTCCGTCGCCCTCTCTGACCATGATAATGCCAACACCTTCCTCCGCCCTTGAAGGACCTGATCCTGCCACTTTAAGACCATGGCCCGCCACACCATTTGCACCACCACCTGCTGCCCCAGGGCCGCCGTTCATCTTCTGCCTCTGCTCTGCCTCTGCGACTGCGTTGCTTTGCACCCAGCCCGCCACGTCGAACTTTGGAAGCTTCATGGTCTCGCTTTTCTGCAAGCCCTCACGGATGAAGCGAATCTGGTGATTAAACCGCATCATGCGATCTTTGCTGCCCTGAACACTGGCGGCATTCTCGTTGTCGATCAACTCAGCCTGGCAGATTTCGCAGGCAAACACGCCTCGAGAAAAGTCCATGAGTTTATCCGCTTCCAGAGGAGTGTAAGCCTGTTTGCATTGAGGGCAAATGTAACCCTTGTTGTCGATTTCCTAAGAGACAAGTTAGAATGAAATGCAACCAATGCCCCGCTGGTACATACATTTCGCAGCTTGTGGTCAATTTTGTGCCTCATGCGAGCAATTCTCCACTTGACGACATTGCAAAAGTGCTCATAGTCGATGTAGTAGTACTGCTTTCCTACTGAGCGCTGGGCGCCTTCCTTGAGCTCGTTCTGTCGAAACCTGAAAGAAGATTAACGAAAAGCCGAGGCACTATTACTTCCCGAACCCACACTTTAACCAATGCATCGTTTGCCAGTACAGCGATGACTTTGTTCAGTTCCTTTGGCTGTAGGCCCACCCGTCCCGCAAGTTCATCATCCTTGAGACTGGCAAGAAGATAAACAGGCCACTGCACGGCGCGAATGAAGAATTCGCTTACACTGGGTGCCTGGACAATTGGTCAAGAATGATCGTGAATCTGGCCTCGTAGAACGCTCTTGAAACATGCTGTACTAATAGGCGCAATGTGTCTTGTTCTTCCTTAGTAGACATCGTGCCAGACCTTGTCCAACCTCAGCTGAAGTCGGTCCCAACGCACACCTTCCAGTTCGAGACTTGCCAGAGCGAGAGTGGACCAAAACCCAATTGAATGGATGCTGCAAGGGTGACCGTTGACCTGCAGCTTGGCTGTTGGTGGTCGCAGGTAAAGGAAAACCTCCTGCTGTGAGTGCGGCTGTTCGGTGCCGTGGTCACATTAGTCATACGTTCACACGACATGTATGGACAGTCACCCTCGAAAGTTGGAAAGATCTGGATTCTGAAAAGTAATAGAAAAAAAATCGGTCTGTAATAATAAAGCAACGAGGAACAGGGCTATATCGTTTGACAAAAATATATTACAAGGTACTTTAGTTCCAATTTCCAAGTCAAGGATCAAGCCTCTCGAGGCTCAATCTGGTCAACCCGCAGTGAGAAAGCAGGCTCAGGTTGGGGTTCCTGCACATGTATGGTTGCTGGAGTCGCAGATTTCTTCTCTCCTCCTGAGATTCCTGCCGTCTCTACCTTGGGAGCGTGCAAGCCGTCCAACAGAGCATTGGTGTTCACTTGAGATAACGCGTTTCCAGCGGAACCAACTCTAGCGGTGTGCCACTCGAACCATCCCTCCGCTCTCGAACCATCCTGCCCCTCATCCACCAACGCTGTTGCAACGCAAATCAGATCAGGAGATCCTTCCTTCCATGCGAAGACTGTTGCGCCACACTTGGAGCAGTGTTCGCGATAGCAGCCTGGGCTCGAGATGTACCGTTTGAACCCAGATAGCCTCTCTACCTTTTGTTCGTCGCCTGGCATGGGAGAGGGAATCCTAAGAGTAGTTCCCAGACCCAGCTTTTCCACTGCATTTCGCACATCCGTCAATTCGTCCAGCTTGTCCTTCGCCAGCTTGATCGGTTTGCCGTTTTTGCTGATGAGATTGCACAAGGGGACGTATGCCCATGACTGGAACTCCGACCCAGATGACAACCGGCAGTATTCGCAGGCGCAGTATCCCGCAATATATTTGGTGGGTTGCGAGGAGTCGAGTGGGCGAAGCCACCACTTGCGATTTCCGGGGTTGCTAATCCACGAAAGGTGCGTTGTGTCATGGGGGTAGAGAAAATCGGGGAAGGCTGAATATGGGTCCTTCGACTCTGGGGTTGGACGAGTAATGCCAAATTGTATGGTCTTGCAGTGGCAAGAGAAGGTGAGAGTGTCGCGTTGAGCTCCAGCTCCGAGTGATTTGTCCCTCCATCCAACAGGTAGCTCTGGGGTGCATTTCCCTCGACTGTACCGTGGAAGCTTTCTTCCGTCCACTACCCTGACGTGATCTGCCATCCCTCCATCGAGTGTGTCTTCCACCCATTGATGGAAGCCTAGTTCGATGAGTCCATCGATCTTTTCGAGGGCGCCAGTCGAGACATAGATGGATGCTTGGCCTCCTCGCTCCTCCTTGAGGCCAGCGGGATTACCCAAGTACCGGCAGAACAGGTGTGCCGAGCAAACCGAGCAGAAGTAGCGAATGGCATTCTGAGAGGTTTGATAAGCGACGAAGTCCCCGTCGTTGCCGATATGGAAGGGTACGTCCTTGTCGTAGCGAAGAATGTCGGAAACGGCCACCAGATTGCCCGCCATCTGGCCTGTCACATGTCTGCAGGAAGAACAGTGACAGAGGTCGTATGTAATGGGCAATTGGGACGTTTTGAATCCAACCCGGAATGTGTTCATGCGGCAGTCACAGCCGCCACGGATGTAGGTGAGCTCCCCAAGTTTCGGTATTTCTGATGCCATGGTGCCACAATGATTTCTTGACAGGTCGTTCGTAGTTCGTCGAGCTTGCGTCTGGTAGTTGGGTCGAAGATGTTAGATAGGGCAAGAAAGTGAAAGAGTGCACTTACGACTCTAAGGCAGATAGTAGAAGGATGGTGGAGTCGACTATGTACCGGCCGTTATATTCAGTATCAGCTGCACCGAGGCTTCTGGGCACCAGTCCATTGGCGAAAAGGTCGGTTCGAGCCCTGACAACCCGTGACAAGGTACTTTAAAGGCCTACACACCTGGACGGACCTAGAAACTCCTCCCAAATGATCGCAGGTCTGTCATTAGGTCTAGGCACCTAGAGGCGGATCAAGGCCTTGCTGAATCTGACCGGTGACCGGTGACCTTTCATTCTTGATCCGCATCTTACAGATAGGTCTTCGGCGTAGACATTGCACCTTCGCTGAAATCTCGCCCACATGCGTTGCCGATAGCTATCATATATAGAAGAGGAGAAGCGAAACTAATAGATCTGACAAACAACCCAGTGTGATGTAGGCGATTGTGAATCACAGCAAGTTCATGCAGGGAAAATGCACCACTCCTGTCTCGGACACGTGTAGGTTCACATGAATGCATCAGGACCATAGGAATCACGACGGTTCCTCGAATGAACGATTAGGGAAATAAGGGCCTTAAAGGCTTGATATGTCGGCCCGCGATGAAAGGAATAAGGAACAGGTACATCAGGATATTTTACACGGAGCTTCAGTTACAATTTCCAAGCCAAGAATCAGGCCTCGACCTGGATCTGGTCAACCTGCAGCGAAGAGGCAGACTCAGATCTGGTTTCCTGGACATGTACGGTTGCTGCAGTCGCAGATGCCTTCTCCCCTCGCAAAGGTCCCTCCATCTCTGCCTTGACAGCTTGCAAGCCTTCCAACAGAGCATCGATGGTCACTTTTGATAACGCATTTCGGGCGAAACCAACTCGATCGGTATGCCACTCGAACCATCCCTCCGCTCTCGTACCATCCTGGTCTTCATCCACCAACGCAGTTGCAATGCAGACCAGATCAGGACGTCCTTCCTTCCATGCGCAGATCGTTGCGCCACAGTTGGAGCAGGATTCGCGATAGCACCCTGGGCTTGAGATGTACTGCTTGAGCCCTGGAAGCCTCTTCGTCCCTGGATCGCTATCTCGCCTGGGCGAGGGGATATTAAGGGTTTCCTCCAAGCCCAGCTTTTCCACCGCATCTCTCACCTCCGCCAAATTATCCCGCACGTCCTTCGCCAGCCTGATTGGTTTGCCGTTCTTGTCGACGATGTTAACCAATGGGACATACGCCCATGACTGTACGTCCGATCCAGATGCCAATCGGCAATACGCGCAGGCGCAGTATCCAGCAATGTACTTGGTAGGTTGAGCGGAATTGAGTGGGCGAAGCCACCACTTGCAGTCCTCGGCGTTGCGAGTCCGCGAAAGGTGGGTCGTGTCATGGGCGTAGATAAAGTCAGGGTAGCCTGAGTATGGGAGCTTCGACTCTGGGGTTGGACGAGTAATGCCGAATTCTATGTTCTTGCAGTGGCAAGAGAAGGTGAGGGCGTCGCGTCGAACTGCAGCTCCGAGTGATTCGTCCCTCCATCCAACCGGCAGCTCCGGAGTGCCCTTTTCTACAGTATGCCGTGGAAGCCTTTGCCCGTTCACTGCCCTGAAGTGGTCTGCCATCCCTCCATCGAGTGAGTCTTCCACCCACTGATGCCAGCCTAGTACGATGACGCCATCGGCCTTTTCGAGAGCGCCGGTTGCGACATAGATGGCTGCTTCTCCTCCTCCCTCCTCCCCGCTAGCGGGGGCAGCCAAGTACTCGAAGAAGAGGTGTGCCGAGCAAACCGAACAAAAGTAGCGATTGGCCTTCTGAGAGGTTTGGTATATGACAAAGTTTCCGTCGAGGCCTTTGCCGAGATGGAAGGGTACGTCCGCATCGTGGTGGAAGACGTTGGAAACGGCTACTAGGCTACCTGCCATTTGGCCTGTGACATGTTTGCAGGACGAGCAGTGGCAGAGGTCGTATTCGATGGGTAACCGGGACGTTTTGAATCCAACCCGGAATGTGTTCAGGCGGCAGTGGCAGCCGCCTCTGATGTAGGTGAGCTCTTCGAGCTCTGGGGGCCCTGATGTTGTTGTCATTGTGTAAAAATGATAAGCTGAAAGGCCGTCGATTTGAAGTTTGTCGAGGTTGTGTGCTAAGAAGTTATATAGAAGGAGCTCAATGGGAGCAAGAGAATGTACTCGCGGCTTTTAAGACAAATAGGGATGGTGGAGTCGATGCTGTACCGAGTACGTTATCAGTCTTTGTATGCACCGTTTGATTGGGATGTATTGGACAGTGACCTGTCTGAGGCGATGGTATCATGTGAGCATGCTTGCCAAGGACTGTAAACCGATTTGCTCGCGATCGTTGAATGCTCGTCCTTTACTTGTCGCCACATCCTGACAGCCCCACTCTGCCCCAACTGCTGCGAGTTCCTGAGATTGGTCCCACGATCCCTGTTGTCTCTTCAACCGCCGGGGCTTATATTTAGTGCTGGCCCGGAGCTTTCGAGCACCAGGCTGCCAAAGCTGCTTCAGGTTCTTGAGGCTCCTTCAATAAAGTATAGGAGGCACCTGCTTCGGGTATGAACGTCGTATGGACGCTTCTGCATCAGTGCAACGGGAGAAACGAAGAACTACGTTCGACGTCACCATCCTTCTCGAATGACTCAACATCGGGGATGAAGACGAAGGTTTGCTGTGAGGGTTGAGATAGCGGGAAGGTATATGTGAGTTCGTGCAGCGTAGCGGCATAGTACCTCGAGGTTGGAATTAGGAAGAAGAAACCTCGGCTCTGTTGCGGATTTGCAACGTCGCGGATCATTCGTTGCCGACAACCGACTCGGAGAAATATCTTCGTTGGAGGCTTTGGCCTGGGCGACGAGCAGACCAAGGGCGTTGTACAGACTTGGAGGGGTAGATATTCCCCTCATCTAGGCGTCAAGTAAACACATGTATGCGTTTGCAAGGTAGCTACCGGTTTTGGGCAAAGCAACATTCGCAATTGCCCGCCAAGATCCTAGCCATGTCAAACATGCCTACGAAAAAGGAAGCCTCGTGAGTCTGTTATCTAGGCTCGCTTTCGGGCTCGATCCTCCCTCCGCAGCTGCTCAAGATTTTGCTTTACCTCCATTCGCTCATGCGGCACGAGAGATGGCGGCGTCCGTTATGTTGGGTTGGCCAAGGAACCGTCGTGAGAAGATGTAGCCATTTTCATTGTTCCGGAAGCTAATTAGGCGACCATCTGACGTGCTTTGCCCTTCCACTGGGTTATTCATAACTACCACCACAGTCGGCCCTGCTTGCTGTTGGTCTCGAGGTTCTCGACACCGTAATCCGCCATGTCTCATGGAAAGCCCCCCGTAGTTCCTCCACAATTTACGGTCCCTCAGTGCGTAACCCCGCTGCATCTGGGTGATCGTAGCGTTAACCTCGATCGCTTACAGAATTGCTCCAGTTGATTGGAAGTGGCAGGATAACTTCAGTATCATATGGTGCTCGGTGCTGGGCCTTTCCCTTCTGATCTCGCTTCCCAGTCTTGCGAGAGCTATCAGACAAGGACGAGCGTTTAGAGGGCTGTTTGGTGTCTCTGAGAGCTGGGACGGAAACCAATACCATGGCGTCGCTTCAGGAGATAGCAAGAGGAGAGGTCTTCCTCCTGCAAAGTCTAGGAAGATAGAGGCCCTTTTAAACAAGACCGCTTCAGTGCTTTGGTGGTCGCTACCTGGCTTGGAGGTTAACTTGGGACAGAGTGGGTCTGCCATCCATCCCTAATGCTTCGAGCCCTAACCTCGCAACAGTCATTCTCATTGCAGGATACGCCGCTACTATCGTCGTGTGCATGATGATGGAGGGAGATTTGATGAAGAACTCCAACCGCGCCGGTAAGTCATTCACTTCTCTAAAGCCTGGCTTGTCCTGATCAGTCTTCAGGCTACCTTGCCATTGCCCAGCTCCCTATTGTCTTCCTCTTTGCCACTAAGAACTCTGTTCTTTCCCTCTTCCTCGGTCCTGGAAATGGATACGAGAAACTGAACTGGATCCACAAGTGGTCAGGCCGTCTCATCTTCCTCATGTCGCTCATGCATGGGTCTGTCTGGATCAAGAATCATCTGGAGACCAACACCCAAATTCTGGGTGTAGTGAAGGAAGAGTCCGGAGTGGCAGCATTTGGTATTATCTGTGTCGTTGTCCTGACATCTCTCCGACCACTAAGGAGGATGTTCTACGAAGTCTTCGGCATAATCCAGTAAGCGTCTCCTTGACTCTGTCAAGCGCAATGGCTAAATGACCACCTCCAGCATTGTGGGAATGGTGGCATTCGTACTGGCTCTTTGCTACCACACCCCAAAGTACCTTGCGCGATGGATCTCTCCTGCATTGGCCTTTTACGGCCTGGACCTTTTCATGCGAATGATCAGGGTCAGAGTCAAGGATGCCACGCTAGTGCCCGTTAACAAGCAGATGACTTTGGTAAGTGTCTTCCACAGTCAAGTTGCTCAGCCATTGACATATCTCCAGGTCAACATCCCCGATTGCACAGACGGCTGGGTCGCGGGCCAGCACATCCGCGTCCGCGTCTTCTCTTCAGGCCGCGTCTTTGAGACCCATCCCTTCTCCATCCTCTCTGCACCTCCCGCTCTGTCTTGCATCACCTCCTTGCCGAGCGGAATCAACCTTGGCATTCGGGTCATGGGTGACTGGACCAAGGCTCTGAACACATATGCCGCAGACATTGCCAAGGTCCTCCAAGAGCAAGAAGAGGAATGCGACCAGGAGAAGGCGGATAAATCTGGCTCGTCAAAGGAGAAAGGATCACCCGTTGGGCGTGAAGTTCCTGTTCAGATCATGTTCGATGGACCATACGGAGGATGTCATGTCGACCTTGGACGATACGAAACCGTCTTGCTCTTTGCCGGAGGAGCAGGCGCAACGTTCACCATTGGCCTCCTTGACGATATCGTTGGACGTTGCGTCAAGCTCCAGCGCCGGGGAGGTGAAATCACCAAGCGAATCGAGTTTGCGTGGTGTGTTCGCTCCTTTGGCTCTATCGACTGGTTCGCCCCTGCTCTCATGGATATCGCCAAGGTGGCTGCAGCCTCCGATCTCTCCCTGCACATTTCGGTCTATGTGACCTGTCTCTGCAACCCGGAAGCCGTCCCACCCATTCCCAACTGCGACGTGACGGTTGTTCGCCCGACGATCTACAGCGTGCTCACCGACATGGTCACGGCGCCTGCAGACGGGATGGCGCAAAGCGAAGCTGAGACCAAGGTCGCCAGTGGGGCCGACGATTTTGAGCCTAGCGTTCGCAACCGACTCCCGTGGGTTGGTCTTGGAGGCGGTTTGGCTGTCTGTGCCAGTGGACCCGAAGGACTGACCAGGGAGGCGGCCAACGCTGTTGCAAGACTTCAGCTCGTCCAATCAGGATTGGGACCTGTCGGGATGCATACAGAGGTATTCGGATTGTAAAGCGGTGTTCACGCGAGATACAGCCCAATACAATGCCTATATTTTGTAACATATTACAGCTTTGAATGACAGCCAATGATGTCTATGTGATTACACTTTTGCAACGATCTCAAATGAGAATGTCACAGTTGTGGCGATTCGCTCTACCATACTTCGTAAATAAAGCGCCTGCTGACACGTCGCGCATGATGAGTCGCTTCAAGCCCATTGCCCCAACACCCACAGTGCGCCCAAGTGCGGCCGACCAGCTTGAACTGCTGTAGATCAGTCTTGAGGTTATGCAGCATTACGACGGCGTAACAGTTATCTGGGTCCAGTCGTGACGCTTGGAGGACGTGAGAGGGGTGCTTGTTCAAGTGAGTATCTCCGTTCAGGAGAATGTGTGTGCTCTCATCCGCTCTAAGAAGGAGATCAGGAGACCACTCCCAAATGACCAGACGACGGTACATACCTCTTTCTCGGACTGCTTTTTGGCCATCTCCCAGGGCGGACTGGTGGGGACGACAGGACGCTGTCTCAGCGACCACGGTTTCTAAAGAGGGAATCTTGTCAACATTGGTGCAGAAGCGAGCGAACAAAGCCATACTTTCCCAGCCTTTACCGCTTCTCCTTCAGCAATACGCGCTGACACTGTCGGGTATCCGCAGTCTCTGAACAGTGACCACGCCTTGTAGTAAGCCTCGCCATAAACCTTGCGATAGATCGCGTCGTCCTTGACCACCGCGTACCCATACCGCTCCTTCATCTTCTGGTCGACTTTCCATGCCTGAAGCCATCGCCTTGATTTGACAAAGCCAGTGAAGATGGCTTTGTACAGCAGCTGGTCAACGCCCGTGATGGTCTGGTTTCGCCTGCCAACGGTATGCTTGACAACCTTGGGGATATCTTCCAAGCCTGAGGCGTTGGCCTTCTTGTTTGCATCCGCCAGCTGCTCCATAGATAGGAGGATTCGCATGGCGCTCTTGACGTTCCCTTTTCTTGCATACAAGCCTGCGAGCTCGCTGAGATGAACGATGGTGGGTTGTAACCCGAGCAGAATCATATCGCCGATGACAGCTTTCGCTAACTTGCTGGTCATGCGTTCGCCTAGCCCACGAATAAAGGGTGTAAAAGCCCAGCTTGACATTGGATTGAGCTCGGGAGGCGGCACCAGGGGGACGATCCCTGTTGCCGGCAAGTTGGGGTCTGTGTCGTGACCTTTGCTCTTGACGAGGTCCTTGAGCGAATAGTACAGTAGCTGATAGGATCTGTTGGATTGGGGAATGGAGGCAAGGGCGTGCCAAACGAGCGAAACATGCTCCTGTGAAGGCCAGAGTTTGACTGGCTGCTGGACCGCTCCAGATGCATGAATTCGACGCGCAGTGATGGGAGGAGTAGGGCGGCCTTGATGATTGTAAGAGTTGACGTCCGGTTCGAACTCCTCTTTGCTCAGGTCCAGGAGACGGAGGGTGGGGACCCCTACCAAGTGAAAGTGGTCCACAAAAGTCTTGATGAGAGTGATGGGGGCTGACTGGTGGTGGTAATGCATCATCTCGGCAGTGAGCAAGTTTGACGCAAACGAAAAGTGATAGGTGCAGGAACGGTTGAGCATCTCCGTTAATTCACCCATCTTGTCCTCCTTGCGGCAGGCCGTGATTACTTCGCGAAGTTCCTGAGGAGGAGGGGGTGTCGTATTGGGGAAGTAGGCATGTGTTTTGAGGAGCTTCAGGGTCTTGGAGAGGCCCGCTTCAGACACCGTAGGTTCTGCGACTTGTTCGCGAGCGGCCTCAGGTTCGCAATACGACGCTGGGAGGTCTGGTTGAACTATAGCAAAGAGAGGGTGGTTGCTGGGAAATTGCGCGAGGTGATCCTGGACGCGGCGAAGTATCCCTATCATGTTGCTGTGGCCCTCCGCCTGTAGTGCATCAAGCAGGTAGGTGTAGACCAGTGGAGTGAGACTCCAAGGATCTCGACTGGGATCCGGGAATAGGTCAAGAGCGGCAGCAAACTCCTTTCTCTGGATCAGCACGCGTATTGCAGTGCCTCTGACATAGCCCTTGATAGTGTGCTCCTTGTTATGGTTCTTGCCCTTGTAGTCTGTCTGGTAGTACTGATGATGGGCGGCTTCTAGCTCTGTGATGAAGGCGCGGGCAACTTCGGGGGAGCCATAGATGAAGATGCTGCGGCAAAATGAGTTGGTCACGTAGCGGGTGTAGCCTTTGCGCGCCAGGATGATGGAGACTTTGATCAACAATCGAAGGTGGGTGGCAGGAAGCGTCTCGAGCTTTCGCAAGAGGTCCAACATGACGGGCAAGTAATAAGCCACGTCGTCGTTGTGCGTTGCAACAAGGTTAAGCCACGCGAAAAGTCGCTTCTCTGCGTCTGCGAACTTGGCTCGATCTCGTGTGTTGAGCGAGGCCGCTGACGCCACTGCTGCGTCCAGATAGACCAGGGAGGGCTCGATATAGGCAATGTCGCTGAGCTCCTCCAGTAGGTGATATGCCCTGTCGAACTTTCGTCGTCGGACTCCGATTTGAATAGCATCAGAGCTAGTGTGATCCCTCGCATTCGCTGCACGCGAGAGATCGACAGCATATTCATCGTCCCGGACTTCAAAGACGGAGGCCCCGTCTTGTGAACTGGGGTCCGGCAAAACCATTGGGAGGGCTTCTTCTATGGTTTGCATGAGGGGTGGAGAGTGACTCGGCGCCTCAGCCTGGACGGACTGGTAATCAGTCTCGGATTCTTCAAAGACCTGGTCAACGTCTAGGACCAGGCCTTTGAACTTGGCCAAGGCGAGAGTCATCGTCCGATGCCATTGTGCGTGCTCGAGTTGGCTGGACCCTGCTGACACAAGAGGAGATATCTCCGAGTCGACAAAGTCGCCATACCCCTTGGAGGCGCAGAGGATGCCGAGACGCCTGACAGTTGCCATGTCATTTTCAGAATCTCTGGCTCGCAGGACGTCCAGCAAGCCTCGGAATGGTGCCGACGTGGCTGTCTGGGCATTGGGAAGGGTGTCGAGAACGTCGAAAAAGTGGTCGAGAAGAGCGCCTTGCTCGCTCCCTGTAGCATATATCGCCTGCAGCATTTCCACCAGTATTTGTGTTTCCTCCCCCTTCGCCGTCGCGTCCGTGACCAACTCTGAAACCTCTCCGATCTGGCCCTGCTTCAACCACTTCATCGCCTTCTGTCCTCCTTCCGTGCTTAGCTTGAGCGTTGAGTGTGCCCGTGGCAAAGGGTTCGTAAGCCGCACACTAGCAACTTTCAGCGTCGATCCCCGAGGTTGCTCAACGTTGGGCTCTGTGCTGGCAGCTAGTGCCATGCTGGCTGAGAGCGCGAAGGGACGCTGTGTGCGACTACATGGCTGAGCTGAACGATAAAGCGTCGCGCAACGTCGTCGGGACGCCCGCGAGGCAATGAGCATGGGGTACGACGTCTGAGGACGATGAGGTCGCGTCCTTTTCGTGGCCTGGAGCAGAAATTGTTTTTGATGTCGGGAGCAGTTCTCGAGTTTGGCGTTGGCCACGTGCTCTCGAATGGCACCCACAACGACTCGGACAGCCTGGGACCTACAACATCCAGGATGCGGGCTGGACGTCTCTGTTCAATTTACCTGTCGCTCATACCATGAGCAGCGTATGATTTCTGTAGGATTGTTCCAGGAGCGCGAGCAAATTGATTCATCAGCCAATGTTCCGTGGGCATTCATAATTAAAGAAATGGAAGGTTGATTCCCGCCTCCAATTATGCATTACACAGCGTAGAATAATGGTGGTATCAAAACCAGGAGAGGTGGTAAGATGCAGGCCGGGGCTCGCAGATGCAGAAGGTGCGTGAGCCACTTGGACCTCACTTCTTGCTATACCTCATTTTCCTCTTCATTTTCTCCTCCATGACCATCTTCTTCTTGATCTGGGTGGGACTAACCAGCTTCTCCTCCGCCTCCTCCCTCTGCTCCTGCTCCAAATGTTCCTCGATACATTTCTCCATCTTGGCTTGGACCCATTCGTCAGGATTAGCTTTACGCGCTTCCAACTCGTCCTTCCCACACTCCCACTGGAAATCAAAGCCCCAGCCTTCAACATGGGCTTCGGAAGACAGAGCCGATACCTGCGCCGCTTGTTTCGCGGCTAGAAGACCACCTTCGTCACGCCACCACCGGACAAAGGTCACTGCAGCCCGGGAAATATCAATCTCGCCACGCCTTTTGAGCATGCCCATTCGCTTTCCGAACTGGGTGAGAAAGTCTTCAATGTCGTACGTCGGGTGGCTCCCTGGCGGGAGTAGCGACAGGTACGCCGGCGCTAAAATAGATTGGTTGTCAGTCGCGGGTTTGCGAAGGTGCCTGGAGAGTTCCTGGAAATGCAGCGAAAAATGCGAGAAACCAGGAATGGGGAGAATGCCACATGCAGCGAAACACTTACCAATCGGATTTAGCACGTTGAGACGATACAGGAGATACGAAGCCAGCGCTTCCATATCGTATAACCCTTCTTTGATGCCCGCTGGGTGTGAAACAAGGTAAGAATAGGTATAGCGTGATAGGAGACCCAAGGAGAACGAGATGAGCGTTTAGCGGATGTTACGTACCTATGAGAGCCAACTTGACCCCTCGTTCGGCACCTTCCTCTCCACGACCTAGATACGGGAGCATCACTCCTGGAGAGTCGTATGCGTAGATAGGAGGGTCCAAAGAAAGCTTTAGCCGCGTTGAGAGTGCTTGCGTCATTCCCGGATTGGCCGACGTCTGAAATGCTTTGGCGGTAGCTATCAACAAAAAGCGTGATTAGAGAACAGATATATCAGTCAGAAACTGAAACGAAAATGGCTCTGGAAAACGCCGGTTGAGAGAACTTACCTCCTTTGATACCCATATGGCGAAGGGTATTGAGAAGAGTCGATTTGCCAACGTTGGGCATGCCAATGACCAGTACGTTCAGTTCAAGGGCATGAGGAAATTGCTTGGCGATATCTGGGTCGTGAAAGAGGCTCGAATCACTCGCGCACTAGGGCTATAATAGATCATGAAGACCTACTTACGAGGATATCATTCAAGATTTTGATGTCCTTGGGTCGATGCCATGAGGTAAAGAGCATCTGCTGATGGGGAAACTTCTTCGCCATAGCTTTGGTGAATGGCTGGGAAGATGGTTAGCTGGGCGTTAAAGATCATCAAGAGAACTGCGAGATAACCTCTGTGCCCCACTTGGGTACAAGATCTCTCTTGTTGAGAACTACAATGTGTTCACATGCCTGTCCCGCAAACAGCCTATTCCTGGGGTTGTTTGGGTCCCAGCCACGCTCCAGCCGCCATTTGCGAAGAGCACCTGATGGCAGAGGTCAGCTGCTGGCAAAGTTGCACCGATGCCCGGAGGAAGGGGAGGCAGAGTGGTAAGAGTGGCGCAAGCTGATTGGCCTCGCGCCTTGAGTGGAAAGGGGACCACGTCACGGGAAGCAAGTTTGCGTTATCCCTTCTCCGACGAATGCGAGGACCCACCTTCCAGAGTTCTGTTGATACTCGTCAGTGGTAAGCGAGAGTCCCTAATCTCAAGCACCACATCCGTTCGCGTCAGGAAGGCAGGTAGCTGCTTCGTGAATTTCATCATATGGCCAGGGAACCAAGACGGAGGGGCAGGTAGTAGAGGCTTCGGTATTCGTGCGAGAGCCATGGTAAACTAACTAGGATCCAAAGAAAGAAGAGTGAGACGACAAGGTTTGGCCGCGGATTGAGCGACGGGTTACTGCCAGAGTGTTCAGACTAGCAGCAGCAGGCAGTTGTCGGCACGGTCTCAAGCAATGGACAGTTCGCGGGATCGGTGGACGTGGTGTGGACGCGACGCTGTGTGTTTGGATGTGTTTCGTGTTCTGGCAGCGTTTGTTGCCATCAGTCGCTGGCATTGCGAGACCCCAGAGACTCCGACAGCCAAACCTGCCGATGGGATTTCTCACGTGTTGAGAGGCTTCCAATGTAGCACTCAACACCAGAGAAATGATATTGGAAGGCAAAACCACATGGCTATTCTAATATTTAATGGACAGCCAAACGCTGAGGGCCGATCTTGAACTGACTCCCATCACAAGGGAAATAAGCTATGCGGTTGCACCTTCGAGGGCCATAATAGGATTGAGCCAATATCACAGGACTGTATATGGTTCGTAGCGGGGAAAACAGTTCGATAGGTATGTCTTACTTGAGAAATACGTCAACAAATCTTCTCCGTGCAACCTGTTATCTGCAGCGGAGCGTATTTCACTTTGGGTTGCCTGGTACTACCAGCGAGCATCGGTTCCAGACACAAGGGGAGCCGCCCGAAGCAGGTAGGGCTTCTAGAAATATTGTATGTGAGGGAAATGCCAATGGGGCAGACGCGTTAATATCATAGTACAAAGTGCAGAATTCTAATCAGTAATCGGTCACAGCCCGCTGAGGAAACCGCTGAGATGTCGCGACCCAACCGGAATGATCTCTATCCACGTCTATTATCACTAGGGTCGAGTCACTGGCGGATATGTAGTCGAAAGATTAATCAGGACTCGTATTTGGGAGGTAACCAGCCAAATCTCCATAATAACAAACTTTTGTTCTCGCCCTGCGCACAGAGAAATGTTGCTTGTTATATACGCTAGGTTTGTCCATTCCTGTTGATGTGTACCTTCCGGGTGTAGATTTATACCTTCATGTCAGTTGTTTTTTTTACCCGACTTTGGCCTACCTTCTGGACAATACCCGGGGGTGAAATATCCCTGCATTGACGAAATGCACGTTACACCGTCTTTCTCAGCGAGCCCGAGGCTTACAAAGAAAGACATCCGACAGTGAGCCGTGACTTGGGCTGATATATCGCGTCAACAGTTGGATGTGTGTTCCATCGCCTTAAACGAGCCGTCAATGGATGTGCCATCCAGTAGATGCGATGGAAACTGAGAGTGTTGTCGATTTCGGGGTCTCATTCAAGCGCATCACAATCATTTCGATGTGGGCTACTGGCATTGGCGCTGATCGGCAGTTACTATTCTGTCAAACCTAAATCTCCTCGACATCAGGCTACCAAGGACTCCTGCACAGCCTGGTTGTGAGGCTCTAAAATGTAACGGGGGAGGACCCGTCAGAAATGAAGAAAGTAATTTCTCGAAGGTTCACTCAGCCTGGCTCCTGAGCGAATCCGAAAAACAAGGAAGCGGAGGCAATTGGCGTGTGAGTGGAAAGCGGCTATTTGACTGTATTGACACATAGCATCCTTCTAAAGCTGTACAAGGGCATTCCGGAATGTTCATGTCAAAATTCGCCTCCAACGCACCAAGCCATTCTCCAAGGCTCTGTCGGACGGGTATTGAGGTGTATGTATGGTTGTGTGATGTAGGGTTACTATAGGTATAGAGGCAACGAGTCGATACAACACGCATTTATATAGTACGAGTCGGAAGAACCAAAATAAATCAAGGGGATACAGAGACCTCAAGGAAAGATAGAAAAGAGCATTCAGAGCAGCAGCCGAGTCATGGGGGTAAACATTGAAGGTCCTTTATATCTTTAGCAGATGTACGCGAACTATCGGCCGTGCCTTGGGGGGACGGCGACGATGTCCGAGCCCTGCGTCAACGTCGCGAGCGGCGACGGCCAAGGTATAATCCCAAAACACACCGGCGAGTAGGTAGGAAGAGGGGTGCTGCACTGTTTTCCAAAGTATGAGGTCAATCGGACGGTGGAATAAAATGATATGACGCGTACAAGTTATACCCAGCCATCCTTGCCCAACCCAATACCGTCAAAGTTCTTGCCGCTTCGAGTGCGTCGTTCTTGCAAAACTGGGACGGCATCGAGGTTGATAAGCTTCTCTGAAGGAGGTGGAGACCCCTCTACCCATCCCTTCCAACCTTTCTTAGCTGCCGGTCGCTTCTTCCTTTCTCTCTTTGAGTGCTCGGAAGGGCCACCAGGCCCGGATATATGACGGAAGTCCAGGTCCTCGGAATCGTCGGGTGTATAAGGTCGCTTGAACGATTCGTGTGATACAGACGATGAAATCGAAGGACCTGGTGTTGCCTCCGGAGTGGTGGCCTGCGGAGACATGGGTGGTGGTGTCACGGATACGGACCGCTGAATCGAGGCAATCATAATCTCTGGACGCGACTTTGGCACGGCCGGGACTTTTGACTTCCAGAAATTGGCAGCTTTTGCATTGACAATAGGTGGGACCGAAATAGATAGCGGCGGATGCGTCGACGACCGGCTGGGAGTTGGTTTGATGCTGCTGCTGCTGCTCGACCCTGCCCCAGCCCCTGCAACCACAGCCGCCAAAGCCTTCTTCCTCTCCTTCTCCTTCCGCTTCTCCTCCTTCCTCAGCTTCTTCGCCTTCTTCTCATCCGTATTTTCCTCCACAGCGTCGTACCGTTGTACCCCATTCAAGAGACTCGTAAGCACGTCCCGTGGTGGTGGGACATCAAAATCCCCAGCCATGACCGCAGTCGCTGTCCTCCGAAATCGTTTTCGGGGTGGCATAGTATGTCTGGTATTGGGACAGGATATAACCATGGCTGGGAAGAAGGGTTGTGGGAGGAATGCCCGCAGTGGAGCGAGGTCGTGGTTTTGGGACAAGCCTGTTTGCCCGTTACGGAATTGGATCAACGATGCAACAGAGCGCAACAAACAAGCAACACGTGCATACATTAGGAACTTGCCCTAATTTTCCCTGTGAACCCATCGATTCCTTGATACCATCGCAAATCAGGAATCTATCCCCTTCCAGGCCTGTCTTCTACTGTAATTGTTTCTCCCTTTCATTTTCCGCCCTTTCTGTGTCAAGATTACGTTTTCATCACTTCTCCTCCTCATCGTCTTGCAATTATCTACCGTCCATGTTGCCCACCTATTGGCCCCCAGAGAGCTCCTACCTTATCTAAGGTTCAAACGGGTTCGGCCGACCTCACCATTTTAGCCTCCTGCCAAATAGCCTAGGAAGCCCCAAGAAGCTTCCAGGCAGCCCGGCATCAATACCCGACACAGGGTACCATTCTCTGGATCTCCCATCCCATACATTTCTGGGGTGTGACAAACAGCCAGTCATTACTAGATAGCGCCCAGAATCTGCTTCGTTATTTGTTTGCTGGCAGACTACATTTCGGGGGGCCTGCGAAATAACCGCCCAGGACCAAGGGGGGAAGGTTCGGAGCATATCCACTCCACGGCGCTGTTGCCACACAGTAAGCGCCTGGAGCTGCACAACGCACAATCTGTATTCAAACTTGGGCGATGGGAAAGCGAAGCCGTTAATCTCGATAAGAATCGATGAGTCTGCCGTATCTCGCCCATAAATGGGGTGGCAGCATATTTAGTCCCGCTGCATGACCTTTCAATTCGTAGGCACCACACCTCCCCGTCAGAGAGAAGTGCAACTCGATTGGCTATACTAAAAATTAAATCATGATGGCAGTCCTCAGAAGGATTAGAAGGCAGGCCTACACCAGTGCACAGAAGCCTCTGTTTGATCCCGATGATGTCGTTATCTCTTGGGCTTGCCGCATTGCGGTATTCGCTCTTATCCCTCAGCCTTTAGAATAAGCAGTTGGAGGCTAGGATGTGGGTTTTTGAGACCAATTGCTGGCTTAAGACGCCCAATATGGGTCCTTGAGTCCCCCAAGCGTTCATTTGCGGTGAAAGTGTGGAAATATTGTTGGCGCCAATCCCTCTGCCTCTCCTGACCTGTATCGTTATTCAAATTGGGCGAGGAAATTGAGGATATGTTTCAAGGGTATGAGTGGCCGTGTTCCTAGCTAACGACCTAGAAAGTGCTTTCAGTGGCGTCGGTCTCAATCCAGTGCGGCATCGACTCGGCGCCAAATGATGTGGCAATGCCCGAATAAAACCAGGACGACCAGAGACTCTTGTTGGTGCCATAGCAGCCCTATTGTAGCGCCTGTAATTATCTTAAGGCTCGAATATTCTAGTAACGTGTCTCAAAGCGCTACATTCACCGTGAAAGTGAGGAAACGGACACTTGGCCGACCGCATTAAGGCAAGCGCAAAGTCGTGCGGCGATGGTCTCGGAAGATGACCACAGCCAACCTCACTCAAGGCAAAAACGCAGCCCCGGTATTCTACATGCTCATGAGCATTCGAAAGCTCGATAATCGATGCGTTACTGCCTGACATCATTAGCTTAAAAATGTTTAGTTCTCGGGTCTAGACGAAAGTCAGATGAATGTATTGATACATTTCAACCCATGATAGACTGATTTTTGCCTGCATCCCTAGATTCATGTACTACAGGTAGCTATAGTATTGGATCATACTTGGTGCTGTAACTCGCTATACCCAACCGGGAGCTACTTGACCGGAACCGTCCACCGCGTCCAAGTTCTCCTCCAACAAAATAATTTCATCCGCGGCCTCAAGGGCATGTTAGACGAGATGGCATCTACCTCGAGCATCCTCGATTCTGCGGCAAAACACTTGAGTCTCTTATTTGACTTCGAAATTTCGTATCGTCCTCGTTTTCAACACGAGGTGAACTCAGGGTCTCCACCGAAGCCTTTAGCAGGGCACACACGAACCCCAAATACAGCTCGCGGCCAGCACACGTTGGGACTGCCACCGTGTATTTCAGACGTATTACCTAGCCCGATGACTCCCACTCAGCTACGCCACGCTTGAACGAACCCTGTTGTGCGTGTTTCGCGCGGCGGTCTGTAAATCAAAGAGATCCACCACCCCGGCTCGCTGATCGATCTCGTCGAGTGGCGTCGTTTATTTCATCATACACCTTTGTACGCACCGTCGTTTTAGCCTCTTTCTCCTCTTTCCAGGCATCCCGCGTGGCCCGTGACTCATCCTTGTACTTGCATGAAATTCACACTCTTTGTACTGATGCGCACGAGCCATGCACACTACGTCCGCACTTCATGGCCTCGCCCTTTCCTTCGGCGTCAATCCCTCTTCCCCTTCCATCTCTTTCAGGATATTATTGTCTAAAAACGTCGTTTCCGTCGGATTGCGATCTCCCCCGTTTCCCTGGGCTGCCATTCCCATGCTCCCACCAATGCTTCTTTTTTTCTGATGGACCCTTACCGGACTCTTCCGGCTCGAGTGAGCTGCGGGCGTTTTCGTTTCACCAACACTAATGCTGAAAGGCCACATACAGTCCCCCGCATCACTATGCATTGACTGATAGAAATTGTGTAGCAATGCTCTTCTGACCGAATTCTGGGACCCAGAACAGCCTACTCTGACCAATCGCCGCCCCCTTCTATTTCTGTATGCGCAGCCCTGGTCTCAGGCGCTCAACCGCGAATCAGAACAGGTCTGAAAGCATAATTTCGTTCTATGAGGTTCTACCCGATGCGGCGTGCTCACCTGATACCGTATCGTCATGAGGAAACGCTTAGAAGACTATAAATGGACAAATGAGGTCTCTCGTTGATATAGGGCCACGTATACCTAGTCAGAAGTCGTCATTGAGCCTCGGGGGCGCCTGAGATGCGTTACTGATAGGAGCCAGTGCTGGGTAGAAGTTTTGAAGTGGCACGAGGCCACTTAGGCTGGCCGCTATGGTTAGCGTCGCCGCTCAAAAGGATGCCTATGTTTTCATTCAGTATCGCAAAGCAAGGTCACAGGGCCCGGGTCTATCGCCATATTGACGCCACGATGGGACATATTGTGAAGCCAAAAAACCTCTTGGTTTTGCCCACACTTCGGCATATCCCCTGAGACGGTACCCCATTTGACTACCCTTCTCAGTACTTTGAACCCGCCTTACGGGTAAAAGGGCATTGGGTGAACCCGTGAAATTAATATGCGCATCGGAAAAGTATGTGTCAGGGCTTCTCGTATTCCCCAGCCCGAGATTCTACCGTAGAGTAGGCCCATATACAGACCGTTGGTGCTTGAAGTGTCTCAAACACACGTCGTTCAATCTTCGGAACGGCACTGAACATGTCTATGGTACAAATGTACATTTTGGTTCTTAGTTCAAGTCTCTAATCTGGTGGTAAAACGTATACGATGTCCGAGTCTTCAATCTTACCTTCAAGCGCCTCGCCGTCCATGTCCGTCGCTAAATGCAGAACCCGGGATATTGGGCGTAGGCAAAGGCGAAAGTATCGCCATCCCAAACCCCCCACCTGCCGCTGTTCCCGCATTGGTGTTAACCACCACACCATCAGCGAGCACGTCCCTCAGCCTCTGCCTCACGGTCCTAAACGTCGACGTACTACCCTTCTCAAACGTCATCACCACCACGCACGCACATCCCGCCGGAATTTCCCAGTGTGGCGACAGCAGCGGGGTGGCGGGGTGAGTAGGCGTGTGCATAACCGAGCCAGTATTCGAAGTCGTCCTTCCAAGTGCTAGGCTGGTCCTTGCGCGGTAACTTATCGGATACCCCAAAGCAGTGGTGCCTCCAGTCTGCTGTTGCGCGACGTACGAGTAGGCGTTTTCACCATAAGTCGCGGCGGGACTTGCTCCCACCAGTAGCGTAGGGCTCGGTGGGACAGCCAAGCCGAACTCCACCCTCAGTCGCACAGGCTTCAACGTTCCCACCTCTTTGTCCCCTACCCTATCCACGGCAGCCTGATCCAACCGACAGTGATAGATCTCGCTGCCCTCCCTTCCGTCCGAGTTAACGTCCATGATCACTCGGCTGATCCCAAACGTCAAAGACTGGAAGAAACGAAGGGTGATTTCGCGGGTTCTGGGCAGATCCTGAGTGGAGTAGAATACGGTAGAGGGAGGCGAAGCAGCGTTCTTCCAATTGAACAGATTGGAGAACCAGCCTTTGAATTCACCAACTACGGGAGATTGAATAAAGTTGGAACGAGTGGCGCTGCTTGCCCCGGCAATGCTGCTACCGTGGCTCAACCCGGGAGGGAAAGGCGATGCAGCGGCGTTGCCATACTGCACAGAGGAACCAGTGAAATTTCGACGTTGGGGCGCAGTTGCCAGCTCGAGAGGCGGCGCTGTTTATCGCGTAAGGTCAGGCCGTGTCAAGAACTCGCGAATGCAAAGAAGTAACTCACGTCTGGCCTTTCGTTCTTTCTCTTTCCTCGATCTCGTGGGCATGTTACTGTACTGATTCTGAAGGGCGTTCCCGAACACTCTTCCCGTGGCCTCTCCATTCACAACTTTTACATGCGTCCATCCATCTTCTACCGTCGTGGTAGCACTTGTATTCTCCTTCTCGGCTTCCAACCGAGAGCGGGTAGGAGGTCGATGTTGATGATGATGATGTGGATGATGCTGATCGTAATGATGGCCCGAATCAGGCATAACGTCCGAAGCCGTCTCGGACTCCGCTTCGGCGAGGACCATGGTTCCGACGAAGCGCTCTCGTGGAGAAGGGAGGGTCGGCGTTACGGTGTCGACGTCCATGGCTGCTGAAGAGGCGATACGAGCCGAGTAGACAGGCGGGGGGGAAAGGACCGCGGGGCGGTCAGGGCATGGGTGATGAGGAGAGAAGAGAGGAGGGCCCATCGTTGAGGAAGACGCCGCTGGCTCAGTGGCACGTCGCATCTCAAGGTGCGAGAGGGCAGCAGTC
Source organism: Coprinopsis sp. MPI-PUGE-AT-0042 (assembly GCA_020736565.1). NCBI lineage: Eukaryota > Fungi > Basidiomycota > Agaricomycetes > Agaricales > Psathyrellaceae > Coprinopsis > Coprinopsis sp. MPI-PUGE-AT-0042. The sequence continues at coordinate 112,684 of JAHBOF010000001.1, read as the reverse complement.
GAGTTCTGCGAAACCCCTCGTCTGCTCAGGGAAGGACGCCGGTGTTGCTGATGTGCGTAGGATATTGTGCTCATCGAGGCCGCGGCGCTGCGGGTGACGGTGGTGCCAGAGGACGAAGAATAGGAGTGCGTCGAGCGCTTGCGACCGGTTCGTTCTGTGTCGGTCGACTGCCTGGCAAAAGATGCATCCTTCTCCATGGATGGTTCGTCCTCTTTCTCAGAGGCTCCGCGTAGCCCTGACTGCCTCTCCACGCCTTGAGGCACGACAAGTGTCAACGGGGCATCCAATCTCTTATCCTGCTCGATGTCCCACCCAAGGAGAAGATGGTCAGTGCACGCCAAATCAGCACGCGGACTCTGAAGTCCGGCATCGAGGACGTCATTCGAACGATTCCTCAAGCTCTCCTCGCGATACTTATCCAAGAGGAAGTAAAAAGCCTTCGCATGGTGCCCGCTACCCTGTGGCGAACAAAGATCCTGTTGGATAGCGATGCCCTGCGAGTCGGCATGACGCCCCCATATGATACGCAAGGAGCCAAGGAGCTCGGGATCGATATGATTTGGAGAGGCAATCGGGCGAGCTAGGATACTGGGCGACGGAGGTAAAGGAGGTGTGGCGGGCCATATGAAGTCGGGTGGAGGGATCCCGCTTGTTGCCGACCCTTTGACAAACCAGGGGTGATTGAGTATCTCAGGGATCTAGGGGGCATAGTGGGTCAGGTAGAGGGTAGCATACCGGGGCGGCATTGCTCACCGTAATGCGCTTCGTCACGTCCACAACCAACATCTTCGCCAAAAGGTCTTTCGCCATAGGGTCGATCCACGAGGGAGTATCGTACTTGCCACTCTTGACCTTTGAGAGAAGCGTCCTGACGTTCTTATCGTCGAAAGGAAGCCTTCCAGTAAGTAGCGCATAGAGGATAACGCCGCAGCTCCAGATGTCCGTCGCTGTCCCATGATACTTTTCGCCGTTCACGATCTCGGGGCTAGCGTAATGAGGTGACCCACAGCTCGTTTCCAACTGAAGCGACGGTGGAGCAAACGCGGCCATACCCCAATCCGCTATCTTGACGACAGGAGGGTTAAGTGACGCAATCAAGATATTTTCCGGCTTCAAGTCACGATGGATAATCGAGAACGTATGAGCATAGTTCAGACCATAGATGATCTGACGAAAGTAGACCAAAGCTTCGTACGGCGGCAGGCGTCCCTTGTTGACTAGAAAATCAAACAGTTCTCCGCCCTCGACGTATTCAAGAACCAGGAAGAGCTCCTTGTCGCCTTCGTAGACATCATAAATTCTCATGATATTCGGATGGTTCATGAGCTTCATCATTGTAATCTCGCGATCAATACCCAGACGCTGTTTCTCCGATTTAGCTTGTTGCGTCGCCAGAGAAGCTCGAGAGTTGACCAAGGGCGCGATGGGCAAGATTTTGACAGCCGCCAGTTGGCGGGTACGCTGGTGGCGAGCGATCTTGACACGGCCAGAGGCGCCTTTACCGATACATTCGCCCAGAATCCAGGGTCCTATCGACTTTGGGTCTGTAGCGAGGTCGAAAGCCGCTGAGCCGCCAGCTGCTGCCTTTTCCCTTGCCCAGCGTGTGCCTAGAGGTGCGGTGTACTGGATTGGAGGTGCCCGAGGCGGGCTATCGCTAGCGTTCTGCATGACCACACGTCGATGTCGCCCAAGTAGAGTCACAGGGGACGGTTTGGGAAGAGAGCACGGCCAGCGGGCAGGTAAGGAGCAAAGAGAAAGAAGCGCCTCGCTCGTTCGAGGTCGTCTGGTTCTAAAGTAAAAGGTCAGCCGCTTTCGCAACTCATGTTTCAGGAGACAAAACCTTTTGCTGCCAGCCAGCATCTCCTGTTTCTTCCGCATCAGTCGGTCCGACTGCCTAATAGGGGCATCCCGTTCCTTCCGGGTCGTCTTGGGAGGCAACGCCAGACCGAAGAATGCGGCGGGGCTTCTCAACTACATAAACCGATGAAACATTCAAATAAAGAGATGAATCAACTAAGGCTACTACACTATCATGACAATAATAAAGACTCTGAGAACGCAGAATGCAGAGAGTGATGTCCGCAGCTCCCGAGTTAACACTCTCACTCTCCCCTCATCTCGCCGCTCATTAATCATTGCTCACCACAGGGATTGACTCGGATTTGCAGGTGGATACCCAGTCGTAGTTTACCAACCCTCCGGCAAAGTCCAATCCCCATCGCATCCCCATGTCCAATTCGTCTTTGAATACATATCCCACTGCGCCGCTACAAACGTATCCAGCGGACACATGCCTTCTTTTTGGTCAGGACAACCTTGGATACCGGTGAGGGGGACGACGCCGTCGTTTATGATGATGCGGATTTGGTGTGCGTCTGGAAGGGAGTCACATGAGAGAACTGAGGAAGAGGTTAGTTGGAGCGCCAGAAAGAACTCAGAGTGAGGTAGGAGGCTTCGACGTACCCTGGAATTGCATGTTGGTAGCAAATGGTACCAGCTCGGCGGTCCTGAACGAGCGGTTCGGAGGGATCTGGTTGTAGGGCAGAGGACCCGACGCAGCAAAGTTGCTCAACCCCAGCGCGGTGATCACTAAAACCCACAGCAGAATAATTAAGCCACCAATTCATTCACGACGGCAGACTGCAGAGGGACCCACCATTGAGGATGACCGTATCATGCGTCGCATCAACATAGAACGAATTTCCAAGAGGAAAGGTGACGGGGTTACTGACGAAATCTGGATTCGTCGAGGAGTTGAGGACAGTAATGCGCTCATTCTTCAGACGAGAAACGAGTTCTTGGACCCAGCCGAGACCCAGCACACGGCCGAGTGGTGATCCAAACCCATCATCATACCAGTACTTGAGGTCATACCCGTAATCGAAGCCTTCCCATTCCTCCTGTGTGAAGAGTTCACAAAACTTGGAATATCCAAGTGCGACGGTCTGTTTTGTTTGATCAGCCTGATCCCTACGCTGAAGGGAGAAAGACTTGCCTCGTAGATACACATTTCTTGCATCGCTTGTACATCCTCGATTGTCAAACTCGGAGTAAGACCTTCCAGGTCTTTTGAGAGCTTCGCCAAGCGGTCTTTAAGGTAAATATTGGCCCAGAACTCACGTATCAGAGGGAGAAAGGGTGTTTGGGAATGATTGGTGTTTATCTTTATCGGTGGGCGCTTGGATCATGATACTCTGTTGGTATTGCCCGTCGATAGGGTAGCCAAAGAACCCAACAGCAAAATTCTGTGCTGATTTGACCATACGATCTCTACCGTGATGTTAGGAGACATGCTTCGCGAAAAAGGCATTCGGGTTTGACGCACTGGGACGTAGTTCGGAAGACTGGTAATCTCTGTGCTTGAGTAAAGTCCTGTCATGGAGCACGTCAGACATTAACGCCTCCCAGCCCAAGGAGGAACGTGGACCATACATTGAGGAGATAGCCATACTTCATTCGAAGGGAGAAACCCAGGTCAACTGTTGCAATGGCAGATTGTCAGAATGCGGAAAAAGGTAACTGGATAACACTGACATAGCTGCTTCCTTCCAAATGGCGTCAAGATTTCTTCGCCTAACTCGTACTCCAGTCATTCAAAAACTCCAAATCACCAGTCGCTTTCCAAGCCTTAGGGTTCGCGTTGAGCTTGTTCGCAAAAGCAGCAGGTCCCGTAGGCGTAGGGGTGGCGGTACCGGCTATCGTGTAAAACACATTAATCAGTATATCTGTGAAACGGTGCTGAGGAAACGGTTAGAGAGCTCACTACTTGTCGACGTTTTCGGGGCTGTGGGATACCTCGCCCCATGCCTATGCAAGAAATGCAACGACTTGACGGTGCACGTCGGAGGTGGGTCAGGCGTCGCATCCACACCAAACTTGCCCTTTGGAATACTCGACCACGGACTCAAGTTACCCCAATGCGCGAACAGCTTGAAATCCTTCTGGCCATCGTCCTGGTCTTTGGCTTTCACGCTTTCGAACCCTAGCACTGAGGAAGGATCCGATGACGGCGACGGCGACGGCGTAGTGGTGGAGGTGGAGGTAGAGGTAGAGGCAAGGTGAGCAGGGGCAATGAGTTGGTTGACGCATTGTGGAGGTTGATATGGATATGCAGGAGCCGTGGCGATCATCCCAGGTTCGACACCTGTAGCGGTGGTACCTTGGTAGCCGGCGCTGGTGGGGAACAGGGAGGGGACAACGTTCGTTGGGGATGGAGGTGGGAATATGTCGCTGCTGAAGCTCCCGGCCCAAGAAGATGCAAAGGCGCTGGCTTGAGCCGGTTCAGCATTTGATACAGCACGGAAGATGGTAGAGGGTTGGGACTGAGGCATGAAGTAACCCGGTCCGTAGATGGATATTTGAAGGAGGAGGCAGATGAGAGCACCACCAACAAGGGCAGCAGCGACGTGAGACACACGCACGGGGATGGCTCTCTTGCTTTTGCCATTGTCAAGAGCGCCTAAAAGACTCTTCTCTTTGGCTTGCAACAGAACCTCCCGTTCTGGGTGTCCGAGAGAGTCTGCATGGAACGCCTCAGCGTCGCTGGTGAGGTGGAGAGACATACAGGCTGAAAGGGCGTTTGTGGTCGACCTGGTAGCATCCTTGGTAGGTGCTCAGGCTTAAGTAGCAAACGCGTAACAGGCGCCACCATAGCTTTGTGAGAAAATAGGGGCCTTCAGCGCCGGCGATTCCAATGTCCGTATCCACTTGACCGTGTTCTGGAATTGAAGGTATTTTCAGTATAAGGAGATGTGGTTACTTTCGCAAGTGCAATTGACGTCTCGAACTAAACTTGCTCTTTCAAGGTGAAGGTGCTCGTAAAGTTGATCTGCGTTCTCCACTTCACAGATTTCTGGAGTGTTCGAAAAGTTCCAGGCATGATAGACGGCACGGTGTTGATGAGTTTTACCAAAGGATCTTTCAAAAGTAAGCCAGGGCTGCTGAGAAACGGTGGAGTTAAACTGGGGACTAGTCGTCGAATGAGGACCAGGAGGATCCTGCCCCCTCGAGCTCGCTCAAAGAGCGAAGGTCGCCGGTTTATGGCCGAGGATGGGTGACAGAACGATTACGCGACTGACGATCTACGTCTCAATTGATAAGTACAAGCTCGCGCTTTCCCCGTGCCTAAAGGCACGGGTGGGTGGTTCATGGTCGGCGCTTCGTGCCTCCACTCAGAGTTTTGGGCACAAAATTGAGTTGAAATTATAAGACCTTGTACTGTAAACTCGCTTCCGAAATAAGCAAAAATATTGGCTTTCAATTTTCGTCAAAGGCTTAGCTATTGCCTTGGGCTTATATTCCTTCATGTCAATGCTGGGGTACTATACTCCGTAGATTTAGAGGTGTTTCCACTCTCATAAACTGCGCAAGGCACTCAAAAGGCATCATCAGCTTGAATTAAGTCAATTCTGCCGAAGCGACGACCGAGCGCCGACTATTCATTCATTTTCCAAAAAGGCACCATCCCAATTACCCAACTCCGAGTCTGTTAGCGAGTCTCTAACAATTTCATGCCTTTCAGTGTGTGAGTCCAGAGGACCTGGCATAACCATTGCCGGTAATATGTTACATGGTGAATGCATATGTGTTGTTTTTGACATTTTATCATTTATGTAACCACTCGAATATTCTGTTGAGATACCGATGTCTTGAGCGGCTTGGAAGGCCGCAAAAGCTTAAACGAATGTTTTTCAAACAGGATCCTTGCTGTAGCCGGTAATCCCTGCACCCAGCTGTCGCTTGGCCAGAGCATTGTTAACGATGAATGTTTGGATGGGGTTGTAGGCAAAGGAACTCGGGGTTTTCTTAAGAAAGCTGAATTCGTGTACAGAGAAGTCACAGAACTCAAATTACCTACAGCTTGATCTTGCCATGCCAACAACTCCTCTGTTGTTCCATGCATGAACGTGGACAGGCGGCTGATGGGCGCTTCGGCGGGGTTTAAAATACCTGTCAAACTCGAGCAGGGGCGAGCAACGTAAAGAGGGCACACAGGCAGAGTAAAAACAGCGCCAAGCTGGTAATGGCACATAAGTACTGTGAGCGCGTGAAGTGATGTCAAGAGATTTGCTCAATGACATAGGCAGCAGGCCCAGAATGCCCTTCAAGGAGGTTTGATTCGTCGAACAACGGTGTGCTCGGCCGGCATCGAGAGGCTTAGCTTACACCGCAAATGGGTAAACTATCGATTAATACTTGTGTCTAGTGCTTGCTCAATGTGGCTCAAAGCAAATGATTATTTTTGTTATGTTGGTTTTGATATACCGTGAAGCTGGAGGCGGGATAGTCAGGAGTGTCCCTTGTCACTCACCAAGCGTACTATACATATCCCTTCCGCTTTAAGCTTCGACGAATCATTATTTGTATTTCGTCATTTACCCCCTCACTGCATACCTTTCATGCATTCTCTGGTCACCAAGCCTAAGTCTTGTGCTGTAAATCTTCTAGCTTAACGTTTCCCCCTTGAACCCGTTCTCAGACTTACTGGATTCCTGATCAAGTAGCAGGCGGGCCGGGTGCTTGTACCATTTATAGTATTACCGATCGGCGCGCTCACATTCCGAAAACTCGGGGGAACTGCTTATCTAATAAGGAATTCCCAGGAGTTTGTCTATTCATGTATGGATTTGTCTATTCATGTATGGAATTGATGCCCTTGATGGAACCAAGGATAGCCAACTTGAGCTGCCACTCCTGTGAGCTGTGTTGAGTATTTATACTGCAAAAGAGTGAGCTAGCGCTGGAGCCAGTTGAAGAGCTTTAAAACTTCTCTGTGCATTTTCTCGTATACCTTCGTATTGGCCACTCATCCGTCATCCGAGTAGGCTCACTTTGCGCCTGCCATTTGGGTGCTTCAGGTGACGGGCGCCCTTGAGCTTTCGGGGTTAGGTTCCAACCCCGGTAACTTAGCCAGCACCTATCATTATATTAAGGCTATTTCAAAGGTATATTAACCTTCTCAGAGTTTCGGCATTGAGTAGCAGTCCCTAAGAAAAGCGAAGGACGAAGAGGCGCATATTAGTATCGGTCTCTGTAAATACGGCCTGCACATGCACAGGCACTACAATGCTACTGATTACCTTGTTGCATCTCATAATCCACCGCATCCCAGCCCCCCGCAACGAATGTGTCCCACAAAATCTCGTGTCCTGAAAACATTTCCAAGACCTCATTCAACTTTAGCCTTTTCCATTGCCTTGCGATAAACGCGGTGAAGATGGCCCCTCTTTCCAACAACATCGAGGCAATCACAAGTCTGTCAGGATGCAAGCGTCTAGGCCCAGATAGGTCCAAGCAAAGTGCGATCTCCAGCGGTGTCACTCTTTGTCCCTCATTACAGGGTGCCTCGGCCTTATCTGAGCCTGTTCTTGCATGGATATTTGCACCATGTTCCAGGAGGGCTTGAACAATGGAAGGATCCCCCTTCCAAACCGCAAGGTGCAAGGCCGTCGCGTTCGAGTAGTTGAACTGGTCCCCGATTGCACCATGCAAAAGGGGCATCGCCTGCATACGGGTCTTGACAGATGCATTGGCTTGGAGCAAGAGGCGGACAATCGGTTCGTGCCCCTTGTCGATGGCCTTGTGGAGTGGATTCAGCCTACAGAGGCTTTTGTCCTTTGTGTGAACATCAACACCCAGCAAGAGTAGTTTCCGAACGGCTTCCGCATCCCCCCTTTGGATGGCAATGGTGAGGGGATTCTCTGTGCTGTGAAGAGGCGCTTGTCGAAGAACAGAGGTGACATTATTAAGGCACGCGAGCACAGCGTCGGCATCGCTATTGTGTAGTACCCGCATCGCCCGGAATGTTTCTCGACAAAACCAATCCCGGGGAGGATCGGCAAGCCCTCCCAATCGCTTCAGCGCTTTCTTTGTCGTCAGGCAAATACCACGTTGAGAGTGGGCTGATGCGGCGAACATTCCAGGCTGTGATTCGTGTCTCCTAAGAAGATACGAGACGACGCCGTCCCGGCCGTAGATGGCGGACAACGAAAGGATGTCAAAAGCACCCTCAGAGTATGGTTTACATCCGACATTGCGAACAGGACCGTTTGGATGATGGATGTCGGCACCGGCATCCAACAAGGCTTCCACCAAAGCCTCTACCTTGTCTCCCATGTACTCCTTGATGATTTGGAACAACGCAATGGTTGCTTGGTCAGGACGAATAGCATCGGCATGGTCGAGCATGCGGAGAATGGACATAAAAGATTCAACGGGTGCGTCGTCCTTCTGGCGAAACAGTAACCCTTCAGTCAGAGCTTGGATAAAGGTGCACCTTGTGGACCAGCCGCTCACAGAATGCGAAGATTCCATGATGACCTCCAGATGCCGAACCTCGAGGTAGATTGCCTGGGAATCCACCTCTTTTCCGAGAAAGCCAGCTCGGATGGGCTCGTCCAGATCCATGCCCAATTCAAGGAGGATGTCACAGCGTATTCTGGGACGGGATAGGAGAGCTGATCGAAGCTCAGCGCGCGAGCCAAATGCCGAGGTCAAGCTATCTAGAGCCTTGTGATACACCTCCGGGTCCCAGTGAGTGCCAATGCTTAGGCGTTCGATCACACTTTCGGACTCATCATAGCCCCAAGTAGCGTCGGCACCCCACGCAATCAGCTCGCTGAAGAAGACAGGCGCGCTCCATTCTCCTGCTACAATGTAGAGCAAAGGTAGACCGCATGAAGTGGTGTTCACGTTTGCCCCTGCTGACAGGAAGGTGCGAAGGGTGCGTAGGGGAAAGGTAGGATCGACATCTGGATCATCCTTCAAGTCGGGCATAGAGCAGATGGTGAACAGGATTTCATCGCGGAATTGTTGGTTGGCGTTCGCGTAGGCGCCACCCTCGAGGAGGACGGCGATCAACTCATCACTGCGTACGTTGACGGCCAGGGACAGCGGGGTGTGATACCCATGAGGGATGGCCGCAGTTGGATCGGCGCCGTGGTCGAGAAGCAATTGGGTGTAGACGGGACATTGACGATACCATACTGCAACGTGCAATGGCTGAAGGCCGCCGGCTGTGTCGTAGGACGTTTGAATGTTGGCTCCTAGTCGCAATAGCATGTCAGCGACCGCAAACTTGTCGTCCTTTATGGCAAGATGGAGGAGGAACCCCATTCGCTTCTCCATCCACCCGATCCCCTTTTCCTGACCCGAGCCTCGTGGGAAGGTGCTGTTGGAGAGCTTGTAGTACTTTGCGAGATAGCCAGACCCATCATAATCTTCCAGAGGTTGTGGGGTTCGGAGCCCATATACCATTAAATCCCGTTGTAGCGTCAGCAAACGGCTCAAGGTCCTCCAGGAGTAGCTTGAAGATAGAGGTGTCGTTGACCTGGGCTGCCAGCTCGACTGGGGTAAGACCCGGTCGAGCTTTCGATGCAAGCTGCTTGATCTCAGGGTAGGTGAGGGTGTGGAGAACCCGAGGCAGGGCTGGGCCTACGCGCCGATGGTGTTCAAGAAGCTGCTTGACGACCTCGGAATGGTGCTGGGCAATCGCCCAGTGCAACGCTGTCCTCCCTGAAGCATCCACTTCGAGGTGATCAGCCCCGGCTTGGAGGAGGCCAGTCACAGAGCCCAAGTGCCCCTGGAAGCTCGCCTCGGAAAGTAGCGTTCGAGATCCAACCCCCATAGAAGTCATGGTATGTGGCCAACAGGAGCACCACGTTGTAAACCGCGATGGTCAGTGTGGCACTGCCTTCGACTGCCATAATGACGGCCCCTTGGCGTTATTTCCAGATCCCATCGATGCCAGTTCTTGAACGTCTTGTGGCATTATCCAAGATGACTCTGGGAGCTTGCATGCTTCCTGGGTCTTCCATGAGTCAATTTCGGGAGATATTCCTACGACCTGTGCATTCATTGTTCTCCGCTTATACGTTGAATGCGTCCCGTAGATGGAGAGTTGAATGATGAGGCAGGCGAGAGCACCAGCTACAGGGGCAGCAGAGACGCAGGAGACTTGGATGTGGATGGCTGTCTTGCCGATGGTGCTGTCAAGGGACTCTTCTCTTTGGCTTGTAGCAGGGCGTCCCGTTCTGAGTATCCTAGAAAGTTTGCATAAAAAGCCTCAGCAATCGCTAGTGAGGTGGAGAGACATAATACGGGTTGAAAGAGTGTTTGTGACCGGCCCTGTCCGTATCCACTTCGCAGTTTTCTAGGACTAAAATGTGTTTTTAGTACAGGGAGACATAGTGACCTTTCGCAGGCGTAATTAACGAACAGAGTTTGCTCGCAAAGTTGATTTCCGTTCTCCATCAGAACGATTGCAGCCTGCAGGAGCAATGGCTGATTATTCCCAGGCACGGTAGACGGCATGGTACCATTGAGCTTTGCTCAAGGGTCTCTCGAATGTAGGTCCTAGAACGGTTGAGCATGGTTGGCTGTAACCTACCTTGGGGACAAGAGAAAAGCCGTGTTGTGTCGTGACTCGTGACAGCCGTGCAAAACACCACTGCTTGCACGGCTCTTGCTCTGCTCGCAGCCACTTGAGTTATGTTTCTGTACGGCCCAACTTACCTCTTTTGATCGTCTGATCACATCCATTTGCATTTATTCGCTCGTCCTGGACGTTGAAAGAAGACATGCTCGTCGAATGTTCCATGAGCGGCCTTTACGACCCAGTTTCATAGCGTCCTCGTCCGGCCAACCACCAGAAGAAATGGGTCGAGACAGCAAGATTATAGTATTAGAATACAGGATATGAATACAACGACGTACGTAGAAAAAAGGGACGACGAGGAACTACATGTCATAGTCGGCATAGTTCTGCGTGCTAGACCACGACGGACCGGTTCCACCATACGGATCGTCTCCATGTGCCGCCTCTCCCGACGACGTATCCTTGAACGTAAACTCACGCTTAAACTTTTGCGCAACGGTGTTGATCGTCGCAATAAGCTTGGTGCAAGCCTGCTCAACGGCTGCCTGGGGTGTGATGGACCCGTCTGTTTGGACTTTGACGAGAAAGTAGGGGTGGAGGGGGTGAGGGACTTTGTAGCCTGCAAAAGTGACCTGAGGCATCGCGAGGAGTTGGCTGTTGATGATGGGTAGTTAGCATGGGAAACAGAGGAAGAGGAGGGGCTGGACTAGACGTACGCGCGGAGCATGTTGCCTAGGGTGTGGTCCTGCTTTACGATCTTTATGGTGGCAGCGTTGGGGATCTTACTGTCTTCGAATACCTCCACACTTGGAAGAGGTCAACGCTCGATGCTCATGGACTCAAGGGCCTGGACGCACGCCTTCTCGCCATCTTCAAGTACAAACAGTTCATATCGCGCAGGTGCGTTCATATTTATTTACAGCAGGTTTAACTAGGGAGCAAGAAGTTAGCGGGTGGCTCAAGGAATACTGACGAGGGGGATCATAAAGCCATGCATGTATATCAAACGATCGTCATCGAGTAGACTCGGACGCAAAAAAGAGTTTGACATGTTTAATCATGAAAGTCGAGTGGAGGAGATGCTCACCTAGAGAAAGGAAAGAGTCAGCGAATGTCCAAGCCAATTACACGACAGCTCAGAACACGTTTTGACTTCATTTATGTTCAGAGACAATAAATAAAAAAGATAAAGCATCATAGTGCCAGACAGCTGAAGCGTACACTCACCAGTTATCAACGTCGTGGACGGAGGAACGTTGAACAAAAAACGCGAGTGAACACACGAGGTCGGAGTTTGAATATACCCATCAGTCAAATCGTCCACAGAACCGACTCGTCCCCCTCGTTTGGCCTGTATCACACCTCCACGGTAAGTTTTTGGTGGAAATTGCTGCTGGGACGGAGAATGGATGTAGGATGGACGGTTGGATGGGATCTGGCGAGAAGGAACGGTCGAAACCCAGCTGGATGGACGAGGACGACGATTGGATGAGATGATTTCTGACTGAATCTATAGACACCATGCCGACCCATCTCTCCAAGACCCGCAAGCATCGTGGCCACGTCTCGGCCGGTAACGGTCGTGTAGGAAAGCACAGGAAGCATCCAGGAGGTCGTGGTCTTGCTGGTGGTCAGCACCACCACAGGTGCGTTTTATCTATCCTCCAATTTACACCGATTTTAATTGTATCGTAGAACCAACTTTGACAAGTACCATCCTGGTTACTTTGGAAAGGTTGGTATGCGCTACTTCCACTTGACCCGCAACCAATACTGGCGACCCATCATCAACGTCGACAATCTCTGGAGTTTGGTTCCCGCAGAGGAGAAGAAGGGCTTGACCGCCTCTTCAGATGTCGTCCCTGTGATCGACACCCTCCGATTCGGTTATGGCAAGGTCTTGGGCAATGGAAAGTGAGTAGAAGCTGTTTATACCCTGCGCTTGGACGCCTTCTGACCCAGGTGACAGGCTCCCCGAGCTCCCCTTCATTGTCAAGGCTCGATTTGTCTCAAAAAAAGCAGAGGAGAAGATCAAGGCAGCTGGCGGTGTTGTTCAACTCGTTGCTTAATTCACTTTTTCACTTTTCTTCCATTCTCATTATCATGTGGTATTCGTTACGAGCAACAAACGAATACATGTCCGATGCCCCATTGCTCAACCGATTGTGATGAGGAGGCGAACACTGCTGTCAGTCAGTGTCAAACATTCGGAGATTCCTTTTGTCAGCAGGTCGGCTCTTTGCCACTTTAGCCGGGCTATGTTTACCTTTTGCAGAGTTTTTCGCTTGCTCCGAGCACAGCACCCACGCGAACTGATCGGGGCCTGCTCCGCTTCGCGCCCTTTGACAGTCTACATTGATGCATTGATATTGGCTTTCAAGCCAGAACCGCCGTCATGGAACGAAAAGCCGAATAGCCTGGCCACAACTCCATTTGCCGACTACAAAGCTCTAGGTTCTCCATTTCTTGGCCCCTCGTTCTTGTTTGCTTCCTTTCCCCCCATCTAACATGAACGACCACCTCCGTCCGTCCCATGCTCTAGAGCCTTCTGGTGCCACGAGCTCTTCGCCAACTCTGGCAGGAGACTCGGACCATGAAGAGGAGGAGGAACTCGTCAAGCCGACGCCTCTACCAAAGCTTCAGCTGTTTATCGCCATCTTTATCCAGGTCGCAGAGCCGGTGACATGTACCGTCATCTACCCTTTCGTCAACGACCTCATCCGTTCCATGGGTATCACCCACGGTGACGAAACGAAAACAGGCTACTATGCTGGTCTAGTGGTGCGTTACACCAAGAATGACGCGTTTACCGCAAATCCTCAATATCTTATTACTCTTTAGGAATCGGTATTCTACGCAGCCGAATGCCTAACAGTCATGCACTGGGGTCGCGCATCCGACATTGTAGGCCGAAAACCCATCCTTCTAGGCGGGATGGCCGGTCTCGCAGTCTCGATGTTTGGGTTTGGCTTGTCCAAGCAATACTGGACCCTGATTCTCTCTCGGTGCCTGCAAGGCGCGTTTAATGGCAATGTGGGCGTGACCAAGAGTGTCATGGCTGAGATTACGGATGAGACGAATCGCCCTCAGGCGTTTGCGTTTTTGCCTGTTGCTTGGTCTGTTGGGTCTACCCTGGGGTGAGTAGGAATCGTTCGGCCGTTGCTAGATTAAAAGATTGAGTATTGACTGACAATGATTGGGTTGATTATTATAGACCTGCGATTGGAGGCGGGTTTACGCACGCGGCTGAGAAGTGGCCAGAGGTGTTTGGACGGGATGGCTTCTTTAGCCATTATCCATACTTTTTGCCTTGCGTGGTGGCTGCTCTCGTCCCACTATTTGCCTTTTTGTTGGCGTCGATAGCGTTGAAAGAGGTGAGTTTTTACAAAGGCCCTTCAATTATGCTTTTCGCTCACTAAATTGTGTGATTTCATTTTATAGACCGCGCCAAACGTGCTTCGTAAACGTCGTTTGGAGGAACTTTCTAAAGAGGGCACTGCCTCTCCTTTACTAGAGGAATGTACGATCCGGAACTATGGCGCTACAGGTACACCCTCTTCAACACTTCGATCATCACACGGCCGACCGCGCTCTATCGACTCGCTCACCGATTCGTCCGAGAACGATGCCTTGCTCTCCTCCTCTGATGCACCCAAAAAACCCTCCTTCCGAGAGATCTTCATCCCCCAAGTCCTCATCCCCATCTCCAACTTTGGCTTCCTAGCTTTTCTAGACCAATGTGTCCTCGTTCTCCTCCCACTCGTCTACTCGACGCCTATGGACCTAGGGGGGCTGAGCATGACGCCCTCCATGATCGGTTCTATCCTTGGTATCTGGGGAATCCTTAATGGCTTTTTCCAGGTGTTTTGTTTTGCGTGGGTGAGGAGGAAGCTTGGACATCGGAATACGTATGTCCTTGGTGTGGCTGGTATGGGGGTTGTGTTTGCGTTGTTCCCTGTTTTGAATGCCTTGGCGAAGTGGGATGGGAGTAGGGTCGGACCGTGGGTTTGGGCAGGTATTGCGTTGCAGTTGGGGTGTTATTCGTTTTCGTACATGTCTTATGGTGCGTTTTTCCCTCTTCCGCTATTGTGAGCTCAGAGCTGATATGATGTACCTTTTTTTAGCCTGCATGTTTTTGTATGTTGCGGCGTCAGCACCGAACAAGTCCTCACTGGGGACAACGAACGGTCTGGCGCAGCTTACAGCGTCAGGAGTGAGAGCTCTGGCGCCAACGACTTCGTCCTCTCTCTTTGCGCTCTCTTTGGGTCTAGCAGGCCGTGGTGGGCTTGGTGGATGGCTCGGAGGTCGGATGGTGTACATTGTTTTGGAAGTCATCACTGTCGCTGCATTGGTATGGAGTATGAGGCTGCCCAAGGAGTTGAAGAAGAATTAATTTTGGTTCGGTATGGACGGTTGGTCTTTTTGCGACTCGCATTTTTGCACTTTCATCATTGGTACATTGCGTGTCAAGGTTCATAGCATACCCTGCACTTTCATTGGCCATTTTACATACTGCAAGGTTTCAACCTAGATGCAGCAGGACATTATACAAAGTACCTTACACCCCTGTCTAATACTTTGGTCACGACTTTACAATGAGGATGCGATTTTACGATGGGGATTTTGACGCCGAACCTTCCAGGTTAACCGGATAGAAGTTGGGTAATGTCAGAGAACTGAGGCGTGTGCTTGTGAATGTATCCTTCTTTGGCGTTCTAGACAACCGGCCACCGACGTGCTTCTGAACTTCTATATCGGCCGATTTGTGTGTGAAGGCTTCTTTTAATTATGTGGAATACGTGCGTAGCGGAAGTCACTTAATTGAGGTATCGGCACCCGGGGTGGGGAGGAGAGGGTTGGCCGATGACGCCTTTTCGGCGCTTAGTGCCAAAGGTATTGTGTCTCTGCGCTTCGGAGATGGTCATGGTTGATCATCTTCGTTCGATCTAAGTAAGACTTTGGGTGAACGTGGCGGGTAGGTTGATAGGATGGGAACACAAGGACAAGGCGCGACTCGGGATCTATGTGAGCGGGGCTGCCGATCGTCTATTGAGAGCATTTAACTTCAAGGGGAGTACACATGCATTTCGATCAGGGTGATGCAACAGCTTGAAAGCTTTAAGCTAGAGTACAAATTTGATTTGGGAACACTAATACATGTAGATGTGCATTTACATTGGGGATTGGCAAAAGAAGATGGATGCAAACAATGCGCTTAAGGGGTCTTCTGGGCACGAACGTTGGGGTGAAGACCACCGAGCAAGATGCGCTCGAGCTTGTCGCCGCTGATGGAGCCAGGTCCGGCGTAAGGGACGGTATCGACCATACCCTGTAAGTACCATCAGTTGATATTTCGAGAGCACATAAGTGAAATACGTTACCTTGTGGTTGAGCTTGGTCAACTTGTCCAAGGCGGCGGCAGCGGCGGCGTCTCCACCGATCTGGACGAACTGCACACCCATCGAGTTGGGGTGGTGAGGAGGCGCAACGCGCAGGGCCGCGACGACTTCCTCAATCATCTTGCCCAGTTCGTGTGCGGGGTCGTCATCTATCAAAAGGTTTGAGTAAAATGCAGAGGAAGAAGCGGATGATAAGAACTTACTGGCTTCACCGTCGGTGATACAGATGAGGTCGAGAGGCTTGATCTTGCCGTATGCATCGGTGTTTCGCGCAGCGTTGAGCTTGGCGAGGTGGGCATCAAGGAGCTCGCGAGTCCTCTTGCCGGTGGGAGTGCCACCGTCGGGGGAAATGGCAGCGATGGCAGTACCAACCTTGCCCTTATCCTATACCAAGCCAATTCTTCAGTGATGACCCATGGAGCAAAAACGTAAAGACGAACCTGGACACCGTTGACAAGCTCCGTCCTGAAGCTAAAGGTACTTTGATGGTTAAGGAAGCGGAGGTCGATGCCATCCGAGTCCCAGCCGTGGTCGATGATCCAGTTGGCGAGATTGTTGAGCGCATTGCCGGCCTCGGTCCAACGATCCCCCTTCATCGAACCAGAATCGTCGATGAGGAAGACGACATCGTATTCGCGGAGATAGTTCTCCAGAGTGGATGGGCGAGGCAGGTCAAGAACAGGGTTGTAGCCCTTTTGGGTGTCTGGAGGGGGTGGAGGAGGGATGACATTCGGGTTGGTTTTGACGAGATGCACTATGACGACGCTGGTGGAAGTATTAGAGATTTAGCCTAAGCAACCATGAAGATAAGACTTACGAGTCATCATATTTGCCGCTGCCTTTAACTTGCTTCTCGTCTGAGGTGTCCTCGACGAAGATCTAGAATGCTTTCAATAGAAGTTACACACAAGACGAGCGATGTACCCACAGTGAACGTGACGTAGTCAGGGATTTCCTTGGCGGCATCCTCGTCTTTCTTGGACTGCGAGGAAGCGTTAGCGACAATTTTACGCAACGACCGAGATGCGCAAACATACAACGTGGATATCAAGTGCGTTTGATTTGTACTGAGCCCCCTGGCGAAGCTCACTAGCACCAATTGCACCAGTTTCAGAGAAGAATGCAGAGATCTCGAGCAGGATCTCGAGTTCCTTGGTGCGAGGGTTAATGGGGAAGGACGTGCGCGTGAAGACGGCGTCCTCCATAGGCCCTTGGCTTTGTGCATCGCTGTAGAACATGGCAGAGGTGCCACGGCGGATATTGGTGCCAACATAGACACCTTGAACATAGTTTTTTTCTGGAGAGCTGTAAAGTCGCGTTAGTATAAGGGACGAATTGAGTAGAACGTATGAGAAGACTCACAGCGGAGACGGTAACGAACCAGTCCCGAGGGACGTGGATAGCTACCTTGTTTCCGACAGGTTTGTCTGCGTAGGGGATGGCGGCCATGATTGAATGCTAGGGAAGAGCCTGGAGAGACTTGTTGATTCTTTTCAGGGGGGTATATATTCGAATGCCAGACGCTAGACAGATGCAAGGAGAATGGACTTCGCATTTCGAGAGTTCCCTGAATCTTAATTCGGCACCAGAAAACAAGGGTACTGGAAGCATGGCGTCAGATGACTCCGGGGATGCAAAGGGTTCCTCAGTTCCAAACCGAAGGACTCGATGGTGGGGCTTCGGTGGAGATTGAGGAACGGGAACTTGGACAAAAGCGAGTACACCCATTCAGTTCCTTCAGTCACAGGAGGTTGGAACCCATGACGCGGTGCATAATGTACTTTGAAGCTTCCGTGTAGCTTGTCACTGTGTATTAATGGAAGCCGAGGCGACTTTACTTTCGTAATTACCCAGGGGTTTTGACAGATCTGCCGGGAGAGAGCCAAACGACAGCAATTGATAGTGATTGATGTCCTCGGCACGAACAAGCCAAACTCGGGAGTAGCATTGATAAGGGACTCTTGAGTTGACCCCAGCGTGAACATCCACGCAGCCCAGAAGGCAGTGGATTTGTGCCAGAATCAGAGGAATTGACAATCAAGATCGTAGTGGTGGGAGTAGTCAAGACGGCGGTTTACCGCTTCCGTGTTGTGGCGTATTTGCTTGTGCCACAGGCTTTGCCCCTAACTTCAACACCTGGTCTCTTCCTTCGAGTCACCACCGATTCTAATCTGATTGTGTTGTAAATACACTTTTGAGTGACCTTTCTCAAATGAAACGGAGTTCCTCTTCGTCTCCGAAGCGAGGAAGGTCGGTTGAAACACCCCTTGCAGTGGCGACTCTCTGATGGAAAACACCTTTGAATGTGAAGTCAAAGTCACAGTGAACGACATGAAGGAAGCTGCGATAAGATGGAAAGCGAACAAGGGTGTTCATTGTCGACATTAGGTATGGAACTGATTCTTGTCCAACCTCTTTGCTCAAGTGCTTCCAAGGAGAATCTTCTCGGATTCGTAGAATCAATCATTTGACTTCACGTCAGAAGGACCAGGAGGATCCCAATTCGTCACATGGATGGCCTTTGAGAATCTCAGGATTGTGCACTTTGACGACGACTAATATACCAAAAGACTTGGAGGTCCACAGGAATCCGGTCAGACTTGAGTCTTTCTTTCTGCTCACCCCTCTGCACGACGGCTATGTCGCGCCCTACTCTCTCGCAGAATGGCAACGCCGCCTTCAAGGTAGCTGTGCCCAAAGGCTGGTTTACCACTGTCACTGCTGTAAGCTCTCCCGTAATAGTATGAGATGCATATGTTCAAAGCGCTTGCAGGTCAGCCGAAGGTCCTACAACCAGCTGGTCACCGTCTACTGGGACAGCAATGGAGAGAAGCAATCGCTGTTCCTCGAAAGTGGCTGGAACAAGATCAATGTTTTGATGGAAGATACCGTTCAGTTCATGGACACCGTGGCAATCAAGCCGCAAGAGACTGCAATCAACCTTGACTTCAATGTCTACCACTCTACTAGCGCTAGACCTTCAGGTGAAGACTTGGAGGGAAGCGCTTATAAGAGTAACCGTATCAATGTCGTGACTGTAAGTTCTCCAGTTGGACTTGTGGTAGCCTAACTAACCTATCCTCAAGACCGATAGGCCCAAGAATGCCCCCAAGGGCTTCCCCGACTATGTCACTTACATCGTCATGGTCGAGGATAGTTCTGCTGTTGCTGCTGCTGGTAGCCCTGAGTTCGACGATGTGTAAGTGTATTAGCACCTTCAACCATCTCGCGACACTGACCCTCAGATTCGATTCAGCGTCATTACTATCAACATCATGGACGGTGTAGCTGCCAATTCTGGTGGCCAAAACCCTTCCATCCCGCCCTACAACCTTCCCAATATACAGGGAGATATTCTGTAAGTAGCTGCTGCTGCTTTCATATATTTCCGTCGCTTACACAACGAGTAGTCCTGCCATGCCCAAGGCGCTGGAGTACTTCTACTACTTCCGCATCACCAACATGGCTGTCTTCCGAAAGGCCATGAAAGAGGTTGTTATTCCAAAGATTACGACTGCGGACGAGCTCGTCAACCGTGCTCCTCCTCCTGTCAATCCTCGCGATCCCAAGTCCTTCGAATATCCGTTCCTTGGCGTCAATGTCGGTTTCTCCCACATTGGGATGAAACTGTTTGGTCTCGACAGCAACCTCGGAGATGCTGCCTACGAGAAAGGCCAGCAACAAGACTCCAGGGAACTTGGCGATGCAGGCACCCTGCGAGGTAGCTTCTGGACGCCCAACTGGGATGGCCCCTTCAAGGAGGACATCCACGGAGTCTTCCTTATCGTCGCCTACAACGAGCCGGTTGCCCAGAAGTTCATCCAGGAGATGGAAGCCGCTTTCAAATATACCGCCAACCGCTCAGCCATCCATCCCGTCATTATCGTTCATGGTGCTCCCCGCGCTGAGCCTGAGAGCAGGAACGATCACTTCGGCTATCGCGGTGGAATGTCCAACCCTCAGGTGACAGGAGTAACATACAAGGAGAAGATGCGCTACCCTGGTGCCCCCATCATCCCTATGGGCACGATTGTCATGGGCTACGATGGTGACGAAGACAAGAACGACCCTGTCAAGCGGCCTGACTGGTCCAAGGACGGTGCTTTCATGGTCACAAGAAAGCTCAACAACCTCGTTCCTGAATTCGATGACTTTTTGATGCAACATGGGCCACGACTGTTCCCCAATGAGCCTGCTGACAAGGCAGCTCTCAAGCTTGGCGCTAGGCTCTTTGGGCGATGGAAGAATGGTATGGTACATCTTGGTTTCTACTCACCTCCCGAGCTGACGAGCTTTGTGTCTAACAGGAACATCGGTTGAGATGTCCCCTGACTGGGACGATCCCTCGATTGCCAACGACGACAATCGCATCAATAACTTCACATTTGACCAAGCCGCCGGGCAGAGGAAGTGTCCGTTCGCCTCCCACATGCGCAAGTCAAACCCGCGCAACGACGTTCAACCTGTAGAGTCCATGTTCCGGCACTTCATTCGCCGACACAACATGCCTTATGGTCCCGAGGTCACCGCCGAGGAGAGGGATGGCAATGGAACGATTCTCGAGCGCGGCTTGCACGTTGTCTGCTACCAGAGCAGCATTGTGCGTGGTTTCAAGTTCATTCAAGAAGGTTAGTCTTTTCTCTATCGTCTTCACTGTGCATACGACTAAGTTTCGATTGCTAGGCTGGTACAACGACCCGAACTTCCCTCCTGGTAAACCCATTACTCCTGGCCTCGATCCAATCTTTGGACAGACAGGCAAGGAGCACGAAGGGAATCATCGTTCGATGAGTGGTGCGAACCCTTCGATCGAGCAAGAGATCATGAGCTTCCCCAAAAAGTTTATTGATTGCAGGGGAGGCGAGTATTTCTTCAGCCCCAGTCTCTCGACTCTCAGGAAGTACATTGGCGCGCAGTGAAGAAGACTTGAATTGTGTTCAAATTAAATAAATCATCGATTGTCTGACTGTAAGAACGTGAACTTGTGTATTATATATACTTCCTTCGAATGGATCTGCAATGTTCCAAACTCTGAAGTTACAGCTCTCTCATCTCAATTGTGGTCGCGATTTGAAGGAAAGTATCTCTGGCTACACTTATTTGTAGGCTGTGACTTGGTAGACCTGTGACTGATCCCTCGGCGAAGGTTGTGAGACGAATGACGAGGTCCCTCGTGTGTGAGGGAATGGTTACGAGTCTAGTGACTTAGCTCCTTCAATCGATGAATACGAGCGGCACTCAGGGGTGTTCCAGCTTCCAATGTCCCCAGTCCGCAGAGTCATTTCGTCCTACATACATCACACATTTCTTGTGCCCAAAATACAAGCTAGACGTAATTAAAGGTCTCGTTGCCACACCTCAGCCGTATGGTGGTAGGGGTCGTCGAATTTAAAGGGTTCGAAATCGAATAGCATGGAATTTGAGAGTTTTACAACAAGAATTGACTTTGACTATGTTACAAGGTAGCTGCATACAAACACGTTCAGACTTGCTCGACGAAGTACACCATGGTAACTCTGTGGAAACAAAGTTTAGTTTCCAGTCGCGGTAGCAGTTGAGGGAAGTGGAGCGGCAACTCACGCATCATCGTAGCGGCCACTGTTGGCTTCCTGGGAGTCGGTGTCCTCGACAAAGACGAAGAATGTGACGTTCTCAGGGCCTGGGATCTTTGATCCAGCACGCTTTCCAGTCGAGACGACATGGATGTTGGCACTGGGCTTGTCGTTATTATCCACAGCGTCTTCGGCGTCTTTGCCAGTGGGCGAATGATAGAAGCCAAACTTGAGTGTGTACGGCGACGGCTGAGCCTTGATAGGCATAGAAGAGTTGCTGTCCAGAGTGATCTTCATGACCTCGTTCTTCTTGCCTGGCACGCTGGCGAAAACGCGAGAGTTGACCGAGATGATATCGTACTCGACCTCCAGGGCTTGCAAGTATGGCTTGCGTGAAATCTGCGCAAGATACGAATGTCAGGGCGAAAAGAAGAGGAAGGAAAAGGTGAGCAACGTACAGCGGTTACGATGGCATGCCAGCCAACGGGCACATCGATCGTGAAAGTGCCTTTGAAGACATCGCGATGAGCGGGGCGTGCAGATGGCATTGTGAGTGAGAAGACGGGGATGCTAGACTCGCTGAAGGGACACAGAGAAGGAGAAGGGAAGTGGTGAAGTCCAATTCATACCTCCAGAGCTGAGCTAGGATTCCAGCTGGAATCCGGATACCACTCACGAGGTTGTCTGCACCGAGATCGTGAACCTCAGGTACCGAACAAGGTTGGGGCACTTCCAGAAGAGGGTTCACAGAGGAACAATGAGCCTTTGAAAATGAGGTTTTGGTTTCGTATTGCTGTCATTGGAGTTATGGAAGGACCCATCCCAACTATCGTAGATTTGGCGTGCCGGAGAACTGAACTACCGGTGGGGCAGATCTCTCGAAAAGGGGTAGAAAAACGAAGGTGCCTGTCCAAAGAGCCGAGATGTAGAAATTTTAGCCAAGTAGTCCTGGTCAGATGGTAGAAAGCCAAAGGACAAGGCCGAAGATGCGCAGTTACAACGCGATTAGAAGGACCTCTTGAGCTGACAAGAGCACCGAGACTCTGAGAGCATCGGACTCCCATGGCGGAGTCGGTAGTGGCTTAGATACCACCCTAAATTTAATTACAGGCCAGTCAAAGAGATGCCCACAGAATGTCATCCAGCTCTTGTCATAGGTACAGACATGAAAGACGACGGGAACGAACATTGTGCGGTGAGCGAATGCCAGCAGGCGTGAGCAAATTGGGATTGTTGCCATCAGCCAATGAGCGCCGCAACCCTGACTTTACACTTTTCACCCTTGAACTCATGACCGGCTGTTCGAACATTGTATTGGATTCTATTCTGCACCGGGGTGTCCGAGTTGCTTCTGTTCTCTTCCTGGAGGGTCTCTTCACGTAATAATGGTCTTTGCTTTATCTATTGAAGTGAACTTCTAGAACATGGAGGTCAGGATATGGGCAACAGATGGCCCATAACCTCCATTGGAAAGTGTCAGATAGCTGTTTGTCAATGGAAGCGAAATTATCTACCAATTGCTACCCCTGAACTTACCAGCGATTTGGCTCTGGAAACCCTCGGATACGGATCTATCAGCTGGTGTACTACCTTCTGTTCCTTTGGCATTGCACAAGTGGTGCTTCTTCTTCGCCTCCTCGAAAACAGTCTCAATTCTTGATCTCCGCTATCGTCACAAGGACTCAAGTCCCTACTGACATCACGAGTGTATCCCATTTTGGCTCGGTGCAAAGTCTTCACACCAGGACTCACGCTTCTGGTATAAGGGTGCGCCAAAAATCTAAGTTGAGCTCTAGACAATCATGTCGCGTCCCAAAATCATCTCCTCCACCGGCTCCTCGATCAAGATTGAGGTGCCTCCTGGGTGGTATGCGAACCTTAGTGCGGTATGTGCCCGAATGGCAGCTTCTACCATCATCATCGTGCTCACCATGACCCCGTTTCTAGATCAGCCGAAAGGCCTACAACCAACTCGTCCAAGTCGATGTCGAGGTCAATGGGGAGAAGCTCTCCAATTACCTTGTCAATACATGGGGTCAGGTCAATCAGCCCATGCGAGACATCGACTCGCCCACAGACACTATCTCAATCAAACCCCTCGACAAGACTTTTGTCATTTCAATCAACAGCTACTTCTCTACGGTCGCCAAGATCAAAGAGGATGAGCTGGTGAATGACAAGTACCGCAGCTCTCAGGTGAACATCCTCGGTACTCAGAGGCCTCCCAAACCTCCCGCTGGCTTCCCCGACTACAGCACCTTCTTGGTATGAACTTTGTGTATTCGTCGCCGATTCGGCTCTAACCCCACTCACTAGGTGTTTGTTGAGGATTCCCCTCCCGAGCAACGGGTTCAGGGCGCTCCTGAGTTTGACGATTCGTAAGTTTCCTGATTTCTCCTTCGCAAACACTACTGAACTATTTATTTCAGCCTCGTCACACTCAACATCATTCAAGGTGTTATTCCCAGCTCGCCTCCTGACACGAGTTCTGCTGCTCTCGCCCAGACTGGCAAGGATGCCGTCCTCGGTTGGATTGACATTGTCACCGATCCTTCCAAGCCCGGACCCACTGTCGATCCTGGCACATTGGAACCCAACAAGCCTTTCCCCGTTTCTCCGTACCCTGTTGGAATTCTTGGCGCTGGAATTTCCGGCCTCTACGCCGGCCTTATGCTCGATTCTCTCGGTATCAAGTACGAGATTTTGGAGGGTTCTTCCCGAGTGGGAGGGCGTCTTTTTACTCACAGCTTTAAGGGAGGTCGTTATCAATACTACGATGTGGGTTTCGAGCGTTTTTAGAGGTTATAAACTGAAGCTAACATCCCCCTTTACGCAGGTCGGCGCCATGAGGTACCCTGATACGACTTTCATGGCTCGGACCTTCAAGCTTAAAGACCGCTTGGGCATCAAGATGCTGGACTACATTCGTGGCAACGACAACGCGTTCATGTGCTTTAACGGTATCAGCGTCACCAAGACCGAGTACAATGCCGCCACCAGCCCCAACCTTCAAAAGAAGGTAGACATTTTCAAGGTCACGGAGGCGAATGATGGTCAAATTCCTGAAGACGAGTACCAAAAGGGTCACGGGTATTTCTGGGACGTTATCTTGGACGAATTCCGCCAGTACTTCGTCAAGTACCCGTTCCAAGAGGCCTTCAAGAAGTTGAAACAGTGGGAGGAGCATTCCGTCCGAAGCTACCTCTTGGTCGTCAGGAAGATCCCTTACCCCGTCGTCGATTGGTATGAGAAGATGGAGTCGCGAACTGGTCTCTTCGACATGAGCTTGACTGAGACTGTCCTTGCATCCCTCGTCTTTAACGATCCCAACAAGCCCCCTGGTACCAAGGTTCCTTGGTACTGCTTCGAGTAAGTGTTTCAGTTTTCTCAGCTAGTGCAACCTCTACTAATCGTCACCGTCAATCAGCGGCGGTTCAGAGGTCCTGCACAAGGCTGCCACAGAGCGCCTCACCGCGAAGCCCCAACTTTACATGCGCGCCACCGACATCCACGAAGCAGACGGCGGTGCAAGCATCGAGGTCGAGTTTGACTCTCGCGCCAACCCCCGACCCTCTGCTCAAGGCAGGTCGAAGAAGAAGTTCTCCAACGTCATTTCGACCATGTCATTCGCTTGCTTGCGCATGGTCAACCTCGACCACTTGTACCTCTCCTATCCTCAGAAGAACGCCATTCGCTCTCTCAACTACACCCCATCCATCAAGATCGGTATGCAATTCAAGACTGCTTGGTGGGAGAAGAAGTGCAACATCGTCGGTGGCCAGTCCTCCACCGACCGGCCCATTCGCGACATGGTGTACCCTTCCTATGGTCCTGACGACTCTCACCCTGGCTCGCAGAAATCCAACTGCATGATCGTGTCCTACAGTGGCATGCAGGACTCTCAGCGCATGGGAGGCTTAATGAAGGGCAGGGACACCCCCGAAGAGAAGACTATGCTCGACCTTGTCATGAGGGACTTGGCTGCTGTCCACAAGATCAACGTCGAGGAGCTTTGGGATGAGTTTGAGGACTACTTCCCCTGGGACTTCCATCGCGATGAGTTCCAACTTGGTTAGTCGCTTGTCGTCTTTTTGTCCCGACGCATTCTAACACCCGAGCCCAACCCAGGTGCTTTCTGCCAATTCGGACCTGGCCAATTCGAGCATGTCTACCCCCACGTCTGCCAGCCGGGCTCCAAGCAGCAGCGCTTCTACTTTGCTGGTGATGCTTGCAGCACTTTCCATGGGTTAGTTGCACGCTTCAACTCTTATTCTTGCTGCTGATGCCAATTTTCTTGTAGCTGGGTCGCCGGTGCTCTCAACTCTGCGTGGCGATCAGTCCTCCAGATGCTCATGGCTCATCCCGAGCTTAACCCGAACCCCGGTCAGGACATCATCGCCAAGTTCAAGGCTGAGTGGGGCGATTCGGAGGAGTGGGATCAACGCGACCTCGCGAAGATCACTCAGCTCAACGCCAAACTGGCCCAGATGAACTTGCAGCCTTGAAATCGGAATATCTGTATGTCCTCTGACAATCTGCCATGTCTGCGTTGCGGCTGATGCGCTTGTTCGAACGTTCAGAGCCTCCCTCGTCGATTGCCCCCCGGCCCGGATCACCGCGATGTCCTCAAGTTTGTTCCTGGATCAATGAATTGCTTCCTTTGATCGACGTCATCCCCATCCGTTTTGCTTCCGCTCATTCTATCGCCTCAAATTGTGAAATACTCGATACGAACTTCCAATGTACCATAACCTGTATGACTACCTTTGACTTGAATCGAACTCCCATGTTATCTGATTTCTATCGTGCGTCAAAGAGCTAGAAGCGACTACGTTCAAGATATGGGAAAGGAAGCTCTGTAAACGGGTCGTAGCTCGGTTTAGAGGGCGAAAAACACTTCCGCGGCAACGTTGTCCATCCTGCCGTCCGCTGTCAAAGCTCCTACAATCACCCCGTCACGACAGGACACCTCCGGTGAAACAACATCACCGGCTGCCTTTTTGGGCGATAAACGAGCAAACGTGCAAGGTTTGCAGCACCAATAAAACAGGGTTCAAAATTCGGCCTTCTCCTCTCAATCTGGCAAACCGCTATAGTTTCCATTGTTCTGGGTGACAGGGAAGCGCACAAAGGTCAGTTTAGAATGATAATGCTCTAGAAGTCCGGTAAGCCATGATGCATGATGCATGATGGCCCGAACGTTCATCGCGCGCACTTGGCGGACTCAGGCTGGATTAGCCTTGTGCTGCCTGAGGTCGATGCTGATGACTCAGAGACGCCGACGGGGTTTATCGGACTTTCTACCTTTCCACCGCCTTCTCTAGGTTAATCGGCTCACAGTTCACCGTCTTTCGCCAGGCCAGGGTGCTACAGGACAACGGGGGTGCCCGTTGTGCGAAGACTCGGCAAAAGCGACGCAATCTGATGGCATTGGCGAAAGTGCCAAGCTCCAAAGTTTCATGCCTAGCTAAGCTTTTAATCGTCATCGTCGCCCTGCGCTTCTCGGTCCTTGAGCGAGCCGTTGGCCTTCTTGAACATAGACTCAGGGCTCGGCCGTCCTATCATCTACAACACGGCTTCGACAGCGGCGTTCGTCGATGGCATAAGGCGACATCGATGTCGTTTGTAGGGGATCGTCGACCACCAGCATAAGCGTTTGGTAGAAATCCCGCTTGAAAGCCGTGGAATTACCGTGAGTCGGAGTCGAATAGCAAGGGACGGCAATAACAGACTCTCACAGGATCACTCCCGTTGGAGGACATATTCGGGTTTGCCGATGTTCTTTGCGTCCTTGTGCTTCAGGTTCTGCTATGTGCCGAGACCTTGTGCTGTTGCTCCCCCCGACGGCTCATACCCACTTCCGGCCCATATGAATTCCTATGCTAATGCTGGCTTCCTCGAGGTTCAATTGCGTGACGCATTTCAGACAGCAGGTGATACGCGTGTTGGAGAGATTGACTCTGCCGTACATCATCCCTTAGCTGGGTCGCGAATAAGCAGGGGCGTTTTATTTGCGAACTGGCGAACAGAAGGGCGTTTGGAAAGAAAAAACGGTAGCAAGTTCGAATCGGTGTGTACGGGTTATGACATCTTACCATTTCATATCATCTTACCCCATTGTTCCAACTGCCACCACGGACATACGACGTAACCCCAAAGCACGGGAAACAACGAAGCTTGAAAACATGGCAATCTATTTCGCTACAGCTTGAATGGATAACGTAGGTCGAGGCATAAAAGGCCGGACACAAAGGGAAATTACTCTTACCAGAAGACATCCTGCTTCTCTCGTCCCATTCACTGCCGTGGTGCCGCTTCGATTAGTCTTAAGTGGACTGCCATACGTCGCGCCTGCATTTCCCCGTGCCGTTTATCGAGCTAACCATCGACCGGTTAAAGCTCTGCGCGGACAGGAATCAACCGCGACAAGTTTCGAACCGACCTTGCGTCACCGAACAGCCCTCTATCGACTCTAGCGAACCTTGTGCTCCTCCCGAAGGCCTGAAATCGGCCATTCTTACTCTCCGCCATCTTGCAGTACATCTTCTTCGAAGCCTTCCAAAGCCAGGTAATAAAAAGCCTTCGAGTCAACCTTGCTTGTATCTGACACGTCTCGTAGGTGCACACCATGGACTCCACCAAGAAATCTCTCGAGTCTATCTTCCTCACTGTTTTCGCTCCCTTTTTGCAAACCCCTTCGGGTGGCAGCAGCCAAGCTAACGCCTCTGTCGCGTTTGGTGCCCCCCTTTCTTCTCCCACTCCAGTCTCCGACTCCCTGAAAAGCGCTGTGCATACTTTCTATGAGGCGCAACTATCACCGCTCTACAGCTCCCACCCCATTCTCTTCGGGGCAATTGCTTTGGTCGCCCTTGCACTCTTGACCATTCATCTGGTGGTCTTCCGCGTTCCTTCGAATCTTCGCCACCTTCCTCGCATTTCTCCATATCCAGTGATTTGGAGCTACATTCGCAAGGAGAGTGTCGATAGGAGGATCAAGCGACTCGTTCTGCCTGTCGCCGAAAAGGGCCATGGCGTCTGCCTGGTTTGGATGCTCGGAAAGTGGGGTGTCCATGTCGTTGACCCAGAGGTACGTTGTATCACCGACTTATTAATTGTATTTGCTCATACAGCCCCATTAGCTGGTCAAGCAAATAACCCACAATCCCGTCCAGTTCCCCAAGAAGAATTACACCGACCATCTCCACTTTACCTTCCTCTCCGGTCCCAACGTCGTCTTCTCCAACGGAGAGCAATGGAAGCGTCATTCGGAGAGTGTGAAGGCCGCCTTTGACAGGGAAATCCCTGTGTGGCGTTTCGTAGGCCTTGGATGGGACGTCGTTGACATGATCAAGGCCAACTGCGGTCGTCGTTCTGTCGAGAAGACGCTGGAACATGCGGTCCCTGGCGGATGGGGAATCAGCCGGTTCTCTGACCTGGTCCAAAAATACACCCTTGACGTCGTCGGTACCACCCTCTTGGGCCACAACTTCAACGCTCTCAAGACGACTGAGGGTTCCTTTGTCGAGCAGTTCAACACTGTCATGTCTGCCATTGCTTCGCCCGTCCGCCTCGTCTTCCCTTTCCTCGACACCATCTTCCCTCGCTACGAGGCTATCGCCCAGGTTGATAAGCTCAATGCGAGATACGAGGAGGTTCTCGAAATGAAGAGGGGAGATCTCGGGGTTGACTTGTTGAGCTACCTCCTTGAGGACGAACGCTTGTCAAAGGAGGAAGCTGTTAGCAATCTCAGCATCCTCTTCAGCGCTGGACACGATACCACCAGCGGTGCCATCGCGAGCTGTGTCTACTTCCTCGCCAAGCATCCCGAGTACCAAGAAGAGGCCCGCCAGGAAATCCTGTCCATCCTCGAGAAACGCAGGGAAGCCTTGGGTCTCTCCAACAACGAATCTGGAAGGAAGGAATGGATGGAACCCTCTTACGACGACCACAAGGACATGAAGTACCTATACGCATGCATCAAAGAAGCGATCCGTATCAACCCTCCTATCTCTCTCCTTCCCGCTCGCTGGACAGAGGAAGACACCATCCTCGGTCAATACCTCATCCCCAAACACACCTCGCTCGTCCCCAACGTCTACGCTGTGCACAACTCGGCTCGCATCTGGCCTGAACCCTCTGTGTTTGACCCTGCTCGTTGGATCCCCTCCAGCTCCGGTGGCCCGCGCTTCAAGGATGGCAAGAAAAAGGTCTTTAAGGCGATCCATCACATCCCTTTTGGAACTGGACCCAGGCAATGTGTTGCACGCCAGTTTTCGTTATATGAACAGAGGACGCTCTTGGCGATGTTGCTTATCAACTTTAACTGGAGGTTGGTCGAGGGTAAGGAGGAGTTGCACAACGAGTTTGGAGCGTTCGGGTTGAGCATTCCAGAGCACTTGGATATCGAATTTGAAGAGAGGTTGTAATGGAGGGCCCCTGCCATTGCCTACTGCGTCAAAGTTACTGATGACCCAAAAAAAACACGAGTAGGATCCGGATTCTACCACCCCTCACGAACTAGTCATGCTTTATGATCTTGGACACTTGTCTTGACGATAAATTTACTTTTCGATGTTGTATTATCTGCCATCTAGCTTTGCAAGTTTACATGCTTTGTCCTCAGAATCCTTATGGTCCGACTCGGAAAACTATCTTGTCGTGCTCGGCCGGATATACGTTTTCCCTTCAAGGCGGATGGGAATGAACAAATGAGCAAGTCGATAAATAGGTCAAGAGATAGATGCTACACATATACAACTAGTATACACACAAGTAGATAGAAGCAAAAGGCAAAATAGCGAGGTCATCATCATCGTGATTCACAGAAAGGGGCAGCCAGAGACAACGAATATCCTTCCACATCCGATTTGCAGTCGATTTGGAAACAAGGGCTGATCCAAAGCACACATCCTAGCACACAGAACACGAGAAAAAGCTGCAAGAGACAGGCCTCACACTCAAGCCCCAACTCTCCCCAACCCACCCGTCGACTCCACATCCCCAACTCGAGCATTAACCTGAACCATCTCTTCACTCTCTCCTTCCACAGTATCGCCACTTGTCCTCGCTGCACCAGCCGCAGCAGCGGACGAGCCACCAACTGCCGGGTTGGCAGCCGCAGCAGATGGGCCACCAGCGGCGGTCGTTCCAGCATTCTCAGGGACACCCTTCCCAGTCGTCAAACTCCTAAAGAACGAAGGCCGTAACGATCCCAACAACCCACTGTTGTTCTGCCCTCCTTCTCCATTGGCCGCATTGCTTTCAACGTCTCCCGTCGCTGCGACCCCGCTTCCGTCTACAGGTGCTGCAGTGGCAACAGCAGCAGCAGCAGCGACGGTGGCAGTGTTGGTGGCAGGCGCAGGAGGAGGTGCAGTCGTCAGCCTCAAAAGCGAGGTATAAGGCTGCCTGCAAACAGGACAGAACCATCCCTTGGCCTTTCGTTTCCTGCGCGTGTTCATGGCATTGACAATGTTGGTTGTCATCCCACCTGCATCCGCCCCTCCTGCTGGAGCAGCAGCTCCGTCCTGACCATCACCTCCTGCAGCACCAGCAGCACCTGTAGTCACGGGTGCAGCCTGCGTTTCGTTCCCTTGGTTGATGGCACCGCCTGCACCGAATTCGACCATGTTCAAGGCACAGTCTTTGCATGCTACCAAGTGTCGGCAAGGGAGCAGGACGACTTCGCGTGGGGACGAGAGACAAAGGAGACATTCCTCAGATGGGGAGGGGTCGTCAGGGGTATCTTTATTGCATAACACTGGTTAATACTCAAACTAGACAGGATGGAAAGGCGAAAGATGGACGCACCATTTCCAACCACACCACCAGTAGGAGGGTACGTATGTCCCTGGACTGGAACCGGTGCAGGAGCGGGTTCAGCAGAAGTATCAGAAGCCGAATTCGTGAGACCAAAGATCTCGTGGAGGTGGAAAGTATGAGGCCCAATCGTCGCTTCACGTTTGACCACTTTGACCACCCAAGGTCGGGTATCTTCTTCCTCTTCCTCTTCTTCCCCTCCCTGTGCCGCATGGGCAGAAGGCTGGGCTGGTGCTTCTGCACTGGTCGATGAAGTAGCAGCTTCAGCGTCCGTGGGGGAAGTGGCACCCGCAGCAACTGCAGGAGTCTTGGGAGCAGCAGGAGCAGTAGCAGCAGGCTTCGTGCCCACACGAACAATGTGCAGGTACGTCACTTGTTCGTTGGGACAGCCCATCTCGGCACCTTGCTCGTCGAGCGCAACGAGCCGGATCGTCAACTTTACACCATGCTCGTCGTCCTTCTTTGCTGGTGTCGCCGCTGCAGCTCCCGTAGCATTGGGGAGTGCAGGGGTGATGGGTGCGGTGCCTACAAAGATAAGCAGGGTGGTAAGGAAACGAAGGATAAGAAGATAAGGTAAGAACGAACCATCCTCAGGCTGAGCATTCACATCGACAACCGCCAAAGCTGGCCCAGCCGCTCTCAACTCTTGTTCCTGATCCCGATGACGATGAGGCGTAATCAGCCTAAACGCCCTCGTGAACCGTCTACTCCTCCTCGCATTCGCCGCTGCACCGCCTTCCGTTGGTGTCCCAACAGTCAAATGCATATTGCCAATATTGGGAACCTCTGAGCCCGTCGAAGGATCCCTCTCTTGCAGCCGCTGTTGCTGTTGTTCCTCAGTGAGCCGTTTCAGGTGCGCAGGCACCTTTTCGAACCGGCCCAGTTCGACCACAGCGCCATCGACAATCTTGAGCTTTCGTCCAAACCCGCCTTCGGTGACGGTTTCAAAGACGAGGAGTTTGGCGTAGGGGTGGGATGAGGAGGTGGAAGGAGAGGTGGCGGTTGCGGGAGATGCGAATGTGCTGGTACCTGTAGCGGCACCAGCGGCGGCACCAGAAGGAGAATAGGGTGAGGCTGTGAGCGCTGCGGTGGGTGAGCTAAAGGTTCCACCGAGGTCGGGGTGGCCTTTGGGTAGGTAGACGTGGACTCGAATAGAGACTTTGGGAGCGTCGGCGTCATAGGTGAACTCGAGGGCATGTTGTTGAGGAGGAGCATGAGCAGTATCGGATGCATAGGAAGGAGTGGTCAAGGGAACAAGACGGAGTGAAGGCCTTTTGAGATTGACGAGCGCTTGGAGAGTCGTCGTCGGTTGAGTTGGCTATAAGGCCATAAGTAGTTGAAGATAAAAGAGTAAATCGAAGCTTACATCTTTACTCTTCTCCACCCAGCCATTAATCACTTCAGGAGTGAGCTCATCCGTCGACGAAAGTCCTGTATACCCTCCTTTCCCCTAATCAGCTTCTTCTCAGTGATGTCGCACAACACACAAACGTACCTCCCAAAACCTTCTTATCTCTGTCGACATAGCCCGTCCAGGCAGGCCCGCTGGACACAGCTCCAATATTCGGCCCAAAGAGGGGCTCGAGTGCCTTTCTATCGGCCCTCGTCGCACCCGTTGGATCAGCAGCGTTGGTCTGCGGCAGGAGATGCGCAAAGCCAGCCTGAGGGCCTCCTGGGTTGGTAAGGCCGTTGGGTGCGCCAGCAGTTGCAGCAGCACCACCGGTGGTAGGGCTAAGCGGAGAGGTGGGTGCGACGGTAGGAAGAGGGGTTGCATTGCTGTTGCTCCTGCGCCATCTGGACGAGTCTATCCATTCAAAACGCATTAGATGGGTCAAATAGAGCATTAGAATATGGACATACACCAACTCATTGTAGTCGTAGCTGGATGTAGGGCACGAGCAAGGAAGCAGCGAATGAGCAGATCCCAGCGACGACGGGTGGATTTGATCGAGGCCTAGACTTGGTGTATTGGCCTGGTCGACGCAATCCTAGTTTCAAAGTCCTGGAACGTATTGAAGCAGACTGAGAGCCAGTGGAGGAGGTCAAGGTCAAGAGTTCGGGCAACGGCAATCGAGACCAAAGACAATGCCAAGAGAATTACAAACGGGATCAAATCACGCACTGCTGATGACGAACAGAAATCATGAGATAAGCGCCCACTCAAAACCTGCCCCTTCGACCTCCCGTGAAACGCTGTAAAGAACACACAACACTGCTTTCGCCCGAGACCATGCATTCTTTGTGACACACTACAATACATCGTAAACCAGTTTTACTCAGACATCGGGAAACTTGACCTCCCAAACCCTCACACACGAATCTGCTCCAGCACTAACCAACTTGCCAGTACCACTACCACCACCAGCCAACCAACCAACAGCATTTACACCACCCGAATTAGCCCCATTGATAACCACCTTTTTGGTTGGCTTGGCTCGATTCCATACATACACATTCGTATCCAAAGAACCCGACGCGAGGTACTGCGAGTCTGCCGTCCAAGCGAGCGCATTGATGCGTGCGGTGTGGAAGGCCCACATAGGGCTGAGAGATTTGAGCTCGCTGATTGAGTATGGGAAGATTTTGCCTTTAGACTAGTTGGTTGGTTAGTATCAGTAACAGCCACACTGAAAGGGAAAGCAGGACTACTTACGTCGCCAGCAGCTAACACGGCACCATCGGGCGAGAAGGCCAAAACGGTGATAGGGCCTTTGTTGTCCTCCAAGACATGCTCTTGCTTCAACTCTGAGCCTGACCAGGAGTAAAGGTAAACCTTGCTATCTTCGCCTCCAATCGCCACCTCCATTCAAAATTCATCAGTTTCACAACACCCTCTCATTTGATCACAACCACTCACATGGTTGCCGGATGGCGAGGCGGAAACAGCAGTAGGCTTGAACGGTGTTTTGATCTCAGACACCTTCTGGTTAGAGCGGAACGCTTCCACAACCTCTTGTTGGACTACAAACACAGTCTTGTCAGATCCAACAGAGAGCGACTTGGGCTGAGACGAGGTTTTGGACGAAGACGCACTGAGATCAATCTCAAAGTCAGTTTCATCCTTGCACCAAAGGAGATGGGGGATACATACGTGAATGCGCCAGACGATATCTCTCGAAGAGTATCGTCGAAACCAATAGAATAAGCAGCATCACCAGAAGGTGAAGGTGCAATTCCGACAACGATACCAGAATGACCTGTCCCTCCAACCAAAGCTGATTCCTGTGCACTCTCAGAATAAGAGTAGACTCGTCCATCTGCGGTACCGGCCAAGAACGTGCCCTCACCCTTCGAGACAAGGGATGTGATAGACGCTTGAGGACCCTTTCAAGCGGATACCATCAGTCTTTGAATTCTCGCCCCCAGATAGGAGAGAAAGGACGCACAGAGCACACACGAGAAGGCTTATCGCCAACACGAGGATCAAAGACGTTCAAGTCACCCGAGAGCGACAGGGATACAATGCCATGTTCAGCACTCCAGGTATTTCCCACTTGCTGATCGCTAATTGCTGAACCAAGCGTCCACTCATTCACGGCTTTCTGGGCCTCAACGTCCCATAGCTTGACAGTCTTGTCGGCCGCACTCGTAGCAACCTGTCGGCTATCTGAGCTCCACGACGCAGCCATCTACAGTTCAGTCAGCCATTCTGCGTATAAACATCGGCTTGGGGCATAGGACTCACGATAGACCCTTTGTGAGGCGAATCCGTCACCTCCGCCACAGTCTCTCCCGTCTTTCCATCATATAAGAAAAACTTGAAATCCGATCCAACACTCAAGAAATGGTCTCCATTCGGCGAGAACTGGATGTCTTGTACGAATCTGGTGTGGTTCTTGATCGTCTTGTCGTATTTGAACGGGACACCGTGGTGGAAGATGATGCTGGTGTCGTCTCCGGCTGTGGCTGCGCGGAAGGGGCGTTGGTGGCGGATGGAAACTGCGTTGATCACCTGGGAAGGGGGTGCAGAAGGTGATGGTGAGTGAGGTTGGGAGGTGAGGCGGAGAGAAAGCGTACCTTGGAGTGACCACTGATACTACCAGAAGACGAGCCAGAGTCGATCATGAATGCATGCCCGAATCTATTGGAGAAATTGTTGAGATCTGTTTCACTATGAGAGCCGGGACTGAACAGACTTTTCGCGACCATCTCCTACAGCGATGATACGCTTGCTTTCGCCGTCCCATGACAGATCGTTTCTGCCAACGGTCGGTTCAGCGTATGCCTCATGAGGACAGAGGAGGCTGCAACTCACATGCGTCCACCGAGTACCTTGTATTCTCCTTTCGAGATCTTTTCTTCTCCCACAATGTCCCAGATCCGAACTAACAAACCTGCTTCAGCCCTCCAACCGGAAATAGAGGATCAGGAAGCTCACCGGTTCCGATGGCATCTCCAGAAGCACAGTAAAATCCAGACGGCGAGATACGCGCAACAATCGCGTTATGGATATGTCCCGTATACGCAAACGTCAAGCCTGGGTCCTCCACGGCCAATTAACCGGCGTCCTTTCACGAAAGATTCCAAACGACAATCCAGACCACCTACCTTGAGATCTCGAACCTATTCAGACAACAAAACGGGATAATCAGCTCACGATCGCGTCGCAGCACTCTTTGAACCCCGATCGAAAGATGGTACGTACAATGACGACTTTGCCTGTAGTATAAACTACTTTATCTTTAGAACTGCTAAGCTTTGAGGCTGAGCCTCTTGCTGTTGTGGGGTGTGGAGGGAAGACGAATGTAGACTTGGAGGACATCGTCGAGGTCAGTGGTTACCAGTGGTTGAGGCTGCGCGAGTCGGATCTGCCAGTGGGTGACAGGATCAGGAGATAGGGGTGTGTTCGGGTTCCCACGATCCAGACGTTGAGGTTGGAGGCGAGCCGCTCAACTTGAAGTTTGGCTCTTGTCCCCTCTTTTGCGACTCGTCGTGACTCCTGAGCTTGCGGCTATGGACTGATTTTAAGGGCCTATGTACTACCAGCGAGCACAAGGATCTAATAGGGAATGGCTGCCCTCTACAAAACGTCGCAGTGGCTAAGCCCTTTTCAGCCAATGGTTGCTACAACAAGGCACTCTCATGCTGTGCGGTTCATCTCCCTTAGCGCTGGATCAAGTCATGGGGGGTTGCCTGTGACGGGGCCGCACCTCTCTTATCTATAAAGAGCCTTTGCCACATCCCCATGTGCATCGAGTTGGCTCTGGTACCTACCACGACCACGGCCACGTTCACTACTGGCTCACTCTGCTGTGAACGACTCTCATTTGCTTGCTATGACCTCCCCAAGTCGTCTTGACATGGTGAGTAACGTCTTGTCTTGATGGGCCCCCCATTGTTTTACTCATCCACTACGTAGGAAGATCAGAGCGCTCATTCCGTGCAGACGCCCACCGGTGGCTCTCTGGGTACGGCGCAATACAACTAACCATTGTAATAAGATCACTCACTCCTCGAAGCTGAACACTCTACTTCGATTCAGACAGCCCGGGACGTGACAACCCATGGCGGGGATGCTATCTTTGCGGGAGGAAATGTCAACATCCACCACTATAACGTCGCCGAGCCCAAAGTCTACTACTACACCATAATTGAGCCCAAGCTCAATATTGTCTCTGCTTTTCGCCTTGTTCGTAACCAACGGAAGCTTCATCTGGGCGTCCTGTCGAAAGCGACACGAGGAACAGGGATCTGGTTGCTCAAAACCGACAAGTTCATCCTTTGGTTGGATCTCAACGGCAATCTCAAGATCTTGTGGGGTACTGGAATCCGTGAGCTTTATTCTCTCTGACCTTGACGCCTTTCCGCTCACCTCTCATTCCAGCCGGCGCGGGGAAGACTGTCATAGCGTAAGTGCTGTGCATTAGGGTTCCGCAGCAAAGCCCCGCTGACCAACTTCTCCAGATCCACCGTCATCAACGAGCTTGAAAACCGTGCTGCCGCTGCACGTGGCAGCATCTGTGTCTGCTACGTCTACTTCCGGTATAGCGATGCCCGTACTTTAACTATGCGTGACGTCTTGGAAATTCTCGTCAAGCAAACAGTCGAGCGCCATCCAGAGTGCGCACCACTTGCGGAGAAGGTTTACGCTCGACATGCTCAGGAGAACACCCAGCCAACAGAGGGAGAGCTTCTCCAGCTGCTGAAGGGGTTCACAGAGGCTAAAGAGGCGACATTTTACACCCTCGATGCACTGGACGAAGCGCCCGATAGACTTCAGGTCGACATCGTTTTGAAACTTGCTGAGTTGAACGTCCGCCTCTTCATCACATCTCGAGCACTGAAAGCTGTTGAGGCACGTGTCCCTAATGCGCACTGCTTTCCCATTATTGCCCAAGGCGGTGATCTTGACCTCCATATTGCTCATGAAATCTCCCGCAGCCGAGACCTGTCGGATTTGCTCGAGAAAGTGGGCTCATCCCTTAGAGATGAGATTGTATCAGTGGTCAAGAGCAAGTGCGATGGAATGTAAGTTATGGTCGTCGTTCTCCCTTGGTCAGCGAGCTGACCTATTCCCAGGTTCTTGCATGCATCGCTCCAGTTGGAGGCGCTGTGTGAGTGCCTTACAACTCAAGAGGTCAGGCAGACCCTCAGAGACTTTCCTCCAACAATTGAGAACGTCTATCGTCAGACCTGGAATAGGATTCTGAAGCAGAAACCTAACCGTGTATCCCTTGCGCAGGCCGTACTGGTGTGGACCTTAAATGCATCAAGGTCCATGACGATTGACGAATTGGAGCGTGCGGTGGCAACATCTCGCGACAACTACAAGTTCGAACCCGACCGGCTGGCTCCAGGCACGGCCCTTGTGACTCTCTGCGGTGGGCTGGTTGCTGTTGAAGAGGAGAGTAGGCTTGTTCGCCTTGTCCGTAAGTGAATAAATCATCTTCTTAACATTTTCTCTGATTCGAGATGTGGCAGATTACACCGCCAAGGCCACTCTAGAAGAGCTACTCAGTGACTCGTTCCCCCGTCCGGATTCACATCTCGCCATGGTTTGCATGACCCACCTTGCGGAATGCGGTTTCCAGAACACAACACTACGCTCTGAAGAGGAATTCACCGCAAGCACGCCAAGCAGACCCTCTCCTCGCATATGCATCCGATAGCTGGGCTTTCCATGCCCTAAAATCTATCAATGATGAAGACACCCGACGGCGAACTGAAGTCTTCGTTCGTGGATGCAAAGCCTTTCCCGCCTTTACGCACACCATTGCCAATAGCGTGAAGCTCTTCGACATTCTCAGTCCCCTCCATATGGTTGCTAGGTACAACCTTCGTACGCCCTCCTGGAATATCGACATTAGTGACCCGAATGTTGCGACATCGATTCGCCAAGCATCACCTTTAATGCTTGCCTCCTTGCATGGCCACGAAGACATTGTCAGGCTCCTCCTTGAACGCCACGATACCCAGGTCAACTTGGTCAATATCGACGGGCGGTCAGCGCTCATGCTGGCTGCTTACCATGGTCATGACGGCGTTGTCAGCGCCATTCTTGCACGTCCCGAAACCCAGGTCAACTTGGTCAACAAGAATGGGTGGTCGGCGCTAATGGCAGCTGCCGAGAACGGTCAAGAAAATACCGTCAGGCTTCTCCTTTCGCGCTCCGAGATCCGGGTTGACTTCGTTGACAATGCAGAACGCTCGGCGTGGAGAATGGCCAACTGTGGTGGACACGACGCTGTGGCACGCCTGCTACCGGCTGACCTTGGAACAATACACACACACACACCGGCTCCATCGCCCGCCAAGCCTGCAACCAGGAGCGCAGAAGACGGGCCACAGTAGTGTAA
Source organism: Coprinopsis sp. MPI-PUGE-AT-0042 (assembly GCA_020736565.1). NCBI lineage: Eukaryota > Fungi > Basidiomycota > Agaricomycetes > Agaricales > Psathyrellaceae > Coprinopsis > Coprinopsis sp. MPI-PUGE-AT-0042. The sequence continues at coordinate 73,746 of JAHBOF010000001.1, read as the reverse complement.
ACGATGAAGGCGAACATCAGGAAGGTGCAGACGACGATCGTGCACAAAGCGAGCCTTCAGGATCAACGAGCGCTAAGCGGCCCAGAGATGACGAGGAAGATGGTTTGCAAGGGCCCCGTCGACGATGTGGCCACCCCTGCTTCTAAGCGACATCATGCTGGAGCGAACGCAAAGGGCCTATTCGACATGCCAAAGCGACAAAACTAGCTCCGTTCGAAGATCAGGGGGTGATGGAAACCAAAGATAAGGCTCAGACATTGGTATATCTTTTTCAATAACGTTCTCTACGAACTTGTTGCCAACATGCAGGGGAGCACCTGGGGACTCGCCTGGGGGTATTTGGTGACGGAGATTGTGTTTAATGCAAGTCATCGAATAAACTGTTATTTCAGCGCTTGAGCTCCAGCGGCCGAGTCTGAACTGACATGGCTTTGGATGCTTGCCATTGTCGTCAGGGCTTGTAGACAACCTAGATTAGACCTACCAGAGGGGATTGAGGATACAATCGCACAAGCTTGTTGCTTTGTCCCCATGAGACTGTCAGGGTGGTATGGCGGCGGCGGCGTGTATATGAGACGGGTCTCAGTTTCGAGGGAGTTTGAAGCTTTGAAGAAGGAGCACGATCATCGAATGGAACAAGGTGTTGACATCGACGGATACGTACTGGCTCTGATACCGCATCACTAAGAAACGAATTTACTGCATGGCGAAACGACGTTCGTTGAAGGACGTTACATATCGTTCGCGCCTGTCTTGTGCAAAAAGTAGAAGTAAAGATCGTGCCTCTGCCGCCGCCAACCTAGCAGACAAAGAGAGGTGGGACCATGCAGTTTAGTTCGGTTCCCTTGACAGGGACATGCGCTACAAGTATTTTAGGGAGGGACAAAGCAAAGGCTTCTAATAGATTCAAAATCATGTGCATGGTCAACCAGGCGCCCGGGCCAATGCCGTCGGCAGCTCAACCATGAGAGCTGGCACCTTGGAACCGGGCTCACATACATATAACGTTTCCACATTTATGCTTCTCCAGTTTGTCCTTCCTTTTGCCCATTCACTTAGAGGTGCTTCGATTCCCCCAATTCCCCCGCGAAAATGGATGGTCCTGCAGAGCTGGTGTACGTGTTGACATATTCCTTATGGCCTCTGCTGTCTTCTGACAGGGTCACTTAGCCATGGCTACATATTCACGGGATTTTTCTTCAATGCACTGCTACTTGGAATCATAATTGTCCAAGTATACATCTACTATAGGACATATAGAAGGTGGGTTGAAATTTGACGATGATAAGCAGCTCACCTCACCGACACAACAAAGGGACGCGGTCTGGATCAAAGTTTTCGTGAGTACCTCCACAACGGACCGAGTCACACAGCCTGACCCTCCCTTGCGCAGGTTGGTTATTTATTCGTCACAGATATTGTGAACACCGCGTTCTGCTATGCCTTTCTACATAGAGCCCTCATTTCGGGATTCGGTGGGTCGATCGACGCGAACCCACTTTCTTTTGGTTGACAGGGATTCCAGGCGATCTCGAACGGCTAGCCACTACCGACTGGGTTTTCGCAGTAGGCAAGTCAAGGTTGAAATGCAGCTGGAGCACACATTGACAAGTGTTCCCTACTCAAGAGCCGGCAACTACCGTCAGCACCTTGGCTCTCCTTGTCATACTTCACCGCGCTGACGCTCCTACCGCTGGCAGGCCATCATCGGCACCTCTGTGCAGCTGTTTTTCGCCTGGCGAACGCGTATTTTGACCCAGAGATGGAATTACATCTCTATGGTAATCGTCGTGCTGATTACCCTGACCGCCTTGACATCGGGAGGTATGTGACGAGCCTTGCCTGCGGAGTCCTTGATTGTTGATATCACTCCCTCAGTTGCTGGTATCATGACTGCTTGGAAAGTCAGCGGCCACGCGCGCTTCAGCGGTTTCCAGAAATTTCGGGTGAGTAGCATGGTTCTTGACGGTAAAACCCCTTCGCTGAACCACAATATTAGCCCACGGTCTGCACCTGGCTATCTGCAACGGCGGTTGCGATGCTTAATCACTATGGTCTTAGTGACCGCGCTTCAAAAGCAGAAGACGGGATTCAAGCGCACAGATCTTGTTATTGACCGTGTCATTAGGTGTGAGTCAAAGCAACCTACTAACTTGAACTGCTCACGGAATAACCACCTCGACAGTAACCGTGCAGACCGGCCTGTTGACCATGGTTGTTGCTATCCTTGACCTTGCTTCTACTTGACATTGGCAAGCGACGATATCTCTCCAAAAATCTTTCTCCATCTCATTCCCTGACCCGATAGACCTCAGGCGTGTAAGTCCGCCACGGCTATCATACGAACGGTACCTCTGATCGTGTTCCAGACACCTACTTTTCAATTACCCATTGAGCAAGATCTACGTGAGTCTTTCACGGAAAAATCTCAATGTATACATGCTCAATAGCGCGAACCTTTAAGACAACGTCTCTGCTTAGTACTCTGACAGCCAGAAGAGTTGATATCCATGGGGCCAATCTCGAAACCGATGAAGATGCTAACTACCATTCCACTCCCATCCAAGATTGGCGGCACAGTCTTCAGGCGTGAAAATGTGAGGCTCCACTCATCTGAGAGTCCCAAAGTAAACATCTCGCTCACCTGGAATAACCCACAGGACATTGTCAACCTCCGCTTGCGCACCACGAGCCGAAGTCTTCGTCCAAGTTGAGGAACACGAGCTCTCGGATGAGATCGATGAAAGGAGCTCAAGTAATAAGCCTTATGTCGTCTAATAACTGTCTTCACTGTCGCTACCACCCCACAACACTCTTTGCCCACAACATTGTGGATCTGAGGGTCGGGCGCTTATGGAAATATAAAGGTCCGGCTGATCGGATACTCTGCCAAGCGCCCAGGTAGTGCATATCACCCGCGTACTCAGCCCGTATCTTGTCCTAAGAGCGAAAGTGGTGCTTCTCTACATAGGAAAGTCTGCCTGGGTCGCATTGACAATCAAACAGCCGAACCAAGTGTGGCATTAGCCTATGGGACGTTAAGGTTCAGTTGTATTACCCAGAAACATACCCCAATTCATCAGTAAGTGAAGTTCCAGCTTACGGCCTTTGACCCCACAAGCCTTAGTTTCAATCAGTCGCGAAAAGGTTATAGGTACCACCACCCGCTAACTTGGATCCGCGCACCCATCTCACCCGCCTTGACCTGTCCATCTCAGTCAAGAATGGGTTCCTCCACCGCATGATGCAAGGCGGCCCTCTATCGGCCCTGGCACTTCCCTTCCTTTCCTAGGTCAAGCTCAGGATAACGGGTCCTTGAAACATTTGGAGACAAAATGTGCGAAAAGCGGCATAATAGTGATGCTTCGGAGTTTTCCTTCACGCAGATGTCTCTTTCGGCGTCGTTGCGGTCGTGTTCGGAGACTTTGTCGCGCCGCTCGACACCCGGTCGTAGATTCACTTTTTGATCCAGAGCCTGGCCTTCCACCTTGACTTCTGGCCATGCACGACAAGCACTTGCGTTCCAGCCATAAAAGTCTAACTTTAGTGCCACCGAATTTTGATTGACAGTCTCCTTCTTTCTCTCCTCGTGAATAAGATTTCTATCCAAAGCAGCGCATGACGCTATCCCGTTGGTGTGCCATTGCTCGTGTTCTTCCCGCCCGTCCACTTAACTCAGACCTAACCATGAAACAAGTAAAAGCCTTGCTCTCGACGTCTTCGGAACTGTCGTAGACTGGCGCACAAGCGTCGAAGCAGAGCTCAAGGCCCTTGGGGCGAAACATGGAATTGACGCCGACTGGCCCAAGTTTGCCCAAGAATGGCGAACCTCCTATATGAACGACACGTTAGTCTACCTACTTCTCACATCACTACGAGCGCATAAGCTCACTGATCTTTGATGTCGCAGGAGGAAGATAGCTGGAGGAGGAAAGGGACCATCTAACGTCGACGTTATGCATCGCGAGAACCTAGACAAGATGCTATCATCACCGGAATGGTCATCTATCGGGCAACAGTGGTCTAAAGAGGAGAGGGACGAGCTCAATCTAGTGTGGCACCGTCTGAAAGGGTGGCCCGATTCAACCGAAGCACTTTATGCATTCAAGAAGGATTACATCGTCGCGGCGTTGTCGAATGGGAACATGAGACTGCTGGTGGACATGGCCAAGTATGCTGATCTTCCGTGGGATGTGGTGTTTTCTGGAGAATTGTTTGGAACTTACAAACCGTGAGTACCCGTCGGATCCTTAACTCAATCGCTCAACAAGGGACTCCGCAGGAATCCTAATGCGTATCTTGGCTCGATCCATCATCTTGGATTAAAGCCGGAGGAAGTGGCGATGGTGACATCCCACTTATTCGATCTTCGAGGTGCTGCTGCAGTTGGCATGCCAGTCATCTATATACCTAGACCAAACTTGGAAGAGGAAGACCCTCATCCAGAGAATATCAAGAGCAAGGCGGAGGGCGGCGAAGCTGACTTGCTCGTATCTTCTTTCAAAGAGTTAGTCGAGGTGCTTTCTAATAAGTAGATAACACGCGAAAGAGTCTACCCAAGTTGCTTTTTGGGTTGTACTAGTATACATATTATGACGGCGAAGCGAGATTAAGGTCAAGGGATAGTGCGGGGGAAGGATTCTCAGGGAGTCTCGTGGTGCTTGAATTGCTCCTGGCTTGGTCCGCTGCCCAGAGGGGCGGTCCCAGTACTAGACGTGTTGACGCCATGGGCAAACTCTATCGGCTGAGATAGAGCTCCCTTGGGCCTTGTCTCTCGTGCGTTCTTCCATGTTCTACCAGTTGTCACTCGGAAGATGATCAACTGAGGTGATAGTGCCTACGGAACACACAAGCTCACGTCAGCCAAGAAGTAAAGAAGGAGGGCAAGAACTTACACAGAACGAATAGTAGACGGAGGATAGAGTATAGTCTGCAATGACAAACCGTGCTTGGATAGGAATAGGTGCTTCAGCATGAATGCGGGTGATGACCATAGCTGCGGCGCAAGCCCAAACACTGCCAATGGCGCTGCAGACTCGATGAGGACAGCTGAGGTATCTGAGTACATCTGCGACAGTTCGGTCCTTGGGAGGATCTGGGCGAGGGACCGACGAGTGTTGAATAAGCGGAACAGGATGAGGGGCAGTAACTTGTATGTTGGTGCCCACGGAGAGCATGATGTAGGTCACGATGAGTCGGCGAGAGGTGATGTTGGTTACAGGAACGAATGTGAGGCAGATGCCGGTGACTGAGCAAGGCGTCAGTCGGCTCGCGGATGAGAAACAGAACCAGAAAGACGTACCGAGAAAACCAAGTGAGGTCAAGAATGGGAAGAGGAGTCAACCATCTCCACTTCCGGTGCTGCCAAAGCAAGTAGCATCTCCAAACCTTGGTATAACGTTAGGCTTTAAATCCAAAGAGCTTTGCCAATGCTTACCATGAGGCCATCGCCCAACGCGATGAACGAGTACAGAGAAAGATCATGTAGACCCAACCACCAAAGTCGATTGGACCACAACTCCGCCTGTCGGTTTATGTAGGAGATACCAGTTCCATCCGAGGTGTAAAGGGTCTCAAAGTCAGTCGAAGCTTCGAGACCCGTCATGAAGGTGAACATTATCCAGATCATGAAGCTAATCACGATGAAGCGTGCACGTCCTTTGCGGCGCTCTTTCGATGTGTGGAGGAACACCGATAGGCTGTAGAAGCACATAAACAGCTGGATACCTGTAGCAAAAGTTTTCTCATGAGAATCCGAATTGACCCTAGGTGATTGAGGAGGACTGACCGACAGTTAAGGTGCTGATGGTGACGCTAGAATAGATCGATTTGGCTAGAACAGCACCAAATCGGTCTACCTCCTCCCTGCTTGACATGGTGGTATGAGTGGGTGGCGGAAAGTGCGAGATTCAAGTTCGTGGGGTGGTTGGAGGAAGGTTGCCTGGATACTTTGCTCTCTCACACGAGCTTTAATACCACCCAAGCTCGTGGGCGCAGTTTATCGCAAATGGGCGCCGTCGGACTTGTTTGAATCCCTGTGCAGGCTATTTTGTATTCAAAGATGGTCGCCGTTCCTTGCAATGGAAGGGGCTAAGGAAAGCAAGTAGCTCCATCGGAAGCAATGCACATGAGGGACGATAGCGGGGGATTTTACACCGCCATGGTGTTGCATGCCTACGTGCCAATCTTTGGCGATCCTTGTCATACAGCCCTTGGTCCATAGTGGATCCATAAAGAAGAAAAGAGGTTACTCCCCAGCGCCCAAAACTGCTGCGAGTGGCGGTCCATGGGCAAGTCTTCACCGTTGGCAAGTTGTTGGCGCTGTTGAATAGAGGAGAGATATCCTGGGAACTCGAATCAGCTGAACAGCATGGAAGGTGGCGCGCTCCGACCAATGGTACCTTCCAACCTTTTCCATTGTCAATCTCGGGAAGACCAATTTAGAAATAGATCTTCGGTTTCCGACTGGAGGCAAGATAGGGAGAAAGGATTTTCGAACGTGTCGAACAGTTGTTCCTGGGCCCATAGGGCCACACAAAACAACACGTTTTTGAACGACTGCTTGTAACCATGCGTTCAGCAAGACCACATGGCTCAGCCAAACCATAATATGACCGTAGTGAAATCGACTCCGGAACTCGAAAGTAGCATTCAAGTCCAAAGATGATTATGCGCAAAGACTAATGGTACATATTATGGTACAGATATTCCAATTCAAGTCCATGGCTTGTCACACAGGGTGCCGCTCACTTCAGTAAGGCTGACGATCCCCATGGTGCAAGTTGTTAGAATCCAGCGGTCCACCTATTCGTTGAGCAAACTTGTCATCGAGGACGATAAGCAAGAGATTGCTCACCATGAGTAGCCAAACCCTCTGCGCGCTGACGATGCATGACAGCTTCGCGTTCGAGGCCTCAGCTTGTGCCAGCTCTGAGCCTTGCTTATTGATGAGGTCAGCTTCACTGTGAGATGAGGGTATCATGAGCGATGATGTCACCAATTGGATGAGTGGTCGACGAACCGTTGTTTCTCGAGACCCTTGATTTTCATGGATTCGCTGTTGAAAGCGGATCCAATGGCAGACTCGATCTTGCCGGTCATACGAGTGCCAGTCGCACCTCCACCACTAGAAGTGGTGGCCGGTGGTGGTGTTGGGGATGTTTCCCCTGTAGCCATGGGTATCGTCCAAGCCTTGGGCACCGTGACTTGTCATACCACCATGAGTGCCATGGGCACCAGTTGCAGAGTCGAGGCCAGTTCCGTCGCCAGCGTACCCGTGGGGCATGATCATGGCGAGGAGCTTCAGCCATGCCTGCGGGCTGGCCAGTCAAGAGACCTGGGTTTGTGGAGAGGCCGAGGCTGCGCCCGAGCCGACAGCGGTGGGGACACCGTAGTCACCTTTCAGCACTTGGGTGTTGGTGTGGTCGTGGTGGTTGGCTGAGGCAGGGCCCATGGTATGGAGGCCGGAAGTGGCAGCGGGCTACGGAAAAGGGTTCATCAGCACCTGGAAGAGAATGGTAGAATAGACAAAATATTACCTCCTTGTCGTGCTTGTGCTTGGATCCGAAGAGAGGCATGTTGATTTAGGTTGGTTGGTAAGAGTGGTTGTTGTAGAAGTTGGAATTATTGATGAGCCTCAATCGCCTAGAGAGCATAGTTTATATAGTCCAATCCCAGTGGAGACTTTGAGCGGATGAGGACCCAAAAGCAGCTCAATATCCCCAAGGGTAAGGTGTGACGCCATTGCCCAGTAGGTTAATCTTGGGCACAGCAACCTGGAGCGCGAAGGAAGAGACGGCTGGCAGAAGTATGACGGGCCTTAGACCTTACTTGGTAGGCCTGGGCGCCCAATGGCTCTACTGTATGAGTTCTAAGGCCAATACAAGCAAGGGTGGAGGCGGTCGACGTCACCAGGGAGGAACGTCGGCGAAGCATGTGGTTGAAGGGTGGCGTTGGCTGGGTCAAACGCTCCATAGCAGTGTCCCGTTCAGCAGGAAGTCCGTCATGCCGAGAGTCATATATCTCCTGACCTTGTGGCCGTTGAGTTGCAAGGCCCAGCAAAGGGCCTAGAAGAGCGAACGGTTCTGGCGGCATGGAGCTGATGGCAAGGACAACTGTATCGAGGTTAGGGTTCCATCAATTCCTCCTTAGCGTAGAAACGCGACCTGGCTGAGCAAAACAGTGAATGAAGCCAGAAAGAGAGCGGGGAGAAAAGACACAGGCACACTAGGGCCATGCTAAAAGGATTTTATTCATCAGTTCTGGGTAGTTTGTCGTGAGGCGGACGACATACCCAAATCTGGTGGCCTCTGTTCCTTTTCTGGTAGCTCTGCCCACGAGTCAATGTTTCAGACGCTTGCTTCCATTCCTCTTCGACAAAGGAAGTGGTAGCATGGCAAGTGAACAGAGTGGCCAACTCCCTGCGGGGGCCTTGTTGTTCATTTGAGACCTAGGCATGAATGGCGCTGTATTCATGACCCGCGGAGCGAGTTGATGATGGTGTTTTCCTTTCCTTTCCTCGTCCACCCTCGGAGAGAAGCAGAAATGCATCTAGCAGGAGTTCTCTATTATTTGAGCGCCTTCTTCATGGCAGCGGCGTCCGCTCAACGCTTGGAAGGAAAGCAAGAATGCGCATCTGTAGGGGGGTTCGATTTGTGCCAGAACGTTAACGCTGCGACTGGAGGTAGGTCTTACAAGGTGGTAGTGCAAGCGGGCTTACCACATCTTCATTGCGTGCCAGGAACCCAGGCTTCAACTGCTTCACGCTCTTCAAGGGTATCGGTGTCGTGGTCAACAGAGTACGATTGGGCTACGAAGAACGTGAATACTGCAAAGAGCTGTGAGTGTCCCCTCCCAACAGTCTATGCTCAACACACTCACGTAGCTTACTCACGCTTTGACCGCCGCTAGTCGCCAACGTCGAATCGCATGACGCCAAAGGGTTGCCACTCAGCCGACTCCCTACACTCGCGGTGGCATGGGCTTGGAAGTACGCTTCGAGATCCGAGAACCTCAAGGCTACCGTTGGGTATGTCAGTCGGTATGGTTTAAAAAGTGCATGGATGTTGATGCGTTGCGTCGTAGTTTCGACATTTGGATTGGAAGTGGTGAAGCGCGAGCTGGAAACGCCGAGTACGAGGTGTACGTCTAGCCTTGTTGATAACACTGAGTCTGAGTGATTGACGCTTGCCCAGTCAGGTGTGGTTGTCTAAGAAGGGAGGGTGAGTTCTTGCCGCTCGAGCGAGGGGTGAAGGAAACTGACCTTGGCCACCAGCGCCGTCCCACTCGGTAAGAAATCAACCATAGCGGAATGCATCGTCGGCTATGACTGGCAAGTCTGGAGAGGAAAGAGAGGAAGCACTGAGGTCATTACGTTCACCAATCTGGAGAACGAAGATATCCTGAGCTTCACAGGTGATATGGGCGAGCTCTTTGGTGAGTTCCAGCGATAAGACATCCGAGAAGAGCCAGTTGTGCTGAACACAGCTGGCGTTTAGATTACCTCATGATTGAAGGGGGAGTTCCAGAGGAATACGTGAGTCGCCATTGTGCTAAGGAAAAGAACGTTTGGTTAACAGAACCTGGAACAGTTTATCCAGAGCATCCAAGCAGGAACCCAAGTTTTCAATGGCAAGGGCAATATGCAGACCTCGCTGTACACGCTATGGGTCGAGTATCCCGTTTAAGAGTGGATAGTTCCAGTTCTAGAGATTATATATCCCAGTAGATGAAGACAATGTAGACTTCAGACAGCAGGTCGTGGTGGTTGCGGTTAGAAATTGTTTGGTTGCCCCTGAGTTCGCGTTGCTTGCCATCACCACCATGGCCAAACAACGGAATTTCGCTGGCGGAACGCTGTTCGAGTCCGGAGCATGGCGCTCTGCTCTCGTCAAACCTTCGTCGACGTCGTTGCTCACAGTCTCTACGCGCTGTGACACGACCATCATGAGTGCACTTCGCTCTGTAACGGCCTCCAAAGCCGACGTACTCAAATTCCTGGCCAAAGAGTCGCGTTCCGTTTCGCGTCATACCAAGTTCTTCGGGCCTCTCCCTGAGCTCACCTCAGCCTCGTCATCATCGTCGTTGTCCACTGTTGACGGCATCGCTGCTACCTCTGAGGGCTCTAATGCAACACAACTTCTTCAACTACCCAACCCTTTCCTTCCCCGTCTAAACCCCAAGACGAAACGATGGGCAGACCCCAAGTTCTCCCTCCGCCGACAAGCTGACCTGGTCAAGAAAGCCAAGGCGGCTGGGATGCTCCATCTTATGCCTCCAGGACCCAAAACTCCTATGCTGGACCATTCAAACTCGGTGGTGCAGAAGTTCAACCCACATTTCGCACAGGCTGCTGCCGAGGCATTTGAGAAGCAGGCAGAGGCTGCAGCGGAGGGTAAGGTGTGGCGGAAGACGCCCGTGTTGCCTGTAGTGAGGATGCGGGGAGAGCTGGATTGCTCATGCTCAAGACGCTGGTGCTATTGAGGTTGGACAGAAGCTGCAGAAGTTGGAGGACAAGGTGGTCCAGCCGATCCACTGGGAAGGCAAGGTGGACCTGCATATGAAGCCTGGAGCAGACCTTGGTATCAAGCTTTATGCGGGCAAGAAGAAGATGTTCAAGGGGCATATGTTCGAGAGGCTCCGACCCAAGGTGGAGGCCAAGAGGGAGAAGGCGTTGGCGTTTATGGACCAACGTATCGAGGCTTACAAGAATGTGAGTTTATTTCTTTTATTCGAGTGCTTTAGCTTATGGTGTCGTGCAGTACTACAAGAAGAGGAGACCCAATCCTCTCAAGCCTCCCAAAGCTACGACCAAGGCGGCCAAGCTCCCCTTCTAAGCTTCTTACACTACACGGTTCTAATATTATGGTTTCACGCTCTCCACTCTTGTCTGCCCAAGCATTTCAGGACTGCCAGGTACTGTTCGCTCGGCATTGTTCGCTCTATCTAAGCTTCGTTCTGATCAAGCGCGAATGCGGTTGTTGGTGCTCCCCGGCGTGTATTGTGCCCCCGGGTACCGCATTCACACTATGGTATCATCTTCTATTCTATTCACTCGTATTCAGAGACCTATAATGACGAGGACTTTGCACCAACGTCCTCGCTCAAGGCTTGCCGGGCTCGTCCCTTGAAGCCCCACCCAATTTGCTTTGCGGCGCTGACATCTACATCCAGGTCCTCTGCCAAACCATGCCAAGGTTCTTCTGGAACATGCGTCCAACGAAGATGGCGTCCGCCATGCCTTTTTCAAGGACCTCTTCGGCCACTCAGAGACCACCAACCGCGCCGACCAACATCTTTGACCCAACAGCCTTCTTTACCGCTTCGGCGAAAGGTGCCTGGTACGCCTTTCCAGGCCTGATCTTCTGCCAAGCGTTGTTACCGCCAGAGGACACGTCGAGGAGATCGACGCCGTGGACAACCAGGACAGTAGCAAGACGAGCAGTATCTTCGGCTCTCCACGCAGGCTCATTAGGCAGAACCTATTCCAACCACTCAGTTCCCGAAACTCTGTCACCGAATCAACCACATCACAGGAGAAGAAGGGTGGCTCGTCACTCATCTCACGAACAGAGTGATCTCTGGGATCACAGCTTGAACAGGGTCGACAACCTCCACCGTCGAACGGATTCGGTTCTCGAAGCTTCTACCATACTCGTCCGTCCTCTTGTTCCTCTGTGGACTGAGGAACTGATGGAGAAGGAATCCATGAGCAGTATGTACCTCGATAACATCGAACCCAGCCTTGGTCGAGCGCTTTGCAGCGTCGGCCCAGCTCTGCACGATCTGTTTGATGCGGTCATGGGTCAACTCCTTGACAGCGCCGTTGGTTTCGTGGAAAGGGACGGGAGAGGGACCCCAGACATCGTCGGGCCAACCTCCAACTTCCTTCTCAGCAACGATGGCTCCCGCCCAAGGCGCCAAATTGGACGCCTTGCGACCAGCGTGTGCGAGCTGGATGGCCTTCTTCTGACCCTGGGTGTGGGCAAACTCGACGAGCGAGACCCTCGATGTGATCCTCGGACCAGAGGCCAACATCCCAACGGGTGATTCTTCCCTAGGGCTCGATAGCAGTCCCTTCGAGCATTGAAAGTCCAGGGCCTCGAGTGAAGATCCCACCGACTGAAATCGGTTAGAGCTACTAGCTTCCGCACAAGTGTCGACGACGCCAACAGGCTCTGCTCACGGTGCTGGTTGTGCCAGGGCTGAGCGAAGCCATCCTTGGCAGAGTACTGGCAAAGAGGAGAAAGTTTGGGATTTGATGGTCAGTGTTCACCTGCAAATTGCTTCAAGGCTTTGGGTCATAGCTCACCCAGGTTCTATTCTGGAACGCCACACCACGGATGGTCAACGGCTTGAAGAGGGCGGGGACGGACACTCCGTTGAGTTGAGGATCACGGGCAGTTCCTGCAGGAACAGTTTGTGCGGGAGTGAAGTAAGGAACATTCGGCGCAGGGGTGTTCGTGATGGCCATCTCGTTGAAGAAAGGTAGGAAACTTGTTTGAGGATTTAGTCGTTGTTCAAGGTAATTGTATCTGCTCGGCAAATGGTATCACAAAGCAACCTACTCCGCACATTGTCAGCAAGGGAGGGCCAAGGGTTAGTAACAGAGCGAAGGCTCAAATGGCGCAATCGCAGAGTGTCATGTAGGAACCGCTGGGACGGGATTGTCGGCGAATCCAGGTTAGCGGGTGGGTTTACTTATGAGCCTCTTCCACATGGATCGTGAACGAGGCTCGCGGGGCCATAGACTGGACGCTGGGACTTCACTTCCTACACAAAATGGAGTATTTTCCAGGCCTGTATACTGACCCTTGATTTCCAATAAGTACGCTTACCGTAACGCTGTCTGTCGCTGGACTGTGCGCCACCTTCCGATCAACAAATGCAAAACCATTTGTGCGCTTAACCTCGAACAAGGGAAGTAAAAACACGATATGATCTAAAAAGGCGCCATAACACTTGGAAGGGCTCAGCCTGGACTAGTTACCACATGTGTGAGCGTAGATGTCAGCAGTCATTGCTCCTTTCGCCGACCCTCCGTGGTACACGCCAACAATTCGTTCTCCCTGCTAGAATAGAGGAAGGTGAGATAATCGAAGAGGAACAAGGGGTATTGCAGCCAATCCGGGCGCGACCAAGTTCCCAAAAACCAACTAACTCGGACCGGCGCCCAAGGTCCCTCAGTGAGTTTCACGGTCTTGCGCGCAAAAGAGTGTTGTAGGATAATAATAGTAGTGAGTACACGTATTAGACACTATAAGGCTTAGTACTTGAGCTCCTCTCGTCAACCTCATTCATATTGTCAACCTTGGCATCCGAAAGCTCATGTTCCTCAACTTGGATGAATACTTCAGCTCGTGGAGGGCGGTTGAGGTTGACAATATCCTGTGGGGTTTCTCCAGGTTAGCGTGCTTTGGTCTTTAAGGGAGAAAGTAACGCACATTGTCACGCCTAAAGGTGGAGGTGAAGCCTGTGCCACCAATCTTGGATGCAGTGGAATGGCTGTTTCCATCTTCATCGGTTTCGACGACAGAACCGTTGACAAGTGTTCTTCGAGAATTCAGGGTTGACATCAGACTATTTGTCTAAAAGAAAGAACGATGCCGCTGAGCTTGTATAGAGTGAGATTCCCCCAAGAGCAACTTACGTAGAGCTTGCTCAATGGGTAGTTGAAGAGCAAGTGCCTGGAACGCGATCAGAGGGTCTTCGCGTGCCAGCTACAGTGGACTTACAGGCCAGATGTCTATCGAAACAAGAAATGAGGTGGGGAAAGGCTTTTGGAGAGGTATCCTCACTTGCCGATTGCAAGAAGAAAATGAGGTCAAGTACAGCAACCACCATGGTCAACGAGCCTGTGTTCATGGTCACTGACAAAGCGGTTATTTCTGGGACCGTAGATATCAGATTGTCCGACGTACATTTAATGATACGGTCAACAATGAGATCTGTGCGCTTGAATCCAGTTTTCTGCTTTCGAAGTGCGATCACCAAGGTTGCGGTGATCATGGCATCGCACACGGCCGCTGCACCTAACCAGGTACTGACTGTATACTAATATTTTGGGTCAGCGAAATGGATATGGTCAAGAGCTCTGCCACTGACGCGGAACTTCTGGAACTCGCTGAAGTTGGGATAGCGACTGACATTCCAGGCGGTCATAATCCCAGCAACTGAGGGATTAATATCAACAAACAAGAACTCAGTAGATAGGAAATATGGCTTTCGCGCGCTCTACGTACCTCCCGACGTCAAGGCGGTCAGGACAATCAGTGAGACGATAACCCTAGAGATGTACTTCCATCGCCGGGTCAGCATATGTGTTCGCCAGGCGAAAAACAGCTGCACGGAGGCACCGATGATGGCCTGGTCAGAGTGTCAGCGGCGTGAAGAGTGAAAAGGGCGGTTGAGGGTCCTACCGTAGTTGCAGCCTCTAGAGAAGGAGACAACAGTCAACGCATGCTTCATCTGCCTTTCGACCAAACCTACCTGTTGCAAAAACCCAGTCGGCGGTGAATAGCTTTTCCACATCGCCTGAAAACGCCGTGAATCAGAGCGAAGTGTGGCGGCGCATACCGACTTACCAAATCGCAGAATGAGAGTTTTGTATAGATCGGCATAGCAGAACGCCGTGTTCACGATGTCTGCAACGAACAAATAGCCAACCTACAGAAGAGAGGATCAGGTTGTGTGACTCGATTCGTTGAGCAATATAAGCACTCACGAAAAACTTCATCCAGACCTTATCCCTTTGTCATCTCGATGAGGGGAGCTGTTCATCATCCTGAAATTCGAACCCACCTCTTATACGTGGTATAGTAGATGTATACCTGGGTAATCATGATCCCAAGTAGCAGTACGTTGAATATGAATCCGGTGAGCATGTAGCTGTGGCTAAGGAAGTCCCATAACATTCAGAAGACAGCGGAGCCTTGAAGCAACGTTGACACGTACGCTATTTCTGCGGGATTGGCCATTTCTGCTGGGGCGCTGGGGAACGAGCGCTTCTGAAGGTGATATGGCGCTGTATGGGCTCACGGATTCGGAGGGAGGGCGATGAGGAAAGCAACTAAATGCAATAGAGTGAATCGCTGAAACATTATATCTAGACTTGGTTTTGATGTGACAGATTTCATGCACGAGCTGCCGATGGTGTTTTTGATCAGGGTCAAGCTTGTCCAATAAAACTTTCGCAGTGGCTCATCCCAAAATACTTTTCGGTACCCGTAAGGAACCACAGGGTCCTACCCTTCTCCTTTCCTTTTGAGTTGGCAGGCACAGCGGCATTGGTGACACAGGCACGATCATTATGGGCGTTGCCCCATAAAACAATGGTGTGAATGACATAGACATTCTTTCAATTTCGATGCTGTTTGGGCTCTTGCTGCTGCAAAATCACGGTAGGTCCTGTCGAAAATCATTCTGCGGCGCAGCGAGGGTATTTGTTAGCGATGGGGTAGAGAATGTCCGCCAATGCGGAATTCCTCATGGGCTCGATTTGCAGTTTTGCACCCACCACTCCATCTTGTTCCTGCCACGTGCGAAGGACGCCACAGGGTTTGCCAAGCTGTCTATTTGGGGAACACTCGGTTGTTACTATGTACCCGATTTCAACGTCAATGGGATCGACGCTAGTGAGGGGCTTCGGCAGTACTGTGCCATCGCAAATTATAGCAATTTGTCACGTCACGCTCCCTCATGGTATGGTTAAATCCAGAATTGTCACGTCACAAAATGGCCAAATGGTTACGAGAATAGGCCAAAAAAATCGCTATTTTCCTGCTATTTTCCTGCCATTGTCCGAGAATCAAGGCTCAAAGGGAGCGCTAAGTGTCAAGATATGCCGCCCAATCGAAACCGTTTTATACGATTGAAGGCGCGAAGGCACCCAAGCTCACCTTATCAGTGAAGCCAGGGTTCTTTTGCTCGGGTAAAGGGTGCATGTAGGTATTAACGTTAGCGCCTTCTGGGTGGTTGAACAATCCTTTCATGAAATATTGAGGGTGACACTGAACACTGTCTTCCTCAACTCGGATGCCTGACCCGGATGCAAATGGTTACTGTCACGCCAGGCACCTGGCCAATGGTTGTGACAAAACTAAATGGTTATGTCACACCTGGACGCCCAATGGTTATAATTTGCGAGGGCACAGTATCTTCTGAAGTAACCTTGGCAGGACATTTTCCGGCTACACAGTTCCTGACACTCTGCAGCAGGGTCAGCGTCTTGGACATGGTAAATAAGACCAACTCAAAAACAGCAGAGATCGCAGCTCGGATAGCGCCCACGATCTTCACGGTCAAGCGGATTCGGTTTTCAAACCGCTTGTACTCCGTGAGATGCGGGGATCGTCGGCGCCATGAACCTCGATGATGTCGAATCTACCTGCTCCTGTAGCAGCGCCAACTCAACTTTGAGTGACGTGCCTGATGCCTTTTGGGTTGACACGGTAATAGCAGAGGGACCGCAAACATTGTGGGGCCCAGGCCCGCCTACATGTGTCGCTTTGCATTTACTTCATCGACGCTATGGTATTGTCCCTCGATTCTAATCAATCTCCTCGTATTGAGCGCCCTAGAATGTTAAAGAATTCCCTTCAACGTCCTCGCTCAATGCTCGCCGAGCTCGTCTTTTGAAGCCCCATACAATCTGCTTTTCGCGCTGGCATCTACAATCAGGCCCTCTGCCATCCGCCAAGCCATGCCGGGGTTCGTCTGGAACATGCGTCCAACAAAGGTGACGCCTGTCGCCTTCTCATTGTAGAGGCCATCCACTGCACTGGTCAGCACCTTCGACCCGACAGCCTTCTTTGCCGCCTCAGCGAAGGGCGCTGGTATGTCTTTGCAGGTCTGATCTTCTGCTGTGGTCGTCAGAGACGCCGAGGAGATCGACACCGTGATCAGCAAGCAAGGCGAGCAGATTTTCAACCCTCCTTGAACCGTTCATTGGTCATGACCTCTTCCAGCCACTCAGTTTCCGGACTCTGCGACTGAATCGTCAACACAGCAGGGCTAGGTGTTGGCCAGGGCTCTTAGACCGAGGAGTGCTCTCCAGGGTCGTAGCTCGAATAGCCTCGACGACCCTGACCGTCAAGCAGATTCTGTTGGGACGAGTACACGCAAGAATTTCATCGCTTAGAGTACCTGGGCGACAGGTGACACCCTTCAATTTGCAGGGCGCTTGACGAAATCCCCGAAACACAAGTTATCCGATCATGCGGACCTTGAATTTTCACAAGCGCCCAGTGTTACCGAGAATCACATTGGTCCTCGTATGTCAAAGAGCGTCGTGAGATGATAGTTAAAACGAATGTTAGACTGCGTGAACCTTAGAACTTGACCTCCTTTTCATCCATACTGTCGACCTTGACATCCGCGAGCTCGTGCTCCTCGACTTGGACGAAGACTTCGGTTCGTGGAGAACGAACGAGGTTGACTATATCCTGTGGGTTTTATTCACGTGAGTTGGCTGCTTGGTTTGGAGACTCTAAGAGTGATGGGGCTCACGTTGTCACGTCTGAAGGTGGAGGTGAAGCCCATTGTGCCACCTAGCCCGCCAATCTTGGATGCGGTGGAATAGCTGTTTTCATCTTCGTCGGTTACGACGTTGGAGCCGTCGACGTTTACCCTGCGAAAATTCAAAGAGCTCATCATGCTCGTTGTCTAAGGTCATGACATTGAGCCTAGACACAGCGACATTCTCTGAGATAGACTTACGTAGAGTTTGCTCAGTGGATAGTTGAAAAGCAAATGCCTGGAACGCGATCAGGGGGGTTGTTATGCGCCGTGGGACAGCTACAGTAAACTCACAGGCCTGATGGCTATGGCGTCAAGAAATGATGAGATGGACGAAAACAAGCATTGGAACAAGGCCTTCACTTACCGATATTAGCAAGAAAGCGAGGTCAAGTATAGCAACCACCATGGTCAACAGCCCGGTATGCATGATCACTGTGGGGGCCGTTATCCCTTAAGCAGTGAGTGCTGGCCCATTCTGACTTACACTTAATGACACGGTCAACAACGAGATCCGTGCGCTTGAATCCAGTCTTCTGCTTGTGAAGCGCGGTCACTAAGATCATGGTGATCAAAGCGTCACAAACCACCGTTGCAGCTAGCCAAGTGCAGACGCCGGCCTAAAGTTGAGGTTCAGTGAGAGGGTAAATGGCAAGAGTCTTGTCACTGACACGATGTTTCTGTGCACTATCGAAGTTGGGATAGCGGCAAATCTCCCAAGCAGTGATGATCCCAGCGACTAGGGCATTCATATCAATGATCATTGGATTGCAGTTGGTAGAACCTAACGCCTTCATGCGCTCTACGTACCTCCCGACGTCAAGGATGTGAGGGTGACCAGTCCGACGAGCACTGTAGACACGTGCTTCCACTTCTGGGTAAGGATGTGCACTCTCCAGGCGAAAAAAAGCTGCACGGAGGAGGCAATGATCGCCTGGTAGTAGGAGGATTAGCGCGGTGAAGTGTGATATGAAGAGACGAGGTACTTACAGTAGTTGCTGGCTCTTGAGAAAAGGGCACGGATTAATAGGCGCTTCAGCTGCATTTTGACCATATCTTACCTGTCGCGAAAAGCCAGTCAACAGTAAATAGCTTTTCGAAATCGCCTGAAAGACTGTCAATCAAAAGCAAATGTGTGGTGGCGCACATCGACTTACCAAAATGCTGGATGAGACTTCTGTATATACCGGCATAGCAGAACACCGTGTTTACAATGTCTGCGATGAACAAATAACCGACCTGCCAAAGGGAGGGTAAGGCTGCGCGACTTGGTCCGTTGCATAGTACTCACAAAACTCTGATCCAGATCGCATCCCTTTGTCGTCTCAGTAAGGTGAGCTGTTTATCATCATTGAAGTTGAACCCACTTCTTATATGTCGTATAATAGGTGTATACTTGGGTTACCATGATTCCAAGCAACAATACGTTCAACATCAATCCCGTGAGTGCGTAGCCGTGGCTAAGGAAATCCCTGAGATAGCCGAGCCTTGAAGTAACGTTGGTACGCACACAAACTCTGCGGGATTGACCATTTCCGCGGGATGCTGGGGAACGAGCTCTTCTGAGGGTATGGCTGCGCCGTATGGGCAAAAGGAAGGGGGTTAATAGACAAGCAAATTTCTGAAGTATTATATGCAAAGTTACCTGGTTTCAAGGTGACAGGTTTCGTGGAGCTACTGACCGCTGTGGACTGTGTTGCGTTATCTAAACCATTCAAATGTCGTTGTATAGCGTATAGACCTTGAGCGGCCAATGAACCCTTTTCTTCAGCTCATTCTAAATTACTTCTTGCATTTGGCTTTCGGTTCCCTTGCAGGGAACCCAAGCTATGCAGCAAGGTCCTGTCCTCCTTGTGTCACTGGCAGCATAGGCACAACCTCTGCTTTCGTGCGTCCAGTCGAACGACGAAAGCATGAGCGATATGCAATGTACTTCAATGAATGACATTTGCCGCGCAGAGAATTCGTTCACTAGTGATGTGGTTTCAGAGGAGTCAATGGGACGTCTCGGCGGATCTAGACTTGCTCGTAGGCGATGGCCCCTCATGATCCTTTTCACACTGTTTGTGGCACCGCGTGCGAAGGCATTCATATTGGACATCAAGAGGATCGACGCCAGCCAGGAAAGTCACAAAGCGGCTCATCAGATATGTGCATTGAATGGCTTGGATGTGTTGAAAAGTCAATAGCCTGAGACCAGCGGTGAGCAAAACCATGCACGCTCTCGAGGACTGTGGTAGGGAGCGCATTGAATTCGAGTGTCGCCTACTGTATACAATTCGGCGTACTCATCTTATATTCACGTACCTGATTTAGCCCAATCCCCGTGCACCCCTGTCCACTCTTACTTCCTATCCGTCTCGTCTATCCTTCTTTCAACTCCCTTGGACCCCGAAAAGCTCAGATAATTTGAGGTTCTAATTTGAGCAAAACATTGAGACTTGGGGTCGCGGCAAAAACGCTGGGAAAGGCGGCCTCAGGGCGTGTATTGTCAAAAGCTAGTTATCTGCAACACATCCTCAGCAAGTTATTTCAGTTCAGGGTGATGGGCAAAGACGGCGGATGGACATCGAGTTTGCAGAGGGAGCCTCGACGTTGTGGGTGGAGACAAAGGCTGATGATACGCGGCGCCGGTGATGGGCGGGAATATTCGTGCGGAGCTCCAACTTGGGCGACCATCATGAGTACCCTTCACTCTGTAACGGCTTCAAATTCCTGGCCAAAGAGTCGCGTTCCGTTTCGCGTCATACCAAGTTCTTTGGGCCTCTCCCTGAGCTCACCTCAGCCTCGTCATCGTCGTCGTCGTCCACTGTTGACGGTGTCGCTGCTGCCTCTGACGGCTCTAATGCTACACAACTCCTTCAGCTACCCAACCCTTTCCTTCCCTGTCTAAGCCCCAAGACGAAACGATGGGCAGACCCCAAGGGCTGAGGAACTCGCTGAGGGGGTATCCGTGAGCACCATGGATCTTGATAACATCAATTCCAGCCTCGATCGACCCCTTCGCAGCGTCGGCCCAGCTCTGATGCGTTCGTGGGTCAATTCCTTGACGGGACAGTAGGTTTCGTCGGGGGAGGGACCGCAGACATCGTTGGGCCAACCTCCAGCTTCCTTCTCAACAACGATAGCCCCCGCCCAAGGGGGTAGATTAGATGCCTTGCGACCAGCGTGTGCAAGCTGGATGGCCATCTTCAAGTTCTGACCCTGGTGTGGGCGAACTGGACGATCTTGGCGAGGCCTTCGACGCGATCGTCGGACCAGAGACCAACATCCCAAGGAGTGATTCTTCCCTGAGGTTCAACGGCAGTGGCCTCAACCATGGTAAGGCCAGGATCTCGAGTAAAGATTCCACCAACTGATCGTAAAACGTTAGGTCTCGCACGAGCATGAACACTACCAGTGTCGACTCACGGTGCTGGTCGTGCCATGGTTGAACACAGACCCTCTGCAGACCCTCCGTAATACACGCCAATGATGCCTTCTCCCCGCTAGAGTGGGGCGGTGGAAGGCAGGATAATCGAAGAGGATAGAAGGTATGATTGCCACTAATCCGGGCGCGACAAAAAATCAACCAACTCAAATCTTTCCACCAGCGGCCTAGGTCCTCTCAGTGAGATTTACAATCTCGTATGCAAATGATGATATTGAAAGTGAATGTTAAACGGCATAAGCCTTGGGACTTGAATTTCCCTCGTTAATCCCATCCATGCTGCCGATCTTGGCATCCGAGAGCTCGTGTTCCTCGACTTGGACAAAGACTTCGGCTCGTGGCGGACGGTTGAGGTTGACAATATCCTGTGAAGTTTCTTCGGGTAAGCTACTGCTTTTTATAGGAGACTCTGAAGGGATTTAAGCTCACGTTGTCGCGCCTAAAGGTAGAGGTGAAGCCTGTGCCACCAATCTTGGATGCAGTGGAATGACTGTTTCCATCTTCGTCGCTTTCAACGACGGAACCCTGGAAGTTTACCCTTCGAGAATTCAGACTACTCATCATCGAGTTCGTCTTAAAGAATGGTGCCGTTGAGCGTGTGTACAGCGAGTTTTCCCAGAGAGAAACTCACATAGAGTTTGCTCAATGGGTAGTTGAAAAGCAAATGCCTGGAATGCGATCAGAGAGCCATCGCGTCGCGTGAGAGTCACAACGAACTTACAGGCCAGATGGCTATCGCGTTAAGAAATGAGATAGAGACAGTTTTCTTTAAAGGATTGTCACTTACCGATTTCAAGTAGACGATGAGGTCGAGTACCGCGACCACCATGGTCAACAAACCTGTATGCATGGTCACTGTCAAAGCGGTCATTTCTTGAACCATGGATGTTAGGTTATGGAGGCGCACACTTGATGATACGATCAATAATGCGATCTGTGCGCTTGAATCCAGTCTTTTGTTTTTGAAGCGCGATCACTAGAACTGCAGTTATCAGGGCATCGCAAACGGTCGTCGCAACCAGCCAGGTGGTAACTGTGGGCTGATATTCTGTATCAGCGAAAGGAATACCATTGAAGGCTCTACCACTGACATAAAACGTCTGGAACTCGCTGAAGTGAGGGTGGCGGCCGACTTCCCAGGCGGTCATGACCCCAGCGACTAAGGAATGATGTCAATGATCATCGACTCAAGTGGAAGGACCCATGGCTTTACATACCTCCCGAAGTCAAGGCGGTCAAGATTATCAGCCCCACGAGTACCATAGAGATGTGCTCCCATCGCCGGGTTAGGATACGCGTTCGCCAGGCAAAAAACAGCTGCACAGAGGTACCAATGATGGCCTGGTAGGGGTGTCAGCGCGATGATTTCAAAGCGGGACAAGGACATCTGAGGTACTGACAGTTGTCGCCGGCTCTAAGAAAAATAAAAAATAAAAAGGAGGCAATCTTCATTTTGTGCTTCAGCGACGCGTCAACCGCGACTTACCTGTCGCGAAAACCCAGTCGACAGTAAACAGCTTGTCGAAATCGCCTGAAATGCTGTCAATCAGGGGCCAAGGCAAATCGTGGCGAAACATATTGGCCCACCAAACTGCACAATGAGAACTTTGTATAAATCGGCATAGCAGAACGCCGTGTTCAGGATGTCCGCGATGAACAAGTAACCAACCTGCCGAAGGGAGGGTGAGGTTGGGTGACTCGATCCATTAAAGAGGCACTCACGAAAACCTTCATCCAGACCTTGTCCCTAGGGTTGTCGTCTCGATGAAATGAACCGTTTATACTCCTGAAATTTGACCCCACCTTTTATACGTGGTATAGTAGATATATACCTGGGTAATCATGATACCAAGTAGCAGTATGTTGAATATAAATCCCGTTAGTATGTAGCCGTGGCTATAGGAGTTCCAGGGCGTTCAGAAGACAGCGGAGCCTCGAAGCAACCCGGACACGTACGCTGTTTCTGCGGGATTGACCATTATTGCTGGAGGCTAGGGAAAGAGCGCGTCTGAGTTATGATGATGGCGTTGTATGGGCCCACGGAAGGGGGTTTGGCGAGGGAAGCAACCAAATGCAACAGAGCGAATTGCTGAAGCCTTATATCTAGACTTGCTTTTGATGTGACAGATCTCATGCTCCACCTGCCGTACTTGAATGGTGTTGAGTTCTCTTGACCATGTCCATGATTTTGATCGAGCTCAATAAACTTTCGCAGTGGCTCGTCCTAAAATACCCATCCTATTCAGTTTTCGTTACCGTAAGGGGAACCGAGGACTACCACAGGGTCCTGCCCTTTTCTATTCTTTTCAGCTTGCAGGCACACAGGCACTGGCGACGTAGGCACAAGCTTGGGTGGGGTTGCGCCAGAAAACAAAGACATGAAGATGATCTGTCCACTTCGATGCTATTTGGGTGTTTGCTTCTGCACGTTCATGCAGGTCTTGTTGATCATCATTCTGCGGCGCAGCGAGGGTGTTTGTTGGCGACGGGGCAGAGGATATACCCGCTGGTGTCGAATTCCGCAAGGGCAATTAAATGGATATCACATTTCACACCCGTGCCACCGGTTTTGCCAAGTCTACATCGGGAAAATCCTTCATACCCACCGTCAACTCAAACGAGATCGACGCCAACGAAGGAAAGTTGCATAGGCGAAACCTCTTTCAGCTACCCAGTCCGTGACACTCTGGGGCAGGAACGCCGGGCAGACGCAATGGTTGACAAAATGCACTTCACAAACAGCGAAGTGCTCTCTGAGACCGCAGCTCGGACAGCGCCTACTGCGATATTCACGATCAAGCGGATTCGGTTTTCAAACCGGTCTCCAGACAGCCAGGCTCTTCGTGGCGCTCCATGGGATGCGGGCGTTGCTGAAAAAGGTAGCCGTGCCGACCTCGATGATGTCGGATCCAGCCTTAGGTAATAGACTGCTCTTTGGAAAGCGATGGAGCGTAGGGACCATTTGCCTTCACCTCATCTTGCTTTGTATTAGGGGTCTAAACCAGAGGATCGGTGCGAGCGGAGGTGTCAGTCAAAGCGCTCAGGACTTTGAGTGGGAGGAAGGGGAGAGGTGCAAAGGTCAATCCGAGTTCAGTCAAACGAGAAAGCAGCCGCTTCTTCAGCAGCAAAGGCGAACCCCCTGGCCGTGTAATGGATGGACCAGGGTCGTCCCAAAGACGCCTATCTACTTAGATAGGGGCTCTATTTGCCCGTATTTCGTTTCGAGTGCCTCGCGCCGTTTCCGTTCTTTAGCTTTTACCACACCGTCGACCCGAACTTCGACCTTGCCGTACCATCTGTTTCCAATATAACTGGCTCATGTGCAATCGGCGCTGCTTGAGGTTATGATTGATTTGTTTCTACCTAACTCCATCTCGAAATGTCTTTCACAAGTTCGGTCGCGTATGGGTTCGTTTTTTCTGTTGCACGCATTAGCTTTGTGAGATGATGGTTACAGATATTAGACTGCCTTGAATCCCCACAAGCACCTAACGTTGCGAGAATCTACTGGCCCCTGAATGTTAAAGAACGTGGTGAGACGATAGTTAAAACGAGTGTTAGATGGCATGAGCTTTAGGACTTGAGTCCCTCTTATTGGTTTCATCCACACTGTCGACCTTGACGTCTGTGAGCTCGTGCTCTTCGACTTGGACGAAGACTTCCATTTGTGGAGTGAAGTTGATAATATCCTGTGGATTTTGTTCAGATGAGTTGGTTGTTTGGGCTGGAGACAGTAAGAATAATGGAGCTCACATTGTCACGTCTGAAGGTAGAGGTGAAGCCTGGCCCGCCAATTCTAGATGCGGTGGAATGGCTGTTACCACCTTTGTCAGTTTCGACGTTGGAGCCGTCGGCGTTTACTCTGCGAAAATTCAAAGAGCTCATCACGCTCGTTGTCTAAGGTCATGACATTGAGCTTGGGCACAGTGAGACTCCATTAGATAGACGTACATAGAGTTTGCTCAGTGGGAAGCCGAAAAGCAAGTGCCTAGAATGCGATTAGGGGGGGTGTCGTGTACCAGCCACGGTAAACTCACAGGCCTGACGGCTATGGCGTCAAGAAATAATGAGATGGAGAAAAAGAAACATTGGAACAGGGTCGTCACTTACCGATATTAGAAAGAAAACGAGGTCAAGTATAGCAACCACCATGGTCAACAGTCCAGTATGCACGGTCACTGTGGGGGCCGTTATTCCTTGAGCAAATGCTGGTTCATTCTGGCTTACACTTAATGATACGGTCAACGACGAGATCTGTGCGCTTGAATCCAGTCTTCTGCTTTCGAAGCGCGATCACCAAGACTATAGTGATCAAAGCATCACAAACCGCCGTTGCAGCTAGCCAGGTGCAGACGGTAGCCTAATGTTGGGGTTCAATGAGAGGGACAACGTCAAGAGTTTTGTCACTGACACCATGCTTCCGTGCACCATCGAAGTTGGGGTAGCGGCAAATTTCCCAAGCAGTGGTGATCCCAGCAACTAAGGAATTATATCAATAATGGCTGCATCAGTTGGTAGAACCCAACGGCTTTCATGTGCTCTACATACCTCCCGATGTCAAGGATGTGAGGGTAACCAATCCGACGAGTACTGGAGACACATGCTTCCACTTCTGGGTAAGGACATGCACCCGCCAGGCGAAAAAAAGCTGCACGGAGGAGGCAATGATCGCCTGGTACGAGGGTCAGTGGGGTGAAGTGTGATATAGACAGACGAGGTACTGACAGTAGTTGCTGGCTCTTGAGCAGAAGGAGCGAATCAATGTGGGATTCAGCTGCATTTTCCCCATATCTTACCTGTCGCAAAAATCCAGTCAGCAGTAAATAGCTTGTCGAAATCACCTGCCATTAACACTGTCAATCAAAAGCAAAGTGTGGCGACGCACATCGACCTACCAAAATGCTGGATGAGAGTTGTGTATACACTGGCATAGCATAATGCCGTATTCACGATATCTGCAATGAATAAATAACCAACCTGCCGAAGGGGGGTCAGGCTGTGTAACTTGGTCCGTGACAAGGGCACTCACGAAAACTTTGATCCAGACCGCATCCCTTTATCGTCTCGGTAAGGTGAGCCGTTTATCATTGAAGCTGAACCCACTTTTTATATGTCGTATAGTAGGTGTACAGCTGGGTTACCATGATTCCAAGTAGCAATACGTTGATCATCAACCCCGTGAGTGAGTAGCCGTGGCTAAGGAAACGCATGAAAAGATAGCTGAGCCTCGAAGCAACGTTGGTACGCACATAAGTTCTGCGGGATTAGCCATTTCCGCGATATGCTGGGAAATGAGCTCTTCTGAGGGAACAGTTGCACTGTATGGGCGAATGGAAGGGGTAGTAACTACAAAGATTTCTGAAGTATTTTATGTATAGTTGCCCTGTTTTAAGGTGACAGGTTTCGTGGACCTACTGACCGCTGGAAACTGTGTTGAGTTGCCTTCACCATTCAAAAAAATTGTATAGCGTATAGACCTCAAGCAACCAATGAAACCTGTTCTTCAGTTCATCCCAAAATAGTTCTTGTATCTCGCTTTCGGTTCCTGAAAGGAACATGAGCTAAGCTTCTGGGCCTTGTGTTGTGTTACTATCAGAATAGCCACAAGATTTATTTCTATGTGTCCAGCCAAAAGACGAAAGCGTGAGCGAGATGTGACGTACTTCAACGAATGCCATTTGCTGCCCAGAGAATTCGGTTATTAGCGATGTGGACTCAGAGGGGTTACGGGGACGTCAGGGTGAATCTAGACTTGCTCGCCGGCAATGTGGCTCTCATTTTCACACCGTTTGTGGCACCGGGTGCGAAGGCATTCATATTCAACATCAAGGAGATCGACGCCAGCCAGGAAAGTCGAAAAGTGGCGTTATCTTGGCCCTATCAAGCAGAACTCTTGCAGAGCGCCACCCAATTCCTGAGCGAGTCATTGGTGGGGGCAGACGCTTTCGTTAACCTCAAATTCACCTCATAAACACAGGAGTGCTTGGCATTGACCAGGGAGCCAGCCACAATAGTCCTAGGCTTCATACTTAGGGCTAGGTAGTAAGAGCAACAGTCAGCACCGTCTCAAGTCATACGTGGAGAAGTCGTAACCTCCGAAAGTCATAGAACTTGGTGTCCACCGACTTGGTCCCCACCAAAATGATGCAAAAGTCAATCAGTGATAGTATCTGGAGGGGTCCAAAAGTCATAATTAACCACCAGAGTTTTACGATTTCGATGCTGTTCGTCGATTTCCTGTGACTAAGGATCCCTTTTAGGTATACAGACGGGCCCAGAAATCCACGAGCACCCCGTGAACACGGCGAATGCCTTCGAAGCTCTTACATCCTGTGCGGAAAGTCCTTAGCCGCCCAACCCCCAATTTTGTAAGCGCCGGTGCGAGCCATCAGCACCCAAGCCTCTACCACGTGGAACGGCAAACGAGTCAGATGAGTATCAGAAATAATATTCAAAGCCACTTTGACGCTGCTGCAGGAGCGGTCTATTGTACTCGTTTGCATATTAACTTGGAACGCCAAGGTCGACAATATGAATGAGGCTGATGAGAGGAGCTCTAAGCCTTATACTGTCTAATGCCTACCTCCACTGTTCATTATCATCCTGCAACACTCTTTTGGCCACAAGACCGTGAAACTCACGACGGAACAGTTGGGCGCTTATGGAAATTTAAAGGTCCGGCTGATCGGGTAGTTTCCCAAGCACCTACTAGAGAGTCTCTTCAAAGCGTTGCATGTCACCCGCGTAGGAATTGAAAGTCTCATGCGTCTCACCCCATGAGCAAAGGCGGCGCACCTAGGCCTCTAGACGAGCTGCGCACACGTGGACTTCCACCCATGTTACCTTCCCATACCTCGCATACACCATACCGACACCAGCAGTACGGCACAAGCTGGTCTGATATTCACTTTCTGGTGTGGCAACGGTTGTCAGGTGTCGATAGAGCCGGCTTAAGCTCCTATCCAGAGCGCTACCCAACAACGACCCAGCTCCTGACATTGTAGAGCAGTATCGGCAATGTTACCACTGACCGTAGGCGGACACATTTGATTTACCTCGGGAACAGAGGAGAAATTTCTTGATACATTATTGTTGATAGGTCGCTGCTCGCTTATACTCGAGTAGGCCAACTGGACCATTGAGCTGATCATGATCATCTGTCCTTTGGATCTCGAACAAAACGGAGCAAGAAATGACCTGGTCGGCCCGAGCTTTCACCTCAGTCAAATTGAATGCAATAAAGATTTACACTGTACACTTTCTTTCATACTCGTAGTATTTCTATAGACTTGCCAGTATGGTCAGCCAGGTTTTAATCCACGAGCGCCCCCCCAAGGTTCCAGTCATCTCGTAGGCGAAAGAACGCCAGAACGTGATCTCGGGAATAAAAACAGATATTACACGGCATAAGCCTTAGGACCTGAAATCCTCCTGTCAACC
The DNA here is from genome assembly GCA_020736565.1 of Coprinopsis sp. MPI-PUGE-AT-0042. NCBI lineage: Eukaryota > Fungi > Basidiomycota > Agaricomycetes > Agaricales > Psathyrellaceae > Coprinopsis > Coprinopsis sp. MPI-PUGE-AT-0042. Next base: position 45,362 of record JAHBOF010000001.1, on the reverse strand, counting down.
TCATCCATACTGCCATCCTTGGCATCCCTGAGCTCGTGTTCCTCAACTTGGACGAAGACTTCGGCTCGTGGAAGACGATTGAGGTCGACAATATCCTGTGGGTTATCCCTAGGTAAGTAAGGTGTCTTTTTTGAGACTTTAAGAGGAACGGAGCTCACGTTGTCCCGTCTGAAGGTGGAGGTGAAGCCTGAGTCACTAATCTTGGATGGATCTTCGTCGCTTTCAACAACGGAGCCGTTGATATGCACTCTTCGTGCATTCAGAGAGCTGAGCAGAGAATTTGTCTTGAGAGGTGGCCAATGAGCCGGTGTGCAGCGAGACTTGCTTGAGAGAGACTTACGTAGAGCTTGCTCAATGGGTAGTTGAAAAGCAAGTGCCTGGAATGAGATGAGCGCGACGCCATGCGAGCGCCTTCATGAACTTACAGTCCGGATGTCTGCGAGATTAAAGAATAATCAGACGTGAAACATAGACGGGAAAAGGATCGCCGCTTACCGATTGCAAGAAGAAGACGAGGTCGAGTGCCGCAACCACCATGGTCAACATGCCAGTCTGCATGGTCACTTTCAAGGGAGTTAATACTTGGATAGTGAGTATCTGAGCACTAGACGCACACTTAATAACACGGTCAATGACAAAATCTGTGCGCTTGAATCCAGTCCTCTGCTTTCGAAGCGCGATCACCAAGACCATAGTGATTAAGGCATCGCAAGCCGCCGATGCGGCTAGCCAGGTGCTGACGGTTTGCTAAACTTATAGGTCAGTGGGAGGGGCGTCGCCGAGAACTCTACTACTGACGTAGAACTTCTGGAACTCGCCGAAGTTGGGATAGCGACCGACCTCCCAGCCAGTAAGAATCCCAGCGACTGAGGTGTTTGTATCAGCGATCATCGACTAGGTAGGTAGGAAAGCCCAAGGTTCTCGTGCGGGCGACATACCTCCCGAAGTCAAGGCGGTCAGGATGATCACTCCGACGAGCACCCTGGACACGTACTTCCATCTCCGGGTCAAGATGTGTGTTCGCCAGGCGAAAAACAGCTGCACAGAAGTACTGATGATAGCCTGGTAGGAGCCTCAGTCCTCGGATGAAGTATGGATAGTAGCGAAGGAACAGACTGTAGTTGCTGGCTCTTGAATAGAGGGTAATGGTGAATTTGTGATTCAGCTACTTTCGAGTGCACCTTACCTGTTGCGAAAACCCAGTCGGCATGGAATAGCTTATCAAAATCGCCTGAAAAGGCCGTCAACGGAAGCAGCTTTGTGGTGGCGCGTGCCAACTTACCAAAGTTCACGATGAGAGATTGGTATATGTTGGCATAGCAGAGCGCGGTGTTGACAAGGTCTGCGACGAGCAAGTACCCAACCTGCCGGAGGTGGGTCAGGTTGGATGACTCAGTCCACAACAGAGTTACTCACAAAAACTTTGATCCAGACGGCATCCCTTTGGCGGCTCGGTGAGACGAGCCCTTTCTCATTATTGAACTTGAACCCACCTTTTGTACGTCGTATAGTAGATGTATACTTGGGTAATCATAATACCAAGTAGCAATACGTTGAGCATGATTCCTGTGAGCATGAAGCCATGGCTAAGCAAGTCCATGAGAAGGTAGCAGAGCCTCGAAGTAACATCGACACGTACGCCATTTCTGCGGGATTGGCCATTTCTGCTGGGGCGCTGGGGAGCGAGCGCTCCTGAGGTTACGGTCGAAAGGAAGGCCAAATTGGAGGGGTAACGTTTCTGAAGTATTATATCTGGACTTGGATTCAAGGTACCTGGTCTCATGGTTGGGCTGCCGACCCCGGAAGACTATTGAATTCCCTGCATCATACACATGTTCATGTATTGACGTTAGCTAGCCAATAAGACTTTCGCTCTTGCTGCCCAAAAATACCTGTTACACTCAGCCTTCGGCACTTGTGACTTAAAGGGGAACCGAGCTGTCATCCTGCAGGGTCCAGCCTTTCTTTTCCTTTTAGTTTGGCTGTTCCAGGCACGATCTTTGCTCCTTCTGGTTCACAAGACAAAGGCGTGAATACTAGGGATCCAACGTCCTTCCTCGAACATCGTTTTGAGCAAATTGGTTTGTTAGCAATGTGGTATCGGGACGTATCGGCGGAGATAATTCGCTCAGCGGCAATGGAATCACATCCCACTGTCAATCTTCACGTTCATAACGTTTGCCATGTGCGAATACATGTTCGACATCATGATGGATCGACGCCAGCCAGGAAAGTCGCAAAGTGACGGTAGCTTCTGGTTGCCACCAGCTTGGCCGGCGACCGAAATCTTCACCTTCACCTTTTGAGATCTCACTGCGCAGGACCCTGCAGCACCTCTTCCAGAGAGCCAATTCACTCTTGAAACTCTTGCACAGGACCCGCGATATGGGCGGACGTGGGGGTGGCACACAATTCACATTGCACACAGAGGAGCGCTCTGGGAGGGATCGCAGGTTGGACAGCGTCCACAATATCCACCGTCGCGGACCAGCGGATTCGGTCTTGAATCCAGCCTGAATGGCTCATACTCTTGATGATATTTGGGCTGAAGAACCCGTGAAGAAGTACTCCATGTGGGCATGGATCTCGACAATGGCAAGTCTGCTCCTTTGCATCCCGAACGAAGCGGAACAATACTGTAAATGATCCTCTCGGCCCGGGACTGCGCGTAATGGGCGTGTCAACAGCCTTTTCAAGTTTGACTCGAGACATCCACCACCTTTACAACTTGAACTTGTACAGTCAATGGCTTCACTCAGATCTAATGCACGCAAGCCTTACACCGTAAGCTTCCTTTCATAACAGTCTATAGATTTGCTTATTGACGAAACTTCAAAATCGTATTGCTTTTTGGCTCTCATTCCTAATATTGAACTCAACCAATTAACGACGGGCTGGCAAAACCTAATGACGGGTATGATACCACAGAGGCCCGACGTGAACTCACAGTGGGTGCACGACAAATACCCTGGCGTTGGACGACAACAGCGAGGCAGGCCTCCTCATCAGGGATCGACAACGGCAGGCTCTGCCGCAGCGACTGAGTCGATGCCTGCTGGCGTTTCCAACCGGCTCAAGATTTCAAACTTGCATTATGAAGTTACTCCTCAGGACTTGAGCGTGAGTCTTTTGCTTGGGCCTTTCTTCGCATTCTTGTCTTTGTGGTCGTCTTTATGCCTAGTTTGGCACTCAAATATTGCGAGTGGACCAAGACTTGCACACGACTGCTGTGTGTTTTGACTTTAGGAATGCTCATAACCTTTTGAATGATCAATAACACTGAATTCGCTTTCACAGTCTATCTTTGGGCAGATTGGCACGCTCGTACGCGAGCCATTACTTTGGGTACGACCAGACGCAAGCTTCACTTAAAGGACGAGTTGCCGACTATAATCTCTTCAAATTCCTTCTTTTACATGGTAAAATGGCCACCCTCTCAACCAATTCACGTGCGCCTTCGACACTGGACGCCCTCGAACCTTCGTTCTTGCCACGCCTAGTACGATGGAAGTGGACGCTCAACAGGAACCGCCGTGGTCACATTCGAGACTGCAGCTGAAGCGACCAGGGCGAAAAACCAGTTCGATGGCATTCTCGCTAAAGGTCAGCCTTCATCCCAGAATATTTGCGAACTGAAGCTCATTTGGGTTTGACTGGGTAGGTCAACCCATGGAAATCAGCTATCAGATCACCCCTCGGCCCCGCCGAACGACAAGCGCACCATCTACTCTCTCACTCTTGAGTAGAATCGAAAAGCCACCTCTCCTTGAGCGATTGGCCAAGGATGATACAGCTACTGTTTCAAATAAGAAGACGTGCGTTTCTCATCTCTCTGTTCCTTTTGCTCCTGCCAAGCATCCTCCCTTCTGTAACGTTGACTAATATATCGTATCCCAAACAGCAACGCGAAGAACCAGCGTGGTGAAGGAGGTCGAATTGGGCCTATTCGTGCCAAGACGACAAGGGCGAGCAAGCCTAAACATCCAAAGAAGCCTAAAACTGCGGCAGACCTCGATAAAGAGTTGGATGCGTTCATGGTCGATGTTTCTGACCCTGCTGCAGCTGCGCCTTCTACAGCAACTGCTGGCGCTCCTGCCGCTGCCACCGACGTTGATATGGCTTAAGGGCACGAGCCAAGACGTGTTACGGCCTCTCTCTTCACTGCGACTCCCTCTCTTCACCTTTTACTGAACCAGCTTTTTCTCTCCTCACTCTCTGTTTTCAGCGAACCTCCTTTTCGCTCTTCAACGCCAATCAACACAATTTGTTTGGGATTTCAGCACTAAAATACTGTTCGTGTTTTCGTTTCTTGATTGCTTGTTAGAATATGATGGTTAATCCGCTACATTAAAACGCACGGCCACGTTGGTGGTTTCTTTGTTGACTTCTTACTGTACATGCCAATTGAACCACGTTCTCCGATATCGTCTTTTTTGTTTCATGCTTGCGAGTGCCTGGCTGGCTGTCATTGGGGAGGGGAAGTTTGGGAAGGGGTTGGGTGAGTGGGTTTCCGCTCTTCTTCATCTCCTCTACCCCTCATCTTTATGCCTTTTCTTGAGCATAGAACATGCTATCGTTATGCACCCCAGTTTCGTCCCATTGCCGTCACGAGTTTAGATTTGCAAGCTCTGGTCATGTACGACATGGAATCATCATGAAGGCGAGCTGCGCAAGTCACGTTCTGAGTGATTATGCTGGCCCCCGTTGCTACATAAGTCACTTCTGTGGGTACGTGTCGTCTAGTCATGACTGCGAACGAGGCACCTGCCAGTGGTTTTAGCGTTTGACCGTGAAGGTACCCCTCAGTTTGCAGGGGAGTTAGGGGTAAATTTACCTTGTTCGGCATACCTTCCGGCTCTGGTTTCCTTGCCCATCTAGCCCGCACTGTGGCGCACTCCCAGCACGAGCTTTGCTGTCGATCGAATCGGCAAAACTGCTGACAGAAAGGTGACAATGTTTCGAGATGGCAGTATGCTGAGCTTTGAATGGAACGAGAATGGATCTGGGGTAACGTCAAGGTCAAGCCGTGTATATAAGGAACCTTGACGAGGTGCTGTGAAGGTCAGTTTTCCCCCTCTCAAGTTTCTCGCACTAGACTTGAAGGCTACTGGACAGATACAGCCATGCCCGACCATATGCAAGAGAAGGATCAGCATCGCACCAACGGAGATATCTCCACCGCCGCCAGCTCCAGCCTGTCGCCCACCACACAAGATCCTGCTGAAGATACCCCACCAAAGTATGAGCATAGTGGCCAAGGGCACGCGGAGAGTGCCCTCCCAGTGGACAGGGACGCAGAAGCGCTTGACCATATGCAACAAGATTGGGGATGTGATCCCGAGAATGCCAGGAATTGGCCAGCTGTTCAAAAGTGGCTTGCTGTGTCTATCGTGAGTTTCCCTCCTATTCTGCGCAGCTCCCTGTACATGGGAGCTATTATCCCTGGGGAAAGGTGTTGCTGAACCGCCTTTTGCTAGGTCTCGCTGTATACCTTTGCGTCACCATTGGGGTCGTCCATGATGGCTCCTGGGTTGCAAGAAGTGGCCTTCAAATATGGGATCACCGATTCGACTACGCTGGCGCTGACACTGTCCATCTTCCTGCTGTCCTTTGCCATCGCTGTAAGTCCGCTATAAATCAAGCCTTGTTCTGCATGCTAAAGAGCCATAATGTTTACGTTGCCGTAGCCGCTCATCCTGGCTCCTCTGTCTGAGATCTATGGTCGAACATGGGTCCTCCATATCGGCAACATCTTTACGATCGCGTTCAACCTAGGATGTGCATTCGCACCGAATACAGGCACATTTATTGCCTTTCGATTTCTCTGTGAGTGACTTCTTTCCTTCTTTCCACTCTCAAAACTTGCACTAAATCACTGCAGCCGGGATCTCGGGTAGTGCACCCACTGCTTGCGGTGGAGGCTCAATCGGCGATCTCTTCTCGGAGAAGGACCGCGCGACCGCCATGGCGATATACAGCTTGGGACCTTTACTTGGGCCCGTCGCTGGTCCTGTTGCGGGTGGATTTATTGCTCAGGCTGCTGGAATCCGATGGGTCTTCATCACCATTGCTCGTGAGTCATCTCTCCCTTTCATGCCACCGCCATTTTCCCGACCTATACTCAGTTTAACCCCTAGTCATTTGCGGGGCTGTTGGTCTGTATGGAGTACTTTTCTTGAGGGAGACATATGGACCCGTTATTCGATATCGCCGTGCAGAGCGACGAGGTGAACTCGAGATGTTTGGAAAAGTATATCCACATCTCGTGGCTTCCCATGGCAACGCGATGCAAGTCCTTTGGAATAACCTTGCAAGGCCCGTCCAGATACTCTGTACGAGCTTCATCTGCTTTATTCTCTCCTTTTACGTCGCTGTGTGAGTGCGCTCCAAAGCTCTGTCAAGTTATCTGCTAAAGGCGCTCATTAGCATGTATGGTGTCTTTTTCTTGATGTTTGCTACCTTTGCCGGTGACTTACTCGCCTCTTGCCTTTCGAATCGCATCTAATTGCCTTTATCTCAGAGCTCTTCGCCACTACTTATGGCTTCAAAGCGGGGGTTGGTGGCCTGGCATATCTCGGACTCGGCGTTGGATTTGTCCTGTCTGCGATCGCTGGCGCCAAGTTTGCCAATCAGGTGTATCTCAAAGTACGTCTTTTCGTTGATGCGTGCAAAGCTTTTCTTATACGTCCCTTAGCTGGCTTCAAAGAATGGTGGCGTTGGAAATCCGGAAATGCGCATCCCAGCTCTCTTCTTTGGGTCACTGTTCGTACCCGTCGGTATCTTGTAAGCAATCTCATAGCATCAGAACAGGAGGAAGTATCTCATGCACCCTATAGCTGGTACGGATGGTCCGCACAGGCCAAACTGCATTGGATAATGCCCATCATTGGGTCAGGCATCTTTGCTTTTGGGATGATGACATCCTTGTACGCTCCCTTCTCCCTACCCTTAAACACAAAGTACTGACCCCTTCCTCCGAAAACGACAGCCTCCCTATCCAGCTATACCTAGTCGACTCTTTCCACTTTGCAGCAAGTGCAGTGGCTGCATCAGGAATGTTCCGCTCTTTGCTTGGGTTTGCCTTTCCCTTGTTCGGCAAACAGATGTTTGATGCTATGTCGGTTGGAGGAGGAAACTCTGTGCGTACTGTTTCTATACCTATGTTTAGATGTACACTGCTGACCCTTTAATAGCTTCTGGCAGGAGTTGCTATCGTTCTGGGAATACCTTTCCCCGTGTATCTTTACTACAAAGGAGCAGAGCTTCGGGCGCGAAACCCTCTCACCCGACGAACCAGTAGCGAGAAAGGTGTCTGAGACCGGATCCTTTGTACGACTTGGACTCCCTTTCACTCTTCCATATTCCTGGACTCCTACAGTATCACTGGCCTAGATAATCGAGAGTTGGACACTGTATATTCGAGTGCGCCACTTAACTTGGCGGAAGGAATTGCCTTGGACAATACATTTGCGCCACATTGTAGCGGGAGCAGATAACCTGACCAGTCAAAGAGGTGTCGAAGATCGTTGTTTGCGCCCCCCCAAATTGGCCGTGGCATGTCCTGGTAACCGCATCTGCTCGCTCTGGCATTAACATTTAAACCTAAAGAAACTATGATACAAGGAAGACAGTGGGCATTTTCCTGTCTGCTGAGGACGTCTAGACTTGGAGATTGGTCTCGATTTCATACTGGCGAAACGGTCTCTGAACTGCACTTCTTCTGAGGCGTCCCATAGAGATCGGAGAGCCTCCTGGTACTATCGTCCAGTTTGCTCGACGAAACAGGGTCGAAGTGGTGTTGCTCGGTAACAGTGGTGATGAAGGGCATAGGATGTGGTCGCCGCAAGGGGTCATTTCGACCTTCCATTGACATCCACGATGCGTACAACCCATTCGAAGGGTAGTTGCGTGCTGCAGCTTCCTGGGCACCGTGCGTTCGGACCGCGATGAGGACAAACACCACTCCTATTAGATAGAGGCGTTAAGGCAACGTGCATCACAAGCAAAGCAAAGGGCATCTCACCAATGCTTGGTGGTAGGATGTACTGTACCACAACAATGCCCGCATGTGCCTTGTAGTAGAGGATAATTAAGACAAACATTTCGGCGGTGTAGATCAACGCGCTCTCGACGATGATGCGTACAACAGTGAGCAAGTTGAGGCTCGAAGGCATCAGCAAGCCCGAGTCCCTGCTTTCCCTGTATTGAGCGCCAATTTTGTAGGCGATGAGGCCAGTCGTCATAATGTTTTGGACGAGGTTGATAGGGAATACAACATTGAGGAAGTGGGTCATGGTCTCCCACCAGATGCTTTCTGGGTGCTTGAACCAGTAGAGGTTGATGCTCGTTGTTACTGACGTGAAGGCTAAGCGGAAAGCGGATGGTGGAATAGTTGGGACGACGTACTGACACTGGTCAAAAGTAGAATTGAAGGGATGGCAATCACATAGTGGTTTCGCCGCCAAATCAGGAAGCACCGGTATATCTGCGATTACCCGCTGAGAGCCCGTATCTGAGCAGGTGTGGAGAGAGTCACTTACCACGAGGACGTCGCCAATCCAGGTGAGCAGCGCAAGGATGACTGGGTGAGCGAAGTTGTCCCACTTGACATAGTCTTGTGTGTAAACCACCGGAAGATTTGGTGGGGTTCCGATGAAGAGCGCATACGCTCTTACCATCTTATACACCGTGCTGGCTGAAAATCAACGTCGGCAACGATAATCTTTGGGAAGTATGCGTCAGACCTACCACAATGCACTGTGATGAGTATCATCATCATACAGATACCCACGAGAAAAAGCCGAGAAGCGAACTGGTCAAGGGCACGCTTTCTAGACATGATGTGAAGCGTGCTGGCAAAGAGTGTGATGTAGATCCCGTAGACCAGAGCCTCGAGCCAAAAGGCAACGAGGTGATAGACCTGGAGCTGCTTGTTGAGCTCCGCAAGGGCTTGGAGAGCAGCAGCATCTGGGCCTGAGTCCATGGTCACCTAGCAAGTGGCAGAGTTACGAGAGGGCAAAAAAGGAAGGACCAAAGGACACAGGTGTAGGCGATTGGTTTAAGAAGCCAGAGTGCGGGGAAATAGAGGTGGCCCCAGTTTCTTAAACAATTTTGCCTCCCTGCTGCACCAAAGTTACCGGACCGCGTGTGAGGCACATCCGCGACTTGGTTGGGCGGACACTTGTAAGCCATGACGTTCTAGGACTATCAAGTCTGACTATGGACATTCCCAGCCCGTAGACTTCAAGCACAATCAAGCCCACCCTCGCTCGTTATCGCCACATCGGTGGACGGGCAATTCTATATGTTCACTAAAGAAGCAGTGAGCTGTGAAGGATTCCAATCCGAGTGGCTCACCTACCGTAGTAGCCCCATAAGCCTATTTGTCGGAACATGGCATTCGAAGCGAGAAGGCATGTAGAACCACAGGCTCGTGGCCATTAAATGGGGCGAATGAGATGTTTGAGTAAGCGCGGATAATGTCTCACTGTGTGCGGCTATTCAAGAAGGGCTTCGAAAGCCACGGGATGGGGCGCCTGAGTATCGACCAGGGCTTCTGTTGCCATTGGTTGATAGAAGTCTAAATGTTGATCTTCTTTGGATGAATTGACCAAACCAACTGCATACGTCCGAGTCAAGGGCAGCTAAAGTATCAATACTGTGGTGTCCCAAAAGGCGGTCATGGTGCGGCAGAACCTATCTGTGACGCCGACCTGCTCTGAATCCACCTTCCAGTATTGCTCGGGAAAGCGCGAAAGGTGCGCTCAAGTACCATCATATCTCCTCCCAAAGTCCTCTCGACGAGGTGGGAGGGCGCAGGAAAGATTCGATGCGCGCAACGAGTATCAGTCTTGAATAGTGTGCGCCAGAGGTCCTGCTAGGATCGTCTCAAAAGGCGCATCATCACGGGAAGACTGCGCAATGGCCCGAGACGTAGAGGCTCAGGCATGTCGACGAGGGTACCTGGGCTCGGACCTGGGAAGGGCAGCCTTTGACCCAAACATATGTAAATACAGATGACCCCTAACTTTGGGACAAAGCGACTTGGGCTCATTTTCCTCTTCAAGTAGGTTTGTAGTTCGATTGTACCAACGATAACCCGAATTTCATGTAACTACGTCTAACCTCATTGATAACTGTCGGTGTTGATCAATCCAAGCCGCATCCCATTTCTCGGAAGCCGTGGCCTGAGAGCTGCCAGTGTACCGAGTGGAGTTTGGCAGGGAACCACTGATAGGGAATGAAAAAGTTCAGGTGCCAGGGAATCCACCACTGGCTAGTCGGGCATGCCAGCCAAAGCGCTTGATCTGTACGCACTCGTCCAATCAGGTCCTTCGGTGAACTGTGCGAACTGGTTGGTCACTGACTGCAATCTTCCTTCGACTGGCTCCAACGACATCTGATAACGTCCATAGGAAGAAGATAGGACTTTGGGCGGTAGAAAATGAAACAGGGATCACTGAGGCTGCGCAGTAGCAGGTCTTGTTTACCACTGCTCAAATAGTTGCTCCTTCCAACCAGCCCAGCGAGAGACTCGCCCCATTTATCTTTGAGAGTTCACTCGCTTAACAACTCTCAGATAGTCAAACAAAGAGCTCAAGGGTACTCACCTTTACGGTAGCTGTAGCACAAATCTGCACTGTTTGGCATGCGAAAAGGAAGGAAATATTAGCACCAATATCAAACTTCTTCTGCCGATCCGTCGCCTGCGTTACAGTGACGAACAAACACATCGTAGCGGATAATTTTTGAGATGAATTAATAGTTACTCTATCTCTCTCAGGTGGCAGAGTCTCTCAAAGGTGCAATCGACATCTGTGTTTGGGTCCTGAGTCAAACTCTTCTCAACATTTCTGGAGTACCTATATCATACCGTCGCTCATCGAATGCTTAGCCTCTACGTATAGGCCTTCTTCAGTGGAAGAGAACCTCGTCCACGCCCAATCCCTGAAATTTCGAAGCGCCACCGTACCTTCCACCATATTCGAAGTGTGGCCTATACCTAGAGTATGACATTGACAGATCGGCGTCTTCATGTCGCAATTGTCGCATTGGTGGGATACTGATTTAGAAGCGACGTGGGAAAACTCTCGTACCATACTCAAGTATCTTTGCGTCCATAGCGCCTGCCAATACGACGCAACGAGTCAACAGAGTCGCTGACTTTGACAACTAATGTCCAAGTGAGAATGAAAACGGTAAGGGAAGATTAGCATCGACGTTGGTGGTGGAAATCAAAGTTCCAACACTAAAAGTCTGGCACCTGTCCATGTCACATCGGCAAATATGACAGGCTGATGCTCCCTCGACGATCGCCAGGGGCGCACATCAGTACTGATACGGGTGAACCCTAAAGTTCTTGACGGATTTTTATCATAGCCTGCGGACAATTTGAACTCACCTGGAAGCATAAAAGGGCCTCGTATGCCCTTCCTTCTCAGCAAGCAAGCCAGGTCCCTCACTTGAGTGTTTTACCTCTAATCGCAATGGCTCGCCTCTTCACTATCATCGCTTCCTTGGCTGGCTATATCGCTGCAGCTTCTGCGACAGCCATTCCATTGACTGGCTGCGACCTGTCGGGGGTTAAGATCGAAAACTTCCCATCGGCTCTGCCAGCCCCGACCTCGCCGCTGTCGTTTGTCGCCATCGCGCTCGGCACCCAGAACTACACTTGCACAGATGCTGGCACTTACACGTAAGTCCCTTTCATCTCCCGTGGACTTTCAAGCGCTTATAGGTTTCCTATCAGTGCCGCTGGTGCTGTTGCGCAGATGTTTGACATCTCGTGCCTCTCCCGCACTCCTCTGGGTCCTGGTATTCCGGATCTAGTTTGGAATGTTTGGGAGAAAGCCCCCGCTTTCCTCACTACTGAAGCCATTATCAGCATGGTAATGCCCTCCAAGTCTTCATTGGCTCTCGGTAAGAGCTGGGCCCTATCTTTCTCACTCGTTGATCTCTCTAACTCGATCGCTTGACAGGCCACCATTACTTCTTGACCAATCCTATCACAGGACAAGGTATCAGCCCAAAATGGGATCTAACCTCTCAAGGTCCCTATAAAGGGAATGCCGACGCATATGTCGTCGCTGCTCGAGCCGGAGGAGCTCCTGCACCTGTTCCAGCACGTGATGTGGATTGGCTCGCTCTGAACGCCGTCCAGGGTTCCCTCGCAACCCAGGTCTACAGGACCGACACACGAGGCGGCCATCCACCGAAATCCGTAAGCTTCTCGCATCTTCAGAATGACCGATCTGACCTGGATGTCATACAGTGCACACCTGGTGCTAAGACGGCCGTCAAATATGTCTCAAAGTACTGTAAGTCGACTCGGCACTTGGGAAGTATCAAGTTAGCCAACATAACCTTTAGGGCTCTACGGAGGGTCTGTCAAGAAGTAAAGGCTCTTTTACTCCGGGAATATGTATATATATACACCGAGTGTCGGTACCACGTACTGTCGCGCCTCTGCAGATCATGTCGTCATCTTTTCTCGCCAATAGAAAGCTTAAGCGCCCATGACGACTCGTCCGCTGATCGGAAGTTGGCCCGCGCCTCTCCGTGCAATTCAACGTCCAGCGCCATGGTACCTCAGGTTGTGGGGTACGGCTTTCGGGTCTTTACAAGCGCCGAGGGTTCCTCAAGAGCTCGGGTCATCAGAAGGAACGACTAGGCAGCAGCCGGCATCGATCAACAGCTCTTAATCTACCCACTCACGACCTTCCATGAACAGTGTGATCGCAGGTGTCTAGATGCAACGGCATCTCCTGGGACCCACGGGAGAGGTGTGTGAGTTCGAGTGGTAGAAGGTGAGACGGGAATCACCATGCGGGAGAGGCGAAAATAACATCCAGTCCTGCAGGCACTGTTCGATCAAGGTTCCATATCAGAGGGAGACCTGCCAAGTGAGTCGTCTTTGAGAGTCTATCCATGGCCGGCCAGTAAACTTCTGATGGATAAGACGAGAAAACGAGAATAACGTGCCTCTATGGCGGCCGATATATAACGCTGTACCATCTGACATCCGTAAAGGAAGGTGGTATGAATACCAACATCAGCATTCCTCTGTCGGTCCGTCGTCTTCGCTATCGGTATCTGTTGGTCGTGAATAAACTTTGTTTGAATACTGATTTAGACGCGATGCGGGGTCTGCTCTCCCAGTATGCCCCTCCATGCAGCTAGAAGGGGATTTCACTCGCCGTGCATACCGGTACCGTAGTGAGCCAATGATGTATTGTTCTATGCAGCATGGCATTCACATGAGAATCAGTGCGGTAACAAAAGATGTGGATGCTATTTCCAGCGCCTCAAGGTTCCAATACAGCAAATACACCGAGCTGATGCCCCCTTAATGATCGCCAGAGGTATAGATTATCACGGGTGTAGGTAAATATGGGGTTCTTGGCTTATCTCTCATCACAACCCGTGTGCAAGCTGGCCTCCCTTGAAAGTATAAAAGGTGCTCTTATGGTCTTCCATCTCAGCAAGTCAAGGTCCTCACTCGACTAAGGCTTACTGTTCTAACTTCTACATCTAAGCCCTATGGCTCGCCTCTTTGCTTTTCTCTCTTCTTTGACTGCCTATTTGGTCGCAGTCACTGCGACAGCCATTCCAATCTCTGGCTGTGACTTGACCGGGGTCACGATTGATGACCTCCCGCCTAGTCTTCCACCTCCAACATCGCCATTGTCGTTCGTCACCATTGCGCTTGGTACCCAGAACTACACTTGCACAGACGCTGGCACCTACACGTAAGCTGTGCCCATGTTACACGACTGTTCAAAGATTGAAACACACTGCCCAACAGTTCTGCTGGTGCCGTTGCGCAGATGTTTGACATCTCGTGCCTGATTCGTACTCCTGTGGCCGACGCTCTTCCAGATCTGCTTTGGGCGGTCTGGCAGAATGCTCCCTCGTTTCTCACTACCCAAGCCATCATAAAATTTGTGCTTCCTACCAATACTCCACTGGCTCTTGGTGAGAGCTGGTTTATGTCTCTCTCCCTCGTTCATCTCACTTAGTAGTCCTCGCTTGACAGGCCAGCATTACTTTATACCCAACCCCATAACAGGGCAAGGTATCAGTCCTAAATGGGACCTGACCTCCCAAGGTCCATACAAAGGAAATCCCGACGCATACGTCGTCGGCGCCAGAGCTGGAGGAGCTCCCGCTCCTGTCCCAACGCGCGATGTGGATTGGCTCGCTCTGAACGCCATTCAGGGCTCCCTCGCAACCCAGGTCTACAGGACTGACACACGAGGTGGCCTTGCACCGGCATCTGTGAGCTTCTCGAACCTTCACCAATGACTCATCTAACTCGGATGGCATACAGTGCACGCCTGGTGCTACGGCAGCCATTAAGTATGTTTCGAAGTACTGTAAGCTGACTTAGTCATATTTGGGAGTTGACAACTTTGGCTAAGAAATTATCAGGGTTTTTCGGAGGGTCTATCAAGCAGTAAATGACTGTTTTTCGAGTGTATATTGTGTCCCTGTATCCAGCGTCGTTACCACGTAATCGAGCGCCTCTGCAGATTATGTCGTCATTCTCATGTACAATACAGATTTTAAGCGCCCATGACGATTCTTCACATCCGCTGATCGGAGGTTGGCACGCGACGTCCAGTGGTTTCCTGCGCCACGGCATCTTTATGTGGCACGTTTTCAGGCCGCAATGCCGCCAGCCGTCCCAGCTACTATTCTTCGATCCTAGAAGGCAGCTTACTGCAGGCATAAGATGACCCACCTCAACAAACATTGTATCCATCTGCCTTGAGCAGAGGTACTTTCAGTCAGACGGGGATCCCTTCGATTCGCAGACAATGGAGCATCTCACCAATCGCATTATGCAATTAGTTTTCGGAAAACGGAGGAACCATGAACCCTTGCCTCTCTTACTAACCCTTGGTTCTTCTTTGCTGACTGTTGTGCAGTTTTTTGCTGCTTTGTGATACACTTCTCGAGGCGATATAAAAGCCGTGCACAACAGCCAACTCTCCCAAAGAAATCCCCCCCTTCCTTCACCAAAATGCCCATCACAAACACCCCTGCACCTAACGTTCCATACTTCACTCCTGCTCAGATTCCTCCTGCAGGAACTGCGCACGATCCTCAACCCAACGGGAAGCCCATCCCTAACCTCTTCAAGCCATTGACCATTCGTGGGGTTACGTTCCAGAACAGGATCTGGGTGAGTTGCCGGCCGGGTTCTTGAAGCAATCCATGTGATATTGACCATCGAATCCTCCTTAGCTTTCTCCTCTGTGCCAGTACTCCGCCAAAGATGGTTTCGTCCAGCCATGGCACGACGCACACCGTGAGTCGAGCATAGTAGCTTCGATGTTTTTGCAGAGCCTAACGTTATGCAATCAGTCGGTGGGATCTTCACTCGAGGTCCTGGCCTTACCATGGTTGAGGCCACTGCCGTAGAACCTCAGGGAAGAATCACTCCTTGGGATGTTGGTCTCTGGTCCGACGATCACGTCGAAGGCCTCGCCAAGATCGTCCAGTTCGCCCACGCCCAGGGTCAGAAGATGGCCATCCAGCTTGCACACGCCGGTCGCAAGGCATCCAACTTGCCGCCTTGGGCGGGAGCCATCGTTGCCGAGAAGGAAGTTGGAGGTTGGCCCGACGATGTCTGGGGTCCCTCCCCCATCCCTTTCCACGAAACCTACTGTGCTGTCAAGGAGTTGACCCAAGAACGCATCAAGCAGATCGTCCAGAGCTGGGCTGACGCTGCGAAGCGCTCAATCAAGGCTGGGTTCGACGTCATCGAGATCCATGGTGCTCACGGGTACCTCCTCAGCGAGTTCCTCAGCCCACAGAGCAACAAGCGTACGGACCAGTATGGCGGAAGCTTCGAGAACCGCATTCGCATGATGGTAGAGGTTGTTGATGCCGTTCGGGCTGTGATCCCAGAGAGCACTCCTCTGTTTGTGAGGTGAGCAATGGGTACTTCTTCTCATCCTTTCATATAGCTGATTGGGTCGCAGAGTGTCGGGAACTGAATGGTTGGAAGAGGTGCTGCCCAATGAACCTTCGTGGGGAGCCGAAGATACTGCTCGTCTTGCCACTGTCCTGGCTGATCACGGCGTCGACCTTCTCGACGTCTCCTCTGGCGGCAACAACGCTCGGCAGAAGATCAGGCCTGGAAAGGCGTACCAGGCACCTTTTGCCTGAGGCTGCGAAGAAGGCTGTTGGGTCGAAGATGCTGGTCAGTGCAGTGGGTGGTCTCTACAACGGGAAGGTGGCGGAAGAGGTCCTGACGAAGGGGAATGGCGGACGTCATCTTTGTTGGACGCATGTTCCAAAGAACCCCGGCATGGTTTGGCAGATGGCTGAGGACCTGGATGTAGATATCAGTGCTGCAAAGCAAATTGGGTGGGGCTTCAAGGGACGTGCTCGGCAAGCCTTGGGCGAGGATGTTGGTGCAAAGTCCTCAAAGCTTTAGAAGATTCGAACAGAATAGAATAGAATAGACTAGAGTTGAATTGAAGATACCATAGACTTGGTACAATGTAACATATACCTTCATTTCAAAGATGTGAAGCGAAACGGCGAGCAAAAAATCAGGCCTTTGATGCGCCGTGTCTCGAGGCAAGTTACCCCGGCATTAGTCGAGCCTAGACCCGACCCACGAACGAGCGAAACGGATGGGTAGAGGTCATCGTGGTACGGAACAAGTACAGAAGCACAGAGCTTAGCTAGCTTAGCTGATGGTTCCGCACTGCGCAGTGGTTGATCTCACGCTTTGTTTGGCTCTTCCACGGGGGACTATCTTAGTACTCATTTATTACCCAGGAGCAGGATGCCTAAGCTAGGAGAGCGCGATTATCTCAACAGCAAACATCACGCAGGGACCAAGTTCAATTTCTACAAGAAAATAGACGGTTCTCAAGGCACAATGTCCAATATCACAACCTCCTCTCGTTTCTAAACAACTGCTCAAACATTGTGCATCCCAATGTACCTCCTTGCCCAAGGTCGCAGTCGTGACTCCAATCTCGTATTCAGGCGGCGATGCGAACCGCGCCTTCGTCGACCTATCAGGCATGGCTACCACGACTGCCACCTCCATCCTCGCCTCGAGCCCCTGGCCAACGGAAACCACAGAACTGGAGGAGGCCGCGTCGTCTGGAAGCCAAGAGGCCGAGTGCCATTGGTGGTGGTCGGCGGTGGCAGATTGCTTTCCTGAGATAAGGGTGAGAGTTGATATCCAAGTCTGGTTTCAGCAGAGGCCGCTTTCGATGTGAACCATGGACCTGACTAGTTGGGAGAACCAGCGCTTCGGAGTACCCATCTCTAGCATCTCTTAGTGGCGAGAACAGGCACACCTCCAGTACCCGTATGGCTTGTCCAGTACGGGGGAGGGGCGTCGCCGACGCTTGAGCTTGACTGGCCATCCGTGGTATTCATCACGCCATGAAGGTGGCCATATGGCTCGAGGTCCCTCGGGGATCGTACCATTGACACAGAAAGGGGCTGTCGGGTCATCAGTGAAACAATTCTGAAGGCAGGCATCAAACACGTACTGTTATCCCTGCCCATGGGTTGGACGAAGGCGAAGCTGGGCCCGGCGATTTCGCCACCTCTGACGACCCTCGTGCATCCATCCCCAAAGCATTGCCTTTCTCGTCCCCACGCCATGAGCCATTCGCAGAGTCTCCTTTTCCTACGTTCAATTTGATATCGTGGAACTTGGGCGCGACCTTCGCCTCGGTCTTCGAGTTGTCTTCTTCCACACGATCCATGCCAATGAGCCCACCAAACCTGCGAAGCCCGCCACGATCCACCAATCCGTCCACTCCACGCTGCTGACGTCTGACCAGCCGGCGACGCCTCGCAGCGATGCCGCAGCACACGCCAACGATAAGCAGGATCGCAAAGGTGATGAGAAAGCCAAAGTAGTAGCTCGACCCTCTACCTGCAGGGCTTGCCTCGCCGAGGTCTTTGGCAGAGTCGGGTCCAAATTCGCGGCCTTGGCCATGGTATGCATACGGGTTGTGCTGCCAGTCGTAGGAAGTGGGGTATACGGTGACACCAGGTGGGGGTGCCATTGGTGGTGTCGTATCAAGGCAGGAGGAAGAGGGGAGATATTGTGGTAGACTCTTTGACTGGCGCAACAGTTAGCAACGAGAACCAATAAGCCTTGATTGAGCAACTCACGAGTAAAGGTTTCCAGTTAACCTACGGTAGACGTCACAGACAGATAGGGGGTTTCGCTGGATGGCCGTGTCTCGAAGAAAGGGTGACCTTCACTGCTGAGCGCTCCTTCACGGGATGGAGAAGGCTCAACGAGTAATCGATCACTTCGAGAGACCGCCGCACTGGCAGTCGTAGCAGGTTGGAAAGACCTTGGGGGTGAAACACTGGAATCCTAGACCTTGCGTTGCGTTGAAATAGCGTTTGGCGTCAGGCCAGCAGGCCACAACAATATGGAGCATCGTCTGCGTCATTCAAGTCCGATCGAGCACCGTATCTCGTAGCTCCTGAGTGGCTTCGTTTAAGCCCAGACTTGGAGTTGATCATAGGCTGAATGCAAGCGCCAGTTCCACGTGGCCTCAGCAGGGCTTGTTCTGCGAACCAAAAGCTCCCCCTTGCTTGGAGTCGCACCCATCCTGGATAGCACCCTATAGTTTCAACTAGGTTGCAGAGAGAATGCGGAAGAGTCAAAACTCGCCTGGCGACATTGTGGTAAGGAATCAAGCCGGAACTGGCTTGGCATCGAGGTCAGACAGGGGCCGATGATCCCAGAACAGGAAAGGGGCTTTCCGTAATTGGCAACGAGTTCGTAGGAGCAACCAACTGAAAACCTCAGGTCGCCTCATTCTCTGCAACGTGGACTTATAGAAGAAATGAGGAAGATGGCTACGGTTACATATATTCTTGAATCGTTGACAAAGTGATATAGTCATGGTTTCCGATTGATCTGCTAGGCTTAAGCGCGCAAGACGGCTTCAACGTGATACAAAGTTGATCACTGGCACTGGTGATACCAGTCGTTGGAGACCTTGCAAACGTAAGGAGACTGGCAAGCGGTTGGCCCAGTCCATCCAGTTCCGCCACACTGTCCCCATTGGGTCTGAAGAGGACCAGAGGGTTGGGTGACCACAGGAGGCTGAGTGACCACAGGAGGGGGGTTGGTTACGACAGGCGGCTGCGTTGTGACAACCGGAGGAGCGGGCTCCGCATTAGCGGGAAGAGTAGTGGGTAGTGTTGCAGGTTGTTTTTTGGTATCCCATGTGGGACTGCGAGGATACGCTGTGGTCGCAATGGAGGGTGCTTGATAGCCGTAAGGGGTGGGACCAGGGACTGTGAAAGGTTGGTGCCCGACCGCTTGAGCAATGGAGAAATAGGCCACTTACTGATGTAGGTACTCAGCTTTTGATTGATGTTGATAAGAACGCCAGGATCGTTTGCCTTGTACGCGCCAGGGAACCTGACAGTAGGGGGACGAGCAGTTCCGCTTCCTCCGACGTTGACCTATAAGCGCTAGGTCAGTTTCTTTCCTTTACTTATGAACAGAATTCCTTGCGTTCCAGCACCCAGGGTAAAACTGAGCCCCTCCAGATCCACTCGCTACGTGCAAAGCAAGGGCTTCAGCTCGAATGAGATAGTTGCCCGGGGCGATGTCGGGAAGGGTAAAGGTATAGTGACCACAGTTGTCCTTCAAACAGTTAGCACTGCAATTCCTGGGCAATAGAAAGTACTGAATCTCACATTCAGCACTTGGACAGCCCAATAATTTGGGTTATTGGACACCAAGCCGAGCTCTGAGACCTTGAACCATCCGACGTTTGACGCGCTTGCAGTCCTGGCGTCACTGACTGCCCCCATATAGACCGTGATGGGACCGTAATGGTTTCCACCGAGAGCCTCGTTACTGCACGATCTTTGGCCGTGATGAGAGTGCATCTCTACAGTCACCTTGTCGCCAGCTAAAGTAATGTGGCACTTAAGGACAAGTGAAGGATAGAATCGAAAGGAACTCACGCTTCATGGTACAGAGGTTTGGACTGTTGGAATAGGAGTTGCAGGCCATTTCCTACCACAGGCGTCAGCGCCTAAGCCTTGAAAAGGTCGTCAAGAGATAAGCATACATTCTGGTTGACAGAGATGGGGTTGTTATTGGCAGCCATACGTAGGCATGCCTGGCCAAAGTCGACACCATTGACCCACAGGGCCTGCCAGGTCGAGTGGGCAGTAACGGATGCAGCACAAAAGAGGATAGTTGCAAGTAGCTTCATTGAGGAAATTTGCCTACGGAAATAAGCTACTGAATTCAGGAATTCGACCTGCTCTTATAAACATCGGGATCGGCTAAACTAAAAACCATCCTTGGCGATGAAAGGCGGATATGTACCAGTCCAAGAGATAAAAGATCAGCAGAATAGTGCTTCTCAACTCCCCCCTCGGTCGAGGAACGAAAGGAAGTACTACAGCTTGAATTGCGACCGAGGCCTTATGCGCCATTTCGCCTTTCAGCATTCAATTGAACGGATAATCGGAAGAAGCATCGTACAGAAAGAAGTGTTATGCATGAGTAAAAGGCTGTAGGGATACGCTCTACCATGAAGACATCTCTGCAACAGATGGACGGTCGGGCAACATGCGAGGCATCGTAGAGAGGAATTCGCCTAGATGAGCACGAATGTTTTTGAAAAAGGGATCCAACGGTCTTCCCTGACAAATTCCGAGGTCTTCAATCCGAGGCGTTCAAGAGATTTAGAGCAATTAGTGCCTTGGTCACGAGACGTGCATCGCCCGAGATCGTAGCCCATCGCAGTTGAAGCCAGGTATAGGGCAAGATCCACCGCGCCTGGATAAACAATGATGTCATTGATATCTAGTAGGGCGGTTAGGACCTACGAAGATCACTGCAGTGGTTGTTCACTCCAGCAAACGGCCGGGGAGACAGACGCAAAAGGAAAGCAGGACCAGTGCACGGTTGAGTACCGGAAATTGTCGACGTTGAGGGCCTGAAAACGGTGTGACAGACGGTGACGGCAAGCTGACAGCAGGATGCGGCGCGTTTCAGCGAGAATCGACGGCATGGAGTTGGCTTGTTAGGTGTCTTAATGCCCGCGAGATAACTGGCCTAAGGTCCTCTTTGGGGTCCGAAACTTCCGTGCCTGAGCAGTAAATGTGTGAGCAAGTATACTCACGACCGAGGGCGTCGAGAAGTGGACCCAAGTCTTTCTTCGCATTGGGGTACTTTTCGAGCTTGCCCTTAGCCCAGTCAATGGTGCCCTGGACCTCGATCAGCTGACAGTATACGGGTCAGTCCAAGGACATGAAGATAATCAGTGGGAAGGCGCTTTACTCACCACTCTAAGTGCCTGTGCCAGACGTTGCTCTTGAGGAGTAGCGGTTGGCTTGGCGGACCTGCGCTTGACCTTGCCGGTGAAGCGGTGGTCAGGATAGGTACCACGGATGGTACTGTTGGTCTCGCTGATGACCTTTTGAGACTGCTCAAGGAGTGGTCGCACTTCCTTGACGAGCTGCCCTTCGCTACGGTCTTCGGGGCTTTTGTTCTCGACGCCCCCAATTTTCTACATGCTTCGTTGAGCATAAATGTGGAAGGCGTTGACAGGAGCAACTTACCTGGCGAACCATCTTCCCAGACTCGGGCCCGGTCAGCAGAAGCAAATTGCAAAGTCCTGGTGCAAAACCGAATTCAATACGATATCCGAACAGCCAGTCATGGATTCAAGAAAAGTGCCAAATCAAGTTCAAGCGCGCTGATGACAACAACAGCGCCAAATTTGCTCACGCCTTGCCATTTGCTCTCACCAAAACATTCGTTCGTTCAACAACCGCCGACTCTCGTGTCTGTGACAAAAGCTATAATATGGCTGCGATGGGAAAGGTCTAGAAAGCATGGACTACTGGTAGATACCGGCTCACTCAAAAGGACCTGTAACTCCGCATTGAACGCGCACTTAGGGGCTAATTGATCTCGGTGTTCTCTGTCGGATCGAAGCATTGCTCACATTTCTACCACATAGATATGGTTCGAGACGAGGAGACGGACAAGCGAGACTCGGCGGCCTCGGCTGGTGAGCCCTTGAAGGTACGGCCTCAGCCTCATGGCGACTGATTCCCAGTCACCATTGTCGTTCAGTTCCCTGCGGCATCAGGGCGTCGGCAGTGCCCAAGACTTTCCCAGATGCAACTGATCCGACTGACGTAACATTCTCAAGCTTTAGCAAGGACAAGCGGCCGCGCGGTTTGCGATCAAGACATATAAGGTTGACATCGCAATGATTGACGGAGCCCTCCCTGTATTATGAGCTGCGATTCTGATAGGACATGATAAACGCTCTGCCAATTGTGGCACTTAGATACTATCTTCGTTTGGTTTGCCAGGTCTGATCCCTGCGGTTAATCATGATGGTATAAAGGGAACCAATGGTCATCGACAAGAACGGTGATGACCATCGGGCAAGGTTGAGCAGAAGGACTTCAGGGTGATTTGCCCAAAGCGTTATCTGCGCAAGATGTAGAAGCACTATCAAGGTATAGAATATGTATTCCTGATGGAGTCATTAAGGCCCCCACCTCCCAGAGTTTGTTGTCGCTAGTCAAGCCTTGTAACAGCTCCACTTCCTCATGATGAGCCGAGCCATGCGCCACAAGATTTGGGAAATCCTGGCATATTATGGTGAGGAGAGGAGCACGCATCCAACGAGCTTGGCTTGGACGATTTCGGCGGAAGGATGGCGCACATGAGCTAACTGGCAATAAAATCGTTGACTTCTGCAATGAATGAGACGAACATAACTCGGACGCAACCTCCATTGAGGACTACTACTAATGTTGTTCCTCTGTATGTACATCTAGTCGCGCCACTCAGCATAATGGGCCCCATTAACCCAAGCAGCAAAGATAGCACCAACTATCACGATGCCAAACAGGCAACCCCACAAAAAGATATGCACGGTGGTCCAGTCACGTCGGCCGTCGTACACAACACCGAGAGGAGGCCCTGGGTCAGTGCGAGCTCGAATGGCATCCAGTTCCAATGTAGCATTGTTTCTGAGCTCGGCACGGCGATACACCTGGGAGCTGTTGCTCACGTTGTTCTCCGTGATAGTGCTAGCTGTAGAAGCAACGAAATTATCGTCAGCACCTGATGTCCCGGAAAAGAGTCGAGCAGCCTACCTGGCTCGGCTCTGAAAGCATCCCGTTCCGCATACCTAACACGCCTTTCCGCCTGCCTCCCGGGATTCTGCTCGTTTCTGGGCTCACGACGACTGATTTCTTCGTCGGAATCGTCGAAGTCCGAGTCAGGGATGTAATAATCTACAAATAAATCGGCATCAGTACTATTGATACTGACGATGGTTGGACTCACCCCTGACGTGGCTTAGGCTTCGAACGCGCCTTGTACCCCTCCAGTAAGACATAGTGAGCTTCTGACTTGAAAGAGAAAATGCTCGATTGTCAGTCCAGCCTCCAATTCCAGTATATCTCGCAAAACTTACGCAGGGAACCAAGACAGGGATTGCCAAAGCTAGGGATGGAGAGTCTGAAGGGAGAGGGACGGATGGTCAATTCATGACCGTGCTGTTGCTTCCTATAAGGGCCCTATGAGTAGCGTTTGCTAGCCCTGCTGGGCAAGAGTGAACTGTGCTTCAATTCTTAGCTCAGCAAGGTGCAGCTGCGGCCAAGCATCAGAGGGCACGGCGGAGAGGATTCCCGCAGGCACTCACGAAATTTTTCGACAAATCAGAGTTTCCAACAATGTCGTGGGCATTGGCCTGAGTTCTACGACTCTTTTGAGTCAAAAATATGACTCGATGGTGTCACCTGCGCAGCGCAGACACTACGACGATCCCTGACGAGATCTTTACACTCACTGACAAGGCATGGCGACGCCATCGCCGTAGGATACATGAATTGAATCCAGTTGTTCGCTCAACGAGTGATGAGAGATCCAGACCTGTAAGTGCGACGGAGAAGATAGTGGAAGGTAGAAGAATGAAAAGTTCGTCGGAGGAAACGGTCTAGAACACGTGAAAGTCATCTGACCAGGATTTTCCCAGGTAAAAATGATCCGACTGACGGAACCAGTGCGCCGCACAATCTGCAACCAGCGCGCAAAGGCCATGGATTACGATCCGTCGCAGTGGTGATGCTCAAAGCTCCATGGCAGATCAATACTTTAAGATAGATTGGACTATGCGACGAAGGGTAAGAGTCTGTTGAACGATGAAACAGAACTAGGCAGAAGCTAAACTTGATCAGGGACAATATTATACAAGCCATCGCTGTAGCCATTATCTATCCTCGCAAGCATCGCCAAAGCACCTTCAACTCTTTGTAATCTAGTCAAACCTTTTTTACGAGCGAATTTGGCCCAAACCGATGCAATCTTGTTTGAGGTGACAGAAGCTATGCCTTGCTGGTTCATGGTCTCATCGATGTTCGGATCATATGAGCCAAGACTTGTGGTATGGTAGTCGGACGGCTTCTAGGCGATTGAGGTGTCTTGAGCCATCCTGATGCATACGCCGTAGCTAGGGACATAGAAATGGCCACCTCGAGGATCGGTGCCTTCCCGGAGGGTGGTCCACAGGACTGACCATTCGTGTGGCTGCACCTATCGGTGAACAGGTCTGTCGCTCACCATCAGCACAATCATTGCAACAAAGTGGTAAGGTGCACCTACTGGCAGTCTCTCTCTGTCATGACAAGGCACCCAGGAGCGAATTCAGCATCTTGGAAGGTTATAGGCTCAGTATCAGTGGGTACCGACACGGGCCTATGCACCCTGCGAGTAGCAGGCCAATCGGGATCCAACAGGGGGATGTTGTGCTCCCTATAGAAAGCCGCAATGCTATTACCAACTTCTGGAGGGTGCAGGAGTTGAACTCGGCGCCAAAAATAAGCTGTTGCAAAGGCGTTCTCCTTGTCTGCCTCAGTCGTATCTTCATGTGGCCTGAGAAGGTTCCTGGCAGCATCGAAACTGGAATTGTTGCGGGATCCAGTTGTCCAGCCGACCTGAACAAGTTGGCCAGGTTCCTCCTTCTGGTGTTGGTCAGAACGTTGCTTTACAAGCCGGTTAGACAAGACTCACCCGGGCGGTCCGCCTGCTCCCAACAGCGTCGTCAACAACCCTCTTCATCCACCACAGCATAGGCCGAGAGTTTGAGAAGTTGCGGACGATACTCGCGAACGGCTTCCACGAGTCGAGGTCATGCAAAACCACGCTAATATCCTCCGGAATGACGAGGGACAGGATTGATGGGTTTAGGAGATGGACATCGTGCCTCTGACCTATGCGCCGCCTAGGATCGTAGAGGCCTTGCTCTCGGAAGAAAGGGTTGTCAATGCGAAAGGTCGCTGCGTCCTCGGCAATCCAATATCCGACTGGTGGATACTCGCACTTCGGAAGGCGACGCTCAACGCTGTAGTGAAACACGAGAGCGTGGAAAGCAGTGTACTGCTCGGGGTTCTTGAAGACGGCGAAGGGCGAGCCGATTTTGTATCTCTGCGAATGAGACTTCTTCTGCAGGCGGCGGCGATGGAGAGAGTGGCTAGGTTTCCCATCACCCATCCCACCAAGTTGCTGCGAGGAGCAGGAGGTCCTAAACCGGGCCTTGACCGAAGGAGGAGGTCAGCGGCGTCCAGCAACATGTCGTCCGGCCGCGTTGCAATCCAGTGGGCATATAGAACGGGGTGCATCTGAAGATCATCGACAAAGATGCGAACCCACTGCCTGCGCTGGTTCCGGTTGCATGGAGGGAGGGGTGGACCAAGGGCGTTAAGTTTGTGGCGAGCAGCACTCGCTCGTGCATCGGCTATCAACCGATGTGAAGGACCCTCGAGGAGTGGGTGGCTGGTGGGACGAAAGATAGGGACTGGAAA
This sequence comes from Coprinopsis sp. MPI-PUGE-AT-0042, assembly GCA_020736565.1. NCBI lineage: Eukaryota > Fungi > Basidiomycota > Agaricomycetes > Agaricales > Psathyrellaceae > Coprinopsis > Coprinopsis sp. MPI-PUGE-AT-0042. The sequence continues at coordinate 19,493 of JAHBOF010000001.1, read as the reverse complement.
GCGGTGAGGCAGGCAAGACTCGTGGCTGCTTGGTTTTCTTCGTCTTGCCCATTGAACATGCCAACGGTCTTAAAAATGTTGAGCAATTGGGCAAAACGTGAACTGCAAGAAAGAACCTCACCAGTGTCCAGATACAGCAATACAGAAGGCGGGTGAAGGGAAGGGGCACCAGTAAACCAAAGGGTCCGATTCTCGTCGCCTCACCACCCGCTCTGGAGGACGAGTTTAAGCCGATACTGTAGAGTGTAAGGCGGTTCGACTCAGAATATCCTGGGGAGGGTGAAAACGAATAGCGCCAGATTGCAGTGGGTGATGGTTGAGAAGGAAGTTCGCCAGCGAAGCAGACGGTGGAGCTCAAAAGTCCGACCGTGGCGGACCCGCTCAACTGAGAAGGGAAAAGCCCACTACAAAATCCGTTGCCGCGAAGCCCGAGTCCAAAATTTATAATGATTTATGCATAGACAGGGAAGCGTACCCCCATAGATATATCTAGAAGCGGTTGAGCAACATATTGCAGTGGTAGGAATATTGCAGACAAACAAGAAGCTGTGGGCGGTGCGAACCGCTCACTGGTGGCGATATGACTTATTGGATCAACGGGTGAAGCTTGGGGTGCATGTTGGCGGCTTTTGGTGTCTCGACGATGGCACCGGCGATGGCAGCAGAATTCTTGGTGATTTGCCACCCCAGTCAGGAACACCATTGAGGTCGTTGATGTGGTGTGGTAGTCGATGGCGACGTAGCGACCGCCGTAAAATGGGAGCTGAAGAAATTTATTGTAAGCCGTGATAAACACCCATCAGCAATAAACATACCCATTTCGACACGCATTGGAAGAAGGGACGAGCGGCTGCTCCTCTTGTTGAGTAGACTTTTGACAGAATCGGGGATAGCCTACGAATGACCAGGGAGTCAGCGAAAAGAACCAGCAAATGTCTTACTCTATCGCACCTTCGCCTATGGGAGGAGTGCTGGTAGAGAAAGCCACAGCTCCTCGATGCATGGGAACCTCTAGTTCATCGACTTCAAAGGCCATGTAGGCCGCAGATTCGGTGTATTCGAAATCGTTGGCGCCTTGGTGTCGAGCTTGGCAAGAGTGGGTAAAGGGATGTGATGCGAAGATGGCATTGACCTATGAGAATGGCCATAGGTACCTAAGAATGTATCAAGACAGGCGCAATGGAACTAGAGTGTCAAGTACCCACCGAATGGCCACCTTTTTTAAGAGGTGAAGGGATGACTGATGGGATGGGGATCCAGGAGCGGCTGAGTCATTGTCAATGTTCCGTGGCCCTTTTCTCTGCTGAAGGGGGAAGCAAAGAGAAGGGGAAATTTACCATAAGTTTGGACCATTCGTGCAGAAGTTTCGTGATGCGAGTGAGAGATCGTAAAGATCGGCATTGCGCACCTCTCGCGCCTTGGGAAGCTTCCTGCGACAACGCAGTCAGATCAAGATATACACATAACGAATGTGGAACTTACTTAAAAGCAAAAGACGTGCATTCACCATTGGTTTTGTAGCAGCGGTCTGTTACTTCTTGGGAGCGACGAGCAGCCAATGCGATGAGGCTACGCAATACAAAAACCTGGGATTAGGGACAATAGAGCAACGCAGAAGAAGGGTGAGCCTTTATAGCGCCACCCTTGTCTCCCTCATCAGACTCTATGCCATCCTCTAGTTCTTCGCCATCATCTTGAGCATGCTCGACACTCCCTCAGTGACATCTTGGTGGCCGTCGTCGGCAATACTGACAAGAGGCAAGAAAGTGGCTGCAAAAAGGACGTAGCGTTGTCGTCGCCACCGATGGATTTGACAGCTTCGTCGTCGCTGTCGTCGTTGTCGTCAGATCTCAAGCTGAGCCTGCATCAGCCTCAAGTTAGAAGTATCACATCACGTGATCTAATTTTTGGAATTGGAATGGTGCGCGCGATATGAGTTAGATCATCCGCCGTAGGCTTCTTGGTCCCCTTCTACCATTCTTAACTGTGCCAGTTGCAGCTGACGATAGCACGCCCTTACGGACACATGTTAGAGATAATTATATTTGGATACCAGCACTGCGCAGTGCCAGCATCATGTTATGACAATTGCTGAAGCCACGCAAGTGTTGATTGACCATAGCACAGTAATTGCCACGACTCATTGGAGCTAATATGTGCGGTAGAAGCCTGAGATAGCCCAGCAACCGTAACGCACGATCATGGTAGGACTGAGGAGGGTACTTGCCTGGTGCTAGTAGCAGTAGTGGACCGTTCCCCACGTTTCCCCCCCTGCGCATGCCACATACTATCGTATTTGCGACAAGAGCACATGGCGGTGAGCGGATTCTGGTTGGCATAGTCCAAACCACTTCTCGCTGACCATTGCCGAGTGTATGGCCTGAACGCTCATGTCAGTTGACTAGCGGCAACCAACTTCGATCATGTCTCTCAGGTTTCCGACTCGGATTGCGCAATCGCTACGGCCATGGCCGTCAGCCTGGCTACTGGTTGTAGCAGCTCATATTGGAGACCACAAGCTATGGAGAATTCCCTCATGGCTCAATTTCTATGCAAAATTCTCAGTCAGATTTATTACATGTAGCTGATACAGCATTATACACCTGCGTTGCTCGCAAAGCACTATAATGGCCACCCTCTCCATTCCTACAGCAAACGACGTCAAACGTATGGCATCATATCGAAATATGGAGGTAGTTGATATACGAGCCTTCATGAAGAAGATGTCGCAAGAGGTTCTGATTATTTTATGAGCGCCTGCGTAGTTATGTTGGACAGGAGCTCGCTAACCTGATATTTCCCATCAAATGCGTCTAACGCTGGCAAGCGATGTGTGCCCAACACCCTCTAATCGCTGTTGCCGGTGTCGAAGCTGCACAAGCATGGCCATTGTTCTTTCCGATATTCCTTGCTGCTGAGCATACAGAGCCTTGAATATGACAGCTCTCTCCTTGTAATAGGCACATTGCTCCTGCGAGCTTCTAACCAGTGACTGGAGTTCAAAGAGCTGCCGTTTTAGTGCATCAATGGTTGATTGCATTTCTTTCAATCGTGCCTCGCTCTCCGGTCTGCTTGCGGGTAGGGTAGACTGCATAGTGGCTGATGGCTGCGCCAAGGGTGCGCAAAGTTCCAGCTGAGCCCCGGCCTCAAGCTCCAGTGGCGCATGAGAATGGAAGAGGTGCATAGGGCTCGAGCCCATGAACTCCGCAAACATTGCCGCAAGGTTTTGGCTGTCGTCGGATTGCGGAGTTGCTACAGCAAGAGGTGAATCCACAAAATCAGAGTTCATGATGACTAGAGACTCACAGTGCACACTCAACATCTGAACGTCGTTGCCGCTCTCAGGGAGGGTAGGTGATGACTGAACTTCAGAAGACATGCTAGTAGGATAAAAGTGGAAGAGGATAAAGGGAGGAGGCAGCGTCGATTTGAGAACAGGACGAATGCGATTGGAGGAGGTGTGGTGACACCTAAGCCTGCAAAAGGAGCCGTCTATATAGCGCCAGTGCGCGAAGGGCTTGACGGTCCGAGTTGAAGATCAGGGCCTAGGCGACTCCGTTGTCTGTTACCAAACATACTGCGCAATTCATTTAGGTGCAAAGTCTGGATTTGACTCATACTCCCAGTAAGAAGCTGTACAGCCTATGTCGCTTAAGTGGTCGTCCCAATGTTGCGTTGGAAACCGCGGCGAAGAGCACAGAAGGGAGCGCGAAATTCTCATGCTCAGGCTGAGGTTGCGGCGCAGCCTGAGCCTTCGTGAGCTCCAGGAATCGCAGCCACTCTTCGCGGACCTACATACGCAGCAGCGAACAAGACCTTGCGAACACAGTATTAAAGGGAAAAATTGGACTTGAATTCATGCACAAACCTTGCCTTGACCCGGGCCGATCCACGCTGTGCATCAGACCGCAGAATCATGCAACTGAAAGACGAAATAAAACTTGCCCGTCTGGAGGATCTAGTGGAGGAAAGAGGTGCGTCAATCAGCAAGCGTGATATAACTCCCATATAAGAGGCTCAATTTTTTCCTTAATGATGCAGATAATTCAACATCCCGCGCCTTATTCAGTGGCCCATTCGGGGAAGATTTTCTACTGGTGGTGGACAGTGACATATTCCCCGAATTCAGGCTCGGAAAGTCACATTTTGGGACCACATCCCCAGTAGAACAATCCAAGATCTCGCAGAGGAGTACAGGGGAGGCTCGAGGATTGTACCCGGAAGGCATTATAGAGGCACAGAATCGTACTATCGGTTTTCAGCGGCTCGAGTTCGAAAGGTTGGAGAAGAGGTTCCGGGAGCTGAAGAAACGGCTTTATGAAGTCGATGGGGTCGAAGGGCTGGTTGTAGATCTGGCTGCGATGTCTTTGGATCCTTTGCCTGAGGGTATCACACCTAGGTGGGCCTATAATAGCCCGCCACCGTGGCATTCGACTCGGCTGTACATGACTGCTGTAGACAACGGTTGGTTCCATTCAGTAGCTGCTGGCCTGGATCAGCTTCATTAAGCATTAGTGGCTTTTAAATCGCAAAATCGGGAGCCGGATACCTTGATTGAACACTGGCATCAATGCTAGAAAGTCGAAGGAGGGGGAGGTACTCCAAAACCTGTCATGATACGCACCCAGCGTCGCAATGTATGTCAACCTTTAATCAGCAAATCGCAGACGCCGTGAGTGAGTCATTTATAAAGATGTAATACTCAGTAGGCTTCTTGAATTGGATTGGTCATCTTGCATTTCCTAACGCTGAGCTTATAACGAAGGTCGGATCGTTTTTAGCGGTGGTGGGTGCGTGCGCTTAGCTTCTTCTTGTCGAGGAGCCCAGTAGACCGGATACCCTTGAAACCTAAATTAAATATGTTAGGCACGGCGTCACCTGTATAATCTCTACCAGGGAAAGAGGTCGGATGTAGAAATCAAGCATAGAATGTGCTAGTCGTTGCTCGTTATGTATAAATCCCAGATCGATGGGCTCTGTATGGAGGGTGGCTAGAAGTATAGAGTTTCACTGACAGTCCAGAGGAAGGCTGATGAAGCAGGTATGACGGTGTGTAACTGCCATGAGAGGGTTGTTGAGACTGGGGTTGCTGGAAGTGTAACAAGGCTGGCGACCAGAAGCAGCCTCGCTCGAAGCAGAAATACAGGCGAAAGGAATTATGGGATGGTAAAAAGCCCGCTGAGATTGTGGCGATGGTTCGAGGTCCCATTCCTATGAGCTTCGTCCCGCTACCTCACGCCTTTCCCCCTCTGTTGATAGCTGACGTCCCCGCTTGCTCCGTCCAAGGTCCGAGCTCCCTCACTAGCACTGCTGGCTTGCAGGTTAGGGCAAGTAGGCGGTGGTGTACCAGACCCGCTCGGTGCGTTCAACTGAATCAGTCACGAAACTTGCTCAACGGTATTAGCAACATGGTCGAATGGGGACCGAGCTTGGCTAGGATAGCGCCTGGAGTCTGATGATAATGGTAATGGAGATCTTGGTGAGGTTCGTCTGCAGCCAGCACGAACTGCAGTCGCCGAGGCAGATGACAGCAGAGGTGACTTTGAGTTGCCCCTGAGAATATTATGAAGGTGAGAGCGTTGAAGCCAATCGTTTGCTGAAGGAGGTTGTGACACAGGCGTTGATCGAGGAGCAGGGGTTGGCGCCTGGTACGGTACGAGTGACGATTGGGATGGCTGCGCTGTGAGCCTCGAAAGCAAAGTTGAGGCTGCGAGACGAGCAGGTGAGACAGATCGGGAGGAGGGGCGACTGGAGTGGAGCTGCGCCCCAATCCATCGCTAGGGATTGAATGAGTGCGAGCGGCCACCGCACTTAGCCTTGACGTAAGGATCTATTCGAGAGAGGTCGCTAGGATTAGGGATGCGGAAGAAATCTTGAGTGGGGATAGCAGCAGCCTGATTGACAGGGGTGAATCGCTCAGGCCTTGCCTATTCAGAGCTCTATGGGCGCTCCTCAGCTTCGTCAGGCTGAACGTTACGCGGGGTGTCGATGATAGCGAAGGGAACCTCCACAAGATCCACGATGAGCTGGAGAATATTGGCGTCGGAATATTCTTCCTCATCGTACTCTTTGATACCATCATGGGATTCTTCTTCTTACTCATCCCCTTTGCCAGTATATAGTAGAGGCTTGAAGGCTGGGTTTCTCGTAATGGACTTGGGAAGGGGCGAGACGAGGATGGAGCTTCCCTCTCGAAAGGCAATACCCAGTAGGCTATCCTAATCGCGCTTATGCGGCGAGTGATATAATCGGTAATGGATGGGGTGCAGCTCGATCACTGTTGCGAGCTATTTGAAATTTCTTAATCTCTTCCTTCATGCGAGACCACTCCTCGGTGATGTAGCGGTATTGGCTGAGCATATTTGTTAAAGTTGAAGAAAGCATTAATTACATCGCTAACTCACTGGAACATCCTCTCGCACGCTTCGTGAGCTTTGCCACCAATCACGGCACCCCAAACTGAATCGCGTTACTGGAAGCCCCTCGCCTTGATTAGCTGTGGAGAAGAATTCCGGAAGTTGGAAAGAGTTAGGGATATGCCAGATCGAGAATCATTAGTGACTTTGAAGAGTTGGTGAAGGGCCAGGACGACTGGAGCAGGGGCGGCATTCAGCCATCATCAGACGTACTATTTGGGTATGTGCGTGATCTTGCTAGGCCATCTATCAATACAACTGTAGTAGGTTCGTTACTCAAACTCCTCGTCTGACTCATCTTCTAATCCTGGTATTTGTTCTTCATCGCTTGTACCGCACTCCACATCGCTACGCTCGTAAACCATCTCGTCCTCGTCGCAAGTGGCACCCTGCATTTGGCCCTGTGTGACAGTACATTGCATCATGTTGCTGTGCGATTCCTCGACTCGTCCGAACGTTGAGCTTGCGGTGCCTTGTTGGCTAGTGGATATCGTTTCGACGAAATTAACTCCGTGTGTGTAGGAGTGTCCCACAGCGAAGCCCCATCTATATCGCATGGACATGTCTCTATCGGCGAGACTAGCAAAGGTAAGCTAACATCCTAAGGGCGAAGCACAGTGACATACTGGTTAACAAGATAAGCGGCGGAGTCTTCTTTGTCTTCGACGGTCTTGGAAAGACTTGCAAGGCGTTGTAGGGGTGGTGCTGAAAACCTGGGAATTATGTGACTGGCACGCAGTACTTCTCCAGGGTCGACGAAACCAAAGGCATTTCGACCCTCAATCGGAGGAAAGCTGACAATATCCATGCCATAGCTTCCTCCACTCTTCCCCTGCCAAGTGTACCACCTGACCCACAGGAAGTCGAGGCGCTCGGGCAGTAAGTCTTGGAACCCCTTGACGTATACCACGTTTGCATGGTATATCTTGATGACCTTACCATAGATATACGGGTGCACATCTGCAGCTGGATAGGCGGGGTTTAGCAACATGATATTTGCCTTTGACCCAGCTGGCCAGATAATGTCGCTTCCTTCAGAGCAATCGTATGCTGTATATGTGAGGTGGAGGGTTTTGTGCGAGTAGATGCGTTCGCCCATTACGGACACGAAACTTTTGTCCATGATATCGCCTGCGGCGAAGCGATGAGGGTATCGATCTCGGAGGATCACCTCCATTCGTTGGCCGAGATGCTCTTGCAAGTTAGCGAGGAAATCCTTGAGTTACTTAAGTACCAAAATCAATGCAAGTTGCTCTCTTACGCACCTTGAGAGCTGGATCGTGGCGGAAAGTCCCCTCAACTGGTAGGAAGTCGGATAGAGGTTGGTGAGCACTTTGCGATTTTGCGACTGCATACGAGCAGTAGCGTCCGCCTATGAGAGTAGCCTTGAGGTTTTGAGTGTACCTTAATCTTATTCGCTTATCACCGCCCTGTCGCCTGATTTTTCGAAGATTCGCTCTCCGTCTCTCTATCCTTGCAAGCTGGCGCTTGTAAGCCTTCTTATTTGTGCGCAAAAACCATGACTTCGGCATCTTCTGTTCCAGTTCGCCCTGCATAAGAATGAGTGAAGGGCTCGGAAGGTGAAGCAGCGGATCACTTGCCCTCTCTGTACTGTAAGAATCAGTGGTCCCGAATCGCCGAATGTGTTCCGCATAATCCCCGAGCGCATGATATTTGTACGTTTGGAGATTCAGACTCTTTCGAAGTTTGCCTTTACGCAACGGTGTGGGGGGGGCGACACTTGATTCAGAGTCACCCGAAAGAGGAGGCTGGGCTGGACTTTTGCTCCGGTCAGCTGAAGGCAAAGCGGAAGAACCAGAGTGGTTCTCCGTCGCATCGGATGCAAAACCTTGAGGATCATGAGCTAGAAAGCCACAACGAAAGTAAAACATTGACGGACCAGGCCTAATGGGTGCAGGGTCAATTAGAGGGTTGCCAGATTGGTCTGGTACGGGACGATCTGACCCTGATCCTTGTTTCTTCTTCGCAGACCGCTTGAGACGAGCTCCGTATTCTTTGGCTGTTTCAACTGTTTCGAATGCTTGACAAGTGGAGCTTATGAATGTGCGAAGATGGTCAGCCAGCTCAGAAGTCGTTGTCTCAAGTAATGCAAGCGTAAGTTCCGTGTGCATACGGAGCTTAGCTAGGGCATGCCACTCCCCGAGAAGGAAGAGGAGCCGGTGCACGGCCGTGTTGTGAGGCTCTAGAAGGAGATTGTCAAACGCCGGTATAGCACACTGCCAGAAGCTTAGCAGCGCAACGATGGAGGGCTGGACCAACAAACCTGAAGGAGATTTGCGTAATCTCGTGCTGCCAATCTCTTCTGTTCTGATGCATTGGCACTGAACCTTCGAATTGTGTCGGAGCCAAATGAAGGAATAGCTCGATATCTGACCAGTGCCTATATCAGAGGGTAGCCAGAAGGCATAGCAACTTAAACTCACCTGCGGTCAAGCTCGATGACAACCGACTTCTTTCTCGTGCCATCATCAGCTTCAAGTATCCGGATCAGATGAATGAAAATCGCTTTCCAGACGCCTAATTCGAACTCGTGCATGAGGTCGACTGCAAGCGCGGAATGTATGTCAAAGCCGAAGGCACCCAGCTTCGAAAAAGCATTCTAAAGGGAGGAGATAGGTGTGCAATGGCTTCATGGGACCAAACTTGGATAAACTCACATCGACGGGTACCCACGATTCGTCTTTCAGCAACTCGTCGACTTTGTCACTGTCGACAGTGTATCCCTCCTGGAATACTTTCACTCTTGCGAGTCGAACCTTCTCCTGGCGTGCGTGATTGTCAGTTCGGCGACCGGAGATCCTGGCAGATGCGTCTTCGGGGCTTCCCATTCTATGCATTTCACATTTCCTTATTAGGCAACGGGGACAAGGAGCGTTTCCTTGATATTTTATCGTGCCTATCAATGCCCTTGACCGCAAGTTAGGAAGAGAAGATAACGAGGGAAAAGTTACTTACTTCTCGGGATAGTCAGCTGAATAGGTGAAGATCCTTGGGAAAAACAACCGTGAAACGTCGTCGGGACACTTGATGCGGATACCATCCTTCATAGCTTGCAACAGCTCATCGTCAAGGAGTATGTCCCATTGCCGATGAAAGATTTCACGATTGCAGTGGGTGATAATCTCCGCTGTTGGGCTACGACCGTTGTTCGCGCGATACCAATCTTTGAAATTGGCGGGGAGCTGGAGAGAGTGGCATGAGTATCGAATTCTGCAATGGGGTGGCGTCCATCTTACTACTTCAAAATATGCGATATGATTGCACAAGTCCGTGCCTGGCTTCGCGCGCAAATACTTGGAGTCGTTGCCAAAGAACAGGTAACAAGGCCAAAGCTTCGCTGTTCCAAAATTGGCAAGAAGTGTAGCGTCTGACCAAACCATGAGCGCAATCACGACGCGTTCAAGACCTTCGTCTTCCGGGCCCAAAGCCAACCCGCGTACCTCCTCCTCCATTCTACGGAATTCTTCTGAGGAGTATACCTCACCATACACTCGAATAGGATCCTTAGATAGGTTAGGTTGCCAAAGGAGTTGGAAAGCCTGGAAGTGTCGATCGAGGTGCTCAACAGGATCGGCCAGGCGCTCCTTCATCACTGAAACAATCTTCCGATGGTGAAGGACGCCTGCGTCGAAGATCCCGAACTTCGAACCCTTTCCCTTGTTTGAAAAGGGCACGGGAAAGGTGATTTTTGTAGTTGTCCAGCCGGGACCAATGTCGTCGATCCATTCGATGTCGCTGTCCAGCCCAAACTGCATGCCGTCTCCAAGACGCTGATTGACCTGGTTCCAGTCGGTCTGGCGAATATCTTCAAGACTGAATTCAGGGTGCTTCATAAGGCCAATGAGATCTTTGAACTGGCTCAAGGAGTTTGTAGTTCCTCGGCTCCAGAACAAGTCACCGAGCTCAAAAGAGCTCCAGTTAGGATACGGATAGTAACGAGGTGGTGCCGGAGCCTGGAAGTCGACGACGGGTTGGGAGCTAGATGCTTGGTTGTTCAAGATGGCTTGGTCAGGCTTGCTCCCTGCGAAGTCGAGCGCGCAGGCTTGTTGGTATCCAGACTGCCAGTGTCCGTTTGGGTTGTGGGAGAGGGGGAGTCCATCAAATTGTTTGAATAGCCCAAACGTATCGCGCGCCGTGTGCAATTGGGCAGCAGTTTGTGAGTGGTTTTCTGTTAACGGTAGTTCCTTGTGATTTTCGTCATGAAAGCGGTCAAGAGTACTTACCTGTGACCGGCACCAGGATGTCGCCACTTGTACTTGTAAGACCCTCCGCCACATCAGAAGTGGCTAGGTCTGAGGGTACAGTCAAGTTCTCCGCCACGGCGATGGGTGGCTGCTGTATACGTGAGAAAGAGAACCTGTTTCAAGCATAAAATCAAGTACCGTCAGCCCGAGAGGCGTAACCGCTGCTAGGTCTTCATGGCCCACACTCCTTCTGCGTTGCGGCCGAGGGCGTGCTGGTGGGTTTCGCTACACGATCTTGTTCCATTAGCCTTTGCCGCTTCCTGGGACCTTCCTCTATGGATTTCCACAGGTTACGGGCATCGGAGAGGAGTTCCGTCAAAGATCTCTTTCCTTCTCGGCATGACTTCTTTTGATGAACGAAGAGTCGGGGCAGCATTCATGAAGACCTTTCCACACTCTTCACATTGGTTTGAGGGGTCCATGCCACCTACCGCTCGGGAGCGGTCACTGGTCTGAACTGTCGAGTGACGTTGAAAGTGTGCAAGACTTCAGAAGGAGAGGATACCGGCAGTTGACCGTGGCTAAACCTGAAGATGAGAGGCGAAGCAAAAGTCGATTGAGCTTGTTGAGAGCCCACGGGTACAGCGTATTTATACCCAGCAGCTAAGTTGGGTCATAGCAAACGCCACTTGCGGACGGCGTGTGAAGGGTGGAAGTAGTCCAAGACGCTGCGGGCTGCGTTTGACGCCGCAGCCGAGATGGATGGTAAATGACTCTGATGGGTCTCCAAAGGACGAGTGTTTATACGGTAGAATCTTCAGGTGAATTCCTTTGAAACTGAGCGCGCGACGAGGAAGATAGACAAGAGGAAGAAGCCCAGCAAGATCCAGAAGACGGGGAATATGACAGTATATTTGGATGCGTTGGCATTCGCTAATCTGTGGGGTTACAGTATGAAATATTCCAACACTCTTGCACTACAAGAAGCTCAGATACGAGAAAACCCATGAGAAGACAGGAAAATACGCACCGAATCACGAGGAACAAGTGCGCTATCGTGCCCTCTGCCAAGTCCAGCTTCCATTGGTCACTGGCTCATACTGAGTGCCAACTGCGTTCCTTCTGTGCCGAACGAATCATCCTACATACCCTCGAATTCTGAGTCGGGAAGAGGAATGCGTACGGCGTCCGTCGGAGGTGATCCAACTTCAATGCAACTGTATTTCGGACTCCGACCCGTTCGTAGTTATCGCCCAAAGATTTTTAATCTCAGATTCAATCAGTCGAAGCAAGTTACAGTTTTTGTTTCCAATAAATAATGGACTCCCTCGTCCATTTCTCATTGCAATGAGGTACTAAGAGTAAACGCTGCAGGACGACAATGGAACCATATGCATTTGAAGGTTCGGGATCCATATCGCTATTTTATTGGCAAGCGACGAATCAAATGTGTGATTTCGTGTTGGTGTGGCGGAAGGCATTGGCTATAATATCCAAGCTTTCGGGAACATCACCTGGGATATGGAGTATTCGTGGAATAAGGACAGGCGCTTGCACCTGCCGTCTGCAGTTCAGAGGACAGCATTGTCGGCTGCTTTCTTCGCGGTTGGCGCCAAGGATTTCAGGTAGTATTCCTGTAACATGAGGCTCTAATTCTTTTGTCTGCCGGGTGGAAACCACACTTTGGCTTATGCCAATCTCCTGCTGATGTTCGCTTCTCGTAGGGTGAATAGTGCATTCCGCGCGTTCCGCGCGTTCCGTGTAGCCTATCCCTTGCCATCGGCATGCTCGTTCCTGTGCGTCGAATGCTGGGGTTGGCCGCAGCATGGCGTCACACACAAGCTCATTCTGTGTAGTGCGATTATCAGCAAATTGCAACAGACAAAGACAATTCGCTGGACCTCCGAATTTCGACGTACCTCTGAGAGGGCTAATGATTTAACCTCATCGCTGTATGCCATAGCTCGTTCTCTCTTGGGTTGCAAAGCTTGCAGCAGCGCCCGTGTTTCCCCTTGCTGCGGGAGTCGATAAAGGAGCAGAGCGAAGACAATGATGACTAGATATATAGGATTCATATCTGGCTGCGGGAGCATTGTGCGCAGCTTCTCCAGGGCAGCGTGATTGCGTACTATAGGAGTACTTGCGGAAAATCAGTCAATTAGGTTCCCCCATCTAGAATCGCACTGATCGACAAAGTTGGCCGGAAGATGACACCACTTACCGAAGCACTGGCCTAGCCTGCGGGTGAACTGACTATATGAAAAACCGCATGCAAAGGCGAGATCTAGGGAAAGAATTCTTTAAGTTATCGGAGAGTAGGATGAAGAGAAGTCGGGCCCTTTTAGTGCAGAAACTCTGTTATTCGATGGGAGGCGCTCGATCACCAATCAGGGAGGCTGCCAGGACCTAGAAAGGGGTGAATGGAGGATGAGAGGTACGAGACGGCGATGATGATTCAACTAGTTGAGGCGAGAAATGCACCGTCTGAAGGCCCCACGCCACAATGAGAGCGTGGATTATCGAAACCTGCTGGGGAGGAAGACCTCAAAGCAGGGAGGTATAGTAAGGCACATATACATGTAGTAGTAGCAAGTCCTGGCTGCGGCCTATACCTTAATTCCGGAGGGAATATCGTAGGATGTGCTCTCGTCGTCAATAATGACGAATATAATGAAATTGGGAGTGAAAGAAGGAAACAAACAAGGGAAATGGAGAGGGGAAATATCGGATAGATTGTGCAAGGTGCGACTGAGCTGTTTGGCGCTGGTGCGCCAACTGTTACTCACTTGACGGCAATCTCCGAGCTAATTCAGAAGGTCCTTCAAACGGTGCAAATGATAAGACCCTCAGGTCCGATTAATTAAGGTCGTCTATGGTAAAGTAGGACAGAGAGAATAGGTGGAATGATTGCGAGAGATACGCCCAAATGTAAGAACGTAAACCGCAAAGAGAGGGCGTTGGAAGTCCTAACTTGAATGCAAAGCCTGTGGACCACTAGCCCGATACAGCTTCATCGACGAGAGCTGCATGATAGTCAGGGAGAGTTGCAGTGGATCCATTCCTTTCCCTAAAGTCTTGCTCCCGCTGATGGATCTCGTGTTGATGAATATCAATCAGCGCTTCCAAAGGCCACGAGGATTCGTAGTGCCGAAGAACGGGGCACTCGCATTGCGTCTGGTAATGCGTATGTCAGTCTCGCAAAGTAGAGAATTTCCCTGAAGATGCACCCACCAGCCAAGCAAGTCTTTCGAATGAGCCAGGAGCATGTTTCGCCTTGTCAACGCTTTGGCCGGTTGCCCGGATACTCAACCCAGGGCAGGGGTTCTGACGGCGTACCGAACGGCATCCCAACTTCCGAAGGGCACTCATTGCAGCAGCCTGATGCCCATTCGTGTAGCCACCAATCCGAATCAATTCCTGGTCGATGCGTTCAATCTCGAGACAGTGACTTACCCGGATGCGCGAAAAAATAACCGGTTCCTCTTCAAGGCCCATTGCGGCTTGTAAAGTGCGAAGCGTTTGAGAATATCGATCCTGAGTCGCAACGTCATTATTCTGGCGTTGACGATTCATGTTGCTACTCTAGAAGCTTGACAGGGACCGCCGTGAAGTCAGCATATCTAGAATGAAATGCGGATAGGGTCACAAACTTTGTGAGAATGCTCGGGGCAAATATATTTCCTATCGTTTCACGATGACAAGGGATTTGAGTTACTGCTGCTCCGAGCAGGCCTTATGTCTCCGTTTCGATATTCCGCACGCTCAAAAGGCTGGAAGACAGATGTAGTCACAAGGGTGATCACGATGGAAAGTTATATACGCTACATACACCCTCTAAGAGCGGCATTTCTAAGGCCCGTACTGATATCCCGCAGCCAGACTGGAAAGTGCCCCCTACAGTGACCTCGGACAAGCCTGATGCACAGTTCTGACGCTGGGTGACTGTCAGTGCTACGCGGCACGCCGTATTTTCGGAACGCAGCAGACGGACCTTCGCACAGTTGGGGCCAGAGCGTTCTATTCGCTTGCGCTTGCAGTCTTGAAGCGCAACAGTCTTGACCTTATTCCTGATATCCGATATTTGCCTTGTTCATTTCATTATATGTAGTGTTGCTATTGTTTTTTGGACACTCATTGACAGGAGCACTATTAGCGAACTTCGATTCTGGTACGGGGATAGTAGTCACAGTGTTAGATTCCGAAAATATCAAACAGGTCACATTATACATGGGTAGAAAGGCGAAATACATGGTCGAGGAGGAAGAATCAATATAGAAGTGAAACCGACACGTAGGAACTGAAAATGGAGGTGAACGTGGTGGTTAACAAAGGGCGTCTCAGACTGTCATTGTAGCAAGCAATGAATCCCTCATTTTTCCCCATGGCTATCGGAATAGAGGGAAACTCTGCCTGGGTAACGCCTCTTCGATCGCACCGTAGCGGAGAGCGGAAGCGTGGACGTTGGTGTTTTTGAGTAGTTGAACGGTCCAGACGGCAACCTGCAGTTCCCGAATACAGCGGAGTGATGTGTCGAACCGTTTGGCTTCTGTCGATAATGGAGGCCGCCGAGCGCAGCGATGCTAGGGTGTAATCGTGTTGCGACAGTGCGACAGTTCCCTGAGGTAGCTCCAAGCTGTCCAGCGGGATGTCCAGGGCGTACGTGGCCTCTGGATCGAGAGCATGGTGTTGGATAGGTACCTGTGGCTTGCTTGCGTTTCCGATGAAGACTCCCGTCTTGTCGACGGCAATGGAAACGGAAGGAAGAGCCTCAGCCAGCTTTAAATTCGCCTGAAGCGGGGGATCGCTGAGGCTTCAATGCAAGAGAAAGGACTTGAACCAGACTAACCCGTGTGGCTTCCACGCCAGCATTTTTGCCAGAGGAGGTGGATTCGCCCTCGCAACGCATATTGGATAGTTTCAGTCATAGTGCTGGGGGTCATGGAGCCGTTGTTAGTATTGACCGTGCGACACAATGAGGGACTTACAAAGACATGTTTGGCAAGTGAAGAATGGCTGTAAGATTGGATGAAAAGTGAACCAGACGAACGCTAATGTAGAGGTTGGGATTGTGTTGCGAGGGAAACTTAGTGTATACGTTGGGAAAAGTATCACGTTTACGCTGACTCAGAGTGTGATTGGAAAACGAGAGATGGTGCCACTGCTCCAGCCGCTGCCGTTGTGTATTTATTACTGTGCTCGTAGAGATTAAAATATATAGTTACATTATTTCATACTTTCGCCGAGTTGATACTCTAGAACACAGTTTGCATACAATATTGGGTACACCGGCGAATGCTTCGGAGCTGAGTAGACTTACGCAGTACAAGATACCTCCGCAGGCGACAGCGGCGCAGCTGTCATGTTGGCTTTCAGGGTCAACAAATGTGACTGGCATCCTTGAATTTGGTTTGAGATTATTACCCTCGATTGCATTCACCCAACACCTTCCAATCCCGTGCTCATCGCTGTGACCCAGAACCAACTCCTGGAGGCTTCTGATCGGCTAACAGCAGACCACAAGACGTCCCCCAGAATGTCTTCCAATCGGCAACAGTCCCAGATGAACGGCTCCGACCCACCCCACTCCGAAATTGAGTATGAGCGCTTCGTGCCCGCTTAAACAAGGCATTGCTGGGTGACAATGAGGTATTCGTCTGATGTGAACGGCAACATCGTCTGCGTCTTACGTTTGGATGTGGTTTGGAAATGACAATCTGGATCCCTTGTCAGGGATCCCTGAGGAATCAAGGAGGTCGCCGTGCTTCCTCGTTTTGCGCAGTCCCCCGAACTCTCCCATATAGCATTGTGCTGGGGTTAGACCTCCTGTCATTCTTAAACCTACTTCCCCGCGTCTATACAGCATTCCAGAACGATGAGTAGCCAACTCGCAGACTCTCAGGATGCTCGCCCCGCAGACTCTCAGGATGCTGGCCCTGCAGACGCTCAGGATGCTCGCCTCGCGGAGTGGGAGGCTGAGATAAACAGGTCGATGAACGAGATCCTCTCCAAAGCGATGGAGGAGACTCGGTGGAGTGAAGGCGGTATCTGGAATTGTGAGTCCCGATGTGCGGTGTTGGTTACGAAGAACTGAATCTTGGTATAGGCTTTGTTTCAGACAACCAACCTATGCTCCCTGACAACACCGTAGCGACCTCCAGCACTCAGCCGGTCAAAGTTAAAGGAA
Organism: Coprinopsis sp. MPI-PUGE-AT-0042; assembly: GCA_020736565.1. Lineage (NCBI taxonomy): Eukaryota > Fungi > Basidiomycota > Agaricomycetes > Agaricales > Psathyrellaceae > Coprinopsis > Coprinopsis sp. MPI-PUGE-AT-0042. The sequence goes on along the minus strand of JAHBOF010000001.1, from coordinate 2,688 downwards.
GCAAGCTCCAAGATACTGATTATCGCGCGTTGATTCGCAACGGACAACTGACCTACGACGAGGTCAATCACCTCCTCGGACCAGGACAGACCGCAGGCCCGGGGACTCTTCCCCATCTTCATCGCTTCCTTGCCGACGAGGAGGAGCGCATCCGCCGCCTCCACCGTGGAAAGATTCAAGAGCTCGTGGAAGGTTTGTATCTACTTCATGAGGCTTGGTGTCGTGGCATCGAGAGTAACAACTTCATCTACAGATACTGAAATTGGCTCTGCAATTGTCGGTGCCGTTGCCTCGGTCTCGACCTGGTTTCAATCCGTGTTGTAGCTCGCTTGATCGTCTGGAGTAGGGTTCTTTTTCCTTTTTTTTCTCTTTTCGTATCGATTACTCTCTTTTGAATTGGCTCCCTTACTCTCGTTTGAAATATACATATACTATTTTGATGAACTGACACGAGGGTACCATGCTGCGTGACGACCATACAACCTTGAGCGCTTGAGGTTCGCGAAGCCCCTGAAAGTTGTTTATCTCGGACAATCGCCCACTTCGCAGCTGCTTTCCGGGGCCTTTAGACTGCCGTTTCTTTTATATATGGGAAAGACTCCACGGCTATTGTTAATTCCGCACATCTAGACCTCTGAGGGCAACAAAGGGTGCCAACTTGGGCCTTTGATTGGTGGCGAGAAGGATCGGCGCACCTTTTGCAATTAAGCTTTGATCCGTTGATGTGGCTGATTCTGTGCTGGTGCAGATCCTTGACCCACTGGCAACCGCATCCGATCGCCCGGAAGGCATTCAAGTCGTATCCGATACCAAGAAGTTCAAGAGAGAAATTTGAGGAAATCGATTTGAGAGACCATTAGTGTAGTACAGACAATCGTACGCTACAGCGTACTCGTATAGGCAGACATGATTTGCCACTGAACCATAACTAAGGTATTCAGAGCAAATTTCACTATACTGGGTCCCATGCACCTGCCACCACCTTGGCACGCTGAAACTCAGAATGTCCATAGCATAATGGGATACTGCATGTATAAAGCGACGATATTGAACAAAGGCAGGTCAGAGAACAGCTAGGCGAATGTCAAAGCCTGTGACGGCGTTGATGTTGATATCGATCATGGCGGGAATCGCACAGAGGGGTCAGTGGTTGTGTTGTCGTGAACGTTATTGCGAGCGTTGCGAGTTTTGAAGCAGGCTACAGCGAGGGCATCGCAGAGGAGTCAAGGATGGGTCTAAAGGCAAAGGGGCAAAGCAACTTGAAGCTTGAAGAATCTCGACGCGTCGCATGGGGTTTACCTGATGTCATTCGAAGTCTGCCAGCCCACGGACCTTTGTATTAGCGGCGTTACTTGTTAGATAGCAAGTGTGCCAAAGCTTCTTGAGGTGCACTTGAGAAAGAAAGAGTCTCGAGATGCGAAATTGATTGCGTACGAGCTCTGACGACATCGTCGAGGTGTGCCGAAGTGCTATCGAAGGGCAGATCGACGCTTGTAGTGTGACGCTGTCGCGCCGACATCCCAAATAAGTAGAAACTTCCCCCGTTCCTTATTTGGTCGACTGTTGTGGCGGTGCCTCAAGTGCCACATGATCCGAATCGCCGTCTTTCAAGTTCTCTATTCGTATTCATCGCTCTCCTCAGCTCAAGTCAACGCTTATCATTCCTCTGCCTACATATTCCTCGATCTTCCTCCCTAGTAACAGATGACGGATCAGATGTAAACTCCAAGCGTAGGACGTCTACGCTCGCGAGAAGGCTCAATGGTTCAGAGCGAATCTCGAAACAGCCGTTCAGTCACAGTACACCCAAGCGTTGCTGGTGATCCTGGGGGATGGGGATGGAAGAGTGGTCGCAGACGGCTGAGGTGTCACATCCCCAATCTCCGGACCCTCTCGGCGCCAAGCCGAACCAGTCCGGACCCTCTGACATGTGCACCGAGACCCTACACGCATCCCTCTCGCACCCAGATGCCGCCAAACCTCGGCCGTGTCTCGGCCGAGTTTCCCTACTCTCGTCGCCCTGGTTCAACAACCTTTCGTCCGCTTTCGCTTCATTCGGACCCGGCACACTTCGGACTACTTTCCTATACTTTCCTATGGTATCCCGCTTCCTTGCTTCTACGTTTCCATCGGTTCCCTATGGGCATCCGGGGGCATCCCTCGGATGGCCACCGGATGACCTGCGGGACTCCGGATTCTACTTGTATTGCCTCGGACTCTTGTATATAAGCTCGGTATAGCTCTCCTGTATTCGGTATTCGGATAATCGACTAGATTCTCCTACTCTGAACTCGCCTTCCTCTCAACTCGGTCTATATCCGCTATACTTGGTTACATCTGCAAAGGGACTCGTTGTGTCGCGTCGGACCAGCGCACGAACGCTGAGCCCGCGTCCCCCTCGACTCCGGTCGCTCCGGCCGCTGCTCTATCCGACTCCGGAGCAGGCCCGGGCCCGGTATCTTACAGTATTATCCGAATTCCTTTGACGCGCCAACCCATGGCTGAGCAAGATCGTCGGGTCCTTCGAAATCGTCGACAGGATCAGAACTACATCGACGCCCAGCCTTACCATTCGACCCTCTACTTATCAGCACGGTTTACCTCGGATCGATCCCGCCAATAATCCGTTTATCAGCTCCTATCCGCTTCCTTCTGCTCCGGCGGGTGTTCAACCCTACAGTGCACGCC